>CM059578.1:44756184-46193868 GCA_030386875.1 Morinoia aosen
CTAAGCACAATACTCATTGAATGAACAGCATCATGAGAGGCAAAAACTATGCAGAAACAAAGAAATGTCTTCATAGAAGTGAAAAGCGGTAGCTGGTAACCCTCTCCTCCTCAATCAAAACAAAATAACCCCTCCATGCTAACACGCGCTAGCGCTCGCTGTCGTCAATGTTTGTCAGGTAATTGGTGTAAAAGTCCCCAAAGTCTGGGTCAAGAAATGAGAAACTGAATTCTGAGCGTCGTATTTATCAAATGAACCAAACCATGAGAGGTCAAAACTAGAAAAACGCTGGAATGTCTTCTTCGAATTGAAAAAGGGTAGCTGGTAACTCAGTTTACTCAAAACTAACTCTTTCTGTGAAGTCGCGATGGCAGAAGCTGCTGCTACGGTTCTTCGTAAAATTATTTATCATTTTGGTTACTTACCTCGTTAGCCGTGAAATAATTTGTATAAGGAGTAACGTAAATAATTTCAATGCATTTCGTTAATACCGGCAGCAGAATGGACAGTTTACAGCGTGTCGAACCTAATATAGTATGTTTTTTTTTATTTATAAAAAAGGTCAGGCAAGTTACCCTTCGTAGGGCGAATGAACATTAGGGATTCGAAAACGAACAAAGCACCACGTACTGAAACGTTTCATAGAACTGACTTGTTTTCAAATCATAGTTCGTGAAATTTTTATTAAATGTGATTTCAATATGCGGTGCTTTCTTCGTTTTTGAATTCCTAATGTAGCGTGTACTAGGCCTTCTCTCTCACTCTCCGGGTGTCTAAATGTTCCCCCTTGAGGCCGCTCTCGACTCACCTTGGAACGAGCCCACGGAGTCTCAAGGTTGCAACGTGATGAAAACCATACATATATCGTTGATTGAACGCGACGAACTCGCGCAGTAATCAAGCAATGCTTTTTTGTGTAATGAAACGCCAGGTGTGTCTCCTTAAATTCATCAATAAATTCCTCTTTTGAGGGTAATTTTTCCTACCTTGCTGCAATGGTCTCTCTTTCCCGCCCCTAAAAGGATGCTTAATGCCCGTCCGTATCTCTGATACGAGCTTGACCAGTGCACAAGTACATGAACCTTTCAATCGCGGGTGCTACTATTGGGATGCATGTATTTGTCTGCCATCCACGTATTGAGACTTATTCAAATAAACTGTCGAATCCCGTCACTCATAGCGGCTCACGTACACCACATAGTCTGGAATATTTTGATAGGATAGGTTGAAAAACCACTGAATTGTATGCTAAATGACGTTTCTCCAGACACATAAAAAACTTTGATAGAATTTGCGGAAATAGCTGCGCAAATTAAAAATTGCAAGAAGTGAACTTCTGAAATGTGTAAAAATTCAATTCACATTTTCGCGTTTCTTAGATTTTTAAAATTTTCACTAGAATTTGAATTGTACGTTACTGCGTGAAAGGGTCATTTCGGCATGGAATGTAGCGTAACACGGGTTTGAAGACACCAAAATTTTGAACAGATTCAAGTTCGATTAACGTAGTTACGAGTAATTTTATGCATTTCTCTTTGCTGAGCTTCTCTGTCGTTTTCAACCACCGATTTTATCACAAATTATTCAATATTAACCATGCATTGAAGCTATTATTGATGTCAAACAGGCATCACTGAAAACAGCTGATGCATGACGCCATATTATTTCGGTTTAATTTTTGCTCAAGCCGTGGGAGCAGCACTCATTCACTTAATTCTTACGGAATTTCTGATGCAAAACTATGCAGGTCTACACACACAACGAAATCGTCATGAAAGAAGACTATATTCTATACACAAACACATAATGATTCGTGTTAATTCATCTTGACATGACTCTCATGACTTTACTAAATGTAAACATTCCGTAGAACATAGAAAACGGGTAGCTGGTAGCGCTCTCCTTACTTGAATCTAAAAACTGAATGCTTTCAAGTGGTATCGTCAATGTTCGGCAGCTAATTCGCGTAAAGGCCCCAATCTGGATCAATAATTAAGAAACTGAGTTCTGTGCATAAGATTTATCGAAAGGACGACATCCCATGACGGTGAAATCAACATAACGCAAAAAAAGGGTAGCTGGTAACCCTTCTGATTCAAAACTTACCTCTTCTTTCGGCTAGCAATCGAATGGCGGGAACTGCGACGCTTGTTTTGACCATTACAATAATTATTAATGTTATTAAACATGTGAGCTATACTCCATTCGGGAAATCAGTATCGAAATGGATTTCTTTCATACGCGCTGACGCACCACTCTCAGACGAACACAAAAATTTGCTCACATACATACATACATATATATATATATGTATACATGGAGATATCACTTATTTATATATATAAATATGTATATAAGAAAACGTCTCGAAGTAACGAAAGATTTCAGGTGCTCGTTGGTCGTTCAGGATTCGACGGTTTTTCAGGAATAACGAGGTGTCCTTACTTGAGTGATTACACCCCAACATTTCTTCTAGATTAGTCTTCTTAACTATTGCAAGCCTGCGCTTCTCTGAAACAATTCAAGACGATATGGGCCGTGCATAAGCTCTTGAATGAACGAACGAGCGTGCTATTGCCAATGTTTGGCAGTTAATTCGCGTTAAGGCCCCAATCTGTTTCGATAATTAGAGAAACTGAGTTCTATGCATAATATTCATCGAATGAACATCATCATAAGAGGTTAAAACTATACAGAAGCAAAGAAATGTCTTCTCAGAATTGATAAAAGGTGGCTGGTAACTCTCTTTTCTCTGCCTCAACTGAACTTTTCATGCCATCACGTGCAATCGTCAGTGTTCGGCAGTTAATTGGTGTAAAGGCCCCAATCTGGGCGAATTGATAAGCAACTGAATTCCAGGCATATCATTTATAAGACGAACGACATCCTATGACAGTAAAATAACAAACACGTAGAACAAGGGTAGCTGGTAATTCTCTTGAATTAAAACTTACTGTTTCGGCAGGCATTCATATGGCGTTAGGCTGCGAGGAGTATTCCTATCGTTACAAAAATTGTTACTGCGACCAGAAATATTATTACACACGTATGCTATGCTCCATTCTTGAAATTGGTGTTGATCGAAATTCAACTTCGTTTCAACTCAGATGCACCACTCTCACACGCAAACTGTTTACTAAAAACTCACTCTTTCTGTGAACTCGCGATGGCAGAAGCTGCTGCTACGGTTCATCGTAAAATTATATATCATTTTGATTACTTAACTCGCTGGCCGTGAAATAATTTGAATAAGGAATAAGGGAAATAATTTCAATGCATTTCGTTGGTACCGGCAGCTGAATGGACAGTTTACAGCGTGTCGAACCTAGTAAAGTATGTTTTTTTATTTATAAAAAGGTCAGGCAAGTTACCCTTCGTAGGGCGAATGATCATTAGGGATTCGAAAAAGAACAAAGCACCACGTACTGAAACGTTCCGTTGAACTGACTTGTTTTCAAATCATAGTTCGTGAAATCTTTGTTAAATGTGATTTCAATATGTGGTGCTTTCTCCGTTTTTGAATTCCTAATGTAGCATGTACTAGGCCTTCTCTCTCACTCTCCGGGTGTCTAAATATTCCCCCTTGAGGCCGCTCTCGACTCACCTTGGAACGAGCCCACGGAGTCTCAAGGTTGCAACGTGATGAAAACCATACATATATCGTTGATTGAACGCGACGAACTCGCGCAGTAATCAAGCAATGCTATTTTGTGTAATGAAACGCCAGGTGTGTCTCCTTAAATTCATCAATAAATTCCTCTTTTGAGGGTAATTTTTCCTACGTTGCTGCAATGGTCTCTCTTTCCCGCCCCTAAAAGGATGCTTAATGCCCGTCCGTATCTCTGATACGAGCTTGACCAGTGCACAAGTACATGAACCTTTCAATCGCGGGTGCTACTATTGGGATGCATGTATTTGTCTGCCATCCACGTATTGAGACTTATTCAAATAAACTGTCGAATCCCGTCACTTATAGCGGCTCACGTACACCACATAGTCTGGAATATTTTGATAGGATAGGTTGAAAAACCACTGAATTGTATGCTAAATGACGTTTCTCCAGACACATAAAAAACTTTGATAGAATTTGCGGAAATAGCTGCGCAAATTAAAAATGCAAGAAGTGAACTTCTGAAATGTGTAAAAATTCAATTCACATTTTCGCGTTTCTTAGATATTTAAAATTGTCACTAGAATTTGAATTGTACGTTACTGCGTGAAAGGGTCATTTCGACATGGAATGTAGCATAACACGGGTTTGACGACACCAAAATTTTGAACAGATTCAAGTTCGATTAACGTAGTTACGAGTAATTTTATGCATTCCTCTTTGCTGAGCTTCTCTGTCGTTTTCAACCACCGGTTTTATCACAAATTATTCAATATAAACCATGCGTTGAAGCTATTATTGATGTCAAACAGGCATCACTGAAAACAGCTGATGCATGACGCCATATTATTTCGGTTTAATTTTTGCTCAAGCCGTGGGAGCAGCACTCATTCACTTAATTCTTACGGAATTTCTGATGGAAAAACTATTCAGGTCTACACACACAACGAAATCGTCATGAAAGAAGAACATATTCTATACAGAAACACATAATGATTCGTGTTAATTCATCTTGAAATGACTCTCATGACTTTACTCAATGTAAACATTCCGTAGAACATAGAAAACGGGAAGCTGGAAGCGCTCTCCTTACTTGAATCTAAAAACTGAATGCTGTCAAGTGGTATCGTCACTGTTCGGCAGCTAATTCGCGTAAAGGCCCCAATCTGGATCAATAATTAAGAAACTGAGTTCTGTGCATACGATTTATCGAAAGGACGACATCCAATGACGGTGAAATCAACATAACGCAGAAAAAGGGTAGCTGGTAACCCTTCTGATTCCAAACTTACCGCTTCATTCGGCCAGCAATCGAATGGCGGGAACTGCGACGCTTGTTTTGATCATTACCATAATTATTAATGTTTTTACACATGTAAGCTATACTCCATTCGGGAAATCAGTATCGAAATGGATTTCGTTTATACGCGCCGATGCACGACTCTCAGACGCACACAAAAATTTTCTCTTATATATACAATTATATATATATATATATATATGGGTATATATCGATTTTCATATATATATATATAAAACTATGTAAATGTGTATATATATATATATACATATATACATGTCTGTATGTATGTGTACACTTGGGAGGTTGATGTTATTAAACCGTAGAAAAAGAGGCGCTGGTAACCCTCTCCTTCCTTGAATCTAAAGCCTGAATGCTGTCACGTACTATCGTCAATGCTTGGCAGTCAATCGGTGTCAAGACCCCAATCTGGGTGAAAATTAAGAAACTGAATTCTGTGCATAATATTTAGTAAATGAACAAAATCATAGGCGGTCAAAATTACGAAAACGTTGAAGTGTCACGTTCGAATTGAGAAAGGGTAGCTGGTAACCCTGTTGACTCAAAACTCTTTCGGTGAAGTCGTGATGACGGGAGCAGCAGCGGTTATTCGTATTATTATATGATGTTATCTCGTACGCCATTGTCTACCCTGACGAGTAGGCAGAAAAACAATTGGGATGCATTTGGTTCACAGCTGTAGGTGAATGGGCTATTTACTTAGTGGTAGGTACTCATCCGCACCAATGGGTAATAAATAGTCAGAGTGTTGAACCCAATAATTTTTTAAGTATGTACTAGGCGTTCTATCGCTATCACTCACTCTCCGACTTTCTAGATTTTCCCTCCTGAGGCCGTTCTCGATTTTGTGCCCATGAAGTTTCAAGGTTGACCCTAGTTCAACTAGGGTTGATTGAACGCACGAAATAATCAATCAATGAATACCATTTCGTAAAATAAAACGCCAGGTGTCGTTTCGTTTAATTTATGAATGAGTTCATTTTTTGAGCGTAATTTCTCGGACGTAATTGCAGTGGGGATCACGTTGAATGAACGCATCAAATTGGTTGCTCCGTCGATGCCCGTCCGTCCGTATCTGTGATACGAGTCTGACCAGTGCTCACAAGTACATGAATATTTTTAATCGCGGGTGCTACTATTAGGATGCATGTACTTTTCTCTGTCGTGCTCCTCATTTTAAGGGAACTATCGAATCCTCTCTATTTTTTTTGTCTACACCACATAGTCTTGAATAACAGGTAACTCGTTTTTCAACGAACGCATTTATCTCATTGACCAGTGAACGTCTTTTTTGGGAGGGGTGGAGTGGCCCTGTAAAGGGCCGGTTAGAGACTAGCCGAGAGGAGGTTGTGGCTCTCGATGCGCGGAATAACGTGCTATTGAATTTAAGCGCGTTCTCCACGGATCCGGCGGGCAAGCTGGATATCCTTGGGCATGATGGTGACACGCTTGGCGTGGATTGCGCACAAGTTGGTGTCTTCGAAGAGACCGACGAGGTGGGCTTCGGATGCTTCCTGCAGGGCCATGACAGCCGAGGACTGGAATCGCAAGTCAGTCTTGAAATCTTGGGCGATTTCACGAACAAGACGCTGGAAGGGCAGCTTGCGGATGAGCAGTTCGGTGCTCTTCTGGTAACGACGGATTTCACGAAGAGCCACGGTACCGGGCCTGTACCTGTGAGGCTTCTTCACGCCCCCGGTGGCGGGGGCAGATTTGCGTGCAGCCTTGGTGGCAAGCTGCTTGCGAGGAGCCTTTCCTCCGGTAGATTTGCGGGCAGTTTGCTTGGTGCGAGCCATTTCAGCGACAGTTTCGAGCGCGAGCGATGAGACGCAAGAGTCAGTTCGGCGCGAAGGCGTCCGACCAAGGGAACCCGTCGCAGCCCCGCCCGCAGCTCGCTCGCTAGCGCATTGCTGGAACTGGGGTGGCGCTCGGAGCTGCACAAATGCTACGCAAACTGGGCAAAGTTGGCGGTGGCGCGCAAGCACACCGTGCATAGGTCTGTCGGCGTTTTGCGCGAGTTGCATTCGTACTATAGGTACCGCGCTTCTCCGTTATCTATCGCAACCAGCTCGAGCTCCATCGACATCATGACCGGACGTGGAAAGGGTGGCAAGGGCCTCGGAAAGGGGGGAGCCAAGCGTCATCGCAAGGTTTTGCGTGATAACATCCAGGGTATCACCAAGCCTGCAATTCGTCGTCTGGCTCGCCGTGGAGGTGTCAAGCGTATCTCTGGTCTCATCTATGAAGAGACTCGCGGAGTGCTCAAGGTATTCCTCGAGAATGTCATCCGTGACGCCGTCACCTACACCGAGCACGCCAAGAGGAAGACCGTCACTGCCATGGACGTTGTCTACGCCCTCAAGAGACAAGGACGTACCCTCTATGGATTTGGAGGTTAAGTCTCTTGACTCTCTTGTAAAATGAGTCGGTGCCCGACCAACGGCTAATTCACAGACTCGGACCTTTCGAGGTCCACAAAATCCTCTCGGAAAAGGTGTTCACACTCAGTCCCTCCAGTACAGTGTATGCTTCTTCATTTAGGGATTGCTTCACTTGTCAAGCATCGCTTTTTTACTGTAGAGAGAGCGCGCGCCGGTGCTTGGAATGCCATTTTTTTTTTGTTATCTCCACTCCTCACATGCCCGTCGTTGCAGATGGAATAGCTCGAGGAGCAAACTCAATGTGTGTGTTCGATGATGCCTCGACGGGTGCAATCACTGAACTTCCGATAGGAAACTAAACACTTTCGCTCTCTCCGAAGCGGTCATTGCAGATTAGGCCTTGCTGCAATTGACTGCTCTACCGCACAATGCACACGCTATATTCCAGCCTGGCAGGCAGTCACAGCGAATTGCTGAGAACGCAGCGAGTGACCGACCGACCCCTCTCGTCAAGTCCAAGCGGCTTCCGTCCAATTTCGTGGGGCACGAAAGTTTTCTTTTTCGCTGAAATTCAGCTCGAGAAACGATACATGAGGTGGCAGTGTGCCGCCGCTAAACGACCGTTGAAGCATGGCGCCGCCGCGTCGGTCTCGAGATGTACTCCATGCAACACTAGCTGAAAACGCGTCTTGGACAATTTGCTTTCTTTCTTTGTTTAGCACGAATCACCGAAATTATTCAACCTTTGCCTAATCTAACCGGATATTTTGCACATGGCACTCAGTCCTGACCCTGATTTTGCTGGAGGCCCCGAATCTTTCGCGCCATGCGTGACGCGCGTTCAAACAACGCCCTTGAATTGTCTCACGCGCCCATAGTCAAATAATTTCGCATTAGCTCGGCTCAGGCCTCGCGAGCTTCAATTGAATTACCAAAACATTTTCGCGCTATAATTCGAATGCGCATCGAGAAATGAACTGGATGAGGATAAACGTTATATTGCACGGCGAGCGACACTACTGCCACCTCGACTTCACATGTTATCATCAGCCTTGACGGACGTGCTCTGCGCCCTGGGAAGGGAAGCAAAATATATTTGCGTACTTTGCAACACATCCTCGTCGTCGCAGTAGCTAGCGCAACTATTGATTCGGCTGCTGACGCTCGACATTCGCAACGCCTCCAAAGCACAGCAGCACGTGGTGGTCTAGTCGAATTTTACAGCAGCTGCCGAATAAGAAAACGAGCGTCTATGCTCTGAGGAGTGACAAGCGAACAATGCCTATCGAGTGTTGCTCGGACCGAACTCGCACGACAATTAATGACGATAATAAAAAGACGCTCATACCAATTCAGACAGACTTTGAAATATCTTTCCCGAACACGAATGTGGCTCCTAGAGGAGCCTTGTTTGGAAGGAAGCGCTTCCGAGCGAGAAGACAAGTTTACTTCTTCTCGGTTTTCTTGGGCAGGAGAACTGCCTGGATGTTGGGCAGAACACCTCCCTGGGCAATGGTCACTCCCGAGAGGAGCTTGTTCAGTTCTTCGTCGTTACGGATAGCGAGCTGCAAGTGACGAGGAATGATTCGGGTCTTCTTGTTATCGCGGGCAGCGTTTCCAGCGAGCTCAAGAACTTCAGCAGCGAGGTATTCCATGACTGCCGCCAAGTACACGGGAGCTCCGGCTCCTACACGCTCCGCGTAGTTGCCCTTGCGCAGGAGACGGTGGATCCTTCCTACGGGGAACTGAAGTCCAGCCCGAGAAGAGCGCGACTTCGACTTTCCCTTAACTTTGCCTCCCTTACCGCGGCCGGACATGATGAGTAGTAGAGTCGTACGTACGCAAACAACTTTCGAACAAGCAGCGCTTACGCTACAGAGTACGATTATGCGCGGCCAGCACTCCATCACGCGAATATATACGTTCGGAGAGCACCGCTGTCCCGAGCTCGCTCTCTCATTGGTATACACTCACCTCCGGATCTGCTTCAAATGCTACAAAATCGAGGACCATTCTACACACCAATGCACTGACAAGACACCACACTGCTCTGAATGCGCTGCTCACGACCACACCTACCAACAGTGCAGTTCACCGGACAAGAAGTGCCTCAACTGCCAAGGAAACCACCGAACACTCGCAGCCTCCTGCCCATACAGGAAAGAAGCTATCCGCAAAAAGAACGACGAACTCCAAAAAAGAGAAACCGACCAAACCAAGAGCACCTACATTGAAATCGCAAAAACGGCCATCCAACAAACTGCAAAAACAGAACATACACTCACACTCACCAGCGAAATACATATAAAACTGGCCGCTATCATCATCGAGGCCCACATCGCAAACCTCGCACAGGGAGGGGATTTCGGATCAATCTTGTCGAAGTCCCTCAAAGAAAATTACGACGTGGACACCCAGTTCCCCAACCGCGACTCACAAAAAGTATTCAACATGTTCATCGAACAAAACAAACATCCCCAAGCAGACACACAGGAGACACCTGCAAATCAAGCAAGCACCGACCCCAACGACGACGCAATGGACACAAGCTACCACTCAACAGAAGAAAACTCGACTCAGGACGAAACAAGCGACGACAACTTGCAAGAAAGCTGGAGGACGCAGTCCAGCCCGAAGAAGAAGAAAAACAAAAAACGGAAGAAAAAGAGACACCCCCTCCTCGGGAGAATCTTCTGGACACGATGAAAAAATAGAGGTGGCACTATTCCGCAGCGACACGCACTCACAGCATATTCCAAGCAAACCCACCAACCAACAGATACTAGAAGAACTAACAAAAGTACCTCCTGGCCTCAAAACCGCTGTCGCACACCCAAGCTCGGACATCTGGAAAGAAATCATCGACGGCCAATTCGACCTCCAAAAGGCACCAATAACCACAATCTCACACGAACACTTCCTCTCGATGGACTCATGCTCAAAAATTAACCCCCTTCACAAAAAACCCAAACACTCGACTCCATAATGGATACACACAATATGAACAAAACACTGTCATCCAACACAACGTCCAACACTGGCAAAACAACAAAAATCGCACTATGCAACATCTACCGTCAATACAACCCACACATAATTCTACTCAACGCGCACTGCCATGCGTAACGACACTCCCATCAAAATTTGGAATTACAACACATACACCACAAACAAAGCAAATGAAAATCACGCGGGAGTAGCAATAGCAATTCGAAAAGACCTTCCATTCAAGCTTCACGACACCTTTCATACAGATTTGTTGGCCATCACAGTAGAAACACCACAAGGCCCAATCACACTCGCCACAACCTACATACCTCCACGCATTGATTACATAAACTACATTGACATGCACACTCTCTTTAACAGAAAACACCCCACCTACCTCCTAGCCGACATGAATGCCACACACCCCACTTTCGGATACACATACGCAAACAGGAAAGGGAGACAAATCCACTCTCTAATAGACAGGAACAAATGTCACCACATCGGCCCCAACTTCCCCACGATAATCAACCACCGTGCCGCCACTAGTCCAGACATCGTACTAACAAACACGCAAACATTCCACAACATCATACTCGAACCAGGTCCACTAACACCCTCCGACCACATTCCCATCATAGCTACAATATCAGCTAACCCAATACAAATTCCCATCCGCCCACGACCCTCCTTCCACAATGCAAACTGGGAACTATACCGCAACCTTCTCGTTGAACACACAACACCGCAAGACGTAAGCCCTACACAAGAGGACATAGACAACCACCTAATCACATGGGAATCCCACATCATCGAAGCCTCCAACCAATCTATTCCAACTATCACACACAGAACCACACCAGGCATCAAACCCACTCATGCCATACTCGTCCTCCAAACGAGACACAAACACATTTACGACCATCTCCAACGACACGGCCACTCACCCCACCTATACAGAGAACTCCTCAGCCTCAGACAACAGATAAAAACTGCATATCAACGCATCTACTCGGCGACATGGAACAACACTATCGGTAACATCAAAAAGATGGACAATCCCCAACAATTCTGGTCCGCCATCAAACGCATGTCAGGCAACAATAAAAAACAAAGCACCCCCTACATCAAAGAAGGCGGCATCTTTTACCACTCACCACAATCCAAGGAACCTTTGTTCCGACAACACTGGTCAAACCTATACTCTGGTATTGATGACCCCAACAACGATTTCGACGCTGAACACATACACACTATAGAAACACAAATGAACGACATCGCTCCCCAAAACGAACCACACGAGACAGGAGACACATCCCGTCTTCCTAATTTCCACTACCCAGCAATCACAATCGAAGAACTAAAAAACGCACTTCGAACGTTTTCCCAAAAAGCTCCAGGACCAACTAAAATAACCACACACCACCTCAAACACTTACCGCAAAACATGCTCCAGTACCTTCTGTACATATACAACAACGCCCTCTCAGCGGGCTATTTCCCAAACAAACTGAAACACGCAATAATGATCTTTTTACCGAAGCCCTCCACCTCCCAACACGAGGTGCAAAATTACCGCCCCATCTCCTTACTCGACACCCACGCTAAGCTCCTAGATAAGATATTAACCTACAGGCTAACAGACCACCTAACCATCAACAACATCTACAACAGCCGCCAACACGGATTTCGACACGGAAGAGGTACACACACCGCACTTGCCACGCTACATGAGACCCTCCACATTAAACAAACACAGAGAAACAAAACAGACATCATTCTACGAGATGTAAGCAAGGCCTTCGACAAAGTCTGGCACACAGGACTCAAATTCAAACTGTCGCAGCTACAAATTCACCCCCTATTCACAAAAATCCTGTATAGCTTCATCACCAACCGCACCGCAGCCATACGAATCGCAAACTACACTGGCCCACCCTTCCCAATCAAGTCAGGTGTCCCCCAGGGAGCAGTCCTCTCCCCAACACTGTACAACTACTTCACACACGACCTTCCCCCACCAATACCCAACACTGACTACATAGCTTTTGCAGACGACATCACACAAATCATATCCGCAAAGCACTCATATAACATGGCAGCTCTTCTAACAACACGAGCCATTGCCCAAATCAACGATTACGAACGAAAATGGAAAATCCAAACTAATGCAAATAAATTCAAAATAATTGCCATCAGCCGCCGCAAACACCCAACAGTGCACATCAACAACACCCCACACCCCTACACAAACTCAGGCAAAGTTCTGGGACTCACAATCAGCACAACCGGATACGCACCCCACACCAGACAACGAGCAGCACTAGCACACCAAAACCTCTCACGCCTCTACCGATTCAAACATCTGAACCCAGAAGTAAAACGCCAACTATACATCGCTCTAGTAAGATCCACTCTCATCTACCCAGTCATTCCCCTACACACACTTCCACCAACATCTATCTCAACACTCCAACGTGTACAAAACCGAGCCACGAGATACATAACAAATTCAGAATGGCAAGATTTCGCCACCTCTGCACAACTACATCGTCGAGCAAACTTGCAACCAATCAACATTACACTCCACAAACACGCGAAAAGAATCTGGCAAAACATTCACGACATGTACCCACAACTCTACCAACAACTCACATTCCCGCAAGACACCCCACAAATACCACACAGACAATTTCAGAGCTCAAAAATGAAAACACTCGCACCCCAACCGAGACCAAAATACACTTAACACGACTCTAACGACGGACGGACGGACAGACTCGACTGACCAGCACCGACTCAAGCGAACTTTTTGTGATAAAGGAGACCTAACCAATACGGCAAGCCTAACCACCCACGACCGGTACTAAAGATGCCTACTAACTAAAGATCGATCATACAAAGCCCTGACGGGTAATTAACGTCTACCACCCATAAACTACCTACAAAAAATACCCACAACACTAGCATCATATGCGCACAGCGCATCTCTATCTTTTTTCCTACCTATCCTTTTCCGTTTCACCCCTTCTCTTCCCGACACACCCTGTGTCAAACTCTCCTTCCGACTTCTCTATAAGCATCGCCAAGCAAGGTGCGAAATTGTAAGTTACTGAGTAACGTTCGAAGTTGTCGTGCACGATGGCTCCCAAGACTTCTGGAAAGGCTGCTAAGAAGGCCGGTAAGGCCCAGAAATCCATCACCAAAGGTGACAAGAAGAAGAAAAAGAAGAGGCGTGAGAGCTACGCCATCTACATTTACAAGGTGCTCAAGCAGGTCCATCCCGACACCGGCGTTTCGAGCAAGGCCATGTCAATCATGAACTCGTTCGTGAATGACATCTTTGAGCGCATTGCTACTGAAGCGTCGCGTCTGGCACAGTACAACAAGAGGACCACCATCACCTCTCGGGAAATTCAGACTGCCGTCAGGCTTCTGCTTCCCGGCGAGCTTGCCAAGCACGCTGTCTCTGAAGGCACCAAGGCTGTGACCAAGTACACTTCTTCCAAGTAGAGTGTTCACGGCGGCAGTCGCACTTGCTGCACACCATCCGGCTCCTCAAGGAGCCACAAATCATCCTTAAATTGAAGATGTTCAAAGTCAATATGCAGTAGACAAAATTAAGAGCTCGCTATCTTTCCGTCCGAAATAATGGTCTCTCTGATAATGTGATCGTTATTCGCTCGAATCGTTAGCACGCGAGTCAAAACGGCCGAGGCAGGCAATTGCCCGCGTTTCGCATAAGCACCTCGCACAATTCCTGGTGTGCCACAAGGCCTGCGGCCAGAGAGCACTGGTCGCGCTCGCTCGGTTCCCGGTCGGTCGTCGCGACAGGCGCTGCTGACCACCATGTCCACGAATGCCGCTCTGAGCCCTAGTCTGCCCGACCGCCCGGTAACCCTCGCTTCCACGACGGTTTCATGTGAGAGCCTCGTCTCCGATGCGCACAGTCCCTTTCGTGGGAGAAGAACCTTGGCACGAAACCTACGAGAAATGAACTGGAGGGTTTTTTCCTAAATTATCCGTCAAAAATTACCCCTCGAAGTTCGTCGAGGAGTTAAACTGCTCCTCGCTCGTACAGGATTCGATCGCTTTTCTCGCCGGACGGAACAAGTTGTTGCGGCCGAATATTCTAATGGCCCATCATTTATTCGAGTGATAACACTTCAGCTTTTCATTCAGATTAGTCTTCACAACTATTCCAAGCCTGCGCTCCTGTGAAACAATTCAAGACGATGGGCCGTGCGTCGACGAACGAACGCACACGCGCTCGTTGTCGTCAATGTTTTGCAGTTAATTCGTGTATGTGCTCTAATCTGGATCAATATTTAAAAAACTGAATTCTAAGCACAATACTCATTGAATGAACAGCATCATGAGAGGCAAAAACTATGCAGAAACAAAGAAATGTCTTCATAGAAGTGAAAAGCGGTAGCTGGTAACCCTCTCCTCCTCAATCAAAACAAAATAACCCCTCCATGCTAACACGCGCTAGCGCTCGCTGTCGTCAATGTTTGTCAGGTAATTGGTGTAAAAGTCCCCAAAGTCTGGGTCAAGAAATGAGAAACTGAATTCTGAGCGTCGTATTTATCAAATGAACCAAACCATGAGAGGTCAAAACTAGAAAAACGCTGGAATGTCTTCTTCGAATTGAAAAAGGGTAGCTGGTAACTCAGTTTACTCAAAACTAACTCTTTCTGTGAAGTCGCGATGGCAGAAGCTGCTGCTACGGTTCTTCGTAAAATTATTTATCATTTTGGTTACTTACCTCGTTAGCCGTGAAATAATTTGTATAAGGAGTAACGTAAATAATTTCAATGCATTTCGTTAATACCGGCAGCAGAATGGACAGTTTACAGCGTGTCGAACCTAATATAGTATGTTTTTTTTTATTTATAAAAAAGGTCAGGCAAGTTACCCTTCGTAGGGCGAATGAACATTAGGGATTCGAAAACGAACAAAGCACCACGTACTGAAACGTTTCATAGAACTGACTTGTTTTCAAATCATAGTTCGTGAAATTTTTATTAAATGTGATTTCAATATGCGGTGCTTTCTTCGTTTTTGAATTCCTAATGTAGCGTGTACTAGGCCTTCTCTCTCACTCTCCGGGTGTCTAAATGTTCCCCCTTGAGGCCGCTCTCGACTCACCTTGGAACGAGCCCACGGAGTCTCAAGGTTGCAACGTGATGAAAACCATACATATATCGTTGATTGAACGCGACGAACTCGCGCAGTAATCAAGCAATGCTTTTTTGTGTAATGAAACGCCAGGTGTGTCTCCTTAAATTCATCAATAAATTCCTCTTTTGAGGGTAATTTTTCCTACCTTGCTGCAATGGTCTCTCTTTCCCGCCCCTAAAAGGATGCTTAATGCCCGTCCGTATCTCTGATACGAGCTTGACCAGTGCACAAGTACATGAACCTTTCAATCGCGGGTGCTACTATTGGGATGCATGTATTTGTCTGCCATCCACGTATTGAGACTTATTCAAATAAACTGTCGAATCCCGTCACTCATAGCGGCTCACGTACACCACATAGTCTGGAATATTTTGATAGGATAGGTTGAAAAACCACTGAATTGTATGCTAAATGACGTTTCTCCAGACACATAAAAAACTTTGATAGAATTTGCGGAAATAGCTGCGCAAATTAAAAATTGCAAGAAGTGAACTTCTGAAATGTGTAAAAATTCAATTCACATTTTCGCGTTTCTTAGATTTTTAAAATTTTCACTAGAATTTGAATTGTACGTTACTGCGTGAAAGGGTCATTTCGGCATGGAATGTAGCGTAACACGGGTTTGAAGACACCAAAATTTTGAACAGATTCAAGTTCGATTAACGTAGTTACGAGTAATTTTATGCATTTCTCTTTGCTGAGCTTCTCTGTCGTTTTCAACCACCGATTTTATCACAAATTATTCAATATTAACCATGCATTGAAGCTATTATTGATGTCAAACAGGCATCACTGAAAACAGCTGATGCATGACGCCATATTATTTCGGTTTAATTTTTGCTCAAGCCGTGGGAGCAGCACTCATTCACTTAATTCTTACGGAATTTCTGATGCAAAACTATGCAGGTCTACACACACAACGAAATCGTCATGAAAGAAGACTATATTCTATACACAAACACATAATGATTCGTGTTAATTCATCTTGACATGACTCTCATGACTTTACTAAATGTAAACATTCCGTAGAACATAGAAAACGGGTAGCTGGTAGCGCTCTCCTTACTTGAATCTAAAAACTGAATGCTTTCAAGTGGTATCGTCAATGTTCGGCAGCTAATTCGCGTAAAGGCCCCAATCTGGATCAATAATTAAGAAACTGAGTTCTGTGCATAAGATTTATCGAAAGGACGACATCCCATGACGGTGAAATCAACATAACGCAAAAAAAGGGTAGCTGGTAACCCTTCTGATTCAAAACTTACCTCTTCTTTCGGCTAGCAATCGAATGGCGGGAACTGCGACGCTTGTTTTGACCATTACAATAATTATTAATGTTATTAAACATGTGAGCTATACTCCATTCGGGAAATCAGTATCGAAATGGATTTCTTTCATACGCGCTGACGCACCACTCTCAGACGAACACAAAAATTTGCTCACATACATACATACATATATATATATATGTATACATGGAGATATCACTTATTTATATATATAAATATGTATATAAGAAAACGTCTCGAAGTAACGAAAGACTTCAGGTGCTCGTTGGTCGTTCAGGATTCGACGGTTTTTCAGGAATAACGAGGTGTCCTTACTTGAGTGATTACACCCCAACATTTCTTCTAGATTAGTCTTCTTAACTATTGCAAGCCTGCGCTTCTCTGAAACAATTCAAGACGATATGGGCCGTGCATAAGCTCTTGAATGAACGAACGAGCGTGCTATTGCCAATGTTTGGCAGTTAATTCGCGTTAAGGCCCCAATCTGTTTCGATAATTAGAGAAACTGAGTTCTATGCATAATATTCATCGAATGAACATCATCATAAGAGGTTAAAACTATACAGAAGCAAAGAAATGTCTTCTCAGAATTGATAAAAGGTGGCTGGTAACTCTCTTTTCTCTGCCTCAACTGAACTTTTCATGCCATCACGTGCAATCGTCAGTGTTCGGCAGTTAATTGGTGTAAAGGCCCCAATCTGGGCGAATTGATAAACAACTGAATTCCAGGCATATTATTTATAAGACGAACGACATCCTATGACAGTAAAATAACAAACACGTAGAACAAGGGTAGCTGGTAATTCTCTTGAATTAAAACTTACTGTTTCGGCAGGCATTCATATGGCGTTAGGCTGCGAGGAGTATTCCTATCGTTACAAAAATTGTTACTGCGACCAGAAATATTATTACACACGTATGCTATGCTCCATTCTTGAAATTGGTGTTGATCGAAATTCAACTTCGTTTCAACTCAGATGCACCACTCTCACACGCAAACTGTTTACTAAAAACTCACTCTTTCTGTGAACTCGCGATGGCAGAAGCTGCTGCTACGGTTCATCGTAAAATTATATATCATTTTGATTACTTAACTCGCTGGCCGTGAAATAATTTGAATAAGGAATAAGGGAAATAATTTCAATGCATTTCGTTGGTACCGGCAGCTGAATGGACAGTTTACAGCGTGTCGAACCTAGTAAAGTATGTTTTTTTATTTATAAAAAGGTCAGGCAAGTTACCCTTCGTAGGGCGAATGATCATTAGGGATTCGAAAAAGAACAAAGCACCACGTACTGAAACGTTCCGTTGAACTGACTTGTTTTCAAATCATAGTTCGTGAAATCTTTGTTAAATGTGATTTCAATATGTGGTGCTTTCTCCGTTTTTGAATTCCTAATGTAACATGTACTAGGCCTTCTCTCTCACTCTCCGGGTGTCTAAATATTCCCCCTTGAGGCCGCTCTCGACTCACCTTGGAACGAGCCCACGGAGTCTCAAGGTTGCAACGTGATGAAAACCATACATATATCGTTGATTGAACGCGACGAACTCGCGCAGTAATCAAGCAATGCTATTTTGTGTAATGAAACGCCAGGTGTGTCTCCTTAAATTCATCAATAAATTCCTCTTTTGAGGGTAATTTTTCCTACGTTGCTGCAATGGTCTCTCTTTCCCGCCCCTAAAAGGATGCTTAATGCCCGTCCGTATCTCTGATACGAGCTTGACCAGTGCACAAGTACATGAACCTTTCAATCGCGGGTGCTACTATTGGGATGCATGTATTTGTCTGCCATCCACGTATTGAGACTTATTCAAATAAACTGTCGAATCCCGTCTCTTATAGCGGCTCACGTACACCACATAGTCTGGAATATTTTGATAGGATAGGTTGAAAAACCACTGAATTGTATGCTAAATGACGTTTCTCCAGACACATAAAAAACTTTGATAGAATTTGCGGAAATAGCTGCGCAAATTAAAAATGCAAGAAGTGAACTTCTGAAATGTGTAAAAATTCAATTCACATTTTCGCGTTTCTTAGATATTTAAAATTGTCACTAGAATTTGAATTGTACGTTACTGCGTGAAAGGGTCATTTCGACATGGAATGTAGCATAACACGGGTTTGACGACACCAAAATTTTGAACAGATTCAAGTTCGATTAACGTAGTTACGAGTAATTTTATGCATTCCTCTTTGCTGAGCTTCTCTGTCGTTTTCAACCACCGGTTTTATCACAAATTATTCAATATAAACCATGCGTTGAAGCTATTATTGATGTCAAACAGGCATCACTGAAAACAGCTGATGCATGACGCCATATTATTTCGGTTTAATTTTTGCTCAAGCCGTGGGAGCAGCACTCATTCACTTAATTCTTACGGAATTTCTGATGGAAAAACTATTCAGGTCTACACACACAACGAAATCGTCATGAAAGAAGAACATATTCTATACAGAAACACATAATGATTCGTGTTAATTCATCTTGAAATGACTCTCATGACTTTACTCAATGTAAACATTCCGTAGAACATAGAAAACGGGAAGCTGGAAGCGCTCTCCTTACTTGAATCTAAAAACTGAATGCTGTCAAGTGGTATCGTCACTGTTCGGCAGCTAATTCGCGTAAAGGCCCCAATCTGGATCAATAATTAAGAAACTGAGTTCTGTGCATACGATTTATCGAAAGGACGACATCCAATGACGGTGAAATCAACATAACGCAGAAAAAGGGTAGCTGGTAACCCTTCTGATTCCAAACTTACCGCTTCATTCGGCCAGCAATCGAATGGCGGGAACTGCGACGCTTGTTTTGATCATTACCATAATTATTAATGTTTTTACACATGTAAGCTATACTCCATTCGGGAAATCAGTATCGAAATGGATTTCGTTTATACGCGCCGATGCACGACTCTCAGACGCACACAAAAATTTTCTCTTATATATACAATTATATATATATATATATGTGTATATATCGATTTTCATATATATATATATAAAACTATGTAAATGTGTATATATATATATATACATATATACATGTCTGTATGTATGTGTACACTTGGGAGGTTGATGTTATTAAACCGTAGAAAAAGAGGCGCTGGTAACCCTCTCCTTCCTTGAATCTAAAGCCTGAATGCTGTCACGTACTATCGTCAATGCTTGGCAGTCAATCGGTGTCAAGACCCCAATCTGGATGAAAATTAAGAAACTGAATTCTGTGCATAATATTTAGTAAATGAACAAAATCATAGGCGGTCAAAATTACGAAAACGTTGAAGTGTCACGTTCGAATTGAGAAAGGGTAGCTGGTAACCCTGTTGACTCAAAACTCTTTCGGTGAAGTCGTGATGACGGGAGCAGCAGCGGTTATTCGTATTATTATATGATGTTATCTCGTACGCCATTGTCTACCCTGACGAGTAGGCAGAAAAACAATTGGGATGCATTTGGTTCACAGCTGTAGGTGAATGGGCTATTTACTTAGTGGTAGGTACTCATCCGCACCAATGGGTAATAAATAGTCAGAGTGTTGAACCCAATAATTTTTAAAGTATGTACTAGGCGTTCTATCGCTATCACTCACTCTCCGACTTTCTAGATTTTCCCTCCTGAGGCCGTTCTCGATTTTGTGCCCATGAAGTTTCAAGGTTGACCCTAGTTCAACTAGGGTTGATTGAACGCACGAAATAATCAATCAATGAATACCATTTCGTAAAATAAAACGCCAGGTGTCGTTTCGTTTAATTTATGAATGAGTTCATTTTTTGAGCGTAATTTCTCGGACGTAATTGCAGTGGGGATCACGTTGAATGAACGCATCAAATTGGTTGCTCCGTCGATGCCCGTCCGTCCGTATCTGTGATACGAGTCTGACCAGTGCTCACAAGTACATGAATATTTTTAATCGCGGGTGCTACTATTAGGATGCATGTACTTTTCTCTGTCGTGCTCCTCATTTTAAGGGAACTATCGAATCCTCTCTATTTTTTTTGTCTACACCACATAGTCTTGAATAACAGGTAACTCGTTTTTCAACGAACGCATTTATCTCATTGACCAGTGAACGTCTTTTTTGGGAGGGGTGGAGTGGCCCTGTAAAGGGCCGGTTAGAGACTAGCCGAGAGGAGGTTGTGGCTCTCGATGCGCGGAATAACGTGCTATTGAATTTAAGCGCGTTCTCCACGGATCCGGCGGGCAAGCTGGATATCCTTGGGCATGATGGTGACACGCTTGGCGTGGATTGCGCACAAGTTGGTGTCTTCGAAGAGACCGACGAGGTAGGCTTCGGATGCTTCCTGCAGGGCCATGACAGCCGAGGACTGGAATCGCAAGTCAGTCTTGAAATCTTGGGCGATTTCACGAACAAGACGCTGGAAGGGCAGCTTGCGGATGAGCAGTTCGGTGCTCTTCTGGTAACGACGGATTTCACGAAGAGCCACGGTACCGGGCCTGTACCTGTGAGGCTTCTTCACGCCCCCGGTGGCGGGGGCAGATTTGCGTGCAGCCTTGGTGGCAAGCTGCTTGCGAGGAGCCTTTCCTCCGGTAGATTTGCGGGCAGTTTGCTTGGTGCGAGCCATTTCAGCGACAGTTTCGAGCGCGAGCGATGAGACGCAAGAGTCAGTTCGGCGCGAAGGCGTCCGACCAAGGGAACCCGTCGCAGCCCCGCCCGCAGCTCGCTCGCTAGCGCATTGCTGGAACTGGGGTGGCGCTCGGAGCTGCACAAATGCTACGCAAACTGGGCAAAGTTGGCGGTGGCGCGCAAGCACACCGTGCATAGGTCTGTCGGCGTTTTGCGCGAGTTGCATTCAGATGGATAATTACTGTCTGGGTTACGACTCTCTTAGTGAGTATTCATCTTGGCGAGCTCTATAACTTACGAGCGCGATTATTTTTCTCCTGTTTCTTTGATTTTCTTTTCTAATCGGGTTTCTTGCAGGAGTGGGTGTTTTTTCTGAGTGAGTGGGAATCCTGTGATCCGACGATCCCTCTAGCCGACTAGGGTAACCGAGTCCGGTGGGGGGGAGAGTGGGGCACGGGTCCTCGTAAATTATTTTTACACTTTCTCTGTTTCCGACCACACACCACTCACAGATAGGTTCACTTCTGTTCCAGTTTTTCAACCAATCACCCTTCCAAAAGCAATCCACCACCAGATAGGCGCATCAGATTTCATATACAGACTAAACCACGACTTCTGTAGACATATACAGACCATTTTGTTAGCAGGATGCCTCAGTTTGGTAAACTGATGCTCCGCTTCTTGAACCCAAGGGAACCTCCGGACAAAGCCAAAGTTTTCCAAACTATTCAGAAGACTCTGAAACTTCCTCTGACTGGCCTAAGGGAGGTTGGCAACGGATTCAATGCCTTCACGGAATTCGAAGCAGATGTGGAGAAGCTGCTGGACGATCGAGCAACCGCTACCCTGAGGGACATTGGACTGGAAGCGAGGATTCCACCGAAGATTAGAGCCCAACGCTCTGTCATTTGTCGCCAAATAGATAACTGGGTCGGTGGACATACGGCTGATGAAATCAAAGAGGAAATCAACAGGAAGAATGCCCAACTAACAGTGAAAGAAGTCATAAAATTCCGGAACCTAACCCATGTATTCAAAATTGAATTCAGCACCATCACCATGGCTAATCACGCGCTCCAGAACGGATTTCTCTGCTACAACGTGAAAATATCATCATCTCAAATTCAAAAAGAAAAATTCATCGATCTACTGATGTGCTTCAAGTGCTATCAAATCGAAAAACATGCGACGAAAGATTGCCCCACACCAAACACCGTGGTGTGTTCGGAGTGCTCGGGAGACCATGACTACCGAGAATGCACATCGGAAAACAAAAAATGTCTCAATTGCGGCGGATCTCACAGGACCATGGCAATGAGTTGCCCTATTAGAAAAAGTGCAATGAACGAAAAAATGAAGCAAATTGAAGAGAAGGAAAAAGAAAAACAGCAAGAAACATATGCTAAAGTAATTCAGAAAACCATTCAACAAGAGGAAAGACAGGAACACAGGACCAGGCTCACAGCAGAACTGATGGCGGACAGCGGAATGACTGCACTGGTGATGATTTTGGATGCCCATATGGCAAATATAATAACTCCAGGAACCTACAACGATCATCTGAACCGGACTCTCAAAAGGAACAACTTCAGAACACTTCAGTTTGACGATAACCCTAAATCGAGTCAGCTGTTTGAAGGAGACCTGCTGACGAGAGTGGTGAAGGTTATGAAGAAACTTCAGACTCAATCGGACTCGGAAGCCAGTTCTACGGAGGCGGAGGAGGGAGAAGAGATGGAAACGGAACAGCCACAGAAACAGGGAGCAGTATCAAAAATTTCAACTGAACGGATTCAGCAGTTACAACCACATGCCCAAATTGCCAAGCAACAACAGCAACTGCAACAACAACAAGCCTCAGCAAGATCGTACTCGGAACCGGCGCCACAAAGATCTTCAGTGGATCACGTCCCAATTAGACCAGCATCCCGGTACGGTGTTGATGTCTTCATGCTTGATGGCATTCGAAGAGATGTAGAAGCTGGAGAATTTAAGAAATTGGTAGGCGAAGGTAAACTGAAATACAAACTTAAAGATGAATGTACTCAACCTCTGGAAATTATCGAGCTGCTAATCGACAACTGCAAATTAATGGAAAAGAAAACCAGGATTGTTTGGGTCGGGGAACAAGAATTCCGGAAAATACGAACAGGGCACCAGAAAACGCCAGAAAGAGTAGACCCCAAAAAAGTTCGCACAGAGGGAGAATGAACAACAACAGTCTCAAGATTCTTCAACATAACGTCCGAAGCTGGAAAGCAAACAAAACGTCACTTACGAACATATACCTCAAAGAAGATCCAGACATAATATTGCTGAACAGCCATGGAATGAAGTCAGGAGAAGATATAAAGATCTACAACTACAATGTTTACAAAACTAATAAGTCAAACGAAGGCCATTCCGGTGCAGCAATTGCTATAAAGCGGGACCTAATCTACAGAATATGTGAAGACTATCTCAGCGACCTTCTCAGCATACATGTCCAAACGAGGCTCGGAGAAGTAACGGTAGCAACGGCCTACATACCACCAAGAATCGGCTATTTGCATTATCCTGACTATTTCAAACTATTCAATAAGAAGACTCCGGTTTATTTCATTGGGGACATCAACGCTCGACATGTCAGATTTGGATCCGGCAACAACAACACAACAGGAGAACAAGTCACCATGTTGATAGACAGAAAGCATGCCATATGGGAGGGTCCACATTTTCCAACCTTCATCACTCACAGATCAAAAACTTCACCAGATATGATTATCACGAACCGCTACGCTTACCATAACACACACGCAGAAGTAGGCCCAAACACCCCTAGTGACCATTACCCTATTTTATTTACAATAACTACCCATCCAATTCAGATTCAAATTAAGCCTCGTCTGACCTACCGCAAGGCAAACTGGAGCGGATACAAGGAAGATCTTCTACAGCATCCTCTTGTCAACGCAGAAAATATCACTACGCAGCAACTGGAAGAAAAACTGACTAACTGGACTAATCAAATTCAAGAAGCAAGCTCACGCCACGTTCCAACGACGCGCCACCGGACACTGATTACAGGCAAAACAACAGAAAACATAAAGAGGGCTAATATAATACATGACGAAATTTATAAAGAAATCCTTCGCTTCGGTCCCACGCCAGACAGAATGCACGCTATCTCTCAACTAAGATTTTTCATCTCCGAGGAATATATGTCCCAGAGAACTGAGGCCTGGAACTCGCTGGTTGAGAAGCTCGACACGGAAAGGAATGATGGCGACTTTTGGAGCACGGTGAAGAGATTGAGGGGCGTGCAGTCGAAGAAAGAACAGAGATATTTGAAGAACGAAAGCGGCGACGAAGTCTACGACGATGGAGAAAAGGAAGCTCTTTTTAGAAGGTACTGGGAGCAAATCTTCAGTAGACACCACGAAGAGGATGAAGAATTTGATAAAGCCCATTTCCGAAAAGTCTGCCGTCACATCAAAGATACCCAAAAGAAGCTGATTCACTACGAACACTGCGATCTGAAACGACTTACCTGCCAGACATCATTAGTAACCACAAACATTTTACAACACTACATCAAGTTAACAAAGCAAAAATCTCCTGGGCTAGATGGAATAACAAAATACCACCTCCAGAACTTACCATTCAACATGCTACAAAATCTTGCCACCTTAATGAACTCAGCACTTGCATTGGGGTTCTTTCCGTGCCAATGGAAACATTCTATAATGATATTTATACCAAAACCGAACAAATCCCCGATGTCACATCTTAATTACCGACCGATCTCACTCTTAAGCGTTCCAGGGAAGCTCTTTGAAAAGGTAATCAACACTAGATTCACACAATTTCTTACACAACATAAGCTACACCATCCATTTCAGTTTGGTTTTAGGAAGGGCAGAGGAACTAACACTGCACTTGGACTCTTCTGTGAGATACTTGCTGCCAACGCCTCAAATAATTTCAGAACAAACGTAGTACTCAGGGACATTAGCAGAGCATTTGATCGGGTCTGGCACGATGGACTGCGCGACAAACTGCTCAGCTGTCAGCTTCCAGACTTCCTAACCAGAACACTTAACAGCTACTTAACAGGAAGGACAACACAAATTAGGATTAACGATTACCTCGGTCCAGTGTTCCCAGTCGATAGCGGTGTTCCGCAGGGCGGAGCTTTGTCCCCCTCACTGTTCATCTTTTATACACACGATATTCCGCAACCAATAAGCTATTTCAATTTCAACATTCTATATGCAGACGATATAACCCAGATAATCTCTCAAAATGGATCAGAGAAGTTTCTTGCAAGGAAAACAGCTCAAGAAATAAAACAAATTAACGACTATGAGCACAAATGGAGAATAAAAACAAATTCAGACAAGTTTCAAATCATCCCTGTTTTAAAAACTAAAAACGAAACAATTACTATAGGAGACAAAGACTACAACTATGATTCCTCCGGTAAAGTGCTAGGGCTTAGCTTCACAAAAACTGGTTACAGCAGTCACGTCCGGAACAGAGCATCCAAAGCAAAAGGCGTTCTTTCTACTCTTTACAGATTCCACAACTTAAGCCTCAAAAACAAAAGGAAACTTTACTTAGCTTACGTCCGGTCCATCATTACTTATCCTCCAATTCCATTACATATGTTACCTAAATCAGGAATAAAAACATTGCAAACTATCCAAAACAGAGCAGTGCGTTTTGTTCTTGGAATCACCCTTTTTGATCATGTCCACACCCACACAACTCACGATCTGGCCAATATTGACTCCTTGAACGTACACCTTCATAAACTTGCCAAAAGAGTATGGAGAAATCTAGATCTTATAATCGATGAATCAACAAAAAACAAACTCGCCATTGGAAACAAAACAAATAAATTTCTTCCACCCAGCAGAAATAGAGCTAGAGGACCAGAACCTCAACCTATGTACTGAAATTAAAAGTAATTACAAATCAACTCCCTGCTCGCAACGGATCGTATGATCACGGCGAACAGGGGGATCGTTAGGGAAACGACAACTCAGAACACCGGATACTCGCCCTGACGCTGACCGCAACGCGCCCTTGTCGTGGGGGGTGCGGTGGAAGGCGTGAGGGACATGGAATAAAACATGGATAAAATCAACCTCCATTACAAAAACAGCGTTTTCTGGACCTCACAAATTTTGAACTGCAAATAATAAAGGCTTGGCAGCTAATTAACTATCCTCTAACTGCATAAACAGACCACTCGCTCAGAACGATGCCCATTCTTGCCGGTAGAGCCGGTTCTAATCCTCTTTTTTCTCGTACACCTCTTCTTCTTCTCTATATTTCCATTTCATCTGTGTTATCTCCGACTTAACTCTTTACTCCTATTCTTACTCTCGAATCATCAAAGAGTTGCATTCGTACTATAGGTACCGCGCTTCTCCGTTATCTATCGCAACCAGCTCGAGCTCCATCGACATCATGACCGGACGTGGAAAGGGTGGCAAGGGCCTCGGAAAGGGGGGAGCCAAGCGTCATCGCAAGGTTTTGCGTGATAACATCCAGGGTATCACCAAGCCTGCAATTCGTCGTCTGGCTCGCCGTGGAGGTGTCAAGCGTATCTCTGGTCTCATCTATGAAGAGACTCGCGGAGTGCTCAAGGTATTCCTCGAGAATGTCATCCGTGACGCCGTCACCTACACCGAGCACGCCAAGAGGAAGACCGTCACTGCCATGGACGTTGTCTACGCCCTCAAGAGACAAGGACGTACCCTCTATGGATTTGGAGGTTAAGTCTCTTGACTCTCTTGTAAAATGAGTCGGTGCCCGACCAACGGCTAATTCACAGACTCGGACCTTTCGAGGTCCACAAAATCCTCTCGGAAAAGGTGTTCACACTCAGTCCCTCCAGTACAGTGTATGCTTCTTCATTTAGGGATTGCTTCACTTGTCAAGCATCGCTTTTTTACTGTAGAGAGAGCGCGCGCCGGTGCTTGGAATGCCATTTTTTTTTTGTTATCTCCACTCCTCACATGCCCGTCGTTGCAGATGGAATAGCTCGAGGAGCAAACTCAATGTGTGTGTTCGATGATGCCTCGACGGGTGCAATCACTGAACTTCCGATAGGAAACTAAACACTTTCGCTCTCTCCGAAGCGGTCATTGCAGATTAGGCCTTGCTGCAATTGACTGCTCTACCGCACAATGCACACGCTATATTCCAGCCTGGCAGGCAGTCACAGCGAATTGCTGAGAACGCAGCGAGTGACCGACCGACCCCTCTCGTCAAGTCCAAGCGGCTTCCGTCCAATTTCGTGGGGCACGAAAGTTTTCTTTTTCGCTGAAATTCAGCTCGAGAAACGATACATGAGGTGGCAGTGTGCCGCCGCTAAACGACCGTTGAAGCATGGCGCCGCCGCGTCGGTCTCGAGATGTACTCCATGCAACACTAGCTGAAAACGCGTCTTGGACAATTTGCTTTCTTTCTTTGTTTAGCACGAATCACCGAAATTATTCAACCTTTGCCTAATCTAACCGGATATTTTGCACATGGCACTCAGTCCTGACCCTGATTTTGCTGGAGGCCCCGAATCTTTCGCGCCATGCGTGACGCGCGTTCAAACAACGCCCTTGAATTGTCTCACGCGCCCATAGTCAAATAATTTCGCATTAGCTCGGCTCAGGCCTCGCGAGCTTCAATTGAATTACCAAAACATTTTCGCGCTATAATTCGAATGCGCATCGAGAAATGAACTGGATGAGGATAAACGTTATATTGCACGGCGAGCGACACTACTGCCACCTCGACTTCACATGTTATCATCAGCCTTGACGGACGTGCTCTGCGCCCTGGGAAGGGAAGCAAAATATATTTGCGTACTTTGCAACACATCCTCGTCGTCGCAGTAGCTAGCGCAACTATTGATTCGGCTGCTGACGCTCGACATTCGCAACGCCTCCAAAGCACAGCAGCACGTGGTGGTCTAGTCGAATTTTACAGCAGCTGCCGAATAAGAAAACGAGCGTCTATGCTCTGAGGAGTGACAAGCGAACAATGCCTATCGAGTGTTGCTCGGACCGAACTCGCACGACAATTAATGACGATAATAAAAAGACGCTCATACCAATTCAGACAGACTTTGAAATATCTTTCCCGAACACGAATGTGGCTCCTAGAGGAGCCTTGTTTGGAAGGAAGCGCTTCCGAGCGAGAAGACAAGTTTACTTCTTCTCGGTTTTCTTGGGCAGGAGAACTGCCTGGATGTTGGGCAGAACACCTCCCTGGGCAATGGTCACTCCCGAGAGGAGCTTGTTCAGTTCTTCGTCGTTACGGATAGCGAGCTGCAAGTGACGAGGAATGATTCGGGTCTTCTTGTTATCGCGGGCAGCGTTTCCAGCGAGCTCAAGAACTTCAGCAGCGAGGTATTCCATGACTGCCGCCAAGTACACGGGAGCTCCGGCTCCTACACGCTCCGCGTAGTTGCCCTTGCGCAGGAGACGGTGGATCCTTCCTACGGGGAACTGAAGTCCAGCCCGAGAAGAGCGCGACTTCGACTTTCCCTTAACTTTGCCTCCCTTACCGCGGCCGGACATGATGAGTAGTAGAGTCGTACGTACGCAAACAACTTTCGAACAAGCAGCGCTTACGCTACAGAGTACGATTATGCGCGGCCAGCACTCCATCACGCGAATATATACGTTCGGAGAGCACCGCTGTCCCGAGCTCGCTCTCTCATTGGTCAAGCGGCTGCACTCGCTGGGCCAGTCGCCTGCCGTCCGAGAGGTGAGGTGCTGCCTGCAAGCCCTTCTCGGTCTACTTATTACTAGCGCCGAAAGTCGTTGCGAAATTGTGTTACCTCATGATCATCGTGACAGTAACAGCTTTACTACTTCCGGATATTTACTTGGCTTTGCTTGGAGAGTGGCCTTGGCCAGCTTTGGTGCTCAAAGAGACAGCGGATAATATTCTCGTTTCAACCCAATTGGTTGATCTTGTTGAGCGCGACTGGGGGCGTCAGCCCCTAGGGGTGAGAGAGCCTTTCTTTATTTCGTGTTTTCTTTTCTATTTTTTTCACTTGATTGGCACAGCTCGTTTGTATGGCCCAACTCGCCGCACGGGGGAGGCCCCCTTGGTCGAGCGGGTCCACCCGATTTCCAAGGGGACTCTCCCAAACCGGTCCCTCCCTGCAACCACTACCGGAAACTCAATACTTCAAAAAACCGCAAACATCCACCTATCGTGTCCAACTAAAACGCATAGACCCAACATTGAATGTAGAACGACAGAAAGTATTCCAAACAGCTTTTTCAGTACTGGATGCACCCCTGATCCGACTTACAGACACAAAACTTGGATACTATGCAGTTACCGATGACCCAGCCGCAGTAGATAAACTAACATCAATAAAAGCACAGGAAGAACTCAGAAAAATAAACTTACAACCCATAATACCACCTGACCTGAGAGCCAAACGATCCATCTTTGTACGCCAAATCGACAAATACATTGGAGAGAAACCACCAGCTGAAATCAAACAGGAAATTCAAAGGTTACAACCATGGTTTCGGATATCAGAAGTCATAAAGATAAAAGATTACACACACGTCATCAAAATAATCACTACAGACACAACCATAACGCAGAAAGTACTACGAGACGGATTCCTCATGTTCAATACGAAAATAACACCTTACCAATGCCAAGAAGAGAAATTTACTCACGTTCTCATATGTTATAAATGCTATCAACTGGAAGACCACGCAACCCATCAGTGCCAAAGTAACACCATAGTCTGCTCAGAATGTGGAGAATCAGGCCACCTGTACACAGAATGCCAGAATAGTCACAAAAAATGTCTAAATTGTTCAGGTCCTCATAGGACCCTCGCAGCTGCATGCCCTGTACGTAAGAAAGCCATAAAAGACAAGGAAGAGAGAATCACAAAACAAGAACAAGAAAAAACACAACAAACCTACTCTCAAATCGCAAAAACAGCAATCAAAGAATCGGCAGTTCCGAAACATAGCCTCACCCTGACAAACAATATCCAAATTAAACTGTTAGCCTTGATACTAGAGGCTCATATTGCAAACCTGGCAGGGAAAGAAGGATTCGCAGCATTACTTTCCAGAAACCTAAAACTCAACTATAATATAGATGCAAAGTTCGAAGACCGAGATTCCAACGCAATTTTCAACTTTTTCTACTCCCACACACCGAATCAAGAATATCACATGGAACAACAAAGCGAAGAATCATCAAATAATGACACTAATTCAGAAACCGACATGGAAGAGGAAATGGAATCAGAAGTGGAAGATGAACCATCAACAAGACCAAAAATTCAACCACATACTACGAGCCAAATTCAACCCCAACCACAGTCCGAGATAACGTCAGAACCAATTTCAACAGAGCAAGACCTACATGAGACAGAGCCACTATCAGACCCTCGAATCAAAAGAAAAATAAGTGACCAAGGAGTACTACCAGAAAGAGAGAGAGAACAATCAGAACAGAGACCAATTCCAATCCAAATATACCGTAGCGCCGCTGATAGACTGCCAGTCCCTCCGAACCCTTCCCAAAGGTGGTTCATTAACGAGCTGAACAAAAAAGAATTCGGACTGAAATTCACTGTACAAGACACTGACTCAAGAAAAATTATGGAAATGATTAAAAATGACAGACTAAAGTTGACAGGAACAAAAATTCACGCTCTAAACCATGAAAAATTCACCAGACTCCCTAAACACTCAACCACAAGCACAGCAAAGAAATCAAAACCGTAACCATGCAAGAGTTTCAAGAACGTGGATGGATAAACCTAACCAGAGGGGCGAGACAAAACAAACTAACGGTTATACAGCACAATGTAAGGAACTGGAATACACATAAAATAGCATTATCCAATATCTATAACAAAATCGACCCAGATATCATTCTAATAAATGAACACTCAGTCACGGACACAAATATCAAAATATTTAATTATAATACCTTTACAATAAACGTTAAAGCAGAACCAAATGCGGGAGTAGCCATTGCAGTCAAGAAAAACATTGCATTCAGACTAATAGACAACTTTGAATCGGATATGATAGCAATAACGATAGACACAGCTCAAGGACCTATAACAATAGCAACAGCATACATTCCTCCTAGAACGAATTACTTAAACTACATAGATTACAATAGAATACTAAACTTTAATCATCCAGTTTACTTGATTGCAGATCTAAACGCCAAACACGCAAACCTTGGAAATAGTTATGCAAATACCAGAGGTACTGCACTAAACAGACTAATGGCACAAGGCAAATGCATGCACATAGGTCCATATTTTCCAACATTCATTTCACACAATTCCAGCACAGCACCTGACATAGCTCTGATAAATCGACACGCATATCACAACATAGAATTAAGACCAGGCCCAAACACTCCCTCTGACCATATACCAATTATTGCAACCATTTCCGCCAGTCCGCTACAAATTCCAATTAGGCCAAGGAAATCATTTCATTTTGCAAATTGGCAACAATACAAAGAAAGCTTAGCAAATATCACAGTACCTGTAGAACCAAATCCTACATTAGAAGAAATAGACAGCTATCTAGACCAATGGACATCAGAAGTACAAAGAGCTACAAATCTCGCTGTACCCACCATTAAATACAGAACCATACCCGGCATAAGACAAAATCACGAAATTCGACTCCTCCAAATACAGCTGGAAAACACAGTTCAATATATTCAAGCAGTCGGCCCAAACCCAATCCTATACTCTCGCATGCTCCAACTTCGAAGACAAATTAACCAAAGTTACAGAGCTGCCTTCAACCAAACATGGAACCAAATTATCAGAAACTTGAATATAGAAGAAGACCCTAAAAAGTTTTGGTCAACTATTAAGAGGATGAGTGGATCAAACACCAAACAATATATTCCATACATAATACACGAAGGTACACAGCTGCATACTCCGGAAGAAAAAGAACCCCATTTTAGACAACATTGGCAACAGGTATTCACGGACGAAGATAATGAAAATTTCAATCATGATCACATCGAAGAAATAGAATCATACGTCTCAAATAACCACAACGAAATAACTCCATACCATACAGGTGACATCAACAGATTCCACAACTTGCGATTTCCACCCATAACAATAGACGAATTCAATAGAACCTTAAGAACATTCAAACAGCGAGCCCCAGGACCCACAGGGATAACCACCATACAGATCAAGAATCTTCCAGACAATATGAAACAATATCTAATCTACATTTTCAACCAAGCAATATCAGCCGGATACTTTCCAGACAAATTAAAATTAGCCACAATGATCTTCCTGCCGAAACCCAATGCATCCCAACATCATGTACAAAACTACAGACCTATTTCACTTCTGGATGTCCATGGCAAAATACTCGATAAAATACTAAACAATAGACTATATGAAGAACTGCTGCAACAAGACAAACTTCACCCAAAACAACACGGATTTAGAAAGGAAAGAGGAACTCATACCGCACTAGCAATACTACACGAATCAATAGCAATTCATCTGGCAAACAAATATAAGATAGATATAGTCATGAGAGACATCTCAAAAGCTTTTGATAAAGTTTGGACAGTGGGCCTGAAATACAAAATCATGCAACTTGACCTTCCTACAATATTCAAGAAAACACTGAGCGATTTTATCACAGACAGAACAGTACAAATCCGCATTGGCAATTATATAGGCCCTGAATTTGAAATACAAACAGGTGTTCCCCAAGGATCATGTCTGTCTCCAACTCTGTTTGCATTCTACACTCACGATATCACAAACCCCACTCCAAACAGCGACTTCATTAGCTATGCAGACGATATCACTCAAATCATAGCAGTACCAAACAACAGCAATTATCTAGCTCGCGCCACTGGACGTGCTATTGAACAAATAAACGCTTTTGAAAACAAATGGAAAATCAGAACCAATATTAGAAAATTTACAATAGTTCCAATTAGCAGAAGGAAAAAGGGAGACGTAATAGTTGAGGAGAGGTACTTTCCATATAGCACCAAAGGAAAGGTCCTAGGGCTTACCATAAGCACAACAGGATACAAACCCCACATAGTAACAAGGCAACAAATGGCAAGACGACACCTACAGAAGCTTCACCGATTCTATCACTTAAACAAAGAAAACAAAGGCAAACTGTACTTAGCAATAGTAAGAGCAACATTAACATATCCAATTATCCCTCTACACACCATATCAAAAACTGCAATGTCTACCCTGCAAAGAATCCAAAATAAAGCATTAAGATTTATAACAGGAACAGTTTGGCAGGACTTTAAGACATCCGAGTCACTTCACAGACAATGCAACATTCCACCCATAAACATCGTATTACACCGCCAGGCCAAGAAAATATGGACACAACTAGAACAACAGGAACCAGAACTCTACGATTCCCTCACCTTCCATCCAGACACACTACACCGCCAACACCCACAATTCAGAAGCTCCAAACTACAGGCACTAGCACAAGAACCACCTCCAGTCTTTCTATAGAGCAAAACTTCATTACAACACATTTCACACCGCTACTGATGCAAGCCATCTACTTAACACAACAATTCAAAAAACAGTCACATTTTACAGACTTCCAATAAATGAATAAAAAGCCTTGACAGGTAGTTGATTTATTCAACAACATAAGCAACTAAATAGACCAGTAAAATACACATAAAACGCTAGTCATGCACAGGAGCTGTGCCTTTACATTCTCCTACTATCCCTTTCATTTTCGCTTCTCTCTATCTTCGGCACACTCTGTGCCAAACTCTTAATTTCTCTCTCTTTATCTCCTTGGTATCGCCACCACCACCACCACCACCACCACTGCGAAATTGTAAGTTACTGAGTAACGTTCGAAGTTGTCGTGCACGATGGCTCCCAAGACTTCTGGAAAGGCTGCTAAGAAGGCCGGTAAGGCCCAGAAATCCATCACCAAAGGTGACAAGAAGAAGAAAAAGAAGAGGCGTGAGAGCTACGCCATCTACATTTACAAGGTGCTCAAGCAGGTCCATCCCGACACCGGCGTTTCGAGCAAGGCCATGTCAATCATGAACTCGTTCGTGAATGACATCTTTGAGCGCATTGCTACTGAAGCGTCGCGTCTGGCACAGTACAACAAGAGGACCACCATCACCTCTCGGGAAATTCAGACTGCCGTCAGGCTTCTGCTTCCCGGCGAGCTTGCCAAGCACGCTGTCTCTGAAGGCACCAAGGCTGTGACCAAGTACACTTCTTCCAAGTAGAGTGTTCACGGCGGCAGTCGCACTTGCTGCACACCATCCGGCTCCTCAAGGAGCCACAAATCATCCTTAAATTGAAGATGTTCAAAGTCAATATGCAGTAGACAAAATTAAGAGCTCGCTATCTTTCCGTCCGAAATAATGGTCTCTCTGATAATGTGATCGTTATTCGCTCGAATCGTTAGCACGCGAGTCAAAACGGCCGAGGCAGGCAATTGCCCGCGTTTCGCATAAGCACCTCGCACAATTCCTGGTGTGCCACAAGGCCTGCGGCCAGAGAGCACTGGTCGCGCTCGCTCGGTTCCCGGTCGGTCGTCGCGACAGGCGCTGCTGACCACCATGTCCACGAATGCCGCTCTGAGCCCTAGTCTGCCCGACCGCCCGGTAACCCTCGCTTCCACGACGGTTTCATGTGAGAGCCTCGTCTCCGATGCGCACAGTCCCTTTCGTGGGAGAAGAACCTTGGCACGAAACCTACGAGAAATGAACTGGAGGGTTTTTTCCTAAATTATCCGTCAAAAATTACCCCTCGAAGTTCGTCGAGGAGTTAAACTGCTCCTCGCTCGTACAGGATTCGATCGCTTTTCTCGACGGACGGAACAAGTTGTTGCGGCCGAATATTCTAATGGCCCATCATTTATTCGAGTGATAACACTTCAGCTTTTCATTCAGATTAGTCTTCACAACTATTCCAAGCCTGCGCTCCTGTGAAACAATTCAAGACGATGGGCCGTGCGTCGACGAACGAACGCACACGCGCTCGTTGTCGTCAATGTTTTGCAGTTAATTCGTGTATGTGCTCTAATCTGGATCAATATTTAAAAAACTGAATTCTAAGCACAATACTCATTGAATGAACAGCATCATGAGAGGCAAAAACTATGCAGAAACAAAGAAATGTCTTCATAGAAGTGAAAAGCGGTAGCTGGTAACCCTCTCCTCCTCAATCAAAACAAAATAACCCCTCCATGCTAACACGCGCTAGCGCTCGCTGTCGTCAATGTTTGTCAGGTAATTGGTGTAAAAGTCCCCAAAGTCTGGGTCAAGAAATGAGAAACTGAATTCTGAGCGTCGTATTTATCAAATGAACCAAACCATGAGAGGTCAAAACTAGAAAAACGCTGGAATGTCTTCTTCGAATTGAAAAAGGGTAGCTGGTAACTCAGTTTACTCAAAACTAACTCTTTCTGTGAAGTCGCGATGGCAGAAGCTGCTGCTACGGTTCTTCGTAAAATTATTTATCATTTTGGTTACTTACCTCGTTAGCCGTGAAATAATTTGTATAAGGAGTAACGTAAATAATTTCAATGCATTTCGTTAATACCGGCAGCAGAATGGACAGTTTACAGCGTGTCGAACCTAATATAGTATGTTTTTTTTTATTTATAAAAAAGGTCAGGCAAGTTACCCTTCGTAGGGCGAATGAACATTAGGGATTCGAAAACGAACAAAGCACCACGTACTGAAACGTTTCATAGAACTGACTTGTTTTCAAATCATAGTTCGTGAAATTTTTATTAAATGTGATTTCAATATGCGGTGCTTTCTTCGTTTTTGAATTCCTAATGTAGCGTGTACTAGGCCTTCTCTCTCACTCTCCGGGTGTCTAAATGTTCCCCCTTGAGGCCGCTCTCGACTCACCTTGGAACGAGCCCACGGAGTCTCAAGGTTGCAACGTGATGAAAACCATACATATATCGTTGATTGAACGCGACGAACTCGCGCAGTAATCAAGCAATGCTTTTTTGTGTAATGAAACGCCAGGTGTGTCTCCTTAAATTCATCAATAAATTCCTCTTTTGAGGGTAATTTTTCCTACCTTGCTGCAATGGTCTCTCTTTCCCGCCCCTAAAAGGATGCTTAATGCCCGTCCGTATCTCTGATACGAGCTTGACCAGTGCACAAGTACATGAACCTTTCAATCGCGGGTGCTACTATTGGGATGCATGTATTTGTCTGCCATCCACGTATTGAGACTTATTCAAATAAACTGTCGAATCCCGTCACTCATAGCGGCTCACGTACACCACATAGTCTGGAATATTTTGATAGGATAGGTTGAAAAACCACTGAATTGTATGCTAAATGACGTTTCTCCAGACACATAAAAAACTTTGATAGAATTTGCGGAAATAGCTGCGCAAATTAAAAATTGCAAGAAGTGAACTTCTGAAATGTGTAAAAATTCAATTCACATTTTCGCGTTTCTTAGATTTTTAAAATTTTCACTAGAATTTGAATTGTACGTTACTGCGTGAAAGGGTCATTTCGGCATGGAATGTAGCGTAACACGGGTTTGAAGACACCAAAATTTTGAACAGATTCAAGTTCGATTAACGTAGTTACGAGTAATTTTATGCATTTCTCTTTGCTGAGCTTCTCTGTCGTTTTCAACCACCGATTTTATCACAAATTATTCAATATTAACCATGCATTGAAGCTATTATTGATGTCAAACAGGCATCACTGAAAACAGCTGATGCATGACGCCATATTATTTCGGTTTAATTTTTGCTCAAGCCGTGGGAGCAGCACTCATTCACTTAATTCTTACGGAATTTCTGATGCAAAACTATGCAGGTCTACACACACAACGAAATCGTCATGAAAGAAGACTATATTCTATACACAAACACATAATGATTCGTGTTAATTCATCTTGACATGACTCTCATGACTTTACTAAATGTAAACATTCCGTAGAACATAGAAAACGGGTAGCTGGTAGCGCTCTCCTTACTTGAATCTAAAAACTGAATGCTTTCAAGTGGTATCGTCAATGTTCGGCAGCTAATTCGCGTAAAGGCCCCAATCTGGATCAATAATTAAGAAACTGAGTTCTGTGCATAAGATTTATCGAAAGGACGACATCCCATGACGGTGAAATCAACATAACGCAAAAAAAGGGTAGCTGGTAACCCTTCTGATTCAAAACTTACCTCTTCTTTCGGCTAGCAATCGAATGGCGGGAACTGCGACGCTTGTTTTGACCATTACAATAATTATTAATGTTATTAAACATGTGAGCTATACTCCATTCGGGAAATCAGTATCGAAATGGATTTCTTTCATACGCGCTGACGCACCACTCTCAGACGAACACAAAAATTTGCTCACATACATACATACATATATATATATATGTATACATGGAGATATCACTTATTTATATATATAAATATGTATATAAGAAAACGTCTCGAAGTAACGAAAGATTTCAGGTGCTCGTTGGTCGTTCAGGATTCGACGGTTTTTCAGGAATAACGAGGTGTCCTTACTTGAGTGATTACACCCCAACATTTCTTCTAGATTAGTCTTCTTAACTATTGCAAGCCTGCGCTTCTCTGAAACAATTCAAGACGATATGGGCCGTGCATAAGCTCTTGAATGAACGAACGAGCGTGCTATTGCCAATGTTTGGCAGTTAATTCGCGTTAAGGCCCCAATCTGTTTCGATAATTATAGAAACTGAGTTCTATGCATAATATTCATCGAATGAACATCATCATAAGAGGTTAAAACTATACAGAAGCAAAGAAATGTCTTCTCAGAATTGATAAAAGGTGGCTGGTAACTCTCTTTTCTCTGCCTCAACTGAACTTTTCATGCCATCACGTGCAATCGTCAGTGTTCGGCAGTTAATTGGTGTAAAGGCCCCAATCTGGGCGAATTGATAAGCAACTGAATTCCAGGCATATCATTTATAAGACGAACGACATCCTATGACAGTAAAATAACAAACACGTAGAACAAGGGTAGCTGGTAATTCTCTTGAATTAAAACTTACTGTTTCGGCAGGCATTCATATGGCGTTAGGCTGCGAGGAGTATTCCTATCGTTACAAAAATTGTTACTGCGACCAGAAATATTATTACACACGTATGCTATGCTCCATTCTTGAAATTGGTGTTGATCGAAATTCAACTTCGTTTCAACTCAGATGCACCACTCTCACACGCAAACTGTTTACTAAAAACTCACTCTTTCTGTGAACTCGCGATGGCAGAAGCTGCTGCTACGGTTCATCGTAAAATTATATATCATTTTGATTACTTAACTCGCTGGCCGTGAAATAATTTGAATAAGGAATAAGGGAAATAATTTCAATGCATTTCGTTGGTACCGGCAGCTGAATGGACAGTTTACAGCGTGTCGAACCTAGTAAAGTATGTTTTTTTATTTATAAAAAGGTCAGGCAAGTTACCCTTCGTAGGGCGAATGATCATTAGGGATTCGAAAAAGAACAAAGCACCACGTACTGAAACGTTCCGTTGAACTGACTTGTTTTCAAATCATAGTTCGTGAAATTTTTGTTAAATGTGATTTCAATATGTGGTGCTTTCTCCGTTTTTGAATTCCTAATGTAGCATGTACTAGGCCTTCTCTCTCACTCTCCGGGTGTCTAAATATTCCCCCTTGAGGCCGCTCTCGACTCACCTTGGAACGAGCCCACGGAGTCTCAAGGTTGCAACGTGATGAAAACCATACATATATCGTTGATTGAACGCGACGAACTCGCGCAGTAATCAAGCAATGCTATTTTGTGTAATGAAACGCCAGGTGTGTCTCCTTAAATTCATCAATAAATTCCTCTTTTGAGGGTAATTTTTCCTACGTTGCTGCAATGGTCTCTCTTTCCCGCCCCTAAAAGGATGCTTAATGCCCGTCCGTATCTCTGATACGAGCTTGACCAGTGCACAAGTACATGAACCTTTCAATCGCGGGTGCTACTATTGGGATGCATGTATTTGTCTGCCATCCACGTATTGAGACTTATTCAAATAAACTGTCGAATCCCGTCACTTATAGCGGCTCACGTACACCACATAGTCTGGAATATTTTGATAGGATAGGTTGAAAAACCACTGAATTGTATGCTAAATGACGTTTCTCCAGACACATAAAAAACTTTGATAGAATTTGCGGAAATAGCTGCGCAAATTAAAAATGCAAGAAGTGAACTTCTGAAATGTGTAAAAATTCAATTCACATTTTCGCGTTTCTTAGATATTTAAAATTGTCACTAGAATTTGAATTGTACGTTACTGCGTGAAAGGGTCATTTCGACATGGAATGTAGCATAACACGGGTTTGACGACACCAAAATTTTGAACAGATTCAAGTTCGATTAACGTAGTTACGAGTAATTTTATGCATTCCTCTTTGCTGAGCTTCTCTGTCGTTTTCAACCACCGGTTTTATCACAAATTATTCAATATAAACCATGCGTTGAAGCTATTATTGATGTCAAACAGGCATCACTGAAAACAGCTGATGCATGACGCCATATTATTTCGGTTTAATTTTTGCTCAAGCCGTGGGAGCAGCACTCATTCACTTAATTCTTACGGAATTTCTGATGGAAAAACTATTCAGGTCTACACACACAACGAAATCGTCATGAAAGAAGAACATATTCTATACAGAAACACATAATGATTCGTGTTAATTCATCTTGAAATGACTCTCATGACTTTACTCAATGTAAACATTCCGTAGAACATAGAAAACGGGAAGCTGGAAGCGCTCTCCTTACTTGAATCTAAAAACTGAATGCTGTCAAGTGGTATCGTCACTGTTCGGCAGCTAATTCGCGTAAAGGCCCCAATCTGGATCAATAATTAAGAAACTGAGTTCTGTGCATAAGATTTATCGAAAGGACGACATCCCATGACGGTGAAATCAACATAACGCAGAAAAAGGGTAGCTGGTAACCCTTCTGATTCAAAACTTACCTCTTCTTTCGGCTAGCAATCGAATGGCGGGAACTGCGACGCTTGTTTTGACCATTACAATAATTATTAATGTTATTAAACATGTGAGCTATACTCCATTCGGGAAATCAGTATCGAAATGGATTTCTTTCATACGCGCTGACGCACCACTCTCAGACGAACACAAAAATTTGCTCACATACATACATACATATATATATATATGTATACATGGAGATATCACTTATTTATATATATAAATATGTATATAAGAAAACGTCTCGAAGTAACGAAAGATTTCAGGTGCTCGTTGGTCGTTCAGGATTCGACGGTTTTTCAGGAATAACGAGGTGTCCTTACTTGAGTGATTACACCCCAACATTTCTTCTAGATTAGTCTTCTTAACTATTGCAAGCCTGCGCTTCTCTGAAACAATTCAAGACGATATGGGCCGTGCATAAGCTCTTGAATGAACGAACGAGCGTGCTATTGCCAATGTTTGGCAGTTAATTCGCGTTAAGGCCCCAATCTGTTTCGATAATTATAGAAACTGAGTTCTATGCATAATATTCATCGAATGAACATCATCATAAGAGGTTAAAACTATACAGAAGCAAAGAAATGTCTTCTCAGAATTGATAAAAGGTGGCTGGTAACTCTCTTTTCTCTGCCTCAACTGAACTTTTCATGCCATCACGTGCAATCGTCAGTGTTCGGCAGTTAATTGGTGTAAAGGCCCCAATCTGGGCGAATTGATAAGCAACTGAATTCCAGGCATATCATTTATAAGACGAACGACATCCTATGACAGTAAAATAACAAACACGTAGAACAAGGGTAGCTGGTAATTCTCTTGAATTAAAACTTACTGTTTCGGCAGGCATTCATATGGCGTTAGGCTGCGAGGAGTATTCCTATCGTTACAAAAATTGTTACTGCGACCAGAAATATTATTACACACGTATGCTATGCTCCATTCTTGAAATTGGTGTTGATCGAAATTCAACTTCGTTTCAACTCAGATGCACCACTCTCACACGCAAACTGTTTACTAAAAACTCACTCTTTCTGTGAACTCGCGATGGCAGAAGCTGCTGCTACGGTTCATCGTAAAATTATATATCATTTTGATTACTTAACTCGCTGGCCGTGAAATAATTTGAATAAGGAATAAGGGAAATAATTTCAATGCATTTCGTTGGTACCGGCAGCTGAATGGACAGTTTACAGCGTGTCGAACCTAGTAAAGTATGTTTTTTTATTTATAAAAAGGTCAGGCAAGTTACCCTTCGTAGGGCGAATGATCATTAGGGATTCGAAAAAGAACAAAGCACCACGTACTGAAACGTTCCGTTGAACTGACTTGTTTTCAAATCATAGTTCGTGAAATCTTTGTTAAATGTGATTTCAATATGTGGTGCTTTCTCCGTTTTTGAATTCCTAATGTAGCATGTACTAGGCCTTCTCTCTCACTCTCCGGGTGTCTAAATATTCCCCCTTGAGGCCGCTCTCGACTCACCTTGGAACGAGCCCACGGAGTCTCAAGGTTGCAACGTGATGAAAACCATACATATATCGTTGATTGAACGCGACGAACTCGCGCAGTAATCAAGCAATGCTATTTTGTGTAATGAAACGCCAGGTGTGTCTCCTTAAATTCATCAATAAATTCCTCTTTTGAGGGTAATTTTTCCTACGTTGCTGCAATGGTCTCTCTTTCCCGCCCCTAAAAGGATGCTTAATGCCCGTCCGTATCTCTGATACGAGCTTGACCAGTGCACAAGTACATGAACCTTTCAATCGCGGGTGCTACTATTGGGATGCATGTATTTGTCTGCCATCCACGTATTGAGACTTATTCAAATAAACTGTCGAATCCCGTCACTTATAGCGGCTCACGTACACCACATAGTCTGGAATATTTTGATAGGATAGGTTGAAAAACCACTGAATTGTATGCTAAATGACGTTTCTCCAGACACATAAAAAACTTTGATAGAATTTGCGGAAATAGCTGCGCAAATTAAAAATGCAAGAAGTGAACTTCTGAAATGTGTAAAAATTCAATTCACATTTTCGCGTTTCTTAGATATTTAAAATTGTCACTAGAATTTGAATTGTACGTACTGCGTGAAAGGGTCATTTCGACATGGAATGTAGCATAACACGGGTTTGACGACACCAAAATTTTGAACAGATTCAAGTTCGATTAACGTAGTTACGAGTAATTTTATGCATTCCTCTTTGCTGAGCTTCTCTGTCGTTTTCAACCACCGGTTTTATCACAAATTATTCAATATAAACCATGCGTTGAAGCTATTATTGATGTCAAACAGGCATCACTGAAAACAGCTGATGCATGACGCCATATTATTTCGGTTTAATTTTTGCTCAAGCCGTGGGAGCAGCACTCATTCACTTAATTCTTACGGAATTTCTGATGGAAAAACTATTCAGGTCTACACACACAACGAAATCGTCATGAAAGAAGAACATATTCTATACAGAAACACATAATGATTCGTGTTAATTCATCTTGAAATGACTCTCATGACTTTACTCAATGTAAACATTCCGTAGAACATAGAAAACGGGAAGCTGGAAGCGCTCTCCTTACTTGAATCTAAAAACTGAATGCTGTCAAGTGGTATCGTCACTGTTCGGCAGCTAATTCGCGTAAAGGCCCCAATCTGGATCAATAATTAAGAAACTGAGTTCTGTGCATACGATTTATCGAAAGGACGACATCCAATGACGGTGAAATCAACATAACGCAGAAAAAGGGTAGCTGGTAACCCTTCTGATTCCAAACTTACCGCTTCATTCGGCCAGCAATCGAATGGCGGGAACTGCGACGCTTGTTTTGATCATTACCATAATTATTAATGTTTTTACACATGTAAGCTATACTCCATTCGGGAAATCAGTATCGAAATGGATTTCGTTTATACGCGCCGATGCACGACTCTCAGACGCACACAAAAATTTTCTCTTATATATACAATTATATATATATATATATATGTGTATATATCGATTTTCATATATATATATATAAAACTATGTAAATGTGTATATATATATATATACATATATACATGTCTGTATGTATGTGTACACTTGGGAGGTTGATGTTATTAAACCGTAGAAAAAGAGGCGCTGGTAACCCTCTCCTTCCTTGAATCTAAAGCCTGAATGCTGTCACGTACTATCGTCAATGCTTGGCAGTCAATCGGTGTCAAGACCCCAATCTGGATGAAAATTAAGAAACTGAATTCTGTGCATAATATTTAGTAAATGAACAAAATCATAGGCGGTCAAAATTACGAAAACGTTGAAGTGTCACGTTCGAATTGAGAAAGGGTAGCTGGTAACCCTGTTGACTCAAAACTCTTTCGGTGAAGTCGTGATGACGGGAGCAGCAGCGGTTATTCGTATTATTATATGATGTTATCTCGTACGCCATTGTCTACCCTGACGAGTAGGCAGAAAAACAATTGGGATGCATTTGGTTCACAGCTGTAGGTGAATGGGCTATTTACTTAGTGGTAGGTACTCATCCGCACCAATGGGTAATAAATAGTCAGAGTGTTGAACCCAATAATTTTTAAAGTATGTACTAGGCGTTCTATCGCTATCACTCACTCTCCGACTTTCTAGATTTTCCCTCCTGAGGCCGTTCTCGATTTTGTGCCCATGAAGTTTCAAGGTTGACCCTAGTTCAACTAGGGTTGATTGAACGCACGAAATAATCAATCAATGAATACCATTTCGTAAAATAAAACGCCAGGTGTCGTTTCGTTTAATTTATGAATGAGTTCATTTTTTGAGCGTAATTTCTCGGACGTAATTGCAGTGGGGATCACGTTGAATGAACGCATCAAATTGGTTGCTCCGTCGATGCCCGTCCGTCCGTATCTGTGATACGAGTCTGACCAGTGCTCACAAGTACATGAATATTTTTAATCGCGGGTGCTACTATTAGGATGCATGTACTTTTCTCTGTCGTGCTCCTCATTTTAAGGGAACTATCGAATCCTCTCTATTTTTTTTGTCTACACCACATAGTCTTGAATAACAGGTAACTCGTTTTTCAACGAACGCATTTATCTCATTGACCAGTGAACGTCTTTTTTGGGAGGGGTGGAGTGGCCCTGTAAAGGGCCGGTTAGAGACTAGCCGAGAGGAGGTTGTGGCTCTCGATGCGCGGAATAACGTGCTATTGAATTTAAGCGCGTTCTCCACGGATCCGGCGGGCAAGCTGGATATCCTTGGGCATGATGGTGACACGCTTGGCGTGGATTGCGCACAAGTTGGTGTCTTCGAAGAGACCGACGAGGTAGGCTTCGGATGCTTCCTGCAGGGCCATGACAGCCGAGGACTGGAATCGCAAGTCAGTCTTGAAATCTTGGGCGATTTCACGAACAAGACGCTGGAAGGGCAGCTTGCGGATGAGCAGTTCGGTGCTCTTCTGGTAACGACGGATTTCACGAAGAGCCACGGTACCGGGCCTGTACCTGTGAGGCTTCTTCACGCCCCCGGTGGCGGGGGCAGATTTGCGTGCAGCCTTGGTGGCAAGCTGCTTGCGAGGAGCCTTTCCTCCGGTAGATTTGCGGGCAGTTTGCTTGGTGCGAGCCATTTCAGCGACAGTTTCGAGCGCGAGCGATGAGACGCAAGAGTCAGTTCGGCGCGAAGGCGTCCGACCAAGGGAACCCGTCGCAGCCCCGCCCGCAGCTCGCTCGCTAGCGCATTGCTGGAACTGGGGTGGCGCTCGGAGCTGCACAAATGCTACGCAAACTGGGCAAAGTTGGCGGTGGCGCGCAAGCACACCGTGCATAGGTCTGTCGGCGTTTTGCGCGAGTTGCATTCAGATGGATAATTACTGTCTGGGTTACGACTCTCTTAGTGAGTATTCATCTTGGCGAGCTCTATAACTTACGAGCGCGATTATTTTTCTCCTGTTTCTTTGATTTTCTTTTCTAATCGGGTTTCTTGCAGGAGTGGGTGTTTTTTCTGAGTGAGTGGGAATCCTGTGATCCGACGATCCCTCTAGCCGACTAGGGTAACCGAGTCCGGTGGGGGGGAGAGTGGGGCACGGGTCCTCGTAAATTATTTTTACACTTTCTCTGTTTCCGACCACACACCACTCACAGATAGGTTCACTTCTGTTCCAGTTTTTCAACCAATCACCCTTCCAAAAGCAATCCACCACCAGATAGGCGCATCAGATTTCATATACAGACTAAACCACGACTTCTGTAGACATATACAGACCATTTTGTTAGCAGGATGCCTCAGTTTGGTAAACTGATGCTCCGCTTCTTGAACCCAAGGGAACCTCCGGACAAAGCCAAAGTTTTCCAAACTATTCAGAAGACTCTGAAACTTCCTCTGACTGGCCTAAGGGAGGTTGGCAACGGATTCAATGCCTTCACGGAATTCGAAGCAGATGTGGAGAAGCTGCTGGACGATCGAGCAACCGCTACCCTGAGGGACATTGGACTGGAAGCGAGGATTCCACCGAAGATTAGAGCCCAACGCTCTGTCATTTGTCGCCAAATAGATAACTGGGTCGGTGGACATACGGCTGATGAAATCAAAGAGGAAATCAACAGGAAGAATGCCCAACTAACAGTGAAAGAAGTCATAAAATTCCGGAACCTAACCCATGTATTCAAAATTGAATTCAGCACCATCACCATGGCTAATCACGCGCTCCAGAACGGATTTCTCTGCTACAACGTGAAAATATCATCATCTCAAATTCAAAAAGAAAAATTCATCGATCTACTGATGTGCTTCAAGTGCTATCAAATCGAAAAACATGCGACGAAAGATTGCCCCACACCAAACACCGTGGTGTGTTCGGAGTGCTCGGGAGACCATGACTACCGAGAATGCACATCGGAAAACAAAAAATGTCTCAATTGCGGCGGATCTCACAGGACCATGGCAATGAGTTGCCCTATTAGAAAAAGTGCAATGAACGAAAAAATGAAGCAAATTGAAGAGAAGGAAAAAGAAAAACAGCAAGAAACATATGCTAAAGTAATTCAGAAAACCATTCAACAAGAGGAAAGACAGGAACACAGGACCAGGCTCACAGCAGAACTGATGGCGGACAGCGGAATGACTGCACTGGTGATGATTTTGGATGCCCATATGGCAAATATAATAACTCCAGGAACCTACAACGATCATCTGAACCGGACTCTCAAAAGGAACAACTTCAGAACACTTCAGTTTGACGATAACCCTAAATCGAGTCAGCTGTTTGAAGGAGACCTGCTGACGAGAGTGGTGAAGGTTATGAAGAAACTTCAGACTCAATCGGACTCGGAAGCCAGTTCTACGGAGGCGGAGGAGGGAGAAGAGATGGAAACGGAACAGCCACAGAAACAGGGAGCAGTATCAAAAATTTCAACTGAACGGATTCAGCAGTTACAACCACATGCCCAAATTGCCAAGCAACAACAGCAACTGCAACAACAACAAGCCTCAGCAAGATCGTACTCGGAACCGGCGCCACAAAGATCTTCAGTGGATCACGTCCCAATTAGACCAGCATCCCGGTACGGTGTTGATGTCTTCATGCTTGATGGCATTCGAAGAGATGTAGAAGCTGGAGAATTTAAGAAATTGGTAGGCGAAGGTAAACTGAAATACAAACTTAAAGATGAATGTACTCAACCTCTGGAAATTATCGAGCTGCTAATCGACAACTGCAAATTAATGGAAAAGAAAACCAGGATTGTTTGGGTCGGGGAACAAGAATTCCGGAAAATACGAACAGGGCACCAGAAAACGCCAGAAAGAGTAGACCCCAAAAAAGTTCGCACAGAGGGAGAATGAACAACAACAGTCTCAAGATTCTTCAACATAACGTCCGAAGCTGGAAAGCAAACAAAACGTCACTTACGAACATATACCTCAAAGAAGATCCAGACATAATATTGCTGAACAGCCATGGAATGAAGTCAGGAGAAGATATAAAGATCTACAACTACAATGTTTACAAAACTAATAAGTCAAACGAAGGCCATTCCGGTGCAGCAATTGCTATAAAGCGGGACCTAATCTACAGAATATGTGAAGACTATCTCAGCGACCTTCTCAGCATACATGTCCAAACGAGGCTCGGAGAAGTAACGGTAGCAACGGCCTACATACCACCAAGAATCGGCTATTTGCATTATCCTGACTATTTCAAACTATTCAATAAGAAGACTCCGGTTTATTTCATTGGGGACATCAACGCTCGACATGTCAGATTTGGATCCGGCAACAACAACACAACAGGAGAACAAGTCACCATGTTGATAGACAGAAAGCATGCCATATGGGAGGGTCCACATTTTCCAACCTTCATCACTCACAGATCAAAAACTTCACCAGATATGATTATCACGAACCGCTACGCTTACCATAACACACACGCAGAAGTAGGCCCAAACACCCCTAGTGACCATTACCCTATTTTATTTACAATAACTACCCATCCAATTCAGATTCAAATTAAGCCTCGTCTGACCTACCGCAAGGCAAACTGGAGCGGATACAAGGAAGATCTTCTACAGCATCCTCTTGTCAACGCAGAAAATATCACTACGCAGCAACTGGAAGAAAAACTGACTAACTGGACTAATCAAATTCAAGAAGCAAGCTCACGCCACGTTCCAACGACGCGCCACCGGACACTGATTACAGGCAAAACAACAGAAAACATAAAGAGGGCTAATATAATACATGACGAAATTTATAAAGAAATCCTTCGCTTCGGTCCCACGCCAGACAGAATGCACGCTATCTCTCAACTAAGATTTTTCATCTCCGAGGAATATATGTCCCAGAGAACTGAGGCCTGGAACTCGCTGGTTGAGAAGCTCGACACGGAAAGGAATGATGGCGACTTTTGGAGCACGGTGAAGAGATTGAGGGGCGTGCAGTCGAAGAAAGAACAGAGATATTTGAAGAACGAAAGCGGCGACGAAGTCTACGACGATGGAGAAAAGGAAGCTCTTTTTAGAAGGTACTGGGAGCAAATCTTCAGTAGACACCACGAAGAGGATGAAGAATTTGATAAAGCCCATTTCCGAAAAGTCTGCCGTCACATCAAAGATACCCAAAAGAAGCTGATTCACTACGAACACTGCGATCTGAAACGACTTACCTGCCAGACATCATTAGTAACCACAAACATTTTACAACACTACATCAAGTTAACAAAGCAAAAATCTCCTGGGCTAGATGGAATAACAAAATACCACCTCCAGAACTTACCATTCAACATGCTACAAAATCTTGCCACCTTAATGAACTCAGCACTTGCATTGGGGTTCTTTCCGTGCCAATGGAAACATTCTATAATGATATTTATACCAAAACCGAACAAATCCCCGATGTCACATCTTAATTACCGACCGATCTCACTCTTAAGCGTTCCAGGGAAGCTCTTTGAAAAGGTAATCAACACTAGATTCACACAATTTCTTACACAACATAAGCTACACCATCCATTTCAGTTTGGTTTTAGGAAGGGCAGAGGAACTAACACTGCACTTGGACTCTTCTGTGAGATACTTGCTGCCAACGCCTCAAATAATTTCAGAACAAACGTAGTACTCAGGGACATTAGCAGAGCATTTGATCGGGTCTGGCACGATGGACTGCGCGACAAACTGCTCAGCTGTCAGCTTCCAGACTTCCTAACCAGAACACTTAACAGCTACTTAACAGGAAGGACAACACAAATTAGGATTAACGATTACCTCGGTCCAGTGTTCCCAGTCGATAGCGGTGTTCCGCAGGGCGGAGCTTTGTCCCCCTCACTGTTCATCTTTTATACACACGATATTCCGCAACCAATAAGCTATTTCAATTTCAACATTCTATATGCAGACGATATAACCCAGATAATCTCTCAAAATGGATCAGAGAAGTTTCTTGCAAGGAAAACAGCTCAAGAAATAAAACAAATTAACGACTATGAGCACAAATGGAGAATAAAAACAAATTCAGACAAGTTTCAAATCATCCCTGTTTTAAAAACTAAAAACGAAACAATTACTATAGGAGACAAAGACTACAACTATGATTCCTCCGGTAAAGTGCTAGGGCTTAGCTTCACAAAAACTGGTTACAGCAGTCACGTCCGGAACAGAGCATCCAAAGCAAAAGGCGTTCTTTCTACTCTTTACAGATTCCACAACTTAAGCCTCAAAAACAAAAGGAAACTTTACTTAGCTTACGTCCGGTCCATCATTACTTATCCTCCAATTCCATTACATATGTTACCTAAATCAGGAATAAAAACATTGCAAACTATCCAAAACAGAGCAGTGCGTTTTGTTCTTGGAATCACCCTTTTTGATCATGTCCACACCCACACAACTCACGATCTGGCCAATATTGACTCCTTGAACGTACACCTTCATAAACTTGCCAAAAGAGTATGGAGAAATCTAGATCTTATAATCGATGAATCAACAAAAAACAAACTCGCCATTGGAAACAAAACAAATAAATTTCTTCCACCCAGCAGAAATAGAGCTAGAGGACCAGAACCTCAACCTATGTACTGAAATTAAAAGTAATTACAAATCAACTCCCTGCTCGCAACGGATCGTATGATCACGGCGAACAGGGGGATCGTTAGGGAAACGACAACTCAGAACACCGGATACTCGCCCTGACGCTGACCGCAACGCGCCCTTGTCGTGGGGGGTGCGGTGGAAGGCGTGAGGGACATGGAATAAAACATGGATAAAATCAACCTCCATTACAAAAACAGCGTTTTCTGGACCTCACAAATTTTGAACTGCAAATAATAAAGGCTTGGCAGCTAATTAACTATCCTCTAACTGCATAAACAGACCACTCGCTCAGAACGATGCCCATTCTTGCCGGTAGAGCCGGTTCTAATCCTCTTTTTTCTCGTACACCTCTTCTTCTTCTCTATATTTCCATTTCATCTGTGTTATCTCCGACTTAACTCTTTACTCCTATTCTTACTCTCGAATCATCAAAGAGTTGCATTCGTACTATAGGTACCGCGCTTCTCCGTTATCTATCGCAACCAGCTCGAGCTCCATCGACATCATGACCGGACGTGGAAAGGGTGGCAAGGGCCTCGGAAAGGGGGGAGCCAAGCGTCATCGCAAGGTTTTGCGTGATAACATCCAGGGTATCACCAAGCCTGCAATTCGTCGTCTGGCTCGCCGTGGAGGTGTCAAGCGTATCTCTGGTCTCATCTATGAAGAGACTCGCGGAGTGCTCAAGGTATTCCTCGAGAATGTCATCCGTGACGCCGTCACCTACACCGAGCACGCCAAGAGGAAGACCGTCACTGCCATGGACGTTGTCTACGCCCTCAAGAGACAAGGACGTACCCTCTATGGATTTGGAGGTTAAGTCTCTTGACTCTCTTGTAAAATGAGTCGGTGCCCGACCAACGGCTAATTCACAGACTCGGACCTTTCGAGGTCCACAAAATCCTCTCGGAAAAGGTGTTCACACTCAGTCCCTCCAGTACAGTGTATGCTTCTTCATTTAGGGATTGCTTCACTTGTCAAGCATCGCTTTTTTACTGTAGAGAGAGCGCGCGCCGGTGCTTGGAATGCCATTTTTTTTTTGTTATCTCCACTCCTCACATGCCCGTCGTTTCAGATGGAATAGCTCGAGGAGCAAACTCAATGTGTGTGTTCGATGATGCCTCGACGGGTGCAATCACTGAACTTCCGATAGGAAACTAAACACTTTCGCTCTCTCCGAAGCGGTCATTGCAGATTAGGCCTTGCTGCAATTGACTGCTCTACCGCACAATGCACACGCTATATTCCAGCCTGGCAGGCAGTCACAGCGAATTGCTGAGAACGCAGCGAGTGACCGACCGACCCCTCTCGTCAAGTCCAAGCGGCTTCCGTCCAATTTCGTGGGGCACGAAAGTTTTCTTTTTCGCTGAAATTCAGCTCGAGAAACGATACATGAGGTGGCAGTGTGCCGCCGCTAAACGACCGTTGAAGCATGGCGCCGCCGCGTCGGTCTCGAGATGTACTCCATGCAACACTAGCTGAAAACGCGTCTTGGACAATTTGCTTTCTTTCTTTGTTTAGCACGAATCACCGAAATTATTCAACCTTTGCCTAATCTAACCGGATATTTTGCACATGGCACTCAGTCCTGACCCTGATTTTGCTGGAGGCCCCGAATCTTTCGCGCCATGCGTGACGCGCGTTCAAACAACGCCCTTGAATTGTCTCACGCGCCCATAGTCAAATAATTTCGCATTAGCTCGGCTCAGGCCTCGCGAGCTTCAATTGAATTACCAAAACATTTTCGCGCTATAATTCGAATGCGCATCGAGAAATGAACTGGATGAGGATAAACGTTATATTGCACGGCGAGCGACACTACTGCCACCTCGACTTCACATGTTATCATCAGCCTTGACGGACGTGCTCTGCGCCCTGGGAAGGGAAGCAAAATATATTTGCGTACTTTGCAACACATCCTCGTCGTCGCAGTAGCTAGCGCAACTATTGATTCGGCTGCTGACGCTCGACATTCGCAACGCCTCCAAAGCACAGCAGCACGTGGTGGTCTAGTCGAATTTTACAGCAGCTGCCGAATAAGAAAACGAGCGTCTATGCTCTGAGGAGTGACAAGCGAACAATGCCTATCGAGTGTTGCTCGGACCGAACTCGCACGACAATTAATGACGATAATAAAAAGACGCTCATACCAATTCAGACAGACTTTGAAATATCTTTCCCGAACACGAATGTGGCTCCTAGAGGAGCCTTGTTTGGAAGGAAGCGCTTCCGAGCGAGAAGACAAGTTTACTTCTTCTCGGTTTTCTTGGGCAGGAGAACTGCCTGGATGTTGGGCAGAACACCTCCCTGGGCAATGGTCACTCCCGAGAGGAGCTTGTTCAGTTCTTCGTCGTTACGGATAGCGAGCTGCAAGTGACGAGGAATGATTCGGGTCTTCTTGTTATCGCGCGCAGCGTTTCCAGCGAGCTCAAGAACTTCAGCAGCGAGGTATTCCATGACTGCCGCCAAGTACACGGGAGCTCCGGCTCCTACACGCTCCGCGTAGTTGCCCTTGCGCAGGAGACGGTGGATCCTTCCTACGGGGAACTGAAGTCCAGCCCGAGAAGAGCGCGACTTCGACTTTCCCTTAACTTTGCCTCCCTTACCGCGGCCGGACATGATGAGTAGTAGAGTCGTTCGTACGCAAACAACTTTCGAACAAGCAGCGCTTACGCTACAGAGTACGATTATGCGCGGCCAGCACTCCATCACGCGAATATATACGTTCGGAGAGCACCGCTGTCCCGAGCTCGCTCTCTCATTGGTCAAGCGGCTGCACTCGCTGGGCCAGTCGCCTGCCGTCCGAGAGGTGAGGTGCTGCCTGCAAGCCCTTCTCGGTCTACTTATTACTAGCGCCGAAAGTCGGTGCGAAATTGTAAGTTACTGAGTAACGTTCGAAGTTGTCGTGCACGATGGCTCCCAAGACTTCTGTAAAGGCTGCTAAGAAGGCCGGTAAGGCCCAGAAATCCATCACCAAAGGTGACAAGAAGAAGAAAAAGAAGAGGCGTGAGAGCTACGCCATCTACATTTACAAGGTGCTCAAGCAGGTCCATCCCGACACCGGCGTTTCGAGCAAGGCCATGTCAATCATGAACTCGTTCGTGAATGACATCTTTGAGCGCATTGCTACTGAAGCGTCGCGTCTGGCACAGTACAACAAGAGGACCACCATCACCTCTCGGGAAATTCAGACTGCCGTCAGGCTTCTGCTTCCCGGCGAGCTTGCCAAGCACGCTGTCTCTGAAGGCACCAAGGCTGTGACCAAGTACACTTCTTCCAAGTAGAGTGTTCACGGCGGCAGTCGCACTTGCTGCACACCATCCGGCTCCTCAAGGAGCCACAAATCATCCTTAAATTGAAGATGTTCAAAGTCAATATGCAGTAGACAAAATTAAGAGCTCGCTATCTTTCCGTCCGAAATAATGGTCTCTCTGATAATGTGATCGTTATTCGCTCGAATCGTTAGCACGCGAGTCAAAACGGCCGAGGCAGGCAATTGCCCGCGTTTCGCATAAGCACCTCGCACAATTCCTGGTGTGCCACAAGGCCTGCGGCCAGAGAGCACTGGTCGCGCTCGCTCGGTTCCCGGTCGGTCGTCGCGACAGGCGCTGCTGACCACCATGTCCACGAATGCCGCTCTGAGCCCTAGTCTGCCCGACCGCCCGGTAACCCTCGCTTCCACGACGGTTTCATGTGAGAGCCTCGTCTCCGATGCGCACAGTCCCTTTCGTGGGAGAAGAACCTTGGCACGAAACCTACGAGAAATGAACTGGAGGGTTTTTTCCTAAATTATCCGTCAAAAATTACCCCTCGAAGTTCGTCGAGGAGTTAAACTGCTCCTCGCTCGTACAGGATTCGATCGCTTTTCTCGACGGACGGAACAAGTTGTTGCGGCCGAATATTCTAATGGCCCATCATTTATTCGAGTGATAACACTTCAGCTTTTCATTCAGATTAGTCTTCACAACTATTCCAAGCCTGCGCTCCTGTGAAACAATTCAAGACGATGGGCCGTGCGTCGACGAACGAACGCACACGCGCTCGTTGTCGTCAATGTTTTGCAGTTAATTCGTGTATGTGCTCTAATCTGGATCAATATTTAAAAAACTGAATTCTAAGCACAATACTCATTGAATGAACAGCATCATGAGAGGCAAAAACTATGCAGAAACAAAGAAATGTCTTCATAGAAGTGAAAAGCGGTAGCTGGTAACCCTCTCCTCCTCAATCAAAACAAAATAACCCCTCCATGCTAACACGCGCTAGCGCTCGCTGTCGTCAATGTTTGTCAGGTAATTGGTGTAAAAGTCCCCAAAGTCTGGGTCAAGAAATGAGAAACTGAATTCTGAGCGTCGTATTTATCAAATGAACCAAACCATGAGAGGTCAAAACTAGAAAAACGCTGGAATGTCTTCTTCGAATTGAAAAAGGGTAGCTGGTAACTCAGTTTACTCAAAACTAACTCTTTCTGTGAAGTCGCGATGGCAGAAGCTGCTGCTACGGTTCTTCGTAAAATTATTTATCATTTTGGTTACTTACCTCGTTAGCCGTGAAATAATTTGTATAAGGAGTAACGTAAATAATTTCAATGCATTTCGTTAATACCGGCAGCAGAATGGACAGTTTACAGCGTGTCGAACCTAATATAGTATGTTTTTTTTTATTTATAAAAAAGGTCAGGCAAGTTACCCTTCGTAGGGCGAATGAACATTAGGGATTCGAAAACGAACAAAGCACCACGTACTGAAACGTTTCATAGAACTGACTTGTTTTCAAATCATAGTTCGTGAAATTTTTATTAAATGTGATTTCAATATGCGGTGCTTTCTTCGTTTTTGAATTCCTAATGTAGCGTGTACTAGGCCTTCTCTCTCACTCTCCGGGTGTCTAAATGTTCCCCCTTGAGGCCGCTCTCGACTCACCTTGGAACGAGCCCACGGAGTCTCAAGGTTGCAACGTGATGAAAACCATACATATATCGTTGATTGAACGCGACGAACTCGCGCAGTAATCAAGCAATGCTTTTTTGTGTAATGAAACGCCAGGTGTGTCTCCTTAAATTCATCAATAAATTCCTCTTTTGAGGGTAATTTTTCCTACCTTGCTGCAATGGTCTCTCTTTCCCGCCCCTAAAAGGATGCTTAATGCCCGTCCGTATCTCTGATACGAGCTTGACCAGTGCACAAGTACATGAACCTTTCAATCGCGGGTGCTACTATTGGGATGCATGTATTTGTCTGCCATCCACGTATTGAGACTTATTCAAATAAACTGTCGAATCCCGTCACTCATAGCGGCTCACGTACACCACATAGTCTGGAATATTTTGATAGGATAGGTTGAAAAACCACTGAATTGTATGCTAAATGACGTTTCTCCAGACACATAAAAAACTTTGATAGAATTTGCGGAAATAGCTGCGCAAATTAAAAATTGCAAGAAGTGAACTTCTGAAATGTGTGAAAATTCAATTCACATTTTCGCGTTTCTTAGATTTTTAAAATTTTCACTAGAATTTGAATTGTACGTTACTGCGTGAAAGGGTCATTTCGGCATGGAATGTAGCGTAACACGGGTTTGAAGACACCAAAATTTTGAACAGATTCAAGTTCGATTAACGTAGTTACGAGTAATTTTATGCATTTCTCTTTGCTGAGCTTCTCTGTCGTTTTCAACCACCGATTTTATCACAAATTATTCAATATTAACCATGCATTGAAGCTATTATTGATGTCAAACAGGCATCACTGAAAACAGCTGATGCATGACGCCATATTATTTCGGTTTAATTTTTGCTCAAGCCGTGGGAGCAGCACTCATTCACTTAATTCTTACGGAATTTCTGATGCAAAACTATGCAGGTCTACACACACAACGAAATCGTCATGAAAGAAGACTATATTCTATACACAAACACATAATGATTCGTGTTAATTCATCTTGACATGACTCTCATGACTTTACTAAATGTAAACATTCCGTAGAACATAGAAAACGGGTAGCTGGTAGCGCTCTCCTTACTTGAATCTAAAAACTGAATGCTTTCAAGTGGTATCGTCAATGTTCGGCAGCTAATTCGCGTAAAGGCCCCAATCTGGATCAATAATTAAGAAACTGAGTTCTGTGCATAAGATTTATCGAAAGGACGACATCCCATGACGGTGAAATCAACATAACGCAAAAAAAGGGTAGCTGGTAACCCTTCTGATTCAAAACTTACCTCTTCTTTCGGCTAGCAATCGAATGGCGGGAACTGCGACGCTTGTTTTGACCATTACAATAATTATTAATGTTATTAAACATGTGAGCTATACTCCATTCGGGAAATCAGTATCGAAATGGATTTCTTTCATACGCGCTGACGCACCACTCTCAGACGAACACAAAAATTTGCTCACATACATACATACATATATATATATATGTATACATGGAGATATCACTTATTTATATATATAAATATGTATATAAGAAAACGTCTCGAAGTAACGAAAGATTTCAGGTGCTCGTTGGTCGTTCAGGATTCGACGGTTTTTCAGGAATAACGAGGTGTCCTTACTTGAGTGATTACACCCCAACATTTCTTCTAGATTAGTCTTCTTAACTATTGCAAGCCTGCGCTTCTCTGAAACAATTCAAGACGATATGGGCCGTGCATAAGCTCTTGAATGAACGAACGAGCGTGCTATTGCCAATGTTTGGCAGTTAATTCGCGTTAAGGCCCCAATCTGTTTCGATAATTATAGAAACTGAGTTCTATGCATAATATTCATCGAATGAACATCATCATAAGAGGTTAAAACTATACAGAAGCAAAGAAATGTCTTCTCAGAATTGATAAAAGGTGGCTGGTAACTCTCTTTTCTCTGCCTCAACTGAACTTTTCATGCCATCACGTGCAATCGTCAGTGTTCGGCAGTTAATTGGTGTAAAGGCCCCAATCTGGGCGAATTGATAAGCAACTGAATTCCAGGCATATCATTTATAAGACGAACGACATCCTATGACAGTAAAATAACAAACACGTAGAACAAGGGTAGCTGGTAATTCTCTTGAATTAAAACTTACTGTTTCGGCAGGCATTCATATGGCGTTAGGCTGCGAGGAGTATTCCTATCGTTACAAAAATTGTTACTGCGACCAGAAATATTATTACACACGTATGCTATGCTCCATTCTTGAAATTGGTGTTGATCGAAATTCAACTTCGTTTCAACTCAGATGCACCACTCTCACACGCAAACTGTTTACTAAAAACTCACTCTTTCTGTGAACTCGCGATGGCAGAAGCTGCTGCTACGGTTCATCGTAAAATTATATATCATTTTGATTACTTAACTCGCTGGCCGTGAAATAATTTGAATAAGGAATAAGGGAAATAATTTCAATGCATTTCGTTGGTACCGGCAGCTGAATGGACAGTTTACAGCGTGTCGAACCTAGTAAAGTATGTTTTTTTATTTATAAAAAGGTCAGGCAAGTTACCCTTCGTAGGGCGAATGATCATTAGGGATTCGAAAAAGAACAAAGCACCACGTACTGAAACGTTCCGTTGAACTGACTTGTTTTCAAATCATAGTTCGTGAAATTTTTATTAAATGTGATTTCAATATGTGGTGCTTTCTCCGTTTTTGAATTCCTAATGTAGCATGTACTAGGCCTTCTCTCTCACTCTCCGGGTGTCTAAATATTCCCCCTTGAGGCCGCTCTCGACTCACCTTGGAACGAGCCCACGGAGTCTCAAGGTTGCAACGTGATGAAAACCATACATATATCGTTGATTGAACGCGACGAACTCGCGCAGTAATCAAGCAATGCTATTTTGTGTAATGAAACGCCAGGTGTGTCTCCTTAAATTCATCAATAAATTCCTCTTTTGAGGGTAATTTTTCCTACGTTGCTGCAATGGTCTCTCTTTCCCGCCCCTAAAAGGATGCTTAATGCCCGTCCGTATCTCTGATACGAGCTTGACCAGTGCACAAGTACATGAACCTTTCAATCGCGGGTGCTACTATTGGGATGCATGTATTTGTCTGCCATCCACGTATTGAGACTTATTCAAATAAACTGTCGAATCCCGTCACTCATAGCGGCTCACGTACACCACATAGTCTGGAATATTTTGATAGGATAGGTTGAAAAACCACTGAATTGTATGCTAAATGACGTTTCTCCAGACACATAAAAAACTTTGATAGAATTTGCGGAAATAGCTGCGCAAATTAAAAATTGCAAGAAGTGAACTTCTGAAATGTGTAAAAATTCAATTCACATTTTCGCGTTTCTTAGATTTTTAAAATTTTCACTAGAATTTGAATTGTACGTTACTGCGTGAAAGGGTCATTTCGGCATGGAATGTAGCGTAACACGGGTTTGAAGACACCAAAATTTTGAACAGATTCAAGTTCGATTAACGTAGTTACGAGTAATTTTATGCATTTCTCTTTGCTGAGCTTCTCTGTCGTTTTCAACCACCGATTTTATCACAAATTATTCAATATTAACCATGCATTGAAGCTATTATTGATGTCAAACAGGCATCACTGAAAACAGCTGATGCATGACGCCATATTATTTCGGTTTAATTTTTGCTCAAGCCGTGGGAGCAGCACTCATTCACTTAATTCTTACGGAATTTCTGATGCAAAACTATGCAGGTCTACACACACAACGAAATCGTCATGAAAGAAGACTATATTCTATACACAAACACATAATGATTCGTGTTAATTCATCTTGACATGACTCTCATGACTTTACTAAATGTAAACATTCCGTAGAACATAGAAAACGGGTAGCTGGTAGCGCTCTCCTTACTTGAATCTAAAAACTGAATGCTTTCAAGTGGTATCGTCAATGTTCGGCAGCTAATTCGCGTAAAGGCCCCAATCTGGATCAATAATTAAGAAACTGAGTTCTGTGCATGAGATTTATCGAAAGGACGACATCCCATGACGGTGAAATCAACATAACGCAAAAAAAGGGTAGCTGGTAACCCTTCTGATTCAAAACTTACCTCTTCTTTCGGCTAGCAATCGAATGGCGGGAACTGCGACGCTTGTTTTGACCATTACAATAATTATTAATGTTATTAAACATGTGAGCTATACTCCATTCGGGAAATCAGTATCGAAATGGATTTCTTTCATACGCGCTGACGCACCACTCTCAGACGAACACAAAAATTTGCTCACATACATACATACATATATATATATGTATACATGGAGATATCACTTATTTATATATATAAATATGTATATAAGAAAACGTCTCGAAGTAACGAAAGATTTCAGGTGCTCGTTGGTCGTTCAGGATTCGACGGTTTTTCAGGAATAACGAGGTGTCCTTACTTGAGTGATTACACCCCAACATTTCTTCTAGATTAGTCTTCTTAACTATTGCAAGCCTGCGCTTCTCTGAAACAATTCAAGACGATATGGGCCGTGCATAAGCTCTTGAATGAACGAACGAGCGTGCTATTGCCAATGTTTGGCAGTTAATTCGCGTTAAGGCCCCAATCTGTTTCGATAATTATAGAAACTGAGTTCTATGCATAATATTCATCGAATGAACATCATCATAAGAGGTTAAAACTATACAGAAGCAAAGAAATGTCTTCTCAGAATTGATAAAAGGTGGCTGGTAACTCTCTTTTCTCTGCCTCAACTGAACTTTTCATGCCATCACGTGCAATCGTCAGTGTTCGGCAGTTAATTGGTGTAAAGGCCCCAATCTGGGCGAATTGATAAGCAACTGAATTCCAGGCATATCATTTATAAGACGAACGACATCCTATGACAGTAAAATAACAAACACGTAGAACAAGGGTAGCTGGTAATTCTCTTGAATTAAAACTTACTGTTTCGGCAGGCATTCATATGGCGTTAGGCTGCGAGGAGTATTCCTATCGTTACAAAAATTGTTACTGCGACCAGAAATATTATTACACACGTATGCTATGCTCCATTCTTGAAATTGGTGTTGATCGAAATTCAACTTCGTTTCAACTCAGATGCACCACTCTCACACGCAAACTGTTTACTAAAAACTCACTCTTTCTGTGAACTCGCGATGGCAGAAGCTGCTGCTACGGTTCATCGTAAAATTATATATCATTTTGATTACTTAACTCGCTGGCCGTGAAATAATTTGAATAAGGAATAAGGGAAATAATTTCAATGCATTTCGTTGGTACCGGCAGCTGAATGGACAGTTTACAGCGTGTCGAACCTAGTAAAGTATGTTTTTTTATTTATAAAAAGGTCAGGCAAGTTACCCTTCGTAGGGCGAATGATCATTAGGGATTCGAAAAAGAACAAAGCACCACGTACTGAAACGTTCCGTTGAACTGACTTGTTTTCAAATCATAGTTCGTGAAATCTTTGTTAAATGTGATTTCAATATGTGGTGCTTTCTCCGTTTTTGAATTCCTAATGTAGCATGTACTAGGCCTTCTCTCTCACTCTCCGGGTGTCTAAATATTCCCCCTTGAGGCCGCTCTCGACTCACCTTGGAACGAGCCCACGGAGTCTCAAGGTTGCAACGTGATGAAAACCATACATATATCGTTGATTGAACGCGACGAACTCGCGCAGTAATCAAGCAATGCTATTTTGTGTAATGAAACGCCAGGTGTGTCTCCTTAAATTCATCAATAAATTCCTCTTTTGAGGGTAATTTTTCCTACGTTGCTGCAATGGTCTCTCTTTCCCGCCCCTAAAAGGATGCTTAATGCCCGTCCGTATCTCTGATACGAGCTTGACCAGTGCACAAGTACATGAACCTTTCAATCGCGGGTGCTACTATTGGGATGCATGTATTTGTCTGCCATCCACGTATTGAGACTTATTCAAATAAACTGTCGAATCCCGTCACTTATAGCGGCTCACGTACACCACATAGTCTGGAATATTTTGATAGGATAGGTTGAAAAACCACTGAATTGTATGCTAAATGACGTTTCTCCAGACACATAAAAAACTTTGATAGAATTTGCGGAAATAGCTGCGCAAATTAAAAATGCAAGAAGTGAACTTCTGAAATGTGTAAAAATTCAATTCACATTTTCGCGTTTCTTAGATATTTAAAATTGTCACTAGAATTTGAATTGTACGTTACTGCGTGAAAGGGTCATTTCGACATGGAATGTAGCATAACACGGGTTTGACGACACCAAAATTTTGAACAGATTCAAGTTCGATTAACGTAGTTACGAGTAATTTTATGCATTCCTCTTTGCTGAGCTTCTCTGTCGTTTTCAACCACCGGTTTTATCACAAATTATTCAATATAAACCATGCGTTGAAGCTATTATTGATGTCAAACAGGCATCACTGAAAACAGCTGATGCATGACGCCATATTATTTCGGTTTAATTTTTGCTCAAGCCGTGGGAGCAGCACTCATTCACTTAATTCTTACGGAATTTCTGATGGAAAAACTATTCAGGTCTACACACACAACGAAATCGTCATGAAAGAAGAACATATTCTATACAGAAACACATAATGATTCGTGTTAATTCATCTTGAAATGACTCTCATGACTTTACTCAATGTAAACATTCCGTAGAACATAGAAAACGGGAAGCTGGAAGCGCTCTCCTTACTTGAATCTAAAAACTGAATGCTGTCAAGTGGTATCGTCACTGTTCGGCAGCTAATTCGCGTAAAGGCCCCAATCTGGATCAATAATTAAGAAACTGAGTTCTGTGCATAAGATTTATCGAAAGGACGACATCCCATGACGGTGAAATCAACATAACGCAAAAAAAGGGTAGCTGGTAACCCTTCTGATTCAAAACTTACCTCTTCTTTCGGCTAGCAATCGAATGGCGGGAACTGCGACGCTTGTTTTGACCATTACAATAATTATTAATGTTATTAAACATGTGAGCTATACTCCATTCGGGAAATCAGTATCGAAATGGATTTCTTTCATACGCGCTGACGCACCACTCTCAGACGAACACAAAAATTTGCTCACATACATACATACATATATATATATATGTATACATGGAGATATCACTTATTTATATATATAAATATGTATATAAGAAAACGTCTCGAAGTAACGAAAGATTTCAGGTGCTCGTTGGTCGTTCAGGATTCGACGGTTTTTCAGGAATAACGAGGTGTCCTTACTTGAGTGATTACACCCCAACATTTCTTCTAGATTAGTCTTCTTAACTATTGCAAGCCTGCGCTTCTCTGAAACAATTCAAGACGATATGGGCCGTGCATAAGCTCTTGAATGAACGAACGAGCGTGCTATTGCCAATGTTTGGCAGTTAATTCGCGTTAAGGCCCCAATCTGTTTCGATAATTATAGAAACTGAGTTCTATGCATAATATTCATCGAATGAACATCATCATAAGAGGTTAAAACTATACAGAAGCAAAGAAATGTCTTCTCAGAATTGATAAAAGGTGGCTGGTAACTCTCTTTTCTCTGCCTCAACTGAACTTTTCATGCCATCACGTGCAATCGTCAGTGTTCGGCAGTTAATTGGTGTAAAGGCCCCAATCTGGGCGAATTGATAAGCAACTGAATTCCAGGCATATCATTTATAAGACGAACGACATCCTATGACAGTAAAATAACAAACACGTAGAACAAGGGTAGCTGGTAATTCTCTTGAATTAAAACTTACTGTTTCGGCAGGCATTCATATGGCGTTAGGCTGCGAGGAGTATTCCTATCGTTACAAAAATTGTTACTGCGACCAGAAATATTATTACACACGTATGCTATGCTCCATTCTTGAAATTGGTGTTGATCGAAATTCAACTTCGTTTCAACTCAGATGCACCACTCTCACACGCAAACTGTTTACTAAAAACTCACTCTTTCTGTGAACTCGCGATGGCAGAAGCTGCTGCTACGGTTCATCGTAAAATTATATATCATTTTGATTACTTAACTCGCTGGCCGTGAAATAATTTGAATAAGGAATAAGGGAAATAATTTCAATGCATTTCGTTGGTACCGGCAGCTGAATGGACAGTTTACAGCGTGTCGAACCTAGTAAAGTATGTTTTTTTATTTATAAAAAGTTCAGGCAAGTTACCCTTCGTAGGGCGAATGATCATTAGGGATTCGAAAAAGAACAAAGCACCACGTACTGAAACGTTCCGTTGAACTGACTTGTTTTCAAATCATAGTTCGTGAAATCTTTGTTAAATGTGATTTCAATATGTGGTGCTTTCTCCGTTTTTGAATTCCTAATGTAGCATGTACTAGGCCTTCTCTCTCACTCTCCGGGTGTCTAAATATTCCCCCTTGAGGCCGCTCTCGACTCACCTTGGAACGAGCCCACGGAGTCTCAAGGTTGCAACGTGATGAAAACCATACATATATCGTTGATTGAACGCGACGAACTCGCGCAGTAATCAAGCAATGCTATTTTGTGTAATGAAACGCCAGGTGTGTCTCCTTAAATTCATCAATAAATTCCTCTTTTGAGGGTAATTTTTCCTACGTTGCTGCAATGGTCTCTCTTTCCCGCCCCTAAAAGGATGCTTAATGCCCGTCCGTATCTCTGATACGAGCTTGACCAGTGCACAAGTACATGAACCTTTCAATCGCGGGTGCTACTATTGGGATGCATGTATTTGTCTGCCATCCACGTATTGAGACTTATTCAAATAAACTGTCGAATCCCGTCACTTATAGCGGCTCACGTACACCACATAGTCTGGAATATTTTGATAGGATAGGTTGAAAAACCACTGAATTGTATGCTAAATGACGTTTCTCCAGACACATAAAAAACTTTGATAGAATTTGCGGAAATAGCTGCGCAAATTAAAAATGCAAGAAGTGAACTTCTGAAATGTGTAAAAATTCAATTCACATTTTCGCGTTTCTTAGATATTTAAAATTGTCACTAGAATTTGAATTGTACGTTACTGCGTGAAAGGGTCATTTCGACATGGAATGTAGCATAACACGGGTTTGACGACACCAAAATTTTGAACAGATTCAAGTTCGATTAACGTAGTTACGAGTAATTTTATGCATTCCTCTTTGCTGAGCTTCTCTGTCGTTTTCAACCACCGGTTTTATCACAAATTATTCAATATAAACCATGCGTTGAAGCTATTATTGATGTCAAACAGGCATCACTGAAAACAGCTGATGCATGACGCCATATTATTTCGGTTTAATTTTTGCTCAAGCCGTGGGAGCAGCACTCATTCACTTAATTCTTACGGAATTTCTGATGGAAAAACTATTCAGGTCTACACACACAACGAAATCGTCATGAAAGAAGAACATATTCTATACAGAAACACATAATGATTCGTGTTAATTCATCTTGAAATGACTCTCATGACTTTACTCAATGTAAACATTCCGTAGAACATAGAAAACGGGAAGCTGGAAGCGCTCTCCTTACTTGAATCTAAAAACTGAATGCTGTCAAGTGGTATCGTCACTGTTCGGCAGCTAATTCGCGTAAAGGCCCCAATCTGGATCAATAATTAAGAAACTGAGTTCTGTGCATACGATTTATCGAAAGGACGACATCCAATGACGGTGAAATCAACATAACGCAGAAAAAGGGTAGCTGGTAACCCTTCTGATTCCAAACTTACCGCTTCATTCGGCCAGCAATCGAATGGCGGGAACTGCGACGCTTGTTTTGATCATTACCATAATTATTAATGTTTTTACACATGTAAGCTATACTCCATTCGGGAAATCAGTATCGAAATGGATTTCGTTTATACGCGCCGATGCACGACTCTCAGACGCACACAAAAATTTTCTCTTATATATACAATTATATATATATATATATATGTGTATATATCGATTTTCATATATATATATATAAAACTATGTAAATGTGTATATATATATATATACATATATACATGTCTGTATGTATGTGTACACTTGGGAGGTTGATGTTATTAAACCGTAGAAAAAGAGGCGCTGGTAACCCTCTCCTTCCTTGAATCTAAAGCCTGAATGCTGTCACGTACTATCGTCAATGCTTGGCAGTCAATCGGTGTCAAGACCCCAATCTGGATGAAAATTAAGAAACTGAATTCTGTGCATAATATTTAGTAAATGAACAAAATCATAGGCGGTCAAAATTACGAAAACGTTGAAGTGTCACGTTCGAATTGAGAAAGGGTAGCTGGTAACCCTGTTGACTCAAAACTCTTTCGGTGAAGTCGTGATGACGGGAGCAGCAGCGGTTATTCGTATTATTATATGATGTTATCTCGTACGCCATTGTCTACCCTGACGAGTAGGCAGAAAAACAATTGGGATGCATTTGGTTCACAGCTGTAGGTGAATGGGCTATTTACTTAGTGGTAGGTACTCATCCGCACCAATGGGTAATAAATAGTCAGAGTGTTGAACCCAATAATTTTTAAAGTATGTACTAGGCGTTCTATCGCTATCACTCACTCTCCGACTTTCTAGATTTTCCCTCCTGAGGCCGTTCTCGATTTTGTGCCCATGAAGTTTCAAGGTTGACCCTAGTTCAACTAGGGTTGATTGAACGCACGAAATAATCAATCAATGAATACCATTTCGTAAAATAAAACGCCAGGTGTCGTTTCGTTTAATTTATGAATGAGTTCATTTTTTGAGCGTAATTTCTCGGACGTAATTGCAGTGGGGATCACGTTGAATGAACGCATCAAATTGGTTGCTCCGTCGATGCCCGTCCGTCCGTATCTGTGATACGAGTCTGACCAGTGCTCACAAGTACATGAATATTTTTAATCGCGGGTGCTACTATTAGGATGCATGTACTTTTCTCTGTCGTGCTCCTCATTTTAAGGGAACTATCGAATCCTCTCTATTTTTTTTGTCTACACCACATAGTCTTGAATAACAGGTAACTCGTTTTTCAACGAACGCATTTATCTCATTGACCAGTGAACGTCTTTTTTTGGGAGGGGTGGAGTGGCCCTGTAAAGGGCCGGTTAGAGACTAGCCGAGAGGAGGTTGTGGCTCTCGATGCGCGGAATAACGTGCTATTGAATTTAAGCGCGTTCTCCACGGATCCGGCGGGCAAGCTGGATATCCTTGGGCATGATGGTGACACGCTTGGCGTGGATTGCGCACAAGTTGGTGTCTTCGAAGAGACCGACGAGGTAGGCTTCGGATGCTTCCTGCAGGGCCATGACAGCCGAGGACTGGAATCGCAAGTCAGTCTTGAAATCTTGGGCGATTTCACGAACAAGACGCTGGAAGGGCAGCTTGCGGATGAGCAGTTCGGTGCTCTTCTGGTAACGACGGATTTCACGAAGAGCCACGGTACCGGGCCTGTACCTGTGAGGCTTCTTCACGCCCCCGGTGGCGGGGGCAGATTTGCGTGCAGCCTTGGTGGCAAGCTGCTTGCGAGGAGCCTTTCCTCCGGTAGATTTGCGGGCAGTTTGCTTGGTGCGAGCCATTTCAGCGACAGTTTCGAGCGCGAGCGATGAGACGCAAGAGTCAGTTGGGGGGGGGGGGGGCGGTGACAATAGGAAAGAAGCGAAGAGAATTAGAGTTTGGCACAGAGTGTGCCAGAAGAGAAATAGGAGGAGAGAAAAGGAAAGGGATAGTGGAAGAAGAAAAAGGCGCTTAACGCATAATTAGGTGATCTTGTGCATCTTGTGTTCTTTATACTGCTAATTAGTTAATATAAAAAGGGAAAAGTACCCATCAGGGCTTTTTATGCTAAAAAATGATTCATTTTTTCTATTTTGCCGCGTCTACTTTGCTCTATTGTATTATTAAATGCACGGTAGAGGGCGACATCAGCAATCCGTACATGAAGTGAATTTAGATATAAGCTCAGGCAACTTGTGCTCATCTACACTACCCTATATACATACACTAAATACACATATACTATATACTAACATATACATATATGTATTTTTTTTTTTTTTTTTTCATTATTATTATTTTTTTTTTTTTTTATTTTTTTTTTTTTTTTTTTTTATTTATTTATTTATTCATTTTATTTTATTTATTTTATTTTATTTTATTTTTTTTATTTTTTTTTTTTTTTATATATATGCATATTTACAACTTTACATACATATACACACATTCATACCCGACACGCACCCACAATTTTTTTTTTTTTTTTTTTTTTTTTTTTTTTTTTTTTTGTACATATATACATACCACACACCACAAGAACACACAAATAGTTATATACATCTCATACTCAAGCACCCACAAACATACACACGCACCCGACGATACTCATGCACACCAATATGCATATATACAACATTATTATGGATAATGTTTTTTTTTTTTTTTTTTTTTTTTTTTTTTTATTTGAAAAAAATTTTTTTTTTTTTTTTTGCATTCATTATTTTATTTTTTTTTTTTTCTTTCTTTTATGTATATTTTTTTTTTTTTTTTTTTTTTTATTTTTTTTTTTATATATATTTTTTTTTTTTTTTTTTTTTTTTTTTTTTTTTTTTACACTACATTCTAGCTATCTAAACAATTACACTTATCTTACCTACACAGTAAGCATTACCTAAAATTTCATTCGTGGTACTGAACTATGACTTAGGCCTATCTAGTTATTAAGCAACGGTATAAACAGTTTAATATCTACACATGTACATCATCTAGTGCCTATAATTGATGTATGAGTTTTTACCTATACACTATCTTAATTACAAGTTTTATCTATTCTTATGCTAATTCCACCTACCATACCTACCTACATATATACATACATTTTAAGTTAATTATTGTTCTCAACATATATACAATTATAGCGTCTATGCACATCATACATTATATACACCTAGATACAATTTTGCAGCCCTGCACTTAACACTACATACCTTTTTTACAGAAAGGCTATTGACTGATTAGAGGTCCAAGTAAACAGGAATTAAGAACCTTTAAAGTAATGAAAAATAATTAATGAAAAACATTCTTTTGTCAGTGCGATTGAACTGAAGTGAAATGTCTGGGGTTTCGGCTTCCCACCCATGGGGGGGAAGACCGTCCTACCGCTCGCCAAAACCCCAGAAAAACAAAAATAAATGTAAATGAAAGTATTTTTGGTCTTCCCCCACTTCCTCCGAAGAGGTTTTAGAATTTGTAGGTTTTTCGTATAGATATGTTTGTTAAATATTGGTGGTTCAATTAAACTTTGGAGGGGGAGGAGGGGCCATTGCGAGTAACCTTGAGCTTTTGAATCTGGAGTTTTGTTCTGAGAAGTGTTCTGAAGTTGTTCCTTTTGAGAGTCCGGTTCAGATGATCGTTGTAGGTTCCTGGAGTTATTATATTTGCCATATGGGCATCCAAAATCATCACCAGTGCAGTCATTCCGCTGTCCGCCATCAGTTCTGCTGTGAGCCTGGTCCTGTGTTCCTGTCTTTCCTCTTGTTGAATGGTTTTCTGAATTACTTTAGCATATGTTTCTTGCTGTTTTTCTTTTTCCTTCTCTTCAATTTGCTTCATTTTTTCGTTCATTGCACTTTTTCTAATAGGGCAACTCATTGCCATGGTCCTGTGAGATCCGCCGCAATTGAGACATTTTTTGTTTTCCGATGTGCATTCTCGGTAGTCATGGTCTCCCGAGCACTCCGAACACACCACGGTGTTTGGTGTGGGGCAATCTTTCGTCGCATGTTTTTCGATTTGATAGCACTTGAAGCACATCAGTAGATCGATGAATTTTTCTTTTTGAATTTGAGATGATGATATTTTCACGTTGTAGCAGAGAAATCCGTTCTGGAGCGCGTGATTAGCCATGGTGATGGTGCTGAATTCAATTTTGAATACATGGGTTAGGTTCCGGAATTTTATGACTTCTTTCACTGTTAGTTGGGCATTCTTCCTGTTGATTTCCTCTTTGATTTCATCAGCCGTATGTCCACCGACCCAGTTATCTATTTGGCGACAAATGACAGAGCGTTGGGCTCTAACCTTCGGTGGAATCCTCGCTTCCAGTCCAATGTCCCTCAGGGTAGCGGTTGCTCGATCGTCCAGCAGCTTCTCCACATCTGCTTCGAATTCCGTGAAGGCATTGAATCCGTTGCCAACCTCCCTTAGGCCAGTCAGAGGAAGTTTCAGAGTCTTCTGAATAGTTTGGAAAACTTTGGCTTTGTCCGGAGGTTCCCTTGGGTTCAAGAAGCGGAGCATCAGTTTACCAAACTGAGGCATCCTGCTAACAAAATGGTCTGTATATGTCTACAGAAGTCGTGGTTTAGTCTGTATATGAAATCTGATGCGCCTATCTGGTGGTGGATTGCTTTTGGAAGGGTGATTGGTTGAAAAACTGGAACAGAAGTGAACCTATCTGTGAGTGGTGTATGGTCGGAAACAGAGAAAGTGTAAAAATAATTTACGAGGACCCGTGCCCCACTCTCCCCCCCACCGGACTCGGTTACCCTAGTCGGCTAGAGGGATCGTCGGATCACAGGATTCCCACTCACTCAGAAAAAACACCCACTCCTGCAAGAAACCCGATTAGAAAAGAAAATCAAAGAAACAGGAGAAAAATAATCGCGCTCGTAAGTTATAGAGCTCGCCAAGATGAATACTCACTAAGAGAGTCGTAACCCAGACAGTAATTATCCCGAATCGAATGCCGAATCGAACAGATTCCACAACTTAAGCCTCAAAAACAAAAGGAAACTTTACTTAGCTTACGTCCGGTCCATCATTACTTATCCTCCAATTCCATTACATATGTTACCTAAATCAGGAATAAAAACATTGCAAACTATCCAAAACAGAGCAGTGCGTTTTGTTCTTGGAATCACCCTTTTTGATCATGTCCACACCCACACAACTCACGATCTGGCCAATATTGACTCCTTGAACGTACACCTTCATAAACTTGCAAAAAGAGTATGGAGAAATCTAGATCTTATAATCGATGAATCAACAAAAAACAAACTCGCCATTGGAAACAAAACAAATAAATTTCTTCCACCCAGCAGAAATAGAGCTAGAGGACCAGAACCTCAACCTATGTACTGAAATTAAAAGTAATTACAAATCAACTCCCTGCTCGCAACGGATCGTATGATCACGGCGAACAGGGGGATCGTTAGGGAAACGACAACTCAGAACACCGGATACTCGCCCTGACGCTGACCGCAACGCGCCCTTGTCGTGGGGGGTGCGGTGGAAGGCGTGAGGGACATGGAATAAAACATGGATAAAATCAACCTCCATTACAAAAACAGCGTTTTCTGGACCTCACAAATTTTGAACTGCAAATAATAAAGGCTTGGCAGCTAATTAACTATCCTCTAACTGCATAAACAGACCACTCGCTCAGAACGATGCCCATTCTTGCCGGTAGAGCCGGTTCTAATCCTCTTTTTTCTCGTACACCTCTTCTTCTTCTCTATATTTCCATTTCATCTGTGTTATCTCCGACTTAACTCTTTACTCCTATTCTTACTCTCGAATCATCAAAGAGTTGCATTCGTACTATAGGTACCGCGCTTCTCCGTTATCTATCGCAACCAGCTCGAGCTCCATCGACATCATGACCGGACGTGGAAAGGGTGGCAAGGGCCTCGGAAAGGGGGGAGCCAAGCGTCATCGCAAGGTTTTGCGTGATAACATCCAGGGTATCACCAAGCCTGCAATTCGTCGTCTGGCTCGCCGTGGAGGTGTCAAGCGTATCTCTGGTCTCATCTATGAAGAGACTCGCGGAGTGCTCAAGGTATTCCTCGAGAATGTCATCCGTGACGCCGTCACCTACACCGAGCACGCCAAGAGGAAGACCGTCACTGCCATGGACGTTGTCTACGCCCTCAAGAGACAAGGACGTACCCTCTATGGATTTGGAGGTTAAGTCTCTTGACTCTCTTGTAAAATGAGTCGGTGCCCGACCAACGGCTAATTCACAGACTCGGACCTTTCGAGGTCCACAAAATCCTCTCGGAAAAGGTGTTCACACTCAGTCCCTCCAGTACAGTGTATGCTTCTTCATTTAGGGATTGCTTCACTTGTCAAGCATCGCTTTTTTACTGTAGAGAGAGCGCGCGCCGGTGCTTGGAATGCCATTTTTTTTTGTTATCTCCACTCCTCACATGCCCGTCGTTGCAGATGGAATAGCTCGAGGAGCAAACTCAATGTGTGTGTTCGATGATGCCTCGACGGGTGCAATCACTGAACTTCCGATAGGAAACTAAACACTTTCGCTCTCTCCGAAGCGGTCATTGCAGATTAGGCCTTGCTGCAATTGACTGCTCTACCGCACAATGCACACGCTATATTCCAGCCTGGCAGGCAGTCACAGCGAATTGCTGAGAACGCAGCGAGTGACCGACCGACCCCTCTCGTCAAGTCCAAGCGGCTTCCGTCCAATTTCGTGGGGCACGAAAGTTTTCTTTTTCGCTGAAATTCAGCTCGAGAAACGATACATGAGGTGGCAGTGTGCCGCCGCTAAACGACCGTTGAAGCATGGCGCCGCCGCGTCGGTCTCGAGATGTACTCCATGCAACACTAGCTGAAAACGCGTCTTGGACAATTTGCTTTCTTTCTTTGTTTAGCACGAATCACCGAGGTTCAAGAAGTTCAAGAAGTTCAAGTAGCAGGAAGGTTCAAGAAGTTCAAGAAGTTCAAGTAGAAGGAAGGTTCAAGAAGTTCAAGAAGCAGGAAGGTTCAAGAAGTTCAAGAAGTTCAAGTAGCACTAAGGTTCAAGAAGTTCAAGAAGTTCAAGTAGCAGGTATGTTCAAGAATTTCGAGTAGCAAGAAAGTTCAAGAAGTTCAAGAAGTTCAAGTGGCAGGAAGGTTCAAGAAGTTCAAGAAGCAGGAAGGTTCAAGAAGTTCAAGTAGCAGGAAGGTTCAAGAAGTTCAAGTAGCAGGAAGGTTCAAGAAGTTCAAGAAGTTCAAGTAGCAGAAAGGTTCAAGATCTTCAAGTAGCAGGAAGGTTCAAGAAGTTCAAGTAGTTCAAATAGCAGGAAGGTTCAAGAAGTTCATGTTCAAGTAGCAGGAAGGTTCAAGAAGTTCAAGTAGCAGGAAGGTTCAAGAAGTTCAATAAGTTAAAGTAGCAGGAAGGTTCGAGAACTTCAAGTAGCAGGAAGGTTCAAAAAGTTCAGGTAGCAGGAAGGTTCAAGAAGTTCAAGTAGCAGGAAGGTTCAAGAAGTTCAAGTAGCAGGAAGGTTTAAAAAGTTCAAGTAGCAGGAAGGTTCAAGAAGTTCAAGAAGTTCAAGTAGCAGGAAGGTTCAACAAGTTCAAGTAACAGGAAGGTTCAAGAAGTTCAAGTAGCAGGACGGTTCAAGAAGTTCAAGTAGCAGGAAGGTTCAAGAAGTTCAAGCAGCAAGAAGGTTCAAGAAGTTCAAGTAGCAGGAAGGTTCAAGAAGTTCAAGAAGTTCAAGTAGCAGGAAGGTTCAAGAAGTTCAAGAAGTTCAAGTGGCAGGAAGGTTCAAGAAGTTCAAGTAACAGGAAGGTTCAAGAAGCTCAAGTAGCAGGAAGGTTCAAGAAGTTCAAGTAGCAGGAAGTTTCACGAAGTTTAAGTAGCAGGAAGGTTCAAGAAGTTCAAGTAGCATGAAGGTTCAAGTAGCAGGAAGGTTCAAGAAGTTCGAGAAGTTCAAGTAGCAGGAAGGTTCAAGAAGTTCAAGTAGCATGAAGGTTCAAGTAGTTCAAGTAGCAGGAAGGTTCAAGAAGTTCAAGAAGTTCAAGTAGCAGGAAGGTTCAAGAAGTTCAAGTAGCAGGAAGGTTCAAGAAGTTCAAGAAGTTCAAGTAGCAGGAAGGTTCAGGAAGTTCAAGTAGCAGGAAGGTTCAAGAAGTTCAAGAAGTTCAAGTAGCAGGAAGGTTCAAGAAGTTCAAGCAGCAGGAAGGTTCAGGAAGTTTAAGTAGTTCAAGTAGCTGGAAGGTTCCAGAAGTTCAAGTAGCAGGAAGGTTCGAGAAGTTCAAGTAGCAGGAAGATTCAAGAAGTTCAAGTAGCAGGAAGGTTCAAGAAGTTCAAGAAGTTCAAGAAGTTTAAGTAGCAGGAAGGTTCAAGAAGTTCAAGTAGCAGGAAGGTTCAAGAAGTTCAAGGAGCAGGAAGGTTCAAGAAGTTCAAGAAGTTCAAGAAGTTCTAGTAACAGGAAGGTTCAAGAAGTTCAAGTATTTCAAGTAGCAGGAAGGTTCAAGAAGTTCAAGAAGTTCAAGTAGCAGGAAGGTTCAAGAAGTTCAAGTAGCAGGAAGGGTCAAGAAGTTCAAGTAGCAGGAAGGTTCAAGAAGTTCAAGTAACAGGAAGGTTCAAGAAGTTCAAGTAGCAGGAAGGTTCAAGAAGTTCAAGTAGCAGGAAGGTTCAAGAAGTTCAAGAAGTTCATGTAGCAGGAAGGTCAAGAAGTTCAAGTAGCAGGAAGGGACAATAAGTTCAAGTAGCAGGAAGGTTCAAGAAGTTCAAAAAGTTCAAGTAGCAGGAAGGTTCAATAAGTTCAAGAAGTTCAAGTAGCAGGAAGGTTCAAGAACTTCAAGTAGCAGGAACGAACCTTCCTGCTACTTGAACTTCTTGAACCTTCCTGCTTCTTGAACTTCTTGAAACTTCCTGCTACATGAACTTCATAAACTTCTTGAACCTTCCTGCTACTTGAAGTTCTTGAACCTTCCTGCTACTTGAACTTCTTGAACTTCTTGAACCTTCCTGCTACTTGAACTTCTTGAACTTCTTGAACCTTCCTGCTACTTTAACTTCTTGAACCTTCCTGCTACTTGAACTTCTTGAACCTTCCTGTTACTTGAACTTCTTGAACCTTCCTGCAACTTGAACTTCGTGAACCTTCCTGCTACTTGAACTTCTTGAACCTTTTTGCTACTTGAACTTCTTGAACTTCTTGAACCTTCCTGCTACTTGAACTTCTTGAACTTCTTGAACCTTCTTGCTACTTGAACTTCTTGAACGTCTTGAACCTTCATGCTACTTGAACTTCTTGAACTTGTTGAACCTTCCTGCTACTTGAACTTCTTGAACTTCTTGAACCTTCCTGCTACTTGAACTTCTTGACCCTTCCTGCTACTTGAAATTCTTGAACTGCTTGAACCTTTTTGCTACTTGAACTTCTTGAACCTTCCGGTTACTTGAACTTCTTGAACTTCTTGAACCTTCCAGCTACTTGAACTTTTCATACTTCTTGAACGTTCCTGCTACTTGAACTTCTTGAACCTTCCTGCTACTTGAACTTCTTGAACTTCTTGAACCTTCCTGCTACTTAAAATACTTGAACTTCTTGAAACTTCCTGTTACTTGAACTTCTTGAACTTCTTGAACCTTCCTGCTACTTGAACTTATTTAGCCTTACTGCTACTTGAACTTCTTGAACCTTCCTGCTACTTGAACTTCCTGAACTTCTTGAACCTTCCTGCTACTTGAAATACTTGAACTTCTTGAACCTTCCTGGTACTTGAACTTCTTGAACTTCTTGAACCTTCCTGCTACTTGAACTTCTTGAACCTTCCTGCTACTTGAACTTCTTGAACTTCTTGAACCTTCCTGCTACTTCAACTTCTTGAACCTTCCTGCTACCTTAACTTCTTGAACTTCTTGACCCTTCTTGCTACTTGAACTTCTTGAACTTCTTGAACCTTCCTGCTACTTGAACTTCTTGAACTTCTTGAACCTTCCTGCTACTTGAACTTCTTGAACTTCTTGAACCTTCCTGCTACTTTAACTTCTTGAAATTCTTGAACCTTTCTGCCACTTGAACTTCTCGAACTTCTTGAACCTTCTTGCTACTTGAACTTTTGGAACTTCTTGAACCTTCCTGCTACTTGAACTTTTTGAACTTCTTGAACCTTCCTGCTACTTGAACTTCTTGAACATCTTGAACCCTCCTGCTACTTGAACTTCTTGAAACTTCCTGCTACTTTAACTTCTTGAACCTTCCAGCTACTTGAACTACTTGAACTTCCTGAACCTTCCTGCTGCTTGAACTTCTTGAACCTTCCTGCTACTTGAACTTCTTGAACTTCTTGAACCTTCCTGCTACTTGAACTTCTCGAACCTTCCTGCTACTTGAACTTCTTGAACCTTCCTGCTACTTGAACTTCTTGAACCTTCCTGCTACTTGAACTTCATGAACTTCTTGAACCTTCCTGCTACTTGAACTTCTTGAACTTCTTGAACCTTCCTGCTACTTGAACTTCTTGAACTTCTTGAACCTACCTGCTACTTGAACTTCTTGAACTTCTTGAACCTTCCTGCTACTTGAACTTCTTGAACTTTTTGAACCTTCCTGCTACTTGAACTTCTTGAACTTCTTGAACTTTCCTGCTACCTGAACTTCTTGAACTTTCCTGCTACTTGAACTTCTTGAACCTTCCTGCTACTTGAACTTCTTGAACCTTCCTGCTACTTGAACTTCTTGAACCTTCCTGCTACATGAACTTCTTGAACCTTCCTGCTACTTGAACTTCTTGAACCTTCCTGCTACTTGAACTTCTTGAACCTTCCTGCTACTTGAACTTCTTGAACCTTCCTGCTACTTGAACTTCTTGAACCTTCCTGCTACTTGAAATTCTTGAACCTTCCTGCTACTTGAACTTCTCCGTGGCACAGCGGTTAAGGGATCGGACTTGTATGCTGGAACTCGCGGGTTCGTATCCCAGCGCTGGCACAGAGATTTTCCCCGTTGGGTATAAGGGAAAGCTCAAGCACAATACCCCACTCAACCCAGGTGTCGGAAATGGGTACCGGCTTTACGGGGGAACCGTCATGGTGTCCTAAATATAGGGTTAGTTATAAGACATTTGAAAAACCAATGCTAAGATCATATGTATCAGGCTTGATTGGAAATAAAGCATCCCAAAGATGCCGATGTTAACCTTTTTTTTGTTAACCTTTGACCCTTCCTGCTACTCTTACTTCTTGAACCTTCCAGCTACTTGAACTACTTGAACTTCCTGAACCTTCATGCTGCTTGAACTTCTTGAACCTTCCTGCTACTTGAACTTCTTGAACTTCTTGAACCTTCCTGCTACTCGAACTTCTTGAACTTCTTGAACCTTCCTGCTACTTGAACTTCTTGAACCTTCCTGCTACTTGAACTTCTTGAACTTCTTGAACCTTCCTGCTACTTGAACTTCTTGAACCTTCCTGCTACTTGAACTTCTTGAACCTTCCTACCACTTGAACTTCTTGAACTTTCCTGCTACTTGAAATTCTTGAACATTCCTGCTACTTGAACTTCTTGAACTTCTTGAACCTTCCTGCTACCTGAACTTCTTGAACTTCTTGAACCTTCCTGCTACTTGAACTTCTTGAACCTTCCTTCTACTTGAACTTCTTGAACTTCTTGAACCTTCCTTCTACTTGAACTTCTTGAACTTCTTGAACCTTCCTTCTACTTGAACTTCTTGAACTTCTTGAACCTTCCTGCTACTTGAAGTTCTTGAACCTTCCTGCTACTTGAAGTTCTTGAACCTTCCTGCTACTTGAACTTCTTGAACTTCTTGAACCTTCCTGCTACTTGAACTTCTCGAACTTCTTGAACCTTCCTGCTACTTGAACTTCTTGAACCTTCCTGCTACTTGAACTTCTTGACCTTCCTGCTACATGAACTTCTTGAACTTCTTGAACCTTCCTGCTACTTGAACTTCTTGAACCTTTCTGCTACTTGAACTTCTTGAACCTTCCTGCTACTTGAACTTCTTGAACTTCTTGAACCTTTCTGCTACTTGAACTTCTTGGACCTTCCTGCTACTTGAACTTCTTGAACTTCTTGAACCTTCCTGCCACTTGAACTGCTTGAACGTCTTGAACCTTCCTGCTACTTGAACTTCTTTAACTTCTTGAACCTTCCTGCTACTTGAACTTCTTGATCCTTCCTGCTACTTGAACTTCTTGAACTTTTTGAACCTTCCTGCTACTTGAACTTCTTGAACTTCTTGAACCTTCCTGCTACTTGAACTTCTTGAACTTCTTGAACCTTCCTGCTACTTGAACTTCTTGAACTTCTTGAACCTTCCTGCTACTTGAAATACTTGAACTTCTTGAACCTTCCTGTTACTTGAACTTCTTGAACTTCTTGAACCTTCCTGCTACTTGAACTTCTTTAACCTTCCTGCTACTTGAACTTCTTGAACCTTCCTGCTACTTGAACTTCTTGAACTTCTTGAACCTTCCTGCTACTTGAAATACTTGAACCTTCCTGCTACTTGAACTTCTTGAACTTTTTGAACCTTCCTGCAACTTGAACTTCTTGAACTTCTTGACCCTTCCTGCTACTTGAACTTCTTGAACTTCTTGACCCTTCCTGCTACTTTAACTTCTTGAACCTTCCAGCTACTTTAACCTCTTGATCTTTCTGAACCTTCCTGCTACTTGAACTTCTTGAACTTTTTGAACCTTCCTGCTAATTGAACTTCTTGAAACTTCCTGCTACTTGAACTTCTTGAACCTTCCTGCTACTTGAACTTCTTGAACTTCTAGAACCTTCTTGCTACTTGAACTTCTTGAACGTCTTGAACCTTCATGCTACTTGAACTTCTTGAACTTCTTGAACCTTCCTGCTACTTGAACTTCTTGAACGTCTTGAACCTTCCTGCTACTTGAACTTCTTGAACTTCTCGAACCTTCCTGCTACTTGAACTTCTTGGACCTTCCTGCTACTTGAACTTCTTGAACTTCTTGAACCCTCCTGCTACTTGAACTTCTTGAACCTTCCTGCTACTTGAACTTTTGAAGTTCATGAACCTTCCTGCTACTTGAACTTTTTGAACTTCGTGAACCTTCCTGCAACTTGAACTTCTTGAACTTCTTGAACCTTCCTGCTACTTGAACTTCTTGAACCTTCCTGCTACTTGAACTTCTTGAACCTTCCTGCTACTTGAACTTCTTGAACCTTCCAGCTACTTGAACTTCATGAACTTCTTGAACCTTCCTGCTACTTGAACTTCTTGAACTTCTTGAACCTTTCTGCTACCTAAACTTCTTGAACCTTCCGGTTACTTGAAATTCTTGAACTTTTTAAGCCTTCCTGCTACTTGAACTTTTCGAACTTCTTGAACCTTCCTGCTACTTGAACTTCTTGAACCTTCCTGCTACTTGAACTTCTTGAACTTCTTGAACCTTCCTGCTACTTGAAATACTTGAACTTCTTGAAACTTCCTGTTACTTGAACTTCTTCAACTTCTTGAACCTTCCTGCTACTTGAACTTATTTAGCCTTCCTGCTACTTGAACTTCTTGAACCTTCCTGCTACTTGAACTTCTTGAACTTCTTGAACCTTCCTGCTACTTGAAATACTTGAACTTCTTGAACCTTCCTGTTACTAGAACTTCTTGAACTTCTTGAACCTTCCTGCTCCTTGAACTTCTTGAACCTTCCTGCTACTTGAACTTCTCGAACCTTCCTGCTACTTGAACTTCTGGAACCTTCCAGCTACTTGAACTACTTAAACTTCCTGAACCTTCCTGCTGCTTGAACCTCTTGAACCTTCCTGCTACTTGAACTTCTTGAACTTCTTGAACCTTCCTGCTACTTGAACTTCTTGAACCTTCCTGCTACTTGAACTTCTTGAACCTTCCTGCTACTTGAACTTCTTGAACCTTCCTGCTACTTGAACTTCATAAACTTCTTGAACCTTGCTGCTACTTGAACTTCTTGAACTTCTTGAACCTTTTTGCTACTTGAACTTCTTGAACCTTCCGGTTACTTGAACTTCTTGAACTTCTTGAACCTTCCAGCTACTTGAACTTTTCATACTTCTTGAACGTTCCTGCTACTTGAACTTCTTGAACCTTCCTGCTACTTGAACTTCTTGAACTTCTTGAACCTTCCTGCTACTTGAAATACTTGAACTTCTTGAAACTTCCTGTTACTTGAACTTCTTGAACTTCTTGAACCTTCCTGCTACTTGAACTTATTTAGCCTTACTGCTACTTGAACTTCTTGAACCTTCCTGCTACTTGAACTTCTTGAACTTCTTGAACCTTCCTGCTACTTGAAATACTTGAACTTCTTGAACCTTCCTGTTACTTGAACTTCTTGTACTTCTTGAACCTTCCTGCTACTTGAACTTCTTGAACCTTCCTGCTACTTGAACTTCTTGAACCTTCCTGCTACTTGAACTTCTTGAACTTCTTGAACCTTCCTGCTACTTGAACTTCTTGAACCTTCCTGCTACCTTAACTTCTTGAACTTCTTGACCCTTCTTGCTACTTGAACTTCTTGAACTTCTTGAACCTTCCTGCTACTTGAACTTCTTGAACTTCTTGAACCTTCCTGCTACTTGAACTTCTTGAACTTCTTGAACCTTCCTGCTACTTGAACTTCTTGAAATTCTTGAACCTTTCTGCTACTTGAACTTCTTGAACTTCTTGAACCTTCTTGCTACTTGAACTTTTGGAACTTCTTGAACCTTCCTGCTACTTGAACTTTTTGAACTTCTTGAACCTTCCTGCTACTTGAACTTCTTGAACATCTTGAACCCTCCTGCTACTTGAACTTCTTGAAACTTCCTGCTACTTTAACTTCTTGAACCTTCCAGCTACTTGAACTACTTGAACTTCCTGAACCTTCCTGCTGCTTGAACTTCTTGAACCTTCCTGCTACTTGAACTTCTTGAACTTCTTGAACCTTCCTGCTACTTGAACTTCTTGAACCTTCCTGCTACTTGAACTTCTTGAACCTTCCTGCTACTTGAACTTCATGAACTTCTTGAACCTTCCTGCTACTTGAACTTCTTGAACTTCTTGAACCTTCCTGCTACTTGAACTTCTTGAACTTCTTGAACCTACCTGCTACTTGAACTTCTTGAACTTCTTGAACCTTCCTGCTACTTGAACTTCTTGAACTTTTTGAACCTTCCTGCTACTTGAACTTCTTGAACTTCTTGAACTTTCCTGCTACTTGAACTTCTTGAACTTTCCTGCTACTTGAACTTCTTGAACCTTCCTGCTACTTGAACTTCTTGAACCTTCCTGCTACTTGAACTTCTTGAACCTTCCTGCTACTTGAACTTCTTGAACCTTCCTGCTACTTGAACTTCTTGAACCTTCCTTCTACTTGAACTTCTTGAACCTTCCTGCTACTTGAACTTCTTGAACCTTCCTGCTACTTGAACTTCTTGAACCTTCCTGCTACTTGAACTTCTTGAACCTCCCTGCTACTTGAAATTCTTGAACCTTCCTGCTACTTGAACTTCTTGACCCTTCCTGCTACTTTAACTTCTTGAACCTTCCAGCCACTTGAACTACTTGAACTTCCTGAACCTTCCTGCTGCTTGAACTTCTTGAACCTTCCTGCTACTTGAACTTCTTGAACTTCTTGAACCTTCCTGCTACTCGAACTTCTTGAACTTCTTGAACCTTCCTGCTACTGGAACTTCTTGAACCTTCCTGCTACTTGAACTTCTTGAACTTCTTGAACCTTCCTACTACTTGAACTTCTTGAACCTTCCTGCTACTTGAACTTCTTGAACCTTCCTACCACTTGAACTTCTTGAACTTTCCTGCTACTTGAAATTCTTGAACATTCCTGCTACTTGAACTTCTTGAACTTCTTGAACCTTCCTGCTACCTGAACTTCTTGAACTTCTTGAACCTTCCTGCTACTTGAACTTCTTGAACCTTCCTTCTACTTGAACTTCTTGAACTTCTTGAACCTTCCTTCTACTTGAACTTCTTGAACTTCTTGAACCTTCCGGCTACTTGAACTTCTTGAACCTTTCTGCTACTTGATCTTCTTGAACTTCTTGAACCTTCCTGCTACTTGAACTACTTGAACTTCTTGAACCTTCCTGCTACTTGAACTACTTGAACTTCTTGAACCTTCCTGCTACTTTTACTTCTTGAACCTTCCTGATACTTGAACTTCTCGAACCTTCCTGCTACTTGAACTTCTTGAACTTCTTGAACCTTCCTGCCACATGAACTTCTTGAACTTCTTGAACCTTCCTGCTACTTGAACTTCTTGAACCTTCCTGCTACTAGAACTTCTTGAACCTTCCTGCTACTTGAACTTCTTGAACCTTCCTGCTACTTGAACTTCTTGCACTTCTTGAACCTTCCTGCCACTTGAACTTCTTGAACTTCTTGAACCTTCCTGCTACTTGAAATTTTCGAACCTTCCTGCTACTTAAACTTCTTGAACCTTCCTGCTACTTGAACTTATTGAACCTTCCTGCTACTTGAACTTCTTGAACCTTTCTGCTACTTGAACTTTTTGAACCTTCCTGCTACTTGAACTTCTTGAACTTCTTGAACCTTCCTGCTACTTGAACTATTTGAACCTTCCTGCTACTTGAACTTCTTCAACTTCATGAACCATCCTGCTACTTGAACTTCTTGAACTTCTTGAACCTTCCTGCTACTTGAACTTCTTGAACCTTCCTGCTACTTGAACTTCTTGAACCTCCCTGCTACCTGAACTTCTTGAACCTTCCGGCTACTTGAACTTCTTGAACCTTCCTGCTACTTGAACTTCTTGAACTTCTTGAACCTTCCTGCTACTTGAACTACTTGAACTTCTTGAACCTTTCTGCTACTTGAACTTTTTGAACTTCTTGAACCTTCCTGCTACTTTAACTTCTTGAACCTTCCTGATACTTGAACTTCTTGAACCTTACTACTACTTGAACTTCTTGAACCTTCCTGGTACATGAACTTTTTGAACTTCTTGAACCTTCCTCCTACTTGAACTTCTTGAACCTTCCTGCTCTTTGAACTTTTTGAAATTCTTGAACCTTCCTGCTACCTGAACTTCTTGAACCTTCCTGCTACTCGAACTTCTTGTACTTCTTGAACCGTGCTGCTACTTGAACTTCTTGAACCTTCCTGCTACTTGAACTTTTTGAACTTCTTGAACCTTCCTGCTACCTGAACTTCTTGAACCTTTCTGCCACTTGAATTTCTTGAACTTCTTGCACCTTCCTGCTACTTGAACTTCTTGAACCTTCCTGCTACTTGAACTTCTTGAAACTTCCTGCTACTTGAACTTCTTGAACTTCTTGAACTCTCCCGCTACATGAACTACTTGAACTTCTTGAACCTTCCTGCTACCTGAACTTCTTGAACCTTTCTGCCACTTGAATTTCTTGAACTTCTTGAACCTTCCTGCTAATTGAACTTCTTGAACCTTCCTGCTACTTGAACTTCTTGAAACTTCCAGCTACTTGAACTTCTTGAACTTCTTGAACCTTCCTGCTACCTGAACTTCTTGAACCTTTCCGCTACTTGAACTTCATGAACCTTCCTGCTACTTGAACATCTTTAACCTTCCTGCTACTAGAACTTCTTGAACCTTCCTGCTACTTGAACTTCTGGAACTTCTTGAACGTTCCTGCTACTTGAACTTTTTAAACCTTCTTGCTACATGAACTTCTTGAACCTTCCTGCTACTTGAACTTCTTGAACCTTCCTGCTACTTGAACTTCTTGAACTTCTTGAACCTTCCTGCTACTTGAACTACTTGAACTTCTTGAACCTTCCTGATACTTGAACTACTTGAACTACTTGAACCTTCCTGCTACTTGAACTTCTTGAACCTTCCTGGTACTTGAACTTCTTGAACTTCTTGAACCTTCCTGCTACTTGAACTTCTTGAACTTCTCGAACCTTCCTGCTACTTGAACTTCTTGAACTTCTTGAACATTCCTGCTACTTGAACTTCTTGAACCTTCCTGCTACCTGAACTTCTTGAACCTTCCTGCTACTTGAACTTCTTAAACCTTCCTGCTACTTGAACTTCTTGAACCTTCCTGCTACTTGAACTTCTTGAACTTCTTGAACCTTAATGCTACATGAACTTCTTGAACCTTCGTGCAACTTGAACTTCTTGAACCTTCCTGCTACTTGAACTTCTTGATCTTCTTGAACCTTCCTGCTACTTTAACTTCTTGAACTTCTTGAACCCTCCTGCTACTTGAACTTCTTGAACCTTCGTGCTTCTTGAACTTCTTGAACTTCTTGAACCTTCCCGCTACTTGAACTTCTTGAACTTCTTGAACCTTCCTGCTACTTGAACTACTTGAACTACTTGAACCTTCCTGCTACTTGAACTTCTTGAACCTTCTTGCTACATGAACTTCTTGAACCTTCCTGCTACTTGAACTCCTTGAACTTCTTGAACCTTCCTGCTACTTGAACTTCTTGAACCTTCCTGCTACTTGAACTTCTTGAACTTCTTGAACCTTCCTGCTACTTGAACTACTTGAACTTCTTGAACCTTCCTACTACTTGAACTACTTGAACTACTTGAACCTTCCTGCTACTTGAACTTCTTGAACCTTCCTGGTACTTGAACTTCTTGAACTTCTTGAACCTTCCTGCTACTTGAACTTCTTGAACTTCTCGAACCTTCCTGCTACTTGAACTTCTTGAGCTTCTTGAACATTCCTGCTATTTGAACTTCTTGAACCTTCCTGCTACCTGAACTTCTTAAACCTTCCTGCTACCTGAACTTCTTGAAACTTCCTGCTACTTGAACTTCTTGAACCTTCCTGCTACTTGAACTTCTTGAACCTTCCTGCTACTTGAACTTCTTAAACCTTCCTGCTACTTGAACTTCTTGAACCTTCCTGCTACTTGAACTTCTTGAACTTCTTGAACCTTAATGCTACTTGAACTTCTTGAACCTTCGTGCAACTTGAACTTCTTGAACCTTCCTGCTACTTGAACTTCTTGATCTTCTTGAACCTTCCTGCTACTTTAACTTCTTGAACTTCTTGAACCTTCCTGCTACTTGAACTTCTTGAACCTTCGTGCTTCTTGAATTTCTTGAACTTCTTGAACCTTCCCGCTACTTGAACTTCTTGAACCATCCTGCTACTTGAACTTCTTGAACCTTCCTGCTACTTGAACTTCTTGAACCTTCCAGCTACTTGAACTTCTTGAACCTTTCTGCTACTTGAACTTCTTGGACCTTCCTGCTACTTGAACTTCTTGAACTTCTTGAACCTTCCTGCCACTTGAACTGCTTGAACGTCTTGAACCTTCCTGCTACTTGAACTTCTTGAACTTCTCGAACCTTCCTACTACTTGAACTTCTTGGACCTTCCTGCTACTTGAACTTCTTGAACTTCTCGAACCTTCCTGCTACTTGAACTTCTTGAACCTTCCTGCTACTTGAACTTCTTGAACCTCCCTGCTACTTGAACTTCTTGAACCCTCCGGCTACTTGAACTTCTTGAACCTTCCTGCTACTTGAACTTCTTGAACTTCTTGAACCTTCCTGCTACTTGAACTACTTGAACTTCTTGAACCTTCCTGCTACTTGAACTCTTGAACTTCTTGCACCTTCCTGCTACTTTAACTTCTTGAACCTTCCTAATACTTGAACTTCTTGAACCTTACTACTACTTGAACTTCTTGAACCTTCCTGGTACATGAACTTTTTGAACTTCTTGAACCTTCCTGCTACTTGAACTTCTTGAACCTTCCTGCTCTTTGAACTTTTTGAAATTCTTGAACCTTCCTGCTACCTGAACTTCTTGAACCTTCCTGCTACTCGAACTTCTTGAACTTCTTGAACCTTGCTGCTACTTGAACTTCTTGAACCTTCCTGCTACTTGAACTTTTTGAACTTCTTGAACCTTCCTGCTACCTGAACTTCTTGAACCTTTCTGCCACTTGAATTTCCTGAACTTCTTGAACCTTCCTGCTACTTGAACTTCTTGAACCTTCCTGCTACTTGAACTTCTTGAAACTTCCTGCTACTTGAACTTCTTGAACTTCTTGATCCTTCCTGCTACATGAACTACTTGAACTTCTTGAACCTTCCTGCTACCTGAACTTCTTGAACCTTTCTGCCACTTGAATTTCTTGAACTTCTTGAACCTTCCTGCTACTTGAACTTCTTGAACCTTCCTGCTACTTGAACTTCTTGAAACTTCCAGCTACTTGAACTTCATGAACTTCTTGAACCTTCCTGCACCTTGAAGTTCTTGAACTTCTTGAACTTCTTGAACCTTCCTGCTACCTGAACTTCTTGAACTTCTTGAACCTTCCCGCTACTTGAACTTCATGAACCTTCCTGCTACTTGAACTTCTTGAACCTTCCTGCTACTAGAACTTCTTGAACCTTCCTGCTACTTGAACTTCTTGAACCTTCCTGCTACTTGAACTTCTTGAACCTTCCTGCTACTTGAACTTCTTGAACTTCTTGAACCTTCCTGCTACTTGAACTTCTTGAACCTTCCTGCTACCTTAACTTCTTGAACTTCTTGACCCTTCTTGCTACTTGAACTTCTTGAACTTCTTGAACCTTCCTGCTACTTGAACTTCTTGAACTTCTTGAACCTTCCTGCTACTTGAACTTCTTGAACTTCTTGAACCTTCCTGCTACTTGAACTTCTTGAAATTCTTGAACCTTTCTGATACTTGAACTTCTTGAACTTCTTGAACCGTCTTGCTACTTGAACTTTTGGAACTTCTTGAACCTTCCTGCTACTTGAACTTTTTGAACTTCTTGAACCTTCCTGCTACTTGAACTTCTTGAACATCTTGAACCCTCCTGCTACTTGAACTTCTTGAAACTTCCTGCTACTTTAACTTCTTGAACCTTCCAGCTACTTGAACTACTTGAACTTCCTGAACCTTCCTGCTGCTTGAACTTCTTGAACCTTCCTGCTACTTGAACTTCTTGAACTTCTTGAACCTTCCTGCTACTTGAACTTCTTGAACCTTCCTGCTACTTGAACTTCTTGAACCTTCCTGCTACTTGAACTTCATGAACTTCTTGAACCTTCCTGCTACTTGAACTTCTTGAACTTCTTGAACCTTCCTGCTACTTGAACTTCTTGAACTTCTTGAACCTACCTGCTACTTGAACTTCTTGAACTTCTTGAACCTTCCTGCTAATTGAACTTCTTGAACTTTTTGAACCTTCCTGCTACTTGAACTTCTTGAACTTCTTGAACTTTCCTGCTACTTGAACTTCTTGAACTTTCCTGCTACTTGAACTTCTTGAACCTTCCTGCTACTTGAACTTCTTGAACCTTCCTGCTACTTGAACTTCTTGAACCTTCCTGCTACTTGAACTTCTTGAACCTTCCTGCTACTTGAACTTCTTGAACCTTCCTGCTACTTGAACTTCTTGAACCTTCCTGCTACTTGAACTTCTTGAACCTTCCTGCTACTTGAACTTCTTGAACCTTCCTGCTACTTGAACTTCTTGAACCTCCCTGCTACTTGAAATTCTTGAACCTTCCTGCTACTTGAACTTCTTGACCCTTCCTGCTACTTTAACTTCTTGAACCTTCCAGCCACTTGAACTACTTGAACTTCCTGAACCTTCCTGCTGCTTGAACTTCTTGAACCTTCCTGCTACTTGAACTTCTTGAACTTCTTGAACCTTCCTGCTACTCGAACTTCTTGAACTTCTTGAACCTTCCTGCTACTGGAACTTCTTGAACCTTCCTGCTACTTGAACTTCTTGAACTTCTTGAACCTTCCTACTACTTGAACTTCTTGAACCTTCCTGCTACTTGAACTTCTTGAACCTTCCTACCACTTGAACTTCTTGAACTTTCCTGCTACTTGAAATTCTTGAACATTCCTGCTACTTGAACTTCTTGAACTTCTTGAACCTTCCTGCTACCTGAACTTCTTGAACTTCTTGAACCTTCCTGCTACTTGAACTTCTTGAACCTTCCTTCTACTTGAACTTCTTGAACTTCTTGAACCTTCCTTCTACTTTAACTTCTTGAACTTCTTGAACCTTCCGGCTACTTGAACTTCTTGAACCTTTCTGCTACTTGATCTTCTTGAACTTCTTGAACCTTCCTGCTACTTGAACTACTTGAACTTCTTGAACCTTCCTGCTACTTGAACTACTTGAACTTCTTGAACCTTCCTGCTACTTTTACTTCTTGAACCTTCCTGATACTTGAACTTCTCGAACCTTCCTGCTACTTGAACTTCTTGAACTTCTTGAACCTTCCTGCCACATGAACTTCTTGAACTTCTTGAACCTTCCTGCTACTTGAACTTCTTGAACCTTCCTGCTACTAGAACTTCTTGAACCTTCCTGCTACTTGAACTTCTTGAACCTTCCTGCTACATGAACTTCTTGCACTTCTTGAACCTTCCTGCCACTTGAACTTCTTGAACTTCTTGAACCTTCCTGCTACTTGAAATTTTCGAACCTTCCTGCTACTTAAACTTCTTGAACCTTCCTGCTACTTGAACTTCTTGAACCTTCCTGCTACTTGAACTTCTTGAACCTTTCTGCTACTTGAACTTTTTGAACCTTCCTGCTACTTGAACTTCTTGAACTTCTTGAACCTTCCTGCTACTTGAACTATTTGAACCTTCCTGCTACTTGAACTTCTTCAACTTCATGAACCATCCTGCTACTTGAACTTCTTGAACTTCCGGCTACTTGAACTTCTTGAACTTCTTGAACCTTCCTGCTACTTGAACTTCTTGAACCTTCCTGCTACTTGAACTTCTTGAACCTCCCTGCTACCTGAACTTCTTGAACCTTCCGGCTACTTGAACTTCTTGAACCTTCCTGCTACTTGAACTTCTTGAACTTCTTGAACCTTCCTGCTACTTGAACCACTTGAACTTCTTGAACCTTTCTGCTACTTGAACTTTTTGAACTTCTTGAACCTTCCTGCTACTTTAACTTCTTGAACCTTCCTGCTACTTTAACTTCTTGAACCTTCCTGATACTTGAACTTCTTGAACCTTAATACTACTTGAACTTCTTGAACCTTCCTGGTACATGAACTTTTTGAACTTCTTGAACCTTCCTGCTACTTGAACTTCTTGAACCTTCCTGCTCTTTGAACTTTTTGAAATTCTTGAACCTTCCTGCTACCTGAACTTCTTGAACCTTCCTGCTACTCGAACTTCTTGAACTTCTTGAACCGTGCTGCTACTTGAACTTCTTGAACTTTCCTGCTACTTGAACTTTTTGAACTTCTTGAACCTTCCTGCTTCCTGAACTTCTTGAACCTTTCTGCCACTTGAATTTCTTGAACTTCTTGAACCTTCCTGCTACTTGAACTTCTTGAACCTTCCTGCTACTTGAACTTCTTGAAACTTCCTGCTACTTGAACTTCTTGAACTTCTTGAACCTTCCCGCTACATGAACTACTTGAACTTCTTGAACCTTCCTGCTACCTGAACTTCTTGAACCTTTCTGCCACTTGAATTTCTTGAACTTCTTGAACCTTCCTGCTAATTGAACTTCTTGAACCTTCCTGCTACTTGAACTTCTTGAAACTTCCAGCTACTTGAACTTCTTGAACTTCTTGAACCTTCCTGCTACCTGAACTTCTTGAACCTTTCCGCTACTTGAACTTCATGAACCTTCCTGCTACTTGAACATCTTTAACCTTCCTGCTACTAGAACTTCTTGAACCTTCCTGCTACTTGAACTTCTGGAACTTCTTGAACGTTCCTGCTACTTGAACTTTTTAAACCTTCTTGCTACATGAACTTCTTGAACCTTCCTGCTACTTGAACTTCTTGAACCTTCCTGCTACTTGAACTTCTTGAACTTCTTGAACCTTCCTGCTACTTGAACTACTTGAACTTCTTGAACCTTCCTGATACTTGAACTACTTGAACTACTTGAACCTTCCTGCTACTTGAACTTCTTGAACCTTCCTGGTACTTGAACTTCTTGAACTTCTTGAACCTTCCTGCTACTTGAACTTCTTGAACTTCTCGAACCTTCCTGCTACTTGAACTTCTTGAACTTCTTGAACATTCCTGCTACTTGAACTTCTTGAACCTTCCTGCTACCTGAACTTCTTAAACCTTCCTAATACTTGAACTTCTTGAACCTTCCTGCTACTTGAACTTCTTGAACCTTCCTGCTACTTGAACTTCTTGAACCTTCCTGCTACTTGAACTTCTTAAACCTTCCTGCTACTTGAACTTCTTGAACCTTCCTGCTACTTGAACTTCTTGAACTTCTTGAACCTTAATGCTACATGAACTTCTTGAACCTTCGTGCAACTTGAACTTCTTGAACCTTCCTGCTACTTGAACTTCTTGATCTTCTTGAACCTTCCTGCTACTTTAACTTCTTGAACTTCTTGAACCTTCCTGCTACTTGAACTTCTTGAACCTTCGTGCTTCTTGAACTTTTTGAACTTCTTGAACCTTCCCGCTACTTGAACTTCTTGAACTTCTTGAACCTTCCAGCTACTTGAACTACTTGAACTACTTGAACCTTCCTGCTACTTGAACTTCTTGGACCTTCTTGCTACATGAACTTCTTGAACCTTCCTGCTACTTGAACTCCTTGAACTTCTTGAACCTTCCTGCTACTTGAACTTCTTGAACCTTCCTGCTACTTGAACTTCTTGAACTTCTTGAACCTTCCTGCTACTTGAACTACTTGAACTTCTTGAACCTTCCTACTACTTGAACTACTTGAACTACTTGAACCTTCCTGCTACTTGAACTTCTTGAACCTTCCTGGTACTTGAACTTCTTGAACTTCTTGAACCTTCCTGCTACTTGAACTTCTTGAACTTCTCGAACCTTCCTGCTACTTGAACTTCTTGAGCTTCTTGAACATTCCTGCTATTTGAACTTCTTGAACCTTCCTGCTACCTGAACTTCTTAAACCTTCCTGCTACCTGAACTTCTTGAAACTTCCTGCTACTTGAACTTCTTGAACCTTCCTGCTACTTGAACTTCTTGAACCTTCCTGCTACTTGAACTTCTTAAACCTTCCTGCTACTTGAACTTCTTGAACCTTCCTGCTACTTGAACTTCTTGAACTTCTTGAACCTTAATGCTACTTGAACTTCTTGAACCTTCGTGCAACTTGAACTTCTTGAACCTTCCTGCTACTTGAACTTCTTGATCTTCTTGAACCTTCCTGCTACTTTAACTTCTTGAACTTCTTGAACCTTCCTGCTACTTGAACTTCTTGAACCTTCGTGCTTCTTGAATTTCTTGAACTTCTTGAACCTTCCCGCTACTTGAACTTCTTGAACCATCCTGCTACTTGAACTTCTTGAACCTTCCTGCTACTTGAACTTCTTGAACCTTCCAGCTACTTGAACTTCTTGAACCTTTCTGCTACTTGAACTTCTTGGACCTTCCTGCTACTTAAACTTCTTGAACTTCTTGAACCTTCCTGCCACTTGAACTGCTTGAACGTCTTGAACCTTCCTGCTACTTGAACTTCTTGAACTTCTCGAACCTTCCTGCTACTTGAACTTCTTGGACCTTCCTGCTACTTGAACTTCTTGAACTTCTTGAACCCTCCTGCTACTTGAACTTCTTGAACCTTCCTGCTACTTGAACTTTTGAAGTTCATGAACCTTCCTGCTACTTGAACTTTTTGAACTTCGTGAACCTTCCTGCAACTTGAACTTCTTGAACTTCTTGAACCTTCCTGCTACTTGAACTTCTTGAACCTTCCTGCTACTTGAACTTCTTGAACCTTCCTGCTACTTGAACTTCATGAACTTCTTGAACCTTCCTGCTACTTGAACTTCTTGAACTTCTTGAACCTCTCTGCTACTTAAACTTCTTGAACCTTCCGGTTACTTGAAATTCTTGAACTTTTTAAGCCTTCCTGCTACTTGAACTTTTCGAACTTCTTGAACCTTCCTGCTACTTGAACTTCTTGAACCTTCCTGCTACTTGAACTTCTTGAACTTCTTGAACCTTTCTGCTACTTGAAATACTTGAACTTCTTGAAACTTCCTGTTACTTGAACTTCTTCAACTTCTTGAACCTTCCTGCTACTTGAACTTATTTAGCCTTCCTGCTACTTTAACTTCTTGAACCTTCCTGCTACTTGAACTTCTTGAACTTCTTGAACCTTCCTGCTACTTGAAATACTTGAACTTCTTGAACCTTCCTGTTACTAGAACTTCTTGAACTTCTTGAACCTTCCTGCTCCTTGAACTTCTTGAACCTTCCTGCTACTTGAACTTCTCGAACCTTCCTGCTACTTGAACTTCTGGAACCTTCCAGCTACTTGAACTACTTAAACTTCCTGAACCTTCCTGCTGCTTGAACTTCTTGAACTTTCCTGCTACTTGAACTTCTTGAACTTCTTGAACCTTCCTGCTACTTGAACTTCTTGAACCTTCCTGCTACTTGAACTTCTTGAACCTTCCTGCTACTTGAACTTCTTGAACCTTCCTGCTACTTGAACTTCATAAACTTCTTGAACCTTCCTGCTACTTGAACTTCTTGAACTTCTTGAACCTTTTTGCTACTTGAACTTCTTGAACCTTCCGGTTACTTGAACTTCTTGAACTTCTTGAACCTTCCAGCTACTTAAACTTTTCATACTTCATGAACGTTCCTGCTACTTGAACTTCTTGAACCTTCCTGCTACTTGAACTTCTTGAACTTCTTGAACCTTCCTGCTACTTGAAATACTTGAACTTCTTGAAACTTCCTGTTACTTGAACTTCTTGAACTTCTTGAACCTTCCTGCTACTTGAACTTATTTAGCCTTACAGCTACTTGAACTTCTTGAACCTTCCTGCTACTTGAACTTCTTGAACATCTTGAACCTTCCTGCTACTTGAAATACTTGAACTTCTTGAACCTTCCTGTTACTTGAACTTCTTGTACTTCTTGAACCTTAATGCTACTTGAACTTCTTGAACCTTCGTGCAACTTGAACTTCTTGAACCTTCCTGCTACTTGAACTTCTTGATCTTCTTGAACCTTCCTGCTACTTTAACTTCTTGAACTTCTTGAACCTTCCTGCTACTTGAACTTCTTGAACCTTCGTGCTTCTTGAACTTCTTGAACTTCTTGAACCTTCCCGCTACTTGAACTTCTTGAACTTCTTGAACCTTCCTGCTACTTGAACTACCTGAACTACTTGAACCTTCCTGCTACTTGAACTCCTTGAACTTCTTGAACCTTCCTGCTACTTGAACTTCTTGAACCTTCCTGCTACTTGAACTTCTTGAACTTCTTGAACCTTCCTGCTACTTGAACTACTTGAACTACTTGAACCTTCCTGCTACTTGAACTTCTTGAACCTTCCTGGTACTTGAACTTCTTGAACTTCTTGAACCTTCCTGCTACTTGAACTTCTTGAACTTCTCGAACCTTCCTGCTACTTGAACTTCTTGAACTTCTTGAACATTCCTGCTACTTGAACTTCTTGAACCTTCCTGCTACCTGAACTTCTTAAACCTTCCTGCTACTTGAACTTCTTGAACCTTCCTGCTACTTGAACTTCTTGAACCTTCCTGCTACTTGAACTTCTTGAACCTTCCTGCTACTTGAACTTCTTAAACCTTCCTGCTACTTGAACTTCTTGAACCTTCCTGCTACTTGAACTTCTTGAACTTCTTGAACCTTAATGCTACTTGAACTTCTTGAACCTTCGTGCAACTTGAACTTCTTGAACCTTCCTGCTACTTGAACTTCTTGATCTTTTAGAACCCTCCTGCTACTTTAACTTCTTGAACTTCTTGAACCTTATTGCTACTTGAACTTCTTGAACCTTCGTGCTTCTTGAACTTCTTGAACTTCTTGAACCTTCCCGCTACTTGAACTTCTTGAACCTTCCTGCTACTTGAACTTCTTGAACCTTCCTGCTACTTGAACTTCTTGAACCTTCCTGCTACTTGAACTTCTTAAACCTTCCTGCTACTTGAACTTCTTGAACCTTCCTGCTACTTGAACTTCTTGAACTTCTTGAACCTTAATGCTACTTGAACTTCTTGAACCTTCGTGCAACTTGAACTTCTTGAACCTTCCTGCTACTTGAACTTCTTGATCTTCTTGAACCTTCCTGCTACTTTAACTTCTTGAACTTCTTGAACCTTCCTGCTACTTGAACTTCTTGAACCTTCGTGCTTCTTGAACTTCTTGAACTTCTTGAACCTTCCTGCTACTTGAACTTCTTGAACCTTCCTGCTACTTGAACTTCTTGAACCTCCCTGCTACTTGAACTTCTTGAACCCTCCGGCTACTTGAACTTCTTGAACCTTCCTGCTACTTGAACTTCTTGAACTTCTTGAACCTTCCTGCTACTTGAACTACTTGAACTTCTTGAACCTTCCTGCTACTTGAACTCTTGAACTTCTTGCACCTTCCTGCTACTTTAACTTCTTGAACCTTCCTGATACTTGAACTTCTTGAACCTTACTACTACTTGAACTTCTTGAACCTTCCTGGTACATGAACTTTTTGAACTTCTTGAACCTTACTGCTACTTGAACTTCTTGAACCTTCCTGCTCTTTGAACTTTTTGAAATTCTTGAACCTTCCTGCTACCTGAACTTCTTGAACCTTCCTGCTACTCGAACTTCTTGAACTTCTTGAACCTTGCTGCTACTTGAACTTCTTGAACCTTCCTGCTACTTGAACTTTTTGAACTTCTTGAACCTTCCTGCTACCTGAACTTCTTGAACCTTCCTGCTACTCGAACTTCTTGAACTTCTTGAACCTTCCTGCTACTTGAACTTCTTGAACCTTCCTGCTACTTGAACTTCTTGAAACTTCCTGCTACTTGAACTTCTTGAACTTCTTGATCCTTCCTGCTACATGAACTACTTGAACTTCTTGAACCTTCCTGCTACCTGAACTTCTTGAACCTTTCTGCCACTTGAATTTCTTGAACTTCTTGAACCTTCCTGCTACTTGAACTTCTTGAACCTTCCTGCTACTTGAACTTCTTGAAACTTCCAGCTACTTGAACTTCTTGAACTTCTTGAACCTTCCTGCACCTTGAAGTTCTTGAACTTCTTGAACTTCTTGAACCTTCCTGCTACCTGAACTTATTGAACTTCTTGAACCTTCCCGCTACTGGAACTTCATGAACCTTCCTGCTACTTGAACTTCTTGAACCTTCCTGCTACTAGAACTTCTTGAACCTTCCTGCTACTTGAACTTCTGGAACTTCTTGAACCTTCATGCTACTTGAACTTTTTAAACCTTCTTGCTACATGAACTTCTTGAACCTTCCTGCTACTTGAACTCCTTGAACTTCTTGAACCTTCCTGCCACTTGATCTTCTTGAACCTTCCTGCTACTTGAACTTCTTGAACTTCTTGAACCTTCCTGCTACTTGAACTACTTGAACTTCTTGAACCTTCCTGCTACTTGAACTACTTGAACTACTTGAACCTTCCTGCTACTTGAACTTCTTGAACCTTCCTGGTACTTGAACTTCTTGAACTTCCTGAACCTTCCTGCTACTTGAACTTCTTGAACTTCTCGAACCTTCCTGCTACTTGAACTTCTTGAACTTCTTGAACATTCCTGCTACTTGAACTTCTTGAACCTTCCTGCTACCTGAACTTCTTAAACCTTTCTGCTACTTGAACTTCTTGAACCTTCCTGCTACTTGAACTTCTTGAACCTACCTGCTACTTGAACTTCTTGAACCTTCCTGCTACTTGAACTTCTTAAACCTTCCTGCTACTTGAACTTCTTGAACCTTCCTGCTACTTGAACTTCTTGAACTTCTTGAACCTTAATGCTACTTGAACTTCTTGAACCTTCGTGCAACATGAACTTCTTGAACCTTCCTGTTACTTGAACTTCTTGATCTTTTTGAACCTTCCTGCTACTTTAACTTCTTGAACTTCTTGAACCTTCCTGCTACTTGAACTTCTTGAACCTTCGTGCTTCTTGAACTTCTTGAACTTCTTGAACCTTCCCGCTACTTGAACTTCTTGAACCTTCCTGCTACTTGAACTTCTTGAACCTTCCTGCTACTTGAACTTCTTGAACCTTCCTGCTACTTGAACTTCTTAAACCTTCCTGCTACTTGAACTTCTTGAACCTTCCTGCTACTTGAACTTCTTGAACTTCTTGAACCTTAATGCTACTTGAACTTCTTGAACCTTCGTGCAACTTGAACTTCTTGAACCTTCCTGCTACTTGAACTTCTTGATCTTCTTGAACCTTCCTGCTACTTTAACTTCTTGAACTTCTTGAACCTTCCTGCTACTTTAACTTCTTGAACTTCTTGAACCTTCCTGCTACTTGAACTTCTTGAACCTTCGTGCTTCTTGAACTTCTTGAACTTCTTGAACCTTCCTGCTACTTGAACTGCTTGAACGTCTTGAACCTTCCTGCTACTTGAACTTCTTTAACTTCTTGAACCTTCCTGCTACTTGAACTTCTTGATCCTTCCTGCTACTTGAACTTCTTGAACTTTTTGAACCTTCCTGCTACTTGAACTTCATTAACTTCTTGAACCTTCCTGCTACTTGAACTTCTTGAACTTCTTGAATCTTCCTGCTACTTGAACTTCTTGAACCTTCCTGCTACTTGAACTTCTTGAACTTCTTGAACCTTCCTGCTACTTGAAATACTTGAACTTCTTGAACCTTCCTGTTACTTGAACTTCTTGAACTTCTTGAACCTTCCTGCTACTTGAACTTCATCAACCTTCCTGCTACTTGAACTTCTTGAACCTTCCTGCTACTTGAACTTCTTGAAATTCTTGAACCTTTCTGCTACTTGAACTTCTTGAACTTCTTGAACCTTCTGGCTACTTGAACTTTTGGAACTTCTTGAACCTTCCTGCTACTTGAACTTTTTGAACTTCTTGAACCTTCCTGCTACTTGAACTTCTTGAACATCTTGAACCCTCCTGCTACTTGAACTTCTTGAAACTTCCTGCTACTTTAACTTCTTGAACTTTCCAGCTACTTGAACTACTTGAACTTCCTGAACCTTCCTGCTGCTTGAACTTCTTGAACCTTCCTGCTACTTGAACTTCTTGAACCTTCCTGCTACTTGAACTTCTTGAACCTTCCTGCTACTTGAACTTCTTGAACCTTCCTGCTACTTGAACTTCTTGAACCTTCCTGCTACTTGAACTTCTTGAACCTTCCTGCTACTTGAACTTCTTGAACCTTCCTGCTACTTGAACTTCATGAACTTCTTGAACCTTCCTGCTACTTGAACTTCTTGAACTTCTTGAACCTTCCTGCTACTTGAACTTCTTGAACTTCTTGAACCTACCTGCTACTTGAACTTCTTGAACTTCTTGAACCTTCCTGCTACTTGAACTTCTTGAACTTTTTGAACCTTCCTGCTACTTGAACTTCTTGAACTTCTTGAATTTTCCTGCTACTTGAACTTCTTGAACTTTCCTGCTACTTGAACTTCTTGAACCTTCCTGCTACTTGAACTTCTTGAACCTTCCTGCTACTTGAACTTCTTGAACCTTCCTGCTACTTGAACTTCTTGAACCTTCCTGCTACTTGAACTTCTTGAACCTTCCTGCTACTTGAACTTCTTGAACCTTCCTGCTACTTGGACTTCTTGAACCTTCCTGCTACTTGAACTTCTTGAACCTTCCTGCTACTTGAATTTCTTGAACCTTCCTGCTACTTGAAATTCTTGAACCTTCCTGCTACTTGAACTTCTTGACCCTTCCTGCTACTTCAACTTCTTGAACCTTCCAGCTACTTGAACTACTTGAACTTCCTTAACCTTCCTGCTGCTTGAACTTCTTGAACCTTCCTACTACTTGAACTTCTTGAACTTCTTGAACCTTCCTGCTACTCGAACTTCTTGAACTTCTTGAACCTTCCTGCTACTTGAACTTCTTGAACCTTCCTGCTACTTGAACTTCTTGAACTTCTTGCACCTTCCTGCTACTTGAACTTCTTGAACCTTCCTGCTACTTGAACTTCTTGAACCTTCCTACCACTTGAACTTCTTGAACTTTCCTGCTACTTGAAATTCTTGAACATTCCTGCTACTTGAATTTCTTGAACTTCTTGAACCTTCCTGCTACTTGAACTTCTTGAACCTTCCTGCTACTTGAACTTCTTGAACTTCTTGAACCTTCCTGCTACTTGAAATACTTGAACTTCTTGAACCTTCCTGTTACTTGAACTTCTTGAACTTCTTGAACCTTCCTGCTACTTGAACTTCTTTAACCTTCCTGCTACTTGAACTTCTTGAACCTTACTGCTACTTGAACTTCTTGAACTTCTTGAACCTTCCTGCTACTTGAAATACTTGAACCTTCCTGCTACTTGAACTTCTTGAACTTTTTGAACCTTCCTGCAACTTGAACTTCTTGAACTTCTTGAAACTTCCTGCTACTTGAACTTCTTGAACTTCTTGAACCTTCCTGCTACTTGAACTTCTTGAACCTTCCAGCTACTTTAACCTCTTGATCTTTTTGAACCTTCCTGCTACTTGAACTTCTTGAACTTCTTGAACCTTCCTGCTACTTGGAAATACTTGAACTTCTTGAACCTTCCTGTTACATGAACTTCTTGAACTTCTTGAACCTTCCTGCTACTTGAACTTCTTTAACCTTCCTGCTACTTGAACTTCTTGAACCTTCCTGCCACTTGAACTTCTACAACTTCTTAAACTTTCCTGCTACTTGAATTACTTGAACTTCTTGAACCTTCCTGCTACTTGAACTTCTTGAACTTCTCGAACCTTCCTGCTACTTGAACTTCTTGGACCTTCCAGCTACTTGAACTTCTTGAACCTTCCTGCTACTTGAACTTCTTGAACCTTCCTGCTACTTGAACTTCTTGAACTTCTTGAACCTTCCTGCTACTTGAACTTCTTGAACGTCTCGAACCTTCCTGCTACTTGAACTTCTTGAACTTCTTGAACCTTCCTGCTACTTGAACTTCTTGAACGTCTTGAACCTTCATGCCTTGAACTTCTTGAACCCTCCTGCTACTTGAACTTCTCGAACCTTCCTGCTAATTGAACTTCTTGAACTTCTTGAACCTTCCTGCTACTTGAACTTCTTGAACTTTTTGAACCTTCCTGCTACTTGAACTTCTTGAACCTTCATGCAACTTGAACTTCTTGAACTTCTTGAACCTTCCTGCTACTTGAACTTCTTGAATTTCTTGAACCTTTCTGCTATTTGAACTTCTTGAACCTTCCTGCTACTTGAATTTCTTGAACTTCTTGAACCTTCCTGCTACTTGAACTTTTTGAACGTCTTGAACCTTCCTGCTACTTGAACTTCTTGAACTTCTTGAACCTTCCTGCTACTTGAACTTCTTGAACCTTCCTGCTACTTGAACTTCTTGAACTTTTTGAACCTTCCTGCTACTTGAACTTCTTGAACTTCTTGAACCTTCCTGCTACTTTAACTTCTTGAACTTTTTGAACCTTCCTGCTACTTGAACTTCTTGAACCTTCCTGCTACTTGAACTTCTTGAACTTCTTGAACCTTCCTGCTACTTGAAATACTTGAACTTCTTGAACCTTCCTGTTACTTGAACTTCTTGAACTTCTTGAACCTTCCTGCTACTTGAACTTCTTGAACCTTCCTGCTACTTGAACTTCTTGAACCTTCCTGCTACTTGAACTTCTTGAACTTCTTGAACCTTCCTGCTACTTGAACTTCTTGAACCTTCCTGCTACCTTAACTTCTTGAACTTCTTGACCCTTCTTTGCTACTCGAACTTCTTGAACTTCTTGAACCTTCCTGCTACTTGAACTCCTTTAACTTCTTGAACCTTCCTGCTACTTGAACTTCTTGAACATCTTGAACCTTCCTGCTACTTGAACTTCTTGAAATTCTTGAACCTTTCTGCTTCTGTAACTTCTTGAACCTTCTTGCTACTTGAACTTTTGGAACTTCTTGAACCTTCCTGCTACTTGAACTTTTTGAACTTCTTGAACCTTCCTGCTACTTGAACTTCTTGAACATCTTGAACCCTCCTGCTACTTGAACTTCTTGAAACTTCCTGCTACTTTAACTTCTTGAACCTTCCAGCTACTTGAACTACTTGAACTTCCTGAACCTTCCTGCTGCTTGAACTTCTTGAACCTTCCTGCTACTTGAACTTCTTGAACTTCTTGAACCTTCCTGCTACTTGAACTTCTTGAACCTTCCTGCTACTTGAACTTCTTGAACCTCCCTGCTACTTGAACTTCTTGAACCTTCCTGCTACTTGAACTTCATGAACTTATTGAACCTTCCTGCTACTTGAACTTCTTGAACTTCTTTAACCTTCCTGCTACTTGAACTTCTTGAACTTCTTGAACCTACCTGCTACTTGAACTTCTTGAACTTCTTGAACCTTCCTGCTACTTGAACTTCTTGAACTTTTTGAACCTTCCTGCTACTTGAACTTCTTGAACTTCTTGAACTTTCCTGCTACTTGAACTTCTTGAACTTTCCTGCTACTTGAACTTCTTGAACCTTCCTGCTACTTGAACTTCTTGAACATTCCTGCGACTTGAACTTTTGAACCTTCCTGCTACTCGAACTTCTTGAACCTTCCTGCTACTTGAACTTCTTGAACCTTCCTGCTACTTGAACTTCTTGAACCTTCCTGCTACTTGAACTTCTTGAACCTTCCTGCTACTTGAACTTCTTGAACCTTCCTGCTACTTGAACTTCTTGAACCTTCCTGCTACTTGAAATACTTGAACCTTCCTGCTACTTGAACTTCTTGACCCTTCCTGCTATTTTAACTTCTTGAACCTTCCAGCTACTTGAACTACTTGAACTTCCTGAACCTTCCTGCTGCTTGAACTTCTTGAACCTTCATGCTACTTGAACTTCTTGAACCTTCCTGCTACTCGAACTTCTTGAACTTCTTGAACCTTCCTGCTACTTGAACTTCTTGAACCTTCCTGCTACTTGAACTTCTTGAACTTCTTGAACCTTCCTGCTACTTGAACTTCTTGAACCTTCCTGCTACTTGAACTTCTAGAACCTTCCTACCACTTGAACTTCTTGAACTTTCCTGCTACTTGAAATTCTTGAACATTCCTGCTACTTGAACTTCTTGAACTTCTTGAACCTTCCTGCTACCTGAACTTCTTGAACTTCTTGAACCTTCCTGCTACTTGAACTTCTTGAACCTTCCTTCTACTTGAACTTCTTGAACTTCTTGAACTTCTTGAACCTTCCTTCTACTTGAACTTCTTGAACTTCTTGAACCTTCCTGCTACTTGAAGTTCTTGAACCTTCCTGCTACTTGAACTTCTTGAACTTCTTGAACCTTCCTGCTACTTGAACTTCTTGAACTTCTTGAACCTTCCTGCTACTTGAACTTCTTGAACCTTCCTGCTACTTGAACTTCTTGACCTTCCTGCTACTTGAACTTCTTGAACTTCTTGAACCTTCCTGCTACGTGAACTTCTTGAACCTTTCTGATACTTGAACTTCTTGAACCTTCCTGCTACTTGAACTTCTTGAACTTCTTGAACCTTTCTGCTACTTGAACTTCTTGGACCTTCCTGCTACTTGAACTTCTTGAACTTCTTGAACCTTCCTGCCACTTAAACTGCTTGAACGTCTTGAACCTTCCTGCTACTTGAACTTCTTTAACTTCTTGAACCTTCCTGCTACTTGAACTTCTTGATCCTTCCTGCTACTTAAACTTCTTGAACTTTTTGAACCTTCCTGCTACTTGAACTTCTTGAACTTCTTGAACCTTCCTGCTACTTGAACTTCTTGAACTTCTTGAACCTTCCTGCTACTTGAACTTCTTGAACCTTCCTGCTACTTGAACTTCTTGAACTTCTTGAACCTTCCTGCTACTTGAAATACTTGAACTTCTTGAACCTTCCTGTTACTTGAACTTCTTGAACTTCTTGAACCTTCCTGCTACTTGAACTTCTTTAACCTTCCTGCTACTTGAACTTCTTGAACCTTCCTGCTACTTGAACTTCTTGAACTTCTTGAACCTTCCTGCTACTTGAAATACTTGAACCTTCCTGCTACTTGAACTTCTTGAACTTTTTGAACCTTCCTGCAACTTGAACTTCTTGAACTTCTTGAAACTTCCTGCTACTTGAACTTCTTGAACTTCTTGAACTTTCCTGCTACTTGAACTTCTTGAACCTTCCAGCTACTTTAACCTCTTGATCTTTTTGAACCTTTCTGCTACTTGAACTTCTTGAACTTCTTGAACCTTCCTGCTACTTGGAAATACTTGAACTTCTTGAACCTTCCTGTTACATGAACTTCGTGAACTTCTTGAACCTTCCTGCTACTTGAACTTCTTTAACCTTCCTGCTACTTGAACTTCTTGAACCTTCCTGCCACTTGAACTTCTACAACTTCTTTAACTTTCCTGCTACTTGAAATACTTGAACTTCTTGAACCTTCCTGCTACTTGAACTTCTTGAACTTCTCGAACCTTCCTGCTACTTGAACTTCTTGGACCTTCCAGCTACTTGAACTTCTTTAACCTTCCTGCTACTTGAACTTCTTGAACCTTCCTGCTACTTGAACTTCTTGAACTTCTTGAACCTTCCTGCTACTTGAACTTCTTGAACGTCTCGAACCTTTCTGCTACTTGAACTTCTTGAACTTCTTGAACCTTCCTGCTACTTGAACTTCTTGAACGTCTTGAACCTTCATGCCTTGAACTTCTTGAACCCTCCTGCTACTTGAACTTCTTGAACCTTCCTGCTAATTGAACTTCTTGAACTTCTTAAACCTTCCTGCTACTTGAACTTCTTGAACTTTTTAAACCTTCCTGCTACTTGAACTTCTTGAACCTTCCTGTAACTTGTACTTCTTGAACTTCTTGAACCTTCCTGCTACTTGAACTTCTTGAATTTCTTGAACCTTTCTGCTATTTGAACTTCTTGAACCTTCCTGCTACTTGAATTTCTTGAACTTCTTGAACCTTCCTGCTACTTGAACTTTTTGAACGTCTTGAACCTTCCTGCTACTTGAACTTCTTGAACTTCTTGAACCTTCCTGCTACTTGAACTTCTTGAACCTTCCTGCTACTTGAACTTCTTGAACTTTTTGAACCTTCCTGCTACTTGAACTTCTTGAACTTCTTGAACCTTCCTGCTACTTGAACTTCTTGAACTTTTTGAACCTTCCTGCTACTTGAACTTCTTGAACCTTCCTGCTACTTGAACTTCTTGAACTTCTTGAACCTTCCTGCTACTTGAAATACTTGAACTTCTTGAACCTTCCTGTTACATGAACTTCTTGAACTTCATGAACCTTCCTGCTACTTGAAATTCTTTGACCTTCCTGCTACTTGAACTTCTTGAACCTTCCTGCTACTTGAATTTCTTGAACTTCTTGAACCTTCCTGCTACTTGAAATACTTGAACTTCTTGAACCTTCCTGCTACTTGAAATACTTGAACTTCTTGAACCTTCCTGTCACTTGAACTTCTTGAACTTCCTGAACCTTCCTGCTACTTGAACTTCTTGAACCTTCCTGCTACTTGAACTTCTTGAACCTTCCAGCTACTTGACCTTCTTGAACTTATTGAACCTTCCTGCTACTTGAACTTCTTTAACCTTCCTGCTACTTGAACTTCTTGAACTTCTTGACCCTTCCTGCCACTCGAACTTCTTGAACTTCTTGAACCTTCCTGCTACCTGAACTTCTTGAACTTCTTGAACCTTCTTGCTATTTGAACTTCTTGAACTTCTTGAATATTCCTGCTACTTGAACTTTTTGATCTTCTCGAACCTTCCTGCTACTTGAACTTCTTGAACCTCCCTGTTACTTGAACTTTTTGAACTTCTTGAACCTTCCTGCTACTTGAACTTCTTGAAACTTGCTGCTACTTGAACTTCTTGAACTTCTTGAACCTTCCTGCTACTTAAACTTCTTGAACTTCTTGAACCTTCCTGTTACTTGAACTTTTTGAACCTTCCTGCTACTTGAACTTCTTGAACCTTCCTGCTACTTGAACTTCTTGAACCTTCCTGCTACTTGAACTTCTTGAACCTTCCTGCTACTTGAACTTCTTGAACTTTCCTGCAACTTGAACTTCTTGAACCTTACTGCTTCTTGAACTTCTTGAACTTCTTGAACCTTCCTGCTAAATGGACTTCTTGAACTTCTTGAAATGTCTACTACCTGAACTTCTTGAACTTCTTGAACCTTACTGCTACTTGAACTTCTTGAACTTCTTGCACCTTCCTGCTACTTGAACTTCTAGAACTTTCCTGCTACTTGAACTACTTGAACGTTCCTGCTACTTGAACTTCTTGAACTTCTTGCACCTTCCTGCTACTTGAACTTCTTGACCCTTCCTGCAACTTAAACTTCTTGAACTTTTTTACCTTCTTGAACCTTCCTGCTACTTGAACTTCTTGAACCTTCTTGCTACTTGAACTTCTTGAATATTCCTGCTACTTGAACTTCTTGAACTTCTGGAACCTTTCTGCTACTTGAACTTCTTGAACCTTCCTGCTACTTGAACTACTTGAACTTCCTGAAACTTCCTGCTGCTTGAACTTCTTGAACCTTCCTGGTATTTGAACTTCTTGAACTTCTTGAACCTTCCTGCTACTTGAACTTCTTGAACCTTCCTGCTACTTGAACTTCTTGAACTTCCTGAACCTTCCTGCTACTTGAACTTCTTGAACTTCTTGAACCTTCCTGCTACTTGAACTTCTTGAACTTCTTGAACCTTCCTGCTACTTGAACTACTTGAACTTCCTGAACCTTCCTGCTGCTTGAACTTCTTGAACCTTCCTGCTATTTGAACTTCTTGAACTTCTTGAACCTTCCTGCTACTTGAACTTCTTGAACCTTCCTGCTACTTGAACTTCTTGAACTTCTTGAACCTTAATGCTACTTGAACTTCTTGAACCTTCGTGCAACTTGAACTTCTTGAACCTTCCTGCTACTTGAACTTCTTGATCTTTTTGAACCTTCCTGCTACTTTAACTTCTTGAACTTCTTGAACCTTCCTGCTACTTGAACTTCTTGAACCTTCGTGCTTCTTGAACTTCTTGAACTTCTTGAACCTTCCCGCTACTTGAACTTCTTGAACCTTCCTGCTACTTGAACTTCTTGAACCTTCCTGCTACTTGAACTTCTTGAACCTTCCTGCTACTTGAACTTCTTAAACCTTCCTGCTACTTGAACTTCTTGAACCTTCCTGCTACTTGAACTTCTTGAACTTCTTGAACCTTAATGCTACTTGAACTTCTTGAACCTTCGTGCAACTTGAACTTCTTGAACCTTCCTGCTACTTGAACTTCTTGATCTTCTTGAACCTTCCTGCTACTTTAACTTCTTGAACTTCTTGAACCTTCCTGCTACTTTAACTTCTTGAACTTCTTGAACCTTCCTGCTACTTGAACTTCTTGAACCTTCGTGCTTCTTGAACTTCTTGAACTTCTTGAACCTTCCTGCTACTTGAACTGCTTGAACGTCTTGAACCTTCCTGCTACTTGAACTTCTTTAACTTCTTGAACCTTCCTGCTACTTGAACTTCTTGATCCTTCCTGCTACTTGAACTTCTTGAACTTTTTGAACCTTCCTGCTACTTGAACTTCATTAACTTCTTGAACCTTCCTGCTACTTGAACTTCTTGAACTTCTTGAATCTTCCTGCTACTTGAACTTCTTGAACCTTCCTGCTACTTGAACTTCTTGAACTTCTTGAACCTTCCTGCTACTTGAAATACTTGAACTTCTTGAACCTTCCTGTTACTTGAACTTCTTGAACTTCTTGAACCTTCCTGCTACTTGAACTTCATCAACCTTCCTGCTACTTGAACTTCTTGAACCTTCCTGCTACTTGAACTTCTTGAAATTCTTGAACCTTTCTGCTACTTGAACTTCTTGAACTTCTTGAACCTTCTGGCTACTTGAACTTTTGGAACTTCTTGAACCTTCCTGCTACTTGAACTTTTTGAACTTCTTGAACCTTCCTGCTACTTGAACTTCTTGAACATCTTGAACCCTCCTGCTACTTGAACTTCTTGAAACTTCCTGCTACTTTAACTTCTTGAACTTTCCAGCTACTTGAACTACTTGAACTTCCTGAACCTTCCTGCTGCTTGAACTTCTTGAACCTTCCTGCTACTTGAACTTCTTGAACCTTCCTGCTACTTGAACTTCTTGAACCTTCCTGCTACTTGAACTTCTTGAACCTTCCTGCTACTTGAACTTCTTGAACCTTCCTGCTACTTGAACTTCATGAACTTCTTGAACCTTCCTGTTACTTGAACTTCTTGAACTTCTTGAACCTTCCTGCTACTTGAACTTCTTGAACTTCTTGAACCTACCTGCTACTTGAACTTCTTGAACTTCTTGAACCTTCCTGCTACTTGAACTTCTTGAACTTTTTGAACCTTCCTGCTACTTGAACTTCTTGAACTTCTTGAATTTTCCTGCTACTTGAACTTCTTGAACTTTCCTGCTACTTGAACTTCTTGAACCTTCCTGCTACTTGAACTTCTTGAACCTTCCTGCTACTTGAACTTCTTGAACCTTCCTGCTACTTGAACTTCTTGAACCTTCCTGCTACTTGAACTTCTTGAACCTTCCTGCTACTTGAACTTCTTGAACCTTCCTGCTACTTGGACTTCTTGAACCTTCCTGCTACTTGAACTTCTTGAACCTTCCTGCTACTTGAATTTCTTGAACCTTCCTGCTACTTGAAATTCTTGAACCTTCCTGCTACTTGAACTTCTTGACCCTTCCTGCTACTTCAACTTCTTGAACCTTCCAGCTACTTGAACTACTTGAACTTTCTTAACCTTCCTGCTGCTTGAACTTCTTGAACCTTCCTACTACTTGAACTTCTTGAACTTCTTGAACCTTCCTGCTACTCGAACTTCTTGAACTTCTTGAACCTTCCTGCTACTTGAACTTCTTGAACCTTCCTGCCACTTGAACTTCTTGAACTTCTTGCACCTTCCTGCTACTTGAACTTCTTGAACCTTCCTGCTACTTGAACTTCTTGAACCTTCCTACCACTTGAACTTCTTGAACTTTCCTGCTACTTGAAATTCTTGAACATTCCTGCTACTTGAACTTCTTGAACTTCTTGAACCTTCCTGCTACCTGAACTTCTTGAACTTCTTGAACCTTCCTGCTACTTGAACTTCTTAAACCTTCCTTCTACTTGAACTTCTTGAACTTCTTGAACCTTCCTTCTACTTGAACTTCTTGAACTTCTTGAACCTTCCGGCTACTTGAACTTCTTGAACCTTTCTGCTACTTGATCTTCTTGAACTTCTTGAACCTTTCTGCTACTTGAACTACTTAAACTTCTTGAACCTTCCTGCTACTTGAACTACTCGAACTTCTTGAACCTTCCTGCTACTTTTACTTCTTGAACCTTCCTGATACTTGAACTTCTCGAACCTTCCTGCTACTTGAACTTCTTGAACTTCTTGAACCTTCCTGCCACTTGAACTTCTTGAACTTCTTGAACCTTCCTGCTACTTGAACTTCTTGAACCTTCCTGCTACTAGAACTTCTTGAACCTTCCTGCTACTTGAACTTCTTGAACCTTCCTGCTACTTAAACTTCTTGCACTTCTTGAACCTTCCTGCTACTTGAACTTCTTGAACTTCTTGAACCTTCCTGCTACTTGAACTTCTTGAACCTTCCTGCTACTTGAACTTCTTGAACCTTTCTGCTACTTGAACTTTTTGAACCTTCCTGCTACTTGAACTTCTTGAACTTCTTGAACCTTCCTGCTACTTGAACTATTTCAACCTTCCTGCTACTTGAACTTCTTCAACTTCATGAACCATCCTGCTACTTGAACTTGTTGAACTTCCGGCTACTTGAACTTCTTGAACTTCTTGAACCTTCCTGCTACTTGAACTTCTTGAACCTTCCTGCAACTTGAACTTCTTGAACCTCCCTGCTACTTGAACTTCTTGAACCTTCCGGCTACTTGAACTTCTTGAACCTTCCTGCTACTTGAACTACTTGAACTTCTTGAACCTTCCTGCTACTTGAACTTCTTGAACTTCTTGAACATTCCTGCTACTTGAACTTCTTGAACCTTCCTGCTACCTGAACTTCTTAAACCTTCCTGCTACTTGAACTTCTTGAACCTTCCTGCTACTTGAACTTCTTGAACCTTCCTGCTACTTGAACTTCTTGAACCTTCCTGCTACTTGAACTTCTTAAACCTTCCTTCTACTTGAACTTCTTGAACTTCTTGAGCCTTCCTGCTACATGAACTTCTTGAACTTCTTGAACCTTCCTGCTACTTGAACTTCTTGAACCTTCTTGCTTCTTGAACTTCTTGAAACTTCCTGCTACATGACCTTCTTAAACTTCTTGAACCTTCCTGCTACTTGAAGTTCTTGAACCTTCCTGCTATTTTAACTTCTTGAACTTCTTGAACCTTCCTGCTACTTGAACTTCTTGAACTTCTTGAACCTTCCTGCTACTTGAACTTATTGAACCTTCCTGCTACTTGAACTTCTTGACCTTCCTGCTACATGAACTTCTTGAACTTCTTGAACCTTCCTGCTACTTGAACTTCTTGAACCTTCCTGCTACTTGAACTTCTTGAACCTTCCTGTTTCTTGAACTTCTTGAACCTTTCTGCTACTTGAACTTCTTGAAACTTCCTGCTACTTGAACTTCTTGAACTTCTTGAACCTTCTTGCTACTTGAACTTCTTGAACGTCTTGAACCTTCATGCTACTTGACCTTCTTGAACTTCTTGAACCTTCCTGCTACTTGAACTTCTTGAACGTCTTGAACCTTCCTGCTACTTGAACTTCTTGAACCTTCCTGGTACTTGAACTCCTTGAACTTCTTGAACCTTCCTGCTACTTGAACTTCTTGAACTTCTCGAACCTTCCTGCTACTTGAACTTCTTGAACTTCTTGAACATTCCTGCTACTTGAACTTCTTGAACCTTCCTGCTACCTGAACTTCTTAAACCTTCCTGCTACTTGAACTTCTTGAACCTTCCTGCTACTTGAACTTCTTGAACCTACCTGCTACTTGAACTTCTTGAACCTTCCTGCTACTTGAACTTCTTAAACCTTCCTGCTACTTGAACTTCTTGAACCTTCCTGCTACTTGAACTTCTTGAACTTCTTGAACCTTAATGCTACTTGAACTTCTTGAACCTTCGTGCAACTTGAACTTCTTGAACCTTCCTGCTACTTGAACTTCTTGATCTTTTTGAACCTTCCTGCTACTTTAACTTCTTGAACTTCTTGAACCTTCCTGCTACTTGAACTTCTTGAACCTTCGTGCTTCTTGAACTTCTTGAACTTCTTGAACCTTCCCGCTACTTGAACTTCTTGAACCTTCCTGCTACTTGAACTTCTTGAACCTTCCTGCTACTTGAACTTCTTGAACCTTCCTGCTACTTGAACTTCTTAAACCTTCCTGCTACTTGAACTTCTTGAACCTTCCTGCTACTTTAACTTCTTGAACTTCTTGAACCTTCCTGCTACTTGAACTTCTTGAACCTTCGTGCTTCTTGAACTTCTTGAACTTCTTGAACCTTCCTGCTACTTGAACTGCTTGAACGTCTTGAACCTTCCTGCTACTTGAACTTCTTTAACTTCTTGAACCTTCCTGCTACTTGAACTTCTTGATCCTTCCTGCTACTTGAACTTCTTGAACTTTTTGAACCTTCCTGCTACTTGAACTTCATTAACTTCTTGAACCTTCCTGCTACTTGAACTTCTTGAACTTCTTGAATCTTCCTGCTACTTGAACTTCTTGAACCTTCCTGCTACTTGAACTTCTTGAACTTCTTGAACCTTCCTGCTACTTGAAATACTTGAACTTCTTGAACCTTCCTGTTACTTGAACTTCTTGAACTTCTTGAACCTTCCTGCTACTTGAACTTCATCAACCTTCCTGCTACTTGAACTTCTTGAACCTTCCTGCTACTTGAACTTCTTGAAATTCTTGAACCTTTCTGCTACTTGAACTTCTTGAACTTCTTGAACCTTCTGGCTACTTGAACTTTTGGAACTTCTTGAACCTTCCTGCTACTTGAACTTTTTGAACTTCTTGAACCTTCCTGCTACTTGAACTTCTTGAACATCTTGAACCCTCCTGCTACTTGAACTTCTTGAAACTTCCTGCTACTTTAACTTCTTGAACTTTCCAGCTACTTGAACTACTTGAACTTCCTGAACCTTCCTGCTGCTTGAACTTCTTGAACCTTCCTGCTACTTGAACTTCTTGAACCTTCCTGCTACTTGAACTTCTTGAACCTTCCTGCTACTTGAACTTCTTGAACCTTCCTGCTACTTGAACTTCTTGAACCTTCCTGCTACTTGAACTTCATGAACTTCTTGAACCTTCCTGCTACTTGAACTTCTTGAACTTCTTGAACCTTCCTGCTACTTGAACTTCTTGAACTTCTTGAACCTACCTGCTACTTGAACTTCTTGAACTTCTTGAACCTTCCTGCTACTTGAACTTCTTGAACTTTTTGAACCTTCCTGCTACTTGAACTTCTTGAACTTCTTGAATTTTCCTGCTACTTGAACTTCTTGAACTTTCCTGCTACTTGAACTTCTTGAACCTTCCTGCTACTTGAACTTCTTGAACCTTCCTGCTACTTGAACTTCTTAAACCTTCCTGCTACTTGAACTTCTTGAACCTTCCTGCTACTTGAATTTCTTGAACTTCTTGAACCTTAATGCTACTTGAACTTCTTGAACCTTCGTGCAACTTGAACTTCTTGAACCTTCCTGCTACTTGAACTTCTTGATCTTTTTGAACCTTCCTGCTACTTTAACTTCTTGAACTTCTTGAACCTTCCTGCTACTTGAACTTCTTGAACCTTCGTGCTTCTTGAACTTCTTGAACTTCTTGAACCTTCCCGCTACTTGAACTTCTTGAACCTTCCTGCTACTTGAACTTCTTGAACCTTCCTGCTACTTGAACTTCTTGAACCTTCCTGCTACTTGAACTTCTTAAACCTTCCTGCTACTTGAACTTCTTGAACCTTCCTGCTACTTTAACTTCTTGAACTTCTTGAACCTTCCTGCTACTTGAACTTCTTGAACCTTCGTGCTTCTTGAACTTCTTGAACTTCTTGAACCTTCCTGCTACTTGAACTGCTTGAACGTCTTGAACCTTCCTGCTACTTGAACTTCTTTAACTTCTTGAACCTTCCTGCTACTTGAACTTCTTGATCCTTCCTGCTACTTGAACTTCTTGAACTTTTTGAACCTTCCTGCTACTTGAACTTCATTAACTTCTTGAACCTTCCTGCTACTTGAACTTCTTGAACTTCTTGAATCTTCCTGCTACTTGAACTTCTTGAACCTTCCTGCTACTTGAACTTCTTGAACTTCTTGAACCTTCCTGCTACTTGAAATACTTGAACTTCTTGAACCTTCCTGTTACTTGAACTTCTTGAACTTCTTGAACCTTCCTGCTACTTGAACTTCATCAACCTTCCTGCTACTTGAACTTCTTGAACCTTCCTGCTACTTGAACTTCTTGAAATTCTTGAACCTTTCTGCTACTTGAACTTCTTGAACTTCTTGAACCTTCTGGCTACTTGAACTTTTGGAACTTCTTGAACCTTCCTGCTACTTGAACTTTTTGAACTTCTTGAACCTTCCTGCTACTTGAACTTCTTGAACATCTTGAACCCTCCTGCTACTTGAACTTCTTGAAACTTCCTGCTACTTTAACTTCTTGAACTTTCCAGCTACTTGAACTACTTGAACTTCCTGAACCTTCCTGCTGCTTGAACTTCTTGAACCTTCCTGCTACTTGAACTTCTTGAACCTTCCTGCTACTTGAACTTCTTGAACCTTCCTGCTACTTGAACTTCTTGAACCTTCCTGCTACTTGAACTTCTTGAACCTTCCTGCTACTTGAACTTCATGAACTTCTTGAACCTTCCTGCTACTTGAACTTCTTGAACTTCTTGAACCTTCCTGCTACTTGAACTTCTTGAACTTCTTGAACCTACCTGCTACTTGAACTTCTTGAACTTCTTGAACCTTCCTGCTACTTGAACTTCTTGAACTTTTTGAACCTTCCTGCTACTTGAACTTCTTGAACTTCTTGAATTTTCCTGCTACTTGAACTTCTTGAACTTTCCTGCTACTTGAACTTCTTGAACCTTCCTGCTACTTGAACTTCTTGAACCTTCCTGCTACTTGAACTTCTTGAACCTTCCTGCTACTTGAACTTCTTGAACCTTCCTGCTACTTGAACTTCTTGAACCTTCCTGCTACTTGGACTTCTTGAACCTTCCTGCTACTTGAACTTCTTGAACCTTCCTGCTACTTGAATTTCTTGAACCTTCCTGCTACTTGAAATTCTTGAACCTTCCTGCTACTTGAACTTCTTGACCCTTCCTGCTACTTCAACTTCTTGAACCTTCCAGCTACTTGAACTACTTGAACTTCCTTAACCTTCCTGCTGCTTGAACTTCTTGAACCTTCCTACTACTTGAACTTCTTGAACTTCTTGAACCTTCCTGCTACTCGAACTTCTTGAACTTCTTGAACCTTCCTGCTACTTGAACTTCTTGAACCTTCCTGCTACTTGAACTTCTTGAACTTCTTGCACCTTCCTGCTACTTGAACTTCTTGAACCTTCCTGCTACTTGAACTTCTTGAACCTTCCTACCACTTGAACTTCTTGAACTTTCCTGCTACTTGAAATTCTTGAACATTCCTGCTACTTGAACTTCTTGAACTTCTTGAACCTTCCTGCTACCTGAACTTTTTGAACTTCTTGAACCTTCCTGCTACTTGAACTTCTTAAACCTTCCTTCTACTTGAACTTCTTGAACTTCTTGAACCTTCCTTCTACTTGAACTTCTTGAACTTCTTGAACCTTCCGGCTACTTGAACTTCTTGAACCTTTCTGCTACTTGATCTTCTTGAACTTCTTGAACCTTTCTGCTACTTGAACTACTTGAACTTCTTGAACCTTCCTGCTACTTGAACTACTCGAACTTCTTGAACCTTCCTGCTACTTTTACTTCTTGAACCTTCCTGATACTTGAACTTCTCGAACCTTCCTGCTACTTGAACTTCTTGAACTTCTTGAACCTTCCTGCCACTTGAACTTCTTGAACTTCTTGAACCTTCCTGCTACTTGAACTTCTTGAACCTTCCTGCTACTAGAACTTCTTGAACCTTCCTGCTACTTGAACTTCTTGAACCTTCCTGCTACTTAAACTTCTTGCACTTCTTGAACCTTCCTGCTACTTGAACTTCTTGAACTTCTTGAACCTTCCTGCTACTTGAACTTCTTGAACCTTCCTGCTACTTGAACTTCTTGAACCTTTCTGCTACTTGAACTTTTTGAACCTTCCTGCTACTTGAACTTCTTGAACTTCTTGAACCTTCCTGCTACTTGAACTATTTCAACCTTCCTGCTACTTGAACTTCTTCAACTTCATGAACCATCCTGCTACTTGAACTTCTTGAACTTCCGGCTACTTGAACTTCTTGAACTTCTTGAACCTTCCTGCTACTTGAACTTCTTGAACCTTCCTGCTACTTGAACTTCTTGAACCTCCCTGCTACTTGAACTTCTTGAACCTTCCGGCTACTTGAACTTCTTGAACCTTCCTGCTACTTGAACTACTTGAACTTCTTGAACCTTCCTGCTACTTGAACTTCTTGAACTTCTTGAACATTCCTGCTACTTGAACTTCTTGAACCTTCCTGCTACCTGAACTTCTTAAACCTTCCTGCTACTTGAACTTCTTGAACCTTCCTGCTACTTGAACTTCTTGAACCTTCCTGCTACTTGAACTTCTTGAACCTTCCTGCTACTTGAACTTCTTAAACCTTCCTTCTACTTGAACTTCTTGAACCTTCCTGCTACTTGAACTTCTTGAACTTCTTGAACCTTAATGCTACTTGAACTTCTTGAACCTTCGTTCAACTTGAACTTCTTGAACCTTCCTGCTACTTGAACTTCTTGATCTTCTTGAACCTTCCTGCTACTTTAACTTCTTGAACTTCTTGAACCTTCCTGCTACTTGAACTTCTTGAACCTTCGTGCTTCTTGAACTTCTTGAACTTCTTGAACCTTCCCGCTACTTGAACTTCTTGAACTTCTTGAACCTTCCTGCTACTTGAACTACTTGAACCTTCCTGCTACTTGAACTTCTTGAACCTTCTTGCTACATGAACTTCTTGAACCTTCCTGCTACTTGAACTCCTTGAACTTCTTGAACCTTCCTGCTACTTGAACTTCTTGAACCTTCCTGCTACTTGAACTTCTTGAACTTCTTGAACCTTCCTGCTACTTGAACTACTTGAACTTCTTGAACCTTCCTGCTACTTGAACTACTTGAACTACTTGAACCTTCCTGCTACTTGAACTTCTTGAACCTTCCTGGTACTTGAACTTCTTGAACTTCTTGAACCTTCCTGCTACTTGAAGTTCTTGAACTTCTCGAACCTTCCTGCTACTTGAACTTCTTGAACTTCTTGAACATTCCTGCTACTTGAACTTCTTGAACCTTCCTGCTACCTGAACTTCTTAAACCTTCCTGCTACCTGAACTTCTTGAACCTTCCTGCTACTTGAACTTCTTGAACCTTCCTGCTACTTGAACTTCTTAAACCTTCCTGCTACTTGAACTTCTTGAACCATCCTGCTACTTGAACTTCTTGAACTTCTTGAACCTTAATGCTACTTGAACTTCTTGAACCTTCGTGCAACTTGAACTTCTTGAACCTTCCTGCTACTTGAACTACTTGAACTACTTGAACCTTCCTGCTACTTGAACTTCTTGAACCTTCTTGCTACATGAACTTCTTGAACCTTCCTGCTACTTGAACTCCTTGAACTTCTTGAACCTTCCTGCTACTTGAACTTCTTGAACCTTCCTGCTACTTGAACTTCTTGAACTTCTTGAACCTTCCTGCTACTTGAACTACTTGAACTTCTTGAACCTTCCTGCTACTTGAACTACTTGAACTACTTGAACCTTCCTGCTACTTGAACTTCTTGAACCTTCCTGGTACTTGAACTTCTTGAACTTCTTGAACCTTCCTGCTACTTGAACTTCTTGAACTTCTCGAACCTTCCTGCTACTTGAACTTCTTGAACTTCTTGAACATTCCTGCTACTTGAACTTCTTGAACCTTCCTGCTACCTGGACTTCTTAAACCTTCCTGCTACTTGAACTTCTTGAACCTTCTTGCTACTTGAACTTCTTGAACCTTCCTGCTACTTGAACTTCTTAAACCTTCCTGCTACTTGAACTTCTTGAACCATCCTGCTACTTGAACTTCTTGAACTTCTTGAACCTTAATGCTACTTGAACTTCTTGAACCTTCGTGCAACTTGAACTTCTTGAACCTTCCTGCTACTTGAACTTCTTGATCTTCTTGAACCTTCCTGCTACATTAACTTCTTGAACTTCTTGAACCTTCCTGCTACTTGAACTTCTTGAACCTTCGTGCTTCTTGAACTTCTTGAACTTCTTGAACCTTCCCGCTACTTGAACTTCTTGAACCTTCGTGCTACTTGAACTTCTTGAACCTTCCTGCTACTTGAACTTCTTGAACCTTCCTGCTACTTGAACTTCTTAAACCTTCCTGCTACTTGACCTTCTTGAACCTTCCTGCTACTTGAACTTCTTGAACTTCTTGAACCTTAATGCTACTTGAACTTCTTGAACCTTCGTGCAACTTGAACTTCTTGAACCTTCCTGCTACTTGAACTTCTTGATCGTCTTGAACCTTAATGCTACTTGAACTTCTTGAACCTTCGTGCAACTTGAACTTCTTGAACCTTCCTGCTACTTGAACTTCTTGATCGTCTTGAACCTTCCTGCTACTTTAACTTCTTGAACTTCTTGAACCTTCCTGCTACTTGAACTTCTTGAACCTTCGTGCTTCTTGAACTTCTTGAACTTCTTGAACCTTCCTGCTACTTGAACTTCTTGAACCTTCCAGCTACTTGAACTTCTTGAACCTTTCTGCTACTTGAACTTCATGGACCTTCCTGCTACTTGAACTTCTTGAACTTCTTGAACCTTCCTGCCACTTGAACTGCTTGAACGTCTTGAACCTTCCTGCTACTTGAACTTCTTTAACTTCTTGAACCTTCCTGCTACTTGAACTTCTTGATCCTTCCTGCTACTTGAACTTCTTGAACTTTTTGAACCTTCCTGCTACTTGAACTTCTTGAACTTCTTGAACTTTCCTGCTACTTGAACTTCTTGAACTTCTTGAACCTTCCTGCTACTTGAACTTCTTGAACCTTCCTGCTACTTGAACTTCTTGAACTTCTTGAACCTTCCTGCTACTTGAAATACTTGAACTTCTTGAACCTTCCTGTTACTTGAACTTCTTGAACTTCTTGAACCTTCCTGCTACTTGAACTTCTTTTACCTTCCTGCTACTTGAACTTCTTGAACCTTACTGCTACTTGAACTTCTTGAACTTCTTGAACCTTCCTGCTACTTGAAATACTTGAACCTTCCTGCTACTTGAACTTCTTGAACTTTTTGAACCTTCCTGCAACTTGAACTTCTTGAACTTCTTGAAACTTCCTGCTACTTGAACTTCTTGAACTTCTTGAACCTTCCTGCTACTTGAACTTCTTGAACCTTCCAGCTACTTTAACCTCTTGATCTTTTTGAACCTTCCTGCTACTTGAACTTCTTGAACTTCTTGAACCTTCCTGCTACTTGGAAATACTTGAACTTCTTGAACCTTCCTGTTACATGAACTTCTTGAACTTCTTGAACCTTCCTGCTACTTGAACTTCTTTAACCTTCCTGCTACTTGAACTTCTTGAACCTTCCTGCCACTTGAACTTCTACAACTTCTTAAACTTTCCTGCTACTTGAATTACTTGAACTTCTTGAACCTTCCTGCTACTTGAACTTCTTGAACTTCTCGAACCTTCCTGCTACTTGAACTTCTTGGACCTTCCAGCTACTTGAACTTCTTGAACCTTCCTGCTACTTGAACTTCTTGAACCTTCCTGCTACTTGAACTTCTTGAACTTCTTGAACCTTCCTGCTACTTGAACTTCTTGAACGTCTCGAACCTTCCTGCTACTTGAACTTCTTGAACTTCTTGAACCTTCCTGCTACTTGAACTTCTTGAACGTCTTGAACCTTCATGCCTTGAACTTCTTGAACCCTCCTGCTACTTGAACTTCTCGAACCTTCCTGCTAATTGAACTTCTTGAACTTCTTGAACCTTCCTGCTACTTGAACTTCTTGAACTTTTTGAACCTTCCTGCTACTTGAACTTCTTGAACCTTCATGCAACTTGAACTTCTTGAACTTCTTGAACCTTCCTGCTACTTGAACTTCTTGAATTTCTTGAACCTTTCTGCTATTTGAACTTCTTGAACCTTCCTGCTACTTGAATTTCTTGAACTTCTTGAACCTTCCTGCTACTCGAACTTTTTGAACGTCTTGAACCTTCCTGCTACTTGAACTTCTTGAACTTCTTGAACCTTCCTGCTACTTGAACTTCTTGAACCTTCCTGCTACTTGAACTTCTTGAACTTTTTGAACCTTCCTGCTACTTGAACTTCTTGAACTTCTTGAACCTTCCTGCTACTTTAACTTCTTGAACTTTTTGAACCTTCCTGCTACTTGAACTTCTTGAACCTTCCTGCTACTTGAACTTCTTGAACTTCTTGAACCTTCCTGCTACTTGAAATACTTGAACTTCTTGAACCTTCCTGTTACTTGAACTTCTTGAACTTCTTGAACCTTCCTGCTACTTGAACTTCTTGAACCTTCCTGCTACTTGAACTTCTTGAACCTTCCTGCTACTTGAACTTCTTGAACTTCTTGAACCTTCCTGCTACTTGAACTTCTTGAACCTTCCTGCTACCTTAACTTCTTGAACTTCTTGACCCTTCTTGCTACTCGAACTTCTTGAACTTCTTGAACCTTCCTGCTACTTGAACTCCTTTAACTTCTTGAACCTTCCTGCTACTTGAACTTCTTGAACTTCTTGAACCTTCCTGCTACTTGAACTTCTTGAAATTCTTGAACCTTTCTGCTTCTGTAACTTCTTGAACCTTCTTGCTACTTGAACTTTTGGAACTTCTTGAACCTTCCTGCTACTTGAACTTTTTGAACTTCTTGAACCTTCCTGCTACTTGAACTTCTTGAACATCTTGAACCCTCCTGCTACTTGAACTTCTTGAAACTTCCTGCTACTTTAACTTCTTGAACCTTCCAGCTACTTGAACTACTTGAACTTCCTGAACCTTCCTGCTGCTTGAACTTCTTGAACCTTCCTGCTACTTGAACTTCTTGAACTTCTTGAACCTTCCTGCTACTTGAACTTCTTGAACCTTCCTGCTACTTGAACTTCTTGAACCTCCCTGCTACTTGAACTTCTTGAACCTTCCTGCTACTTGAACTTCATGAACTTATTGAACCTTCCTGCTACTTGAACTTCTTGAACTTCTTTAACCTTCCTGCTACTTGAACTTCTTGAACTTCTTGAACCTACCTGCTACTTGAACTTCTTGAACTTCTTGAACCTTCCTGCTACTTGAACTTCTTGAACTTTTTGAACCTTCCTGCTACTTGAATTTCTTGAACTTCTTGAACTTTCCTGCTACTTGAACTTCTTGAACTTTCCTGCTACTTGAACTTCTTGAACCTTCCTGCTACTTGAACTTCTTGAACCTTCCTGCGACTTGAACTTTTGAACCTTCCTGCTGCTCGAACTTCTTGAACCTTCCTGCTACTTGAACTTCTTGAACCTTCCTGCTACTTGAACTTCTTGAACCTTCCTGCTACTTTAACTTCTTGAACCTTCCTGCTACTTGAACTTCTTGAACCTTCCTGCTACTTGAACTTCTTGAACCTTCCTGCTACTTGAAATACATGAACCTTCCTGCTACTTGAACTTCTTGACCCTTCCTGCTATTTTAACTTCTTGAACCTTCCAGCTACTTGAACTACTTGAACTTCCTGAACCTTCCGGCTGCTTGAACTTCTTGAACCTTCATGCTACTTGAACTTCTTGAACCTTCCTGCTACTCGAACTTCTTGAACTTCTTGAACCTTCCTGCTATTTGAACTTCTTGAACCTTCCTGCTACTTGAACTTCTTGAACTTCTTGAACCTTCCTGCTACTTGAACTTCTTGAACCTTCCTGCTACTTGAACTTCTTGAACCTTCCTACCACTTGAACTTCTTGAACTTTCCTGCTACTTGAAATTCTTGAACATTCCTGCTACTTGAACTTCTTGAACTTCTTGAACCTTCCTGCTACCTGAACTTCTTGAACTTCTTGAACCTTCCTGCTACTTGAACTTCTTGAACCTTCCTTCTACTTGAACTTCTTGAACTTCTTGAACTTCTTGAACCTTCCTTCTACTTGAACTTCTTGAACTTCTTGAACCTTCCTGCTACTTGAAGTTCTTGAACCTTCCTGCTACTTGAACTTCTTGAACTACTTGAACCTTCCTGCTACTTGAACTTCTTGAACTTCTTGAACCTTCCTGCTACTTGAACTTCTTGAACCTTCCTGTTACTTGAACTTCTTGACCTTCCTGCTACTTGAACTTCTTGAACTTCTTGAACCTTCCTGCTACTTGAACTTCTTGAACCTTTCTGATACTTGAACTTCTTGAACCTTCCTGCTACTTGAACTTCTTGAACTTCTTGAACCTTTCTGCTACTTGAACTTCTTGGACCTTCCTGCTACTTGAACTTCTTGAACTTCTTGAACCTTCCTGCCACTTAAACTGCTTGAACGTCTTGAACCTTCCTGCTACTTGAACTTCTTTAACTTCTTGAACCTTCCTGCTACTTGAACTTCTTGATCCTTCCTGCTACTTAAACTTCTTGAACTTTTTGAACCTTCCTGCTACTTGAACTTCTTGAACTTCTTGAACCTTCCTGCTACTTGAACTTCTTGAACTTCTTGAACCTTCCTGCTACTTGAACTTCTTGAACCTTCCTGCTACTTGAACTTCTTGAACTTCTTGAACCTTCCTGCTACTTGAAATACTTGAACTTCTTGAACCTTCCTGTTACTTGAACTTCTTGAACTTCTTGAACCTTCCTGCTACTTGAACTTCTTGAACCTTCCTGCTACTTGAACTTCTTGAACTTCTTGAACCTTCCTGCTACTTGAAATACTTGAACCTTCCTGCTACTTGAACTTCTTGAACTTTTTGAACCTTCCTGCAACTTGAACTTCTTGAACTTCTTGAAACTTCCTGCTACTTGAACTTCTTGAACTTCTTGAACCTTCCTGCTACTTGAACTTTTTGAACCTTCCAGCTACTTTAACCTCTTGATCTTTTTGAACCTTTCTGCTACTTGAACTTCTTGAACTTCTTGAACCTTCCTGCTACTTGGAAATACTTGAACTTCTTGAACCTTCCTGTTACATGAACTTCGTGAACTTCTTGAACCTTCCTGCTACTTGAACTTCTTTAACCTTCCTGCTACTTGAACTTCTTGAACCTTCCTGCCACTTGAACTTCTACAACTTCTTTAACTTTCCTGCTACTTGAAATACTTGAACTTCTTGAACCTTCGTGCAACTTGAACTTCTTGAACCTTCCTGCTACTTGAACTTCTTGATCGTCTTGAACCTTAATGCTACTTGAACTTCTTGAACCTTCGTGCAACTTGAACTTCTTGAACCTTCCTGCTACTTGAACTTCTTGATCGTCTTGAACCTTCCTGCTACTTTAACTTCCTGAACTTCTTGAACCTTCCTGCTACTTGAACTTCTTGAACCTTCGTGCTTCTTGAACTTCTTGAACTTCTTGAACCTTCCTGCTACTTGAACTTCTTGAACCTTCCAGCTACTTGAACTTCTTGAACCTTTCTGCTACTTGAACTTCATGGACCTTCCTGCTACTTGAACTTCTTGAACCTCTTGAACCTTCCTGCCACTTGAACTGCTTGAACGTCTTGAACCTTCCTGCTACTTGAACTTCTTTAACTTCTTGAACCTTCCTGCTACTTGAACTTCTTGATCCTCCATGCTACTTGAACTTCTTGAACTTTTTGAACCTTCCTGCTACTTGAACTTCTTGAACTTCTTGAACTTTCCTGCTACTTGAACTTCTTGAACTTCTTGAACCTTCCTGCTACTTGAACTTCTTGAACCTTCCTGCTACTTGAACTTCTTGAACTTCTTAAACCTTCCTGCTACTTGAAATACTTGAACTTCTTGAACCTTCCTGTTTCTTGAACTTCTTGAACTTCTTGAACCTTCCTGCTACTTGAACTTCTTTAACCTTCCTGCTACTTGAACTTCTTGAACCTTCCTGCTACTTGAACTTCTTGAACTTCTTGAACCTTCCTGCTACTTGAAATACTTGAACCTTCCTGCTACTTGAACTTCTTGAACTTTTTGAACCTTCCTGCAACTTGAACTTCTTGAACTTCTTGAAACTTCCTGCTACTTGAACTTCTTGAACTTCTTGAACCTTCCTGCTACTTGAACTTCTTGAACCTTCCAGCTACTTTAACCTCTTGATCTTTTTGAACCTTCCTGCTACTTGAACTTCTTGAACTACTTGAACCTTCCTGCTACTTGGAAATACTTGAACTTCTTGAACCTTCCTGTTACATGAACTTCTTGAACTTCTTGAACCTTCCTGCTACTTGAACTTCTTTAACCTTCCTGCTACTTGAACTTCTTGAACCTTCCTGCCACTTGAACTTCTACAACTTCTTAAACTTTCCTGCTACTTGAAATACTTGAACCTTCCTGCTACTTGAACTTCTTGAACTTTTTGAACCTTCCTGCAACTTGAACTTCTTGAACTTCTTGAAACTTCCTGCTACTTGAACTTCTTGAACTTCTTGAACCTTCCTGCTACTTGAACTTCTTGAACCTTCCAGCTACTTTAACCTCTTGATCTTTTTGAACCTTCCTGCTACTTGAACTTCTTGAACTACTTGAACCTTCCTGCTACTTGGAAATACTTGAACTTCTTGAACCTTCCTGTTACATGAACTTCTTGAACTTCTTGAACCTTCCTGCTACTTGAACTTCTTTAACCTTCCTGCTACTTGAACTTCTTGAACCTTCCTGCCACTTGAACTTCTACAACTTCTTAAACTTTCCTGCTACTTGAATTACTTGAACTTCTTGAACCTTCCTGCTACTTGAACTTCTTGAACTTCTCGAACCTTCCTGCTACTTGAACTTCTTGGACCTTCCAGCTACTTGAACTTCTTGAACCTTCCTGCTACTTGAACTTCTTGAACCTTCCTGCTACTTGAACTTCTTGAACTTCTTGAACCTTCCTGCTACTTGAACTTCTTGAACGTCTCGAACCTTCCTGCTACTTGAACTTCTTGAACTTCTTGAACCTTCCTGCTACTTGAACTTCTTGAACGTCTTGAACCTTCATGCCTTGAACTTCTTGAACCCTCCTGCTACTTGAACTTCTCGAACCTTCCTGCTAATTGAACTTCTTGAACTTCTTGAACCTTCCTGCTACTTGAACTTCTTGAACTTTTTGAACCTTCCTGCTACTTGAACTTCTTGAACCTTCATGCAACTTGAACTTCTTGAACTTCTTGAACCTTCCTGCTACTTGAACTTCTTGAATTTCTTAAACCTTTCTGCTATTTGAACTTCTTGAACCTTCCTGCTACTTGAATTTCTTGAACTTCTTGAACCTTCCTGCTACTTGAACTTTTTGAACGTCTTGAACCTTCCTGCTACTTGAACTTCTTGAACTTCTTGAACCTTCCTGCTACTTGAACTTCTTGAACCTTCCTGCTACTTGAACTTCTTGAACTTTTTGAACCTTCCTGCTACTTGAACTTCTTGAACTTCTTGAACCTTCCTGCTACTTTAACTTCTTGAACTTTTTGAACCTTCCTGCTACTTGAACTTCTTGAACCTTCCTGCTACTTGAACTTCTTGAACTTCTTGAACCTTCCTGCTACTTGAAATACTTGAACTTCTTGAACCTTCCTGTTACTTGAACTTCTTGAACTTCTTGAACCTTCCTGCTACTTGAACTTCTTGAACCTTCCTGCTACTTGAACTTCTTGAACCTTCCTGCTACTTGAACTTCTTGAACTTCTTGAACCTTCCTGCTACTTGAACTTCTTGAACCTTCCTGCTACCTTAACTTCTTGAACTTCTTGACCCTTCTTGCTACTCGAACTTCTTGAACTTCTTGAACCTTCCTGCTACTTGAACTCCTTTAACTTCTTGAACCTTCCTGCTACTTGAACTTCTTGAACTTCTTGAACCTTCCTGCTACTTGAACTTCTTGAAATTCTTGAACCTTTCTGCTTCTGTAACTTCTTGAACCTTCTTGCTACTTGAACTTTTGGAACTTCTTGAACCTTCCTGCTACTTGAACTTATTGAACTTCTTGAACCTTCCTGCTACTTGAACTTCTTGAACATCTTGAACCCTCCTGCTACTTGAACTTCTTGAAACTTCCTGCTACTTTAACTTCTTGAACCTTCCAGCTACTTGAACTACTTGAACTTCCTGAACCTTCCTGCTGCTTGAAATTCTTGAACCTTCCTGCTACTTGAACTTCTTGAACTTCTTGAACCTTCCTGCTACTTGAACTTCTTGAACCTTCCTGCTACTTGAACTTCTTGAACCTCCCTGCTACTTGAACTTCTTGAACCTTCCTGCTACTTGAACTTCATGAACTTATTGAACCTTCCTGCTACTTGAACTTCTTGAACTTCTTTAACCTTCCTGCTACTTGAACTTCTTGAACTTCTTGAACCTACCTGCTACTTGAACTTCTTGAACTTCTTGAACCTTCCTGCTACTTGAACTTCTTGAACTTTTTGAACCTTCCTGCTACTTGAACTTCTTGAACTTCTTGAACCTTCCTGCTACTTGAACTTCTTGAACCTTCCTGCTACTTGAACTTCTTGAACCTTCCTGCGACTTGAACTTTTGAACCTTCCTGCTACTCGAACTTCTTGAACCTTCCTGCTACTTGAACTTCTTGAACCTTCCTGCTACTTGAACTTCTTGAACCTTCCTGCTACTTGAACTTCTTGAACCTTCCTGCTACTTGAACTTCTTGAACCTTCCTGCTACTTGAACTTCTTGAACCTTCCTGCTACTTGAAATACTTGAACCTTCCTGCTACTTGAACTTCTTGACCCTTCCTGCTATTTTAACTTCTTGAACCTTCCAGCTACTTGAACTACTTGAACTTCCTGAACCTTCCTGCTGCTTGAACTTCTTGAACCTTCATGCTACTTGAACTTCTTGAACCTTCCTGCTACTCGAACTTCTTGAACTTCTTGAACCTTCCTGCTACTTGAACTTCTTGAACCATCCTGCTACTTGAACTTCTTGAACTTCTTGAACCTTCCTGCTACTTGAAATTCTTGAACATTCCTGCTACTTGAACTTCTTGAACTTCTTGAACCTTCCTGCTACCTGAACTTCTTGAACTTCTTGAACCTTCCTGCTACTTGAACTTCTTGAACCTTCCTTCTACTTGAACTTCTTGAACTTCTTGAACTTCTTGAACCTTCCTTCTACTTGAACTTCTTGAACTTCTTGAACCTTCCTGCTACTTGAAGTTCTTGAACCTTCCTGCTACTTGAACTTCTTGAACTTCTTGAACCTTCCTGCTACTTGAACTTCTTGAACTTCTTGAACCTTCCTGCTACTTGAACTTCTTGAACCTTCCTGCTACTTGAACTTCTTGACCTTCCTGCTACTTGAACTTCTTGAACTTCTTGAACCTTCCTGCTACGTGAACTTCTTGAACCTTTCTGATACTTGAACTTCTTGAACCTTCCTGCTACTTGAACTTCTTGAACTTCTTGAACCTTTCTGCTACTTGAACTTCTTGGACCTTCCTGCTACTTGAACTTCTTGAACTTCTTGAACCTTCCTGCCACTTAAACTGCTTGAACGTCTTGAACCTTCCTGCTACTTGAACTTCTTTAACTTCTTGAACCTTCCTGCTACTTGAACTTCTTGATCCTTCCTGCTACTTAAACTTCTTGAACTTTTTGAACCTTCCTGCTACTTGAACTTCTTGAACTTCTTGAACCTTCCTGCTACTTGAACTTCTTGAACTTCTTGAACCTTCCTGCTACTTGAACTTCTTGAACCTTCCTGCTACTTGAACTTCTTGAACTTCTTGAACCTTCCTGCTACTTGAAATACTTGAACTTCTTGAACCTTCCTGTTACTTGAACTTCTTGAACTTCTTGAACCTTCCTGCTACTTGAACTTCTTTAACCTTCCTGCTACTTGAACTTCTTGAACCTTCCTGCTACTTGAACTTCTTGAACTTCTTGAACCTTCCTGCTACTTGAAATACTTGAACCTTCCTGCTACTTGAACTTCTTGAACTTTTTGAACCTTCCTGCAACTTGAACTTCTTGAACTTCTTGAAACTTCCTGCTACTTGAACTTCTTGAACTTCTTGAACCTTCCTGCTACTTGAACTTCTTGAACCTTCCAGCTACTTTAACCTCTTGATCTTTTTGAACCTTTCTGCTACTTGAACTTCTTGAACTTCTTGAACCTTCCTGCTACTTGGAAATACTTGAACTTCTTGAACCTTCCTGTTACATGAACTTCGTGAACTTCTTGAACCTTCCTGCTACTTGAACTTCTTTAACCTTCCTGCTACTTGAACTTCTTGAACCTTCCTGCCACTTGAACTTCTACAACTTCTTTAACTTTCCTGCTACTTGAAATACTTGAACTTCTTGAACCTTCCTGCTACTTGAACTTCTTGAACTTCTCGAACCTTCCTGCTACTTGAACTTCTTGGACCTTCCAGCTACTTGAACTTCTTGAACCTTCCTGCTACTTGAACTTCTTGAACCTTCCTGCTACTTGAACTTCTTGAACTTCTTGAACCTTCCTGCTACTTGAACTTCTTGAACGTCTCGAACCTTTCTGCTACTTGAACTTCTTGAACTTCTTGAACCTTCCTGCTACTTGAACTTCTTGAACGTCTTGAACCTTCATGCCTTGAACTTCTTGAACCCTCCTGCTACTTGAACTTCTTGAACCTTCCTGCTAATTGAACTTCTTGAACTTCTTAAACCTTCCTGCTACTTGAACTTCTTGAACTTTTTAAACCTTCCTGCTACTTGAACTTCTTGAACCTTCCTGTAACTTGTACTTCTTGAACTTCTTGAACCTTCCTGCTACTTGAACTTCTTGAATTTCTTGAACCTTTCTGCTATTTGAACTTCTTGAACCTTCCTGCTACTTGAATTTCTTGAACTTCTTGAACCTTCCTGCTACTTGAACTTTTTGAACGTCTTGAACCTTCCTGCTACTTGAACTTCTTGAACTTCTTGAACCTTCCTGCTACTTGAACTTCTTGAACCTTCCTGCTACTTGAACTTCTTGAACTTTTTGAACCTTCCTGCTACTTGAACTTCTTGAACTTCTTGAACCTTCCTGCTACTTGAACTTCTTGAACTTTTTGAACCTTCCTGCTACTTGAACTTCTTGAACCTTCCTGCTACTTGAACTTCTTGAACTTCTTGAACCTTTCTGCTACTTGAACTTCTTGAACTTCTTGAACCTTCCTGCTACTTGGAAATACTTGAACTTCTTGAACCTTCCTGTTACATGAACTTCGTGAACTTCTTGAACCTTCCTGCTACTTGAACTTCTTTAACCTTCCTGCTACTTGAACTTCTTGAACCTTCCTGCCACTTGAACTTCTACAACTTCTTTAACTTTCCTGCTACTTGAAATACTTGAACTTCTTGAACCTTCCTGCTACTTGAACTTCTTGAACTTCTCGAACCTTCCTGCTACTTGAACTTCTTGGACCTTCCAGCTACTTGAACTTCTTGAACCTTCCTGCTACTTGAACTTCTTGAACCTTCCTGCTACTTGAACTTCTTGAACTTCTTGAACCTTCCTGCTACTTGAACTTCTTGAACGTCTCGAACCTTTCTGCTACTTGAACTTCTTGAACTTCTTGAACCTTCCTGCTACTTGAACTTCTTGAACGTCTTGAACCTTCATGCCTTGAACTTCTTGAACCCTCCTGCTACTTGAACTTCTTGAACCTTCCTGCTAATTGAACTTCTTGAACTTCTTAAACCTTCCTGCTACTTGAACTTCTTGAACTTTTTAAACCTTCCTGCTACTTGAACTTCTTGAACCTTCCTGTAACTTGTACTTCTTGAACTTCTTGAACCTTCCTGCTACTTGAACTTCTTGAATTTCTTGAACCTTTCTGCTATTTGAACTTCTTGAACCTTCCTGCTACTTGAATTTCTTGAACTTCTTGAACCTTCCTGCTACTTGAACTTTTTGAACGTCTTGAACCTTCCTGCTACTTGAACTTCTTGAACTTCTTGAACCTTCCTGCTACTTGAACTTCTTGAACCTTCCTGCTACTTGAACTTCTTGAACTTTTTGCACCTTCCTGCTACTTGAACTTCTTGAACTTCTTGAACCTTCCTGCTACTTGAACTTCTTGAACTTTTTGAACCTTCCTGCTACTTGAACTTCTTGAACCTTCCTGCTACTTGAACTTCTTGAACTTCTTGAACCTTCCTGCTACTTGAAATACTTGAACTTCTTGAACCTTCCTGTTACATGAACTTCTTGAACTTCATGAACCTTCCTGCTACTTGAAATTCTTTGACCTTCCTGCTACTTGAATTTCTTGAACCTTCCTGCTACTTGAATTTCTTGAACTTCTTGAACCTTCCTGCTACTTGAAATACTTGAACTTCTTGAACCTTCCTGCTACTTGAAATACTTGAACTTCTTGAACCTTCCTGCTACTTGAACTTCTTGAACCTTCCAGCTACTTGACCTTCTTGAACTTCTTGAACCTTCCTGCTACTTGAACTTCTTTAACCTTCCTGCTACTTGAACTTCTTGAACTTCTTGACCCTTCCTGCCACTCGAACTTCTTGAACTTCTTGAACCTTCCTGCTACCTGAACTTCTTGAACTTCTTGAACCTTCTTGCTATTTGAACTTCTTGAACTTCTTGAATATTCCTGCTACTTGAACTTTTTGATCTTCTTGAACCTTCCTGCTACTTGAACTTCTTGAACCTCCCTGTTACTTGAACTTTTTGAACTTCTTGAACCTTCCTGCTACTTGAACTTCTTGAAACTTGCTGCTACTTGAACTTCTTGAACTTCTTGAACCTTCCTGCTACTTAAACTTCTTGAACTTCTTGAACCTTCCTGTTACTTGAACTTTTTGAACCTTCCTGCTACTTGAACTTCTTGAACCTTCCTGCTACTTGAACTTCTTGAACCTTCCTGCTACTTGAACTTCTTGAACCTTCCTGCTACTTGAACTTCTTGAACTTTCCTGCTACTTGAACTTCTTGAACCTTACTGCTTCTTGAACTTCTTGAACTTCTTGAACCTTCCTGCTAAATGGACTTCTTGAACTTCTTGAAATGTCTACTACCTGAACTTCTTGAACTTCTTGAACCTTACTGCTACTTGAACTTCTTGAACTTCTTGCACCTTCCTGCTACTTGAACTTCTAGAACTTTCCTGCTACTTGAACTACTTGAACGTTCCTGCTACTTGAACTTCTTGAACTTCTTGCACCTTCCTGCTACTTGAACTTCTTGACCCTTCCTGCAACTTAAACTTCTTGAACTTTTTTACCTTCTTGAACCTTCCTGCTACTTGAACTTCTGTAACCTTCTTGCTACTTGAACTTCTTGAATATTCCTGCTACTTGAACTTCTTGAACTTCTGGAACCTTTCTGCTACTTGAACTTCTTGAACCTTCCTGCTACTTGAACTACTTGAACTTCCTGAAACTTCCTGCTGCTTGAACTTCTTGAACCTTCCTGGTATTTGAACTTCTTGAACTTCTTGAACCTTCCTGCTACTTGAACTTCTTGAACCTTCCTGCTACTTGAACTTCTTGAACTTCCTGAACCTACCTGCTACTTGAACTTCTTGAACTTCTTGAACCTTCCTGCTACTTGAACTTCTTGAACTTCTTGAACCTTCCTGCTACTTGAACTACTTGAACTTCCTGAACCTTCCTGCTGCTTGAACTTCTTGAACCTTCCTGCTATTTGAACTTCTTGAACTTCTTGAACCTTCCTGCTATTTGAACTTCTTGAACTTCTTGAACCTTCCTGCTACTTGAACTTCTTGAACCTTCCTGCTACTTGAACTTCTTGAACTTCTTGAACCTTCCTGCTACTTGAACTTCTTGATCTTCTTGAACCTTCCTGCTACTTGAACTTCTTGAACTTCTTGAACCTTCCTGCTACTTGAACTACTTGAACTTCCTGAACCTTCCTGCTGCCTGAACTTCTTGAACCTTCCTGCTACTTGAACTTTTTAAACCTTCCTGCTACTTGAACTTCTTGAACCTTCCTGCTACTTGAACTTCTTGAACCTTCCTGCTACTTGAACTTTTTGAACCTTCCTGCTACTTGAAGTTCTTGAACCTTCCTGCTACTTTAACTTCTTGAACTTCTTGAACCTTCCTGCTACTTGAACTTATTGAACCTTCCTGCTACTTGAACTTCTTGAACCTTCCTGCTACTTGAACTTCTTGAACCTTCCTACCACTTGAACTTCTTGAACTTCTTGAACTTTCCTGCTACTTGAAATTCTTGAACATTCCTGCAACTTGAACTTCACGAACTTCTTGAACCTTCCTGCTAATTGAACTTCTTGAACTTCTTGAACCTTCCTGCTTCTTGAACTTCTTGAACCTTCCTTCTACTTGAACTTCTTGAACTTCTTGAGCCTTCCTGCTACATGAACTTATTGAACTTCTTGAACCTTCCTGCTACTTGAACTTCTTGAACCTTCCTGCTTCTTGAACTTCTTGAAACTTCCTGCTACATGAACTTCTTAAACTTCTTGAACCTTCCTGCTACTTGAAGTTCTTGAACCTTCCTGCTACTTTAACTTCTTGAACTTCTTGAACCTTCCTGCTACTTGAACTTCTTGAACCTTCCTGCTACTTGAACTTCTTGAACCTTCCTGCTACTTGAACTTCTTGAACCTTCCTACCACTTGAAGTTCTTGAACTTCTTGAACTTTCCTGCTACTTGAAATTCTTGAACATTCCTGCAACTTGAACTTCACGAACTTCTTGAACCTTCCTGCTAATTGAACTTCTTGAACTTCTTGAACCTTCCAGCTTCTTGAACTTCTTGAACCTTCCTTCTACTTGAACTTCTTGAACTTCTTGAGCCTTCCTGCTACATGAACTTCTTGAACTTCTTGAACCTTCCTGCTACTTGAACTTCTTGAACCTTCTTGCTTCTTGAACTTCTTGAAACTTCCTGCTACATGAACTTCTTAAACTTCTTGAACCTTCCTGCTACTTGAAGTTCTTGAACCTTTCTGCTATTTTAACTTCTTGAACTTCTTGAACCTTCCTGCTACTTGAACTTCTTGAACTTCTTGAACCTTCCTGCTACTTGAACTTATTGAACCTTCCTGCTACTTGAACTTCTTGACCTTCCTGCTACATGAACTTCTTGAACTTCTTGAACCTTCCTGCTACTTTAACTTCTTGAACCTTCCTGCTACTTGAACTTCTTGAACCTTCCTGTTTCTTGAACTTCTTGAACCTTTCTGCTACTTGAACTTCTTGAAACTTCCTGCTACTTGAACTTCTTGAACTTCTTGAACCTTCTTGCTACTTGAACTTCTTGAACGTCTTGAACCTTCATGCTACTTGACCTTCTTGAACTTCTTGAACCTTCCTGCTACTTGAACTTCTTGAACGTCTTGAACCTTCCTGCTACTTGAACTTCTTGAACCTTCCTGCCACTTGAACTTCTTGAACTTCTTGAACTTTCCTGCTACTTGATATTCTTGAACATTCCTGCTACTTTAACTTCTTGAACTTCTTGAACCTTCCTGCTACTTGAACTTCTTGAACTTCTTGAACCTTCCTGCTTCTTGAACTTCTTGAACCTTCCTTCTACTTGAACTTCTTGAACTTCTTGAATATCCTGCTACTTGAACTTCTTGAACTTCTTGAACCTTCCTGCTACTTGAACTTCTTGAACCTTCCTGCTTCTTGAACTTCTTGAAACTTCCTGCTACATGAACTTCTTAAACTTCTTGAACCTTCCTGCTACTTGAAGTTCTTGAACCTTCCTGCTACTTGAACTTCTTGAACTTCTTGAACCTTCCTGCTACTTGAACTTCTTGAACTTCTTGAACCTTCCTGCTACTTGAACTTATTGAACCTTCCTGCTACTTGAACTTCTTGACCTTCCTGCTACATGAACTTCTTGAACTTCTTGAACCTTCCTGCTACTTGAACTTCTTGAACCTTCCTGCTACTTGAACTTCTTGAACCTTCCTGTTACTTGAACTTCTTGAACCTTCCTGCTACTTGAACTTCTTGAACCTTCCTGCTACTTGAACTTCTTGAATCTTCCTGCTACTTGAACTTCTTGAACTTCTTGAACCTTCTTGCTACTGGAACTTCTTGAACGTCTTGAACCTTCATGCTACTTGAACTTCATGAACTTCTTTAACCTTCCTGCTACTTGAACTTCTTGAACGTCTTGAAACTTCCTGCTACTTGAACTTCTTGAATTTCTTGAACCTTCCTGCTACTTGAACTTCTTGAACTTCTTGAACTTTCCTGCTACTTGAACTTCTTGAACTTTCCTGCTACTTGAACTTCTTGAACCTTCCTGCTACTTGAACTTCTTGAACCTTCCTGCGACTTGAACTTTTGAACCTTCCTGCTACTCGAACTTCTTGAACCTTCCTGCTACTTGAACTTCTTGAACCTTCCTGCTACTTGAACTTCTTGAACCTTCCTGCTACTTGAACTTCTTGAACCTTCCTGCTACTTGAACTTCTTGAACCTTCCTGCTACTTGAACTTCTTGAACCTTCCTGCTACTTGAAATACTTGAACCTTCCTGCTACTTGAACTTCTTGACCCTTCCTGCTATTTTAACTTCTTGAACCTTCCAGCTACTTGAACTACTTGAACTTCCTGAACCTTCCTGCTGCTTGAACTTCTTGAACCTTCATGCTACTTGAACTTCTTGAACCTTCCTGCTACTCGAACTTCTTGAACTTCTTGAACCTTCCTGCTACTTGAACTTCTTGAACCTTCCTGCTACTTGAACTTCTTGAACTTCTTGAACCTTCCTGCTACTTGAACTTCTTGAACCTTCCTGCTACTTGAACTTCTTGAACCTTCCTACCACTTGAACTTCTTGAACTTTCCTGCTACTTGAAATTCTTGAACATTCCTGCTACTTGAACTTCTTGAACTTCTTGAACCTTCCTGGTACCTGAACTTCTTGAACTTCTTGAACCTTCCTGCTACTTGAACTTCTTGAACCTTCCTTCTACTTGAACTTCTTGAACTTCTTGAACTTCTTGAACCTTCCTTCTACTTGAACTTCTTGAACTTCTTGAACCTTCCTGCTACTTGAAGTTCTTGAACCTTCCTGCTACTTGAACTTCTTGAACTTCTTGAACCTTCCTGCTACTTGAACTTCTTGAACTTCTTGAACCTTCCTGCTACTTGAACTTCTTGAACCTTCCTGCTACTTGAACTTCTTGACCTTCCTGCTACTTGAACTTCTTGAACTTCTTGAACCTTCCTGCTACGTGAACTTCTTGAACCTTTCTGATACTTGAACTTCTTGAACCTTCCTGCTACTTGAACTTCTTGAACTTCTTGAACCTTTCTGCTACTTGAACTTCTTGGACCTTCCTGCTACTTGAACTTCTTGAACTTCTTGAACCTTCCTGCCACTTAAACTGCTTGAACGTCTTGAACCTTCCTGCTACTTGAACTTCTTTAACTTCTTGAACCTTCCTGCTACTTGAACTTCTTGATCCTTCCTGCTACTTAAACTTCTTGAACTTTTTGAACCTTCCTGCTACTTGAACTTCTTGAACTTCTTGAACCTTCCTGCTACTTGAACTTCTTGCACTTCTTGAACCTTCCTGCTACTTGAACTTCTTGAACCTTCCTGCTACTTGAACTTCTTGAACTTCTTGAACCTTCCTGCTACTTGAAATACTTGAACTTCTTGAACCTTCCTGTTACTTGAACTTCTTGAACTTCTTGAACCTTCCTGCTACTTGAACTTCTTTAACCTTCCTGCTACTTGAACTTCTTGAACCTTCCTGCTACTTGAACATCTTGAACTTCTTGAACCTTCCTGCTACTTGAAATACTTGAACCTTCCTGCTACTTGAACTTCTTGAACTTTTTGAACCTTCCTGCAACTTGAACTTCTTGAACTTCTTGAAACTTCCTGCTACTTGAACTTCTTGAACTTCTTGAACCTTCCTGCTACTTGAACTTCTTGAACCTTCCAGCTACTTTAACCTCTTGATCTTTTTGAACCTTTCTGCTACTTGAACTTCTTGAACTTCTTGAACCTTCCTGCTACTTGGAAATACTTGAACTTCTTGAACCTTCCTGTTACATGAACTTCGTGAACTTCTTGAACCTTCCTGCTACTTGAACTTCTTTAACCTTCCTGCTACTTGAACTTCTTGAACCTTCCTGCCACTTGAACTTCTACAACTTCTTTACCTTTCCTGCTACTTGAAATACTTGAACTTCTTGAACCTTCCTGCTACTTGAACTTCTTGAACTTCTCGAACCTTCCTGCTACTTGAACTTCTTGGACCTTCCAGCTACTTGAACTTCTTGAACCTTCCTGCTACTTGAACTTCTTGAACCTTCCTGCTACTTGAACTTCTTGAACTTCTTGAACCTTCCGGCTACTTGAACTTCTTGAACGTCTCGAACCTTTCTGCTACTTGAACTTCTTGAACTTCTTGAACCTTCCTGCTACTTGAACTTCTTGAACGTCTTGAACCTTCATGCCTTGAACTTCTTGAACCCTCCTGCTACTTGAACTTCTTGAACCTTCCTGCTAATTGAACTTCTTGAACTTCTTAAACCTTCCTGCTACTTGAACTTCTTGAACTTTTTAAACCTTCCTGCTACTTGAACATCTTGAACCTTCCTGTAACTTGTACTTCTTGAACTTCTTGAACCTTCCTGCTACTTGAACTTCTTGAATTTCTTGAACCTTTCTGCTATTTGAACTTCTTGAACCTTCCTGCTACTTGAATTTCTTGAACTTCTTGAACCTTCCTGCTACTTGAACTTTTTGAACGTCTTGAACCTTCCTGCTACTTGAACTTCTTGAACTTCTTGAACCTTCCTGCTACTTGAACTTCTTGAACCTTCCTGCTACTTGAACTTCTTGAACTTTTTGAACCTTCCTGCTACTTGAACTTCTTGAACTTCTTGAACCTTCCTGCTACTTGAACTTCTTGAACTTTTTGAACCTTCCTGCTACTTGAACTTCTTGAACCTTCCTGCTACTTGAACTTCTTGAACTTCTTGAACCTTCCTGCTACTTGAAATACTTGAACTTCTTGAACCTTCCTGTTACATGAACTTCTTGAACTTCATGAACCTTCCTGCTACTTGAAATTCTTTGACCTTCCTGCTACTTGAACTTCTTGAACCTTCCTGCTACTTGAATTTCTTGAACTTCTTGAACCTTCCTGCTACTTGAAATACTTGAACTTCTTGAACCTTCCTGCTACTTGAAATACTTGAACTTCTTGAACCTTCCTGTCACTTGAACTTCTTGAACTTCCTGAACCTTCCTGCTACTTGAACTTCTTGAACCTTCCTGCTACTTGAACTTCTTGAACCTTCCAGCTACTTGACCTTCTTGAACTTCTTGAACCTTCCTGCTACTTGAACTTCTTCAACCTTCCTGCTACTTGAACTTCTTGAACTTCTTGACCCTTCCTGCCACTCGAACTTCTTGAACTTCTTGAACCTTCCTGCTACCTGAACTTCTTGAACTTCTTGAACCTTCTTGCTATTTGAACTTCTTGAACTTCTTGAATATTCCTGCTACTTGAACTTTTTGATCTTCTTGAACCTTCCTGCTACTTGAACTTCTTGAACCTCCCTGTTACTTGAACTTTTTGAACTTCTTGAACCTTCCTGCTACTTGAACTTCTTGAAACTTGCTGCTACTTGAACTTCTTGAACTTCTTGAACCTTCCTGCTACTTAAACTTCTTGAACTTCTTGAACCTTCCTGTTACTTGAACTTTTTGAACCTTCCTGCTACTTGAACTTCTTGAACCTTCCTGCTACTTGAACTTCTTGAACCTTCCTGCTACTTGAACTTCTTGAACCTTCCTGCTACTTGAACTTCTTGAACTTTCCTGCTACTTGAACTTCTTGAACCTTACTGCTTCTTGAACTTCTTGAACTTCTTGAACCTTCCTGCTAAATGGACTTCTTGAACTTCTTGAAATGTCTACTACCTGAACTTCTTGAACTTCTTGAACCTTACTGCTACTTAAACTTCTTGAACTTCTTGCACCTTCCTGCTACTTGAACTTCTAGAACTTTCCTGCTACTTGAACTACTTGAACGTTCCTGCTACTTGAACTTCTTGAACTTCTTGCACCTTCCTGCTACTTGAACTTCTTGACCCTTCCTGCAACTTAAACTTCTTGAACTTTTTTACCTTCTTGAACCTTCCTGCTACTTGAACTTCTTGAACCTTCTTGCTACTTGAACTTCTTGAATATTCCTGCTACTTGAACTTCTTGAACTTCTGGAACCTTTCTGCTACTTGAACTTCTTGAACCTTCCTGCTACTTGAACTACTTGAACTTCCTGAAACTTCCTGCTGCTTGAACTTCTTGAACCTTCCTGGTATTTGAACTTCTTGAACTTCTTGAACCTTCCTGCTACTTGAACTTCTTGAACCTTCCTGCTACTTGAACTTCTTGAACTTCCTGAACCTTCCTGCTACTTGAACTTCTTGAACTTCTTGAACCTTCCTGCTACTTGAACTTCTTGAACTTCTTGAACCTTCCTGCTACTTGAACTACTTGAACTTCCTGAACCTTCCTGCTGCTTGAACTTCTTGAACCTTCCTGCTATTTGAACTTCTTGAACTTCTTGAACCTTCCTGCTACTTGAACTTCTTGAACCTTCCTGCTACTTGAACTTCTTGAACTTCTTGAACCTTCCTGCTACTTGAACTTCTTGATCTTCTTGAACCTTCCTGCTACTTGAACTTCTTGAACTTCTTGAACCTTCCTGCTACTTGAACTACTTGAACTTCCTGAACCTTCCTGCTGCCTGAACTTCTTGAACCTTCCTGCTACTTGAACTTTTTAAACCTTCCTGCTACTTGAACTTCTTGAACCTTCCTGCTACTTGAACTTCTTGAACCTTCCTGCTACCTGAACTTTTTGAACCTTCCTGCTACTTGAAGTTCTTGAACCTTCCTGCTACTTCAACTTCTTGAACTTCTTGAACCTTCCTGCTACTTGAACTTATTGAACCTTCCTGCTACTTGAACTTCTTGAACCTTCCTGCTACTTGAACTTCTTGAACCTTCCTACCACTTGAACTTCTTGAACTTCTTGAACTTTCCTGCTACTTGAAATTCTTGAACATTCCTGCAACTTGAACTTCACGAACTTCTTGAACCTTCCTGCTAATTGAACTTCTTGAACTTCTTGAACCTTCCTGCTTCTTGAACTTCTTGAACCTTCCTTCTACTTGAACTTCTTGAACTTCTTGAGCCTTCCTGCTACATGAACTTATTGAACTTCTTGAACCTTCCTGCTACTTGAACTTCTTGAACCTTCCTGCTTCTTGAACTTCTTGAAACTTCCTGCTACATGAACTTCTTAAACTTCTTGAACCTTCCTGCTACTTGAAGTTCTTGAACCTTCCTGCTACTTTAACTTCTTGAACTTCTTGAACCTTCCTGCTACTTGAACTTCTTGAACCTTCCTGCTACTTGAACTTCTTGAACCTTCCTGCTACTTGAACTTCTTGAACCTTCCTACCACTTGAAGTTCTTGAACTTCTTGAACTTTCCTGCTACTTGAAATTCTTGAACATTCCTGCAACTTGAACTTCACGAACTTCTTGAACCTTCCTGCTAATTGAACTTCTTGAACTTCTTGAACCTTCCTGCTTCTTGAACTTCTTGAACCTTCCTTCTACTTGAACTTCTTGAACTTCTTGAGCCTTCCTGCTACATGAACTTCTTGAACTTCTTGAACCTTCCTGCTACTTGAACTTCTTGAACCTTCTTGCTTCTTGAACTTCTTGAAACTTCCTGCTACATGAACTTCTTAAACTTCTTGAACCTTCCTGCTACTTGAAGTTCTTGAACCTTCCTGCTATTTTAACTTCTTGAACTTCTTGAACCTTCCTGCTACTTGAACTTCTTGAACTTCTTGAACCTTCCTGCTACTTGAACTTATTGAACCTTCCTGCTACTTGAACTTCTTGACCTTCCTGCTACATGAACTTCTTGAACTTCTTGAACCTTCCTGCTACTTGAACTTCTTGAACCTTCCTGCTACTTGAACTTCTTGAACCTTCCTGTTTCTTGAACTTCTTGAACCTTTCTGCTACTTGAACTTCTTGAAACTTCCTGCTACTTGAACTTCTTGAACTTCTTGAACCTTCTTGCTACTTGAACTTCTTGAACGTCTTGAACCTTCATGCTACTTGACCTTCTTGAACTTCTTGAACCTTCCTGCTACTTGAACTTCTTGAACGTCTTGAACCTTCCTGCTACTTGAACTTCTTGAACCTTCCTGCCACTTGAACTTCTTGAACTTCTTGAACTTTCCTGCTACTTGATATTCTTGAACATTCCTGCTACTTTAACTTCTTGAACTTCTTGAACCTTCCTGCTACTTGAACTTCTTGAACTTCTTGAACCTTCCTGCTTCTTGAACTTCTTGAACCTTCCTTCTACTTGAACTTCTTGAACTTCTTGAATATCCTGCTACTTGAACTTCTTGAACTTCTTGAACCTTCCTGCTACTTGAACTTCTTGAACCTTCCTGCTTCTTGAACTTCTTGAAACTTCCTGCTACATGAACTTCTTAAACTTCTTGAACCTTCCTGCTACTTGAAGTTCTTGAACCTTCCTGCTACTTGAACTTCTTGAACTTCTTGAACCTTCCTGCTACTTGAACTTCTTGAACTTCTTGAACCTTCCTGCTACTTGAACTTATTGAACCTTCCTGCTACTTGAACTTCTTGACCTTCCTGCTACATGAACTTCTTGAACTTCTTGAACCTTCCTGCTACTTGAACTTCTTGAACCTTCCTGCTACTTGAACTTCTTGAACCTTCCTGTTACTTGAACTTCTTGAACCTTCCTGCTACTTGAACTTCTTGAACCTTCCTGCTACTTGAACTTCTTGAATCTTCCTGCTACTTGAACTTCTTGAACTTCTTGAACCTTCTTGCTACTGGAACTTCTTGAACGTCTTGAACCTTCATGCTACTTGAACTTCATGAACTTCTTTAACCTTCCTGCTACTTGAACTTCTTGAACGTCTTGAAACTTCCTGCTACTTGAACTTCTTGAATTTCTTGAACCTTCCTGCTACTTGAACTTCTTGGACCTTCCTGCTACTTGAACTTCTTGAACTTCTTGAACCCTCCTGCTACTTGAACTTCTTGAACCCTCCTGCTACTTGAACTTTTTGAACTTCATGAACCTTCCTGCTACTTGAACTTCTTGAACTTCGTGAACCTTCCTGCTACTTGAACTTCTTGAACTTCTTGAACCTTCCTGCTACTTGAACTTCTTGAACCTTCCTCCTACTTGAACTTCTTGAACCTTCCTGCTACTTGAACTTCATGAACTTCTTGAACCTTCCTGCTACTTGAACTTCTTGAACTTCTTGAACCTTTTTGCTACTTGAACTTCTTGAACCTTCCGGTTACTTGAACTTCTTGAACTTATTGAACCTTCCAGCTACTTGAACTTTTCAAACTTCTTGAACGTTCCTGCTACTTGAACTTCTTGAACCTTCCTGCTACTTGAACTTCTTGAAACTCTTGAACCTTCCTGCCACTTGAAATACTTGAACTTCTTGAAACTTCCTGTTACTTGAACTTCTTGAACTTCTTGAACCTTCCTGCTACTTGAACTTATTGAGCCTTACTGCTACTTGAACTTCTTGAACCTTCCTGCTACTTGAACTTTTTGAACTTCTTGAACCTTCCTGCTACTTGAAATACTTGAACTTCTTGAACCTTCCTGTTACTTGAACTTCTTGAACTTCTTGAACCTTGCTGCTACTTGAACTTCTTGAACCTTCCTGCTACTTGAACTTCTTGAACCTTCCTGCTACTTGAACTTCTTGAACTTCTTGAACCTTCCTGCTACTTGAACTTCTTGAACCTTCCTGCTACCTTAACTTCTTGAACTTCTTGACCCTTCTTGCTACTTGAACTTCTTGAACTTCTTGAACCTTCCTGCTACTTGAACTTCTTGAACTTCTTGAACCTTCCTGCTACTTGAACTTCTTGAACTTCTTGAACCTTCCTGCTACTTGAACTTCTTGAAATTCTTGAACCTTTCTGCTACTTGAACTTCTTTAACTTCTTGAACCTTCTTGCTACTTGAACTTTTGGAACTTCTTGAACCTTCCTGCTACTTGAACTTTTTGAACTTCTTGAACCTTCCTGCTACTTGAACTTCTTGAACATCTTGAACCCTCCTGCTACTTGAACTTCTTGAAACTTCCTGCTACTTGAACTTGAACTTCTTGAACCTTCCTGCTACTTGAACTTCTTGAACTTCTTGAACCTTCCTGCTACTTGAACTTTTTGAACTTCTTGAACCTACCTGCTACTTGAACTTCTTGAATTTCTTGAACCTTCCTGCTACTTGAACTTCTTGAACTTTTTGAACCTTCCTGCTACTCGAACTTCTTGAACTTCTTGAACTTTCCTGCTACTTGAACTTCTTGAACCTTCCTGCTACTTGAACTTCTTGAACCTTCCTGCTACTTGAACTTCTTGAACCTTCCTGCTACTTGAACTTCTTGAACCTTCCTGCTACTTGAACTTCTTGAACCTTCCTGCTACTTGAACTTCTTGAACCTTCCTGCTACTTGAACTTCTTGAACCTTCCTTCTACTTGAACTTCTCGAACCTTCCTGCTACTTGAACTTCTTGAACTTCTTGAACCTTCCTGCTACTGGAACTTCTTGAACGTCTTGAACCTTCCTGCTACTCGAACTTCTTGAACTTCTTAAACCTTATTGCTACTTGAACTTCTTGAACGTCTTGAACCTTCCTGCTACTTGAACTTCTTGAACTTCTTGAACCTTCCTGCTACTTGAACTTCTTGAACTTCTTGAACCTTCCTGCTACTTGAACTTCCTGAACCTTCCTGCTACTTGAACTTCTTGAACCTTCTTGCTACTTGAACTTCTTGAACCTTCCTGCTACTTGAACTTCTTGACCCTTCCTGCTACTTTACCTTCTTGAACCTTCCAGCTACTTGAACTACTTGAACTTCCTGAACCTTCCTTCTGCTTGAACTTCTTGAACCTTCCTGCTACTTGAACTTCTTGAACTTCTTGAACCTTCCTGCTACCTGAACTTCTTGAACTTCTTGAACGTTCCTACTACTTGAACTTCTTGAACCTTCCTGCTACTTGAATTTCTTGAACCGTCCTGCTACTTGAACTACTTGAACTTCTTGAACCTTCCTGCTACTCGAACTTCTTGAACCTTCCTGCTACTCGAACTTCTTGAACTTCTTGAACCTTCCTGCTACTTGAACTTCTTGAACCTTCCTGCTACTTGAACTTCTTGAACTTCTTGAACCTTCCTGCTACTTGAACTTCTTGAACCTTCCTGCTACTTGAACTTCTTGAACCTTCCTACCACTTGAACTTCTTGAACTTTCCTGCTACTTGAAATTCTTGAACATTCCTGCTACTTGAACTTCTTGAACTTCTTGAACCTTCCTGCTACCTGAACTTCTTGAACTTCTTGAACCTTCCTGCTACTTGAACTTCTTGAACCTTCCTTCTACTTGAACTTCTTGAACTTCTTGAACCTTCCTTCTACTTGGACTTCTTGAACTTCTTGAACTTTCCTGCTACTTGAAGTTCTTGAACCTTCCTGCTACTTGAACTTCTTGAACTTCTTGAACCTTCCTGCTACTTGAACTTCTTGAACCTTCCTGCTACATGAACTTCTTGAACTTCTTGAACCTTCCTGCTACTTGAACTTCTTGAACCTTCCTGCTACTTGAACTTGTTGAACCTTCCTGCTACTTGAACTTCTTGAACTTCTTGAACCTTTCTGCTACTTGAGCTTCTTGAACCTTCCTGCTACTTGAACTTCTTGAACTTCTTGAACCTTCCTGCTACTTGAACTTCTTGAACGTCTTGAACCTTCCTGCTACTTGAACTTCTTTAACTTCTTGAACTTCTTTAACTTCTTGAACCTTCCTGCTACTTGAACTTCTTGATCCTTCCTGCTACTTGAACTTCTTGAACTTTTTGAACCTTCCTGCTACTTGAACTTCTTGAACTTCTTGAACCTTCCTGCTACTTGAACTTCTTGAACTTCTTGAACCTTCCTGCTACTTGAACTTCTTGAACCTTCCTGCTACTTGAACTTCTTGAACTTCTTGAACCTTCCTGCTACTTGAAATACTTGAACTTCTTGAACCTTCCTGTTACTTGAACTTCTTGAACTTCTTGAACCTTCCTGCTACTTGAACTTCTTTAACCTTCCTGCTACTTGAACTTCTTGAACCTTCCTGCTACTTGATCTTCTTGAACTTCTTGAACCTTCCTGCTACTTGAAATACTTGAACCTTCCTGCTACTTGAACTTCTTGAACTTTTTGAACCTTCCTGCAACTTGAACTTCTTGAACTTCTTGAACCTTCCTGCTACTTGAACTTCTTGAACTTCTTGAACCTTCCTGCTACTTGAACTTCTTGAACCTTCCAGCTACTTTAACCTCTTGATCTTTTTGAACCTTCCTGCTACTTGAACTTCTTGAACTTCTTGAACCTTCCTGCTACTTGGAAATACTTGAACTTCTTGAACCTTCCTGTTACATGAACTTCTTGAACTTCTTGAACCTTCCTGCTAATTGAACTTCTTTAACCTTCCTGCTACTTGAACTTCTTGAACCTTCCTGCCACTTGAAGTTCTACAACTTCTTTAACCTTCCTGCTACTTGAAATACTTGAACTTCTTGAACCTTCCTGCTACTTGAACTTCTTGAACTTCTTGAACCTTCCTGCTACTTGAACTTCTTGGACCTTCCAGCTACTTAAACTTCTTGAACCTTCCTGCTACTTGAACTTCTTGAACCTTCCTGCTACTTGAACTTCTTGAACTTCTTGAACCTTCCTGCTACTTGAACTTCTTGAACGTCTTGAACCTTCCTGCTACTTGAACTTCTTGAACTTCTTGAACCTTCCTGCTACTTGAACTTCTTGAACGTCTTGAACCTTCATGCCTTGAACTTCTTGAACCCTCCTGCTACTTGAACTTCTTGAACCTTCCTGCTAATTGAACTTCTTGAACTTCTTGAACCTTCCTGCTACTTGAACTTCTTGAACTTTTTGAACCTTCCTGCTACTTGAACTTCTTGAACCTACCTGCAACTTGAACTTCTTTAACTTCTTGAACCTTCCTGCTACTTGAACTTCTTGAATTTCTTGAACCTTTCTGCTATTTGAACTTCTTGAACCTTCCTGCTACTTGAATTTCTTGAACTTCTTGAACCTTCCTGATACTTGAACTTCTTGAACGTCTTGAACCTTCCTGCTACTTGAACTTCTTGAACTTCTTGAACCTTCCCGCTACTTGAACTTCTTGAACCTTCCTGCTACTTGAACTTCTTGAACTTTTTGAACCTTCCTGCTACTTGAACTTCTTGAACTTCTTGAACCTTCCTGCTACTTGAACTTCTTGAACTTTTTGAACCTTCCTGCTACTTGAACTTCTTGAACCTTCCTGCTACTTGAACTTCTTGAACTTCTTGAAACTTCCTGCTACTTGAAATACTTGAACTTCTTGAACCTTCCTGTTACTTGAATACCTTGAACTTCTTGAACCTTCCTGCTACTTGAAATACTTGAACTTCTTGAACCTTTCTGTCACTTGAACTTTTTGAACTTCCTGAACCTTCCTGCTACTTGAACTTCTTGAACCTTCCTGCTACTTGAACTTCTTGAACTTCTTGAACCTTTTTGCTATTTGAACTTCTTGAACTTCTTGAATATTCCTGCTACTTGAACTGCTTGAACTTCTTGCACCTTCCTGCTACTTGAACTTCTAGAACTTTCCTGCTACTTGAACTACTTGAACGTTCCTGCTACTTGAACTTCTTGAACTTCTTGCACCTTCCTGCTACTTGAACTTCTTGACCCTTCCTGCAACTTAAACTTCTTGAACTTTTCTAACTTCTTGAACCTTCCTGCTACTTGAACTTCTTGAACCTTCTTGCTACTTGAACTTCTTGAATATTCCTGCTACTTGAACTACTTGAACTTCTTGAACCTTTCTGCTACTTGAACTTCTTGAACCTTCCTGCTACTTGAACTACTTGAACTTCCTGAACCTTCCTGCTGCTTGAACTTCTTGAACCTTCCTGGTATTTGAACTTCTTGAACTTCTTGAACCTTCCTGCTACTTGAACTTCTTTAACCTTCCTGCTACTTGAACTTCTTTAACCTTCCTGCTACTTGAACTTCTTGAACCTTCCTGCTACTTGAATTCCTTGAACTTCTTGAACCTTCCTGCTACTTGAAATACTTGAACTTCTTGAACCTTCCTGTCACTTGAACTTATTGAACTTCCTGAACCTTCCTGCTACTTGAACTTCTTGAACCCTTCTGCTACTTGAACTTCTTGAACTTCTTGAACCTTCCTGCTACTTGAACTTCTTTGACCTTCCTGCTACTTGAACTTCCTGAACTTCTTGACCCTTCCTGCCACTTGAACTTCTTGTACTTCTTGAATCTTCCTGCTAACTGAAATTCTTGAACTTCTTGAACCTTTTTGCTATTTGAACTTCTTGAACTTCTTGAATATTCCTGCTACTTGAACTTTTCGAACTTCTTGAACCTTCCTGCTACTTGAACTTCTGAACCTTCCTGTTACTTGAACTTTTTGAACTTCTTGAACCTTCCTGCTAATTGAACTTCTTGAAACTTGCTGCTACTTGAACTTCTTGAACTTCTTGAACCTTCCTGCTACTTGAACTTCTTGAACTTCTTGAACCTTCCTGTTACTTGAACTTTTTGAACCTTCCTGCTACTTGAACTTCTTGAACCTCATGCTACTTGAACTTCTCGAACATTCCTGCTACTTGAACTTCTTGAACCTTCCTGCTACTTGAACTTGTTGAACTTTCCTGCTACTTGAACTTCTTGAACCTTACTGCTTCATGAACTTCTTGAACTTCTTCAACCTTCCTGCTAAATGGACTTCTTGAACTTCTTGAAATTTCTACTACCTGAACTTCTTGAACTTCTTGAACCTTCCTGCTACTTGAACTTCTTGAACTTCTCGCACCTTCCTGCTACTTGAACTTCTAGAACTTTCCTGCTACTTGAACTACTTGAACGTTCCTGCTACTTGAACTTCTTGAACTTCTTGCACCTTCCTGCTATTTAAACTTCTTGACCCTTCCTGCAACTTAAACTTCTTGAACTTTTTTAACTTCTTGAACCTTCCTGCTACTTGAACTTCTTGAACCTTCTTGCTACTTGAACTTCTTGAATATTCCTGCTACTTGAACTACTTGAACTTCTTGAACCTTTCTGCTACTTGAACTTCTTGAACCTTCCTGCTACTTGAACTACTTGAACTTCCTGAACCTTCCTGCTACTTGAACTTCTTGAACCTTCCTGCTACTTGAACTTCTTGAACCTTCCTGCTACTTGAACTTCTTGAACTTCTTGAACCTTCCTGCTACTTGAACTTCTTGAACGTCTTGAACCTTCCTGCTACTCGAACTTCTTGAACTTCTTGAACCTTATTGCTACTTGAACTTCTTGAACGTCTTGAACCTTCCTGCTACTTGAACTTCTTGAACTTCTTGAACCTTCCTGCTACTTGAACTTCTTGAACTTCTTGAACCTTCCTGCTACTTGAACTTCTTGAACCTTCCTGCTACTTGAACTTCTTGAACCTTCTTGCTACTTGAACTTCTTGAACCTTCCTGCTACTTGAACTTCTTGACCCTTCCTGCTACTTCAACTTCTTGAACCTTCCAGCTACTTGAACTACTTGAACTTCCTGAACCTTCCTGCTGCTTGAACTTCTTGAACCTTCCTTCTACTTGAACTTCTTGAACTTCTTGAACCTTCCTGCTACTTGATCTTCTTGAACTTCTTGAACGTTCCTACTACTTGAACTTCTTGAACCTTCCTGCTACTTGAATTTCTTGAACCGTCCTGCTACTTGAACTACTTGAACTTCTTGAACATTCCTGCTACTCGAACTTCTTGAACCTTCCTGCTACTAGAACTTCTTGAACTTCTTGAACCTTCCTGCTACTTGAACTTCTTGAACTTCTTGAACCTTCCTGCTATTTGAACTTCTTGAACCTTCCTGCTACTTGAACTTCTTGAACCTTCCTACCACTTGAACTTCTTGAACTTTCCTGCTACTTGAAATTCTTGAACTTTCCTGCTACTTGAACTTCTTGAACTTCTTGAACCTTCCTGCTACCTGAACTTATTGAACTTCTTGAACCTTCCTGCTACTTGAACTTCTTGAACCTTCCTTCTACTTGAACTTCTTGAACTTCTTGAACCTTCCTTCTACTTGGACTTCTTGAACTTCTTTAACCTTCCTGCTACTTGAAGTTCTTGAACCTTCCTGCTACTTGAACTTCTTGAACTTCTTGAACCTTCCTGCTACTTGAACTTCTTGAACTTCTTGAACCTTCCTGCTACTTGAACTTCTTGAACCTTCCTGCTACTTGAACTTCTTGACCTTCCTGCTACATGAATTCTTGAACTTCTTGAACCTTCCTGCTACTTGAACTTCTTGAACCTTCCTGCTACTTGAACTTCTTGAACCTTCCTGCTACTTGAACTTCTTGAACTTCTTGAACCTTTCTGCTACTTGAACTTCTTGAACCTTCCTGCTACTTGAACTTCTTGAACTTCTTGAACCTTCCTGCTACTTGAACTTCTTGAACGTCTTGAACCTTCCTGCTACTTGAATTTTTTGAACTTTTTCAACCTTCCTGCTACTTGAACTTCTTGAACTTCTTGAACCTTCCTGCTACTTGAACTTCTTGAACTTCTTGAACCTTCCTGCTACTTGAACTTCTTGAACCTTCCTGCTACTTGAACTTCTTGAACTTCTTGAACCTTCCTGCTACTTGAAATACTTGAACTTCTTGAACCTTCCTGTTACTTGAACTTCTTGAACTTCTTGAACCTTCCTGCTACTTGAACTTCTTTAACCTTCCTGCTACTTGAACTTCTTGAACCTTCCTGCTACTTGAACTTCTTGAACTTCTTGAACCTTCCTGCTACTTGAAATACTTGAACCTTCCTGCTACTTGAACTTCTTGAACTTTTTGAACCTTCCTGCAACTTGAACTTCTTGAACTTCTTGAACCTTCCTGCTACTTGAACTTCTTGAACTTCTTGAACCTTCCTGCTACTTGAACTTCTTGAACCTTCCAGCTACTTTAACCTCTTGATCTTTTTAAACCTTCCTGCTACTTGAACTTCTTGAACTTCTTGAACCTTCCTGCTACTTGAAATACTTGAACTTCTTGAACCTTCCTGTCACTTGAACTTCTTGAACTTCCTGAACCTTCCTGCTACTTGAACTTCTTGAACCTTCCTGCTACTTGAACTTCTTGAACCTTCCTGCTACTTGAACTTCTTGAACCTTCCTGCTACTTGAACTTCTTGACCCTTCCTGCAACTTTAACTTCTTGAACTTTTTTAACTTCTTGAACCTTCCTGCTACTTGAACTTCTTGAACCTTCTTGCTACTTGAACTTCTTGAATATTCCTGCTACTTGAACTACTTGAACTTCTTGAACCTTTCTGCTACTTGAACTCCTTGAACCTTCCTGCTACTTGAACTACTTGAACTTCCTGAACCTTCCTGCTGCTTGAACTTCTTGAACCTTCCTGGTATTTGAACTTCTTGAACTTCTTGAACCTTCCTGCTACTTGAACTTCTTTAACCTTCCTGCTACTTGAACTTCTTTCCCCTTCCTGCTACTTGAACTTCTTGAACCTTCCTGCTACTTGAATTCCTTGAACTTCTTGAACCTTCCTGCTACTTGAAATACTTGAACTTCTTGAACCTTCCTGTCACTTGAACTTATTGAACTTCCTGAACCTTCCTGCTACTTGAACTTCTTGAACCCTCCTGCTACTTGAACTTCTTGAACTTCTTGAACCTTCCTGCTACTTGAACTTCTTTGACCTTCCTGCTACTTGAACTTCTTGAACTTCTTGACCCTTCCTGCCACTTGAACTTCTTGTACTTCTTGAATCTTCCTGCTAACTGAAATTTTTGAACTTCTTGAACCTTTTTGCTATTTGAACTTCTCGAACTTCTTGAATATTCCTGCTACTTGAACTTTTCGAACTTCTTGAACCTTCCTGCTACTTGAACTTCTGAACCTTCCTGTTACTTGAACTTTTTGAACTTCTTGAACCTTCCTGCTAATTGAACTTCTTGAAACTTGCTGCTACTTGAACTTCTTGAACTTCTTGAACCTTCCTGCTACTTGAACTTCTTGAACATCTTGAACCTTCCTGTTACTTGAACTTTTTGAACCTTCCTGCTACTTGAACTTCTTGAACCTTCCTGCTACTTGAACTTCTCGAACATTCCTGCTACTTGAACTTCTTGAACCTTCCTGCTACTTGAACTTGTTGAACTTTCCTGCTACTTGAACTTCTTGAACCTTACTGCTTCATGAACTTCTTGAACTTCTTCAACCTTCCTGCTAAATGGACTTCTTGAACTTCTTGAAATTTCTACTACCTGAACTTCTTGAACTTCTTGAACCTTCCTGCTACTTGAACTTCTTGAACTTCTCGCACCTTCCTGCTACTTGAACTTCTAGAACTTTCCTGCTACTTGAACTACTTGAACGTTCCTGCTACTTGAACTTCTTGAACTTCTTGCACCTTCCTGCTATTTAAACTTCTTGACCCTTCCTGCAACTTAAACTTCTTGAACTTTTTTAACTTCTTGAACCTTCTTGCTACTTGAACTTCTTGAACCTTCTTGCTACTTGAACTTCTTGAATATTCCTGCTACTTGAACTACTTGAACTTCTTGAACCTTTCTGCTACTTGAACTTCTTGAACCTTCCTGCTACTTGAACTACTTGAACTTCCTGAACCTTCCTGCTACTTGAACTTCTTGAACCTTCCTTCTACTTGAACTTCTTGAACTTCTTGAACCTTCCTGCTACTTGAACTTCTTGAACGTCTTGAACCTTCCTGCTACTTGAACTTCTTGAACTTCTTGAACCTTCCTGCTGTTCCGGCCCTTTTCAGTATTAGGCCGTAACCAAACGCGGATGAGGTTCGGGAGTGAATCAGTTGCAGCAACGTAGTATTCTTTATTGTTACTTCAGGATTGACACAGGCTTCGTAATTGGTAGGAAGTCTTTAGATTGGAAGGTAATCTCGTAACTCTGTAGCGCATCTGTGATCTCTACAGATGTTTTCTCGACAGCCGAGCTTCAGCTACTGACAGCGATGCTTCTGTTTGTAGAAGCGACCTCTACGGCAGACCACCTCAAATGAACCACGATATCTCTCGCCGATCCTATTTATATGCCTGGCGGGCGCACATCTAGGACCCCCACGCACAAAAAATTTTTTATTACAATAAAAATATTTTTAAAACGTCAATCAATCACATTGAGTATCCTTTGACGATCAATAATTCTGATGACAAAATGCTTCCGAATTATGAACGGAGGTAGACAGGTATGGCCTTTGCTGTCATCATAAACAAATTTCAACGGTAATCCTACATCTTGTTAAACATTATTTTTAGTGTCAATATTATATTTTAGTGTCAATTCAATACTAGATTTATTATCTATAATCAACCAAATAATCACTCTATGCACTTAGCTCAAACAATTTGTTCATTTATTATAAAGTTATTTATCAATTGATTCTTAGAATTCGTGGATAATCCAGATATTTCGGATACAAAAGATACACCGCACAATTTTATTAACATTTCAAAATATCAAAATCAAACATCAAAACGCGTCCTTAATAAATCCTTTCCATAAGGTATACTTTTCTTGAACAAAATGGACACCTACCGTCAGATCGAGAACATAATTTTTATTTAGGATTAACATATTAACATAGTTCGAGAACAGAATTTTCAATGCAATTTGAAATAAAAAGGAAAACTCCATCATAAGACTAAGTTACATAAAAATATAGAAAAAATGTTTAAATGCGCAAACAATACATTACATTACTACAACTGGCAAGGTAAAAGTAGAATAGGTTTCAAATCGTCCTACGATTTAAATTAACATATCAATTCAACTAAATTAAAGATTGAAAGGAAATAAAAGAAAAATCAATAGCTAATTCAATTCCACCAATCTAAAACAATAAATGAACTGAGCAGAGGGCGAGTAACGCGACATCAATGTTTATAATTAACGACAATAAAAACATATTCCGTATATAATAGAAAAATCTCCGTATAAAATAGTAGTAATCTAAGACATGGGAGGATTCTACTCCTCGGAAGATATTAAAACCAAGAATATGATAATCAGATCCATCTTAATCAGAGCTTAAGGTGAAACTGTAATTACTTGTTTAGGACTATTACAGATTTCTTTTAAGGCGGTTCGACGCAAAGCGACGTCCTCGCCACTTAGACGACCTATTACTTTATTAAGGTCGCGTTTTATGTAAATAATCATTACCGTAATTATGATAGTAATTATCGTGTAAAGAAGCAACATTATGTCGCTCAACTGGTCAGGAATGAGATCTACTCTCGTTTCCTCGGTGTGTCGGATGAGTTCATCCGATATTTGACCGTTGTTGGCTTTAATCGCCGTTAGAATGGTGTCTACATTAAGGTTAGATACCTTATTGCCCATCTTAGCAGGCCAAAAAGCTACTAACAGTGCGGGAATTAAAATTGTGATTTATTTTAATCACCTAAATGTGATAAAGAAATTATGACTTTATAAATGTTGATGTAGAAAAAGTAATTCTTCACTGGATATTTGTTGGGAATGCAGCAATTCTGATTATGAACACGAGTTCGACGTGTTCTGCAGATTCAAATATTTGGATTCGAGTACGCAACGGGGATTCGAGGTTCAGGAACACTTGAAAGTTGCAGTAGGCTTCCTGTAATACTTCCTTTCGTATCTTGATACCGAAGACTATTTTTGTTTCCTGCGGCTGCCACAGTTGATTTACCCCGGTGCACATCGGGTTTTAAAAGTGTTCAGAAGAAACAGTGAATGACAGTGGAAGTCTAGCGTTGTAGTATTAAACGCTAACCTTAGGTGGAACAGCAAGTATTTGCTTATTACAATGACATTAAACTTTGATTGATTGATTGATTAATTGATTGATTGATTGATTGATTGATTGATTGATTGATTGATTTATTGATTATGAATCATTATTGAAGTTAAATAGGTACGCTACCAAGTACTAATTGAAGGTTCAAAGTGTATGTGTATCTTGTAAATCGGAGTGTGCACTGTCCTGGAATTGTTCAGGAGTCGCCCAAGGATTCTGAAAGGATACGATACAAGAAATTAGCATGGCCCCAAGTTTAAGTAAGCAATTGTCGTTTCATAATAAGGCAACGCTTCATTCTCATCAAGACACATTCTCATTAAGACACATTCTCATTAAGACACTTTCATTCCAACTACACTGCCTAGCATTGTTGTCAAACAATCTGCGGCAGATTCGAGGCAGTTCTCGCGGTTGCACACTCGCACTCTCGTGTCGACATCTCCACGATTACAGCTCAGTTTATCAACTTTAGCTGACGGCTTGACGAGCACAGCTCTTGATGTCGCAACAACAGTATGACAACTTCCTGAGCTCAACATCTCTTCTGAAGGTGTTAGCGCAACACAATATTTCCTAACGCAAGACATACATAAAGTCTTAGGAAAGAAACTCGTAGAACACTCTTACAAGCTAGAAACTCATTGAACGAACTTACAAACTAAATACCATTGAAATACATATATGGAATGGCGTTTTCAGAATATAAGGATGAACGGCTCCAACTAGGTTGACAATTTTACCTTCTTAACTTATCTAAAGGCAGCACATAGTTTAGGTTCGATCGGATAATCTTGTTACCGATCTTAATATCTGCGTAATTTTTACCAAGCTTTTCAATGATACCTGGTCCTAAGAAATTTAGCTGTAATTTGTGTTTTTTGGCATGATTTTTTACTAGTACACGGTCCGTCACTTTTAAGTTTTTATCGCGACGTTTCATATTTCTATAGGCAGTTCTTTCAATTGTGGCGTTAATGATCGCATTTCTAATATTGTTCACTACAATAGATGACTCGGTAAATTTTTGTTTGTGAACATCTTCATATGTAGTCGCAACATTGAAGTCTTCTAAAGTAGTAGAACTGATATACACACACGTATCTCTACCGAAAACCGTGTATGCGGGTGTATCTCCTAAAGTTTCATTATAGCTATTATTAATCGAATTCTCTACAATATCCAGCAATCTATCCCACTCATTATGAGTAAGAAAATTTAGATATAACTTGAGCAGGTGTCGAATTTTACCATTACATCGCTCAACAATGCCGTTTGAAAAAGGGGAATAAGCTAGAACTTCCTTTTTTAAGATAGAAAGTCCTTTTGTGAAATTTCTCACATTAGATGATTTAAATTCCAGGGCATTGTCGGACAGTAGCACGTCCAGGGTACCGAACAAACAGCAAAAATTCCATAGACAATCTGTAACAGTCTCTGTACATCGGTCACTAGTCGAATATAATTTAACAAATCTGGAAAAAAGGTCGATAATCACAAGAATATATTTGTTACCATTGTCCGTCATTGGTAATGGACCATAGAAATCCATGCTGATCGTTTGAAAACATCGTGTTCCAATCGGAGCATTTAGAATTTTAGTCGGCGTCGGTATTCGTGATTTTAGAATCTTACAGATGTCACAAGATTCAACAATTTTGCGTGTAATTGTCCGTTCGTACGGATGAAAATATTTTAATTTAAACTTAAACAAGGTATGATTCAAATCTGTATGGGACAAATTATGGATGAACAGAATTGTCTTGTGTAGCAGAGTATACGGCACCACAATAGTCAGAATGGTGCTGGGTCTGTTGTCAATTCTTCGTCTTTTATACAAAATGTCATTCATAATCAGAAATTCATTCATGCCAGTATTATTAACTTTTGTTGCATGCTCTAGGGCGTCCTTTATTTCAGAACAAAAGGCATCACTATCTTGTTCACGTTTAAATTCGTCTAACGACCAGTTGTCATTAATACTTGAATGGTCTGTAGTCGTATTAACTCTATCCAGTCTGCATAAGCTCGTTTTCTGTCTGCTATTAAAGTCACTGGGTTCACGTCTGGGGCTTTCAGCAGTACTGTTGTTGTTTCTTCCGTCATCACTTCCTGGCATTGTCTCCTCGAACTCTTCCTCAGTCACGGGCTTGTTACATTTGTTACCCGCAGCAGTGGCTTGCAGCCTGGTTACAACGGGAAAAGTCTCTACCTCTGGGGTTAAATCAGAACATTCTGACAGTTCTTTTTCTGTTAAAGGATTTTTGTCATGATTTAATCTACTTAATGCATCGGCGGCACTGTTCGCTTTTCCAGAAAAATACTTTAATTTGGCATCAAAAGCTTGGACATAAATACTCCATCTCGCAAGCGTGTTGTCTTCAGGCAATTTCTTTGAAAATAAGGGAACTAAAGGCTTATGATCGGTGTAAATGACCAGATCATAGCCTAAAACAAGATATTTAAAGTACTTCAACGCTTCAACTATAGCGAACATTTCCTTTTTCGTAGTTGAGTATCTTCGTTGAGTGGAATTCAACGTTTTAGAGAAAAATGCAACAGGTCTCATGTTTCGAACTTTATCAGTAGATGATTGAAGTAAAACAGCTCCTATGCCGACATTTGATGCATCACAAAACAGATGAAAATTTTGATCGAAGTTTGGGTGACTTAAGGTTGTGTTGTTACATAGTTCATCCTTTAATTTTTCAAAGGCGTTTTGACAATCTTTTGACCAAATGAATTCAACATTCTTCTTCAGAAGTTTATAGAGCGGGCTTGCGATACTCGCAAAATTTTTTATGTACCTACGAAAGAAATTTACTAGACCTAGAAATGACTGTAGTTGTTTAACATTCTTTGGAATTTCTAAATTCTTTACTTTGTCAGTACCGGTGCTTCTGGTTCCCATTCCACTAATGGAATGTCCTAAATATTCAATTTCGTCACGGAAAAACTCACATTTTTCTGATTTTATTGACAATCTAGCGTTTCTTAATAGTTCAAGTACAACTTTTATATCGGCAAGATGCTGATTTTTTTCTTTTGAATAGATGAGTACGTCATCCATAAAGACGAAAGATAGTTTTCCTAGAACAGGAGATAGCGTTTGCGTCATTACTGACTGGAAATATGCAGGTGAGGTTTTTAAACCGAATGGTAAACGATTGAACTCGTACTTTCTACTACCAACTGTAAATGCGGTTATTTCTTTACTCTCATCGGTCAGTGTAATATTATGATATCCCGACCTAAGATCTAATTTTGAGAAATATTTCTGACCATTTAAACTATAGAGAAGCTCGTCCACTCTCGGCAGCGGGAATGATTCTTCATGAATTACCTCATTTACTTTGCGAAAGTCAACTACCGGACGTATAGTTCCGTCTTTCTTATGAACTACAATTATCGGTGAATTAAAAGCTGAAATCGATGGTCTAATAATTCCGTCGTCTAACATTTTTTCGTTAACGACTTTCAAGTCTTCCATGTAACGGTGGGCAATACGATAGGGAGGGACATTTACGACATCCGCGTTAGGTTTCAAACGTATTTTGTATGGTTTAATCGCAGCAGCTGAGATCGATTCATTGTCTATAGTTATAACGTCTCTGAATTCATTCAACAAATTCAGCAATTCAGGCTTCATTTCGTCATCGTTACACTTGATATAATCATTATTTAATTTCCGCCGACCACGGGCTACTTCTTTGGAATCATAAACGTACCCTTCGTCGACAACTCCTGTGATCCCGACAGATTTACTATTAGTGTCTTTCTTCTCGACATCTAAATGACTGTCCTGAACAACACTCGTTGCCTGCACAAAAGTACTCAATCCTCCCTTTAATTCTCCTTGTATATCTGACAAGTAAACTTCGGATTCAACATGATCCTTCTCCACTTTTTCTAAGGTACTTATAATTGCATTCTCTGGTAAAACAATCGCTCTGTCGGAGCTATTAATTAACAACAACGGAATCTTTCTCCTATTGTTACCTCTCACAATCGCTTCTGCGACACAAATGCCTTCTTTTAAAGTTGCTTTCTTTATTATGTATTCTCCATTTTTACACTTTCCAACATGTCCAACATGTTTCAAAATTACATTAGGAGCAATCTCCACTTGTCGAGTATGCACTCTTAACGGCATTGGCCTTGTGAGGGAATTGGTAACTGCAACTACGCCTCGGACAGGCTGATTTTCTCTCTTACCATCCCTTTTTACTTCCTCGCCTGCTCTCTCAGCAATGCACGTCCTCTTCTCTCTTAGCTTATTTAGGACTTTTTTCTTAGCTCTGGACGTAATCGTGTCCGCCATGAGACACTCAGTATTCTCTATTAAATACTCAAGACACTCTGTCTTTCTCTTTTTTCGTCGTTTTACCTCTGCAAAGGGGATTTTCTCGTCTTTGATAATTAAACATCTTTGTTTTAAGTCTACAACGGCGTTCTTGTCCAATAAATCACGCCCAATAATGACGTCATAATTGTAAATACCATCTTTAATTATTAAAGCATTTGTCTTTAAACTTACACCGTTTTTTAACTTCAGGACAAGCTCCACCTCGCCTTCAACATTACTCTTAGCGTTAACGCCTTTTATAGTCAGAGAACTTGGCTTCACGTCATTACTTATCTCACTTATTCTGTGGTAGCTGACTAGGCACTTCTCTGATCCTGAATCAATCAATGCATTCCACAGGTCTGCATCTTTTCTAAGCACAATCATGGGCTTATGACTTTTTCGTATTACAAATAATTCATTTTGTCCTGTAACTTCAACTTCTTCATCTTCTTCGTATTTACAAACGTTCGTCGTTAAATGGCTTTCAAAACTAGTGCCATGAGCGTTCAGATCATCACTTAATTCCGCCTCTCCCAGCGATTCATATCTATTTTGACACTCAATGAGTGGATCTATCCTCTCAACATTTTTAACGAGGGAATCTTCAGCACCAGAACTCTCCTCGGGTTCACAGGGATTTGTCGCCGTAGAGTCATACTTAGTTATTGTAGTTTCATTTTTACCATCGACGTTATTTCTATCGAAAATGAAATCTTCTCCGCCGCTTACGCTAAAAAATCATTTCCACTGTTAGTTTGGTAAGTTTCTACCTGGCCTTTTTCTGACATACGAGTTTTATACTGTCCTCGCGCACGGACACGATTCGGTCTGCCTGGTCTGTTTAAATAGTCTCTTCTGGACCTACAATCTCTGGCGTAGTGTCCTAACTTATTACAACGAAAACAGGCTACATCACGCAGTGAATGCTCGGTGACTGTCTGAGATGAACCTGGTTTGTACCAATCAGTCGGTTTCCTAGCCACGGTGGTTGCCGACTCGCCTTGTCCTTGACAGACACACTCATGATTGTAACACTTCGAGCAACGCTTCGCTTCAGCTGTCTCTAATGCTTGGACTTCTAGAGTCCCCAATTCACGATCTCCAAAAAAAGATTTTACGTGAGGTCTAGCACGAAAAGTTGGTCTCGGGAAATTTGGTCTCCAGTAGGGCCTACGCGTCCTACCTCTACCTTGGAATCCGCCTCTTGTCATTGTATGCACTTCGGCCTCATCACAGGCAGCTTCAAAGTTTGATTCGGACGAATGATCATCCTCAGCACAATAGATTTCCATAGATCTCTCAGATCGAGTCGCTAATATTTGCTTATCCTCGGGAAAATTCCTAATTACAGTCACGAGTCTCTGAAGGAGCTCTTCCGACGATTTGAAGGGTTTATTGAATAGTCTTTTTGAAAAATCTTCCGTCACTAGAGGGTTGATGATGGCCATAGCTAACGCAACAACTAAGGTATTCTCGACATACTTATCGAGGGCAACAGGATCGGGACAATTTACTACATAGGGGTGGGCTCTGTTCGAACACTCCGGGCTGGTCATTATTCTGTGGGTAAATTTACGGAATTTGGACAGTATAGCCACAAACTGGCTAGCTAATGCATCGTTTCTTTTCAGGCGTACGTTATTTAGATCACAGGCGACCGCGTGCAAAGATCTTTCACCTTTTGATACGTAGATATTTTCTAACAGGTGCACGACTTCTTCGAAAGTTAATTCGTAACCTTCACTGATTATGGAGGCTACCACCGTATTGAAGTCGCCTACCCGCTTGTCTGCAGTTCGCAATAATAGATTGAGTTTAGCTTCCTCTGAGTTGTCTGACAGCATATTGAAATACGCTCTCACATTTTTTATATGCGTTTCTAGTGATTTGTTTTCTATGAAGTCCGGGTCATTCCTACGTTTTCTACCTCTGTACTGCGGTAGATCCTGCCCAGCAATTACAACACTAGGTATCGGACTGACAATAGAAGTCGTCACAGCGGTAACCGTACTAGTTACAGAGCTAACTGTTGTAACGGCTGCACTGATAACAGGGGTAACAGTGGTCGCCATCGTGCTAGGTATTTGAGGAATTGATAATCTGAAAACAGGGACGGATAACCTACCAAAACTGGTCAAATACGGAATGGTTCTTATATACTCGTATTCGTCAGAGTCACTGCCTGACATAAGCACAAAATAATCCTATCTTCATAAACCTCCAATTTCCATTAAAAGAAGAATGTTCTACACACAATAAAATTTTCTACATGCAAATGATAATATTCTACACACAATAAATTTTTAACTCACATTTTCAGTGGACTTAAACCAGGCTAAGGCTAATTCAGCAATAAAGTCAAAAGTCAAGCAGCTCGAAGGTCGGCAGCAACTGAACAGAGCAAGCCGCTCCAGCCTTCTCTTATATGCTAGAGCACAATGGCCCGTGAACAATAGCAACAACTTCCTTCAATTGTTCTGTAGAACAATGGACTACCTCTCCACACAACGTTTCCGCGAAGACGCTCGCTCTCTCACTACAGGGAATTAGCTTGCTTACTGCGCTTTCGCAATGCCTAGGCTGCTCGCTCTCGCCGCTACCCGGAATCAGCCTGCGCTTGCAATGCCTCCTGCTTAACTTCCTACTCATTAACTTTATAATGAAGATGTATAATCATTAATTTGAGTGCATGCTTATTTTTAATTTGCAAGCAACATTATCGGCGTACACTTAACTTAATATTTTGGCGATGCGTAGATCTCGTAGTTCTTCTCGTTGCAGATGACGGTGGGTAGATGCGTAGATCTCGTCGACAAACCAGGTTGTTGGTTTGGACCCCTCACTTCATTTTCTCCTTTGAGTAGCGATGAGTAGACTGGTGAAGACTGCGTAGCGTGTAAATTTTCGATTATTTTTCTCTCCTTTCTTTCTCGAAGTGTTTCTTGGAAAGAACTTCGATTTTCTGCGCTGACGTCTTTCTTCCTTTTCTCGATGCTCTGAAGTAATGTGATAACTATGCGACGTTACTCCAAACAGGGTGACACTCCTCACATTTAAAATCACGGGTCAGCAGAACTGAAGATCAATTCTTGATATCTTTCTTCTTCAATGGGCATCCCCATACACGGGCACCAAATATGTTCCGGCCCTTTTCAGTATTAGGCCGTAACCAAACGCGGATGAGGTTCGGGAGTGAATCAGTTGCAGCAACGTAGTATTCTTTATTGTTACTTCAGGATTGACACAGGCTTCGTAATTGGTAGGAAGTCTTTAGATTGGAAGGTAATCTCGTAACTCTGTAGCGCATCTGTGATCTCTACAGATGTTTTCTCGACAGCCGAGCTTCAGCTACTGACAGCGATGCTTCTGTTTGTAGAAGCGACCTCTACGGCAGACCACCTCAAATGAACCACGATATCTCTCGCCGATCCTATTTATATGCCTGGCGGGCGCACACTGCTACTTGAACTTCTTTGACCTTCCTGCTACTTGAACTTCTTGAACTTCTTGACCCTTCCTGCCACTTGAACTTCTTGTACTTCTTGAATCTTCCTGCTAACTGAAATTCTTGAACTTCTTGAACCTTTTTGCTATTTGAACTTCTTGAACTTCTTGAATATTCCTGCTACTTGAACTTTTCGAACTTCTTGAACCTTCCTGCTACTTGAACTTCTGAAACTTCCTGTTACTTGAACTTTTTGAACTTCTTGAACCTTCCTGCTAATTGAACTTCTTGAAACTTGCTGCTACTTGAACTTCTTGAACTTCTTGAACCTTCCTGCTACTTGAACTTCTTGAACTTCTTGAACCTTCCTGTTACTTGAACTTTTTGAACCTTCCTGCTACTTGAACTTCTTGAACCTTCCTGCTACTTGAACTTCTCGAACATTCCTGCTACTTGAACTTCTTGAACCTTCCTGCTACTTGAACTTGTTGAACTTCTTCAACCTTCCTGCTAAATGGACTTCTTGAACTTCTTGAAATTTCTACTACCTGAACTTCTTGAACTTCTTGAACCTTCCTGCTACTTGAACTTCTTGAACTTCTCGCACCTTCCTGCTACTTGAACTTCTAGAACTTTCCTGCTACTTGAACTACTTGAACGTTCCTGCTACTTGAACTTCTTGAACTTCTTGCACCTTCCTGCTATTTAAACTTCTTGACCCTTCCTGCAACTTAAACTTCTTGAACTTTTTTAACTTCTTGAACCTTCCTGCTACTTGAACTTCTTGAACCTTCTTGCTACTTGAACTTCTTGAATATTCCTGCTACTTGAACTACTTGAACTTCTTGAACCTTCCTGCTACTTGAACTTCTCGAACATTCCTGCTACTTGAACTTCTTGAACCTTACTGCTTCATGAACTTCTTGAACTTCTTCAACCTTCCTGCTAAATGGACTTCTTGAACTTCTTGAAATTTCTACTACCTGAACTTCTTGAACTTCTTGAACCTTCCTGCTACTTGAACTTCTTGAACTTCTCGCACCTTCCTGCTACTAGAACTTCTAGTACTTTCCTGCTACTTGAACTACTTGAACGTTCCTGCTACTTGAACTTCTTGAACTTCTTGCACCTTCCTGCTATTTAAACTTCTTGACCCTTCCTGCAACTTAAACTTCTTGAACTTTTTTAACTTCTTGAACCTTCCTGCTACTTGAACTTCTTGAACCTTCTTGCTACTTGAACTTCTTGAATATTCCTGCTACTTGAACTACTTGAACTTCTTGAACTTTTCTGCTACTTGAACTTCTTGAACCTTCCTGCTACTTGAACTACTTGAACTTCCTGAACCTTCCTGCTACTTGAACTTCTTGAACCTTCCTGCTACTTGAACTTCTTGAACTTCTTGAACCTTCCTGCTACTTGAACTTCTTGAACGTCTTGAACCTTCCTGCTACTCGAACTTCTTGAACTTCTTGAACCTTATTGCTACTTGAACTTCTTGAACGTCTTGAACCTTCCTGCTACTTAGACTTCTTGAACTTCTTGAACCTTCCTGCTACTTGAACTTCTTGACCTTCTTGAACCTTCCTGCTACTTGAAATTCTTGAACCTTCCTGCTACTTGAACTTCTTGAACCTTCTTGCTACTTGAACTTCTTGAACCTTCCTGCTACTTGAACTTCTTGACCCTTCCTGCTACTTTAACTTCTTGAACCTTCCAGCTACTTGAACTACTTGAACTTCCTGAACCTTCCTGCTGCTTGAACTTCTTGAACCTTCCTTCTACTTGAACTTCTTGAACTTCTTGAACCTTCCTGCTACTTGATCTTCTTGAACTTCTTGAACGTTCCTACTACTTGAACTTCTTGAACCTTCCTGCTACTTGAATTTCTTGAACCGTCCTGCTACTTGAACTACTTGAACTTCTTGAACCTTCCTGCTACTCGAACTTCTTGAACCTTCCTGCTACTCGAACTTCTTGAACTTCTTGAACTTTCCTGCTACTTGAACTTCTTGAACCTTCCTGCTACTTGAACTTCTTGAACTTCTTGAACCTTCCTGCTATTTGAACTTCTTGAACCTTCCTGCTACTTGAACTTCTTGAACCTTCCTACCACTTGAACTTCTTGAACTTTCCTGCTACTTGAAATTCTTGAACATTCCTGCTACTTGAACTTCTTGAACTTCTTGAACCTTCCTGCTACCTGAACTTATTGAACTTCTTGAACCTTCCTGCTACTTGAACTTCTTGAACCTTCCTTCTACTTGAACTTCCTGAACTTCTTGAACCTTCCTTCTACTTGGACTTCTTGAACTTCTTGAACCTTCCTGCTACTTGAAGTTCTTGAACCTTCCTGCTACTTGAACTTCTTGAACTTCTTGAACCTTCCTGCTACTTGAACTTCTTGAACTTCTTGAACCTTCCTGCTACTTTAACTTCTTGATCCTTCCTGCTACTTGAACTTCTTGACCTTCCTGCTACATGAATTCTTGAACTTCTTGAACCTTCCTGCTACTTGAACTTCTTGAACCTTCCTGCTACTTGAACTTCTTGAACCTTCCTGCTACTTGAACTTCTTGAACTTCTTGAACCTTTCTGCTACTTGAACTTCTTGAACCTTCCTGCTACTTGAACTTCTTGAACTTCTTGAACCTTCCTGCTACTTGAACTTCTTGAACGTCTTGAACCTTCCTGCTACTTGAACTTCTTGAACTATTTCAACCTTCCTGCTACTTGAACTTCTTGAACTTCTTGAACCTTCCTGCTACTTGAACTTCTTGAACTTCTTGAACCTTCCTGCTACTTGAACTTCTTGAACCTTCCTGCTACTTGAACTTCTTGAACTTCTTGAACTTCTTGAACCTTCCTGCTACTTGAAATACTTGAACTGCTTGAACCTTCATGTTACTTGAACTTCTTGAACTTCTTGAACCTTTCTGCTACTTGAACTTCTTTAACCTTCCTGCTACTTGAACTTCTTGAACCTTCCTGCTACTTGAACTTCTTGAACTTCTTGAACCTTCCTGCTACTTGAAATACTTGAACCTTCCTGCTACTTGAACTTCTTGAACTTTTTGAACCTTCCTGCAACTTGAACTTCTTGAACCTTCCTGCTACTTGAACTTCTTGAACTTCTTGAACCTTCCTGCTACTTGAACTTCTTGAACCTTCCAGCTACTTTAACCTCTTGATCTTTTTGAACCTTCCTGCTACTTGAACTTCTTGAACTTCTTGAACCTTCCTGCTACTTGAAATACTTGAACTTCTTGAACCTTCCTGTCACTTGAACTTCTTGAACTTCCTGAACCTTCCTGCTACTTGAACTTCTTGAACCTTCCTAATACTTGAACTTCTTGAACCTTCCTGCTACTTGAACTTCTTGAACCTTCCTGCTGCTTGAACTTCTTTAACCTTCCTGCTACTTGAACTTCTTGAACTTCTTGAACCTTTTTGCTATTTGAACTTCTTGAACTTCTTGAATATTCCTGCTACTTGAACTTCTTGAACGTCTTGCACCTTCCTGCTACTTGAACTTTTAGAACTTTCCTGCTACTTGAACTACTTGAACGTTCCTGCTACTTGAAGTTCTTGAACTTCTTGCACCTTCCTGCTACTTGAACTTCTTGACCCTTCCTGCAACTTGAACTTCTTGAACCTTCTTGCTACTTGAACTTCTTGAATATTCCTGCTACTTGAACTACTTGAACTTCTTGAACCTTTCTGCTACTTGAACTTCTTGAACCTTCCTGCTACTTGAACTACTTGAACTTCCTGAACCTTCCTGCTGCTTGAACTTCTTGAACCTTCCTGGTATTTGAACTTCTTGAACTTCTTGAACCTTCCTGCTACTTGAACTTCTTTAACCTTCCTGCTACTTGAACTTCTTGAACCTTCCTGCTACTTGAATTCCTTGAACTTCTTGAACCTTCCTGCTACTTGAAATACTTGAACTTCTTGAACCTTCCTATCACTTCAACTTCTTGAACTTCCTGAACCTTCCTGCTACTTGAACTTCTTGAACCTTCCTGCTACTTGAACTTCTTGAACTTCTTGAACCTTCCTGCTACTTGAACTTCTTTGACCTTCCTGCTACTTGAACTTCTTGAACTTCTTGACCCTTCCTGCCACTTGAACTTCTTGAACTTCTTGAACCTTCCTGCTAACTGAAATTCTTGAACTTCTTGAACCTTCCTGCTATTTGAACTTCTTGAACTTCTTGAATATTCCTGCTACTTGAACTTTTCGAACTTCTTGAACCTTCCTGCTACTTGAACTTCTGAACCTTCCTGTTACTTGAACTTTTTGAACTTCTTGAACCTTCCTGCTATTTGAACTTCTTGAAACTTGCTGCTACTTGAACTTCTTGAACTTCTTGAACCTTCCTGCTATTTGAACTTCTTGAACTTCTTGAATATTCCTGCTACTTGAACTTTTCGAACTTCTTGAACCTTCCTGCTACTTGAACTTCTGAACCTTCCTGTTACTTAAACTTTTTGAACTTCTTGAACCTTCCTGCTTTTTGAAATTCTTGAAACTTGCTGCTACTTGAACTTCTTGAACTTCTTGAACCTTCCTGCTACTTGAACTTCTTGAACTTCTTGAACCTTCCTGTTACTTGAACTTTTTGAACCTTCCTGCTACTTGAACTTCTTGAACCTTCCTGCTACTTGAACTTCTTGAACATTCCTGCTACTTGAACTTCTTGAACCTTCCTGCTACTTGAACTTGTTGAACTTTCCTGCTACTTGAACTTCTTGAACCTTACTGCTTCTTGAACTTCTTGAACTTCTTCAACCTTCCTGCTAAATGGACTTCTAGAACTTTCCTGCTACTTGAACTACTTGAACGTTCCTGCTACTTGAACTTCTTGAACTTCTTGCACCTTCCTGCTATTTGAACTTCTTGACCCTTCCTGCAACTTAAACTTCTTGAACTTTTTTAACTTCTTGAACCTTCCTGCTACTTGAAGTTCTTGAACCTTCTTGCTACTTGAACTTCTTGAATATTCCTGCTACTTGAACTACTTGAACTTCTTGAACCTTTCTGCTACTTGAACTTCTTGAACCTTCCTGCTACTTGAACTACTTGAACTTCCTGATCCTTCCTGCTGCTTGAACTTCTTGAACCTTCCTGGTATTTGAACTTCTTGAACTTCTTGAACCTTCCTGCTACTTGAACTTCTTGAACCTTCCTGCTACTTGAACTTCTTGAACCTTCCTGCTACTTGAACTTCTTGAACTTCTTGAACCTTCCTGCTACTTGAACTTCTTGAACTTCTTGAACCTTCCTGCTACTTGAACTACTTGAACTTCCTGAACCTTCCTGCTGCTTGAACTTCTTGAACCTTCCTGCTATTTGAACTTGTTGAACTTCTTGAACCTTCCTGCTACTTGAACTTCTTGAACCTTCCTGCTACTTGAACTTCTTGAACTTCTTGAACCTTCCTGCTACTTGAACTTCTTGAACTTCTTGAACCTTCCTGCTACTTGAACTTCTTGAACTTCTTGAACCCTCCTGCTACTTGAACTACTTGAACTTCCTGAACCTTCCTGCTGCTTGAACTTCTTGAACCTTCCTGCTATTTGAACTTCTTGAACTTCTTGAACCTTCCTGCTACTTGAACGTCTTGAACCTTCCTGCTACTTGAACTTCTCGAACTTCTTGAACCTTCCTGCTACTTGAACTTCTTGAACTTCTTGAACCTTCCTGCTATTTGAACTTCTTGAACTTCTTGAACCTTCCTGCTACTTGAACTTCTTGAACCTTTCTGCTACTTGAACTTCTTGAACTTTTTGAACCTTCCTGCTACTTGAACTTCTTGAACTTCTTGAACCTTCCTGCTACTTGAACTTCTTGAACTCTTTGAACCTTCCAGCTACTTGAACTTCTTGAACCTTCCTGCTACTTGAACTTCTTGAACTTCTTGAACCTTCCTGCAACTTGAAATACTTGAACTTCTCGAACCTTCCTGTTACATGAACTTCTTGAACTTCTTGAACCTTTCTGCTACTTGAACTTCTTTAACCTTCCTGCTACTTGAACTTCTTGAACCTTCCTGCTACTTGAATTTCTTGAACTTCTTGAACCTTGCCTCTACCCTAAATACTTGAACTTCTTGAACCTTCCTGTCACTTGAACTTCTTGAACTTCCTGAACCTTCCTGCTACTTGAACTTCTTGAACCTTCCTGCTACTTGAACTTCTTGAACCTTCCTGCTACTTGAACTTCTTGAACCTTCCTGCTACTTGAACTTCTTTAACCTTCCTGCTACTTGAACTTCTTGAACTTCTTGAGCCTTCCTGCCATTTGAACTTCTTGAACTTCTTGAACCTTCCTGCTACCTGAACTTCTTGAACTTCTTGAACCTTCTTGCTATTTGAACTTCTTGAACTTCTTGAATCTTCCTGCTACTTGAACTTTTTGAACTTTCCTGCTACTTGAACTTCTTGAAACTTGCTGCTGCTTGAACTTCTTGAACCTTCTTGCTAATTGAACTTCATGAACTTTCCTGCTACTTAAACTTCATGAACCTTACTGATTCTTGAACTTCTTGAACTTCTTGAACCTTCCTGCTAAATGAACTTTTTGGACTTTTTGAACCTTAATGCTACTCGAACTACTTGAACTTCTTGAACCTTCCTGCAACTTGAACTTCTTGAACTTCTTGCACCTTCCTGCTACTTGAACTTCTAGAACCTTCCTGCTTCTTGAACTTCTTGAACCTTCATGCTACTTGAACTTCTTGAACTTCTTGAACCATCCTGCTACTTGAACTTCTTGAACCTTCCTGCTACTTGAACTTCTTGAACTTCTTGAACCTTCCTGCTACTTGAACTACTTGAACTTCCTGAACCTTCCTGCTGCTTGAACTTCTTGAACCTTCCTGCTACTTGAACTTTTTAAACCTTCCTGCTACTTGAACTTCTTGAACCTTCCTGCTACTTGAACTTCTTGAACCTTCCTGCTACCTGAACTTTTTGAACCTTCCTGCTACTTGAAGTTCTTGAACCTTCCTGCTACTTTAACTTCTCGAACTTCTTGAACCTTCCTGCTTCTTGAACTTCTTGAACCTTCCTGCTACTTGAACATGAACTTCTTGAACCTTCCTGCTACTTGAACTACTTGAGCTTCTTGAACCTTCCTCCTACTTGAAGTTCTTGAACCTTTCTGCTACTTGAACTTCTTGAACTTCTTGAACCTTCCTGCTACTTGAACTTCTTGAACCTTCCTGCTACTTGAACTTCTTGAACCTTCCTGCTACTTGAACTTCTTGAACCTTCCTGCCACTTGAACTTCTTGAACTTCTTGAACTTTCCTGCTACTTGAAATTCTTGAACATTCCTGCTACTTGAACTTCTTGAACTTCTTGAACCTTCCTGCTACTTGAACTTCTTGAACTTCTTGAACCTTCCTGCTTCTTGAACTTCTTGAACCTTCCTTCCACTTGAACTTCTTGAACTTCTTGAACCTTTCTGCTACTTGAACTTCTTGAACTTCTTGAACCTTCCTGCTACTTGAACTTCTTGAACCTTCCTGCTTCTTGAACTTCTTGAAACTTCCTGCTACATGAACTTCTTAAACTTCTTGAACCTTCCTGCTACTTGATGTTCTTGAACCTTCCTGCTACTTGAACTTCTTGAACTTCTTGAACCTTCCTGCTACTTGAACTTCTTGAACTTCTTGAACCTTCCTGCTACTTGAACTTATTGAACCTTCCTGCTACTTGAACTTCTTGACCTTCCTGCTACATGAACTTCTTGAACTTCTTGAACCTTCCTGCTACTTGAACTTCTTGAACCTTCCTGCTACTTGAACTTCTTGAACCTTCTTGTTACTTGAACTTCTTGAACCTTCCTGCTACTTGAACTTCTTGAACCTTCCTGCTACTTGAACTTCTTGAACCTTCCTGCTACTTGAACTTCTTGAACTTCTTGAACCTTCTTGCTACTGGAACTTCTTGAACGTCTTGAACCTTCATGCTACTTGAACTTCATGAACTTCTTGAACCATCCTGCTACTTGAACTTCTTGAACGTCTTGAAACTTCCTGCTACTTGAACTTCTTGAATTTCTTGAACCTTCCTGCTACTTGAACTTCTTGGACCTTCCTGCTACTTGAACTTCTTGAACTTCTTGAACCCTCCTGCTACTTGAACTTCTTGAACCCTCCTGCTACTTGAACTTTTTGAACTTCATGAACCTTCCTGCTACTTGAACTTCTTGAACTTCGTGAACCTTCCTGCTACTTGAACTTCTTGAACTTCTTGAACCTTCCTGCTACTTGAACTTCTTGAACCTTCCTCCTACTTGAACTTCTTGAACCTTCCTGCTACTTGAACTTCATGAACTTCTTGAACCTTCCTGCTACTTGAACTTCTTCAACTTCTTGAACCTTTTTGCTACTTGAACTTCTTGAACCTTCCTGCTACTTGAACTTCTTGAACTTCTTGAACCTTCCTGCTACTTGAAATACTTGAACTTCTTGAAACTTCCTGTTACTTGAACTTCTTGAACTTCTTGAACCTTCCTGCTACTTGAACTTATTTAGCCTTACTGCTACTTGAACTTCTTGAACCTTCCTGCTACTTGAACTTTTTGAACTTCTTGAACCTTCCTGCTACTTGAAATACTTGAACTTCTTGAACCTTCCTGTTACTTGAACTTCTTGAACTTCTTGAACCTTCCTGCTACTTGAACTTCTTGAACCTTCCTGCTACTTGAACTTCTTGAACTTCTTGAACCTTCCTGCTACTTGAACTTCTTGAACCTTCCTGCTACCTTAACTTCTTGAACTTCTTGACCCTTCTTGCTACTTGATCTTCTTGAACTTCTTGAACCTTCCTGCTACTTGAACTTCTTGAACTTCTTGAACCTTCCTGCTACTTGAACTTCTTGAACTTCTTGAACCTTCCTGCTACTTGAACTTCTTGAAATTCTTGAACCTTTCTGCTACTTGAACTTCTTTAACTTCTTGAACCTTCTTGCTACTTGAACTTTTGGAACTTCTTGAACCTTCCTGCTACTTGAACTTTTTGAACTTCTTGAACCTTCCTGCTACTTAAACTTCTTGAACATCTTGAACCCTCCTGCTACTTGAACTTCCTGAAACTTCCTGCTACTTGAACTTGAACTTCTTGAACCTTCCTGCTACTTGAACTTCTTGAACTTCTTGAACCTTCCTGCTACTTGAACTTCTTGAACTTCTTGAACCTACCTGCTACTTGAACTTCTTGAATTTCTTGAACCTTCCTGCTACTTGAACTTCTTGAACTTTTTGAACCTTCCTGCTACTTGAACTTCTTGAAATTCTTGAACTTTCCTGCTACTTGAACTTCTTGAACCTTCCTGCTACTTGAACTTCTTGAACCTTCCTGCTACTTGAACTTCTTGAACCTTCCTGCTACTTGAACTTTTTGAACCTTCCTGCTACTTGAACTTCTTGAACCTTCCTGCTACTTGAACTTCTTGAACCTTCCTGCTACTTGAACTTCTTGAACCTTCCTGCTACTTGAACTTCTTTAACTTCTTGAACCTTCCTGCTACTTGAACTTCTTGAACGTCTTGAACCTTCCTGCTACTCGAACTTCTTGAACTTCTTGAACCTTATTGCTACTTGAACTTCTTGAACGTCTTGAACCTTCCTGCTACTTGAACTTCTTGAACTTCTTGAACCTTCCTGCTACTTGAACTTCTTGAACTTCTTGAACCTTCCTGCTACTTGAACTTCTTGAACCTTCCTGCTACTTGAACTTCTTGAACCTTCCTGCTACTTGAACTTCTTGAACCTCCCTGCTACTTGAACTTCTTGACCCTTCCTGCTACTTCAACTTCTTGAACCTTCCAGCCACTTGAACTACTTGAACTTCCTGAACCTTCCTGCTGCTTGAACTTCTTGAACCTTCCTGCTACTTGAACTTCTTGAACTTCTTGAACCTTCCTGCTACTTGAACTTCTTGAACTTCTTGAACGTTCCTACTACTTGAACTTCTTGAACCTTCCTGCTACTTGAATTTCTTGAACCGTCCTGCTACTTGAACTAATTGAACTTCTTGAACCTTCCTGCTACTCGAACTTCTTGAACCTTCCTGCTACTCGAACTTCTTGAACTTCTTGAACCTTCCTGCTACTTCAACTTCTTGAACCTTCCTGCTACTTGAACTTCTTGAACTTCTTGAACCTTCCTGCTACTTGAACTTCTTGAACCTTCCTGCTACTTGAACTTCTTGAACCTTCCTACCACTTGAACTTCTTGAACTTTCCTGCTACTTGAAATTCTTGAACATTCCTGCTACTTTAACTTCTTGAACTTCTTGAACCTTCCTGCTACCTGAACTTCTTGAACTTCTTGAACCTTCCTGCTACTTGAACTTCTTGAACCTTCCTTCTACTTGAACTTCTTGAACTTCTTGAACCTTCCTTCTACTTGGACTTCTTGAACTTCTTGAACCTTCCTGCTACTTGAAGTTCTTGAACCTTCCTGCTACTTGAACTTCTTGAACTTCTTGAACCTTCCTGCTACTTGAACTTCTTGAACTTCTTGAACCTTCCTGCTACTTGAACTTCTTGAACCTTCCTGCTACTTGAACTTCTTGAACCTTCCTGCTACTTGAACTTCATGACCTTCCTGCTACATGAACTTCTTGAACTTCTTGAACCTTCCTGCTACTTGAACTTCTTGAACCTTCCTGCTACTTGAACTTCTTGAACCTTCCTGCTACTTGAACTTCTTGAACTTCTTGAACCTTTCTGCTACTTGAACTTCTTGAACCTTCCTGCTACTTGAACTTCTTGAACTTCTTGAACCTTCCTGCTACTTGAACTTCTTGAACGTCTTGAACCTTCCTGCTACTTGAACTTCTTTAACTTCTTGAACCTTCCTGCTACTTGAACTTCTTGATCCTTCCTGCTACTTGAACTTCTTGAACTTTTTGAACCTTCCTGCTACTTGAACTTCTTGAACTTCTTGAACCTTCCTGCTACTTTAACTTCTTGAACTTCTTGAACCTTCCTGCTACTTGAACTTTTTGAACCTTCCTGCTACTCGAACTTCTTGAACTTCTTGAACCTTCCTGCTACTTGAAATACTTGAACTTCTTGAACCTTCCTGTTACTTGAACTTCTTGAACTTCTTGAACCTTCCTGCTACTTGAACTTCTTTAACCTTCCTGCTACTTGAACTTCTTGAACCTTCCTGCTACTTGAACTTCTTGAACTTCTTGAACCTTCCTGCTACTTGAAATACTTGAACCTTCCTGCTACTTGAACTTCTTGAAATTTTTGAACCTTCCTGCAACTTGAACTTCTTGAACTTCTTGAACCTTCCTGCTACTTGAACTTCTTGAACTTCTTGAACCTTCCTGCTACTTGAACTTCTTGAACCTTCCAGCTACTTTAACCTCTTGATCTTTTTGAACCTTCCTGCTACTTGAACTTCTTAAACTTCTTGAACCTTCCTGCTACTTGGAAATACTTGAACTTCTTGAACCTTCCTGTTACATGAACTTCTTGAACTTCTTGAACCTTCCTGCTACTTGAACTTCTTTAACCTTCCTGCTACTTGAACTTCTTGAACCTTCCTGCCACCTGAACTTCTACAACTTCTTTAACCTTCCTGCTACTTGAAATACTTGAACTTCTTGAACCTTCCTGCTACTTGAACTTCTTGAACTTCTTGAACCTTCCTGCTACTTGAACTTCTTGGACCTTCCAGCTACTTGAACTTCTTGAACCTTCCTGCTACTTGAACTTCTTGAACTTCTTGAACCTTCCTGCTACTTGAACTTCTTGAACGTCTTGAACCTTCCTGCTACTTGAACTTCTTGAACTTCTTGAACCTTCCTGCTACTTGAACTTCTTGAACGTCTTGAACCTTCATGCCTTGAACTTCTTGAACCCTCCTGCTACTTGAACTTCTTGAACCTTCCTGCTAATTGAACTTCTTGAACTTCTTGAACCATCCGGCTACTTGAACTTCTTGAACTTTTTGAACCTTCCTGCTACTTGAACTTCTTGAACCTTCCTGCAACTTGAACTTCTTTAACTTCTTGAACCTTCCTGCTACTTGAACTTCTTGAATTTCTTGAACCTTTCTGCTATTTGAACTTCTTGAACCTTCCTGCTACTTGAATTTCTTGAACTTCTTGAACCTTCCTGCTACTTGAACTTCTTGAACGTCTTGAACCTTCCTGCTACTTGAACTTCTTGAACTTCTTGAACCTTCCTGCTACTTGAACTTCTTGAACCTTCCTGCTACTTGAACTTCTTGAACTTTTTGAACCTTCCTGCTACTTGAACTTCTTGAACTTCTTGAACCTTCTTGCTACTAGAACTTCTTGAACCTTCCTGCTACTTGAACTTCTTGAACCTTCCTGCCACTTGAACTTCTTGAACTTCTTGAACCTTCCTGCTACTTGAAATTCTTGAACCTTCCTGCTACTTGATCTTCTTGAACTTCTTGAACCTTCCTGCTACTTGAACTTCTTGAACTTCTTGAACCTTCCTGCTGCTTGAACTTCTTGAACCTTCCTTCTACTTGAACTTCTTGAACTTTTCGAACCTTCCTGCTACTTGAACATCTTGAACTTCCTAAACCTTCCTGCTACTTGAACTACTTGAACTTCTTGAACCTTCATGCTACTTGAACTTCTTGAACTTCTTGAACCTTCCTGCTACTTGAACTTCTTGAACCTTCCTGCTTCTTGAACTTCTTGAAACTTCCTGCTACATAATCTTCTTGAACTTCTTGAACCTTCCTGCTACTTGAACTTCTTGAACTTTTTGAACCTTCCTGCTACATGAACTTCTTGAACTTCTTGAACCTTCCTGCTACTTGTACTTCTTGAACTTCTTGAACCTTCCTGCTGCTTGAACTTCTTGAACCTTCCTGCTACTTGAACTTCTCGAACTTCTTGAACCTTCCTGCTACTTGAACTTCTTGAACTTCTTGAACCTTTCTGCTACTTGAACTTCTTGAACCTTCCTGCTACTTGAACTTCTTGAACTTCTTGAACCTTCCTGCTACTTGAACTTCTTGAACGTCTTGAACCTTCCTGCTACTTGAACTTCTTGAACTTCTTGAACCTTCCTTGCTACTTGAACTTCTTGAACCTTCCTGCTACTTGAACTTCTTGAACTTTTTGAATATTCCTGCTACTTGAACTTTTTGAACTTCTTGAACCTTCCTGCTACTTGAACTTCTTGAACCTTCCTGCTTCTTGAACTTCTTGAACTTCTTGAACCTTCCTGCTACTTGAACTACTTGAACTTCTTGAACCTTCCTGCTACTTGAACTTCTTGAACTTCTTGAACCTTCCTGCTACTTGAACTTCTTGAACTTTTTTAACCTTCCAGCTACTTGAACTTCTTGAACCTTCCTGCTACTTGAACTTCTTGAACTTCTTGAACCTTCCTGCTACTTGAAATACTTGAACTTCTTGAACCTTCCTGTTACATTAACTTCTTGAACTTCTTGAACCTTTCTGCTACTTGAAATTCTTTAACCTTCCTGCTACTTGAACTTCTTGAACCTTCCTGCTACTTGAATTTCTTCAACTTCTTGTACCTTCCTGCTACTTGAAATACTTGAACTTCTTGAACCTTCCTGTCACTTGGACTTCTTGAACTTCCTGAACCTTCCTGCTACTTGAACTTCTTGAACATTCCTGCTACTTGAACTTCTTGAACCTTCCTGCTACTTGAACTTCTTGAACCTTCCTGCTACTTGAACTTCTTTAACCTTCCTGCTACTTGAACTTCTTAAACTTCTTGAGCCTTCCTGCCATTTGAACTTCTTGAACTTCTTGAACCTTCCTGCTACCTGAACTTCTTGAACTTCTTGAACCTTCTTGCTATTTGAACTTCTTGAACTTCTTGAATCTTCCTGCTACTTGAACTTCTTGAAGTTTCCTGCTACTTGAACTTCTTGAAACTTGCTGCTACTTGAACTTCTTGAACCTTCTTGCTAATTGAACTTCTTGAAATTCTTGCACCTTCCTGCTACTTGAACTTCTAAAACCTTTCTGCTTCTTGAACTTCTTGAACCTTCCTGCTACTTGAACTTCTTGAACTTCTTGAACCATCCTGCTACATGAACTTCTTGAAATTCTTGCACCTTCCTGCTACTTGAACTTCTAAAACCTTTCTGCTTCTTGAACTTCTTGAACCTTCCTGCTACTTGAACTTCTTGAACTTCTTGAACCATCCTGCTACTTGAACTTCTTGAACCTTCCTGCTACTTGAACTTCTTGAACTTCTTGAACTTCTTGAACCTTCCTGCTACTTGAATTTCTTGAATTTCTTGCACCTTCCTGCTACTTGAACTTCTAGAACCTTCCTGCTACTTGAACTTCTTGAACCTTCCTGCTACTTGAACTTCTTGAACTTTTTGAACCTTCATGCTACTTGAACTTCTTGAACCTTCTTGCTACTTGAACTTCTTGAACTTCTTGAACTTCTTGAACCTTCCTGCTACTTGAACTTCTTGAACCTTCCTGCTACTTGAACTTTTTGAACTTCTTGAACCTTCCTGCTATTTGAACTTGTTGAACTTCTTGAACTTTCCTGGTACTTGAACTTCTTGAACCTTCCTGCCACTTGATTTCTTGAACCTTCCTGCTACTTGAACTTCTTGAGCCTTCCTGCTACTTTCACTTTTTGAATCTTCCTTCTTCTTGAACTTCTTGAACCTTCCGTCTACTTGAACTTCTTGAACTTCTTGAACCTACCTGCTACATGAACTTCTTGAACCTTCCTGCTACTGAAACTTCTTGAACTTCTTGAACCTTCCTGCTACTTGAAATTCTTGAACTTCTTGAACCCTCCTGCTACTTGAACTTCTTGAACCTTCCTGCTACTTGAACTTCTTGAACTTCTTGAGCCTTCCTGCTACTTGAACTTTTCGAACTTCGTGATCCTTCCTGCTACTTGAACTTCTTGAACTTCTTGAACCTTCCTGCTACTTGAACTACTTGATCTTCTTGAACATTCCTGCTACTTGAACTTCTTGAACTTCTTGAACCTTCTTGCTACTAGAACTTCTTGAACCTTCCTGCTACTTGAACTTCTTGAACCTTCCTGCCACTTGAACTTCTTGAACTTCTTGAACCTTCCTGCTACTTGAAATTCTTGAACCTTCCTGCTACTTGATCTTCTTGAACTTCTTGAACCTTCCTGCTACTTGTACTTCTTGAACTTCTTGAACCTTCCTGCTGCTTGAACTTCTTGAACCTTCCTTCTACTTGAACTTCTTGAACTTTTCGAACCTTCCTGCTACTAGAACATCTTGAACTTCCTAAACCTTCCTGCTACTTGAACTACTTGAACTTCTTGAACCTTCATGCTACTTGAACTTCTTAAACTTCTTGAACCTTCCTGCTACTTGAACTTCTTGAACCTTCCTGCTTCTTGAACTTCTTGAAACTTCCTGCTACATGATCTTCTTGAACTTCTTGAACCTTCCTGCTACTTGAACTTCTTGAACTTTTTGAACCTTCCTGCTACTTGATTTTCTTGAACTTCTTGAACCTTACTGTTAGTTGAACTTCTTGAACTTCTTGAACCTTACTGCTACTTGAACTTCTTGAACTTCTTGAACCTTCCTGCTACTTGAACTTCTTGAACCTTCCTGCTACTTGAACTTCTTGAACTTCTTGAACCTTCCTGCTACTTGAACTTCTTGAACTTCTTGAACCTTCCTGCTACTTGAACTTCTTGAACCTTCCTGCTACTTGAACTTCTTGAACTTCTTGAACCTTCCTGCTACTTAAACTTCTTGAACTTCTTGAGCCTTCCTGCTACTTGAACTTCTTGAACCTTCCTGCTACTTAAACTTCTTGAACCTTCCTGCTACTTGAACTTCTTGAACCTTCCTGCGACTTGAACTTCTTGAACTTCTTGAACCTTCCTGCTACTTGAACTTCTTGAACGTCCTGAACCTTCCTGCTACTTGAACTTCTTGAACTTCTTGAACCTTCCTGCAACTTGAACTTCTTGAACGTCTTGAACCTTCCTGCTACTTGAACTTCTTGAACTTCTTGAACCTTCCTGCTACTTGAACTTCTTGAACCTTCCTGCTACTTAAACTTCTTGAACCTTCCTGCTACTTGAACTTCTCGAACTTCTTGAACCTTCCTGCTACTTGAACTTCTTGAACTTCTTGAACCTTTCTGCTACTTGAACTTCTTGAACCTTCCTGCTACTTGAACTTCTTGAACTTCTTGAACCTTCCTGCTACTTGAACTTCTTGAACGTCTTGAACCTTCCTGCTACTTGAACTTCTTGAACTTCTTGAACCTTCCTTGCTACTTGAACTTCTTGAACCTTCCTGCTACTTGAACTTCTTGAACTTTTTGAATATTCCTGCTACTTGAACTTTTTGAAATTCTTGAACCTTCCTGCTACTTGAACTTCTTGAACCTTCCTGCTTCTTGAACTTCTTGAACTTCTTGAACCTTCCTGCTACTTGAACTACTTGAACTACTTGAACCTGCCTGTTACTTGAACTTCTTGAACTTCTTGAACCTTCCTGCTACTTGAACTTCTTGAACCTTCCTGCTACTTGAACTTCTTGAACCTTCCTGCCACTTGAACTTCTTGAACTTCTTGAACCTTCCTACTACTTGAAATTCTTGAACTTTCCTGCTACTTGAACTTCTTGAACTTCTTGAACCTTCCTGCTACTTGAACTTCTTGAACTTCTTGAACCTTCCTGCTACTTAAACTTCTTGAACCTTCATTCTACTTGAACTTCTTGAACTTCTTGAACCTTCCTGCTACTTGAACATCTTGAACTTCTTGAACCTTCCTGCTACTTGAACTTCTTGAACTTCTTGAACCATCCTGCTACTTGAACTTCTTGAACCTTCCTGCTTCTTGAACATCTTTAAACCTCCTGCTACATGAACTTCTTGAACTTCTTGAACCTTCTTGCTACTTGAACTTCTTGAACCTTCCTGCTACTTGAACTTCTTGAACCTCTTGAACCTTCCTGCTACCTGAACTTCTTGAACCTTCCTGCTACTTGAACTTCTTGAACCTTCCTGCTACTTGAACTTCTTGAACTTCTTGAACCTTCCTGCTACTTCAACTTCTTGAACTTCTTGAACCTTCCTGCTACTTGAACTTCTTGAACTTCTTGGACCTTCCTGCTACTTGAACTTCTTGAACTTCTTGAACCTTCCTGCTATTTGAACTTCTTGAACGTCTTGAACCTTCCTGCTACTTGAACTCCTTGAACTTCTTGAACCTTCATGCTACTTGAACTTCTTGAACCTTCCTGCTACTTGAACTTTTTGAACTTTTTGAATATTCCTGCTACTTGAACTTCTTGAACTTCTTGAACCTTCCTGCTACTTGAACTTCTTGAACCTTCCTGCTCCTTGAACTTCTTGAACTTCTTGAACCTTCCTGCTACTTGGACTACTTGAACTTCTTGAACCTTCCTGCTACTTGAACTTCTTGAACTTCTTGAACCTTCCTGCTACCTGAACTTCTTGAACCTTCCTGCTACTTGAACTTCTTGAACCTTCCTGCCACCTGAACTTCTTGAACTTCTTGAACCTTCCTACTACTTGAAATTCTTGAACCTTCCGGCTACTTGAACTTCTTGAACTTCTTGAACCTTCCTGCTACTTGAACTTCTTGAACTTCTGGAACCTTCCTGCTACTTAAACTTCTTGAACCTTCCTTCTACTTGAACTTCTTGAACTTCTTGAACCTTCCAGCTACTTGAACTTCTTGAACTTCTTGAACCTTCCTGCTACTTGAACTACTTGAACTTCTTGAACCTTCCTGCTACTTGAACTTCTTGAACTTCTTGAACCATCCTGCTACTTGAACTTCTTGAACCTTCCTGCTTCTTGAACATCTTTAAACTTCCTGCTACATAAACTTCTTGAACTTCTTGAACCTTCTTGCTACTTGAACTTCTTGAACCTTCCTGCTACTTGAACTTCTTGAACTTCTTGAATTTTCCTGCTACTTGAACTCCTTGAACTTCTTAAACCTTCCTGCTACTTGAACTTCTTGAACCTCTTGAACCTTCCTGCTACCTGAACTTCTTGAACCTTCCTGCTACTTGAACTTCTTGAACCTTCCTGCTACTTGAACTTCTTGAACTTCTTGAACCTTCCTGCTACTTGAACTTCTTGAACTTCTTGAACCTTCCTGCTACTTGAACTTCTTGAACTTCTTGAACCTTCCTGGTACTTGAACTTCTTGAACTTCTTGAACCTTCCTGTCACATGAACTTTTTGAACCTTTCTGCTACCTGAACTTCTTGAACCTTCCTGCTACTTGAACTTCTTGAACCTTCCTGCTACTTGAACTTCTAGAACCTTCCTGCTACTTGAACTTCTCGAACTTTCCTGCTACTTGAACTTCTTGAACCCTACTGCTTCTTGAACTTCTTGAACTTCTTGAACCTTCCTGCTAAATGAACTTCTTGAACTTCTTGAACCTTCCTGCTACTTGAACTTCTTGAACCTTCCTGCTACTTGAACTTCTTGAACTTCTTGAACCTTCCTGCTACTTGAACTTCTTGAACCTTCCTGCTACTTGAACTTCTTGAACTTCTTGAACCTTCCTGCTACCTGAACTTCTTGAACTTCTTGAACCTTCCTGCAACTTGAACTTCTTGAACCTTCCTGCTACTTGAACTTCTTGAACTTCTTGAACCTTCCTGCTACTTGAACGTCTTGAACTTCTTGAACTTTCCTGCTACTTGAACTTCTTGAACTTCTTGAACCTTCCTGCTACTTGAACTTCTTGAACCTTCCTGCTACTTGAACTTCGTGAACCTTTCTGCTACTTGAACTTCTTGAACCTTCCTGCTACTTGAACTTCTTGAACTTTTTGAACTTATTGAACCTTCCTGCTACTTGAACTTCTTGAACGTCTTGAACCTTCCTGCTACTTGAACTTCTTAAACTTCTTGAACCTTCCTGCTACTTGAACTTCTTGAACGTCTTGAACCTTCCTGCCTCGAACTTCTTGAACCCTCCTGCTACTTGAACTTCTTGAACCTTCCTGCTAATTGAACTTCTTGAACTTCTTGAACCTTCCTGCTACTTGAACTTCTTGAACTTTTTGAACCTTCCTGCTACTTGAACTTCTTGAACCTTCCTGCTACTTGAACTTCTTGAACCTTCCTGCTACTTGAACTTCTTGAACTTCTTGAACCTTTCTGCTACTTGAACTTCTTGAACCTTCCTGCTACTTGAACTTCTTGAACTTCTTGAACCTTCCTGCTACTTAAACTTTTTGAACGTCTTGAACCTTCCTGCTACTTGAACTTCTTGAACTTCTTGAACCTTCCTGCTACTTGAACTTCTTGATCCTTCCTGCTACTTGAACTTCTTGAACTTTTTGAACCTTCCTGCTACTTGAACTTCTTGAACTTCTTGAACCTTCCTGCTACTTGAACTTCTTGAACTTCTTGAACCTTCCTGCTACTTGAACTTCTTGAACCTTCCTGCTACTTGAACTTCTTGAACTTCTTGAACCTTCCTGCTACTTGAAATACTTGAACTTCTTGAACCTTCCTGTTACTTGAACTTCTTGAACTTCTTGAACCTTCCTGCTACTTGAACTTCTTTAACCTTCCTGCTACTTGAACTTCTTGAACCTTCCTGCTACTTGAACTTCTTGAACTTCTTGAACCTTCCTGCTACTTCAAATACTTGAACCTTCCTGCTACTTGAACTTCTTGAACTTTTTGAACCTTCCTGCAACTTGAACTTCTTGAACTTCTTGAACCTTCCTGCTACTCGAACTTCTTGAACTTCTTGAACCTTCCTGCTACTTGAACTTCTTGAACCTTCCAGCTACTTTAACTTCTTGAACTTTTTGAACCTTCCTGCTACTTGAACTTCTTGAACTTCTTGAACCTTCCTGCTACTTGGAAATACTTGAACTTCTTGAACCTTCCTGTTACATGAACTTCTTGAACTTCTTGAACCTTCCTGCTACTTGAACTTCTTTAACCTTCCTGTTACTTGAAATTCTTGAACCTTCCTGCCACTTGAACTTCTACAACTTCTTTACCCTTCCTGCTACTTGAAATACTTGAACTTCTTGAACCTTCCTGCTACTTGAACTTCTTGAACTTCTTGAACCTTCCTGCTACTTGAAATTCTTGGACCTTCCAGCTACTTGAACTTCTTGAACCTTCCTGCTACTTGAATTTCTTGAACCTTCCTGCTACTTGAACTTCTTGAAGTTCTTGAACCTTCCTGCTACTTGAACTTCTTGAACGTCTTGAACCTTCCTGCTACTTGAACTTCTTGAACTTCTTGAACCTTCCTGCTACTTAAACTTCTTGAACGTCTTGAACCTTCATGCCTTGAACTTCTTGAACCCTCCTGATACTTGAACTTCTTGAACCTTCCGGCTAATTGAACTTCTTGAAATTCTTGAACCTTCCTGCTACTTGAACTTCTTGAACTTTTTGAACCTTCCTGCTACTTGAACTTCTTGAACCTTCCTGCAACTTGAACTTCTTGAACTTCTTGAACCTTCCTGCTACTTGAACTTCTTGAATTTCTTGAACCTTTCTGCTATTTGAACTTCTTGAACCTTCCTGCTACTTGAATTTCTTGAACTTCATGAACCTTCCTGCTACTTGAACTTCTTGAACGTCTTGAACATTCCTGCTACTTGAAATTCTTGAACTTCTTGAACCTTCCTGCTACTTGAACTTCTTGAACCTTCCTGCTACTTGAACTTCTTGAACTTTTTGAACCTTCCTGCTACTTGAACTTCTTGAACTTCTTGAACCTTCCCGCTACTTGAACTTCTTGAACTTTTTAAACCTTCCTGCTACTTGAACTTCTTGAACCTTCCTGCTACTTGAACTTCTTGAACTTCTTGAACCTTCCTGCTACTTGAAATACTTGAACTTCTAGAACCTTCCTGTTACATGAACTTCTTGAACTTCATGAACCTTCCTGCTACTTGAACTTCTTGAACCTTCCTGCTACTTGAACTTCTTGAACTTATTGAACCTTCCTGCTACTTGAACTTCTTTAACCTTCCTGCTACTTGAACTTCTTGAACTTCTTGACCCTTCCTGCCACTTGAACTTCTTGAACTTCTTGAACCTTCCTGCTACCTGAACTTCTTGAACTTCTTGAACCTTCTCTCTATTTGAACTTCTTGAACTTCTTGAATATTCCTGCTACTTGAACTTTTTGAACTTCTTGAACCTTCCTGCTACTTGAACTTCTTGAACCTTCCTGTTACTTGAACTTTTTGAACTTCTTGAACATTCCTGCTACTTGAACTTCTTGAAACTTGCTGCTACTTGAACTTCTTGAACTTCTTGAACCTTCCTGCTACTCGAACTTCTTGAACTTCTTGAACCTTCCTGTTAAATGAACTTTTTGAACCTTCCTGCTACTTGAACTTCTTGAACCTTCCTGCTACTTGAACTTCTTGAACCTTCCTGCTACTTGAACTTCTTGAACCTTCCTGTTACTTGAACTTCTTGAACTTTCCTGCTACTTGAACTTCTTGAACCTTACTGCTTCTTGAACTTCTTGAACTTGTTGAACCTTCCTGCTAAATGGACTTCTTGAACTTCTTGAAATTTCTACTACCTGAACATCTTGAACTTCTTGAACCTTCCTGCTACTTGAACTTCTTGAACTTCTTGAACCTTCCTGCTACTTGAACTTCTTGAACCTTCATGCTACTTGAACTTCTTGAACCTTCCTGCTACTTGAACTTCTTGAACCTTCCTGCTACTTGAACTACTTGAACTTCTTGAACCTTCCTGCTACTCGAACTTCTTGAAACTTCCTGCTACTTGAACTTTTTGAACTTCTTGACCCTTCCTGCTACTTGAACTTCTTGAACCTTCCTGCTACTTGAACTTCTTGAACCTTCTTGCTACTTAAACTTCTTGAACTTCCTGAACCTTTCTGCACTTGAACTTCTTGAACCTTCCTGTTACTTTAACTACTTGAACTTCTTAAACCTTCCTGCTACTTGAACTTCTTGAACTTCTTTCCCCTTCCTGCTACTTAAACTTCTTGAACCTTTCTGCTACTTGAACTTCTCGATCTTCTTGAACCTTCCTGCTACTTGAACTTTTTGAACCTTCCTGCTATTTGAACTTCTTGAACCTTCCTGCTACTTGAACTTCTTGAACCTTCCTGCTACTTGAACTTTATGAACTTCTTGAACCTTCCTGCTACTTGAACTTTTTGAACTTCTTGATCCTTCCTGCTACTTGAACTTCTTGAACTTCATGAACCTTCCTGCTACTTGAACTTTTTGAACCTTCCTGCCACTTGATTTCTTGAACCTTCCTGCTACTTGAACTTCTTGAACCTTCCTGCTACTTGAATTTTTTCAACCTTCCTGCTTCTTGAACTTCTTGAACCTTCCTTCTACTTGAAATTCTTGAACTTCTTGAACCTTCCTGCTACTTGAACTTCTTGAACCTTCCTGCTACTTGAACTTCTTGAACCTTCCTGCTACTTGAACTTTTTGAACTTCTTGAACCTTCCTGCTACTTGAAATTCTTGAACCTTCCTGCTAGCTGAACTTCTTGAACTTCTTGAACCTTCCTGCTACTTGAACTTCTTGAACCTTCCTGCTACTTGAACTTCATGAACTTCTTGAACCTTTCTGCTACTTGAACTTCTTGAACCTTCCTGCTACTTGAACTTCTTGAACTTCTTGAACCTTCCTGCTACATGAAATTCTTGAACTTCTTGAACCTTCCTGCTACTTGAACTTCTTGAATCTTCCTGCTACTTGAACTTTTCGAACTTCTTGAACCTTCCTGCTGCTTGAACTTCTTGAACTTCTTGAACCTTCCTGCTACATGAACTACTTGAACTTCTTGAACCTTCCTGCTACTTGAACTTCTCGAACTTCTTGAACCTTCCTGCTACTTGAACTTCTTGAACCTTCCTGCTACTTGAACTTCTCGAACCTTCCTGCCACTTTAACTTCTTGAACTTCTTGAACCTTCCTGCTACTTGAAATTCTTGAACCTTCCTGCTACTTGAACTTCTTGAACTTCTTGAACCTTCCTGCTACTTGAACTTCTTGAACCTTCCTTCTACTTGAACTTCTTGAACTTCTTGAACCTTCCTGCTACTTGAATTTCTTGAATTTCTTGAACCTTCCTGCTACTTGAAATACTTGAACTTCTTGAACCTTCCTGTCACTTGAACGTCTTGAACTTCCTGAACCTTCCTGCTACTCGAACTTCTTGAACCTTCCTGCTACTTGAACTTCTTGAACCTTCCTGCTACTTGAACTTCTTTAACCTTCCTGCTACTTGAACTTCTTGAACTTCTTGAGCCTTCCTGCCACTTGAACTTCTTGAACTTCTTGAACTTTGCTGCTACCTGAACTTCTTGAACTTCTTGAACCTTCTTGCTATTTGAACTTCTTGAACTTCTTGAACCTTCCTGCTACTTGAACTTTTTGAACTTCTTGAACCTTCCTGCTACTTGAACTTCTTGAACCTTCCTGCTACTTGAACTTCTTAAAACTTGCTGCTACTTGAACTTCTTGAACTTCTTGAACCTTCCTGCTACTTGAACTTCTTGAACCTTCCTGCTACTTGAACTTCTTGAACCTTCCTGCTACTTGAACTTCTTAAAACTTGCTGCTACTTGAACTTCTTGAACTTCTTGAACCTTCCTGCTACTTGAACTTCTTGAACTTCTTGAACCTTCCTGTTACTTGAACTTTTTTAACCTTCCTGCTACTTGAACTTCTTGAACCTTCCTTTTATCTGAACTTCTTGAACCTTCCTGCTACTTGAACTTCTTGAACCTTCTTGCTACTTGAACTTCTTGAACTTTCCTGCTACTTGAACTTTTTGAACCTTACTGCTTCTTGAACTTCTTGAACTTCTTGAACCTTCCTGCTAAATGAACTTCTTGAACTTCTTGAAATTTCAGCTACCTGAACTTCTTGAACTTCTTGAACCTTCCTGCTACTTGAACTTCTTGAACTTCTTGCACCTTCCTGCTACCTAAACTTCTAGAACTTTCCTGCTACTTGAACTACTTGAACGTTCCTGCTACTTGAACTTCTTGAAATTCTTGAACCTTCCTGCTACTTGAACTTCTTGAACCTTCCTGCTACTTAAACTTCTTGAACTTCTTGAACCTTCCTGCTACTTGAACTTCTTGGACGTTCTTGCTACTTGAACTTCTTGAACCTTCCTGCTACTTGAAATTCTTGAACTTTCCTGCTACTTGAACTTCTTGAACTTCTTGAACCTTTCTGCTACTTGAACTTCTTGAACGTTCCTGCTACTTGGACTACTTGAACTTCCTGAACCTTCCTGCTGCTTGAACTTCTTGAACCTTCCTGCAATTTGAACTTCTTGAACTTCTTGAACCTTCCTGCTACTTGCACTTCTTGAACCTTCCTGCTACATAAACTTCTTGAACTTCTTGAACTTACCTGCTAATTGAACTTCTTGAACTTCTTGAACCTTCCTGCTACTTGAACTTCTTGAACTTTCCTGCTACTTGAACTTCTTGAACCTTCCTGCTACTTGAACTTCTTGAACTTCTTGAACCTTCAAGCTACTTGAACTTCTTGAACTTCTTAAACCTTCCTGCTACTTGAACTACTTAAACTTCTTGAACCTTCCTGCTACTTGAACTTCTTGAACTTCTTGAACCTTCCTGCTACGTGAACTTCTTTAACCTTCCTGCTACTTGAACTTCTTGAACTTCTTGAACCTTCCTGCTAGTTGATCTTCTTGAACCTTCATGCTACTTGAACTTCTTGAACCTTCCTGGTACTTGAACTTCTTGAACCTTCCAGCTACTTGAACTACTTGAACTTCTTGAACCTTCCTGCTACTCGAACTTCTTGAACCTTCCTGCTACTTGAACTTCTTGAACTTCTTGATCCTTCCTGCTACTTGAACTTCTTGAACCTTCCTGCTACTTGAACTTCTCAAACTTCTCGAACCTTCCTGCTACTTGAACTTCTTGAACTTCTTGAACCTTCCTGCTACTTGAACTTCTTGAACCTTCCTGCTACTTGAACTTCTTGAACTTTCTGAACCTTTCTGCTACTTGAACTTCTTGAACCTTCCTGCTACTTTAACTTCTTGAACTTCCTAAACCTTCCTGCTACTTGAACTTCTTGAACTTCTTTTACCTTCCTGCTACTTAAACTTCTTGAACCTTCCTGCTACTTGAACTTCTCGAACTTCTTGAACCTTCCTGCTACTTGAACTTTTTGAACCTTCCTGCAATTTGATCTTTTTCAACCTTCCTGCTACTTGAACTTCTTTAACTTCTTGAAGCTTCCTGCTACTTGAACTTCTTGAACTTCATGAACCTTCCTGCTACTTGAACTTCTTGAACCTTCCTGCTACTTGATTTCTTGAACCTTCCTGCTACTTGAACTTCTTGAACCTTCCTGCTACTTGAACTTTTTGAACCTTCCTGCTTCTTGAACTTCTTGAACCTTCCTTCTACTTGAAATTCTTGAACTTCTTGAACCTTCCTGCTACTTGAACTTCTTGAACCTTCCTGCTACTTGAACTTCACGAACCTTCCTGCTACTTGAATTTTTTGAACTTCTTGAACCTTCCTGCTACTTGAACTTCTTGAACCTTCCTGCTAGCTGAACTTTTTGAACTTCTTGAACCTTCCTGCTACTTGAACATATTGAACCTTCCTGCTACTTGAACTTCTTGAACTTCTTGAACCTTTCTGCTACTTGAACTTCTTGAACCTTCCTGCTACTTGAACTTCTTGAACTTCTTGAACCTTCCTGCTACATGAAATTCATGAACTTCTTGAACCTTCCTGCTACTTGAACTACTTGAACCTTCCTGCTACTTGAACTTTTCGAACTTCTTGAACCTTTCTGCTACTTGAACTTCTTGAACTTCTTGAACCTTCCTGCTACTTGAACTACTTGAACTTCTTGAACCTTCCTGCTACTTGAACTTCTTGAACTTCTTGAACCTTCCTGCTACTTGAACTTCTTGAACCTTCCTGCTACTTGAACTTCTTGAACCTTCCTGCCACTTGAACTTCTTGAACTTCTTGAATTTTCCTGCTACTTGAACTTCTTGAACCTTCATGCTTCTTGAACTTTTAGAAACATCCTGCTACATGAACTTCTTGAAATTCTTGAATCTTCCTGCTACTTGAACTTCTTGAACCTTATTGCTACTTGAACTTCTTGAACCTTCCTGCTACTTGAACTTCTTGAACTTCTTGAACCTTCCTGCTACTTGAACTTCTTGAACTTCTTGAACCTTCCTGCTACTTGAACTTCTTGAACCTTCCTGCTACTTGAACTTCTTGAACTTCTTGAACCTTCCTGCTACTTGGACTTCTTGAACGTCTTGAACCTTCCTGCTACTTGAACTTCTTGAACTTCTTGAACCTTCCTGCTACTTGAACTTCTTGAACCTTCCTGCTACTTGAACTTCTTGAACTTTTTGAACCTTCCTGCTACTTGAACTTCTTGAACTTATTGAACCTTCCTGCTACTTGAACTTCTTGAACTTTTTGAACCTTCCTGCTACTTGAACTTCTTGAACCTTCCTGCTACTTGAACTTCTTGAACTTCTTGAACCTTCCTGCTACTTGAAATACTTGAACTTCTTGAACCTTCCTGTTACATGAACTTCTTGAACTTCTTGAACCTTCCTGCTACTTGAACTTCTTTAACCTTCCTGCTACTTGAACTTCTTGAACCTTCCTGCTACTTGAATTTCTTGAACTTCTTGGACCTTCCTGCTACTTGAAATACTTGAACTTCTAGAACCTTCCTGTCACTTGAACTTCTTGAACTTCCTGAACCTTCCTGCTACTTGAACTTCTTGAACCTTCCTGCTACTTGAACTTCTTGAACATTCCTGCTACTTGAACTTCTTTAACCTTCCTGCTACTTGAACTTCTCGAACTTCTTGAGCCTTCCTGCCACTTGAACTTCTTTAACTTCTTGAACCTTCCTGCTACCTGAACTTCTTGAACTTCTTGAACCTTCTTGCTATTTGAACTTCATGAACTTCTTGAATCTTCCTGCTACTCGAACTTTTTGAACTTCTTGAACCTTCCTGCTACTTGAACTTCTTGAACCTTCCTGCTACTTGAACTTCTTGAAACTTGCTGCTACTTGAACTTCTTGAACTTCTTGAACCTTCCTGCTACTTGAACTTCTTGAACTTCTTGAACCTTCCTGTTACCTGAACTTTTTGAACCTTCCTGCTACTTGAACTTCTTGAACCTTCCTGCTACTTGAACTTCTTGAACCTTCCTGCTACTTGAACTTCTTGAACCTTCCTGCTACTTGAACTTCTTGAACTTTCCTGCTACTTGAACTTTTTGAACCTTACTGCTTCTTGAACTTCTTGAACTTCTTGAACCTTCCTGCTAAATGAACTTCTTGAACTTTTTGAAATTTCTGCTACCTGAACTTCTTGAACTTCTTGAACCTTCCTGCTACTTGAACTTCTCGAACTTCTCGCACCTTCCTGCTACCTGAACTTCTAGAACTTTCCTGCTACTTGAACTACTTGAACGTTCCTGCTACTTGAACTTCTTGAACCTTCTTGCTACTTGAACTTCTTGAACATTCCTGCTACTTGAACTTCTTGAACTTTCCTGCTACTCGCACTTCTTGAACTTCATGAACCTTTCTGCTACTTGAACTTCTTGAACGTTCCTGCTACTTGAACTACTTGAACTTCCTGAACCTTCCTGCTGCTTGAACTTCTTGAACCTTCCTGCTATTTGAACTTCTTGAACTTCTTGAACCTTCCTGCTACTTGAACTTCTTGAACCTTCCTGCTACATGAACTTCTTGAACTTCTTGAACCTTCCTGCTAATTGAACTTCTTGAACTTCTTGAACCTTCCTGCTACTTGAACTTCTTGAACCTTCCTGCTACTTGAACTTATTGAACTTCTTGAACCTTCCTGCTACTTGAACTTCTTGAACTTCTTAAACCTTCCTGCTGCTTGAACTACTTAAACTTCTTGAACCTTCCTGCTACTTGCACTTCTTGAACTTCTTGAACCTTCCTGCTACTTGAAATACTTGAACTTCTTGAACCTTCCTGTTACATGAACTTCTTGAACTTCTTGAACCTTCCTGCTACTTGAACTTCTTTAACCTTCCTGCTACTTGAACTTCTTGAACCTTCCTGCTACTTGAATTTCTTGAACTTCTTGGACCTTCCTGCTACTTGAAATAGTTGAACTTCTAGAACCTTCCTGTCACTTGAACTTCTTGAACTTCCTGAACCTTCCTGCTACTTGAACTTCTTGAACCTTCCTGCTACTTGAACTTCTTGAACCTTCCTGCTACTTGAACTTCTTTAACCTTCCTGCTACTTGAACTTCTCGAACTTCTTGAGCCTTCCTGCCACTTGAACTTCTTTAACTTCTTGAACCTTCCTGCTACCTGAACTTCTTGAACTTCTTGAACCTTCTTGCTATTTGAACTTCATGAACTTCTCGAATCTTCCTGCTACTCGAACTTTTTGAACTTCTTGAACCTTCCTGCTACTTGAACTTCTTGAACCTTCCTGCTACTTGAACTTCTTGAAACTTGCTGCTACTTGAACTTCTTGAACTTCTTGAACCTTCCTGCTACTTGAACTTCTTGAACTTCTTGAACCTTCCTGTTACCTGAACTTTTTGAACCTTCCTGCTACTTGAACTTCTTGAACCTTCCTGCTACTTGAACTTCTTGAACCTTCCTGCTACTTGAACTTCTTGAACCTTCCTGCTACTTGAACTTCTTGAACTTTCCTGCTACTTGAACTTTTTGAACCTTACTGCTTCTTGAACTTCTTGAACTTCTTGAACCTTCCTGCTAAATGAACTTCTTGAACTTTTTGAAATTTCTGCTACCTGAACTTCTTGAACTTCTTGAACCTTCCTGCTACTTGAACTTCTCGAACTTCTCGCACCTTCCTGCTACCTGAACTTCTAGAACTTTCCTGCTACTTGAACTACTTGAACGTTCCTGCTACTTGAACTTCTTGAACCTTCTTGCTACTTGAACTTCTTGAACATTCCTGCTACTTGAACTTCTTGAACTTTCCTGCTACTCGCACTTCTTGAACTTCATGAACCTTTCTGCTACTTGAACTTCTTGATCGTTCCTGCTACTTGAACTACTTGAACTTCCTGAACCTTCCTGCTGCTTGAACTTCTTGAACCTTCCTGCTATTTGAACTTCTTGAACTTCTTGAACCTTCCTGCTACTTGAACTTCTTGAACCTTCCTGCTACATGAACTTCTTGAACTTCTTGAACCTTCCTGCTAATTGAACTTCTTGAACTTCTTGAACCTTCCTGCTACTTGAACTTCTTGAACCTTCCTGCTACTTGAACTTATTGAACTTCTTGAACCTTCCTGCTACTTGAACTTCTTGAACTTCTTAAACCTTCCTGCTACTTGAACTACTTAAACTTCTTGAACCTTCCTGCTACGTGAACTTCTTTAATCTTCCTGCTACTTGACCTTCTTGAACTTCTTGAATCTTCCTGCTACTTGATCTTCTTGAACCTTCATGCTACTTGAACTTCTTGAACCTTCCTGCTGCTTGAACTTCTTGAACCTTCCTGCCACTTGAACTACTTGAACTTCTTGAACCTTCCTGCTACTCGAACTTCTTGAACCTTCCTGCTACTTGAACTTCTTGAACTTCTTGACCCTTCCTGCTACTTGAACTTCTTAAACTTCTCGAACCTTCCTGCTACTTGAACTTCTTGAACTTCTAGAAATTTCCTGCTACTTGAACTTCTTGAACCTTCCTGCTACTTGAACTTCTTGAACTTCCTGAACCTTTCTGCTACTTGAACTTCTTGAACCTTCCTGCTACTTTAACTTCTTGAACTTCTCAAACCTTCCTGCTACTTGAACTTCTTGAACTTCTTTCACCTTCCTGCTACTTAAACTTCTTGAACCTTCCTGCTACTTGAACTTCTCGAACTTCTTGAACCTTCCTGCTACTTGAACTTTTTGAACCTTCATGCTATTTGAACTTCTTGAACCTTCCTGCTACTTGAACTTCTTTAACTTCTTGAAGCTTCCTGCTACTTGAACTTCTTGAACCTTCCTGCTACTTGAACTTTTTGAACTTCTTGAACCTTCCTGCCACTTGATTTCCTGAACCTTCCTGCTACTTGAACTTTTTGAACCTTCCTGCTACTTGAACTTTTTGAACCTTCCTGCTTCTTGAACTTCTTGAACCTTCCTTCTACTTGAAATTCTTGAACTTCTTGAACCTTCCTGCTACTTGAACTTCTTGAACCTTCCTGCTACTTGAACTTCTTGAACCTCCCTGCTACTTGAACTTTTTGAACTTCTTGAACCTTCCTGCTACTTGAACTTCTTGAACCTTCCTGCTAGCTGAACTTCTTGAACTTCTTGAACCTTCCTGCTACTTGAACTTCTTGAACTTCTTGAACCTTTCTGCTACTTGAACTTCTTGAACCTTCCTGCTACTTGAACTTCTTGAACTTCTTGAACCTTCCTGCTTCATGAAATTCTTGAACTTCTTGAACCTTCCTGCTACTTGAACTTCTTGAACCTTCCTGCTACTTGAACTTTTCGAACTTCTTGAACCTTCCTGCTACTTGAACTTCTTGAACTTCTTGAACCTTCCTGCTACTTGAACTACTTGAACTTCTTGAACCTTCCTGCTACTTGAACTTCTTGAACTTCTTGAACCTTCCTGCTACTTGAACTTCTTGAACCTTCCTGCTACTTGAACTTCTTGAACCTTCCTGCCACTTGGACTTCTTGAACTTTTTGAACCTTCCTGCTACTTGTAATTCTTGAACCTTCCTGCTACTTGAACTTCTTGAACCTAATTGCTACTTGAACTTCTTGAACTTCTTGAACCTTCCGGCTGCTTGAACTTCTTGAACTTCTTGAACCTTCCTGCTACTTGAACTTCTTGAACTTCTTGAACCTTCCTGCTACTTGAACTTCTTGAACATTCCTGCTACTTGATCTTCTTGAACTTTTTGAACCTTCCTGATACCTGAACTTCTTGAACCTTCCTGCTACTTGAACTTCTTGGACATTCCTGCTGCTTGGTCTTCTTGAACTTTTTGAACCTTCCTGCTACTTGAACTTCTTGAACTTCTTGAACCTTCCTGCTACTTGAACTTCTTGAACTTCTTGAACTTCTTGAACCTTTCTGCTACTTGAAATTCTTGAACGTCTTGAACCTTCCTACTACTTGAACTTCTTGAACTTCTTGAACCTTCCTGCAACTTGAACTTCTTGAACTTTTTGAACCTTCCTGCTACTTGAACTTCTTGAACCTCTTGAACCTTCCTGCTACTTGAACTTCTTGAACTTCTTGAACCTTCCTGCTACTTGAAATACTTGAACTTCTTGAACCTTCCTGTTACTTGAACTTCTTGAACTTCTTGAACCTTCCTGCTACTTGAACTTCTTCAACCTTCCTGCTACTTAAACTTCTTGAACCTTCCTGCTACTTGAACTTCTTGAAGTTCTTCAACCTTCCTGCTACTTGAAATACTTGAACCTTCCTGCTACTTGAACTTATTGAACTTCTTGAACCTTCCTGCTACTTGAACTTCTTGAACTTTTTGAACCTTCCTGCTACTTGAACTTCTTGAACTTCTTGAACCTTCCTGCTACTTGAACTTCTTGAACTTCTTGAACCTTCCTGCTACTTGAACTTCTTGAACCTTCCTGCTACTTGAACTTCTTAAACTTCTTGAACCTTCCTGCTACTTGAAATACTTGAATTTCTTGAACCTTCCTGTTACATGAACTTCTTGAACTTCTTGAACCTTCCTGCTACTTGAACTTCTTTAACCTTCCTGCTACTTGAACTTCTTGAACCTTCCTGCCACTTGAACTTCTACAACTTCTTGAACCTTCCTGCTACTTGAAATATTTGAACTTCTTGAACCTTCATGTTATTTGAACTTCTTGAACTTCTTGAACCTTCCTGCTACTTGAACTTCTTGAACCTTCCTGTTACTTGAATTTCTTGAACTTCTTGAACCTTCCTGCTACTTGAACTTCTTGAACCTTCCTGCTACTTGAACTTCTTGAACTTCTTGAGATTTCCTGCTACTTGAACTTCTTGAACTTCTTGAACTTCTTGAACCTTCCTGCTACTTGAACTTCTTGAACTTCTTGAACCTTCCTGCTACTTGAACTTCTTGAACTTCTTGAACCTTCCTGCTACTTGAACTTCTTGAACTTCTTGAACCTTCCTGCTACTTGAACTTCTTGAACTTTTTGAACCTTTTTGCTACTTGAACTTCTTGAACTTCTTGAACCTTCCTGCTACTTGAACTTTTTGAACTTCTTGAACCTTCCTGCTACTTGAACTTCTTGAACCTTCCTGCTACTTGAACTTCTTGAAACTTCCTGCTACTTGAACTTCTTGAACTTCTTGAATCTTCCTGCTACTTGAAATTCTTGAACTTCTTGAACCTTCCTGTTACTTGAACTTTTTGAATCTTCCTGCTAATTGAACTTCTTGAACCTTCCTCCTACTTGAACTTCCGAACCTTGCTGCTACTTGAACTTCCTGAACCTTCCTGCTACACGAACTTCTTGAACTTTCCTGCTACTTGAACTTCATGAACCTTACTGATTCTTGACCTTCTTGAACTTCTTGAACCTTCCTGCTAAATGAACTTCTTGAACTTATTGATCCTTCCTGCTACTTGAACTTCTTGAACTTCTTGAACCTTCCTGCTACTTGAACTTCTTGAACTTTTTGCACCTTCCTGCTACTTGAACTTCTTGAACTTCTTGAACCTTCCTGCTACTTGAACTTCTTGAACCTTCCTGCTACTTGAACTTCTTGAACTTTTTGAACCTTCCTGCTACTTGAACTTCTTGAACTTCTTGAACCTTCCTGCTACTTGAACTTCTTGAACTTTTTGAACCTTCCTGCTACTTGAACTTCTTGAACCTTCCTGCTACTTGAACTTCTTGAACTTCTTGAACCTTCCTGCTACTTGAAATACTTGAACTTCTTGAACCTTCCTGTTACATGAACTTCTTGAACTTCTTGAACCTTCCTGCTACTTGAACTTCTTTAACCTTCCTGCTACTTGAACTTCTTGAACCTTCCTGCTACTTGAATTTCTTGAACTTCTTGGACCTTCCTGCTACTTGAAATACTTGAACTTCTTGAACCTTCCTGTCACTTGAACTTTTTGAACTTCCTGAACCTTCCTGCTACTTGAACTTCTTGAACCTTCCTGCTTCTTGAACTTCTTGAACCTTCCTGCTACTTGAACTTCTTTAACCTTCCTGCTACTTGAACTTCCCGAACTTCTTGATCCTTCCTGCCACTTGAACTTCTTGAACTTCTTGAACCTTCCTGCTACCTGAACTTCTTGAACTTCTTGAACCTTCTTGCTATTTGAACTTCTTGAACTACTTGAATCTTCCTGCTACTTGAACTTTTTGAACTTCTTGAACCTTCCTGCTACTTGAACTTCTTGAACCTTCCTGCTACTTGAACTTCTTGAAACTTGCTGCTACTTGAACTTCTTGAACTTCTTGAACCTTCCTGCTACTTGAACTTCTTGAACTTCTTGAACCTTCCTGTTACCTGAACTTTTTGAACCTTCCTGCTACTTGAACTTCTTGAACCTTCCTGCTACTTGAACTTCTTGAACCTTCCTGCTACTTGAACTTCTTGAACCTTCCTGCTACTTGAACTTCCTGAACTTTCCTGCTACTTGAACTTTTTGAACCTTACTGCTTCTTGAACTTCTTGAACTTCTTGAACCTTCCTGCTAAATGAACTTCTTGAACTTTTTGAAATTTCTGCTACCTGAACTTCTTGAACTTCATGAACCTTCCTGCTACTTGAACTTCTTGAACTTCTCGCACCTTCCTGCTACCTGAACTTCTAGAACTTTCCTGCTACTTGAACTACTTGAACGTTCCTGCTATTTGAACTTCTTGAACTTCTTGAACCTTCCTGCTACTTGAACTTCTTGAACCTTCCTGCTACATGAACTTCTTGAACTTCTTGAACCTTCCTGCTAATTGAACTTCTTGAACTTCTTGAACCTTGCTGCTACTTGAACTTCTTGAACCTTCCTGCTACTTGAACTTCTTGAACTTCTTGAACCTTCCTGCTACTTGAACTTCTTGAACTTCTTAAACCTTCCTGCTACTTGAACTACTTGAACCTTCCTTCTACTTGAACTTCTTGAACTTCTTGAACCTTCCTGCTACTTGAACTTCTTGAACTTCTTGAACCTTCCTGCTACTTGAACTTCTTGAACTTCTTGAACCTTCCTGCTACCTGAACTTCTTGAACTTCTTGAACCTTCCTGCTACTTGCACTTCTTGAACTTCTTGAACCTTCCTGCTACGTTAACTTCTTTAACCTTCCTGCTACTTGAACTTCTTGAACTTCTTGAACCTTCCTGCTACTTGATCTTCTGGAACCTTCATGCTACTTGAACTTCTTGAACCTTCCTGCTACTTGAACTTCTTGAACTTCTTGAACCTTCCTGATACTTGAACTTCTTGAACCTTCCTGCTACTTGAACTTCTTGAACCTTCCTGCTACTTGAACTTCTTGAACTTCTTGAACCTTCCTGCTACTTGAACTTCTTGAACTTCTTGAACCTTCCTGCTACTCGAACTTCTTGAACTTCTCGAACCTTCCTGCTACTTGAACTTCTTGAACCTCCCTGCTACTTGAACTTCTTGAACTTCTTGAACCTTCCTGCTACTTGAACTTCTTGAACCTTCCTGCTACTTGAACTTCTTGAACCTTCCTACCACCTGAACTTCTTGAACTTTCCTGCTACTTGAAATTCTTGAACATTCCTGCTACTTGAACTTCTTGAACTTCTTGAACCTTCCTGCTACCTGAACTTCTTGAACTTCTTGAACCTTCCTGCTACTTGCACTTCTTGAACTTCTTGAACCTTCCTGCTACGTTAACTTCTTTAACCTTCCTGCTACTTGAACTTCTTGAACTTCTTGAACCTTCCTGCTACTTGATCTTCTGGAACCTTCATGCTACTTGAACTTCTTGAACCTTCCTGCTACTTGAACTTCTTGAACCTTCCTGCTACTTGAACTACTTGAACTTCTTGAACCTTCCTGCTACTCGAACTTCTTGAACCTTCCTGCTACTTGAACTTCTCGAACTGCTTGACCCTTCCTGCTACTTGAACTTCTTAAACTTCTCGAACCTTCCTGCTACTTGAACTTCTTGAACTTCTAGAAATTTCCTGCTACTTGAACTTCTTGAACCTTCCTGCTACTTGAACTTCTTGAACTTCCTGAACCTTTCTGCTACTTGAACTTCTTGAACCTTCCTGCTACTTTAACTTCTTGAACTTCTCAAACCTTCCTGATACTTGAACTTCTTGAACTTCTTTCACCTTCCTGCTACTTAAACTTCTTGAACCTTCCTGCTACTTGAACTTCTCGAACTTCTTGAACCTTCCTGCTACTTGAACTTTTTGAACCTTCATGCTATTTGAACTTCTTGAACCTTCCTGCTACTTGAACTTCTTCAACTTCTTGAAGCTTCCTGCTACTTGAACTTCTTGAACCTTCCTGCTCCTTGAACTTTTTGAACTTCTTGAACCTTCCTGCCACTTGATTTCCTGAACCTTCCTGCTACTTGAACTTCTTGAACCTTCCTGCTACTTGAACTTTTTGAACCTTCCTGCTTCTTGAACTCCTTGAACCTTCCTTCTACTTGAAATTCTTGAACTTCTTGAACCTTCCTGCTACTTGAACTTCTTGAACCTTCCTGCTACTTGAACTTCTTGAACCTTCTTGCTACTTGAACTTTTTGAACTTCTAGAACCTTCCTGCCACTTGAACTTCTTGAACCTTCCTGCTAGCTGAACTTCTTGAACTTCTTGAACCTTCCTGCTACTTGAACTTCTTGAACTTCTTGAACCTTTCTGCTACTTGAACTTCTTGAACCTTCCTGCTACTTGAACTTCTTGAACTTCTTGAACCTTCCTGCTTCATGAAATTCTTGAACTTCTTGAACCTTCCTGCTACTTGAACTTCTTGAACCTTCCTGCTACTTGAACTTCTTGAACCTTCCTGCCACTTGAACTTCTTGAACTTCTTGAACCTTCCTGCTACTTGTAATTCTTGAACCTTCCTGCTACTTGAACTTCTTGAACCTAATTGCTACTTGAACTTCTTGAACCTTACTGCTACTTGAAACACTTGAACTTCTTGAACCTTCCGGCTGCTTGAACTTCTTGAACTTCTTGAACCTTCCTGCTACTTGAACTTCTTGAACTTCTTGAACCTTCCTGCTACTTGAACTTCTTGAACATTCCTGCTACTTGATCTTCTTGAACTTTTTGAACCTTCCTGATACCTGAACTTCTTGAACATTCCTGCTACTTGAACTTCTTGGACATTCCTGCTACTTGGTCTTCTTGAACTTTTTGAACCTTCCTGCTACTTGAACTTCTTGAACTTCTTGAACCTTCCTGCTTATTGAACTTCTAGAACTTCTTGAAGTTCTTAAACCTTTCTGCTACTTGAACTTCTTGAACCTTACTGCAACTTGAACTTCTTGAACTTCTTGAACCTTTCTGCTACTTGAAATTCTTGAACGTCTTGAACCTTCCTACTACTTGAACTTCTTGAACTTCTTGAACCTTCCTGCAACTTGAACTTCTTGAACTTTTTGAACCTTCCTGCTACTTGAACTTCTTGAACTTCTTGAACCTTCCTGCTACTTGAACTTCTTGAACTTCTTGAACCTTCCTGCTACTTGAAATACTTGAACTTCTTGAACCTTCCTGTTACTTGAACTTCTTGAACTTCTTGAACCTTCCTGCTACTTGAACTTCTTCAACCTTCCTGCTACTTGAACTTCTTGAACCTTCCTGCTACTTGAACTTCTTGAAGTTCTTCAACCTTCCTGCTACTTGAAATACTTGAACCTTCCTGCTACTTGAACTTATTGAACTTCTTGAACCTTCCTGCTACTTGAACTTCTTGAACCTTCCTGCTACTTGAACTTTTCGAACCTTCCTGCTACTTGAACTTCTTGAACTTTTTGAACCTTCCTGCTACTTGAACTTCTTGAACTTCTTGAACCTTCCTGCTACTTGAACTTCTTGAACTTCTTGAACCTTCCTGCTACTTGAACTTCTTGAACCTTCCTGCTACTTGAACTTCTTAAACTTCTTGAACATTCCTGCTACTTGAAATACTTGAATTTCTTGAACCTTCCTGTTACATGAACTTCTTGAACTTCTTGAACCTTCCTGCTACTTGAACTTTTTTAACCTTCCTGCTACTTGAACTTATTGAACCTTCCTGCCACTTGAACTTCTACAACTTCTTGAACCTTCCTGCTACTTGAAATACTTGAACTTCTTGAACCTTCATGTTATTTGAACTTCTTGAACTTCTTGAACTTTCCTGCTACTTGAACTTCTTGAACCTTCCTGTTACTTGAATTTCTTGAACTTCTTGAGCCTTCCTGCTACTTGAACTTCTTGAACCTTCCTGCTACTTGAACTTCCTGAACTTCTTGAGCCTTCCTGCTACTTGAACTTCTTGAACTTCTTGAACCTTCCTGCTACTTGAACTTCTTGAACTTCTTGAACCTTCCTGCTACTTGAATTTCTTGAACTTCTTGAACCTTCCTGCTACTTGAACTTCTTGAACTTCTTGAACCTTCCTGCTACTTGAACTTCTTGAACTTTTTGAACCTTTTTGCTACTTGAACTTCTTGAACTTCTTGAACCTTCCTGCTACCTGAACTTTTTGAACTTCTTGAACCTTCCTGCTACTTGAACTTCTTGAACCTTCCTGCTACTTGAACTTCTTGAAACTTCCTGCTACTTGAACTTCTTGAACTTCTTGAACCTTCCTGCTACTTGAAATTCTTGAAATTCTTGAACCTTCCTGTTACCTGAACTTTTTGAATCTTCCTGCTACTTGAACTTCTTGAACCTTCCTGCTACTTGAACTTCTTGAACCTTGCTGCTACTTGAACTTCTTGAACCTTCCTGCTACTCCTGCTACTTGAACTTCTCGAACTTTCCTGCTACTTGAACTTCTTGAACCTTACTGATTCTTGAACTTCTTGAACTTCTTGAACCTTCCTGCTAAATGAACTTCTTGAACTTCTTGAACCTTCCTGCTACTTGAACTTCTTGAACTTCTTGAACCTTCCTGCTACTTGAACTTCTTGAACTTTTTGCACCTTCCTGCTACTTGAACTTCTAGAACCTTCCTGCTACTTGAACTTCTTGAACCTTCCTGCTACTTGAACTTCTTGAACTTCTTGAACCTTCCTGCTACTTGAACTTCTTGAACCTTCCTGCTACTTGAACTTCTTGAACTTCTTGAACTTCTTGAACCTTCCTGCTACCCGAACTTCTTGAACTTCTTGCACCTTCCTGCTACTTGAACTTCTAGAACCTTCCTGCTACTTGAACTTCTTGAACCTTCCTGCTACTTGAACTTCTTGAACTTCTTGAACCTTCCTGCTACTTGAACTTCTTGAACCTTCCTGCTACTTGAACTTCTTGAACTTCTTGAATTTCTTGAACCTTCCTGCTACTTGAACTTCTTGAACCTTCCTGCTACTCGAACTTATTGAACTTCTCGAACCTTCCTGCTTCATGAACTTCTTGAACCTTCCTGCTACTTGAATTTCTTGAACTTCTTGAACCTTCCTGCTACTTGAACTTCTTGAACTTCTTGAACCTTCCTGCTACTTGAACTTCTTGAACTTTTTGAACCTTTTTGCTACTTGAACTTCTTGAACTTCTTGAACCTTCCTGCTACCTGAACTTTTTGAACTTCTTGAACCTTCCTGCTACTTGAACTTCTTGAACCTTCCTGCAACTTGAACTTCTTGAAACTTCCTGCTACTTGAACTTCTTGAACTTCTTGAACCTTCCTGCTACTTGAAATTCTTGAAATTCTTGAACCTTCCTGTTACCTGAACTTTTTGAATCTTCCTGCTACTTGAACTTCTTGAACCTTGCTGCTACTTGAACTTCTTGAACCTTCCTGCTACTCCTGCTACTTGAACTTCTCGAACTTTCCTGCTACTTGAACTTCATGAACCTTACTGATTCTTGAACTTCTTGAACTTCTTGAACCTTCCTGCTAAATGAACTTCTTGAACTTCTTGAACCTTCCTGCTACTTGAACTTCTTGAACCTTCCTGCTACTTGAACTTCTTGAACTTCTTGAACTTCTTGAACCTTCCTGCTACCCGAACTTCTTGAACCTTCCTGCTACTTGAACTTCTTGAACTTCTTGAACCTTCCTGCTACTTGAACTTCTTGAACCTTCCTGCTACTTGAACTTCTTGAACTTCTTGAACTTCTTGAACCTTCCTGCTACTTGAACTTCTTGAACCTTCCTGCTACTTGAAATTCTTGAAATTCTTGAACCTTCCTGTTACCTGAACTTTTTGAATCTTCCTGCTACTTGAACTTCTTGAACCTTCCTGCTACTTGAACTTCTTGAACCTTCCTACCACCTGAACTTCTTGAACTTTCCTGCTACTTGAAATTCTTGAACATTCCTGCTACTTGAACTTCTTGAACTTCTTGAACCTTCCTGCTACCTGAACTTCTTGAACTTCTTGAACCTTCCTGCTACTTGCACTTCTTGAACTTCTTGAACCTTCCTGCTACGTTAACTTCTTTAACCTTCCTGCTACTTGAACTTCTTGAACTTCTTGAACCTTCCTGCTACTTGATCTTCTGGAACCTTCATGCTACTTGAACTTCTTGAACCTTCCTGCTACTTGAACTTCTTGAACCTTCCTGCTACTTGAACTACTTGAACTTCTTGAACCTTCCTGCTACTCGAACTTCTTGAACCTTCCTGCTACTTGAACTTCTCGAACTGCTTGACCTTTCCTGCTACTTGAACTTCTTAAACTTCTCGAACCTTCCTGCTACTTGAACTTCTTGAACTTCTAGAAATTTCCTGCTACTTGAACTTCTTGAACCTTCCTGCTACTTGAACTTCTTGAACTTCCTGAACCTTTCTGCTACTTGAACTTCTTGAACCTTCCTGCTACTTTAACTTCTTGAACTTCTCAAACCTTCCTGATACTTGAACTTCTTGAACTTCTTTCACCTTCCTGCTACTTAAACTTCTTGAACCTTCCTGCTACTTGAACTTCTCGAACTTCTTGAACCTTCCTGCTACTTGAACTTTTTGAACCTTCATGCTATTTGAACTTCTTGAACCTTCCTGCTACTTGAACTTCTTCAACTTCTTGAAGCTTCCTGCTACTTGAACTTCTTGAACCTTCCTGCTCCTTGAACTTTTTGAACTTCTTGAACCTTCCTGCCACTTGATTTCCTGAACCTTCCTGCTACTTGAACTTCTTGAACCTTCCTGCTACTTGAACTTTTTGAACCTTCCTGCTTCTTGAACTCCTTGAACCTTCCTTCTACTTGAAATTCTTGAACTTCTTGAACCTTCCTGCTACTTGAACTTCTTGAACCTTCCTGCTACTTGAACTTCTTGAACCTTCCTGCTACTTGAACTTTTTGAACTTCTAGAACCTTCCTGCCACTTGAACTTCTTGAACCTTCCTGCTAGCTGAACTTCTTGAACTTCTTGAACCTTCCTGCTACTTGAACTTCTTGAACTTCTTGAACCTTTCTGCTACTTGAACTTCTTGAACCTTCCTGCTACTTGAACTTTTTGAACTTCTTGAACCTTCCTGCTTCATGAAATTCTTGAACTTCTTGAACCTTCCTGCTACTTGAACTTCTTGAACCTTCCTGCTACTTGAACTTCTTGAACCTTCCTGCCACTTGAACTTCTTGAACTTCTTGAACCTTCCTGCTACTTGTAATTCTTGAACCTTCCTGCTACTTGAACTTCTTGAACCTAATTGCTACTTGAACTTCTTGAACCTTACTGCTACTTGAAACACTTGAACTTCTTGAACCTTCCGGCTGCTTGAACTTCTTGAACTTCTTGAACCTTCCTGCTACTTGAACTTCTTGAACTTCTTGAACCTTCCTGCTACTTGAACTTCTTGAACATTCCTGCTACTTGATCTTCTTGAACTTTTTGAACCTTCCTGATACCTGAACTTCTTGAACATTCCTGCTACTTGAACTTCTTGGACATTCCTGCTACTTGGTCTTCTTGAACTTTTTGAACCTTCCTGCTACTTGAACTTCTTGAACTTCTTGAACCTTCCTGCTACTTGAACTTCTTGAACTTCTTGAAGTTCTTAAACCTTTCTGCTACTTGAACTTCTTGAACCTTACTGCAACTTGAACTTCTTGAACTTCTTGAACCTTTCTGCTACTTGAAATTCTTGAACGTCTTGAACCTTCCTACTACTTGAACTTCTTGAACTTCTTGAACCTTCCTGCAACTTGAACTTCTTGAACTTTTTGAACCTTCCTGCTACTTGAACTTCTTGAACTTCTTGAACCTTCCTGCTACTTGAACTTCTTGAACTTCTTGAACCTTCCTGCTACTTGAAATACTTGAACTTCTTGAACCTTCCTGTTACTTGAACTTCTTGAACTTCTTGAACCTTCCTGCTACTTGAACTTCTTCAACCTTCCTGCTACTTGAACTTCTTGAACCTTCCTGCTACTTGAACTTCTTGAAGTTCTTCAACCTTCCTGCTACTTGAAATACTTGAACCTTCCTGCTACTTGAACTTATTGAACTTCTTGAACCTTCCTGCTACTTGAACTTCTTGAACCTTCCTGCTACTTGAACTTTTCGAACCTTCCTGCTACTTGAACTTCTTGAACTTTTTGAACCTTCCTGCTACTTGAACTTCTTGAACTTCTTGAACCTTCCTGCTACTTGAACTTCTTGAACTTCTTGAACCTTCCTGCTACTTGAACTTCTTGAACCTTCCTGCTACTTGAACTTCTTAAACTTCTTGAACATTCCTGCTACTTGAAATACTTGAATTTCTTGAACCTTCCTGTTACATGAACTTCTTGAACTTCTTGAACCTTCCTGCTACTTGAACTTTTTTAACCTTCCTGCTACTTGAACTTATTGAACCTTCCTGCCACTTGAACTTCTACAACTTCTTGAACCTTCCTGCTACTTGAAATACTTGAACTTCTTGAACCTTCATGTTATTTGAACTTCTTGAACTTCTTGAACTTTCCTGCTACTTGAACTTCTTGAACCTTCCTGTTACTTGAATTTCTTGAACTTCTTGAGCCTTCCTGCTACTTGAACTTCTTGAACCTTCCTGCTACTTGAACTTCCTGAACTTCTTGAGCCTTCCTGCTACTTGAACTTCTTGAACTTCTTGAACCTTCCTGCTACTTGAACTTCTTGAACTTCTTGAACCTTCCTGCTACTTGAACTTCTTGAACTTCTTGAACCTTCCTGCTACTTGAACTTCTTGAACTTCTTGAACCTTCCTGCTACTTGAACTTCTTGAACTTTTTGAACCTTTTTGCTACTTGAACTTCTTGAACTTCTTGAACCTTCCTGCTACCTGAACTTTTTGAACTTCTTGAACCTTCCTGCTACTTGAACTTCTTGAACCTTCCTGCTACTTGAACTTCTTGAAACTTCCTGCTACTTGAACTTCTTGAACTTCTTGAAACGTCCTGCTACTTGAAATTCTTGAAATTCTTGAACCTTCCTGTTACCTGAACTTTTTGAATCTTCCTGCTACTTGAACTTCTTGAACCTTCCTGCTACTTGAACTTCTTGAACCTTGCTGCTACTTGAACTTCTTGAACCTTCCTGCTACTCCTGCTACTTGAACTTCTCGAACTTTCCTGCTACTTGAACTTCATGAACCTTACTGATTCTTGAACTTCTTGAACTTCTTGAACCTTCCTGCTAAATGAACTTCTTGAACTTCTTGAACCTTCCTGCTACTTGAACTTCTTGAACTTCTTGAACCTTCCTGCTACTTGAACTTCTTGAACTTTTTGCACCTTCCTGCTACTTGAACTTCTAGAACCTTCCTGCTACTTGAACTTCTTGAACCTTCCTGCTACTTGAACTTCTTGAACTTCTTGAACCTTCCTGCTACTTGAACTTCTTGAACCTTCCTGCTACTTGAACTTCTTGAACTTCTTGAACTTCTTGAACCTTCCTGCTACCCGAACTTCTTGAACTTCTTGCACCTTCCTGCTACTTGAACTTCTAGAACCTTCCTGCTACTTGAACTTCTTGAACCTTCCTGCTACTTGAACTTCTTGAACCTTCCTGCTACTTGAACTTCTTGAACTTCTTGAATTTCTTGAACCTTCCTGCTACTTGAACTTCTTGAACCTTCCTGCTACTTGAACTTATTGAACTTCTCGAACCTTCCTGCTTCATGAACTTCTTGAACTTCTTGAACTTTCCTGGTACTTGAACTTCTTGAACCTTCCTGCCACTTGATTTCTTGAACCTTTCTGCTACTTGAACTTTTTGAGCCTTCCTGCTACTTCTTTTTAAACCTTCCTGCTTCTTGAACTTCTTGAACCTTCCTTCTACTTGAACTTCTTGAACTTCTTGAACCTTCCTGCTACATGAACTTCTTGAACCTTCCTGCTACTTGAACTTTTCGAACTTCGTGAACCTTCCTGCTACTTGAACTTCTTGAACTTCTTGAACCTTCCTGTTACTTGAACTTCTTGAACCTTCCTGTTACTTGAACTTCTTGAACCTTCCTGCTCTCGAACTTCTTGAACCTTCCTGCTACTTGAACTTCTTGAACCTTGCTGCTACTTGAACTTCTTGAACCGTCCTGCTACTTGAACTTCTTGAACTTTCCTGCTACTTGAACTTCATGAACCTTACTGATTCTTGATCTTCTTGAACTTCTTGAACCTTCCTGCTAAATGAACTTCTTGAACTTCTTGAACCTTCCTGCTACTTGAAATTCATGAACTTCTTGAACCTTCCTGCTACTTGAACTTCTTGAACTTCTTGCACCTTCCTGCTACTTGAACTTCTAGAACCTTCCTGCTACTCGAACTTCTTGAACCTTCCTGCTACTTGAACTTTTTGAACTTCTCGAACCTTCCTGCTACTTGAACTTCTTGAACTTCTTGAACTTTCCTGGTACTTGAACTTCTTGAACCTTCCTGCCACTTGATTTCTTGAACCTTCCTGCTACTTGAACTTCTTGAGCCTTCCTGCTACTTTAACTTTTTGAACCTTCCTGCTTCTTGAACTTCTTGAACCTTCCATCTACTTGAACTTCTTGAACTTCTTGAACCTTCCTGCTACATGAACTTCTTGAACCTTCCTGCTACTTGAACTTCTTGAACTTCTTGAACCTTCCTGCTACTTGAAATTCTTGAACTTCTTGAACCTTCCTGCTACTTGAATTTCTTGAACCTTCCTGCTACTTGAACTTCTTGAACTTCTTGAACCTTCCTGCTACTTGAACTTTTCGAACTTCGTGAACCTTCCTGCTACTTGAACTTCTTGAACTTCTTGAACCTTCCTGCTACTTGAACTACTTGAACTTCTTGAACCTTCCTGCTACTTGAACTTCTTGAACTTCTTGAACCTTCCTGCTACTTGAACTACTTGAACCTATCTGCTACTTGAACTTCTTGAAACTTCCTGCCACTTGAACTTCTTGAACTTCTTGAACCCTCCTGCTACTTGAAATTATTGAACCTTCCTGCTACTTGAACTTCTTGAACTTCTTGAACCTTCCTGCTACTTGAACTTCTTGAACTTCTTGAACCTTTCTGCTACTTGAACTTCTTGAACTTCTTTAACCTTCCTGCTACTTGAACTTCTTGAACTTCTTGAACCTTCCTGCTACCTGAACTTATTGAACCTTCCTGCTAGTTGAACTTCTTGAACCTTCCTGCTACTTGAACTTCTTGAACCTTTCTTCTACTTGAACTTCTTGAACTTCTCGAAGCTTCCTGCTACTTGACCTTCTTGAACTTCTTAAACCTTCCTGCTACTTGAACTACTTGAATTTCTTGAACCTTCACGCTACTTGAACTTCTTGAACTTCTTGACCTTTCCTGCTACTTGAACTTCTTGAACCTTCCTGCTTCTTGAACTTCTTGAAACTTCCTGCTACATGAAGTTCTTGAACTTCTTGAACCTTCCTGCTACTTGAACTTCTTGAACCTTCCTGCTACTTGAACTTCTTGAACTTTTTGAACCTTCCTGCTACTTGAACTTCTTGAACTTCTCGAACCTTTCTGCTACTTGAACTTCTTGAACTTCTTGAACCGTCCTGCTACTTGAACTTCTTGAATTTCTTGAACCTTCCTGCTACTTGAACTTCTTGAACTTTCCTGCTACTTGAACTTCTTGAACTTCTTGAACCTTCCTGCTACTTGAACTTCTTGAACTTCTTGAACCTTCCTGCTACTTGAACTTCTTGAACTTTTTGAACCTTCCTGCTACTTGAACTTCTTGAACTTCCAGAACCTTCCTGCTACTTGAACTTCTTGAACTTCCTGAACCTTCCTGCTACTTGAACTTCTTGAACTTCTTGAGCCTTCCTGCTACTTGAACTCTTGAACCTTCCTGCTACTTGAACTTCTTGAACCTTCCTGCTACTTGAACTTCTTGAACCTTCCTGCTACTCGAACTTCTTGAACCTTCCTGCTACTTGAACTTCTTGAACTTCTTGAACCTTCCTGCTACTTGAACTTCTTGAACGTGTTGAACCTTCCTGCTACTTGAACTTCTTGAACGTCTTGAACCTTCCTGCTACTTGAACTTCTTGAAATTCTTGAACCTTCCTGCTACTTCAACTTCTTGAACCTTCCTGCTACTTGAACTTCTTGAACCTTCCTGCTACTTGAACTTCTTGAACTTCTTGAACCCTCCTGCTACTTGAACTTCTTGAACCTTCCTGCTTCTTGAACTTCTTGAACTTCTTGAACCTTCCTGCTACTTGAACTTCTTGAACTTCTTGAACCTTCCTGCTACTTGAACTTCTTGAACTTCTTGAACCTTCCTGCTACTTGAACTTCTTGAACCTTCCTGCTACTTGAACTTCTTGAACCTTCCTGCTTCTTGAACTTCTTGAACCTTCCTGCTACTTGAACTTCTTGAACTTCTTGAACCCTCCTGCTACTTGAACTTCTTGAACCTTCCTGCTTCTTGAATTTCTTGAACTTCTTGAACCTTTCTGCTACTTGAACTTCTTGAACTTCTTGAACCTTCCTGCTACTTGAACGTCTTGAACCTTCCTGCTACTTAAGCTTCCTGAACCTTCCTGCTACTTGAACTTCTTGAACTTCTTGAACCTTCCTGCTACTTGAACTTCCTGAACTTCTTGAACCTTTCTGCTACTTGAACTTCTTGAACCTTCCTGCTACTTGAACTTCTTGAACTTCTTGAACCTTCCTGCTACTTGAACTTCTTGAACCTTTCTGCTACTTGAACTTCTTGAACTTTTTGAACTTCTTGAACCTTCCTGCTACTTGAACTTCATGAACTTCTTGAAATTTCCTGCTACTTGAACTTCTTGAACTTCTTGCACCTTCCTGCTACTTGAACTTCTAGAACCTTCCTGCTACTTGAACTTCTTGAACCTTCCTGCTACTTGATCTTCTTGAACTTCCTGAACCTTCCTGCTACTTGAACTTCTTGAACCTTCCTGCTACTTGAACTTCTTGAACTTCTTGAACCTTCCTGCTACCTGAACTTCTTGAACTTCTTGCACCTTCCTGCTACTCGAACTTCTAGAACCTTCCTGCTACTCGAACTTCTTGAACCTTCCTGCTACTTGAACTTTTTGAACTTCTCGAACCTTCCTGCTACTTGAACTTCTTGAACTTCTTGAACTTTCCTGATACTTGAACTTCTTGAACCTTCCTGCCACTTGATTTCTTGAACCTTCCTGCTACTTGAACTTCTTGAGCCTTCCTGCTACTTTAACTTTTTGAACCTTCCTGCTTCTTGAACTTCTTGAACCTTCCTTCTACTTGAACTTCTTGAACTTCTTGAACCTTCCTGATACATGAACTTCTTGAACCTTCCTGCTACTTGAACTTCTTGAACTTCTTGAACCTTCCTGCTACTTGAAATTCTTGAACTTCTTGAACCTTCCTGCTACTTGAATTTCTCGAACCTTCCTGCTACTTGAACTTCTTGAACTTCTTGAACCTTCCTGCTACTTGAACTTTTCGAACTTCGTGAACCTTCCTGCTACTTGAACTTCTTGAACTTCTTGAACCTTCCTGCTACTTGAACTACTTGAACTTCTTGAACCTTCCTGCTACTTGAACTTCTTGAACTTCTTGAACCTTCCTGCTACTTGAACTTCTTGAACCTTCCTGCTACTTGAACTTCTTGAACCTTCCTGCCACTTGAACTTCTTGAACTTCTTGAACCTTCCTGCTACTTGAAATTCTTGAACCTTCCTGCTACATGAACTTCTTGAACTTCTTGAACCTTCCTGCTACTTGAACTTCTTGAACTTCTTGAACCTTTCTGCTACTTGAACTCCTTGAAATTCTTTAACCTTCCTGCTACTTGAACTTCTTGAACTTCTTGAACCTTCCTGCTACTTGAACTTCTTGATCCTTCCTGCTAGTTGAACTTCTTGAACCTTCCTGCTACTTGAACTTCTTGAACCTTCCTTCTACTTGAACTTCTTGAACTTCTCGAAGCTTCCTGCTACTTGACCTTCTTGAACTTCTTAAACCTTCCTGCTACTTGAACTACTTGAATTTCTTGAACCTTCACGCTACTTGAACTTCTTGAACTTCTTGAACCTTCCTGCTACTTGAACTTCTTGAACCTTCCTGCTTCTTGAACTTCTTGAAACTTCCTGCTACATGAAGTTCTTGAACTTCTTGAACCTTCCTGCTACTTGAACTTCTTGAACCTTCCTGCTACTTGAACTTCTTGAACTTTTTGAACCTTCCTGCTACTTGAACTTCGTGAACTTCTCGAACCTTTCTGCTACTTGAACTTCTTGAACTTCTTGAACCGTCCTGCTACTTGAACTTCTTGAATTTCTTGAACCTTCCTGCAACTTGAACTTCTTGAACTTTCCTGCTACTTGAACTTCTTGAACTTCTTGAACCTTCCTGCTACTTGAACTTCTTGAACTTCTTGAACCTTCCTGCTACTTGAACTTCTTGAACTTTTTGAACCTTCCTGCTACTTGAACTTCTTGAACTTCCAGAACCTTCCTGCTACTTGAACTTCTTGAACTTCCTGAACCTTCCTGCTACTTGAACTTCTTGAACTTCTTGAGCCTTCCTGCTACTTGAACTTCTTGAACCTTCCTGCTACTTGAACTTCTTGAACCTTCCTGCTACTTGAACTTCTTGAACCTTCCTGCTACTCGAACTTCTTGAACCTTCCTGCTACTTGAACTTCTTGAACTTCTGAACCTTCCTGCTACTTGAACTTCTTGAACGTGTTGAACCTTCCTGCTACTTGAACTTCTTGAACGTCTTGAACCTTCCTGCTACTTGAACTTCTTGAACTTCTTGAACCTTCCTGCTACTTCAACTTCTTGAACCTTCCTGCTACTTGAACTTCTTGAACCTTCCTGCTACTTGAACTTCTTGAACTTCTTGAACCCTCCTGCTACTTGAACTTCTTGAACCTTCCTGCTTCTTGAACTTCTTGAACTTCTTGAACCTTCCTGCTACTTGAACTTCTTGAACTTCTTGAACCTTCCTGCTACTTGAACTTCTTGAACTTCTTGAACCTTCCTGCTACTTGAACTTCTTGAACCTTCCTGCTACTTGAACTTCTTGAACCTTCCTGCTACTTGAACTTCTTGAACCTTCCTGCTACTTGAACTTCTTGAACTTCTTGAACCCTCCTGCTACTTGAACTTCTTGAACCTTCCTGCTTCTTGAATTTCTTGAACTTCTTGAACCTTCCTGCTACTTGAACTTCTTGAACTTCTTGAACCTTCCTGCTACTTGAACGTCTTGAACCTTCCTGCTTCTTAAGCTTCCTGAACCTTCCTGCTACTTGAACTTCTTGAACTTCTTGAACCTTCCTGCTACTTGAACTTCCTGAACTTCTTGAACCTTTCTGCTACTTGAACTTCTTGAACCTTCCTGCTACTTGAACTTCTTGAACTTCTTGTACCTTCCTGCTACTTGAACTTCTTGAACGTCTTGAACCTTCCTGCTACTTGATCTTCTTGAACTTCTTGAACCTTCCTGCTACTTGAACTTCTTGAACCTTCCTGCTACTTGAACTTCTTGAACTTTTTGAACCTTCCTGCTACTTGAACTTCTTTAACTTCTTGAACCTTAATGCTACTTGAACTTCTTGAACCTTCCTGCTACTTGAACTTCTTGAACTTCTTGAACCTTACTGCTACTTGAACTACTTGAAATTCTTGAACCTTCCTGCACCTTGAACTTCTTGAACTTCTTGAACCTTTCTGCTACTTGAACTTCTTGAACCTTCCTGCTACTTGAACTTCTCGAACCTTCCTGCCACTTGAACTTCTTGAACTTCTTGAACCTTCCTGCTACTTGAAATTCTTGAAACTTCCTGCTACTTGAACTTCTTGAACTTCTTGAACCTTCCTGCCACTTGAACTTCTTGAACTTCTTGAACCTTCCTGCTACTTGAACTTCTTGAACTTCTTGAACCTTCCTGCTACTTGAACTTCTTGAACTTCTTGAACCTTCCTGCACCTTCCTGCTACTTGAACTTCTTGAACCTTCCTGCTACTTGAACTTCTTGAACCTTCCTGCTACTTAAACTTCTTGAACTTCTTGAATCTTCCTGCTACTTGAACTTCTTGAACCTTCCTGCTACTTGAACTTGAACTTCTTGAACTTTCCTGCTACTTGAATATCTTGAATTTCTTGAACCTTCCTGTTACTTGAACTTCTTGAACCTTCCTGCTACTTGAACTTCTTGAACCTTCCTGCTACTTGAACTTCTTGAACCTTCCTGCTACTTGAACTTCTTGAACCTTCCTGCTACTTGAACTTCTTGAACCTTCCTGCTACTTGAACTGCTTAAACTTCTTGAACCTTCCTGCTACTTGAACTTCTTGAACTTCTTGAACCTTCCTGCTACTCGAACTTCTTGAACCTTCCTGCTACTTGAACTTCTTGAACTTCTTGAACCTTCCTGCTACTTGAACTTCTTGAACGTGTTGAACCTTCCTGCTACTTGAACTTCTTGAACGTCTTGAACTTTCCTGCTACTTGAACTTCTTGAAATTCTTGAACCTTCCTGCTACTTCAACTTCTTGAACCTTCCTGCTACTTGAACTTCTTGAACCTTCCTGCTACTTGAACTTCTTGAACTTCTTGAACCCTCCTGCTACTTGAACTTCTTGAACCTTCCTGCTTCTTGAACTTCTTGAACTTCTTGAACCTTCCTGCTACTTGAACTTCTTGAACTTCTTGAACCTTCCTGCTACTTGAACTTCTTGAACTTCTTGAACCTTCCTGCTACTTGAACTTCTTGAACCTTCCTGCTACTTGAACTTCTTGAACCTTCCTGCTTCTTGAACTTCTTGAACCTTCCTGCTACTTGAACTTCTTGAACTTCTTGAACCCTCCTGCTACTTGAACTTCTTGAACCTTCCTGCTTCTTGAATTTCTTGAACTTCTTGAACCTTTCTGCTACTTGAACTTCTTGAACTTCTTGAACCTTCCTGCTACTTGAACGTCTTGAACCTTCCTGCTACTTAAGCTTCCTGAACCTTCCTGCTACTTGAACTTCTTGAACTTCTTGAACCTTCCTGCTACTTGAACTTCCTGAACTTCTTGAACCTTTCTGCTACTTGAACTTCTTGAACCTTCCTGCTACTTGAACTTCTTGAACTTTTTGCACATCCTGCTACTTGAACTTCTAGAACCTTCCTGCTACTTGAACTTCTTGAACCTTCCTGCTACTTGAACTTCTTGAACTTCTTGAACCTTCCTGCTACTTGAACTTCTTGAACCTTTCTGCTACTTGAACTTCTTGAACTTTTTGAACTTCTTGAACCTTCCTGCTACTTGAACTTCATGAACTTCTTGAAATTTCCTGCTACTTGAACTTCTTGAACTTCTTGCACCTTCCTGCTACTTGAACTTCTAGAACCTTCCTGCTACTTGAACTTCTTGAACCTTCCTGTTACTTGATCTTCTTGAACTTCTTGAACCTTCCTGCTACTTGAACTTCTTGAACCTTCCTGCTACTTGAACTTCTTGAACTTCTTGAACCTTCCTGCTACCTGAACTTCTTGAACTTCTTGCACCTTCCTGCTACTCGAACTTCTAGAACCTTCCTGCTACTCGAACTTCTTGAACCTTCCTGCTACTTGAACTTTTTGAACTTCTCGAACCTTCCTGCTACTTGAACTTCTTGAACTTCTTGAACTTTCCTGATACTTGAACTTCTTGAACCTTCCTGCCACTTGATTTCTTGAACCTTCCTGCTACTTGAACTTCTTGAGCCTTCCTGCTACTTTAACTTTTTGAACCTTCCTGCTTCTTGAACTTCTTGAACCTTCCTTCTACTTGAACTTCTTGAACTTCTTGAACCTTCCTGATACATGAACTCCTTGAACCTTCCTGCTACTTGAACTTCTTGAACTTCTTGAACCTTCCTGCTACTTGAAATTCTTGAACTTCTTGAACCTTCCTGCTACTTGAATTTCTCGAACCTTCCTGCTACTTGAACTTCTTGAACTTCTTGAACCTTCCTGCTACTTGAACTTTTCGAACTTCGTGAACCTTCCTGCTACTTGAACTTCTTGAACTTCTTGAACCTTCCTGCTACTTGAACTACTTGAACTTCTTGAACCTTCCTGCTACTTGAACTTCTTGAACTTCTTGAACCTTCCTGCTACTTGAACTTCTTGAACCTTCCTGCTACTTTATGCAGTCATCTATCTGGGTATTAGTACTAAACAGAGGTGATATAAGCCGATCATGTCGAGGCATAGCCGCTCACTCCTGTTTTGCTTCCCTTGCTGATAACATCTAGCGGTTCACTCTTGTACTGCCGTCCACACCAATAACATCTACCAATAAATCGTCCCAGCCTTCACTCCGAGTTTACTTCTACCTGCGTGTGCGCACATTTTGGTGGCACAGCATGTGGTGAACTCAACCCACATTCGTGAACTCATAAGTGTTACAGTGGATTTCAAGAGTTCTGTGTTAACATCCTTCGAACAGTATAAAATCCACATGTGTTCCAGCGAAAACAACCAGCTCTGGCAACCTGAAGAAACGGTCATCGTGTTTGGAATCATCGTCTCTAAGGAATTGTTGGCGGCAGCTTACTGTAGATTTACAGTATTTCTTAATTTATATTCACCCCTGCGTACGAAAATTTTGGTCTACGAGTGTGAAAACGACACTATTGAATTGGTGTTTCAAGTAAAGATTGCAGCGTTCCCAGCGTCAACCATTGTGTGAATTCTACATCTACAATTCTACAAGAGGTGAATTCAAATCTACAAGTGCTAAGAACAATTTAATTTGTGTGAGATAAATTACTAAGATTGCACCAAAAACAGTAGCAGTGACTGTAGCAGTGAAGTGACACGTACTTTCAGTTTACAAGTGTAAATTCTTCAACGTGGTGCACAGTATAAAAGCAGTATAATCTTGCTGTACCAGCCGAGAACATTGTCTACAAGCACAGCATCACAGCGGCCCATCATTGCCTGCAAGAGACGTGTTCAGCCGTCTTCAATTTTTTACACAGTTAAGTCTTTTGTGGAAAATTTTTTTTTTCTTTGTTTAGTGCTACCTCGCTTTTTCCCGGGCAGCTAGTCTTTTTGTTGCACTCATTGCCGTGGTTTTTTTTTCCGCGCCCACTTCCTGTATAGCTCGGTACTCTCGGTAGGCAGCAGTTGTTTCTAAGCTTTGTGAGAGGCAGCCGCGTACTACGTATCTGGATTTAGGTGGTAAACAACTCCTTACCTTCTTACCATCGTAAGTGTCAGATTTTTTTTTGTGTAATAGGATAGGAGTGATAGTGAAGGTGTCTAAATCACTTCGATTTCAATTTTTAAAGCTTTAATGTGATAGAATTTAACGTTTTTGCTGTGCAGCAGCAATATTTTTTTACCGCCTTGCCGTAAGCTTCAGCATTCACGTGCACTCTGCACGTTTTATTGAGAAGTCGCAAAGATTTGCACTGATTGTGGTGTTTGAAGGTGCCACTATTTACTGAATTTAATTGGGAGTATTGGTTACGTAATTGTATTAGCGTTATTGATGCCTTGTGAATACTATTGAGATTAACGCTAACGCTCTTGCATTTACTGTGTATTTTGTACGTATTAGAAGTGTTCTATTGATTCCTAGCTAATATTTGTGGTTATTAATTCAAGGGGGATTATTAATTTTTTTGGTGGTTCTTCGAGGTGTGTCTTTAATTAATTTTTGGGTGTTCTAAAGGCATTTACGGTGTTTATTATCATTTTAACTGGTTTTAGGGTGTTTATGGTCATTCTCGGAGTACGATATTAATTTTTGAATGAGTTTTCAGAGAATTCGGGTATTGAATTGTTGATTTTTAGTGGAATAGGGAATTTATGTCGGATTATCCTGATTCATTGGACAGTGAGGACGAAGTAGTTCGAACTGAACATACTGTAACTAAATACGGACGAGTGAGTAAACCAGTAGTTAGCAAGATGACGACTCCTACGGCAGCGACAGCTGGACCTAGTTCTAGTGTTCCTAGTAATGTAAACGCAACACAACTTGCACGTGATATTGCTGCTAACATGAATGTCCAACCTATGGGAACGATTATGACTAATGCAGAGCTTCCTACCTTCAGGGGAAGACGACGGGTCCATGATTCTGAGTTTCTCGAAAATAAGAGTTTTCACACTCACATACAAAATCTAAAGGCATATCTAAGTTTGTTGCCTGATGCCACCAGTGATGAACGTCGTAAGGAATTCCTAGTACGCTCCGCTAACAAGAACATAGGTGATTTCAATAGTGTAGTAACTAAGCTGGTTAACGCCGACTTGAATTATTCTTTCGATCAGGTCGTTCAAATACTTGAGGACATTTACGTATCAAAAGGAGAAAAGAGTATCCATGCATTGGCTTGCGATCTAAACGAGTTAAAATTGGTTAAAAATAATGCACTTGCTGCTCAGATCGTGAACGCGTTTTCGAAGATAAGGAAGTTAACCGAGAGTATTCTTAGTTCAAACTCACTCGGGTGGCAGCGCCACGCTTATTTCCAGAACTGCACCACGCAGGCCGAGTTAAAAAAATTCGTAGGCGACAGCATGTCGTACAGTCTAGCTTTATCAATTCTAGGTCCTTTATTTGATGAGTCGTTCGCTAGAAAAATCTTTGAAACACAATTTTCCACTGCAGAGGAGTTATTGGCTAAGTTAATTTCCGCAGTGCGAAGCCAAAGCGAGTCTAAGAAAATTCTCGCACAAAAGTATCATGTCAGACAGGACAGTGAGAGTTATGTAGGTGAAGTGACTAGTGAAGTCGAGGAAGTTTTGGAAGAGCAAGATCAGTTCCCAGAGAGTGAGGTGTGCTACGGCACAGTTGGAAATTATCGTAGGAATTTTCGATCAGGTGTACGTAGGATTGTACCTAGACCCTGGCTCGCACGAAATACCCGTATTAGGGGTAGAGAATTAAACAGTTATGTAGGTGATCGAGGAATTGGTGCCTTAGAGTGTAATATGATCAAGTCTGAGAGTAGTAGTTCTAGTGGTCAGGTTGCAGGAAATTCAGGAGGAATTTCAGGCACGAAAAAGCCCGGGTTCCCGTACTGTAACTCCTGTTCAATGGTAGGGCACTTTGAGTGTCGACCGCAAAGAGGTACTTTTCCGAGAGGATGCTTTGCCTGCGGTGGAACGCATGTAGTAAAGAATTGTAGAGCGAGCGGTACGGAAGTCCGCAACTATAGGGCGTATCTACGCGGTAGAGGTAACTCAAATCGAGGTAAAAATGAAGTCCATTGGGCGGAAACCGAGTCAAGTAGTTTTTTAAGCTAGGTGGAGGAAGTAAGGGAGAGTTAAAGCAGATTGAGCCCGAGGTATTTAACGGTACGAACCTCGTTAAACTAGAAACCGTGGCAATCCCAGATACCACCGAAATAACCAAATCGTATGTTGACCCTGTGTTTAACTGTAAAAATAGATATAGTTTATTACAAGAAGAAGAGCTTGAAAATGACCATTGCCAAGGCAAAACCGTGGAATCATATTTTTCTGTGTCCGTTGTAAAGAATGTTGATAAAAATTCTGGATTAGTGTCATTTAAGGATTGCAACAAGCCGACTATAATTATTCGAAATAACGATCAGTATCTGAATGCTTTAATTGACAGTGGATCGGAGAAGTGCCTTATTAGTTACAGACAGATTAAAAATTTGAGTGATGAAGTCAAGCCGAGTAAATTAAGAGTCAAGGGAATAAGCGGGAAGAGCGACGTGACGGGAGAGGTAGAGTTATCCATTAAAATCCCGGGCACAAGTAAAGTAGTTAAAACAAGTGCACTTATCGTTCGTGAAGCGAAATTTAATTATGATTTAATTCTAGGCCGTGACGTCTTAAAAGACGCCGTAATAAATTTCAGAGAGAAGGAACTTCTTTGGAATAATGTTGCAATTCCTTTTCAAGATCTAAATGTGGAACCTTTGTTAAGCAGAGAAGCTGTAATGCAAAAAATAATGAAGAGTGATTGTCTGTTATCAGAGATTGCGGTCGCCAGAAAGACCAAGAGTCAATTAAAAAATGCTGACTGCAGCAGAAACAATGCTGACTGCAGGAGAGAAAATGCTGACTGCAGGACAATGAGAGCTGAGGTAGCTCAGAGGCAGAGCATGAGAGCTGCGGTAGCTCAGGCACAGACAATGAGAACAAAACAATTAATTGTTCATTGTAATCAGGCTGAGGTACCTGGTAATTCGCTTAACGTTGTTTATGGGTTCATTAGGAAACCAATTGTAGGAGAATATATGGTTCTCAAAAGATGTTTTGACAATGGTGCTTTAATAGCTGACTCAATTGTGCAAGTAAATGAAGACGGTGTGGTACCCGTCATGATTCTAAATGCTAACGAAGAAACGTTGTACTTCTCTGAGAACACGATGCTATGCCACGTGGAATTGATAAAAGCTGATGATATTGAGAGCGAAATGTATTTAACAAGTGTTGACACAGCGCTCAGAGATGCGTGTGAGGTTGAAGTAAATTTTGTTGCGGGGTCAGATACGATGGAAGTTAAATCGACATGTGGCGGAAGGAATGCCATAGTTGATAGGAAACTTTGTTCGGAAGCTGATACTCGTGGCAGAGGTGCAATTTCTGTTGATATTGTTGATAATAAGAAGTTAGAATCGAGTGGAGAAGGTGGAGAAAAGGAGTTAAGACGTGACTTAAGGGTAAATGATATTTCCTGTAATGAAGAAGACATTCAATTACCTTTAGTTAATTTGTTAAATAAATTCCGTGACGTGGTAACTTTGGAGGGAGAAAAAATAGGTGTAACCAACATTTTGAAGCATCATATTCAGTTGAAGACTGATGCGCCTGTGTTAAATTTAGCTCCCTACCGCATACCTCATAAGTACCAAGAAGAGGTAATGAGAATAACTAACGACATGCTCGATCAGGGAATAATAGAGGAATCATCATCTGATTTTAATTTCCCTGTCATTGTAGTTAAAAAGAAGTCAGGCGAATTACGGCCCGTTATCGACTTTCGTGCTTTGAATAAAGTTTTAATTAAACATTCATATCCCATTCCCCGGATTGATGATATACTAGCAACGTTAGGAGGTAACACGTGGTTCTCTAACCTTGATTTGCGCAGCGCATTCCATCAAATTGAATTAGAAAAAGAAAGTAGGAAGTATACCGCTTTTAGCGTCAATTACCGTAAGTACCAGTTCTGTAGGGTACCGTTCGGACTCTCAACGAGTCCGGGAATATTTCAAAAACTCATGATATCAGCGCTCTCACCCATTTTGGGAAAGCTCGCGTTTGTATTCCTCGATGACATCTTGGTATTTTCTAAAAATAAAACTCAACATTTAACTGATATAGAAATGGTGCTTAAATTGCTGCGAGCCGGTAAATTATCCTTAAAGCTTGAGAAATGCCATTTCTTTAAAAAAGAACTCGAGTATTTGGGCCATGTCATTGCCGCAGATGGAATTAAATGTAAATATTCAAAAAAATTACAAGAATGCCGAGCGCCAACCAATGTTAAAGAATTACAACAGTTTTTAGGTTTGGCGAATTATTTTCGCAGTTTCCTACCAAATTTCGCTGAAGTAGCAAGTCCCTTGTACAATCTTTTGAGAAAAAATGTAGGTTACACTTGGACTAATGAATGTCAGAAAAGCTTTGTGTTCCTGAAATCTTTATTGACTTCTGACACAGTTCTGAGACATCCCGACTATAACAAGGACTTTCATGTGTTTACTGATGCTTCCAATTCAGGAATAGGAGCTGTATTAATGCAAGCGGATGATTCAAGCGACAAAATTCTAAGACCCATAGCTTATTATAGTAAAAATTTAAACTCCAGCCAGCGTCGGTACTCGACTACCAAAAAAGAATTTTACGCGATACACGCTGCCTTAAAGCATTTTAAATACTTAATTACAGGATATACGGTTCGCGTCTACACCGACCACCGTCCTCTTGCACCACTGTTTAATAAAAAATTACCTGAGGACACTAACATGGCTCGTTGGTGCATAGATGTAAATTCCTTTGAACCCCTGGTAAAATATCTGCCTGGTAAAGAGAACGTTGTTGCAGACTATTTAAGCAGATTACCTGTTAATAACGAGAAATTAAATCTTAAAAAACTAAATTCTTGTGATGATTTGGAAGTCGCATTTGAATCAGAAGTTTGTGTTGTGGAGACTCGAGCACGACACAAACGAACGACAGGAAGCGAGGTAGTTGACCTGCCCTCGACTCGAGACGATGCTGACAGTGCAGCAGACAAAAGCGCTAGACCCGCGCTGATAGACTACGTACCAACTGAAGCTGAGATATCGTGGACGATTAAGGAATTTATCGACGAACAAAACAACGACGCTTTTTGTATAGAGATTAAGAATGCTTTGTTGAATGACAGTGTTTCGACTATTCCTGACTTAGATAAATTTCTAATGTTAAATAATATTCTTTATAGACGTAGAGAAATTGATAATCGACCGAGTACAATTTTGACTGCAGTTGTCCCTAATTCATTAATGAGTAAAGCTGTCCTAGCGATACATAGTTTGTATCACGTAGATCACAAGCATACTTTGTTCAAATTTAAGTTGAAATATTGGAATCAATTAGAGAAAACTATTGTACGGAAATTTGTTCAGCATTGCGAGGTGTGTAGAATTATTAAAGCAAAACCTTCAGCTCCAATCAAAATTTTAACAGCTCCAATAGCTACAAAACCTTTCGAAGTTGTATCAATTGATTTGCTTGGCCCACTTAAAGTAACTGATAATGGAAATAAATATATTCTTGTTGTGATTGACCTTTTCTCGAGATTTTGTCGTTTATATGCCATTTCAAATCGAAATACAGAAACAGTGATTTCTTGCTTAAGCAACTGTTTCTCATTACTCGGTTACCCCAAGACGCTCATTTCAGATAATGCTTGGGAGTTTAAATCAGTGGCTCTCAAACAATTTGCAAAATTACATGCCATTTCAAAAAGGGAAGTTCTGGCTTACAGCCCGCATTCTAACGCCGTCGTGGAGCGCAACAATAAAAAAATTACGAATCTGTTAAAACTATATGTAAATAGTATTGTTAATGTAGAGTGGGACCAAGTATTGGAAGTAGTAGAAAATGCTTTAAATAATTCCTTAAATTCTACTATTGGCGAAACACCAAGCTATATAATGTTCCATCGCGATACGTGTGCCTATTATCAGTCTGACAGTTTCGATTCAGTAATTTACAGTTTTGATGAAGAAATAGATTTAGTGAATATTAGAGCTAGAGAAGCCGTTCGAACAATAGAAAATATACGAAATTTAATTATTAACAACACAACAGAGCGAAATCTTTATAGAAACCTTAAGCGGCGCAATAAGGATATTCAAGTTGGTGACAGAGTCCTATTAAGGAATCATAACAAGACCCATAAATTGGAATTAACTTGGATTGGGCCTGCGGTCGTCCAAAAGGTTAAACGTAATTACGCTGATATTAAAATTGGATCTAAAATCGTTAGAAGTAACCTTAATCATCTTTTACCGCTTAAAAAGGTAAAATCTGTGAGTTAAAAGGACGAATTCATTGGACTATGTGACGTGCTAACTAATCGACGCGTAATATTACCCTTTTACCGTTTTTAACCGCTTACCATTGTTTTACCGTTTGTTTATCAATAATGTTAAGAGATATAATCATAATTTTAGAAGCATTTTCTTCGCTATATGCAATATGCTTGCATTCATATTAATCAATGCGTTGTATGTTTATATGTTAATCTTACTGTTGCTTTATGCTCAAGTAATTTGATGTAAATGTTAGACATTTAACCCAGAGGAATTTGTACTGTCTCGTCTAGCTGTCGCTAAGACGTTTCATTCATTTTTTAATTGAATTCACTCAGACATCCGTTTTGCTAAATTGACAGTTTTAATGATGAACGGATGCGACGACGTCGAATTGCAAATAGCTGAGGTTGCTGTTCACCTTGCGAGACGGGTTGTTTTGACACTGCGGACTTGCACCGCAGTGCTATTTTTGTTCCGTCGGAATGTCCGGCGATAAGCAAAATTAAATTAAATTCATAAGACAGGTGTCTTGCGCCTGACACATTTTTTTTTCTCAGCGATCAGCGATTATATTTTGTATGCGAGAGTTATCGTGGTTCAATGACTCTTGAGAGTCAACCAAGATTGATACCAAATTATATGTTGTATTTATTTTATTGTACAACGACCATGCTAATCTTGTTTGTATCTTTTGATTTCAGGAATGGGCAATGCACAGAGTAATATCGACGTGGATACCTTAGTTGCGGCATTATCAACCCACTCAACAACCATCAACGAAAAGTGGGTGGAAGAAAACGCAGTAACCAAGATGGAGTTGCTGCCGGATCGAGTGACCGACGTCATTATCATGGGATTAATCCTGTCTACGATGATTATGGGAACTGTACTTTACCATATAAAGAAGGAGGTAAAGACGTTAACAGCGACGCAACGGGAGAATTTTTCTCACGCCATGGCGCGGGGCAGGCCGCCAAGGGTCCTCCATCAGGAGCAATAATACACGTCGCGCGCGATCTTGTGATGGTGAATGTGTCACACTTAGGGCGGGCTGGACGTCCCAGAGATGCAGGCCGTCCCAGTAAATCCTGCGGTGCGCGACGAGTTTAAGTTGAAAATAATAGGGTGAAAAAATTTCATTGAAACGAAATTAAAAATAATCGGAAAATTTTGAATGAGTGTTTAGATATTAGTTGAAAAATGAAGCGTTCCGAAATTATGTGCGTATCGCAAGAAATATGCGATGCAAGGCGCGCAGTGTTCTTTCTATCCATGCTTTCAATATTATTATTTTTAGGTTAATTGTTAAGCATGCGTATGCTATTTTTCATGTTGACGCAAAAAAATTTTAATTAGCACATGCGTTACTTGTCTTGGTTTTAGAGGTTTGACTTTTCTAATTTGAGAATGTTGTGTTGGATTGCAAATTCTTTAATCGTATGACAATTCGAATTCGACATTGCGATTTTTAGTTTTTTGTTTTGTTGAATTTTTCTAATAGGAGTTGTTGCGAAAATAGGAAATTATTTGCAATCATGTAGGGTGTTGGTTTATTTTTCGATTCCGTGGATTATTTTTACCAATATGAAATGGCGTTTGACTTTTACCCTTTACGACGTTCTGCCGGCTGTCGACGTGCTGGTTGTATTAGAGCACGGTAAGTCAGCAGCTTCGTTTTTTTGCATGCTTCGCTTGATGCTTTTAATTATTAAGTTTTCTTAGTTTTTTCAAATGCGTTATCATTATTCTGTTTAGAGCGTTTTGAAAAAAAAAATTATTTCTTTTTAAATGCTTTTAAAATGCTTCTTTTTAAAAATATGGAATATTTTTTTTTTTTCTTTCTTTCTTTAGTTAAGATGTTTCTGCGACTTGAAATCAGTAAGTTAATTAATTTATTTTTTCTCGAGGTTCTAACATGTTTTTTTGCTAATGCATTTTAGTTTAATGCGCTTTAACTATAATCTTTTGCTTGCGTTAACCAATAAAATATTTAGTGGTGTTAACGGTTCTTCTTTACCAGTTTTAAACTGCGTGTTTTACTCGTTTTTGCTTATTTTGCTTTTTATATGAGAATATGCAATAATTTTCTGTATTTGCGATCATGCTGAGCTTTGGTTATGTTTAATCCAGGTTGTGGTTTGATTGCGGTTATAAACTAAGTTTTAAAGAAAGAGGTGTTTGAAAAAAGGAGTAAAATTTTTTTTTTTGGAATGCGGTGTTCTACATTTACTGATGTTTCGGTTTATTAATTCAATTTTCAATGATCCTAAACATGTGTTTAAATTTATAGTGTTTTGCGTTTTAAATTTACTATGTGGATAACTAACCTGATTGGCAGGGGATAAGTTAGTTAAGCATTTTTCTTTTAGCACATGGTTTATCCTGCTTTAGTTTAGAACTTTGGTGACAGTTATCTTGCGTTTTTGGGTTAAGGTTAGTTAACAGTAGCGTATCGAGCGTTTTATTTTTAAAGCAAGTATGTGCAATATTGTTCGCGGAGGCATACTTTGTTTTGCTTGATTCTTTTCCATATTATAATAACGATTGGCTGGTGCGATTAAACATTTGATTAATAAATTTTTTTTTGCTATTATGAGTGTTGTAGAGTAAACGTAATTTGGTCTTTGATATTTACGAAGAACGTTTCGTAAAGATGCCTGCACATCATATGGTTCTTTAAAGCTTGATATTTGCTTTATTTTGCAGTAAATTAATTGATATTTAATTAAGCTTTGAGAAAAACTTGTGAGTTAATGGGTTTGAGTAAGTTTAGCTGGTGCAATTAGTTCAATTAATTTTGCATATTAATTCAGTTCATTTTGAAGTGTAGCTTTCACTCGTTTTGGGGGGGGAGTTATATGCAATCTGGGTATTAGTACTAAACAGAGGTGATATAAGCCGATCATGTCGAGGCATAGCCGCTCACTCCTGTTTTGCTTCCCTTGCTGATAACATCTAGCGGTTCACTCTTGTACTGCCGTCCACACCAATAACATCTACCAATAAATCGTCCCAGCCTTCACTCCGAGTTTACTTCTACCTGCGTGTGCGCACAACTTGAACTTCTTGAACCTTCCTGCCACTTGAACTTCTTGAACTTCTTGAACCTTCCTGCTACTTGAAATTCTTGAACCTTCCTGCTACATGAACTTCTTGAACTTCTTGAACCTTCCTGCTACTTGAACTTCTTGAACTTCTTGAACCTTTCTGCTACTTGAACTTCTTGAACTTCTTTAACCTTCCTGCTACTTGAACTTCTTGAACTTCTTGAACCTTCCTGCTACTTGAACTTCTTGAACCTTCCTGCTAGTTGAACTTCTTGAACCTTCCTGCTACTTGAACTTCTTGAACCTTCCTTCTACTTGAACTTCTTGAACTTCTCGAAGCTTCCTGCTACTTGACCTTCTTGAACTTCTTAAACCTTCCTGCTACTTGAACTACTTGAATTTCTTGAACCTTCACGCTACTTGAACTTCTTGAACTTCTTGAACCTTCCTGCTACTTGAACTTCTTGAACCTTCCTGCTTCTTGAACTTCTTGAAACTTCCTGCTACATGAAGTTCTTGAACTTCTTGAACCTTCCTGCTACTTGAACTTCTTGAACCTTCCTGCTACTTGAACTTCTTGAACTTTTTGAACCTTCCTGCTACTTGAACTTCGTGAACTTCTCGAACCTTTCTGCTACTTGAACTTCTTGAACTTCTTGAACCGTCCTGCTACTTGAACTTCTTGAATTTCTTGAACCTTCCTGCAACTTGAACTTCTTGAACTTTCCTGCTACTTGAACTTCTTGAACTTCTTGAACCTTCCTGCTACTTGAACTTCTTGAACTTCTTGAACCTTCCTGCTACTTGAACTTCTTGAACTTTTTGAACCTTCCTGCTACTTGAACTTCTTGAACTTCCAGAACCTTCCTGCTACTTGAACTTCTTGAACTTCCTGAACCTTCCTGCTACTTGAACTTCTTGAACTTCTTGAGCCTTCCTGCTACTTGAACTTCTTGAACCTTCCTGCTACTTGAACTTCTTGAACCTTGCTGCTACTTGAACTTCTTGAACCTTCCTGCTACTCGAACTTCTTGAACCTTCCTGCTACTTGAACTTCTTGAACTTCTTGAACCTTCCTGCTACTTGAACTTCTTGAACGTGTTGAACCTTCCTGCTACTTGAACTTCTTGAACGTCTTGAACCTTCCTGCTACTTGAACTTCTTGAACTTCTTGAACCTTCCTGCTACTTCAACTTCTTGAACCTTCCTGCTACTTGAACTTCTTGAACCTTCCTGCTACTTGAACTTCTTGAACTTCTTGAACCCTCCTGCTACTTGAACTTCTTGAACCTTCCTGCTTCTTGAACTTCTTGAACTTCTTGAACCTTCCTGCTACTTGAACTTCTTGAACTTCTTGAACCTTCCTGCTACTTGAACTTCTTGAACTTCTTGAACCTTCCTGCTACTTGAACTTCTTGAACCTTCCTGCTACTTGAACTTCTTGAACCTTCCTGCTACTTGAACTTCTTGAACCTTCCTGCTACTTGAACTTCTTGAACTTCTTGAACCCTCCTGCTACTTGAACTTCTTGAACCTTCCTGCTTCTTGAATTTCTTGAACTTCTTGAACCTTCCTGCTACTTGAACTTCTTGAACTTCTTGAACCTTCCTGCTACTTGAACGTCTTGAACCTTCCTGCTTCTTAAGCTTCCTGAACCTTCCTGCTACTTGAACTTCTTGAACTTCTTGAACCTTCCTGCTACTTGAACTTCCTGAACTTCTTGAACCTTTCTGCTACTTGAACTTCTTGAACCTTCCTGCTACTTGAACTTCTTGAACTTCTTGTACCTTCCTGCTACTTGAACTTCTTGAACGTCTTGAACCTTCCTGCTACTTGATCTTCTTGAACTTCTTGAACCTTCCTGCTACTTGAACTTCTTGAACCTTCCTGCTACTTGAACTTCTTGAACTTTTTGAACCTTCCTGCTACTTGAACTTCTTTAACTTCTTGAACCTTAATGCTACTTGAACTTCTTGAACCTTCCTGCTACTTGAACTTCTTGAACTTCTTGAACCTTACTGCTACTTGAACTACTTGAAATTCTTGAACCTTCCTGCACCTTGAACTTCTTGAACTTCTTGAACCTTTCTGCTACTTGAACTTCTTGAAACTTCCTGCTACTTGAACTTCTCGAACCTTCCTGCCACTTGAACTTCTTGAACTTCTTGAACCTTCCTGCTACTTGAAATTCTTGAAACTTCCTGCTACTTGAACTTCTTGAACTTCTTGAACCTTCCTGCCACTTGAACTTCTTGAACTTCTTGAACCTTCCTGCTACTTGAACTTCTTGAACTTCTTGAACCTTCCTGCTACTTGAACTTCTTGAACTTCTTGAACCTTCCTGCACCTTCCTGCTACTTGAACTTCTTGAACCTTCCTGCTACTTGAACTTCTTGATCCTTCCTGCTACTTAAACTTCTTGAACTTCTTGAATCTTCCTGTTACTTGAACTTCTTGAACCTTCCTGCTACTTGAACTTCTTGAACCTTCCTGCTACTTGAACTTCTTGAACCTTCCTGCTACTTGAACTTCTTGAACCTTCCTGCTACTTGAACTTCTTGAACCTTCCTGCTACTTGAACTGCTTAAACTTCTTGAACCTTCCTGCTACTTGAACTTCTTGAACTTCTTGAACCTTTCTGCTACTTGAACTTCTTGAACCTTCCTGCTACTTGAACTTCTTGAACTTCTTGAACCTTCCTGCTACTCGAACTTCTTGAACGTCTTGAACCTTCCTGCTACTTGAACTTCTTGAACTTCTTGAACCTTCCTTCTACTTGAACTTCTTGAACCTTCCTGCCACTTGAACTTCTTGAACTTTTTGAACCTTCCTGCTACTTGAACTTCTTGAACCTTCCTGCTACTTGAACTTCTTGAACTTCTTGAACCTTCCTGCTACTTGAACTTCTTGAACCTTCCTGCTACTTGAACTTCTTGAACTTCTTGAACCTTCCTGCTACTTGAAATACTTGAACTTCTTGAACCTTCCTGTTACTTGAACTTCTTGAACTTTTCGAACCTTCCTGCTACTTGAACTTCTTGAACCTTCCTGCTACTTGAACTTCTTGAACTTCTTGAACCTTCCTGCTACTTGAAATACTTGAACTTCTTGAACCTTCCTGTTACTTGAACTTCTTGAACTTTTCGAACCTTCCTGCTACTTGAACTTCTTGAACCTTCCTGCTACTTGAACTTCTTGAACTTCTTGAACCTTCCTGCCACTTGAAATACTTGAACTTCCTGAAATTCCTGTTACTTGAACTTCTTGAACATCCTGAAATTTCCTGCTACTTGAACTTCTTGAACCTCCCTGCTACTTGAACTTTTTGAACCTTCCTGCTACTTGAAGTTCTTGAACTTCTTGAACCTTCCTGCTACTTGAACTTCTTGAACCTTCCTGCTACTTGAACTTCTAGAACTTCTTGAACCTTCCTGCTACCTGAACTTTTTGAACTTCTTGAACCTTCCTGCTACGTGAACTTCTTGAACTTCTTTAACCTTCCTGCTACTTGAACTTCTTGAACTTCTTGAACCTTCCTGCTCCTTGAACTTCTTGAACTTCTTTAACCTTCCTGCTACTTGAACTTCTTGAACTTCTTGAACCTTCCTGCTACCTGAACTTTTTGAACTTCTTGAACCTTCCTGCTACGTGAACTTCTTGAACCTTCCTGCTACTTGAACTTCTTGAACCTTCCTGCTACTTGAACTTCTTGAACCTTCATGCTACTTGAACTTCTTGAACCTTCCTGCTACTTGAACTTCTTGAATCTTCCTGCTACTTGTATTACTTGAACTTCTTGAACCTTCCAGCCACTCGAACTTCTTGAACCTTCCTGCTACTTGAACTTCTTGAACTTCTTGAACATTCCTGCTACTTGAACTTTTTAAACCTTCCTGCTACTTGAACTTCCTTAACTTCTCGAACCTTCCTGCTACTTGAACTTCTTGAACTTTTTGAACCTTCCTGCTACTTGAACTTCTTGAACCTTCCTGCTACTTGAACTTCTTGAACCTTCCCGCTACCTGAACTTCTTGAACTTCTTGAACCTTTCTGCTACTCTAACTTCTTGAACCTTCCTGCTACTTGAACTTCTTGAACTTCTTTAACCTTCCTGCTACTTAAACTTCTTGAACCTTCCTGCTACCCAAACTTCTTGAACCTTCCTGCTACTTAAACTTCTTGAACCTTCCTGCTACTTGAACTTCTTGAACTTCTTGAACCTTCCTGCTACTTGAAATTTTTGAACCTTCCTGCTATTTGAACTTCTTGAACCTTCCTGCTACTTGAACTTCTTTAACTTCTTGAACCTTCCTGCTACTTGAACTTCTTGAACCTTCCTGCTACTCGAACTTTTTGAACTTCTTGAACCTTCCTGCTACTTGAACTTTTTTGAACTTCTTGATCCTTCCTGCTACTTGAACTTCTTGAACTTCATGAACCTTCCTGCTACTTGAACTTCTTGAACCTTCCTGCCAATTGATTTCTTGAACCTTCCTGCTACTTGAACTTCTTGAACCTTCCTGCTACTTGAACTTTTTGAACCTTCCTGCTTCTTGAACTTCTTGAACCTTCCTTCTACTTGAAATTCTTGAACTTCTTGAACCTTCCTGCTACTTGAACTTCTTGAACCTTCCTGCTACTTGAACTTCTTGAACCTTCCTGCTACTTGAACTTTTTGAACTTCTTGAACCTTCCTGCTACTTGAACTTCTTGAACCTTCCTGCTAGCTGAACTTCTTAAACTTCTTGAACCTTCCTGCTACTTGAACTTCTTGAACCTTCCTGCTACTTGAACTTCTTGAACTTCTTGAACCTTTTTGCTACTTGAACTTCTTGAACCTTCTTGCTACTTGAACTTCTTGAACTTCTTGAACCTTCCTGCTACTTGAAATTCTTGAACTTCTTGAACCTTCCTGCTACTTGAACTTCTTGAACCTTCCTGCTACTTGAACTTCTTGAACCTTGCTGCTACTTGAACTTTTCGAACTTCTTGAACCTTCCTGCTACTTGAACTTCTTGAACTTCTTGAACCTTCCTGCTACTTGAACTACTTGAACTTCTTGAACCTTCCTGCTACTTGAACTTCTTGAACTTCCTGAACCTTCCTGCTACTTTAACTTCTTGAACTTCCTGAACCTTCCTGCTACTTGAACCTTTTGAACTTCTTGAGCCTTCCTGCTACTTGAACTTCTTGAACCTTCCTGCTACTTGAACTTCTTGAACCTTCCTGCTACTTGAACTTCTTGAACCTTCCTGCTACTTGAACTTCTTGAACCTTCCTGCTACTCCAACTTCTTGAACCTTCCTGCTACTTGAACTTCTTGAACGTGTTGAACCTTCCTGCTACTTGAACTTCTTGAACGTCTTGAACCTTCCTGCTACTTGAACTTCTTGAACTTCTTGAACCTTCCTGCTACTTGAACTTCTTGAACCTTCCTGCTACTTGAACTTCTTGAACTTCTTGAACCCTCGTGCTACTTGAACTTCTTGAACCTTCCTGCTTCTTGAACTTCTTGAACTTCTTGAACCTTCCTGCTACTTGAACTTCTTGAACTTCTTGAACCTTCCTGCTACTTGAACTTCTTGAACTTCTTGAACCTTCCTGCTACTTGAACTTCTTGAACTTCTTGAGCCTTCCTGCTACTTGAACTTCTTGAACTTTCTGAACCTTCCTGCTACTTGAACTTCTTGAACTTCCTGAACCTTCCTGCTACTTGAACTTCTTGAACTTCTTGAGCCTTCCTGCTACTTGAACTTCTTGAACCTTCCTGCTACTTGAACTTCTTGAACCTTCCTGCTACTTGAACTTCTTGAACCTTCCTGCTACCTGAACTTCTTAAACCTTCCTGCTTGTAAGGGCATGGCTTAGCGCGTGCGTCCTGTCTCCTAATAAAGTGACCCCGGAGAGAAAGCCAGTGCTTGGCCATGCTCAGTATTATAATTCCGCCGAATACCCGATAGCCGTGTTGTTAACTCGTCACGCCATCGTGTATGGCAGGTACGTAGAAGCCCGGCTGTAAGTCTTTCTTTTGTGCGTGATTCAGATATCTTGAAGCTATATTGTCAGTTGAGCTTCTGTAATATTTACGTAGATACTTATCAATGTTTACGCCCTTCAGGCTGGGGAGGATATAGCGAGTCTTCCGAAGTGTCATGCGTCCTGTCGACCGCTCACTGTGCCGTGCTATCCCTCCTGTCGTGTGCCGGCTTCCTCGTATGACCCTGTTGGTCAGGAACGCCCAGGCCCCCAGACCTCCTGTGACCTTGGAGTAGAGTTGCTGTCCGAGCTTCTCCAGTTAACTTCGTGTAGCTTTGTCTCGAGTGCCCTCTTGAGGAAGGGGTTACAACTCAAGCCACCTTGTGACTGGGTGTGCTTGGCTGACGTCTAGAATTGAGACGTAGGACCTCGGTCCGGATTATATTTTGTATGTTGTGAATGGTTTAGGATTAAGTGGGTAGCGTAGGGATCAGCTCCAACTTCGGCTTTCTTGTTCGTTCCGAGTTGGACGCCACTTCGAGTACTAATATATTAATTAAGTGTTAATTTGATCCTGCCTTTCTCTGACCCTCTGGTAATCCGCTCCTCTGATATCCGTTCCCTTCGATATCGATTCAACGGGGACTCGTCTCGTGCCTCTCACCTGGGTAGGACGAGGTTCCCCTGTCTATTTACGTGGGGAGGGTACCTTACGAGGCCGGGAGCTGACCATCAGTCCCAGGTACTCTTTGATACCAGGCGTAAGCTGCACCGTTAGCCCGCCTGGCCCATCAACCCCTCACACTGGCGACCTTGCTATGTCTTACCGGTGATCTTTTCTTGATCTTAATCTCGTCCTCGTACTGGCAAGCTTACTAGGGTTTGTTTGTAAATTTTTCTCGCTTCATACTGGTGACCTAGTTGTTCGCAAACTGTCTATCTCTGTACTCGAATTCTTTATTTCTTCTAAAAACCTTCCACTGGTAAATTTACTATGCAATACCTGTCGTTATTGTCAAATCATAATCTAGCTAAGGCATAGGTGAACTTGTCATTTTTTTGGTGTAAATTAACGTATAACTCACTATGTGTAAGTGATTGTACGGGGTCTAATCATTCTTCTCATACCTATCCTATTATTTCTGTCGAGCCGCTGGCGTCGTTTGCCTTTCTCTTCTCCTAACCTCATGATCTCCAACTTTACCATTACTAGTACCTTTATTTTTCTCCCGTGTATCGTTTCCAATTTTCCCTTCCAACCGCTCTGTGTAATTTCTCTCATTAATATTAAGGTATAATTGAACTGGAATTTTCCAGTCCCAGGCAATCAATAACCTGGGACTGTGTGACGCGATAACTGGCGGGCACTCCGTTTATTTGTTTAATCCTTCCATGTGATATGATTTGAGCTCCCGCCAAGTAAATGGTCTCGCAAACCAACAATCTTCATGTAACTCGTATTTAAGGGAACCATTTCCTAAAGTAGGATATCAGTCCTAATCTTGTTCTATTGTTAAAATAACCATGTCGGTCTCCGAGCTTAAGCAGGAAGCCATTAGTTTGGGCTTGGAAGGCAATGCTATAGCTGAATATGTTCGAGAGCAGCAGGCTGCGGCAAGGGAGGAAAGAGCAAAGATTAGGGAATTTGAGCAGGCTAAGCATCAGTCTGAACAGGCTAAGCTTCAGGCTAATAGCGAAAGAGAAAAACGGGAACATGAACTTAAGTTATTTGAACTTAGAGCTCAGAACCCGACTGTCCCTACTTCATCTTTTCCAGATCACTTCTTACGACCTAAATTACCTATATTTAGAGACGGGGAAGATATCTCTGCTTTCCTAATACGATTCGAGCGAATAGCCGAGCTACTAAACATTGACAAGAGTCATTGGTCAGTGCACCTAGGAACCACTCTGAGTGGCAAAGCTATCAAAGTCTACGCGGCTTTAAGCCCGAACGTAACTTCTGATTATGATTCATTGAAGAAAGCTCTCTTAGCGGGGTTCAATAAAAATCCAGATACGTACAGATATGAATTTAGGTCAGCCAGAATTAAAGACGACGAAACATATGAACAGTTCTCAGTCCAGCTGGGCCGATGCCTGGACCTCTTCATAGAGTCCTGGCAAGTACCTAAAACTTACGAGGGATTACGAGAATTTGTACTGTTGGATCAGTTCATAGCTTCTGTACCACCTGAGCTGAGAATGTTTCTCAAAGAGCGAGGGATCATGTCGTTCGAAGAAACCGTTAAAGTTGCTAATAACTGGTCAATGGCCAGATCTTCTATTAAGCGAATCACTAAGAGTAAATTAGATCACCGATTTCCGACTGTAAATCCTAAAATTGTCTATCAGAGCGCAGACGGTGGAAAGCCTCCTAAATCTAATCTAAATGTAACTGTGCCTGTGAACAAATCCAGTTCCCTTCTCGATACTAAGTGTTTTTCATGTGGAGCATCCGGTCACAAAAGGAATCAATGTCCCAAGAAACCTATGTACCGAGCTAGGACGAATGGTGATCATAATACCACAGTTGGGTATGCTGTTTCCCTTAGTGATACTGATATCGTGAAACCATTGAATAACCATGAATGCTCAGGAAAAGTAAATGGACAAAACGTAGACCAAATTTGGCGCGATACCGGCTGTTCAGCAATAATTGTCCAAGAATCCCTGTTACCAGCAGTGGATCCTAACCAATGTAAAAAGGTAATTGTACGTGACTATCTCGGGAGATGCAACGAATGGCCTGTTGTACGGTGTCATATCGATTGCAAATTCTTCCAAGGGTGGACAAATGTAATTCGAGCTCCAATCAAATTTTGTCGTGTACTAGTAGGAAATGTCGTAGGTGCAAGCTTGACTTCCGGGAATGCGATTACTCCGAGGATCTGTAATACTGTGCCTAATATTTCTACTACCTGTCCTAATGTTACTGTCAATGTGCCTAATGAACCTGATACCGCATCGGATGTACCTAGTGCTAAACCCCAGAAGTGCGTCATGAACGTAGAAATCGAACCTAGCACAACTGAAGACGAAATTGCACAGATACACCCTCTTGCCGTTCCAAAATTACAGGCAATAAACCTAGATCCGGAGAAATTCCGTAAGTTGCAACAGACGTGTATTTCTTTGAAGTCTATTCGTGAAAAAGCAATATCTGGTGAATGTGTGGTAACAAGAAATGCAAATGTTGTTAAATTCTGCACTAGAAATAATCTGCTTTATAGAGAAATTGTACGATCTGATAATGTAAACCTGACAGGGAAGAGTTCTCTAGTTGTGCCTGTACTTTGTAAGAAAACTGTACTTGCGTATGCGCACGAGTCCTTGTTTTCCGGTCACTTCTCGCATAGAAAAACCGAACAAAGAATCAGAGATCTATTTTTCTGGCCAGGCATGTCTGCGGACATTAGACAATACTGTAGATCATGTGATAAATGTCAACGGATGTGTTCCAAAAATCGAGTTAAAAGGGTACCATTGATGCAAATGCCCATAATCACGGAACCTTTCTCACGTGTCGCAATTGACATCGTAGGACCGCTATGTCCGAAATCCTCCGATGGCCATAAATATATCCTAACGTTGATTGACTACTCTACAGGATTCCCAGAGGCGGTGCCGCTTCGGAAGACTGACTCTATCTCAGTCGCGGAAGCACTTCTGCCGATTTTTGCAAGAGTGGGAGTTCCTAAGGAAATCTTGTCTGACCTGGGAACAAATTTTACTAGCGGACTAATGTACGAATTTCAGAGATTATTAGGTATTAAACCAATTTTCACGACCCCATACCATGCAATGAGTAATGGTAGAGTCGAGAGACTACACAGTACGCTCAAATCCTGTCTAAAGAAACTCTGTTCAGATAAGCCTAAGCAGTGGCATCGGTACTTGATTCCAACTTTGTTCGCACTGCGTGAAATGCCAAGCGATCGAACGGGATTTTCCGCATTCGAGTTGTACGGTAGACAGATGCGCGGACCTATGTCTATTCTGCGGGAATTGTGGGAAAATGAAGAGATTTCGTGTGCCGAACGACCAATGTTTGAATATATATTTGAACTTAGAGACAAATTACAAATGTGTACTGAACTTGCAGCAAAAAATTCGAATCTAAGTGCCCTTGCGTATAAAACCCATTTTGATTTAAAATCGCAAAAGAGAGAATTCAAACCGGGCGATGAGGTTTTAATATTACTACCCGATAGTACTCATAAACTACTCATGGCTTGGACGGGTCCTTTCAAGGTACTGGAGAGGAAAAACAGGGTAAATTACGTAATCCAGCAGAATCGTAATCCAAAACTTTTTCATGCGAACTTGTTAAAACTGTATGTCCGAAGAGATGTGAAACAGAATATTGAACCTTGTGCTGTAGCTATTATTGATGATTCTTCTGTCGTTGTAAATTCCGAAATAATTGATGTGGGCAACGGAACAGAATTTGTGAATATTCCCGTTCCTAACGAACCTGTAACAAGTGGGTTAGTAATTGCTAAGAATTTATCGAGTAGCCAACAAAAGAAAATCGAACATGTAATTTCAAATTTCAATGACATATTTTCAACTGTACCTGGTTTAACACGTGCAATTTCCCATGATATTGATCTTGTAACTTCCGAACCATGTCGCGCAAAGATTTATCCTGTGCCAATTCATTTGCAAAGTCACTTTAATCGCGAAGTTGATAATCTGCTAACGCAGGGAATAATTAGACCCTCTAATTCAAATTTTTCATCACCAGTTTGTATGGTGAGGAAATCAGACGATTCCTATCGTTTGACAATTGATTATAGACAAGTAAATTCCATTACGAAATTTAATGCGGAACCTCCAGTTAACATTGAAGAGGAGTGGCATAAATTCGCGAAAGCCAAGTGGTTTTCGGAGATAGACCTCACAAAGGCCTACTATCAAATACCTTTGACCGAAAAAGCGATTCCAATAACGGCTTTCCCTACAAACAAAGGACTTATGGAGTTCGTCAGACTACCTTTCGGTCTAGTAACTGCGTGCGCAACGTTTGCAAAACTAATGAGAATTGTTTTGGCAGATTTGCCACATGTATCTTTTTATTTTGATAATGTCTTTATTTATACCGAAACATTTGATGATCATATTATCGCGTTACAATCTGTATTCTCTAGGCTAGCGCATTATAACTTGACTGTAAATCCGTCTAAATGCAAACTAGCTTCCAGGACGATGAAGTTCTTGGGCTTCGACATCAAAGGAGGGTACGTAGCTCCAACTACCGAAAAAATAACCTCAATTACGTCGACACCGTTGCCAGAGAAACGGAAGACGTTGCAGTCCTTCATCGGTATGATTTCTTTTTACCGTCGATTCATCCCGAATGCAGCAGAACTGTTGGCACCATTAACCGACCTGCTCAAAAAGGGACAACCAGACACAATCGTCTGGCACGAAGTAGCAGCAGAAAACTTCAAGAAACTGAAAGAGTCGTTAGAGAAACGACCAATCCTCAAACTACCGGATGTGCAACAAGTATTTGTCCTGCGTACAGACGCATCTCAACACTCCATCGGAGCTGTGCTGCTCCAATATCACGACAACATGCCGCACCCAGTCGCCTACGCCAGCAGGAAGATGTCCCAAGCAGAGCGAAACTACTCGACCATCGAGAGAGAGTGTTTAGCCATCATCTTCGGTACAGAAAAATTTAGACATTTTTTATTGGGTCGTGAATTTTTTCTCGAGACCGATCATAAACCTCTTGTGTCACTGAGTGTAATGAAAAACAACAATAGTCGTCTAATGCGTTGGGCACTAATCCTACAACAATTTCGTTTTACTGTAATATATATTAAAGGAAAGGTCAACGTTGGCCCTGACTTTTTGAGTCGATATTAGGAAAGGGTCGCAGGCCTCGCGCCGCCATTACCATGCGTGCACTCCTCTGACTGCGTCTTAGAGTAGCGTACGATTTAGGGAGGGGCCGTGTAAGGGCATGGCTTAGCGCGTGCGTCCTGTCTCCTAATAAAGTGACCCCGGAGAGAAAGCCAGTGCTTGGCCATGCTCAGTATTATAATTCCGCCGAATACCCGATAGCCGTGTTGTTAACTCGTCACGCCATCGTGTATGGCAGGTACGTAGAAGCCCGGCTGTAAGTCTTTCTTTTGTGCGTGATTCAGATATCTTGAAGCTATATTGTCAGTTGAGCTTCTGTAATATTTACGTAGATACTTATCAATGTTTACGCCCTTCAGGCTGGGGAGGATATAGCGAGTCTTCCGAAGTGTCATGCGTCCTGTCGACCGCTCACTGTGCCGTGCTATCCCTCCTGTCGTGTGCCGGCTTCCTCGTATGACCCTGTTGGTCAGGAACGCCCAGGCCCCCAGACCTCCTGTGACCTTGGAGTAGAGTTGCTGTCCGAGCTTCTCCAGTTAACTTCGTGTAGCTTCGTCTCGAGTGCCCTCTTGAGGAAGGGGTTACAACTCAAGCCACCTTGTGACTGGGTGTGCTTGGCTGACGTCTAGAATTGAGACGTAGGACCTCGGTCCGGATTATATTTTGTATGTTGTGAATGGTTTAGGATTAAGTGGGTAGCGTAGGGATCAGCTCCAACTTCGGCTTTCTTGTTCGTTCCGAGTTGGACGCCACTTCGAGTACTAATATATTAATTAAGTGTTAATTTGATCCTGCCTTTCTCTGACCCTCTGGTAATCCGCTCCTCTGATATCCGTTCCCTTCGATATCGATTCAACGGGGACTCGTCTCGTGCCTCTCACCTGGGTAGGACGAGGTTCCCCTGTCTATTTACGTGGGGAGGGTACCTTACGAGGCCGGGAGCTGACCATCAGTCCCAGGTACTCTTTGATACCAGGCGTAAGCTGCACCGTTAGCCCGCCTGGCCCATCAACCCCTCACACTGCTACTCGAACTTCTTGAACCTTCCTGCTACTTGAACTTCTTGAACTTCTTGAACCTTCCTGCTACTTGAACTTCTTGAACGTGTTGAACCTTCCTGCTACTTGAACTTCTTGAACGTCTTGAACCTTCCTGCTACTTGAACTTCTTGAACTTCTTGAACCTTCCTGCTACTTGAACTTCTTGAACCTTCCTGCTACTTGAACTTCTTGAACCTTCCTGCTACTAGAACTTCTTGAACCTTCCTGCTACTTGAACTTCTTGAACTTCTTGAACCCTCCTGCTACTTGAACTTCTTGAACCTTCCTGCTTCTTGAACTTCTTGAACTTCTTGAACCTGCCTGCTACTTGAACTTCTTGAACTTCTTGAACCTTCATGCTACGTGAACTTCTTGAACTTCTTGAACCTTCCTGCTACTTGAACTTCTTGAACCTTCCTGCTTCTTGAACTTCTTGAAACTTCCTGCTACATGAAGTTCTTGAACTTCTTGAACCTTTCTGCTACTTGAACTTCTTGAACCTTCCTGCTACTTGAACTTCTTGAACTTTTTGAACCTTCCTGCTACTTGAACTTCTTGAACTTCTTGAACCTTTCTGCTACTTGAACTTCTTGAACTTCTTGAACCGTCCTGCTACTTGAACTTCTTGAACTTCTTGAACCTTCCTGCTACTTGAACTTCTTGAACCTTCCTGCTACTTGAACTTCTTGAACTTCTTGAACCTTCCTGCTACTTGAACTTCTTGAACTTCTTGAACCTTCCTGCTACTTGAACTTCTTGAACTTTTTGAACCTTCCTACTACTTGAACTTCTTGAACTTCCTGAACCTTCCTGCTACTTGAACTTCTTGAACTTCCTGAACCTTCCTGCTACTTGAACTTCTTGAACTTCTTGAGCCTTCCTGCTACTTAAACTTCTTGAACCTTCCTGCTACTTGAACTTCTTGAACCTTCCTGCTACTTGAACTTCTTGAACCTTCCTGCTACTTGAACTTCTTGAACCTTCCTGCAACTCGAACTTCTTGAACCTTCCTGCCACTTGAACTTCTAGAACGTGTTGAACCTTCCTGCTACTTGAACTTCTTGAACGTCTTGAACCTTCCTGCTACATGAACTTCTTGAACTTCCTGAACCTTCCTGCTACTTCAACTTCTTGAACCTTCCTGCTACTATAACTTCTTGAACCTTCCTGCTACTTGAACTTCTTGAACTTCTTGAACCCTCCTGCTACTTGAACTTCTTGAACCTCCCTGCTTCTTGAACTTCTTGAACTTCTTGAACCTTCCTGCTACTTGAACTTCTTGAACTTCTTGAACCTTCCTGCTACTTGAACTTCTTGAACCTTCCTGCTACTTGAACTTCTTGAACCTTCCTGCTACTTAAGCTTCTTGAACCTTCCTGCTACTTGAACTTCTTGAACTTCTTGAACCTTCCTGCTACTTGAACTTCCTGAACTTCTCGAACCTTTCTGCTACTTTAACTTCTTGAACCTTCCTGCTACTTGAACTTCTTGAACTTCTTGTACCTTCCTGCTACTTGAACTTCTTGAACGTCTTGAACCTTCCTGCGACTTGAACTTCTTGAACTTCTTGAACCTTAATGCTACTTGAACTTCTTGAACCTTCCTGCTACTTGAACTTCTTGAACTTCTTGAACCTTAATGCTACTTGAACTTCTTGAACCTTCCTGCTACTTGAACTTCTTGAACTTCTTGAACCTTCCTGCTACTTGAACTACTTGAACTTCTTGAACCTTCCTGCTACTTGAACTTCTTGAACTTCTCGAACCTTCCTGCTACTTGAACTTCTTGAACCTTCCTGCTACTTGAACTTCTCGAACCTTCCTGCCACTTGAACTTCTTGAACTTCTCGAACCTTCCTGCTACTTGAAATTCTTGAAACTTCCTGCTACTTGAACTTCTTGAACTTCTTGAACTTCTTGAACCTTCCTGCTACTTGAACTTCTTGAACTTCTTGAACCTTCCTGCTACTTGAACTTCTTGAACCTTCCTGCTACTTGAACTTCTTGAACCTTCCTGCTACTTGAACTTCTTGAACCTTCCTGCTACTTGAACTTCTTGAACTTCTTGAACCTTCCTGCTACTTGAACTTCTTGAACCTTCCTGCTACTTGAACTTCTTGAACCTTCCTGCTACTTGAACTTCTTGAACCTTCCTGCTACTTGAACTTCTTGAACTTCTTGAACCTTCCTGCTACTTGAACTTCTTGAACCTTCCTGCTACTTGAACTTCTTGAACTTCTTGAACCTTCCTGCTACTTGAACTTCTTGAACTTCTTGAACTTCTTGAACCTTCCTGCTACTTGAACTTCTTGAACTTCTTGAACCTTCCTGCTACTTGAACTTCTTGAAACTTCCTGCTACTTGAACTTCTTGAACCTTCCTGCTACTTGAACTTCTTGAACCTTCCTGCAACTTGAACTGCTTAAACTTCTTGAACCTTCCTGCTACTTGAACTTCTTGAACCTTTCTGCTACTTGAACTTCTTGAACCTTCCTGCTACTTGAACTTTTTGAACTTCTTGAACCTTCCTGCTACTTGAACTTCTTGAACGTCTTGAACCTTCCTGCTACTTGAACTTCTTGAACTTCTTGAACCTTCCTTCTACTTGAACTTCTTGAACCTTCCTGCCACTTGAACTTCTTTAACTTTTTGAACCTTCCTGCTACTTGAACTTCTTGAACTTCTTGAACCTTCCTGCTACTTGAACTTCGTGAACTTCTTGAACCTTCCTGCTACTTGAACTTCGTGAACTTCTTGAACCTTCCTGCTACTTGAACTTCTTGAACCTTCCTGCTACTTGAACTTCTTGAACTTCTTGAACCTTCCTGCTACTTGAAATACTTGAACTTCTTGAACCTTCCTGTTACTTGAACTTCTTGAACTTTTCGAACCTTCCTGCTACTTGAACTTCTTGAACCTTCCTGCTACTTGAACTTCTTGAACTTCTTGAACCTTCCTGCTACTTGAAATACTTGAACTTCTTGAAATTCCTGTTACTTGAACTTCTTGAACTTCTTGAAATTTCCTGCTACTTGAACTTCTTGAACCTCCCTGCTACTTGAACTTTTTGAACCTTCCTGCTACTTGAAGTTCTTGAACTTCTTGACCCTTCCTGCTACTTGAACTTTTCGAACCTTCCTGCTACTTGAACTTCTAGAACTTCTTGACCCTTCCTGCTACTAAAACTTCTTGAACTTCTTGAACCTTCCTGCTACTTGAACTTCTTGAACTTCTTTAACCTTCCTGCTACTTGAACTTCTTGAAATTCTTGAACCTTCCTGCTACCTGAACTTTTTTAACTTCTTGAACCTTCCTGCTACGTGAACTTCTTGAACCTTCCTGCTACTTGAACTTCTTGAACCTTCCTGCTACTTGAACTTTTTGAACCTTCATGCTACACGAACTTCTTGAACCTTCCTGCTACTTGAACTTCTTGAACCTTCCTGCTACTTGTACTACTTGAACTTCTTGAACCTTCCTGCTACTTGAACTTCTTGAACCTTCCTGCTACTTGAACTTCTTGAACTTCTTGAACCTTCCTGCTACTTGAACTTCTTAAACTTCTCGAACCTTCCTGCTACTTGAACTTCTTGAACTTTTTGAACCTTCCTGCTACTTGGACTTCTTGAACCTTCCTGCTCCTTGAACTTCTTGAACCTTCCTGCTAACTGAACTTCTTGAACTTCTTGAACCTTTCTGCTACTTGAACTTCTTGAACCTTCCTGCTACTTGAACTTCTTGAACTTCTTTAACCTTCCTGCTACTTAAACTTCTTGAACCTTCCTGCTACTTAAACTTCTTGAACCTTCCTGATACTTGAACTTCTTGAACTTCTCGAACCTTCCTGCTACTTGAACTTTTTGAACCTTCCTGCTATTTGAACTTCTTGAACCTTCCTGCTACTTGAACTTCTTGAGCCTTCCTGCTACTTGAACTTTTTGAACTTCTTGAACCTTCCTGCTACTTGAACTTTTTGAACTTCTTGATCCTTATTGCTACTTGAACTTCTTGAACTTCATGAACCTTCCTGCTACTTGAACTTCTTGAGCCTTCCTGCTACTTGAACTTCTTGAACCTTCCTGCTACTTGAACTTCTTGAACCTTCCTGCTACTTGAACTTCTTGAACCTTCCTGCTACCTGAACTTCTTAAACCTTCCTGCTACTCGAACTTCTTGAACCTTCCTGCTACTTGAACTTCTTGAACTTCTTGAACCTTCCTGCTACTTGAACTTCTTGAACGTGTTGAACCTTCCTGCTACTTGAACTTCTTGAACGTCTTGAACCTTCCTGCTACTTGAACTTCTTGAACTTCTTGAACCTTCCTGCTACTTGAACTTCTTGAACCTTCCTGCTACTTGAACTTCTTGAACTTCTTGAACCCTCCTGCTACTTGAACTTCTTGAACCTTCCTGCTTCTTGAACTTCTTGAACTTCTTGAACCTTCCTGCTACTTGAACTTCTTGAACTTCTTGAACCTTCACGCTACTTGAACTTCTTGAACTTCTTGAACCTTCCTGCTACTTGAACTTCTTGAACTTCTTGAACCTTCCTGCTACTTGAACTTCTTGAACCTTCCTGCTACTTGAACTTCTTGAACTTCTTGAACCCTCCTGCTACTTGAACTTCTTGAACCTTCCTGCTTCTTGAACTTCTTGAACTTCTTGAACCTTCCTGCTACTTGAACTTCTTGAACCTTCACGCTACTTGAACTTCTTGAACTTCTTGAACCTACAGCTACTTGAACTTCTTGAACCTTCCTGCTTCTTGAACTTCTTGAAACTTCCTGCTACATGAACTTCTTGAACTTCTTGAACCTTCCTGCTACTTGAACTTCTTGAACCTTCCTGCTACTTGAACTTCTTGAACTTCTTGAACCTTCCTGCTACTTGAACTTCTTGAACTTCTTGAACCTTCCTGCTACTTGAACTTCTTGAACCTTCCTGCTACTTGAACTTCTTGAACTTCTTGAACCTTCCTGCTACTTGAACTTCTTGAACGTCTTGAACCTTCCTGCTACTTGAACTTCTTGAACTTCTTGAACCTTCCTTCTACTTGAACTTCTTGAACCTTCCTGCCACTTGAACTTCTTGAACTTTTTGAACCTTCCTGCTACTTGAACTTCTTGAACTTCTTGAACCTTCCTGCTACTTGAACTTCGTGAACTTCTTGAACCTTCCTGCTACTTGAACTTCTTGAACCTTCCTGCTACTTGAACTTCTTGAACTTCTTGAACCTTCCTGCTACTTGAAATACTTGAACTTCTTGAACCTTCCTGTTACTTGAACTTCTTGAACTTTTCGAACCTTCCTGCTACTTGAACTTCTTTAACCTTCCTGCTACTTGAACTTCTTGAACTTCTTGAACCTTCCTGCTACTTGAAATACTTGAACTTCTTGAAATTCCTTTTACTTGAACTTCTTGAACTTCTTGAAATTTCCTGCTACTTGAACTTCTTGAACCTCCCTGCTACTTGAACTGTTTGAACCTTCCTGCTACTTGAAGTTCTTGAACTTCTTGACCCTTCCTGCTACTTGAACTTTTCGAACCTTCCTGCTACTTGAACTTCTAGAACTTCTTGACCCTTCCTGCTACTAAAACTTCTTGAACTTCTTGAACCTTCCTGCTACTCGAACTTCTTGAACTTCTTTAACCTTCCTGCTACTTGAACTTCTTGAACTTCTTGAACCTTCCTGCTACCTGAACTTTTTGAACTTCTTGAACCTTCCTGCTACTTGAACTTCTTGAACCTTCATGCTACACGAACTTTTTGAACCTTCCTGCCACTTCAACTTCTTGAACCTTCCTGCTACTTGTACTACTTGAACTTCTTGAACCTTCCTGCTACTTGAACTTCTTGAACTTCTTGAACCTTCCTGCTACTTGAACTTCTTAAACTTCTCGAACCTTCCTGCTACTTGAACTTCATGAACTTTTTGAACCTTCCTGCTACTTGGACTTCTTGAACCTTCCTGCTCCTTGAACTTCTTGAACCTTCCTGCTACCTGAACTTCTTGAACTTCTTGAACCTTTCTGCTACTTGAACTTCTTGAACCTTCCTGCTACTTGAACTTCTTGAACTTCTTTCCCCTTCCTGCTACTTAAACTTCTTGAACCTTCCTGCTACTTAAACTTCTTGAACCTTCCTGCTACTTGAACTTCTTGAACTTCTTGAACCTTCCTGCTACTTGAACTTTTTGATCCTTCCTGCTATTTGAACTTCTTGAACCTTCCTGCTACTTGAACTTCTTTAACTTCTTGAACCTTCCTGCTACTTGAACTTCTTGATCCTTATTACTACTTGAACTTCTTGAACTTCATGAACCTTCCTGCTACTTGAACTTCTTGAACCTTCCTGCCAATTGATTTCTTGAACCTTCATGCTACTTGAACTTCTTGAACCTTCCTGCTGCTTGAACTTTTTGAACCTTCCTGCTTCTTGAACTTTTTGAACCTTCCTGCTTCTTGAACTTCTTGAACCTTCCTTCTACTTGAAATTCTTGAACTTCTTGAACCTTCCTGCTACTTGAACTTCTTGAACTTTCCTGCTACTTGAACTTCTTGAACCTTCCTGCTACTTGAACTTCTTGAACCTTCCTGCTAGCTGAACTTCTTGAACTTCTTGAACTTCTTGAACCCTCCTGCTACTTGAACTTCTTGAACCTTCCTGCTACTTGAACTTCTTGAACTTCTTGAACCTTCCTGCTACCTTCTCTTCTTGAATCTTCCTGCTACTTGAACTTCTTGAACCTACCTGCTACTTGAACTTTTTAAACTTCTTGAACCTTCCTGCTACTTGAACTTCTTGAACCTTCCTGCTACTCGAACTTATCGAACTTCTCGAACCTTCCTGCTTCATGAACTTCTTGAACCTTCCTGCTACTTGAACTTCTTGAACCTTCCGGCTACTTGAACTTCTTGAACTTCTTGAACCTTCCTGCTACTTGAACTTCTTGAACTTTTTGAACCTTTTTGCTACTTGAACTTCTTGAACTTCTTGAACCTTCCTGCTACCTGAACTTTTTGAACTTCTTGAACCTTCCTGCTACTTGAACTTCTTGAACCTTCCTGCAACTTGAACTTCTTGAAACTTCCTGCTACTTGAACTTCTTGAACTTCTTGAACCTTCCTGCTACTTGAAATTCTTGAAATTCTTGAACCTTCCTGTTACCTGAACTTTTTGAATCTTCCTGCTACTTGAACTTCTTGAACCTTCCTGCTACTTGAACTTCTTGAACCTTGCTGCTACTTGAACTTCTTGAACCTTCCTGCTACTCCTGCTACTTGAACTTCTCGAACTTTCCTGCTACTTGAACTTCATGAACCTTACTGATTCTTGAACTTCTTGAACTTCTTGAACCTTCCTGCTAAATGAACTTCTTGAACTTCTTGAACCTTCCTGCTACTTGAACTTCTTGAACCTTCCTGCTACTTGAACTTCTTGAACTTCTTGAACTTCTTGAACCTTCCTGCTACCCGAACTTCTTGAACCTTCCTGCTACTTGAACTTCTTGAACTTCTTGAACCTTCCTGCTACTTGAACTTCTTGAACCTTCCTGCTACTTGAACTTCTTGAACCTTCCTGCTACTTGAAATTCTTGAAATTCTTGAACCTTCCTGTTACCTGAACTTTTTGAATCATCCTGCTACTTGAACTTCTTGAACCTTCCTGCTACTTGAACTTCTTGAACCTTGCTGCTACTTGAACTTCTCGAACTTTCCTGCTACTTGAACTTCATGAACCTTACTGATTCTTGAACTTCTTGAACTTCTTGAACCTTCCTGCTAAATGAACTTCTTGAACTTCTTGAACCTTCCTGCTACTTGAACTTCTTGAACTTCTTGAACCTTCCTGCTACTTGAACTTCTTGAACTTCTTGAACCTTCCTGCTACTTGAACTTCTTGAACCTTCCTGCTACTTGAACTTCTTGAACTTCTTGAACTTCTTGAACCTTCCTGCTACCCGAACTTCTTGAACTTCTTGCACCTTCCTGCTGCTTGAACTTCTAGAACCTTCCTGCTACTTGAACTTCTTGAACCTTCCTGCTACTTGAACTTCTTGAACCTTCCTGCTACTTGAACTTCTTGAACTTCTCGAATTTCTTGAACCTTCCTGCTACTTGAACTTCTTGAACCTTCCTGCTACTTGAACTTATTGAACTTCTCGAACCTTCCTGCTTCATGAACTTCTTGAACTTCTTGAACTTTCCTGGTACTTGAACTTCTTGAACCTTCCTGCCACTTGATTTCTTGAACCTTTCTGCTACTTGAACTTTTTGAGCCTTCCTGCTACTTCTTTTTAAACCTTCCTGCTTCTTGAACTTCTTGAACCTTCCTTCTACTTGAACTTCTTGAACTTCTTGAACCTTCCTGCTACATGAACTTCTTGAACCTTCCTGCTACTTGAACTTTTCGAACTTCGTGAACCTTCCTGCTACTTGAACTTCTTGAACTTCTTGAACCTTCCTGCTACTTGAACTTCTTGAACCTTCCTGTTACTTGAACTTCTTGAACCTTCCTGCTCTCGAACTTCTTGAACCTTCCTGCTACTTGAACTTCTTGAACCTTGCTGCTACTTGAACTTCTTGAACCGTCCTGCTACTTGAACTTCTTGAACTTTCCTGCTACTTGAACTTCATGAACCTTACTGATTCTTGATCTTCTTGAACTTCTTGAACCTTCCTGCTAAATGAACTTCTTGAACTTCTTGAACCTTCCTGCTACTTGAAATTCATGAACTTCTTGAACCTTCCTGCTACTTGAACTTCTTGAACTTCTTGCACCTTCCTGCTACTTGAACTTCTAGAACCTTCCTGCTACTTGAACTTCTTGAACCTTCCTGCTACTTGATCTTCTTGAACTTCTTGAACCTTCCTGCTACTTGAACTTCTTGAACCTTCCTGCCACTTGAACTTCTTGAACTTCTTGAACCTTCCTGCTACCTGAACTTCTTGAACTTCTTGCACCTTCCTGCTACTCGAACTTCTAGAACCTTCCTGCTACTCGAACTTCTTGAACCTTCCTGCTACTTGAACTTTTTGAACTTCTCGAACCTTCCTGCTACTTGAACTTCTTGAACTTCTTGAACTTTCCTGGTACTTGAACTTCTTGAACCTTCCTGCCACTTGATTTCTTGAACCTTCCTGCTACTTGAACTTCTTGAGCCTTCCTGCTACTTTAACTTTTTGAACCTTCCTGCTTCTTGAACTTCTTGAACCTTCCATCTACTTGAACTTCTTGAACTTCTTGAACCTTCCTGCTACATGAACTTCTTGAACCTTCCTGCTACTTGAACTTCTTGAACTTCTTGAACCTTCCTGCTACTTGAAATTCTTGAACTTCTTGAACCTTCCTGCTACTTGAATTTCTTGAACCTTCCTGCTACTTGAACTTCTTGAACTTCTTGAACCTTCCTGCTACTTGATCTTTTCGAACTTCGTGAACCTTCCTGCTACTTGAACTTCTTGAACTTCTTGAACCTTCCTGCTACTTGAACTACTTGAACTTCTTGAACCTTCCTGCTACTTGAACTTCTTGAACTTCTTGAACCTTCCTGCTACTTGAACTTCTTGAACCTTTCTGCTACTTGAACTTCTTGAACCTTCCTGCCACTTGAACTTCTTGAACTTCTTGAACCCTCCTGCTACTTGAAATTATTGAACCTTCCTGCTACTTGAACTTCTTGAACTTCTTGAACCTTCCTGATACTTGAACTTCTTGAACTTCTTGAACCTTTCTGCTACTTGAACTTCTTGAACTTCTTTAACCTTCCTGCTACTTGAACTTCTTGAACTTCTTGAACCTTCCTGCTACCTGAACTTCTTGAACCTTCCTGCTAGTTGAACTTCTTGAACCTTCCTGCTACTTGAACTTCTTGAACCTTTCTTCTACTTGAACTTCTTGAACTTCTCGAAGCTTCCTGCTACTTGACCTTCTTGAACTTCTTAAACCTTCCTGCTACTTGAACTACTTGAATTTCTTGAACCTTCACGCTACTTGAACTTCTTGAACTTCTTGAACCTTCCTGCTACTTGAACTTCTTGAACCTTCCTGCTTCTTGAACTTCTTGAAACTTCCTGCTACATGAAGTTCTTGAACTTCTTGAACCTTCCTGCTACTTGAACTTCTTGAACCTTCCTGCTACTTGAACTTCTTGAACTTTTTGAACCTTCCTGCTACTTGAACTTCTTGAACTTTTCGAACCTTTCTGCTACTTGAACTTCTTGAACTTCTTGAACCGTCCTGCTACTTGAACTTCTTGAATTTCTTGAACCTTCCTGCTACTTGAACTTCTTGAACTTTCCTGCTACTTGAACTTCTTGAACTTCTTGAACCTTCCTGCTACTTGAACTTCTTGAACTTCTTGAACCTTCCTGCTACTTGAACTTCTTGAACTTTTTGAACCTTCCTGCTACTTGAACTTCTTGAACTTCCAGAACCTTCCTGCTACTTGAACTTCTTGAACTTCCTGAACCTTCCTGCTACTTGAACTTCTTGAACTTCTTGAGCCTTCCTGCTACTTGAACTCTTGAACCTTCCTGCTACTTGAACTTCTTGAACCTTCCTGCTACTTGAACTTCTTGAACCTTCCTGCTACTCGAACTTCTTGAACCTTCCTGCTACTTGAACTTCTTGAACTTCTTGAACCTTCCTGCTACTTGAACTTCTTGAACGTGTTGAACCTTCCTGCTACTTGAACTTCTTGAACGTCTTGAACCTTCCTGCTACTTGAACTTCTTGAAATTCTTGAACCTTCCTGCTACTTCAACTTCTTGAACCTTCCTGCTACTTGAACTTCTTGAACCTTCCTGCTACTTGAACTTCTTGAACTTCTTGAACCCTCCTGCTACTTGAACTTCTTGAACCTTCCTGCTTCTTGAACTTCTTGAACTTCTTGAACCTTCCTGCTACTTGAACTTCTTGAACTTCTTGAACCTTCCTGCTACTTGAACTTCTTGAACTTCTTGAACCTTCCTGCTACTTGAATTTCTTGAACCTTCCTGCTACTTGAACTTCTTGAACCTTCCTGCTTCTTGAACTTCTTGAACCTTCCTGCTACTTGAACTTCTTGAACTTCTTGAACCCTCCTGCTACTTGAACTTCTTGAACCTTCCTGCTTCTTGAATTTCTTGAACTTCTTGAACCTTTCTGCTACTTGAACTTCTTGAACTTCTTGAACCTTCCTGCTAATTGAACGTCTTGAACCTTCCTGCTACTTAAGCTTCCTGAACCTTCCTGCTACTTGAACTTCTTGAACTTCTTGAACCTTCCTGCTACTTGAACTTCCTGAACTTCTTGAACCTTTCTGCTACTTGAACTTCTTGAACCTTCCTGCTACTTGAACTTCTTGAACTTTTTGCACATCCTGCTACTTGAACTTCTAGAACCTTCCTGCTACTTGAACTTCTTGAACCTTCCTGCTACTTGAACTTCTTGAACTTCTTGAACCTTCCTGCTACTTGAACTTCTTGAACCTTTCTGCTACTTGAACTTCTTGAACTTTTTGAACTTCTTGAACCTTCCTGCTACCTTAACTTCTTGAACTTCTTGCACCTTCCTGCTACTTGAACTTCTAGAACCTTCCTGCTACTTGAACTTCTTGAACCTTCCTGCTACTTGAACTTCTTGAACTTCTTGAACCTTCCTGCTACTTGAACTTCTTGAACCTTCCTGCTACTTAAACTTCTTGAACTTCTTGAACTTCTTGAACCTTCCTGCTACTTGAACTTCTTGAACCTTCCTGCTACTTGAACTTATTGAACTTCTCGAACCTTCCTGCTTCATGAACTTCTTGAACTTCTTGAACTTTCCTGGTACTTGAACTTCTTGAACCTTCCTGCCACTTGATTTCTTGAACCTTACTGCTACTTGAACTTCTTGAGCCTTCCTGCTACTTCTTTTTAAACCTTCCTGCTTCTTGAACTTCTTGAACCTTCCTTCTACTTGAACTTCTTGAACTTCTTGAACCTTCCTGCTACATGAACTTCTTGAACCTTCCTGCTACTTGAACTTCTTGAACTTCTTGAACCTTCCTGCTACTTGAAATTCTTGAACTTCTTGAACCTTCCTGCTACTTGAACTTCTTGAACCTTCCTGCTACTTGAACTTCTTGAACTTCTTGAACCTTCCTGCTACTTGAACTTTTCGAACTTCGTGAACCTTCCTGCTACTTGAACTTCTTGAACTTCTTGAACCTTCCTGCTACTTGAACTTCTTGAACCTTCCTGTTACTTGAACTTCTTGAACCTTCCTGCTCTCGAACTTCTTGAACCTTCCTGCTACTTGAACTTCTTGAACCTTGCTGCTACTTGAACTTCTTGAACCGTCCTGCTACCTGAACTTCTTGAACTTTCCTGCTACTTGAACTTCATGAACCTTACTGATTCTTGATCTTCTTGAACTTCTTGAACCTTCCTGCTAAATGAACTTCTTGAACTTCTTGAACCTTCCTGCTACTTGAACTTCATGAACTTCTTGAAATTTCCTGCTACTTGAACTTCTTGAACTTCTTGCACCTTCCTGCTACTTGAACTTCTAGAACCTTCCTGCTACTTGAACTTCTTGAACCTTCCTGCTACTTGATCTTCTTGAACTTCTTGAACCTTCCTGCTACTTGAACTTCTTGAACCTTCCTGCTACTTGAACTTCTTGAACTTCTTGAACCTTCCTGCTACCTGAACTTCTTGAACTTCTTGCACCTTCCTGCTACTCGAACTTCTAGAACCTTCCTGCTACTCGAACTTCTTGAACCTTCCTGCTACTTGAACTTTTTGAACTTCTCGAACCTTCCTGCTACTTGAACTTCTTGAACTTCTTGAACTTTCCTGGTACTTGAACTTCTTGAACCTTCCTGCCACTTGATTTCTTGAACCTTCCTGCTACTTGAACTTCTTGAGCCTTCCTGCTACTTTAACTTTTTGAACCTTCCTGCTTCTTGAACTTCTTGAACCTTCCTTCTACTTGAACTTCTTGAACTTCTTGAACCTTCCTGATACATGAACTTCTTGAACCTTCCTGCTACTTGAACTTCTTGAACTTCTTGAACCTTCCTGCTACTTGAAATTCTTGAACTTCTTGAACCTTCCTGCTACTTGAATTTCTCGAACCTTCCTGCTACTTGAACTTCTTGAACTTCTTGAACCTTCCTGCTACTTGAACTTTTCGAACTTCGTGAACCTTCCTGCTACTTGAACTTCTTGAACTTCTTGAACCTTCCTGCTACTTGAACTACTTGAACTTCTTGAACCTTCCTGCTACTTGAACTTCTTGAACTTCTTGAACCTTCCTGCTACTTGAACTTCTTGAACCTTCCTGCTACTTGAACTTCTTGAACCTTCCTGCCACTTGAACTTCTTGAACTTCTTGAACCTTCCTGCTACTTGAAATTCTTGAACCTTCCTGCTACTTGAACTTCTTGAACTTCTTGAACCTTCCTGCTACTTGAACTTCTTGAACTTCTTGAACCTTTCTGCTACTTGAACTTCTTGAACTTCTTTAACCTTCCTGCTACTTGAACTTCTTGAACTTCTTGAACCTTCCTGCTACTTGAACTTCTTGAACCTTCCTGCTAGTTGAACTTCTTGAACCTTCCTGCTACTTGAACTTCTTGAACCTTCCTTCTACTTGAACTTCTTGAACTTCTCGAAGCTTCCTGCTACTTGACCTTCTTGAACTTCTTAAACCTTCCTGCTACTTGAACTACTTGAATTTCTTGAACCTTCACGCTACTTGAACTTCTTGAACTTCTTGAACCTTCCTGCTACTTGAACTTCTTGAACCTTCCTGCTTCTTGAACTTCTTGAAACTTCCTGCTACATGAAGTTCTTGAACTTCTTGAACCTTCCTGCTACTTGAACTTCTTGAACCTTCCTGCTACTTGAACTTCTTGAACTTTTTGAACCTTCCTGCTACTTGAACTTCGTGAACTTCTCGAACCTTTCTGCTACTTGAACTTCTTGAACTTCTTGAACCGTCCTGCTACTTGAACTTCTTGAATTTCTTGAACCTTCCTGCAACTTGAACTTCTTGAACTTTCCTGCTACTTGAACTTCTTGAACTTCTTGAACCTTCCTGCTACTTGAACTTCTTGAACTTCTTGAACCTTCCTGCTACTTGAACTTCTTGAACTTTTTGAACCTTCCTGCTACTTGAACTTCTTGAACTTCCAGAACCTTCCTGCTACTTGAACTTCTTGAACTTCCTGAACCTTCCTGCTACTTGAACTTCTTGAACTTCTTGAGCCTTCCTGCTACTTGAACTTCTTGAACCTTCCTGCTACTTGAACTTCTTGAACCTTCCTGCTACTTGAACTTCTTGAACCTTCCTGCTACTCGAACTTCTTGAACCTTCCTGCTACTTGAACTTCTTGAACTTCTTGAACCTTCCTGCTACTTGAACTTCTTGAACGTGTTGAACCTTCCTGCTACTTGAACTTCTTGAACGTCTTGAACCTTCCTGCTACTTGAACTTCTTGAACTTCTTGAACCTTCCTGCTACTTGAACTTCTTGAACCTTCCTGCTACTTGAACTTCTTGAACTTCTTGAACCCTCCTGCTACTTGAACTTCTTGAACTTCTTGAACTTCTTGAACCTTCCTGCTACTTGAACTTCTTGAACTTCTTGAACCTTCCTGCTACTTGAACTTCTTGAACTTCTTGAACCTTCCTGCTACTTGAACTTCTTGAACCTTCCTGCTACTTGAACTTCTTGAACCTTCCTGCTACTTGAACTTCTTGAACTTCTTGAACCCTCCTGCTACTTGAACTTCTTGAACCTTCCTGCTTCTTGAATTTCTTGAACTTCTTGAACCTTCCTGCTACTTGAACTTCTTGAACTTCTTGAACCTTCCTGCTACTTGAACGTCTTGAACCTTCCTGCTTCTTAAGCTTCCTGAACCTTCCTGCTACTTGAACTTCTTGAACTTCTTGAACCTTCCTGCTACTTGAACTTCCTGAACTTCTTGAACCTCTCTGCTGCTTGAACTTCTTGAACCTTCCTGCTTCTTGAACTTCTTGAACTTCTTGTACCTTCCTGCTACTTGAACTTCTTGAACGTCTTGAACCTTCCTGCTACTTGATCTTCTTGAACTTCTTGAACCTTCCTGCTACTTGAACTTCTTGAACCTTCCTGCTACTTGAACTTCTTGAACTTTTTGAACCTTCCTGCTACTTGAACTTCTTTAACTTCTTGAACCTTAATGCTACTTGAACTTCTTGAACCTTCCTGCTACTTGAACCTCTTGAACTTCTTGAACCTTCCTGCTACTTGAACTACTTGAAATTCTTGAACCTTCCTGCACCTTGAACTTCTTGAACTTCTTGAACCTTTCTGCTACTTGAACTTCTTGAACCTTCCTGCTACTTGAACTTCTCGAACCTTCCTGCCACTTGAACTTCTTGAACTTCTTGAACCTTCCTGCTACTTGAAATTCTTGAAACTTCCTGCTACTTGAACTTCTTGAACTTCTTGAACCTTCCTGCCACTTGAACTTCTTGAACTTCTTGAACCTTCCTGCTACTTGAACTTCTTGAACTTCTTGAACCTTCCTGCTACTTGAACTTCTTGAACTTCTTGAACCTTCCTGCTACTTGAACTTCTTGAACCTTCCTGCTACTTGAACTTCTTGAACCTTCCTGCTACTTAAACTTCTTGAACTTCTTGAATCTTCCTGCTACTTGAACTTCTTGAACCTTCCTGCTACTTGAACTTCTTGAACTTCTTGAACTTTCCTGCTACTTGAACTTCTTGAATTTCTTGAACCTTCCTGTTACTTGAACTTCTTGAACCTTCCTGCTACTTGAACTTCTTGAACCTTCCTGCTACTTGAACTTCTTGAACCTTCCTGCTACTTGAACTTCTTGAACCTTCCTGCTACTTGAACTTCTTGAACCTTCCTGCTACTTGAACTGCTTAAACTTCTTGAACCTTCCTGCTACTTGAACTTCTTGAACTTCTTGAACCTTTCTGCTACTTGAACTTCTTGAACCTTCCTGCTACTTGAACTTCTTGAACTTCTTGAACCTTCCTGCTACTCGAACTTCTTGAACGTCTTGAACCTTCCTGCTACTTGAACTTCTTGAACTTCTTGAACCTTCCTTCTACTTGAACTTCTTGAACCTTCCTGCCACTTGAACTTCTTGAACTTTTTGAACCTTCCTGCTACTTGAACTTCTTGAACCTTCCTGCTACTTGAACTTCTTGAACTTCTTGAACCTTCCTGCTACTTGAACTTCTTGAACCTTCCTGCTACTTGAACTTCTTGAACTTCTTGAACCTTCCTGCTACTTGAAATACTTGAACTTCTTGAACCTTCCTGTTACTTGAACTTCTTGAACTTTTCGAACCTTCCTGCTAATTGAACTTCTTGAACCTTCCTGCTACTTGAACTTCTTGAACTTCTTGAACCTTCCTGCTACTTGAAATACTTGAACTTCTTGAACCTTCCTGTTACTTGAACTTCTTGAACTTTTCGAACCTTCCTGCTACTTGAACTTCTTGAACCTTCCTGCTACTTGAACTTCTTGAACTTCTTGTACCTTCCTGCTACTTGAACTTCTTGAACGTCTTGAACCTTCCTGCTACTTGATCTTCTTGAACTTCTTGAACCTTCCTGCTACTTGAACTTCTTGAACCTTCCTGCTACTTGAACTTCTTGAACTTTTTGAACCTTCCTGCTACTTGAACTTCTTTAACTTCTTGAACCTTAATGCTACTTGAACTTCTTGAACCTTCCTGCTACTTGAACCTCTTGAACTTCTTGAACCTTCCTGCTACTTGAACTACTTGAAATTCTTGAACCTTCCTGCACCTTGAACTTCTTGAACTTCTTGAACCTTTCTGCTACTTGAACTTCTTGAACCTTCCTGCTACTTGAACTTCTCGAACCTTCCTGCCACTTGAACTTCTTGAACTTCTTGAACCTTCCTGCTACTTGAAATTCTTGAAACTTCCTGCTACTTGAACTTCTTGAACTTCTTGAACCTTCCTGCCACTTGAACTTCTTGAACTTCTTGAACCTTCCTGCTACTTGAACTTCTTGAACTTCTTGAACCTTCCTGCTACTTGAACTTCTTGAACTTCTTGAACCTTCCTGCTACTTGAACTTCTTGAACCTTCCTGCTACTTGAACTTCTTGAACCTTCCTGCTACTTAAACTTCTTGAACTTCTTGAATCTTCCTGCTACTTGAACTTCTTGAACCTTCCTGCTACTTGAACTTCTTGAACTTCTTGAACTTTCCTGCTACTTGAACTTCTTGAATTTCTTGAACCTTCCTGTTACTTGAACTTCTTGAACCTTCCTGCTACTTGAACTTCTTGAACCTTCCTGCTACTTGAACTTCTTGAACCTTCCTGCTACTTGAACTTCTTGAACCTTCCTGCTACTTGAACTTCTTGAACCTTCCTGCTACTTGAACTGCTTAAACTTCTTGAACCTTCCTGCTACTTGAACTTCTTGAACTTCTTGAACCTTTCTGCTACTTGAACTTCTTGAACCTTCCTGCTACTTGAACTTCTTGAACTTCTTGAACCTTCCTGCTACTCGAACTTCTTGAACGTCTTGAACCTTCCTGCTACTTGAACTTCTTGAACTTCTTGAACCTTCCTTCTACTTGAACTTCTTGAACCTTCCTGCCACTTGAACTTCTTGAACTTTTTGAACCTTCCTGCTACTTGAACTTCTTGAACCTTCCTGCTACTTGAACTTCTTGAACTTCTTGAACCTTCCTGCTACTTGAACTTCTTGAACCTTCCTGCTACTTGAACTTCTTGAACTTCTTGAACCTTCCTGCTACTTGAAATACTTGAACTTCTTGAACCTTCCTGTTACTTGAACTTCTTGAACTTTTCGAACCTTCCTGCTAATTGAACTTCTTGAACCTTCCTGCTACTTGAACTTCTTGAACTTCTTGAACCTTCCTGCTACTTGAAATACTTGAACTTCTTGAACCTTCCTGTTACTTGAACTTCTTGAACTTTTCGAACCTTCCTGCTACTTGAACTTCTTGAACCTTCCTGCTACTTGAACTTCTTGAACTTCTTGAACCTTCCTGCCACTTGAAATACTTGAACTTCTTGAAATTCCTGTTACTTGAACTTCTTGAACATCCTGAAATTTCCTGCTACTTGAACTTCTTGAACCTCCCTGCTACTTGAACTTTTTGAACCTTCCTGCTACTTGAAGTTCTTGAACTTCTTGAACCTTCCTGCTACTTGAACTTCTTGAACCTTCCTGCTACTTGAACTTCTAGAACTTCTTGAACCTTCCTGCTACCTGAACTTTTTGAACTTCTTGAACCTTCCTGCTACGTGAACTTCTTGAACTTCTTTAACCTTCCTGCTACTTGAACTTCTTGAACTTCTTGAACCTTCCTGCTCCTTGAACTTCTTGAACTTCTTTAACCTTCCTGCTACTTGAACTTCTTGAACTTCTTGAACCTTCCTGCTACCTGAACTTTTTGAACTTCTTGAACCTTCCTGCTACGTGAACTTCTTGAACCTTCCTGCTACTTGAACTTCTTGAACCTTCCTGCTACTTGAACTTCTTGAACCTTCATGCTACTTGAACTTCTTGAACCTTCCTGCTACTTGAACTTCTTGAATCTTCCTGCTACTTGTACTACTTGAACTTCTTGAACCTTCCAGCCACTCGAACTTCTTGAACCTTCCTGCTACTTGAACTTCTTGGACTTCTTGAACATTCCTGCTACTTGAACTTTTTAAACCTTCCTGCTACTTGAACTTCCTTAACTTCTCGAACCTTCCTGCTACTTGAACTTCTTGAACTTTTTGAACCTTCCTGCTACTTGAACTTCTTGAACCTTCCTGCTACTTGAACTTCTTGAACCTTCCCGCTACCTGAACTTCTTGAACTTCTTGAACCTTTCTGCTACTCTAACTTCTTGAACCTTCCTGCTACTTGAACTTCTTGAACTTCTTTAACCTTCCTGCTACTCAAACTTCTTGAACCTTCCTGCTACCCAAACTTCTTGAACCTTCCTGCTACTTAAACTTCTTGAACCTTCCTGCTACTTGAACTTCTTGAACTTCTTGAACCTTCCTGCTACTTGAACTTTTTGAACCTTCCTGCTATTTGAACTTCTTGAACCTTCCTGCTACTTGAACTTCTTTAACTTCTTGAACCTTCCTGCTACTTGAACTTCTTGAACCTTCCTGCTACTCGAACTTTTTGAACTTCTTGAACCTTCCTGCTACTTGAACTTTTTTGAACTTCTTGATCCTTCCTGCTACTTGAACTTCTTGAACTTCATGAACCTTCCTGCTACTTGAACTTCTTGAACCTTCCTGCCAATTGATTTCTTGAACCTTCCTGCTACTTGAACTTCTTGAACCTTCCTGCTACTTGAACTTTTTGAACCTTCCTGCTTCTTGAACTTCTTGAACCTTCCTTCTACTTGAAATTCTTGAACTTCTTGAACCTTCCTGCTACTTGAACTTCTTGAACCTTCCTGCTACTTGAACTTCTTGAACCTTCCTGCTACTTGAACTTTTTGAACTTCTTGAACCTTCCTGCTACTTGAACTTCTTGAACCTTCCTGCTAGCTGAACTTCTTAAACTTCTTGAACCTTCCTGCTACTTGAACTTCTTGAACCTTCCTGCTACTTGAACTTCTTGAACTTCTTGAACTTTTTTGCTACTTGAACTTCTTGAACCTTCTTGCTACTTGAACTTCTTGAACTTCTTGAACCTTCCTGCTACTTGAAATTCTTGAACTTCTTGAAACCTTCCTGCTACTTGAACTTCTTGAACCTTCCTGCTACTTGAACTTCTTGAACTTCCTGAACCTTCCTGCTACTTGAACCTTTTGAACTTCTTGAGCCTTCCTGCTACTTGAACTTCTTGAACCTTCCTGCTACTTGAACTTCTTGAACCTTCCTGCTACTTGAAATTCTTGAACCTTCCTGCTACTTGAACTTCTTGAACCTTCCTGCTACTCCAACTTCTTGAACCTTCCTGCTACTTGAACTTCTTGAACCTTCCTGCTACTTGAACTTCTTGAACGTGTTGAACCTTCCTGCTACTTGAACTTCTTGAACGTCTTGAACCTTCCTGCTACTTGAACTTCTTGAACTTCTTGAACCTTCCTGCTACTTGAACTTCTTGAACTTCTTGAACCTTCCTGCTACCTGAACTTTTTGAACTTCTTGAACCTTCCTGCTACGTGAACTTCTTGAACTTCTTTAACCTTCCTGCTACTTGAACTTCTTGAACTTCTTGAACCTTCCTGCTCCTTGAACTTCTTGAACTTCTTTAACCTTCCTGCTACTTGAACTTCTTGAACTTCTTGAACCTTCCTGCTACCTGAACTTTTTGAACTTCTTGAACCTTCCTGCTACGTGAACTTCTTGAACCTTCCTGCTACTTGAACTTCTTGAACCTTCCTGCTACTTGAACTTCTTGAACCTTCATGCTACTTGAACTTCTTGAACCTTCCTGCTACTTGAACTTCTTGAATCTTCCTGCTACTTGTACTACTTGAACTTCTTGAACCTTCCAGCCACTCGAACTTCTTGAACCTTCCTGGCACTTGAACTTCTTGAACTTCTTGAACATTCCTGCTACTTGAACTTTTTAAACCTTCCTGCTACTTGAACTTCCTTAACTTCTCGAACCTTCCTGCTACTTGAACTTCTTGAACTTTTTGAACCTTCCTGCTACTTGAACTTCTTGAACCTTCCTGCTACTTGAACTTCTTGAACCTTCCCGCTACCTGAACTTCTTGAACTTCTTGAACCTTTCTGCTACTCTAACTTCTTGAACCTTCCTGCTACTTGAACTTCTTGAACTTCTTTAACCTTCCTGCTACTTAAACTTCTTGAACCTTCCTGCTACCCAAACTTCTTGAACCTTCCTGCTACTTAAACTTCTTGAACCTTCCTGCTACTTGAACTTCTTGAACTTCTTGAACCTTCCTGCTACTTGAACTTTTTGAACCTTCCTGCTATTTGAACTTCTTGAACCTTCCTGCTACTTGAACTTCTTTAACTTCTTGAACCTTCCTGCTACTTGAACTTCTTGAACCTTCCTGCTACTCGAACTTTTTGAACTTCTTGGACCTTCCTGCTACTTGAACTTTTTTGAACTTCTTGATCCTTCCTGCTACTTGAACTTCTTGAACTTCATGAACCTTCCTGCTACTTGAACTTCTTGAACCTTCCTGCCAATTGATTTCTTGAACCTTCCTGCTACTTGAACTTCTTGAACCTTCCTGCTACTTGAACTTTTTGAACCTTCCTGCTTCTTGAACTTCTTGAACCTTCCTTCTACTTGAAATTCTTGAACTTCTTGAACCTTCCTGCTACTTGAACTTCTTGAACCTTCCTGCTACTTGAACTTCTTGAACCTTCCTGCTACTTGAACTTTTTGAACTTCTTGAACCTTCCTGCTACTTGAACTTCTTGAACCTTCCTGCTAGCTGAACTTCTTAAACTTCTTGAACCTTCCTGCTACTTGAACTTCTTGAACCTTCCTGCTACTTGAACTTCTTGAACTTCTTGAACCTTTTTGCTACTTGAACTTCTTGAACCTTCTTGCTACTTGAACTTCTTGAACTTCTTGAACCTTCCTGCTACTTGAAATTCTTGAACTTCTTGAAACCTTCCTGCTACTTGAACTTCTTGAACCTTCCTGCTACTTGAACTTCTTGAACTTCCTGAACCTTCCTGCTACTTGAACCTTTTGAACTTCTTGAGCCTTCCTGCTACTTGAACTTCTTGAACCTTCCTGCTACTTGAACTTCTTGAACCTTCCTGCTACTTGAACTTCTTGAACCTTCCTGCTACTTGAACTTCTTGAACCTTCCTGCTACTCCAACTTCTTGAACCTTCCTGCTACTTGAACTTCTTGAACCTTCCTGCTACTTGAACTTCTTGAACGTGTTGAACCTTCCTGCTACTTGAACTTCTTGAACGTCTTGAACCTTCCTGCTACTTGAACTTCTTGAACTTCTTGAACCTTCCTGCTACTTGAACTTCTTGAACCTTGCTGCTACTTGAACTTCTTGAACTTCTTGAACCCTCGTGCTACTTGAACTTCTTGAACCTTCCTGCTTCTTGAAATTCTTGAACTTCTTGAACCTTCCTGCTACTTGAACTTCTTGAACTTCTTGAACCTTCCTGCTACTTGAACTTCTTGAACTTCTTGAACCTTCCTGCTACTTGAACTTCTTGAACTTCTTGAACCTTCCTGCTACTTGAACTTCTTGAACTTTCTGAACCTTCCTGCTACTTGAACTTCTTGAACTTCTTGAGCCTTCCTGCTACTTGAACTTCTTGAACCTTCCTGCTACTTGAACTTCTTGAACCTTCCTGCTACTTGAACTTCTTGAACCTTCCTGCTACCTGAACTTCTTAAACCTTCCTGCTACTCGAACTTCTTGAACCTTCCTGCTACTTGAACTTCTTGAACTTCTTGAACCTTCCTGCTACTTGAACTTCTTGAACGTGTTGAACCTTCCTGCTACTTGAACTTCTTGAACGTCTTGAACCTTCCTGCTACTTGAACTTCTTGAACTTCTTGAACCTTCCTGCTACTTGAACTTCTTGAACCTTCCTGCTACTTGAACTTCTTGAACCTTCCTGCTACTTGAACTTCTTGAACTTCTTGAACCCTCCTGCTACTTGAACTTCTTGAACCTTCCTGCTTCTTGAACTTCTTGAACTTCTTGAACCTGCCTGCTACTTGAACTTCTTGAACTTCTTGAACCTTCATGCTACTTGAACTTCTTGAACTTCTTGAACCTTCCTGCTACTTGAACTTCTTGAACCTTCCTGCTTCTTGAACTTCTTGAAACTTCCTGCTACATGAAGTTCTTGAACTTCTTGAACCTTTCTGCTACTTGAACTTCTTGAACCTTCCTGCTACTTGAACTTCTTGAACTTTTTGAACCTTCCTGCTACTTGAACTTCTTGAACTTCTTGAACCTTTCTGCTACTTGAACTTCTTGAACTTCTTGAACCGTCCTGCTACTTGAACTTCTTGAACTTCTTGAACCTTCCTGCTACTTGAACTTCTTGAACCTTCCTGCTACTTGAACTTCTTGAACTTCTTGAACCTTCCTGCTACTTGAACTTCTTGAACTTCTTGAACCTTCCTGCTACTTGAACTTCTTGAACTTTTTGAACCTTCCTACTACTTGAACTTCTTGAACTTCCTGAACCTTCCTGCTACTTGAACTTCTTGAACTTCCTGAACCTTCCTGCTACTTGAACTTCTTGAACTTCTTGAGCCTTCCTGCTACTTAAACTTCTTGAACCTTCCTGCTACTTGAACTTCTTGAACCTTCCTGCTTCTTGAACTTCTTGAACCTTCCTGCTACTTGAACTTCTTGAACCTTCCTGCAACTCGAACTTCTTGAACCTTCCTGCCACTTGAACTTCTAGAACGTGTTGAACCTTCCTGCTACTTGAACTTCTTGAACGTCTTGAACCTTCCTGCTACATGAACTTCTTGAACTTCCTGAACCTTCCTGCTACTTCAACTTCTTGAACCTTCCTGCTACTATAACTTCTTGAACCTTCCTGCTACTTGAACTTCTTGAACTTCTTGAACCCTCCTGCTACTTGAACTTCTTGAACCTCCCTGCTTCTTGAACTTCTTGAACTTTTTGAACCTTCCTGCTACTTGAACTTCTTGAACTTCTTGAACCTTCCTGCTACTTGAACTTCTTGAACCTTCCTGCTACTTGAACTTCTTGAACCTTGTTGCTACTTAAGCTTCTTGAACCTTCCTGCTACTTGAACTTCTTGAACTTCTTGAACCTTCCTGCTACTTGAACTTCCTGAACTTCTTGAACCTTTCTGCTACTTTAACTTCTTGAACATTCCTGCTACTTGAACTTCTTGAACTTCTTGTACCTTCCTGCTACTTGAACTTCTTGAACGTCTTGAACCTTCCTGCTACTTGAACTTCTTGAACTTCTTGAACCTTAATGCTACTTGAACTTCTTGAACCTTCCTGCTACTTGAACTTCTTGAACTTCTTGAACCTTCCTGCTACTTGAACTACTTGAACTTCTTGAACCTTCCTGCTACTTGAACTTCTTGAACTTCTCGAACCTTCCTGCTACTTGAACTTCTTGAACCTTCCTGCTACTTGAACTTCTCGAACCTTCCTGCCACTTGAACTTCTTGAACTTCTCGAACCTTCCTGCTACTTGAAATTCTTGAAACTTCCTGCTACTTGAACTTCTTGAACTTCTTGAACTTCTTGAACCTTCCTGCTACTTGAACTTCTTGAACTTCTTGAACCTTCCTGCTACTTGAACTTCTTGAACCTTCCTGCTACTTGAACTTCTTGAACCTTCCTGCTACTTGAACTTCTTGAACTTCTTGAACCTTCCTGCTACTTGAACTTCTTGAACCTTCCTGCTACTTGAACTTCTTGAACTTCTTGAACCTTCCTGCTACTTGAACTTCTTGAACCTTCCTGCTACTTGAACTTCTTGAACCTTCCTGCTACTTGAACTTCTTGAACTTCTTGAACCTTCCTGCTACTTGAACTTCTTGAACCTTCCTGCTACTTGAACTTCTTGAACTTCTTGAACCTTCCTGCTACTTGAACTTCTTGAACTTCTTGAACCTTCCTGCTACTTGAACTTCTTGAACTTCTTGAACCTTCCTGCTACTTGAACTTCTTGAGACTTCCTGCTACTTGAACTTCTTGAACCTTCCTGCTACTTGAACTTCTTGAACCTTCCTGCAACTTGAACTGCTTAAACTTCTTGAACCTTCCTGCTACTTGAACTTCTTGAACCTTTCTGCTACTTGAACTTCTTGAACCTTCCTGCTACTTGAACTTTTTGAACTTCTTGAACCTTCCTGCTACTTGAACTTCTTGAACGTCTTGAACCTTCCTGCTACTTGAACTTCTTGAACTTCTTGAACCTTCCTTCTACTTGAACTTCTTGAACCTTCCTGCCACTTGAACTTCTTTAACTTTTTGAACCTTCCTGCTACTTGAACTTCTTGAACTTCTTGAACCTTCCTGCTACTTGAACTTCGTGAACTTCTTGAACCTTCCTGCTACTTGAACTTCTTGAACTTCTTGTACCTTCCTGCTACTTGAACTTCTTGAACGTCTTGAACCTTCCTGCTACTTGAACTTCTTGAACTTCTTGAACCTTAATGCTACTTGAACTTCTTGAACCTTCCTGCTACTTGAACTTCTTGAACTTCTTGAACCTTCCTGCTACTTGAACTACTTGAACTTCTTGAACCTTCCTGCTACTTGAACTTCTTGAACTTCTCGAACCTTCCTGCTACTTGAACTTCTTGAACCTTCCTGCTACTTGAACTTCTCGAACCTTCCTGCCACTTGAACTTCTTGAACTTCTCGAACCTTCCTGCTACTTGAAATTCTTGAAACTTCCTGCTACTTGAACTTCTTGAACTTCTTGAACTTCTTGAACCTTCCTGCTACTTGAACTTCTTGAACTTCTTGAACCTTCCTGCTACTTGAACTTCTTGAACCTTCCTGCTACTTGAACTTCTTGAACCTTCCTGCTACTTGAACTTCTTGAACTTCTTGAACCTTCCTGCTACTTGAACTTCTTGAAACTTCCTGCTACTTGAACTTCTTGAACTTCTTGAACCTTCCTGCTACTTGAACTTCTTGAACCTTCCTGCTACTTGAACTTCTTGAACCTTCCTGCTACTTGAACTTCTTGAACTTCTTGAACCTTCCTGCTACTTGAACTTCTTGAACCTTCCTGCTACTTGAACTTCTTGAACTTCTTGAACCTTCCTGCTACTTGAACTTCTTGAACTTCTTGAACCTTCCTGCTACTTGAACTTCTTGAACTTCTTGAACCTTCCTGCTACTTGAACTTCTTGAGACTTCCTGCTACTTGAACTTCTTGAACCTTCCTGCTACTTGAACTTCTTGAACCTTCCTGCAACTTGAACTGCTTAAACTTCTTGAACCTTCCTGCTACTTGAACTTTTTGAACTTCTTGAACCTTCCTGCTACTTGAACTTCTTGAACGTTTTGAACCTTCCTGCTACTTGAATTTCTTGAACTTCTTGAACCTTCCTTCTACTTGAACTTCTTGAACCTTCCTGCCACTTGAACTTCTTTAACTTTTTGAACCTTCCTGCTACTTGAACTTCTTGAACTTCTTGAACCTTCCTGCTACTTGAACTTCGTGAACTTCTTGAACCTTCCTGCTACTTGAACTTCGTGAACTTCTTGAACCTTCCTGCTACTTGAACTTCTTGAACCTTCCTGCTACTTGAACTTCTTGAACTTCTTGAACCTTCCTGCTACTTGAAATACTTGAACTTCTTGAACCTTCCTGTTACTTGAACTTCTTGAACTTTTCGAACCTTCCTGCTACTTGAACTTCTTGAACCTTCCTGCTACTTGAACTTCTTGAACTTCTTGAACCTTCCTGCTACTTGAAATACTTGAACTTCTTGAAATTCCTGTTACTTGAACTTCTTGAACTTCTTGAAATTTCCTGCTACTTGAACTTCTTGAACCTCCCTGCTACTTGAACTTTTTGAACCCTCCTGCTACTTGAAGTTCTTGAACTTCTTGACCCTTCCTGCTACTTGAACTTTTCGAACCTTCCTGCTACTTGAACTTCTAGAACTTCTTGACCCTTCCTGCTACTAAAACTTCTTGAACTTCTTGAACCTTCCTGCTACTTGAACTTCTTGAACTTCTTTAACCTTCCTGCTACTTGAACTTCTTGAAATTCTTGAACCTTCCTGCTACCTGAACTTTTTTAACTTCTTGAACCTTCCTGCTACGTGAACTTCTTGAACCTTCCTGCTACTTGAACTTCTTGAACCTTCCTGCTACTTGAACTTCTTGAACCTTCATGCTACACGAACTTCTTGAACCTTCCTGCTACTTGAACTTCTTGAACCTTCCTGCTACTTGTACTACTTGAACTTCTTGAACCTTCCTGCTACTTGAACTTCTTGAACCTTCCTGCTACTTGAACTTCTTGAACTTCTTGAACCTTCCTGCTACTTGAACTTCTTAAACTTCTCGAACCTTCCTGCTACTTGAACTTCTTGAACTTTTTGAACCTTCCTGCTACTTGGACTTCTTGAACCTTCCTGCTCCTTGAACTTCTTGAACCTTCCTGCTACTTGAACTTCTTGAACTTCTTGAACCTTTCTGCTACTTGAACTTCTTGAACCTTCCTGCTACTTGAACTTCTTGAACTTCTTTAACCTTCCTGCTACTTAAACTTCTTGAACCTTCCTGCTACTTAAACTTCTTGAACCTTCCTGCTACTTGAACTTCTTGAACTTCTCGAACCTTCCTGCTACTTGAACTTTTTGAACCTTCCTGCTATTTGAACTTCTTGAACCTTCCTGCTACTTGAACTTCTTGAGCCTTCCTGCTACTTGAACTTTTTGAACTTCTTGAACCTTCCTGCTACTTGAACTTTTTGAACTTCTTGATCCTTATTGCTACTTGAACTTCTTGAACTTCATGAACCTTCCTGCTACTTGAACTTCTTGAGCCTTCCTGCTACTTGAACTTCTTGAACCTTCCTGCTACTTGAACTTCTTGAACCTTCCTGCTACTTGAACTTCTTAACCCTTCCTGCTACCTGAACTTCTTAAACCTTCCTGCTACTCGAACTTCTTGAACCTTCCTGCTACTTGAACTTCTTGAACTTCTTGAACCTTCCTGCTACTTGAACTTCTTGAACGTGTTGAACCTTCCTGCTACTTGAACTTCTTGAACGTCTTGAACCTTCCTGCTACTTGAACTTCTTGAACTTCTTGAACCTTCCTGCTACTTGAACTTCTTGAACCTTCCTGCTACTTGAACTTCTTGAACTTCTTGAACCCTCCTGCTACTTGAACTTCTTGAACCTTCCTGCTTCTTGAACTTCTTGAACTTCTTGAACCTTCCTGCTACTTGAACTTCTTGAACTTCTTGAACCTTCACGCTACTTGAACTTCTTGAACTTCTTGAACCTTCCTGCTACTTGAACTTCTTGAACTTCTTGAACCTTCCTGCTACTTGAACTTCTTGAACTTCTTGAACCCTCCTGCTACTTGAACTTCTTGAACCTTCCTGCTACTTGAACTTCTTGAACTTCTTGAACCCTCCTGCTACTTGAACTTCTTGAACCTTCACGCTACTTGAACTTCTTGAACTTCTTGAACCTTCCTGCTACTTGAACTTCTTGAACCTTCCTGCTTCTTGAACTTCTTGAAACTTCCTGCTACATGAACTTCTTGAACTTCTTGAACCTTCCTGCTACTTGAACTTCTTGAACCTTCCTGCTACTTGAACTTCTTGAACTTCTTGAACCTTCCTGCTACTTGAACTTCTTGAACTTCTTGAACCTTCCTGCTACTTGAACTTCTTGAACCTTCCTGCTACTTGAACTTCTTGAACTTCTTGAACCTTCCTGCTACTTGAACTTCTTGAACGTCTTGAACCTTCCTGCTACTTGAACTTCTTGAACTTCTTGAACCTTCCTTCTACTTGAACTTCTTGAACCTTCCTGCCACTTGAACTTCTTGAACTTTTTGAACCTTCCTGCTACTTGAACTTCTTGAACTTCTTGAACCTTCCTGCTACTTGAACTTCGTGAACTTCTTGAACCTTCCTGCTACTTGAACTTCTTGAACCTTCCTGCTACTTGAACTTCTTGAACTTCTTGAACCTTCCTGCTACTTGAAATACTTGAACTTCTTGAACCTTCCTGTTACTTGAACTTCTTGAACTTTTCGAACCTTCCTGCTACTTGAACTTCTTGAACCTTCCTGCTACTTGAACTTCTTGAACTTCTTGAACCTTCCTGCTACTTGAAATACTTGAACTTCTTGAAATTCCTGTTACTTGAACTTCTTGAACTTCTTGAAATTTCCTGCTACTTGAACTTCTTGAACCTCCCTGCTACTTGAACTTTTTGAACCTTCCTGCTACTTGAAGTTCTTGAACTTCTTGACCCTTCCTGCTACTTGAACTTTTCGAACCTTCCTGCTACTTGAACTTCTAGAACTTCTTGACCCTTCCTGCTACTAAAACTTCTTGAACTTCTTGAACCTTCCTGCTACTCGAACTTCTTGAACTTCTTTAACCTTCCTGCTACTTGAACTTCTTGAACTTCTTGAACCTTCCTGCTACCTGAACTTTTTGAACTTCTTGAACCTTCCTGCTACTTGAACTTCTTGAACCTTCATGCTACACGAACTTTTTGAACCTTCCTGCCACTTGAACTTCTTGAACCTTCCTGCTACTTGTACTACTTGAACTTCTTGAACCTTCCTGCTACTTGAACTTCTTGAACCTTCCTGCTACTTGAACTTCTTGAACTTCTTGAACCTTCCTGCTACTTGAACTTCTTAAACTTCTCGAACCTTCCTGCTACTTGAACTTCATGAACTTTTTGAACCTTCCTGCTACTTGGACTTCTTGAACCTTCCTGCTCCTTGAACTTCTTGAACCTTCCTGCTACCTGAACTTCTTGAACTTCTTGAACCTTTCTGCTACTTGAACTTCTTGAACCTTCCTGCTACTTGAACTTCTTGAACTTCTTTCCCCTTCCTGCTACTTAAACTTCTTGACCCTTCCTGCTACTTAAACTTCTTGAACCTTCCTGCTACTTGAACTTCTTGAACTTCTTGAACCTTCCTGCTACTTGAACTTTTTGATCCTTCCTTCTATTTGAACTTCTTGAACCTTCCTGCTACTTGAACTTCTTTAACTTCTTGAACCTTCCTGCTACTTGAACTTCTTGATCCTTATTGCTACTTGAACTTCTTGAACTTCATGAACCTTCCTGCTACTTGAACTTCTTGAACCTTCCTGCCAATTGATTTCTTGAACCTTCATGCTACTTGAACTTCTTGAACCTTCCTGCTGCTTGAACTTTTTGAACCTTCCTGCTTCTTGAACTTTTTGAACCTTCCTGCTTCTTGAACTTCTTGAACCTTCCTTCTACTTGAAATTCTTGAACTTCTTGAACCTTCCTGCTACTTGAACTTCTTGAACTTTCCTGCTACTTGAACTTCTTGAACCTTCCTGCTACTTGAACTTCTTGAACCTTCCTGCTAGCTGAACTTCTTGAACTTCTTGAACTTCTTGAACCCTCCTGCTACTTGAACTTCTTGAACCTTCCTGCTACTTGAACTTCTTGAACTTCTTGAACCTTCCTGCTACCTTCTCTTCTTGAATCTTCCTGCTACTTGAACTTCTTGAACCTACCTGCTACTTGAACTTTTTAAACTTCTTGAACCTTCCTGCTACTTGAACTTCTTGAACCTTCCTGCTAGCTGAACTTCTTGAACTTCTTGAACCTTCCTGCTACTTGAACTTCTTGAACCTACCTGCTACTTGAACTTCTTGAACTTCTTGAACCTTTCTGCTACTTGAACTTCTTGAACCTTCTTGCTACTTGAACTTCTTGAACTTCTTGAACCTTCCTGCTACTTGAAATTCTTGAACTTCTTGAACCTTCCTGCTACTTGAACTTCTTGAACCTTCCTGCTACTTGAACTTCTTGAACTTCTTGAACCTTCCTGCTACTTGAACTTCTTGAACGTCTTGAACCTTCCTGCTACTTGAACTTCTTGAACTTCTTGAACCTTCCTTCTACTTGAACTTCTTGAACCTTCCTGCCACTTGAACTTCTTGAACTTTTTGAACCTTCCTGCTACTTGAACTTCTTGAACTTCTCGAACCTTCCTGCTACTTGAACTTCTTGAACTTCTTGAACCTTCCTGCTACTTGAACTTCTTGAACTTCTTGAACCTTCCTGCTACTTGAACTTCTTGAACCTTCCTGCTACTTGAAATACTTGAACTTCTTGAACCTTCCTGTTACTTGAACTTCTTGAACTTTTCGAACCTTCCTGCTACTTGAACTTCTTGAACCTTCCTGCTACTTGAACTTCTTGAACTTCTTGAACCTTCCTGCTACTTGAAATACTTGAACTTCTTGAAATTCCTGTTACTTGAACTTCTTGAACTTCTTGAAATTTCCTGCTACTTGAACTTCTTGAACCTCCCTGCTACTTGAACTTTTTGAACCTTCCTGCTACTTGAAGTTCTTGAACTTCTTGACCCTTCCTGCTACTTGAACTTCTTGAACCTTCCTGCTACTTGAACTTCTTGAACTTCTTTAACCTTCCTGCTACTTGAACTTCTTGAACTTCTTGAACCTTATTGATACCTGAACTTTTTGAACTTCTTGAACCTTCCTGCTACGTGAACTTCTTGAACCTTCCTGCTACTTGAACTTCTTGAACCTTCCTGCTACTTGAACTTCTTGAACCTTCATGCTACTTGAACTTCTTTAACCTTCCTGCTCCTTGAACTTCTTGAACCTTCCTGCTACTTGTACTACTTGAACTTCTTGAACCTTCCTGCTACTTGAACTTCTTGAACCTTCCTGCTACTTGAACTTCTTGAACTTCTTGAACCTTCCTGCTACTTGAACTTCTTAAACTTCTCGAACCTTCCTGCTACTTGAACTTCTTGAACTTTTTGAACCTTCCTGCTACTTGGACTTCTTGAACCTTCCAGCTCCTTGAACTTCTTGAACCTTCCTGCAACCTGAAGTTCTTGAACTTCTTGAACCTTTCTGCTACTTGAACTTCTTGAACCTTCCTGCAACTTGAACTTCTTGAACTTCCTTAACCTTCCTGCTACTTAAACTTCTTGAACCTTCCTGCTACTTAAACTTCTTGAACCTTCCTGCTACTTGAACTTCTTGAACTTCTTGAACCTTCCTGCTACTTGAACTTTTTGAACCTTCCTGCTATTTGAACTTCTGGAACCTTCCTGCTACTTGAACTTCTTGAACCTTCCTGCTACTTGAACTTTTTGAACTTCTTGAACCTTCCTGCAACTTGAACTTTTTGAACTTCTTGATCCTTATTGCTACTTGAACTTCTTGAACTTCATGAACCTTCCTGCTACTTGAACTTCTTGAACCGTCCTGCCAATTGATTTCTTGAACCTTCCTGCTACTTGAACTTCTTGAACCTTCCTGCTACTTGAACTTTTTGAACCTTCCTGCTTCTTGAACTTTTTGAACCTTCCTGCTTCTTGAACTTCTTGAACCTTCCTTCTACTTGAAATTCTTGAACTTCTTGAACCTTCCTGCTACTTGAACTTCTTGAACTTTCCTGCTACTTGAACTTCTTGAACCTTCCTGCTTCTTGAACTTCTTGAACTTCTTGAACCTTTCTGCTACTTGAACTTCTTGAACCTTCTTGCTACTTGAACTTCTTGAACTTCTTGAACCTTCCTGCTACTTGAAATTCTTGAACTTCTTGAACCTTCCTGCTACTTGAACTTCTTGAACCTTCCTGCTACTTGAACTTCTTGAACTTCTTGAACCTTCCTGCTACTTGAACTTCTTGAACGTCTTGAACATTCCTGCTACTTGAACTTCTTGAACTTCTTGAACCTTCCTTCTACTTGAACTTCTTGAACCTTCCTGCCACTTGAACTTCTTGAACTTTTTGAACCTTCCTGCTACTTGAACTTCTTGAACCTTCCTGCTACTTGAATTTCTTGAACTTCTTGAACCTTCCTGCTACTTGAAATACTTGAACTTCTTGAACCTTCCTGTTACTTGAACTTCTTGAACTTTTCGAACCTTCCTGCTACTTGAACTTCTTGAACTTCTTGAACCTTCCTGCTACTTGAAATACTTGAACTTCTTGAAATTCCTGTTACTTGAACTTCTTGAACTTCTTGAAATTTCCTGCTACTTGAACTTCTTGAACCTCCCTGCTACTTGAACTTTTTGAACCTTCCTGCTACTTGAAGTTCTTGATTTTCTTGACCCTTCCTGCTACTTGAACTTCTTGAACCTTCCGGCTACTTGAACTTCTAGAACTTCTTGACCCTTCCTGCTACTACAACTTCTTGAACTTCTTGAACCTTCCTGCTACTTGAACTTCTTGAACTTCTTTAACCTTCCTGCTACTTGAACTTCTTGAACTTCTTGAACCTTCCTGCTACCTGAACTTTTTGAACTTCTTGAACCTTCCTGCTACGTGAACTTCTTGAACCTTCCTGCTACTTGAACTTCCTAAACTTCTCGAACCTTCCTGCTACTTGAACTTCTTGAACTTTTTGAACCTTCCTGCTACTTGGACTTCTCTAACCTTCCAGCTCCTTGAACTTCTTGAACCTTCCTGCTACCTGAACTTCTTGAACTTCTTGAACCTTTCTGCTACTTGAACTTCTTGAACCTTCCTGCTACTTGAACTTCTTGAACCTTCCTGCTACTTGAACTTCTTGAACTTCCTTAACCTTCCTGCTACTTAAATTTCTTGAACCTTCCTGCTACTTAAACTTCTTGAACCTTCCTGCTACTTGAACTTCTTGAACTTCTTGAACCTTCCTGCTACTTGAACTTTTTGAACCTTCCTGCTATTTGAACTTCTGGAACCTTCCTGCTACTTGAACTTCTTTAACTTCTTGAACCTTCCTGCTACTTGAACTTCTTGAACCTTCCTGCTACTTGAACTTCTTGAACCTTCCTGCTACTTGAACTTTTTGAACTTCTTGAACCTTCCTGCAACTTGAACTTTTTGAACTTCTTGATCCTTATTGCTACTTGAACTTCTTGAACATCATGAACCTTCCTGCTACTTGAACTTCTTGAACCGTCCTGCCAATTGATTTCTTGAACCTTCCTGCTACTTGAACTTCTTGAACTTCTTGAACCTTCCTGCTACTTGAACTTCTTGAACTTCTTGAACCTTCCTACTACTTGAACTTCTTGAACCTTCCTGCTACTTGAACTTCTTGAACTTCTTGAACCTTCCTGCTACTTGAACTTCTTGAACCTTCCTGCTACTTGAACTTCTTGAACTTCTTGAACCTTCCTGCTACTTGAACTTCTTGAACCTTCCTGCTACTTGAACTTCTTGAACTTCTTGAACCTTCCTGCTACTTGAACTTCTTGAACTTCTTGAACCTTCCTGCTACTTGAACTTCTTGAACCTTCCTGCTACTTGAACTTCTTGAACCTTCCTGCTACTTGAACTTCTTGAACCTTCCTGCTACTTGAACATCTTGAACCTTCCTGCTACTTGAACTGCTTAAACTTCTTGAACCTTCCTGCTACTTGAACTTCTTGAACTTCTTGAACCTTTCTGCTACTTGAACTTCTTGAACCTTCCTGCTACTTGAACTTCTTGAACTTCTTGAACCTTCCTGCTACTTGAACTTCTTGAACGTCTTGAACCTTCCTGCTACTTGAACTTCTTGAACTTCTTGAACCTTCCTTCTACTTGAACTTCTTGAACCTTCCTGCCACTTGAACTTCTTGAACTTTTTGAACCTTCCTGCTACTTGAACTTCTTGAACTTCTTGAACCTTCCTGCTACTTGAACTTCGTGAACTTCTTGAACCTTCCTGCTACTTGAACTTCCTGAACCTTCCTGCTACTTGAACTTCTTGAACTTCTTGAACCTTCCTGCTACTTGAAATACTTGAACTTCTTGAACCTTCCTGTTACTTGAACTTCTTGAACTTTTCGAACCTTCCTGCTACTTGAACTTCTTGAACCTTCCTGCTACTTGAACTTCTTGAACTTCTTGAACCTTCCTGCTACTTGAAATACTTGAACTTCTTGAAATTCCTGTTACTTGAACTTCTTGAACTTCTTGAAATTTCCTGCTACTTGAACTTCTTGAACCTCCCTGCTACTTGAACTTTTTGAACCTTCCTGCTACTTGAAGTTCTTGAACTTCTTGACCCTTCCTGCTACTTGAACTTTTCGAACCTTCCTGCTACTTGAACTTCTAGAACTTCTTGACCCTTCCTGCTACTAAAACTTCTTGAACTTCTTGAACCTTCCTGCTACTCGAACTTCTTGAACTTCTTTAACCTTTCTGCTACTTGAACTTCTTGAACTTCTTGAACCTTCCTGCTACCTGAACTTTTTGAACTTCTTGAACCTTCCTGCTACGTGAACTTGTTGAACCTTCCTGCTACTTGAACTTCTTGAACCTTCCTTCTACTTGAACTTCTTGAACCTTCCTGCCACTTGAACTTCTTGAACTTTTTGAACCTTCCTGCTACTTGAACTTCTTGAACTTCTTGAACCTTCCTGCTACTTGAACTTCTTGAACTTCTTGAACCTTCCTGCTACTTGAACTTTTTGAACCTTCCTGCTACTTGAACTTCTTGAACTTCTTGAACCTTCCTGCTACTTGAAATACTTGAACTTCTTGAACCTTCCTGTTACTTGAACTTCTTGAACTTTTCGAACCTTCCTGCTACTTGAACTTCTTGAACCTTCCTGCTACTTGAACTTCTTGAACTTCTTGAACCTTCCTGCTAGTTGAAATACTTGAACTTCTTGAAATTCCTGTTACTTGAACTTCTTGAACTTCTTGAAATTTCCTGCTACTTGAACTTCTTGAACCTCCCTGCTACTTGAACTTTTTGAACCTTCCTGCTACTTGAAGTTCTTTAACTTCTTTACCCTTCCTGCTACTTGAACTTCTTGAACCTTCCTGCTACTTGAACTTCTTGAACTTCTTTAACCTTCCTGCTACTTGAACTTCTTGAACTTCTTGAACTTTCCTGATACCTGAACTTTTTGAACTTCTTGAACCTTCCTGCTACGTGAACTTCTTGAACCTTCCTGCTACTTGAACTTCTTGAACCTTCCTGCTACTTGAACTTCTTGAACCTTCATGCTACTTGAACTTCTTGAACCTTCCTGCTCCTTGAACTTCTTGAACCTTCCTGCTACTTGTACTACTTGAACTTCTTGAACCTTCCTGCTACTTGAACTTCTTGAACCTTCCTGTTACTTGAACTTCTTGAACTTCTTGAACCTTCCTGCTACTTGAACTTCTTAAACTTCTCGAACCTTCCTTCTACTTGAACTTCTTGAACTTTTTGAACCTTCCTGCTACTTGGACTTCTTGAACCTTCCAGCTCCTTGAACTTCTTGAACCTTCCTGCTACCTGAACTTCTTGAACTTCTTGAACCTTTCTGCTACTTGAACTTCTTGAACCTTCCTGCTACTTGAACTTCTTGAACTTCCTTAACCTTCCTGCTACTTAAACTTCTTGAACCTTCCTGCTACTTAAACTTCTTGAACCTTCCTGCTACTTGAACTTCTTGAACTTCTTGAACCTTCCTGCTACTTGAACTTTTTGAACCTTCCTGCTATTTGAACTTCTGGAACCTTCCTGCTACTTGAACTTCTTGAACCTTCCTGCTACTTGAACTTTTTGAACTTCTTGAACCTTCCTGCAACTTGAACTTATTGAACTTCTTGATCCTTATTGCTACTTGAACTTCTTGAACTTCATGAACCTTCCTGCTACTTGAACTTCTTGAACCGTCCTGCCAATTGATTTCTTGAACCTTCCTGATACTTGAACTTCTTGAACCTTCCTGCTACTTGAACTTTTTGAACCTTCCTGCTTCTTGAACTTTTTGAACCTTCCTGCTTCTTGAACTTCTTGAACCTTCCTTCTACTTGAAATTCTTGAACTTCTTGAACCTTCCTGCTACTTGAACTTCTTGAACTTTCCTGCTACTTGAACTTCTTGAACCTTCCTGCTACTTGAACTTCTTGAACTTCTTGAACCTTTCTGCTACTTGAACTTCTTGAACCTTCCTGCTTCTTGAACTTCTTGAACCTTCTTTCTACTTGAAATTCTTGAACTTCTTGAACCTTCCTGCTACTTGAACTTCTTGAACTTTCCTGCTACTTGAACTTCTTGAACCTTCCTGCTACTTTAACTTCTTGAACTTCTTGAACCTTCCTGCTACTTGAAATTCTTGAACTTCTTGAACCTTCCTGCTACTTGAACTTCTTGAACCTTCCTGCTTCTTGAACTTCTTGAACCTTCCTTCAACTTGAAATTCTTGAACTTCTTGAACCTTCCTGCTACTTGAACTTCTTGAACTTTCCTGCTACTTGAACTTCTTGAACCTTCCTGCTACTTGAACTTCTTGAACTTCTTGAACCTTTCTGCTACTTGAACTTCTTGAACCTTCTTGCTACTTGAACTTCTTGAACTTCTTTAACCTTCCTTCTACTTGAACTTCTTGAACCTTCCTGCCACTTGAACTTCTTGAACTTTTTGAACCTTCCTGCTACTTGAACTTCTTGAACTTCTTGAACCTTCCTGCTACTTGAACTTCTTGAACTTCTTGAACCTTCCTGCTACTTGAACTTTTTGAACCTTCCTGCTACTTGAATTTCTTGAACTTCTTGAACTTCTTGAACCTTCCTGCTACTTGAAATACTTGAACTTCTTGAACCTTCCTGTTACTTGAACTTCTTGAACTTTTCGAACCTTCCTGCTACTTGAACTTCTTGAACCTTCCTGCTACTTGAACTTCTTGAACTTCTTGAACCTTCCTGCTACTTGAAATACTTGAACTTCTTGAAATTCCTGTTACTTGAACTTCTTGAACTTCTTGAAATTTCCTGCTACTTGAACTTCTTGAACCTCCCTGCTACTTGAACTTTTTGAACCTTCCTGCTACTTGAAGTTCTTGAACTTCTTGACCCTTCCTGCTACTTGAACTTCTTGAACCTTCCTGCTACTTGAACTTCTAGAACTTCTTGACCCTTCCTGCTACTAAAACTTCTTGAACTTCTTGAACCTTCCTGCTACTTGAACTTCTTGAACTTCTTTAACCTTCCTGCTACTTGAACTTCTTGAACTTCTTGAACCTTCCTGCTACCTGAACTTTTTGAACTTCTTGAACCTTCCTGCTACGTGAACTTCTTGAACCTTCCTGCTACCTGAACTTCTTGATCCTTCCTGCTACTTGAACTTCTTGAACCTTCATGCTACTTGAACTTCTTGAACCTTCCTGCTCCTTGAACTTCTTGAACCTTCCTGCTACTTGTACTACTTGAACTTCTTGAACCTTCCTGCTACTTGAACTTCCTAAACTTCTCGAACCTTAATGCTACTTGAACTTCTTGAACTTTTTAAACCTTCCTGCTACTTGGACTTCTCGAACCTTCCAGCTCCTTGAACTTCTTGAACCTTCCTGCTACCTGAACTTCTTGAACTTCTTGAACCTTTCTGCTACTTGAACTTCTTGAACTTTCCTGCTACTTGAACTTCTTGAACTTCCTTAACCTTCCTGCTACTTAAACTTCTTGAACCTTCCTGCTACTTAAACTTCTTGAACCTTACTGCTACTTGAACTTCTTGAACTTCTTGAACCTTCCTGCTACTTGAACTTTTTGAACCTTCCTGCTATTTGAACTTCTGGAACCTTCCTGCTACTTGAACTTCTTTAACTTCTTGAACCTTCCTGCTACTTGAACTTCTTGAACCTTCCTGCTACTTGAACTTCTTGAACCTTCCTGCTACTTGAACTTTTTGAACTTCTTGAACCTTCCTGCAACTTGAACTTTTTGAACTTCTTGATCCTTATTGCTACTTGAACTTCTTGAACATCATGAACCTTCCTGCTACTTGAACTTCTTGAACCGTCCTGCCAATTGATTTCTTGAACCTTCCTGCTACTTGAACTTCTTGAACTTCTTGAACCTTCCTGCTACTTGAACTTCTTGAACTTCTTGAACCTTCCTACTACTTGAACTTCTTGAACCTTCCTGCTACTTGAACTTCTTGAACTTCTTGAACCTTCCTGCTACTTGAACTTCTTGAACCTTCCTGCTACTTGAACTTCTTGAACTTCTTGAACCTTCCTGCTACTTGAACTTCTTGAACCTTCCTGCTACTTGAACTTCTTGAACTTCTTGAACCTTCCTGCTACTTGAACTTCTTGAACTTCTTGAACCTTCCTGCTACTTGAACTTCTTGAACCTTCCTGCTACTTGAACTTCTTGAACCTTCCTGCTACTTGAACTTCTTGAACCTTCCTGCTACTTGAACTTCTTGAACCTTCCTGCTACTCGAACTGCCTAAACTTCTTGAACCTTCCTGCTACTTGAACTTCTTGAACTTCTTGAACCTTTCTGCTACTTGAACTTCTTGAACCTTCCTGCTACTTGAACTTCTTGAACTTCTTGAACCTTCCTGCTACTTGAACTTCTTGAACGTCTTGAACCTTCCTGCTACTTGAACTTCTTGAACTTCCTTAACCTTCCTGCTACTTAAATTTCTTGAACCTTCCTGCTACTTAAACTTCTTGAACCTTCCTGCTACTTGAACTTCTTGAACTTCTTGAACCTTCCTGCTACTTGAACTTTTTGAACCTTCCTGCAATTTGAACTTCTGGAACCTTCCTGCTACTTGAACTTCTTTAACTTCTTGAACCTTCCTGCTACTTGAACTTCTTGAACCTTCCTGCTACTTGAACTTCTTGAACCTTCCTGCTACTTGAACTTTTTGAACTTCTTGAACCTTCCTGCAACTTGAACTTTTTGAACTTCTTGATCCTTATTGCTACTTGAACTTCTTGAACATCATGAACCTTCCTGCTACTTGAACTTCTTGAACCGTCCTGCCAATTGATTTCTTGAACCTTCCTGCTACTTGAACTTCTTGAACTTCTTGAACCTTCCTGCTACTTGAACTTCTTGAACTTCTTGAACCTTCCTACTACTTGAACTTCTTGAACCTTCCTGCTACTTGAACTTCTTGAACTTCTTGAACCTTCCTGCTACTTGAACTTCTTGAACCTTCCTGCTACTTGAACTTCTTGAACTTCTTGAACCTTCCTGCTACTTGAACTTCTTGAACCTTCCTGCTACTTGAACTTCTTGAACTTCTTGAACCTTCCTGCTACTTGAACTTCTTGAACTTCTTGAACCTTCCTGCTACTTGAACTTCTTGAACCTTCCTGCTACTTGAACTTCTTGAACCTTCCTGCTACTTGAACTTCTTGAACCTTCCTGCTACTTGAACATCTTGAACCTTCCTGCTACTTGAACTGCTTAAACTTCTTGAACCTTCCTGCTACTTGAACTTCTTGAACTTCTTGAACCTTTCTGCTACTTGAACTTCTTGAACCTTCCTGCTACTTGAACTTCTTGAACTTCTTGAACCTTCCTGCTACTTGAACTTCTTGAACGTCTTGAACCTTCCTGCTACTTGAACTTCTTGAACTTCTTGAACCTTCCTTCTACTTGAACTTCTTGAACCTTCCTGCCACTTGAACTTCTTGAACTTTTTGAACCTTCCTGCTACTTGAACTTCTTGAACTTCTTGAACCTTCCTGCTACTTGAACTTCGTGAACTTCTTGAACCTTCCTGCTACTTGAACTTCCTGAACCTTCCTGCTACTTGAACTTCTTGAACTTCTTGAACCTTCCTGCTACTTGAAATACTTGAACTTCTTGAACCTTCCTGTTACTTGAACTTCTTGAACTTTTCGAACCTTCCTGCTACTTGAACTTCTTGAACCTTCCTGCTACTTGAACTTCTTGAACTTCTTGAACCTTCCTGCTACTTGAAATACTTGAACTTCTTGAAATTCCTGTTACTTGAACTTCTTGAACTTCTTGAAATTTCCTGCTACTTGAACTTCTTGAACCTCCCTGCTACTTGAACTTTTTGAACCTTCCTGCTACTTGAAGTTCTTGAACTTCTTGACCCTTCCTGCTACTTGAACTTTTCGAACCTTCCTGCTACTTGAACTTCTAGAACTTCTTGACCCTTCCTGCTACTAAAACTTCTTGAACTTCTTGAACCTTCCTGCTACTCGAACTTCTTGAACTTCTTTAACCTTTCTGCTACTTGAACTTCTTGAACTTCTTGAACCTTCCTGCTACCTGAACTTTTTGAACTTCTTGAACCTTCCTGCTACGTGAACTTCTTGAACCTTCCTGCTACTTGAACTTCTTGAACCTTCCTTCTACTTGAACTTCTTGAACCTTCCTGCCACTTGAACTTCTTGAACTTTTTGAACCTTCCTGCTACTTGAACTTCTTGAACTTCTTGAACCTTCCTGCTACTTGAACTTCTTGAACTTCTTGAACCTTCCTGCTACTTGAACTTTTTGAACCTTCCTGCTACTTGAACTTCTTGAACTTCTTGAACCTTCCTGCTACTTGAAATACTTGAACTTCTTGAACCTTCCTGTTACTTGAACTTCTTGAACTTTTCGAACCTTCCTGCTACTTGAACTTCTTGAACCTTCCTGCTACTTGAACTTCTTGAACTTCTTGAACCTTCCTGCTACTTGAAATACTTGAACTTCTTGAAATTCCTGTTACTTGAACTTCTTGAACTTCTTGAAATTTCCTGCTACTTGAACTTCTTGAACCTCCCTGCTACTTGAACTTTTTGAACCTTCCTGCTACTTGAAGTTCTTGAACTTCTTGACCCTTCCTGCTACTTGAACTTCTTGAACCTTCCTGGTACTTGAACTTCTTGAACTTCTTTAACCTTCCTGCTACTTGAACTTCTTGAACTTCTTGAACTTTCCTGATACCTGAACTTTTTGAACTTCTTGAACCTTCCTGCTACGTGAACTTCTTGAACCTTCCTGCTACTTGAACTTCTTGAACCTTCCTGCTACTTGAACTTCTTGAACCTTCATGCTACCTGAACTTCTTGAACCTTCCTGCTTCTTGAACTTCTTGAACCTTCCTGCTACTTGTACTACTTGAACTTCTTGAACCTTCCTGCTACTTGAACTTCTTGAACCTTCCTGCTACTTGAACTTCTTGAACTTCTTGAACCTTCCTGCTACTTGAACTTCTTAAACTTCTCGAACCTTCCTTCTACTCGAACTTCTTGAACTTTTTGAACCTTCCTGCTACTTGGACTTCTTGAACCTTCCAGCTCCTTGAACTTCTTGAACCTTCCTGCTACCTGAACTTCTTGAACTTCTTGAACCTTTCTGCTACTTGAACTTCTTGAACCTTCCTGCTACTTGAACTTCTTGAACTTCCTTAACCTTCCTGCTACTTAAACTTCTTGAACCTTCCTGCTACTTAAACTTCTTGAACCTTCCTGCTACTTGAACTTCTTGAACTTCTTGAACCTTCCTGCTACTTGAACTTTTTGAACCTTCCTGCTATTTGAACTTCTGGAACCTTCCTGCTACTTGAACTTCTTGAACCTTCCTGCTACTTGAACTTTTTGAACTTCTTGAACCTTCCTGCAACTTGAACTTATTGAACTTCTTGATCCTTATTGCTACTTGAACTTCTTGAACTTCATGAACCTTCCTGCTACTTGAACTTCTTGAACCGTCCTGCCAATTGATTTCTTGAACCTTCCTGATACTTGAACTTCTTGAACCTTCCTGCTACTTGAACTTTTTGAACCTTCCTGCTTCTTGAACTTTTTGAACCTTCCTGCTTCTTGAACTTCTTGAACCTTCCTTCTACTTGAAATTCTTGAACTTCTTGAACCTTCCTGCTACTTGAACTTCTTGAACTTTCCTGCTACTTGAACTTCTTGAACCTTCCTGCTACTTGAACTTCTTGAACTTCTTGAACCTTTCTGCTACTTGAACTTCTTGAACCTTCCTGCTTCTTGAACTTCTTGAACCTTCCTTCTACTTGAAATTCTTGAACTTCTTGAACCTTCCTGCTACTTGAACTTCTTGAACTTTCCTGCTACTTGAACTTCTTGAACCTTCCTGCTACTTGAACTTCTTGAACTTCTTGAACCTTCCTGCTACTTGAAATTCTTGAACTTCTTGAACCTTCCTGCTACTTGAACTTCTTGAACCTTCCTGCTTCTTGAACTTCTTGAACCTTCCTTCTACTTGAAATTCTTGAACTTCTTGAACCTTCCTGCTACTTGAACTTCTTGAACTTTCCTGCTACTTGAACTTCTTGAACCTTCCTGCTACTTGAACTTCTTGAACTTCTTGAACCTTTCTGCTACTTGAACTTCTTGAACCTTCTTGCTACTTGAACTTCTTGAACTTCTTTAACCTTCCTTCTACTTGAACTTCTTGAACCTTCCTGCCACTTGAACTTCTTGAACTTTTTGAACCTTCCTGCTACTTGAACTTCTTGAACTTCTTGAACCTTCCTGCTACTTGAACTTCTTGAACTTCTTGAACCTTCCTGCTACTTGAACTTTTTGAACCTTCCTGCTACTTGAATTTCTTGAACTTCTTGAACCTTCCTGCTACTTGAAATACTTGAACTTCTTGAACCTTCCTGTTACTTGAACTTCTTGAACTTTTCGAACCTTCCTGCTACTTGAACTTCTTGAACCTTCCTGCTACTTGAACTTCTTGAACTTCTTGAACCTTCCTGCTACTTGAAATACTTGAACTTCTTGAAATTCCTGTTACTTGAACTTCTTGAACTTCTTGAAATTTCCTGCTACTTGAACTTCTTGAACCTCCCTGCTACTTGAACTTTTTGAACCTTCCTGCTACTTGAAGTTCTTGAACTTCTTGACCCTTCCTGCTACTTGAACTTCTTGAACCTTCCTGCTACTTGAACTTCTAGAACTTCTTGACCCTTCCTGCTACTAAAACTTCTTGAACTTCTTGAACCTTCCTGCTACTTGAACTTCTTGAACTTCTTTAACCTTCCTGCTACTTGAACTTCTTGAACTTCTTGAACCTTCCTGCTACCTGAACTTTTTGAACTTCTTGAACCTTCCTGCTACGTGAACTTCTTGAACCTTCCTGCTACCTGAACTTCTTGATCCTTCCTGCTACTTGAACTTCTTGAACCTTCATGCTACTTGAACTTCTTGAACCTTCCTGCTCCTTGAACTTCTTGAACCTTCCTGCTACTTGTACTACTTGAACTTCTTGAACCTTCCTGCTACTTGAACTTCCTAAACTTCTCGAACCTTAATGCTACTTGAACTTCTTGAACTTTTTAAACCTTCCTGCTACTTGGACTTCTCGAACCTTCCAGCTCCTTGAACTTCTTGAACCTTCCTGCTACCTGAACTTCTTGAACTTCTTGAACCTTTCTGCTACTTGAACTTCTTGAACTTTCCTGCTACTTGAACTTCTTGAACTTCCTTAACCTTCCTGCTACTTAAACTTCTTGAACCTTCCTGCTACTTAAACTTCTTGAACCTTACTGCTACTTGAACTTCTTGAACTTCTTGAACCTTCCTGCTACTTGAACTTTTTGAACCTTCCTGCTATTTGAACTTCTGGAACCTTCCTGCTACTTGAACTTCTTTAAATTCTTGAACCTTCCTGCTACTTGAACTTCTTGAACCTTCCTGCTACTTGAACTTCTTGAACCTTCCTGCTACTTGAACTTTTTGAACTTCTTGAACCTTCCTGCAACTTGAACTTTTTGAACTTCTTGATCCTTATTGCTACTTGAACTTCTTGAACATCATGAACCTTCCTGCTACTTGAACTTCTTGAACCGTCCTGCCAATTGATTTCTTGAACCTTCCTGCTACTTGAACTTCTTGAACTTCTTGAACCTTCCTGCTACTTGAACTTCTTGAACTTCTTGAACCTTCCTACTACTTGAACTTCTTGTACCGTCCTGCCAATTGATTTCTTGAACCTTCCTGCTACTTGAACTTCTTGAACTTCTTGAACCTTCCTGCTACTTGAACTTCTTGAACTTCTTGAACCTTCCTACTACTTGAACTTCTTGAACCTTCCTGCTACTTGAACTTCTTGAACTTCTTGAACCTTCCTGCTACTTGAACTTCTTGAACCTTCCTGCTACTTGAACTTCTTGAACTTCTTGAACCTTCCTGCTACTTGAACTTCTTGAACCTTCCTGCTACTTGAACTTCTTGAACTTCTTGAACCTTCCTGCTACTTGAACTTCTTGAACTTCTTGAACCTTCCTGCTACTTGAACTTCTTGAACCTTCCTGCTACTTGAACTTCTTGAACCTTCCTGCTACTTGAACTTCTTGAACCTTCCTGCTACTTGAACTTCTTGAACCTTCCTGCTACTCGAACTGCCTAAACTTCTTGAACCTTCCTGCTACTTGAACTTCTTGAACTTCTTGAACCTTTCTGCTACTTGAACTTCTTGAACCTTCCTGCTACTTGAACTTCTTGAACTTCTTGAACCTTCCTGCTACTTGAACTTCTTGAACGTCTTGAACCTTCCTGCTACTTGAACTTCTTGAACTTCTTGAACCTTCCTTCTACTTGAACTTCTTGAACCTTCCTGCCACTTGAACTTCTTGAACTTTTTGAACCTTCCTGCTACTTGAACTTCTTGAACTTCTTGAACCTTCCTGCTACTTGAACTTCGTGAACTTCTTGAACCTTCCTGCTACTTGAACTTCTTGAACCTTCCTGCTACTTGAACTTTTTGAACTTCTTGAACCTTCCTGCTACTTGAAATACTTGAACTTCTTGAACCTTCCTGTTACTTGAACTTCTTGAACTTTTCGAACCTTCCTGCTACTTGAACTTCTTGAACCTTCCTGCTACTTGAACTTCTTGAACTTCTTGAACCTTCCTGCTACTTGAAATACTTGAACTTCTTGAAATTCCTGTTACTTGAACTTCTTGAACTTCTTGAAATTTCCTGCTACTTGAACTTCTTGAACCTCCCTGCTACTTGAACTTTTTGAACCTTCCTGCTACTTGAAGTTCTTGAACTTCTTGACCCTTCCTGCTACTTGAACTTTTCGAACCTTCCTGCTACTTGAACTTCTAGAACTTCTTGACCCTTCCTGCTACTAAAACTTCTTGAACTTCTTGAACCTTCCTGCTACTCGAACTTCTTGAACTTCTTTAACCTTCCTGCTACTTGAACTTCTTGAACTTCTTGAACCTTCCTGCTACCTGAACTTTTTGAACTTCTTGAACCTTCCTGCTACGTGAACTTCTTGAACCTTCCTGCTACTTGAACTTCTTGAACCTTCCTGCTACTTGAACTTCTTGAACCTTCCTGCTACTTGTACTACTTGAACTTCTTGAACCTTCCTGCTACTTGAACTTCTTGAACCTTCCTGCTACTTGAACTTCTTGAACTTCTTGAACCTTCCTGCTACTTGAACTTCTTAAACTTCTCGAACCTTCCTGCTACTTGAACTTCTTGAACTTCTTGAACCTTCCTGCTACTTGGACTTCTTGAACCTTCCTGCTCCTTGAACTTCTTGAACCTTCCTGCTACCTGAACTTCTTGAACTTCTTGAACCTTTCTGCTACTTGAACTTCTTGAACCTTCCTGCTACTTGAACTTCTTGAACTTCTTTCCCCTTCCTGCTACCTAAACTTCTTGAACCTTCCTGCTACTTAAACTTCTTGAACCTTCCTGCTACTTGAACTTCTTGAACTTCTTGAACCTTCCTGCTACTTGAACTTTTTGATCCTTCCTGCTATTTGAACTTCTTGAACCTTCCTGCTACTTGAACTTCTTTAACTTCTTGAACCTTCCTGCTACTTGAACTTCTTGAACCTTCCTGCTACTTGAACTTTTTGAACTTCTTGAACCTTCCTGCTACTTGAACTTTTTGAACTTCTTGATCCTTATTGCTACTTGAACTTCTTGAACTTCATGAACCTTCCTGCTACTTGAACTTCTTGAACCTTCCTGCCAATTGATTTCTTGAACCTTCCTGCTACTTGAACTTCTTGAACCTTCCTGCTACTTGAACTTTTTGAACCTTCCTGCTTCCTGAACTTTTTGAACCTTCCTGCTTCTCGAACTTCTTGAACCTTCCTTCTACTTGAACTTCTTGAACTTCCTTAACCTTCCTGCTACTTAAACTTCTTGAACCTTCCTGCTACTTAAACTTCTTGAACCTTCCTGCTACTTGAACTTCTTGAACTTCTTGAACCTTCCTGCTACTTGAACTTTTTGAACCTTCCTGCTATTTGAACTTCTGGAACCTTCCTGCTACTTGAACTTCTTTAACTTCTTGAACCTTCCTGCTACTTGAACTTCTTGAACCTTCCTGCAACTTGAACTTCTTGAACGTTCCTGCTACTTGAACTTTTTGAACTTCTTGAACCTTCCTGCAACTTGAACTTTTTGAACTTCTTGATCCTTATTGCTACTTGAACTTCTTGAACATCATGAACCTTCCTGCTACTTGAACTTCTTGAACCGTACTGCCAATTGATTTCTTAAACCTTCCTGCTACTTGAACTTCTTGAACTTCTTGAACCTTCCTGCTACTTGAACTTCTTGAACTTCTTGAACCTTCCTACTACTTGAACTTCTTGAACCTTCCTGCTACTTGAACTTCTTGAACTTCTTGAACCTTCCTGCTACTTGAACTTCTTGAACCTTCCTGCTACTTGAACTTCTTGAACTTCTTGAACCTTCCTGCTACTTGAACTTCTTGAACCTTCCTGCTACTTGAACTTCTTGAACTTCTTGAACCTTCCTGCTACTTGAACTTCTTGAACTTCTTGAACCTTCCTGCTACTTGAACTTCTTGAACCTTCCTGCTACTTGAACTTCTTGAACCTTCCTGCTACTTGAACTTCTTGAACCTTCCTGCTACTTGAACTTCTTGAACCTTCCTGCTACTTGAACTGCTTAAACTTCTTGAACCTTCCTGCTACTTGAACTTCTTGAACTTCTTGAACCTTCCTGCTACTTGAACTGCTTAAACTTCTTGAACCTTCCTGCTACTTGAACTTCTTGAACTTCTTGAACCTTTCTGCTACTTGAACTTCTTGAACCTTCCTGCTACTTGAACTTCTTGAACTTCTTGAACCTTCCTGCTACTTGAACTTCTTGAACGTCTTGAACCTTCCTGCTACTTGAACTTCTTGAACTTCTTGAACCTTCCTTCTACTTGAACTTCTTGTACCTTCCTGCCACTTGAACTTCTTGAACTTTTTGAACCTTCCTGCTACTTGAACTTCTTGAACTTCTTGAACTTTCCTGCTACTTGAACTTCGTGAACTTCTTGAACCTTCCTGCTACTTGAACTTCTTGAACTTCTTGAACCTTCCTGCTACTTGAAATACTTGAACTTCTTGAACCTTCCTGTTACTTGGACTTCTTGAACTTTTCGAACCTTCCTGCTACTTGAACTTCTTGAACCTTCCTGCTACTTGAACTTCTTGAACTTCTTGAACCATCCTGCTACTTGAAATACTTGAACTTCTTGAAATTCCTGTTACTTGAACTTCTTGAACTTCTTGAAATTTCCTGCTACTTGAACTTCTTGAACCTCCCTGCTACTTGAACTTTTTGAACCTTCCTGCTACTTGAAGTTCTTGAACTTCTTGACCCTTCCTGCTACTTGAACTTTTCGAACCTTCCTGCTACTTGAACTTCTAGAACTTCTTGACCCTTCCTGCTACTAAAACTTCTTGAACTTCTTGAACCTTCCTGCTACTCGAACTTCTTGAACTTCTTTAACCTTCCTGCTACTTGAACTTCTTGAACTTCTTGAACCTTCCTGCTACCTGAACTTTTTGAACTTCTTGAACCTTCCTGCTACGTGAACTTCTTGAACCTTCCTGCTACTTGAACTTCTTGAACCTTCCTGCTACTTGAACTTCTTGAACCTTCATGCTACACGAACTTCTTGAACCTTCCTGCTACTTGAACTTCTTGAACCTTCCTGCTACTTGTACTACTCGAACTTCTTGAACCTTCCTGCTACTTGAACTTCTTGAACCTTACTGCTACTTGAACTTCTTGAACTTCTTGAACCTTCCTGCTACTTGAACTTCTTAAACTTCTCGAACCTTCCTGCTACTTGAACTTCTTGAACTTTTTGAACCTTCCTGCTACTTGGACTTCTTGAACCTTCCTGCTCCTTGAACTTCTTGAACCTTCCTGCTACTTGAACTTCTTGAACTTCTTGAACCTTCCTGCTACTTGAACTTCTTAAACTTCTCGAACCTTCCTGCTACTTGAACTTCTTGAACTTTTTGAACCTTCCTGCTACTTGGACTTCTTGAACCTTCCTGCTCCTTGAACTTCTTGAACCTTCCTGCTACCTGAACTTTTTAAACTTCTTGAACCTTCCTGCCACGTGAACTTTTTGAACCTTCCTGCTACTTGAACTTCTTGAACCTTCTTTCTACTTGAACTTCTTGAACCTTCCTGCCACTTGAACTTCTTGAACTTTTTGAACCTTCCTGCTACTTGAACTTCTTGAACTTCTTGAACCTTCCTGCTACTTGAACTTCGTGAACTTCTTGAACCTTCCTGCTACTTGAACTTTTTGAACCTTCCTGCTACTTGAACTTCTTGAACTTCTTGAACCTTCCTGCTACTTGAAATACTTGAACTTCTTGAACCTTCCTGTTACTTGAACTTCTTGAACTTTTCGAACCTTCCTGCTACTTGAACTTCTTGAACCTTCCTGCTACTTGAACTTCTTAAACCTTCCTGCTACTTGAACTTCTTGAACTTCTTGAACCTTCCTGCTACTTGAAATACTTGAACTTCTTGAAATTCCTGTTACATGAACTTCTTGAACTTCTTGAAATTTCCTGCTACTTGAACTTCTTGAACCTCCCTGCTACTTGAACTTTTTGAACCTTCCTGCTACTTGAAGTTCTTGAACTTCTTGACCCTTCCTGCTACTTGAACTTCTTGAACCTTCCTGCTACTTGAACTTCTTGAACTTCTTTAACCTTCCTGCTACTTGAACTTCTTGAACTTCTCGAACCTTCCTGATACTTGAACTTTTTGAACTTCTTGAACCTTCCTGCTACGTGAACTTCTTGAACCTTCCTGCTACTTGAACTTCTTGAACCTTCCTGCTACTTGAACTTCTTGAACCTTCATGCTACTTGAACTTCTTGAACCTTCCTGCTCCTTGAACTTCTTGAACCTTCCTGCTACTTGTACTATTTGAACTTCTTGAACCTTCCTGCTACTTGAACTTCTTGAACCTTCCTGCTACTTGAACTTCTTGAACTTCTTGAACCTTCCTGCTACTTGAACTTCTTAAACTTCTCGAACCTTCCTGCTACTTGAACTTCTTGAACTTTTTGAACCTTCCTGCTACTTGGACTTCTTGAACCTTCCAGCTCCTTGAACTTCTTGAATCCTCCTGCTACCTGAACTTCTTGAACTTCTTGAACCTTTCTGCTACTTGAACTTCTTGAACCTTCCTGCTACTTGAACTTCTTGAACTTCCTTAACCTTCCTGCTACTTAAACTTCTTGAACCTTCCTGCTACTTAAACTTCTTGAACCTTCCTGCTACTTGAACTTCTTGATCTTCTTGAACCTTCCTGCTACTTGAACTTTTTGAACCTTCCTGCTATTTGAACTTCTGGAACCTTCCTGCTACTTGAACTTCTTGAACCTTCCTGCTACTTGAACTTTTTGAACTTCTTGAACCTTCCTGCAACTTGAACTTTTTGAACTTCTTGATCCTTATTGCTACTTGAACTTCTTGAACTTCATGAACCTTCCTGCTACTTGAACTTCTTGAACCTTCCTGCTACTTGAACTTTTTGAACTTCTTGAACCTTCCTGCAACTTGAACTTTTTGAACTTCTTGATCCTTATTGCTACTTGAACTTCTTGAACTTCATGAACCTTCCTGCTACTTGAACTTCTTGAACCGTCCTGCCAATTCATTTCTTGAACCTTCCTGCTACTTGAACTTCTTGAACCTTCCTGCTACTTGAACTTTTTGAACCTTCCTGCTTCTTGAACTTTTTGAACCTTCCTGCTTCTTGAACTTCTTGAACCTTCCTTCTACTTGAAATTCTTGAACTTCTTGAACCTTCCTGCTACTTGAACTTCTTGAACTTTCCTGCTACTTGAACTTCTTGAACCTTCCTGCTACTTGAACTTCTTGAACTTCTTGAACCTTTCTGCTACTTGAACTTCTTGAACCTTCTTGCTACTTGAACTTCTTGAACTTCTTGAACCTTCCTGCTACTTGAAATTCTTGAACTTCTTGAACCTTCCTGCTACTTGAACTTCTTGAACCTTCCTGCTTCTTGAACTTCTTGAACCTTCCATCTACTTGAAATTCTTGAACTTCTTGAACCTTCCTGCTACTTGAACTTCTTGAACTTTCCTGCTACTTGAACTTCTTGAACCTTCCTGCTACTTGAACTTCTTGAACTTCTTGAACCTTTCTGCTACTTGAACTTCTTGAACCTTCTTGCTACTTGAACTTCTTGAACTTCTTGAACCTTCCTTCTACTTGAACTTCTTGAACCTTCCTGCCACTTGAACTTCTTGAACTTCTTGAACCTTCCTGCTACTTGAACTTCTTGAACCTTCCTGCTTCTTGATTTTCTTGAACTTCTTGAACCTTCCTGCTACTTGAAATACTTGAACTTCTTGAACCTTCCTGTTACTTGAACTTCTTGAACTTTTCGAACCTTCCTGCTACTTGAACTTCTTGAACCTTCCTGCTACTTGAACTTCTTGAACTTCTTGAACCTTCCTGCTACTTGAAATACTTGAACTTCTTGAAATTCCTGTTACTTGAACTTCTTGAACTTCTTGAAATTTCCTGCTACTTGAACTTCTTGAACCTTCCTGCTACTTGAACTTTTTGAACCTTCCTGCTACTTGAAGTTCTTGAACTTCTTGACCCTTCCTGCTACTTGAACTTCTTGAACCTTCCTGCTACTTGAACTTCTAGAACTTCTTGACCCTTCCTGCTACTAAAACTTCTTGAACTTCTTGAACCTTTCTGCTACCTGAACTTCTTGAACTTCTTTAACCTTCCTGCTACTTGAACTTCTTGAACTTCTTGAACCTTCCTGCTACCTGAACTTTTTGAACTTCTTGAACCTTCCTGCTACGTGAACTTCTTGAACCTTCCTGCTACCTGAACTTCTTGATCCTTCCTGCTACTTGAACTTCTTGAACCTTCATGCTACTTGAACTTCTTGAACCTTCCTGCTCCTTGAACTTCTTGAACCTTCCTGCTACTTGTACTACTTGAACTTCTTGAACCATCCTGCTACTTAAACTTCCTAAACTTCTCGAACCTTAATGCTACTTGAACTTCTTGAACTTTTTGAACCTTCCTGCTACTTGGACTTCTCGAACCTTCCAGCTCCTTGAACTTCTTGAACCTTCCTGCTACCTGAACTTCTTGAACTTCTTGAACCTTTCTGCTACTTGAACTTCTTGAACCTTCCTGCTACTTGAACTTCTTGAACTTCCTTAACCTTCCTGCTACTTAAACTTCTTGAACCTTCCTGCTACTTAAACTTCTTGAACCTTCTTGCTACTTGAACTTCTTGAACTTCTTGAACCTTCCTGCTACTTGAAATTCTTGAACTTCTTGAACCTTTCTGCTACTTGAACTTCTTGAACCTTCCTGCTACTTGAACTTCTTGAACTTCTTGAACCTTCCTGCTACTTGAACTTCTTGAACGTCTTGAACCTTCCTGCTACTTGAACTTCTTGAACTTCTTGAACCTTCCTTCTACGTGAACTTCTTGAACCTTCCTGCCACTTGAACTTCTTGAACTTTTTGAACCTTCCTGCTACTTGAACTTCTTGAACTTCTTGAACCTTCCTGCTACTTGAACTTCTTGAACTTCTTGAACCTTCCTGCTACTTGAACTTCTTGAACCTTCCTGCTACTTGAACTTCTTGAACTTCTTGAACCTTCCTGCTACTTGAAATACTTGAACTTCTTGAACCTTCCTGTTACTTGAACTTCTTGAACTTTTCGAACCTTCCTGCTACTTGAACTTCTTGAACCTTCCTGCTACTTGAACTTCTTGAACCTTCCTGCTACTTGAAATACTTGAACTTCTTGAAATTCCTGTTACTTGAACTTCTTGAACTTCTTGAAATTTCCTGCTACTTGAACTTCTTGAACCTCCCTGCTACTTGAACTTTTTGAACCTTCCTGCTACTTGAAGTTCTTGAACTTCTTGACCCTTCCTGCTACTTGAACTTCTTGAACTTCTTGAACCTTCCTGCTACTTGAAATTCTTGAACTTCTTGAAATTCCTGTTACTTGAACTTCTTGAACTTCTTGAAATTTCCTGCTACTTGAACTTCTTGAACCTTCCTGCTACTTGAACTTCTTGAACTTCTTTAACCTTCCTGCTACTTGAACTTCTTGAACTTCTTGAACCTTCCTGATACCTGAACTTTTTGAACTTCTTGAACCTTCCTGCTACGTGAACTTCTTGAACCTTCCTGCTACTTGAACTTCTTGAACCTTCCTGCTACTTGAACTTCTTGAACCTTCATGCTACTTGAACTTCTTTAACCTTCCTGCTCCTTGAACTTCTTGAACCTTCCTGCTACTTGTACTACTTGAACTTCTTGAACCTTCCTGCTACTTGAACTTCTTGAACCTTCCTGCTACTTGAACTTCTTGAACTTCTTGAACCTTCCTGCTACTTGAACTTCTTAAACTTCTCGAACCTTCCTGCTACTTGAACTTCTTGAAATTTTTGAACCTTCCTGCTACTTGGACTTCTTGAACCTTCCAGCTCCTTGAACTTCTTGAACCTTCCTGCAACCTGAAGTTCTTGAACTTCTTGAACCTTTCTGCTACTTGAACTTCTTGAACCTTCCTGCAACTTGAACTTCTTGAACTTCCTTAACCTTCCTGCTACTTAAACTTCTTGAACCTGCCTGCTACTTAAACTTCTTGAACCTTCCTGCTACTTGAACTTCTTGAACTTCTTGAACCTTCCTGCTACTTGAACTTCTTGAACTTCATGAACCTTCCTGCTACTTGAACTTCTTGAACCGTCCTGCCAATTGATTTCTTGAACCTTCCTGCTACTTGAACTTCTTGAACCTTCCTGCTACTTGAACTTTTTGAACCTTCCTGCTTCTTGAACTTTTTGAACCTTCCTGCTTCTTGAACTTCTTGAACCTTCCTTCTACTTGAAATTCTTGAACTTCTTGAACCTTCCTGCTACTTGAACTTCTTGAACTTTCCTGCTACTTGAACTTCTTGAACCTTCCTGCTACTTGAACTTCTTGAACTTCTTGAACCTTTCTGCTACTTGAACTTCTTGAACCTTCTTGCTACTTGAACTTCTTGAACTTCTTGAACCTTCCTGCTACTTGAAATTCTTGAACTTCTTGACCCTTCCTGCTACTTGAACTTTTCGAACCTTCCTGCTACTTGAACTTCTAGAACTTCTTGACCCTTCCTGCTACTAAAACTTCTTGAACTTCTTGAACCTTCCTGCTACTCGAACTTCTTGAACTTCTTTAACCTTCCTGCTACTTGAACTTCTTGAAATTCTTGAACCTTCCTGCTACCTGAACTTTTTGAACTTCTTGAACCTTCCTGCTACGTGAACTTCTTGAACCTTCCTGCTACTTGAACTTCTTGAACCTTCCTGCTACTTGAACTTCTTGAACCTTCATGCTACACGAACTTCTTGAACCTTCCTGCTACTTGAACTTCTTGAACCTTCCTGCTACTTGTACTACTTGAACTTCTTGAACCTTCCTGCTACTTGAACTTCTTGAACCTTACTGCTACTTGAACTTCTTAAACTTCTCGAACCTTCTTGCTACTTGAACTTCTTGAACTTTTTGAACCTTCCTGCTACTTGGACTTCTTGAACCTTCCTGCTCCTTGAACTTCTTGAACCTTCCTGCTACTTGAACTTCTTGAACTTCTTGAACCTTCCTGCTACTTGAACTTCTTAAACTTCTCGAACCTTCCTGCTACTTGAACTTCTTGAACTTTTTGAACCTTCCTGCTACTTGGACGTCTTGAAGCTTCCTGCTCCTTGAACTTCTTGAACCTTCCTGCTACCTGAACTTTTTGAACTTCTTGAACCTTCCTGCCACGTGAACTTCTTGAACCTTCCTGCTACTTGAACTTCTTGAACCTTCCTTCTACTTGAACTTCTTGAACCTTCCTGCCACTTGAACTTCTTGAACTTTTTGAACCTTCCTGCTACTTGAACTTCTTGAACTTCTTGAACCTTCCTGCTACTTGAACTTCTTGAACTTCTTGAACCTTCCTGCTACTTGAACTTTTTGAACCTTCCTGCTACTTGAACTTCTTGAACTTCTTGAACCTTCCTGCTACTTGAAATACTTGAACTTCTTGAACCTTCCTGTTACTTGAACTTCTTGAACTTTTCGAACCTTCCTGCTACTTGAACTTCTTGAACCTTCCTGCTACTTGAACTTCTTGAACCTTCCTGCTACTTGAACTTCTTGAACTTCTTGAACCTTCCTGCTACTTGAAATACTTGAACTTCTTGAAATTCCTGTTACTTGAACTTCTTGAACTTCTTGAAATTTCCTGCTACTTGAACTTCTTGAACCTCCCTGCTACTTGAACTTTTTGAACCTTCCTGCTACTTGAAGTTCTTGAACTTCTTGACCCTTCCTGCTACTTGAACTTCTTGAACCTTCCTGCTACTTGAACTTCTTGAACTTCTTTAACCTTCCTGCTACTTGAACTTCTTGAACTTCTCGAACCTTCCTGATACTTGAACTTTTTGAACTTCTTGAACCTTCCTGCTACGTGAACTTCTTGAACCTTCCTGCTACTTGAACTTCTTGAACCTTCCTGCTACTTGAACTTCTTGAACCTTCATGCTACTTGAACTTCTTGAACCTTCCTGCTCCTTGAACTTCTTGAACCTTCCTGCTACTTGTACAACTTGAACTTCTTGAACCTTCCTGCTACTTGAATTTCTTGAACCTTCCTGCTACTTGAACTTCTTGAACTTCTTGAACCTTCCTGCTAATTGAACTTCTTAAACTTCTCGAACCTTCCTGCTACTTGAACTTCTTGAACTTTTTGAACCTTCCTGCTACTTGGACTTCTTGAACCTTCCAGCTCCTTGAACTTCTTGAACCTTCCTGCTACCTGAACTTCTTGAACTTCTTGAACCTTTCTGCTACTTGAACTTCTTGAACCTTCCTGCTACTTGAACTTCTTGAACTTCCTTAACCTTCCTGCTACTTAAACTTCTTGAACCTTCCTGCTACTTAAACTTCTTGAACCTTCCTGCTACTTGAACTTCTTGATCTTCTTGAACCTTCCTGCTACTTGAACTTTTTGAACCTTCCTGCTATTTGAACTTCTGGAACATTCCTGCTACTTGAACTTCTTGAACCTTCCTGCTACTTGAACTTTTTGAACTTCTTGAACCTTCCTGCAACTTGAACTTTTTGAACTTCTTGATCCTTATTGCTACTTGAACTTCTTGAACTTCATGAACCTTCCTGCTACTTGAACTTCTTGAACCGTCCTGCCAATTGATTTCTTGAACCTTCCTGCTACTTGAACTTCTTGAACCTTCCTGCTACTTGAACTTTTTGAACCTTCCTGCTTCTTGAACTTTTTGAACCTTCCTGCTTCTTGAACTTCTTGAATCTTCCTTCTACTTGAAATTCTTGAACTTCTTGAACCTTCCTGCTACTTGAACTTCTTGAACTTTCCTGCTACTTGAACTTCTTGAACCTTCCTGCTACTTGAACTTCTTGAACTTCTTGAACCTTTCTGCTACTTGAACTTCTTGAACCTTCTTGCTACTTGAACTTCTTGAACTTCTTGAACCTTCCTGCTACTTGAAATTCTTGAACTTCTTGAACCTTCCTGCTACTTGAACTTCTTGAACCTTCCTGCTTCTTGAACTTCTTGAACCTTCCTTCTACTTGAAATTCTTGAACTTCTTGAACCTTCCTGCTACTTGAACTTCTTAAACTTTCCTGCTACTTGAACTTCTTGAACCTTCCTGCTACTTGAACTTCTTGAACTTCTTGAACCTTTCTGCTACTTGAACTTCTTGAACCTTCTTGCTACTTGAACTTCTTGAACTTCTTGAACCTTCCTTCTACTTGAACTTCTTGAACCTTCCTGCCACTTGAACTTCTTGAACTTTTTGTACCTTCCTGCTACTTGAACTTCTTGAACTTCTTGAACCTTCCTGCTACTTGAACTTCTTGAACTTCTTGAACCTTCCTGCTACTTGAACTTCTTGAACCTTCCTGCTACTTGAATTTCTTGAACTTCTTGAACCTTCCTGCTACTTGAAATACTTGAACTTCTTGAACCTTCCTGTTACTTGAACTTCTTGAACTTTTCGAACCTTCCTGCTACTTGAACTTCTTGAACCTTCCTGCTACTTGAACTTCTTGAACTTCTTGAACCTTCCTGCTACTTGAAATACTTGAACTTCTTGAAATTCCTGTTACTTGAACTTCTTGAACTTCTTGAAATTTCCTGCTACTTGAACTTCTTGAACCTCCCTGCTACTTGAACTTTTTGAACCTTCCTGCTACTTGAAGTTCTTGAACTTCTTGACCCTTCCTGCTACTTGAACTTCTTGAACCTTCCTGCTACTTGAACTTCTAGAACTTCTTGACCCTTCCTGCTACTAAAACTTCTTGAACTTCTTGAACCTTTCTGCTACTTGAACTTCTTGAACTTCTTTAACCTTCCTGCTACTTGAACTTCTTGAACTTCTTGAACCTTCCTGCTACCTGAACTTTTTGAACTTCTTGAACCTTCCTGCTACGTGAACTTCTTGAACCTTCCTGCTACCTGAACTTCTTGATCCTTCCTGCTACTTGAACTTCTTGAACCTTCATGCTACTTGAACTTCTTGAACCTTCCTGCTCCTTGAACTTCTTGAACCTTCCTGCTACTTGTACTACTTGAACTTCTTGAACCATCCTGCTACTTAAACTTCCTAAACTTCTCGAACCTTAATGCTACTTGAACTTCTTGAACTTTTTGAACCTTCCTGCTACTTGGACTTCTCGAACCTTCCAGCTCCTTGAACTTTTGAACCTTCCTGCTACCTGAACTTCTTGAACTTCTTGAACCTTTCTGCTACTTGAACTTCTTGAACCTTCCTGCTACTTGAACTTCTTGAACTTCCTTAACCTTCCTGCTACTTAAACTTCTTGAACCTTCCTGCTACTTAAACTTCTTGAACCTTCCTGCTACTTGAACTTTTCGAACTTCTTGAACCTTCCTGCTACTTGAACTTTTTGAACCTTCCTGCTATTTGAACTTCTGGAACCTTCCTGCTACTTGAACTTCTTGAACCTTCCTGCTACTTGAACTTTTTGAACTTCTTGAACCTTCCTGCAACTTGAACTTTTTGTACTTCTTGATCCTTATTGCTACTTGAACTTCTTGAACATCATGAACCTTCCTGCTACTTGAACTTCTTGAACCGTCCTGCCAATTGATTTCTTGAACCTTCCTGCTACTTGAACTTCTTGAACTTCTTGAACCTTCCCGCTACTTGAACTTCTTGAACCTTCCTGCTACTTGAACTTCTTGAACCTTCCTGCTACTTGAACTTTTTGAACTTCTTGAACCTTCCTGCAACTTGAACTTTTTGAACTTCTTGATCCTTATTGCTACTTGAACTTCTTGAACATCATGAACCTTCCTGCTACTTGAACTTCTTGAACCGTCCTGCCAATTGATTTCTTGAACCTTCCTGCTACTTGAACTTCTTGAACTTCTTGAACCTTCCTGCTACTTGAACTTCTTGAACTTCTTGAACCTTCCTACTACTTGAACTTCTTGAACCTTCATGCTACTTGAACTTCTTGAACTTCTTGAACCTTCCTGCTACTTGAACTTCTTGAAGCTTCCTGCTACTTGAACTTCTTGAACTTCTTGAACCTTCCTGCTACTTGAACTTCTTGAACCTTCCTGCTACTTGAACTTCTTGAACTTCTTGAACCTTCCTGCTACTTGAACTTCTTGAACTTCTTGAACCTTCCTGCTACTTGAACTTCTTGAACTTCTTGAACCTTCCTGCTACTTGAACTTCTTGAAGCTTCCTGCTACTTGAACTTCTTGAACTTCTTGAACCTTCCTGCTACTTGAACTTCTTGAACCTTCCTGCTACTTGAACTTCTTGAACTTCTTGAACCTTCCTGCTACTTGAAATACTTGAACTTCTTGAAATTCCTGTTACTTGAACTTCTTGAACTTCTTGAAATTTCCTGCTACTTGAACTTCTTGAACCTCCCTGCTACTTGAACTTTTTGAACCTTCCTGCTACTTGAAGTTCTTGAACTTCTTGACCCTTCCTGCTACTTGAACTTTTCGAACCTTCCTGCTACTTGAACTTCTAGAACTTCTTGACCCTTCCTGCTACTAAAACTTCTTGAACTTCTTGAACCTTCCTGCTACTCGAACTTCTTGAACTTCTTTAACCTTCCTGCTACTTGAACTTCTTGAACTTCTTGAACCTTCCTGCTACCTGAACTTTTTGAACTTCTTGAACCTTCCTGCTACGTGAACTTCTTGAACCTTCCTGCTACTTGAACTTCTTGAACCTTCCTGCTACTTGAACTTCTTGAACCTTCATGCTACACGAACTTCTTGAACCTTCCTGCTACTTGAACTTCTTGAACCTTCCTGCTACTTGTACTACTTGAACTTCTTGAACCTTCCTGCTACTTAAACTTCTTGAACCTTCCTGCTACTTGAACTTCTTGAACTTCTTGAACCTTCCTGCTACTTGAACTTCTTAAACTTCTCGAACCTTCCTGCTACTTGAACTTCTTGAACTTTTTGAACCTTCCTGCTACTTGGACTTCTTGAACCTTCCTGCTCCTTGAACTTCTTGAACCTTCCTGCTACCTGAACTTCTTGAACTTCTTGAACCTTTCTGCTACTTGAACTTCTTGAACCTTCCTGCTACTTGAACTTCTTGAACTTCTTTCCCCTTCCTGCTACCTACACTTCTTGAACCTTCCTGCTACCCAAACTTCTTGAACCTTCCTGCTACTTGAACTTCTTGAACTTCTTGAACCTTCCTGCTACTTGAACTTTTTGATCCTTCCTGCTATTTGAACTTCTTGAACCTTCCTGCTACTTGAACTTCTTTAACTTCTTGAACCTTCCTGCTACTTGAACTTCTTGAACCTTCCTGCTACTTGAACTTTTTGAACTTCTTGAACCTTCCTGCTACTTGAACTTTTTGAACTTCTTGATCCTTATTGCTACTTGAACTTCTTGAACTTCATGAACCTTCCTGCTACTTGAACTTCTTGAACCTTCCTGCCAATTGATTTCTTGAACCTTCCTGCTACTTGAACTTCTTGAACCTTCCTGCTACTTGAACTTTTTGAACCTTCCTGCTTCCTGAACTTTTTGAACCTTCCTGCTTCTTGAACTTCTTGAACCTTCCTTCTACTTGAACTTCTTGAACTTCCTTAACCTTCCTGCTACTTAAACTTCTTGAACCTTCCTGCTACTTAAACTTCTTGAACCTTCCTGCTACTTGAACTTCTTGAACTTCTTGAACCTTCCTGCTACTTGAACTTTTTGAACCTTCCTGCTATTTGAACTTCTGGAACCTTCCTGCTACTTGAACTTCTTTAACTTCTTGAACCTTCCTGCTACTTGAACTTCTTGAACCTTCCTGCTACTTGAACTTCTTGAACCTTCCTGCTACTTGAACTTTTTGAACTTCTTGAACCTTCCTGCAACTTGAACTTTTTGAACTTCTTGATCCTTATTGCTACTTGAACTTCTTGAACATCATGAACCTTCCTGCTACTTGAACTTCTTGAACCGTCCTGCCAATTGATTTCTTGAACCTTCCTGCTACTTGAACTTCTTGAACTTCTTGAACCTTCCTGCTACTTGAACTTCTTGAACTTCTTGAACCTTCCTACTACTTGAACTTCTTGAACCTTCCTGCTACTTGAACTTCTTGAACTTCTTGAACCTTCCTGCTACTTGAACTTCTTGAACCTTCCTGCTACTTGAACTTCTTGAACTTCTTGAACCTTCCTGCTACTTGAACTTCTTGAACCTTCCTGCTACTTGAACTTCTTGAACTTCTTGAACCTTCCTACTACTTGAACTTCTTGAACTTCTTGAACCTTCCTGCTACTTGAACTTCTTGAACCTTCCTGCTACTTGAACTTCTTGAACCTTCCTGCTACTTGAACTTCTTGAACCTTCCTGCTACTTGAACTTCTTGAACCTTCCTGCTACTTGAACTGCTTAAACTTCTTGAACCTTCCTGCTACTTGAACTTCTTGAACTTCTTGAACCTTTCTGCTACTTGAACTTCTTGAACCTTCCTGCTACTTGAACTTCTTGAATTTCTTGAACCTTCCTGCTACTTGAACTTCTTGAACGTCTTGAACCTTCCTGCTACTTGAACTTCTTGAACTTCTTGAACCTTCCTTCTACTTGAACTTCTTGAACCTTCCTGCCACTTGAACTTCTTGAACTTTTTGAACCTTCCTGCTACTTGAACTTCTTGAACTTCTTGAACTTTCCTGCTACTTGAACTTCGTGAACTTCTTGAACCTTCCTGCTACTTGAACTTCTTGAACCTTCCTGCTACTTGAACTTCTTGAACTTCTTGAACCTTCCTGCTACTTGAAAAACTTGAACTTCTTGAACCTTCCTGTTACTTGAACTTCTTGAACTTTTCGAACCTTCCTGCTACTTGAACTTCTTGAACCTTCCTGCTACTTGAACTTCTTGAACTTCTTGAACCTTCCTGCTACTTGAAATACTTGAACTTCTTGAAATTCCTGTTACTTGAACTTCTTGAACTTCTTGAAATTTCCTGCTACTTGAACTTCTTGAACCTCCCTGCTACTTGAACTTTTTGAACCTTCCTGCTACTTGAAGTTCTTGAACTTCTTGACCCTTCCTGCTACTTGAACTTTTCGAACCTTCCTGCTACTTGAACTTCTAGAACTTCTTGACCCTTCCTGCTACTAAAACTTCTTGAACTTCTTGAACCTTCCTGCTACTCGAACTTCTTGAACTTCTTTAACCTTCCTGCTACTTGAACTTCTTGAACTTCTTGAACCTTCCTGCTACCTGAACTTTTTGAACTTCTTGAACCTTCCTGCTACGTGAACTTCTTGAACCTTCCTGCTACTTGAACTTCTTGAACCTTCCTGCTACTTGAACTTCTTGAACCTTCATGCTACACGAACTTCTTGAACCTTCCTGCTACTTGAACTTCTTGAACCTTCCTGCTACTTGTACTACTTGAACTTCTTGAACCTTCCTGCTACTTGAACTTCTTGAACTTCTTGAACCTTCCTGCTACTTGAACTTCTTAAACTTCTCGAACCTTCCTGCTACTTGAACTTCTTGAACTTTTTGAACCTTCCTGCTACTTGGACTTCTTGAACCTTCCTGCTCCTTGAACTTCTTGAACCTTCTTGCTACCTGAACTTCTTGAACTTCTTGAACCTTTCTGCTACTTGAACTTCTTGAACCTTCCTGCTACTTGAACTTCTTGAACTTCTTTCCCCTTCCTGCTACTTAAACTTCTTGAACCTTCCTGCTACTTAAACTTCTTGAACCTTCCTGCTACTTGAACTTCTTGAACTTCTTGAACCTTCCTGCTACTTGAACTTTTTGATCATTCCTGCTATTTGAACCTCTTGAACCTTCCTGCTACTTGAACTTCTTTAACTTCTTGAACCTTCCTGCTACTTGAACTTCTTGAACCTTCCTGCTACTTGAACTTTTGAACTTCTTGAACCTTCCTGCTACTTGAACTTTTTGAACTTCTTGATCCTTATTGCTACTTGAACTTCTTGAACTTCATGAACCTTCCTGCTACTTGAACTTCTTGAACCTTCCTGCCAATTGATTTCTTGAACCTTCCTGCTACTTGAACTTCTTGAACCTTCCTGCTACTTGAACTTTTTGAACCTTCCTGCTTCCTGAACTTTTTGAACCTTCCTGCTTCTTGAACTTCTTGAACCTTCCTTCTACTTGAAATTCTTGAACTTCTTGAACCTTCCTGCTACTTGAACTTCTTGAACCTTCCTGCTACTTGAACTTCTTGAACCTTCCTGCTACTTGAACTTCTTGAACCTTCCTGCTAGCTGAACTTCTTGAACTTCTTGAACTTCTTGAACCCTCCTGCTACTTGAACTTCTTGAACCTTCCTGCTACTTGAACTTCTTGAACTTCTTGAACCTTCCTGCTACCTTCTCTTCTTGAATCTTCCTGCTACTTGAACTTCTTGAACCTTCCTGCTACTTGAACTTTTTGAACTTCTTGAACCTTCCTGCTACTTGAACTTCTTGAACCTTCCTGCTAGCTGAACTTCTTGAACTTCTTGAACCTTCCTGCTACTTGAACTTCTTGAACCTTCCTGCTACTTGAACTTCTTGAACCTTCCTGCTACTTGAACTTCTTGAACCTTCTTGCTACTTGAACTTCTTGAACTTCTTGAACCTTCCTGCTACTTGAAATTCTTGAACTTCTTGAACCTTCCTGCTACTTGAACTTCTTGAACCTTTCTGCTACTTGAACTTCTTGAACTTCTTGAACCTTCCTGCTACTTGAACTTCTTGAACGTCTTGAACCTTCCTGCTACTTGAACTTCTTGAACTTCTTGAACCTTCCTTCTACTTGAACTTCTTGAACCTTCCTGCCACTTGAACTCCTTGAACTTTTTGAACCTTCCTGCTACTTGAACTTCTTGAACTTCTTGAACCTTCCTGCTACTTGAACTTCTTGAACTTCTTGAACCTTCCTGCTACTTGAACTTCTTGAACCTTCCTGCTACTTGAACTTCTTGAACTTCTTGAACCTTCCTGCTACTTGAAATACTTGAACTTCTTGAACCTTCCTGTTACTTGAACTTCTTGAACTTTTCGAACCTTCCTGCTACTTGAACTTCTTGAACCTTCCTGCTACTTGAACTTCTTGAACTTCTTGAACCTTCCTGCTACTTGAAATACTTGAACTTCTTGAAATTCCTGTTACTTGAACTTCTTGAACTTCTTGAAATTTCCTGCTACTTGAACTTCTTGAACCTCCCTGCTACTTGAACTTTTTGAACCTTCCTGCTACTTGAAGTTCTTGAACTTCTTGACCCTTCCTGCTACTTGAACTTCTTGAACCTTCCTGCTACTTGAACTTCTAGAACTTCTTGACCCTTCCTGCTACTAAAACTTCTTGAACTTCTTGAACCTTCCTGCTACTTGAACTTCTTGAACTTCTTTAACCTTCCTGCTACTTGAACTTCTTGAACTTCTTGAACCTTCCTGCTACCTGAACTTTTTGAACTTCTTGAACCTTCCTGCTACGTGAACTTCTTGAACCTTCCTGCTACTTGAACTTCTTGAACCTTCCTGCTACTTGAACTTCTTGAACCTTCATGCTACTTGAACTTCTTGAACCTTCCTGCTCCTTGAACTTCTTGAACCTTCCTGCTACTTGTACTACTTGAACTTCTTGAACCTTCCTGCTACTTGAACTTCTTGAACCTTCCTGCTACTTGAACTTCTTGAACTTCTTGAACCTTCCTGCTACTTGAACTTCTTAAACTTCTCGAACCTTCCTGCTACTTGAACTTCTTGAACTTTTTGAACCTTCCTGCTACTTGGACTTCTTGAACCTTCCAGCTCCTTGAACTTCTTGAACCTTCCTGCTACCTGAACTTCTTGAACTTCTTGAACCTTTCTGCTACTTGAACTTCTTGAACCTTCCTGCTACTTGAACTTCTTGAACTTCCTTAACCTTCCTGCTACTTAAACTTCTTGAACCTTCCTGCTACTTAAACTTCTTGAACCTTCCTGCTACTTGAACTTCTTGAACTTCTTGAACCTTCCTGCTACTTGAACTTTTTGAACCTTCCTGCTATTTGAACTTCTGGAACCTTCCTGCTACTTGAACTTCTTGAACCTTCCTGCTACTTGAACTTTTTGAACTTCTTGAACGTTCCTGCAACTTGAACTTTTTGAACTTCTTGATCCTTATTGCTACTTGAACTTCTTGAACTTCATGAACCTTCCTGCTACTTGAACTTCTTGAACCGTCCTGCCAATTGATTTCTTGAACCTTCCTGCTACTTGAACTTCTTGAACCTTCCTGCTACTTGAACTTTTTGAACCTTCCTGCTTCTTGAACTTTTTGAACCTTCCTGCTTCTTGAACTTCTTGAACCTTCCTTCTACTTGAAATTCTTGAACTTCTTGAACCTTCCTGCTACTTGAACTTCTTGAACCTTCCTGCTACTTGAACTTCTTGAACCTTCCTGCTACTTGAACTTCTTGAACTTCTTGAACCTTTCTGCTACTTGAACTTCTTGAACCTTCTTGCTACTTGAACTTCTTGAACTTCTTGAACCTTCCTGCTACTTGAAATTCTTGAACTTCTTGAACCTTCCTGCTACTTGAACTTCTTGAACCTTCCTGCTACTTGAACTTCTTGAACTTCTTGAACCTTCCTGCTACTTGAACTTCTTGAACGTCTTGAACATTCCTGCTACTTGAACTTCTTGAACTTCTTGAACCTTCCTTCTACTTGAACTTCTTGAACCTTCCTGACACTTGAACTTCTTGAACTTTTTGAACCTTCCTGCTACTTGAACTTCTTGAACTTCTTGAACCTTCCTGCTACTTGAACTTCTTGAACTTCTTGAACCTTCCTGCTACTTGAACTTCTTGAACCTTCCTGCTACTTGAACTTCTTGAACTTCTTGAACCTTCCTGCTACTTGAAATACTTGAACTTCTTGAACCTTCCTGTTACTTGAACTTCTTGAACTTTTCGAACCTTCCTGCTACTTGAACTTCTTGAACCTTCCTGCTACTTGAACTTCTTGAACTTCTTGAACCTTCCTGCTACTTGAAATACTTGAACTTCTTGAAATTCCTGTTACTTGAACTTCTTGAACTTCTTGAAATTTCCTGCTACTTGAACTTCTTGAACCTCCCTGCTACTTGAACTTTTTGAACCTTCCTGCTACTTGAAGTTCTTGAACTTCTAGACCCTTCCTGCTACTTGAACTTCTTGAACCTTCCTGCTACTTGAACTTCTAGAACTTCTTGACCCTTCCTGCTACTAAAACTTCTTGAACTTCTTGAACCTTCCTGCTACTTGAACTTCTTGAACTTCTTTAACCTTCCTGCTACTTGAACTTCTTGAACTTCTTGAACCTTCCTGCTACATGAACTTTTTGAACTTATTGAACCTTCCTGCTACGTGAACTTCTTAACCCTTTCTGCTACCTGAACTTCTTGATCCTTCCTGCTACTTGAACTTCTTGAACCTTCATGCTACTTGAACTTCTTGAACCTTCCTGCTCCTTGAACTTCTTGAACCTTCCTGCTACTTGTACTACTTGAACTTCTTGAACCTTCCTGCTACTTGAACTTCTTGAACTTCTTGAACCTTCCTGCTACTTGAACTTCTTAAACTTCTCGAACCTTCCTGCTACTTGAACTTCTTGAACTTTTTGAACCTTCCTGCTACTTGGACTTCTCGAACCTTCCAGCTCCTTGAACTTCTTGAACCTTCCTGCTACCTGAACTTCTTGAACTTCTTGAACCTTTCTGCTACTTGAACTTCTTGAACCTTCCTGCTACTTGAACTTCTTGAACTTCCTTAACCTTCCTGCTACTTAAACTTCTTGAACCTTCCTGCTACTTAAACTTCTTGAACCTTCCTGCTACTTGAACTTCTTGAACTTCTTGAACCTTCCTGCTACTTGAACTTTTTGAACCTTCCTGCTATTTGAACTTCTGGAACCTTCCTGCTACTTGAACTTCTTTAACTTCTTGAACCTTCCTGCTACTTGAACTTCTTGAACCTTCCTGCTACTTGAACTTCTTGAACCTTCCTGCTACTTGAACTTCTTGAACCTTCCTGCTACTTGAACTTTTTGAACTTCTTGAACCTTCCTGCAACTTGAACTTTTTGAACTTCTTGATCCTTATTGCTACTTGAACTTCTTGAACATCATGAACCTTCCTGCTACTTGAACTTCTTGAACCGTCCTGCCAATTGATTTCTTGAACCTTCCTGCTACTTGAACTTCTTGAACCTTCCTGCTACTTGAACGTTTTGAACCTTCCTGCTTCTTGAACTTTTTGAACCTTCCTGCTTCTTGAACTTCTTGAACCTTCCTTCTACTTGAAATTCTTGAACTTCTTGAACCTTCCTGCTACTTGAACTTCTTGAACCTTCCTGCTACTTGAACTTCTTGAACCTTCCTGCTACTTGAACTTTTTGAACTTCTTGAACCTTCCTGCTACTTGAAATTCTTGAACCTTCCTGCTAGCTGAACTTCTTGAACTTCTTGAACCTTCCTGCTTCTTGAACTTCTTGAACCTTCCTGCTACTTGAACTTCTTGAACTTCTTGAACCTTTCTGCTACTTGAACTTCTTGAACCTTCTTGCTACTTGAACTTCTTGAACTTCTTGAACCTTCCTGCTACTTGAAATTCTTGAACTTCTTGAACCTTCCTGCTTCTTGAACTTCTTGAACCTTCCTGCTACTTGAACTTTTCGAACTTCTTGAACCTTCCTGCTACTTGAACTTCTTGAACTTCTTGAACCTTCTTGCTACTTGAACTACTTGAACTTCTTGAACCTTCCTGCTACTTGAACTTCTTGAACTCCCTGAACCTTCCTGCTACATGAACTTCTTGAACTTCCTGAACCTTCCTGCTACTTGAACTTCTTGAACTTCTTGAGCCTTCCTGCTACTCGAACTTCTTGAACCTTCCTGCTACTTGAACGTCTTGAACCTTCCTCCTACTTGAACTTTTTGAACCTTCCTGCTACTTGAACTTCTTAAACCTTCCTGCTACTCGAACTTCTTGAACCTTCCTGCTACTTGAACTTCTTGAACTTCTTGAACCTTCCTGCTACTTGAACTTCTTGAACGTGTTGAACCTTCCTGCTACTTGAACTTCTTGAACGTCTTGAACCTTCCTGCTACTTGAACTTCTTGAACTTCTTGAACCTTCCTGCTTCTTGAACTTCTTGAACCTTCCTGCTACTTGAACTTCTTGAACCTTCCTGCTACTTGAACTTCTTGAACTTCTTGAACCCTCCTGCTACTTGAACTTCTTGAACCTTCCTGCTTCTTGAACTTCTTGAACTTCTTGAACCTTCCTGCTACTTGAACTTCTTGAACTTCTTGAACCTTCCTGCTACTTGAAATTCTTGAACTTCTTGAACCTTCCTGCTACTTGAACTTCTTGAACTTCTTGAACCTTCCTGCTACTTGAACTTCTTGAACTTCTTGAACCTTCCTGCTACTTGAACTTCTTGAACCTTCCTGCTACTTGAACTTCTTGAACCTTCCTGCTACTTGAACTTCTTGAGCCTTCCTGCTACTTGAACTTCTTGAACTTCTTGAACCCTCCTGCTACTTGAACTTCTTGAACCTTCCTGCTTCTTGAACTTCTTGAACTTCTTGAACCTTCCTGCTACTTGAACTTCTCGAACTTCTTGAACCTTCCTGCTACTTGAACTTCTTGAACCTTCCTGCTACTTAAGCTTCTTGAACCTTCCTGCTACTTGAACTTCTTGAACTTCTTGAACCTTCCTGCTACTTGAACTTCCTCAACTTCTTGAACCTTTCTGCTAATTGAACTTCTTGAACCTTCCTGCTACTTGAACTTCTTGAACTTCTTGTACCTTCCTGCTACTTGAACTTCTTGAACGTCTTGAACCTTCCTGCTACTTGAACTTCTTGAACTTCTTGAACCTTCCTGCTACTTGAACTTCTTGAACTTTTTGAACCTTCCTGCTACTTGAACTTCTTGAACTTCTTGAACCTCAATGCTACTTGAAATTCTTGAACCTTCCTGCTACTTGAACTTCTTGAACTTCTTGAACCTTCCTGCTACTTGAACTACTTGAACTTCTTGAACTTTCCTGCTACTTGAACTTCTTGAACTTCTTGAACCTTCCTGCTACTTGAACTTCTTGAACCTTCCTGCTACTTGAACTTCTTGAACCTTCCTGCCACTTGAACTTCTTGAACTTCTTGAACCTTCCTGCTACTTGAAATTCTTGAAACTTCCTGCTACTTGAACTTCTTGAACTTCTTGAACCTTCCTGCTACTTGAACTTCTTGAACTTCTTGAACCTTCCTGCTACTTGAACTTCTTGAACTTCTTGAACCTTCCTGCTACTTGATATTCTTGAAACTTCCTGCTACTTGAACTTCTTGAACTTCTTGAACCTTCCTGTTACTTGAACTTCTTGAACTTCTTGAACCTTCATGCTACTTGAACTTCTTGAACTTCATGAACCTTCCTGCTACTTGAACTTCATGAACTTCTTGAACCTTCCTGCTACTTGAACTTCTTGAACCTTCCTGCTACTTGAACTTCTTGAACTTCTTGAACCTTCCTGCTACTTGAACTTCTTGAACTTCTTGAACCTTCCTGCTACTTGAACTTCTTGAACCTTCCTGCTACTTGAACTTCTTGAACTTCTTAAACCTTCCTGCTACTTGAACTTCTTGAACTTCTTGAACCTTCCTGCTACTTGAACTTCTTGAACCTTCCTGCTACTTGAACTTCTTGAACCTTCCTGCTACTTGAACTTTTTGAACTTCTTGAACCTTCCTGCAACTTGAACTTTTTGAACTTCTTGATCCTTATTGCTACTTGAACTTCTTGAACTTCATGAACCTTCCTGCTACTTGAACTTCTTGAACCGTCCTGCCAATTGATTTCTTGAACCTTCCTGCTACTTGAACTTCTTGAACCTTCCTGCTACTTGAACTTTTTGAACCTTCCTGCTTCTTGAACTTTTTGAACCTTCCTGCTTCTTGAACTTCTTGAACCTTCCTTCTACTTGAAATTCTTGAACTTCTTGAACCTTCCTGCTACTTGAACTTCTTGAACCTTCCTGCTACTTGAACTTCTTGAACCTTCCTGCTACTTGAACTTCTTGAACTTCTTGAACCTTTCTGCTACTTGAACTTCTTGAACCTTCTTGCTACTTGAACTTCTTGAACTTCTTGAACCTTCCTGCTACTTGAAATTCTTGAACTTCTTGAACCTTCCTGCTACTTGAACTTCTTGAACCTTCCTGCTACTTGAACTTCTTGAACTTCTTGAACCTTCCTGCTACTTGAACTTCTTGAACGTCTTGAACATTCCTGCTACTTGAACTTCTTGAACTTCTTGAACCTTCCTTCTACTTGAACTTCTTGAACCTTCCTGACACTTGAACTTCTTGAACTTTTTGAACCTTCCTGCTACTTGAACTTCTTGAACTTCTTGAACCTTCCTGCTACTTGAACTTGTTGAACTTCTTGAACCTTCCTGCTACTTGAACTTCTTGAACCTTCCTGCTACTTGAACTTCTTGAACTTCTTGAACCTTCCTGCTACTTGAAATACTTGAACTTCTTGAACCTTCCTGTTACTTGAACTTCTTGAACTTTTCGAACCTTCCTGCTACTTGAACTTCTTGAACCTTCCTGCTACTTGAACTTCTTGAACTTCTTGAACCTTCCTGCTACTTGAAATACTTGAACTTCTTGAAATTCCTGTTACTTGAACTTCTTGAACTTCTTGAAATTTCCTGCTACTTGAACTTCTTGAACCTCCCTGCTACTTGAACTTTTTGAACCTTCCTGCTACTTGAAGTTCTTGAACTTCTAGACCCTTCCTGCTACTTGAACTTCTTGAACCTTCCTGCTACTTGAACTTCTAGAACTTCTTGACCCTTCCTGCTACTAAAACTTCTTGAACTTCTTGAACCTTCCTGATACCTGAACTTTTTGAACTTCTTGAACCTTCCTGCTACGTGAACTTCTTGAACCTTCCTGCTACTTGAACTTCTTGAACCTTCCTGCTACTTGAACTTCTTGAACCTTCATGCTACTTGAACTTCTTTAACCTTCCTGCTCCTTGAACTTCTTGAACCTTCCTGCTACTTGTACTACTTGAACTTCTTGAACCTTCCTGCTACTTGAACTTCTTGAACCTTCCTGCTACTTGAACTTCTTGAACTTCTTGAACCTTCCTGCTACTTGAACTTCTTAAACTTCTCGAACCTTCCTGCTACTTGAACTTCTTGAAATTTTTGAACCTTCCTGCTACTTGGACTTCTTGAACCTTCCAGCTCCTTGAACTTCTTGAACCTTCCTGCAACCTGAAGTTCTTGAACTTCTTGAACCTTTCTGCTACTTGAACTTCTTGAACCTTCCTGCAACTTGAACTTCTTGAACTTCCTTAACCTTCCTGCTACTTAAACTTCTTGAACCTGCCTGCTACTTAAACTTCTTGAACCTTCCTGCTACTTGAACTTCTTGAACTTCTTGAACCTTCCTGCTACTTGAACTTCTTGAACTTCATGAACCTTCCTGCTACTTGAACTTCTTGAACCGTCCTGCCAATTGATTTCTTGAACCTTCCTGCTACTTGAACTTCTTGAACCTTCCTGCTACTTGAACTTTTTGAACCTTCCTGCTTCTTGAACTTTTTGAACCTTCCTGCTTCTTGAACTTCTTGAACCTTCCTTCTACTTGAAATTCTTGAACTTCTTGAACCTTCCTGCTACTTGAACTTCTTGAACTTTCCTGCTACTTGAACTTCTTGAACCTTCCTGCTACTTGAACTTCTTGAACTTCTTGAACCTTTCTGCTACTTGAACTTCTTGAACCTTCTTGCTACTTGAACTTCTTGAACTTCTTGAACCTTCCTGCTACTTGAAATTCTTGAACTTCTTGACCCTTCCTGCTACTTGAACTTTTCGAACCTTCCTGCTACTTGAACTTCTAGAACTTCTTGACCCTTCCTGCTACTAAAACTTCTTGAACTTCTTGAACCTTCCTGCTACTCGAACTTCTTGAACTTCTTTAACCTTCCTGCTACTTGAACTTCTTGAAATTCTTGAACCTTCCTGCTACCTGAACTTTTTGAACTTCTTGAACCTTCCTGCTACGTGAACTTCTTGAACCTTCCTGCTACTTGAACTTCTTGAACCTTCCTGCTACTTGAACTTCTTGAACCTTCATGCTACACGAACTTCTTGAACCTTCCTGCTACTTGAACTTCTTGAACCTTCCTGCTACTTGTACTACTTGAACTTCTTGAACCTTCCTGCTACTTGAACTTCTTGAACCTTACTGCTACTTGAACTTCTTAAACTTCTCGAACCTTCCTGCTACTTGAACTTCTTGAACTTTTTGAACCTTCCTGCTACTTGGACTTCTTGAACCTTCCTGCTCCTTGAACTTCTTGAACCTTCCTGCTACTTGAACTTCTTGAACTTCTTGAACCTTCCTGCTACTTGAACTTCTTAAACTTCTCGAACCTTCCTGCTACTTGAACTTCTTGAACTTTTTGAACCTTCCTGCTACTTGGACGTCTTGAAGCTTCCTGCTCCTTGAACTTCTTGAACCTTCCTGCTACCTGAACTTTTTGAACTTCTTGAACCTTCCTGCCACGTGAACTTCTTGAACCTTCCTGCTACTTGAACTTCTTGAACCTTCCTTCTACTTGAACTTCTTGAACCTTCCTGCCACTTGAACTTCTTGAACTTTTTGAACCTTCCTGCTACTTGAACTTCTTGAACTTCTTGAACCTTCCTGCTACTTGAACTTCTTGAACTTCTTGAACCTTCCTGCTACTTGAACTTTTTGAACCTTCCTGCTACTTGAACTTCTTGAACTTCTTGAACCTTCCTGCTACTTGAAATACTTGAACTTCTTGAACCTTCCTGTTACTTGAACTTCTTGAACTTTTCGAACCTTCCTGCTACTTGAACTTCTTGAACCTTCCTGCTACTTGAACTTCTTGAACCTTCCTGCTACTTGAACTTCTTGAACTTCTTGAACCTTCCTGCTACTTGAAATACTTGAACTTCTTGAAATTCCTGTTACTTGAACTTCTTGAACTTCTTGAAATTTCCTGCTACTTGAACTTCTTGAACCTCCCTGCTACTTGAACTTTTTGAACCTTCCTGCTACTTGAAGTTCTTGAACTTCTTGACCCTTCCTGCTACTTGAACTTCTTGAACCTTCCTGCTACTTGAACTTCTTGAACTTCTTTAACCTTCCTGCTACTTGAACTTCTTGAACTTCTCGAACCTTCCTGATACTTGAACTTTTTGAACTTCTTGAACCTTCCTGCTACGTGAACTTCTTGAACCTTCCTGCTACTTGAACTTCTTGAACCTTCCTGCTACTTGAACTTCTTGAACCTTCATGCTACTTGAACTTCTTGAACCTTCCTGCTCCTTGAACTTCTTGAACCTTCCTGCTACTTGTACAACTTGAACTTCTTGAACCTTCCTGCTACTTGAATTTCTTGAACCTTCCTGCTACTTGAACTTCTTGAACTTCTTGAACCTTCCTGCTAATTGAACTTCTTAAACTTCTCGAACCTTCCTGCTACTTGAACTTCTTGAACTTTTTGAACCTTCCTGCTACTTGGACTTCTTGAACCTTCCAGCTCCTTGAACTTCTTGAACCTTCCTGCTACCTGAACTTCTTGAACTTCTTGAACCTTTCTGCTACTTGAACTTCTTGAACCTTCCTGCTACTTGAACTTCTTGAACTTCCTTAACCTTCCTGCTACTTAAACTTCTTGAACCTTCCTGCTACTTAAACTTCTTGAACCTTCCTGCTACTTGAACTTCTTGATCTTCTTGAACCTTCCTGCTACTTGAACTTTTTGAACCTTCCTGCTATTTGAACTTCTGGAACATTCCTGCTACTTGAACTTCTTGAACCTTCCTGCTACTTGAACTTTTTGAACTTCTTGAACCTTCCTGCAACTTGAACTTTTTGAACTTCTTGATCCTTATTGCTACTTGAACTTCTTGAACTTCATGAACCTTCCTGCTACTTGAACTTCTTGAACCGTCCTGCCAATTGATTTCTTGAACCTTCCTGCTACTTGAACTTCTTGAACCTTCCTGCTACTTGAACTTTTTGAACCTTCCTGCTTCTTGAACTTTTTGAACCTTCCTGCTTCTTGAACTTCTTGAATCTTCCTTCTACTTGAAATTCTTGAACTTCTTGAACCTTCCTGCTACTTGAACTTCTTGAACTTTCCTGCTACTTGAACTTCTTGAACCTTCCTGCTACTTGAACTTCTTGAACTTCTTGAACCTTTCTGCTACTTGAACTTCTTGAACCTTCTTGCTACTTGAACTTCTTGAACTTCTTGAACCTTCCTGCTACTTGAAATTCTTGAACTTCTTGAACCTTCCTGCTACTTGAACTTCTTGAACCTTCCTGCTTCTTGAACTTCTTGAACCTTCCTTCTACTTGAAATTCTTGAACTTCTTGAACCTTCCTGCTACTTGAACTTCTTAAACTTTCCTGCTACTTGAACTTCTTGAACCTTCCTGCTACTTGAACTTCTTGAACTTCTTGAACCTTTCTGCTACTTGAACTTCTTGAACCTTCTTGCTACTTGAACTTCTTGAACTTCTTGAACCTTCCTTCTACTTGAACTTCTTGAACCTTCCTGCCACTTGAACTTCTTGAACTTTTTGTACCTTCCTGCTACTTGAACTTCTTGAACTTCTTGAACCTTCCTGCTACTTGAACTTCTTGAACTTCTTGAACCTTCCTGCTACTTGAACTTCTTGAACCTTCCTGCTACTTGAATTTCTTGAACTTCTTGAACCTTCCTGCTACTTGAAATACTTGAACTTCTTGAACCTTCCTGTTACTTGAACTTCTTGAACTTTTCGAACCTTCCTGCTACTTGAACTTCTTGAACCTTCCTGCTACTTGAACTTCTTGAACTTCTTGAACCTTCCTGCTACTTGAAATACTTGAACTTCTTGAAATTCCTGTTACTTGAACTTCTTGAACTTCTTGAAATTTCCTGCTACTTGAACTTCTTGAACCTCCCTGCTACTTGAACTTTTTGAACCTTCCTGCTACTTGAAGTTCTTGAACTTCTTGACCCTTCCTGCTACTTGAACTTCTTGAACCTTCCTGCTACTTGAACTTCTAGAACTTCTTGACCCTTCCTGCTACTAAAACTTCTTGAACTTCTTGAACCTTTCTGCTACTTGAACTTCTTGAACTTCTTTAACCTTCCTGCTACTTGAACTTCTTGAACTTCTTGAACCTTCCTGCTACCTGAACTTTTTGAACTTCTTGAACCTTCCTGCTACGTGAACTTCTTGAACCTTCCTGCTACCTGAACTTCTTGATCCTTCCTGCTACTTGAACTTCTTGAACCTTCATGCTACTTGAACTTCTTGAACCTTCCTGCTCCTTGAACTTCTTGAACCTTCCTGCTACTTGTACTACTTGAACTTCTTGAACCATCCTGCTACTTAAACTTCCTAAACTTCTCGAACCTTAATGCTACTTGAACTTCTTGAACTTTTTGAACCTTCCTGCTACTTGGACTTCTCGAACCTTCCAGCTCCTTGAACTTTTGAACCTTCCTGCTACCTGAACTTCTTGAACTTCTTGAACCTTTCTGCTACTTGAACTTCTTGAACCTTCCTGCTACTTGAACTTCTTGAACTTCCTTAACCTTCCTGCTACTTAAACTTCTTGAACCTTCCTGCTACTTAAACTTCTTGAACCTTCCTGCTACTTGAACTTTTCGAACTTCTTGAACCTTCCTGCTACTTGAACTTTTTGAACCTTCCTGCTATTTGAACTTCTGGAACCTTCCTGCTACTTGAACTTCTTGAACCTTCCTGCTACTTGAACTTTTTGAACTTCTTGAACCTTCCTGCAACTTGAACTTTTTGTACTTCTTGATCCTTATTGCTACTTGAACTTCTTGAACATCATGAACCTTCCTGCTACTTGAACTTCTTGAACCGTCCTGCCAATTGATTTCTTGAACCTTCCTGCTACTTGAACTTCTTGAACTTCTTGAACCTTCCCGCTACTTGAACTTCTTGAACCTTCCTGCTACTTGAACTTCTTGAACCTTCCTGCTACTTGAACTTTTTGAACTTCTTGAACCTTCCTGCAACTTGAACTTTTTGAACTTCTTGATCCTTATTGCTACTTGAACTTCTTGAACATCATGAACCTTCCTGCTACTTGAACTTCTTGAACCGTCCTGCCAATTGATTTCTTGAACCTTCCTGCTACTTGAACTTCTTGAACTTCTTGAACCTTCCTGCTACTTGAACTTCTTGAACTTCTTGAACCTTCCTACTACTTGAACTTCTTGAACCTTCATGCTACTTGAACTTCTTGAACTTCTTGAACCTTCCTGCTACTTGAACTTCTTGAAGCTTCCTGCTACTTGAACTTCTTGAACTTCTTGAACCTTCCTGCTACTTGAACTTCTTGAACCTTCCTGCTACTTGAACTTCTTGAACTTCTTGAACCTTCCTGCTACTTGAACTTCTTGAACTTCTTGAACCTTCCTGCTACTTGAACTTCTTGAACTTCTTGAACCTTCCTGCTACTTGAACTTCTTGAAGCTTCCTGCTACTTGAACTTCTTGAACTTCTTGAACCTTCCTGCTACTTGAACTTCTTGAACCTTCCTGCTACTTGAACTTCTTGAACTTCTTGAACCTTCCTGCTACTTGAAATACTTGAACTTCTTGAAATTCCTGTTACTTGAACTTCTTGAACTTCTTGAAATTTCCTGCTACTTGAACTTCTTGAACCTCCCTGCTACTTGAACTTTTTGAACCTTCCTGCTACTTGAAGTTCTTGAACTTCTTGACCCTTCCTGCTACTTGAACTTTTCGAACCTTCCTGCTACTTGAACTTCTAGAACTTCTTGACCCTTCCTGCTACTAAAACTTCTTGAACTTCTTGAACCTTCCTGCTACTCGAACTTCTTGAACTTCTTTAACCTTCCTGCTACTTGAACTTCTTGAACTTCTTGAACCTTCCTGCTACCTGAACTTTTTGAACTTCTTGAACCTTCCTGCTACGTGAACTTCTTGAACCTTCCTGCTACTTGAACTTCTTGAACCTTCCTGCTACTTGAACTTCTTGAACCTTCATGCTACACGAACTTCTTGAACCTTCCTGCTACTTGAACTTCTTGAACCTTCCTGCTACTTGTACTACTTGAACTTCTTGAACCTTCCTGCTACTTAAACTTCTTGAACCTTCCTGCTACTTGAACTTCTTGAACTTCTTGAACCTTCCTGCTACTTGAACTTCTTAAACTTCTCGAACCTTCCTGCTACTTGAACTTCTTGAACTTTTTGAACCTTCCTGCTACTTGGACTTCTTGAACCTTCCTGCTCCTTGAACTTCTTGAACCTTCCTGCTACCTGAACTTCTTGAACTTCTTGAACCTTTCTGCTACTTGAACTTCTTGAACCTTCCTGCTACTTGAACTTCTTGAACTTCTTTCCCCTTCCTGCTACCTACACTTCTTGAACCTTCCTGCTACCCAAACTTCTTGAACCTTCCTGCTACTTGAACTTCTTGAACTTCTTGAACCTTCCTGCTACTTGAACTTTTTGATCCTTCCTGCTATTTGAACTTCTTGAACCTTCCTGCTACTTGAACTTCTTCAACTTCTTGAACCTTCCTGCTACTTGAACTTCTTGAACCTTCCTGCTACTTGAACTTTTTGAACTTCTTGAACCTTCCTGCTACTTGAACTTTTTGAACTTCTTGATCCTTATTGCTACTTGAACTTCTTGAACTTCATGAACCTTCCTGCTACTTGAACTTCTTGAACCTTCCTGCCAATTGATTTCTTGAACCTTCCTGCTACTTGAACTTCTTGAACCTTCCTGCTACTTGAACTTTTTGAACCTTCCTGCTTCCTGAACTTTTTGAACCTTCCTGCTTCTTGAACTTCTTGAACCTTCCTTCTACTTGAACTTCTTGAACTTCCTTAACCTTCCTGCTACTTAAACTTCTTGAACCTTCCTGCTACTTAAACTTCTTGAACCTTCCTGCTACTTGAACTTCTTGAACTTCTTGAACCTTCCTGCTACTTGAACTTTTTGAACCTTCCTGCTATTTGAACTTCTGGAACCTTCCTGCTACTTGAACTTCTTTAACTTCTTGAACCTTCCTGCTACTTGAACTTCTTGAACCTTCCTGCTACTTGAACTTCTTGAACCTTCCTGCTACTTGAACTTTTTGAACTTCTTGAACCTTCCTGCAACTTGAACTTTTTGAACTTCTTGATCCTTATTGCTACTTGAACTTCTTGAACATCATGAACCTTCCTGCTACTTGAACTTCTTGAACCGTCCTGCCAATTGATTTCTTGAACCTTCCTGCTACTTGAACTTCTTGAACTTCTTGAACCTTCCTGCTACTTGAACTTCTTGAACTTCTTGAACCTTCCTACTACTTGAACTTCTTGAACCTTCCTGCTACTTGAACTTCTTGAACTTCTTGAACCTTCCTGCTACTTGAACTTCTTGAACCTTCCTGCTACTTGAACTTCTTGAACTTCTTGAACCTTCCTGCTACTTGAACTTCTTGAACCTTCCTGCTACTTGAACTTCTTGAACTTCTTGAACCTTCCTACTACTTGAACTTCTTGAACTTCTTGAACCTTCCTGCTACTTGAACTTCTTGAACCTTCCTGCTACTTGAACTTCTTGAACCTTCCTGCTACTTGAACTTCTTGAACCTTCCTGCTACTTGAACTTCTTGAACCTTCCTGCTACTTGAACTGCTTAAACTTCTTGAACCTTCCTGCTACTTGAACTTCTTGAACTTCTTGAACCTTTCTGCTACTTGAACTTCTTGAACCTTCCTGCTACTTGAACTTCTTGAATTTCTTGAACCTTCCTGCTACTTGAACTTCTTGAACGTCTTGAACCTTCCTGCTACTTGAACTTCTTGAACTTCTTGAACCTTCCTTCTACTTGAACTTCTTGAACCTTCCTGCCACTTGAACTTCTTGAACTTTTTGAACCTTCCTGCTACTTGAACTTCTTGAACTTCTTGAACTTTCCTGCTACTTGAACTTCGTGAACTTCTTGAACCTTCCTGCTACTTGAACTTCTTGAACCTTCCTGCTACTTGAACTTCTTGAACTTCTTGAACCTTCCTGCTACTTGAAAAACTTGAACTTCTTGAACCTTCCTGTTACTTGAACTTCTTGAACTTTTCGAACCTTCCTGCTACTTGAACTTCTTGAACCTTCCTGCTACTTGAACTTCTTGAACTTCTTGAACCTTCCTGCTACTTGAAATACTTGAACTTCTTGAAATTCCTGTTACTTGAACTTCTTGAACTTCTTGAAATTTCCTGCTACTTGAACTTCTTGAACCTCCCTGCTACTTGAACTTTTTGAACCTTCCTGCTACTTGAAGTTCTTGAACTTCTTGACCCTTCCTGCTACTTGAACTTTTCGAACCTTCCTGCTACTTGAACTTCTAGAACTTCTTGACCCTTCCTGCTACTAAAACTTCTTGAACTTCTTGAACCTTCCTGCTACTCGAACTTCTTGAACTTCTTTAACCTTCCTGCTACTTGAACTTCTTGAACTTCTTGAACCTTCCTGCTACCTGAACTTTTTGAACTTCTTGAACCTTCCTGCTACGTGAACTTCTTGAACCTTCCTGCTACTTGAACTTCTTGAACCTTCCTGCTACTTGAACTTCTTGAACCTTCATGCTACACGAACTTCTTGAACCTTCCTGCTACTTGAACTTCTTGAACCTTCCTGCTACTTGTACTACTTGAACTTCTTGAACCTTCCTGCTACTTGAACTTCTTGAACTTCTTGAACCTTCCTGCTACTTGAACTTCTTAAACTTCTCGAACCTTCCTGCTACTTGAACTTCTTGAACTTTTTGAACCTTCCTGCTACTTGGACTTCTTGAACCTTCCTGCTCCTTGAACTTCTTGAACCTTCTTGCTACCTGAACTTCTTGAACTTCTTGAACCTTTCTGCTACTTGAACTTCTTGAACCTTCCTGCTACTTGAACTTCTTGAACTTCTTTCCCCTTCCTGCTACTTAAACTTCTTGAACCTTCCTGCTACTTAAACTTCTTGAACCTTCCTGCTACTTGAACTTCTTGAACTTCTTGAACCTTCCTGCTACTTGAACTTTTTGATCATTCCTGCTATTTGAACCTCTTGAACCTTCCTGCTACTTGAACTTCTTTAACTTCTTGAACCTTCCTGCTACTTGAACTTCTTGAACCTTCCTGCTACTTGAACTTTTGAACTTCTTGAACCTTCCTGCTACTTGAACTTTTTGAACTTCTTGATCCTTATTGCTACTTGAACTTCTTGAACTTCATGAACCTTCCTGCTACTTGAACTTCTTGAACCTTCCTGCCAATTGATTTCTTGAACCTTCCTGCTACTTGAACTTCTTGAACCTTCCTGCTACTTGAACTTTTTGAACCTTCCTGCTTCCTGAACTTTTTGAACCTTCCTGCTTCTTGAACTTCTTGAACCTTCCTTCTACTTGAAATTCTTGAACTTCTTGAACCTTCCTGCTACTTGAACTTCTTGAACCTTCCTGCTACTTGAACTTCTTGAACCTTCCTGCTACTTGAACTTCTTGAACCTTCCTGCTAGCTGAACTTCTTGAACTTCTTGAACTTCTTGAACCCTCCTGCTACTTGAACTTCTTGAACCTTCCTGCTACTTGAACTTCTTGAACTTCTTGAACCTTCCTGCTACCTTCTCTTCTTGAATCTTCCTGCTACTTGAACTTCTTGAACCTTCCTGCTACTTGAACTTTTTGAACTTCTTGAACCTTCCTGCTACTTGAACTTCTTGAACCTTCCTGCTAGCTGAACTTCTTGAACTTCTTGAACCTTCCTGCTACTTGAACTTCTTGAACCTTCCTGCTACTTGAACTTCTTGAACCTTCCTGCTACTTGAACTTCTTGAACCTTCTTGCTACTTGAACTTCTTGAACTTCTTGAACCTTCCTGCTACTTGAAATTCTTGAACTTCTTGAACCTTCCTGCTACTTGAACTTCTTGAACCTTTCTGCTACTTGAACTTCTTGAACTTCTTGAACCTTCCTGCTACTTGAACTTCTTGAACGTCTTGAACCTTCCTGCTACTTGAACTTCTTGAACTTCTTGAACCTTCCTTCTACTTGAACTTCTTGAACCTTCCTGCCACTTGAACTCCTTGAACTTTTTGAACCTTCCTGCTACTTGAACTTCTTGAACTTCTTGAACCTTCCTGCTACTTGAACTTCTTGAACTTCTTGAACCTTCCTGCTACTTGAACTTCTTGAACCTTCCTGCTACTTGAACTTCTTGAACTTCTTGAACCTTCCTGCTACTTGAAATACTTGAACTTCTTGAACCTTCCTGTTACTTGAACTTCTTGAACTTTTCGAACCTTCCTGCTACTTGAACTTCTTGAACCTTCCTGCTACTTGAACTTCTTGAACTTCTTGAACCTTCCTGCTACTTGAAATACTTGAACTTCTTGAAATTCCTGTTACTTGAACTTCTTAAACTTCTTGAAATTTCCTGCTACTTGAACTTCTTGAACCTCCCTGCTACTTGAACTTTTTGAACCTTCCTGCTACTTGAAGTTCTTGAACTTCTTGACCCTTCCTGCTACTTGAACTTCTTGAACCTTCCTGCTACTTGAACTTCTAGAACTTCTTGACCCTTCCTGCTACTAAAACTTCTTGAACTTCTTGAACCTTCCTGCTACTTGAACTTCTTGAACTTCTTTAACCTTCCTGCTACTTGAACTTCTTGAACTTCTTGAACCTTCCTGCTACCTGAACTTTTTGAACTTCTTGAACCTTCCTGCTACGTGAACTTCTTGAACCTTCCTGCTACTTGAACTTCTTGAACCTTCCTGCTACTTGAACTTCTTGAACCTTCATGCTACTTGAACTTCTTGAACCTTCCTGCTCCTTGAACTTCTTGAACCTTCCTGCTACTTGTACTACTTGAACTTCTTGAACCTTCCTGCTACTTGAACTTCTTGAACCTTCCTGCTACTTGAACTTCTTGAACTTCTTGAACCTTCCTGCTACTTGAACTTCTTAAACTTCTCGAACCTTCCTGCTACTTGAACTTCTTGAACTTTTTGAACCTTCCTGCTACTTGGACTTCTTGAACCTTCCAGCTCCTTGAACTTCTTGAACCTTCCTGCTACCTGAACTTCTTGAACTTCTTGAACCTTTCTGCTACTTGAACTTCTTGAACCTTCCTGCTACTTGAACTTCTTGAACTTCCTTAACCTTCCTGCTACTTAAACTTCTTGAACCTTCCTGCTACTTAAACTTCTTGAACCTTCCTGCTACTTGAACTTCTTGAACTTCTTGAACCTTCCTGCTACTTGAACTTTTTGAACCTTCCTGCTATTTGAACTTCTGGAACCTTCCTGCTACTTGAACTTCTTGAACCTTCCTGCTACTTGAACTTTTTGAACTTCTTGAACGTTCCTGCAACTTGAACTTTTTGAACTTCTTGATCCTTATTGCTACTTGAACTTCTTGAACTTCATGAACCTTCCTGCTACTTGAACTTCTTGAACCGTCCTGCCAATTGATTTCTTGAACCTTCCTGCTACTTGAACTTCTTGAACCTTCCTGCTACTTGAACTTTTTGAACCTTCCTGCTTCTTGAACTTTTTGAACCTTCCTGCTTCTTGAACTTCTTGAACCTTCCTTCTACTTGAAATTCTTGAACTTCTTGAACCTTCCTGCTACTTGAACTTCTTGAACCTTCCTGCTACTTGAACTTCTTGAACCTTCCTGCTACTTGAACTTCTTGAACTTCTTGAACCTTTCTGCTACTTGAACTTCTTGAACCTTCTTGCTACTTGAACTTCTTGAACTTCTTGAACCTTCCTGCTACTTGAAATTCTTGAACTTCTTGAACCTTCCTGCTACTTGAACTTCTTGAACCTTCCTGCTACTTGAACTTCTTGAACTTCTTGAACCTTCCTGCTACTTGAACTTCTTGAACGTCTTGAACATTCCTGCTACTTGAACTTCTTGAACTTCTTGAACCTTCCTTCTACTTGAACTTCTTGAACCTTCCTGACACTTGAACTTCTTGAACTTTTTGAACCTTCCTGCTACTTGAACTTCTTGAACTTCTTGAACCTTCCTGCTACTTGAACTTCTTGAACTTCTTGAACCTTCCTGCTACTTGAACTTCTTGAACCTTCCTGCTACTTGAACTTCTTGAACTTCTTGAACCTTCCTGCTACTTGAAATACTTGAACTTCTTGAACCTTCCTGTTACTTGAACTTCTTGAACTTTTCGAACCTTCCTGCTACTTGAACTTCTTGAACCTTCCTGCTACTTGAACTTCTTGAACTTCTTGAACCTTCCTGCTACTTGAAATACTTGAACTTCTTGAAATTCCTGTTACGTGAACTTCTTGAACTTCTTGAAATTTCCTGCTACTTGAACTTCTTGAACCTCCCTGCTACTTGAACTTTTTGAACCTTCCTGCTACTTGAAGTTCTTGAACTTCTAGACCCTTCCTGCTACTTGAACTTCTTGAACCTTCCTGCTACTTGAACTTCTAGAACTTCTTGACCCTTCCTGCTACTAAAACTTCTTGAACTTCTTGAACCTTCCTGCTACTTGAACTTCTTGAACTTCTTTAACCTTCCTGCTACTTGAACTTCTTGAACTTCTTGAACCTTCCTGCTACATGAACTTTTTGAACTTATTGAACCTTCCTGCTACGTGAACTTCTTAACCCTTTCTGCTACCTGAACTTCTTGATCCTTCCTGCTACTTGAACTTCTTGAACCTTCATGCTACTTGAACTTCTTGAACCTTCCTGCTCCTTGAACTTCTTGAACCTTCCTGCTACTTGTACTACTTGAACTTCTTGAACCTTCCTGCTACTTGAACTTCTTGAACTTCTTGAACCTTCCTGCTACTTGAACTTCTTAAACTTCTCGAACCTTCCTGCTACTTGAACTTCTTGAACTTTTTGAACCTTCCTGCTACTTGGACTTCTCGAACCTTCCAGCTCCTTGAACTTCTTGAACCTTCCTGCTACCTGAACTTCTTGAACTTCTTGAACCTTTCTGCTACTTGAACTTCTTGAACCTTCCTGCTACTTGAACTTCTTGAACTTCCTTAACCTTCCTGCTACTTAAACTTCTTGAACCTTCCTGCTACTTAAACTTCTTGAACCTTCCTGCTACTTGAACTTCTTGAACTTCTTGAACCTTCCTGCTACTTGAACTTTTTGAACCTTCCTGCTATTTGAACTTCTGGAACCTTCCTGCTACTTGAACTTCTTTAACTTCTTGAACCTTCCTGCTACTTGAACTTCTTGAACCTTCCTGCTACTTGAACTTCTTGAACCTTCCTGCTACTTGAACTTCTTGAACCTTCCTGCTACTTGAACTTTTTGAACTTCTTGAACCTTCCTGCAACTTGAACTTTTTGAACTTCTTGATCCTTATTGCTACTTGAACTTCTTGAACATCATGAACCTTCCTGCTACTTGAACTTCTTGAACCGTCCTGCCAATTGATTTCTTGAACCTTCCTGCTACTTGAACTTCTTGAACCTTCCTGCTACTTGAACGTTTTGAACCTTCCTGCTTCTTGAACTTTTTGAACCTTCCTGCTTCTTGAACTTCTTGAACCTTCCTTCTACTTGAAATTCTTGAACTTCTTGAACCTTCCTGCTACTTGAACTTCTTGAACCTTCCTGCTACTTGAACTTCTTGAACCTTCCTGCTACTTGAACTTTTTGAACTTCTTGACCCTTCCTGCTACTTGAAATTCTTGAACCTTCCTGCTAGCTGAACTTCTTGAACTTCTTGAACCTTCCTGCTTCTTGAACTTCTTGAACCTTCCTGCTACTTGAACTTCTTGAACTTCTTGAACCTTTCTGCTACTTGAACTTCTTGAACCTTCTTGCTACTTGAACTTCTTGAACTTCTTGAACCTTCCTGCTACTTGAAATTCTTGAACTTCTTGAACCTTCCTGCTTCTTGAACTTCTTGAACCTTCCTGCTACTTGAACTTTTCGAACTTCTTGAACCTTCCTGCTACTTGAACTTCTTGAACTTCTTGAACCTTCTTGCTACTTGAACTACTTGAACTTCTTGAACCTTCCTGCTACTTGAACTTCTTGAACTCCCTGAACCTTCCTGCTACATGAACTTCTTGAACTTCCTGAACCTTCCTGCTACTTGAACTTCTTGAACTTCTTGAGCCTTCCTGCTACTCGAACTTCTTGAACCTTCCTGCTACTTGAACGTCTTGAACCTTCCTCCTACTTGAACTTTTTGAACCTTCCTGCTACTTGAACTTCTTAAACCTTCCTGCTACTCGAACTTCTTGAACCTTCCTGCTACTTGAACTTCTTGAACTTCTTGAACCTTCCTGCTACTTGAACTTCTTGAACGTGTTGAACCTTCCTGCTACTTGAACTTCTTGAACGTCTTGAACCTTCCTGCTACTTGAACTTCTTGAACTTCTTGAACCTTCCTGCTTCTTGAACTTCTTGAACCTTCCTGCTACTTGAACTTCTTGAACCTTCCTGCTACTTGAACTTCTTGAACTTCTTGAACCCTCCTGCTACTTGAACTTCTTGAACCTTCCTGCTTCTTGAACTTCTTGAACTTCTTGAACCTTCCTGCTACTTGAACTTCTTGAACTTCTTGAACCTTCCTGCTACTTGAAATTCTTGAACTTCTTGAACCTTCCTGCTACTTGAACTTCTTGAACTTCTTGAACCTTCCTGCTACTTGAACTTCTTGAACTTCTTGAACCTTCCTGCTACTTGAACTTCTTGAACCTTCCTGCTACTTGAACTTCTTGAACCTTCCTGCTACTTGAACTTCTTGAGCCTTCCTGCTACTTGAACTTCTTGAACTTCTTGAACCCTCCTGCTACTTGAACTTCTTGAACCTTCCTGCTTCTTGAACTTCTTGAACTTCTTGAACCTTCCTGCTACTTGAACTTCTCGAACTTCTTGAACCTTCCTGCTACTTGAACTTCTTGAACCTTCCTGCTACTTAAGCTTCTTGAACCTTCCTGCTACTTGAACTTCTTGAACTTCTTGAACCTTCCTGCTACTTGAACTTCCTCAACTTCTTGAACCTTTCTGCTAATTGAACTTCTTGAACCTTCCTGCTACTTGAACTTCTTGAACTTCTTGTACCTTCCTGCTACTTGAACTTCTTGAACGTCTTGAACCTTCCTGCTACTTGAACTTCTTGAACTTCTTGAACCTTCCTGCTACTTGAACTTCTTGAACTTTTTGAACCTTCCTGCTACTTGAACTTCTTGAACTTCTTGAACCTCAATGCTACTTGAAATTCTTGAACCTTCCTGCTACTTGAACTTCTTGAACTTCTTGAACCTTCCTGCTACTTGAACTACTTGAACTTCTTGAACTTTCCTGCTACTTGAACTTCTTGAACTTCTTGAACCTTCCTGCTACTTGAACTTCTTGAACCTTCCTGCTACTTGAACTTCTTGAACCTTCCTGCCACTTGAACTTCTTGAACTTCTTGAACCTTCCTGCTACTTGAAATTCTTGAAACTTCCTGCTACTTGAACTTCTTGAACTTCTTGAACCTTCCTGCTACTTGAACTTCTTGAACTTCTTGAACCTTCCTGCTACTTGAACTTCTTGAACTTCTTGAACCTTCCTGCTACTTGATATTCTTGAAACTTCCTGCTACTTGAACTTCTTGAACTTCTTGAACCTTCCTGTTACTTGAACTTCTTGAACTTCTTGAACCTTCATGCTACTTGAACTTCTTGAACTTCATGAACCTTCCTGCTACTTGAACTTCATGAACTTCTTGAACCTTCCTGCTACTTGAACTTCTTGAACCTTCCTGCTACTTGAACTTCTTGAACTTCTTGAACCTTCCTGCTACTTGAACTTCTTGAACTTCTTGAACCTTCCTGCTACTTGAACTTCTTGAACCTTCCTGCTACTTGAACTTCTTGAACTTCTTAAACCTTCCTGCTACTTGAACTTCTTGAACTTCTTGAACCTTCCTGCTACTTGAACTTCTTGAACCTTCCTGCTACTTGAACTTCTTGAACCTTCCTGCTACTTGAACTTTTTGAACTTCTTGAACCTTCCTGCAACTTGAACTTTTTGAACTTCTTGATCCTTATTGCTACTTGAACTTCTTGAACTTCATGAACCTTCCTGCTACTTGAACTTCTTGAACCGTCCTGCCAATTGATTTCTTGAACCTTCCTGCTACTTGAACTTCTTGAACCTTCCTGCTACTTGAACTTTTTGAACCTTCCTGCTTCTTGAACTTTTTGAACCTTCCTGCTTCTTGAACTTCTTGAACCTTCCTTCTACTTGAAATTCTTGAACTTCTTGAACCTTCCTGCTACTTGAACTTCTTGAACCTTCCTGCTACTTGAACTTCTTGAACCTTCCTGCTACTTGAACTTCTTGAACTTCTTGAACCTTTCTGCTACTTGAACTTCTTGAACCTTCTTGCTACTTGAACTTCTTGAACTTCTTGAACCTTCCTGCTACTTGAAATTCTTGAACTTCTTGAACCTTCCTGCTACTTGAACTTCTTGAACCTTCCTGCTACTTGAACTTCTTGAACTTCTTGAACCTTCCTGCTACTTGAACTTCTTGAACGTCTTGAACATTCCTGCTACTTGAACTTCTTGAACTTCTTGAACCTTCCTTCTACTTGAACTTCTTGAACCTTCCTGACACTTGAACTTCTTGAACTTTTTGAACCTTCCTGCTACTTGAACTTCTTGAACTTCTTGAACCTTCCTGCTACTTGAACTTGTTGAACTTCTTGAACCTTCCTGCTACTTGAACTTCTTGAACCTTCCTGCTACTTGAACTTCTTGAACTTCTTGAACCTTCCTGCTACTTGAAATACTTGAACTTCTTGAACCTTCCTGTTACTTGAACTTCTTGAACTTTTCGAACCTTCCTGCTACTTGAACTTCTTGAACCTTCCTGCTACTTGAACTTCTTGAACTTCTTGAACCTTCCTGCTACTTGAAATACTTGAACTTCTTGAAATTCCTGTTACTTGAACTTCTTGAACTTCTTGAAATTTCCTGCTACTTGAACTTCTTGAACCTCCCTGCTACTTGAACTTTTTGAACCTTCCTGCTACTTGAAGTTCTTGAACTTCTAGACCCTTCCTGCTACTTGAACTTCTTGAACCTTCCTGCTACTTGAACTTCTAGAACTTCTTGACCCTTCCTGCTACTAAAACTTCTTGAACTTCTTGAACCTTCCTGCTACTTGAACTTCTTGAACTTCTTTAACCTTCCTGCTACTTGAACTTCTTGAACTTCTTGAACCTTCCTGCTACATGAACTTTTTGAACTTATTGAACCTTCCTGCTACGTGAACTTCTTAACCCTTTCTGCTACCTGAACTTCTTGATCCTTCCTGCTACTTGAACTTCTTGAACCTTCATGCTACTTGAACTTCTTGAACCTTCCTGCTCCTTGAACTTCTTGAACCTTCCTGCTACTTGTACTACTTGAACTTCTTGAACCTTCCTGCTACTTGAACTTCTTGAACTTCTTGAACCTTCCTGCTACTTGAACTTCTTAAACTTCTCGAACCTTCCTGCTACTTGAACTTCTTGAACTTTTTGAACCTTCCTGCTACTTGGACTTCTCGAACCTTCCAGCTCCTTGAACTTCTTGAACCTTCCTGCTACCTGAACTTCTTGAACTTCTTGAACCTTTCTGCTACTTGAACTTCTTGAACCTTCCTGCTACTTGAACTTCTTGAACTTCCTTAACCTTCCTGCTACTTAAACTTCTTGAACCTTCCTGCTACTTAAACTTCTTGAACCTTCCTGCTACTTGAACTTCTTGAACTTCTTGAACCTTCCTGCTACTTGAACTTTTTGAACCTTCCTGCTATTTGAACTTCTGGAACCTTCCTGCTACTTGAACTTCTTTAACTTCTTGAACCTTCCTGCTACTTGAACTTCTTGAACCTTCCTGCTACTTGAACTTCTTGAACCTTCCTGCTACTTGAACTTTTTGAACTTCTTGAACCTTCCTGCAACTTGAACTTTTTGAACTTCTTGATCCTTATTGCTACTTGAACTTCTTGAACATCATGAACCTTCCTGCTACTTGAACTTCTTGAACCGTCCTGCCAATTGATTTCTTGAACCTTCCTGCTACTTGAACTTCTTGAACCTTCCTGCTACTTGAACTTTTTGAACCTTCCTGCTTCTTGAACTTTTTGAACCTTCCTGCTTCTTGAACTTCTTGAACCTTCCTTCTACTTGAAATTCTTGAACTTCTTGAACCTTCCTGCTACTTGAACTTCTTGAACCTTCCTGCTACTTGAACTTCTTGAACCTTCCTGCTACTTGAACTTTTTGAACTTCTTGAACCTTCCTGCTACTTGAAATTCTTGAACCTTCCTGCTAGCTGAACTTCTTGAACTTCTTGAACCTTCCTGCTTCTTGAACTTCTTGAACCTTCCTGCTACTTGAACTTCTTGAACTTCTTGAACCTTTCTGCTACTTGAACTTCTTGAACCTTCTTGCTACTTGAACTTCTTGAACTTCTTGAACCTTCCTGCTACTTGAAATTCTTGAACTTCTTGAACCTTCCTGCTTCTTGAACTTCTTGAACCTTCCTGCTACTTGAACTTTTCGAACTTCTTGAACCTTCCTGCTACTTGAACTTCTTGAACTTCTTGAACCTTCTTGCTACTTGAAATTCTTGAACTTCTTGAACCTTCCTGCTACTTGAACTTCTTGAACTCCCTGAACCTTCCTGCTACATGAACTTCTTGAACTTCCTGAACCTTCCTGCTACTTGAACTTCTTGAACTTCTTGAGCCTTCCTGCTACTCGAACTTCTTGAACCTTCCTGCTACTTGAACGTCTTGAACCTTCCTCCTACTTGAACTTTTTGAACCTTCCTGCTACTTGAACTTCTTAAACCTTCCTGCTACTCGAACTTCTTGAACCTTCCTGCTACTTGAACTTCTTGAACTTCTTGAACCTTCCTGCTACTTGAACTTCTTGAACGTGTTGAACCTTCCTGCTACTTGAACTTCTTGAACGTCTTGAACCTTCCTGCTACTTGAACTTCTTGAACTTCTTGAACCTTCCTGCTTCTTGAACTTCTTGAACCTTCCTGCTACTTGAACTTCTTGAACCTTCCTGCTACTTGAACTTCTTGAACTTCTTGAACCCTCCTGCTACTTGAACTTCTTGAACCTTCCTGCTTCTTGAACTTCTTGAACTTCTTGAACCTTCCTGCTACTTGAACTTCTTGAACTTCTTGAACCTTCCTGCTACTTGAAATTCTTGAACTTCTTGAACCTTCCTGCTACTTGAACTTCTTGAACTTCTTGAACCTTCCTGCTACTTGAACTTCTTGAACTTCTTGAACCTTCCTGCTACTTGAACTTCTTGAACCTTCCTGCTACTTGAACTTCTAGAACCTTCCTGCTACTTGAACTTCTTGAGCCTTCCTGCTACTTGAACTTCTTGAACTTCTTGAACCCTCCTGCTACTTGAACTTCTTGAACCTTCCTGCTTCTTGAACTTCTTGAACTTCTTGAACCTTCCTGCTACTTGAACTTCTCGAACTTCTTGAACCTTCCTGCTACTTGAACTTCTTGAACCTTCCTGCTACTTAAGCTTCTTGAACCTTCCTGCTACTTGAACTTCTTGAACTTCTTGAACCTTCCTGCTACTTGAACTTCCTCAACTTCTTGAACCTTTCTGCTACTTGAACTTCTTGAACCTTCCTGCTACTTGAACTTCTTGAACTTCTTGTACCTTCCTGCTACTTGAACTTCTTGAACGTCTTGAACCTTCCTGCTACTTGAACTTCTTGAACTTCTTGAACCTTCCTGCTACTTGAACTTCTTGAACTTTTTGAACCTTCCTGCTACTTGAACTTCTTGAACTTCTTGAACCTCAATGCTACTTGAAATTCTTGAACCTTCCTGCTACTTGAACTTCTTGAACTTCTTGAACCTTCCTGCTACTTGAACTACTTGAACTTCTTGAACTTTCCTGCTACTTGAACTTCTTGAACTTCTTGAACCTTCCTGCTACTTGAACTTCTTGAACCTTCCTGCTACTTGAACTTCTTGAACCTTCCTGCCACTTGAACTTCTTGAACTTCTTGAACCTTCCTGCTACTTGAAATTCTTGAAACTTCCTGCTACTTGAACTTCTTGAACTTCTTGAACCTTCCTGCTACTTGAACTTCTTGAACTTCTTGAACCTTCCTGCTACTTGAACTTCTTGAACTTCTTGAACCTTCCTGCTACTTGATATTCTTGAAACTTCCTGCTACTTGAACTTCTTGAACTTCTTGAACCTTCCTGTTACTTGAACTTCTTGAACTTCTTGAACCTTCATGCTACTTGAACTTCTTGAACTTCATGAACCTTCCTGCTACTTGAACTTCTTGAACCTTCCTGCTACTTGAACTTCTTGAACGTCTCGAACCTTCCTGCTACTTGAACTTCTTGAACTTCTTGAAATTTCTGCTACTTGAACTTCTTGAACCTTCCTGCTACTTGAACTTTTTGAACCTTCCTGCTACTTGAACTTCTTGAACCTTCCTGCTACTTGAACTTCTTGAACCTTCCTGCTACTTGAACTTCTTGAACCTTCCGGCTACTTGAACTTCTTGAACCTTCCTGCTACTTGAACTTTTTGAACTTCTTGAACCTTCCTGCTACTTGAACTTCTTGAACTTCTTGAACCTATCTGCTACTTGAACTTCTTGAACCTTCCTGCTACTTGAACTTCTTGAACTTCTTGAACCTTCCTGCTACTTGAACTTCTTGAACGTCTTGAACCTTCCTGCTACTTGAACTTCTTGAACTTCTTGAACCTTCCTTCTACTTGAACTTCTTGAACCTTCCTGCCACTTGAACTTCTTGAACTTTTTGAACCTTCCTGCTACTTGAACTTCTTGAACTTCTTGAACCTTCCTGCTACTTGAACTTCTTGAACTTCTTGAACCTTCCTGCTACTTGAACTTCTTGAACCTTCCTGGTACTTGAACTTCTTGAACTTCTTGAACCTTCCTGCTACTTGAAATACTTGAACTTCTTGAACCTTCCTGTTACCTGAACTTCTTGAACTTTTCGAACCTTCCTGCTACTAGAACTTTTTGAACCTTCCTGCTACTTGAACTTCTTGAACTTCTTGAACCTTCCTGCTACTTGAAATACTTGAACTTCTTGAACCTTCCTGTTACTTGAACTTCTTGAACTTCTTGAAATTTCCTGCTACTTGAACTTCTTGAACTTTCCTGCTACTTGAAGTTCTTGATTTTCTTGAGCCTTCCTGCTACTTGAACTCCTTGAACCTTCCTGCTACTTGAACTTCTAGAACTTCTTGACCCTTCCTGCTACTAGAACTTCTTGAACTTCTCGAACCTTCCTGCTACTTGAACTTCTTGAACTTCTTTCCCCTTCCTGCTACTTGAACTTCTTGAACTTCTTGAACCTTCCTGCTACCTGAACTTTTTGAACTTCTTGAACCTTCCTGCTACTTGAACATCTTGAACCTTCCTGCTACTTGAACTTCTTGAACTTCTTGAACCTTCCTGCTACTTGAACTTCTTGAACTTCTTGAACCTTCCTGCTACTTGAACTTCTTGAACCTTCCTGCTACTTGAACTTCTTGAACCTTCCTGCTACTTGAACTTCTTGAACCTTCCTGCTACTTGAACTTCTTGAACCTTCCTGCTACTTGAACTTCTTGAACTTTCCTGCTACTTGAACTTCTTGAACCTTCCTGCTACTTGAACTTCTTGAACCTTCCTGCTACTTGAACTTCTTGAACATCTTGTACCTTCCTGCTACTTGAACTTCTTGAACTTCTTGAACCTATCTGCTACTTGAACTTCTTGAACCTTCCTGCTACTTGAACTTCTTGAACTTCTTGAACCTTCCTGCTACTTGAACTTCTTGAACGTCTTGAACCTTCCTGCTACTTGAACTTCTTGAACTTCTTGAACCTTCCTGCTACTTGAACTTCTTGAACCTTCCTGCTACTTGAACTTCTTGAATCTTCCTGCTACTTGAACTTCTTGAACCTTCCTGCTACTTGAACTTCTTGAACTTCTTGAACCTTCCTGCTACTTGAACTTCTTGAACTTCTTGAACCTATCTGCTACTTGAACTTCTTGAACCTTCCTGCTACTTGAACTTCTTGAACTTCTTGAACCTTCCTGCTACTTGAACTTCTTGAACGTCTTGAACCTTCCTGCTACTTGAACTTCTTGAACTTCTTGAACCTTCCTTCTACTTGAACTTCTTGAACCTTCCTGCCACTTGAACTTCTTGAACTTTTTGAACCTTCCTGCTACTTGAACTTCTTGAACTTCTTGAACCTTCCTGCTACTTGAACTTCTTGAACTTCTTGAACCTTCCTGCTACTTGAACTTCTTGAACCTTCCTGGTACTTGAACTTCTTGAACTTCTTGAACCTTCCTGCTACTTGAAATAATTGAACTTCTTGAACCTTCCTGTTACTTGAACTTCTTGAACTTTTCGAACTCTCCTGCTACTAGAACTTCTTGAACCTTCCTGCTACTTGAATTTCTTGAACTTCTTGAACCTTCCTGCTACTTGAAATACTTGAACTTCTTGAACCTTCCTGTTACTTGAACTTCTTGAACTCCTTGAAATTTCCTGCTACTTGAACTTCTTGATTTTCTTGAACCTTCCTGCTACTTGAACTCCTTAAACCTTCCTGCTACTTGAACTTCTAGAACTTCTTGACCCCTCCTGCTACTAGAACTTCTTGAACTTCTCGAACCTTCCTGCTACTTGAACTTCTTGAACTTCTTTAACCTTCATGCTACTTGAACTTCTTGAACTTCTTGAACCTTCCTGCTACCTGAACTTTTTGAACTTCTTGAACCTTCCTGCTACGTGAACTTCCTGAACCTTCCTGCTACTTGAACTTCTTGAACCTTCCTGATACTTGAACTTCTTGAACATTCATGCTACTTGAACTTCTTGAACCTTCCTGCTACTTGAACTTCTTGAACCTTCCTGCTACTTGTACTACTTGAACTTCTTGAACCTTCCTGCTTCTCGAACTTCTTGAACCTTCCTGCTACTTGAACTTCTTGAACTTCTTGAACCTTCCTGCTACTTGAACTTCTTGAACCTTCCTGCTACTTGAACTTCTTAAACTTCTCGAATCTTCCTGCTACTTGAACTTCTTGAACTTTTTGAACCTTCCTGCTACTTGAACTTCTTGAACCTTCCTGCTACTTGAACTTTTTGAACCTTCCTGCTACCTGAACTTCTTGAACTTCTTGAACCTTTCTGCTACTTGAACTTCTTGAACCTTCCTGCTACTTGAACTTCTTGAACTTCTTTCCCCTTCCTGCTACTTAAACTTCTTGAACCTTCCTGCTACTTGAACTTCTTGAACTTCTTGAACCTTCCTGCTACTTGAACTTTTTAAACCTTCCTGCTATTTGAACTTCTTGAACCTTCCTGTTACTTGAACTTCTTTAACTTCTTGAACCTTCCTGCTACTTGAACTTCTTGAACCTTCCTGCTACTTGAACTTTTTGAACTTCTTGAACCTTCCTGCTACTTGAACTTTTTGAACTTCTTGATCCTTCCTGCTACTTGAACTTCTTGAACTTCATGAACCTTCCTGCTACTTGAACTTCTTGAACCTTCCTGCCAATTGATTTCTTGAACCTTCCTGCTACTTGAACTTCTTGAACCTTCCTGCTACTTGAACTTTTTGAACCTTCCTGCTTCTTGAACTTCTTGAACCTTCCTTCTACTTGAATTTCTTGAACTTCTTGAACCTTCCTGCTACTTGAACTTCTTGAACCTTCCTGCTACTTGAACTTCTTGTACCTTCCTGCTACTTGAACTTCTTGAACCTTCCTGCTACTTGAACTTTTTGAACTTCTTGAACCTTCCTGCTACTTGAACTTCTTGAACCTTCCTGCTAGCTGAACTTCTTGAACTTCTTGAACCTTCCTGCTACTTGAACTTCTTGAACCTACCTGCTACTTGAACTTCTTGAACTTCTTGAACCTTTCTGCTACTTGAACTTCTTGAACCTTCCTGCTACTTGAACTTCTTGAACTTCTTGAACCTTCCTGCTACTTGAAATTCTTGAACTTCTTGAACCTTCCTGCTACTTGAACTTCTTGAACCTTCCTGCTACTTGAACTTTTCGAACTTCTTGAACCTTCCTGCTACTTGAACTTCTTGAACTTCTTGAACCTTCCTGCTACTTGAACTCTTTGAACTTCTTGAACCTTCCTGCTACTTGAACTTCTTGAACTTCTTGAACCTTCCTGCTACTTGAACTTCATGAACCTTCCTGCTACTTGAGCTTCTTGAACCTTCCTGCCACTTGAACTTCTAGAACTTCTTGAACCTTCCTGCTACTTGAAATTCTTGAACCTTCTGCTACTTGAACTTCTTGAACTTCTTGAACCTTCCTGCTACTTGAACTTCTTGAACTTCTTGAACCTTCCTGCTACTTGAACTTCTTGAACCTTCCTTCTACTTGAATTTCTTAAACTTCTTGAACCTTCCTGCTACTTGAACTTATTGAACTTCTTGAACCTTCCTGCTACTTGAACTTCTTGAACTTCTTGAACCTTCCTGCTACTTGAACTGCTTTAACCTTCATGCTTCTTGAACTTCTTGAAACTTTCTGCTACATGAACTTCTTGAACTTCTTGAACCTTCCTGCTACTTGAACTTCTTGAACCTTATTGCTACTTGAACTTCTTGAACCTTCCTGCTGCTTGAACTTCTTGAACTTCTTGAACCTTCCGGCTACTTGAACTTCTTGAACTTCTTGAACCTTCCTGCTACTTGAACTTCCTGAACTTCTTGAACCTTCCTGCCACTTGAACTTCTTGAACCTTCCAGCTACTTGAACTTCTTGAACTTCTTGAACCTTCCTGCTACTTGAACTTCTTGAACTTCTTGAAACTTCCTGCTACTTGAACTTATTGAACTTCTTGAACATTCCTGCTACTTGAACTTCTTGAACCTTCCTGCTACTTGAACTTTTTGAACCTGCCTGATACTTGAACTTCTTGAACCTTCCTGCTACTTGAACTTCTTAAACCTTCCTGCTACTTGAACTTCTTGAACCTTCCTGCAACTTGAAGTTCTTGAACTTCTTGAACCTTTCTGCTACTTGAACTTTTCGAACTTCTTGAACCTTCCTGCTACTTGAACTTCTTGAACTTCTTGAACCTTCCTGCTACTTGAAATACTTGAACTTCTTGAACCTTCCTGCTACTTGAACTTCTTGAACTTCTTGAACCTTCCTGCTACTTGAAATTCTTGAACCTTCCTGCTACTTGAACTTCTTGAACCTTTCTGCCCCTTGAACTTCGTGAACTTCTTGAACCTTCCTGCTACTTGAAATTCTTGAACCTTCCTGCTGCTTGAACTTCTTGAACTTCTTGAACCTTCCTGCTACTTGAACTTCTTGAACTTCTTGTACCTTCCTGCTACTTGAACTTCTTGAACTTTCTTGCTACTTGAACATCTTGAACTTCTTGAACCTTCCTGCTACTTGAACTTCTTGAACCTTCCTGCTACTTGAACTTCTTGAACTTCTTGAACCTTCCTGCTACTTGAACTTCTTGAACTTTTTGAACCTTCCTCCTACTGGAACTTCTTGAACGTCTTGAACCTTCCTGCTACTTGAACTTCTTGAACCTTCCTGCTAATGGAACTTCTTGAACCTTCCTGCTATTTGAACTTCTTGAAACTTCCTGCTACTTGAACTTCTTGAACTTCTTGAACCTTCCTGCTACTGGAACTTCTTGAACCTTCCTGCTATTTGAACTTCTTGAAACTTCCTGCTACTTGAACTTCTTGAACTTCTTGAACCTTCCTGCTACTTGAACTTCTTGAACGTCTTGAACCTTCCTGCTACTTGAACTTCTTGAACTTCTTGAACCTTCCTGCTACTTGAACTTCTTGAACTTCTTTAACCTTCATGCTACTTGAACTTCTTGAACTTCTTGAACCTTCCTGCTACCTGAACTTTTTGAACTTCTTGAACCTTCCTGCTACGTGAACTTCCTGAACCTTCCTGCTACTTGAACTTCTTGAACCTTCCTGCTACTTGAACTTCTTGAACCTTCATGCTACACGAACTTCTTGAACCTTCCTGCTACTTGAACTTCTTGAACCTTCCTGCTACTTGTACTACTTGAACTTCTTGAACCTTCCTGCTACTTGAACTTCTTGAACCTTCCTGCTACTTGAACTTCTTGAACTTCTTGAACCTTCCTGCTACTTGAACTTCTTAAACTTCTCGAACCTTCCTGCTACTTGAACTTCTTGAACTTTTTGAACCTTCCTGCTACTTGGACTTCTTGAACCTTCCTGCTCCTTGAACTTCTTGAACCTTCCTGCTACCTGAACTTCTTGAACTTCTTGAACCTTTCTGCTACTTGAACTTCTTGAACCTTCCTGCTACTTGAACTTCTTGAACTTCTTTCCCCTTCCTGCTACCTACACTTCTTGAACCTTCCTGCTACCCAAACTTCTTGAACCTTCCTGCTACTTGAACTTCTTGAACTTCTTGAACCTTCCTGCTACTTGAACTTTTTGATCCTTCCTGCTATTTGAACTTCTTGAACCTTCCTGCTACTTGAACTTTTTGATCCTTCCTGCTATTTGAACTTCTTGAACCTTCCTGCTACTTGAACTTCTTTAACTTCTTGAACCTTCCTGCTACTTGAACTTCTTGAACCTTCCTGCTACTTGAACTTTTTGAACTTCTTGAACCTTCCTGCTACTTGAACTTTTTGAACTTCTTGATCCTTATTGCTACTTGAACTTCTTGAAATTCATGAACCTTCCTGCTACTTGAACTTCTTGAACCTTCCTGCCAATTGATTTCTTGAACCTTCCTGCTACTTGAACTTCTTGAACCTTCCTGCTACTTGAACTTTTTGAACCTTCCTGCTTCCTGAACTTTTTGAACCTTCCTGCTTCTTGAACTTCTTGAACCTTCCTTCTACTTGAACTTCTTGAACTTCCTTAACCTTCCTGCTACTTAAACTTCTTGAACCTTCCTGCTACTTAAACTTCTTGAACCTTCCTGCTACTTGAACTTCTTGAACTTCTTGAACCTTCCTGCTACTTGAACTTCTTTAACTTCTTGAACCTTCCTGCTACTTGAACTTCTTGAACCTTCCTGCTACTTGAACTTCTTGAACCTTCCTGCTACTTGAACTTTTTGAACTTCTTGAACCTTCCTGCAACTTGAACTTTTTGAACTTCTCGATCCTTATTGCTACTTGAACTTCTTGAACATCATGAACCTTCCTGCTACTTGAACTTCTTGAACCGTCCTGCCAATTGATTTCTTGAACCTTCCTGCTACTTGAACTTCTTGAACTTCTTGAACCTTCCTGCTACTTGAACTTCTTGAACTTCTTGAACCTTCCTACTACTTGAACTTCTTGAACCTTCCTGCTACTTGAACTTCTTGAACTTCTTGAACCTTCCTGCTACTTGAACTTCTTGAACCTTCCTGCTACTTGAACTTCTTGAACTTCTTGAACCTTCCTGCTACTTGAACTTCTTGAACCTTCCTGCTACTTGAACTTCTTGAACTTCTTGAACCTTCCTACTACTTGAACTTCTTGAACTTCTTGAACCTTCCTGCTACTTGAACTTCTTGAACCTTCCTGCTACTTCAACTTCTTGAACCTTCCTGCTACTTGAACTTCTTGAACCTTCCTGCTACTTGAACTTCTTGAACCTTCCTGCTACTTGAACTGCTTAAACTTCTTGAACCTTCCTGCTACTTGAACTTCTTGAACTTCTTGAACCTTTCTGCTACTTGAACTTCTTGAACCTTCCTGCTACTTGAACTTCTTGAATTTCTTGAACCTTCCTGCTACCTGAACTTCTTGAACGTCTTGAACCTTCCTGCTACTTGAACTTCTTGAACTTCTTGAACCTTCCTTCTACTTGAACTTCTTGAACCTTCCTGCCACTTGAACTTCTTGAACTTTTTGAACCTTCCTGCTACTTGAAATTCTTGAACTTCTTGAACTTTCCTGCTACTTGAACTTCGTCAACTTCTTGAACCTTCCTGCTACTTGAACTTCTTGAACCTTCCTGCTACTTGAACTTCTTGAACTTCTTGAACCTTCCTGCTACTTGAAATACTTGAACTTCTTGAACCTTCCTGTTACTTGAACTTCTTGAACTTTTCGAACCTTCCTGCTACTTGAACTTCTTGAACCTTCCTGCTACTTGAACTTCTTGAACTTCTTGAACCTTCCTGCTACTTGAAATACTTGAACTTCTTGAAATTCCTGTTACTTGAACTTCTTGAACTTCTTGAAATTTCCTGCTACTTGAACTTCTTGAACCTCCCTGCTACTTGAACTTTTTGAACCTTCCTGCTACTTGAAGTTCTTGAACTTCTTGACCCTTCCTGCTACTTGAACTTTTCGAACCTTCCTGCTACTTGAACTTCTAGAACTTCTTGACCCTTCCTGCTACTAAAACTTCTTGAACTTCTTGAACCTTCCTGCTACTCGAACTTCTTGAACTTCTTTAACCTTCCTGCTACTTGAACTTCTTGAACTTCTTGAACCTTCCTGCTACCTGAACTTTTTGAACTTCTTGAACCTTCCTGCTACGTGAACTTCTTGAACTTTCCTGCTACTTGAACTTCTTGAACCTTCCTGCTACTTGAACTTCTTGAACCTTCAAGCTACACGAACTTCTTGAACCTTCCTGCTACTTGAACTTCTTGAACCTTCCTGCTACTTGTACTACTTGAACTTCTTGAACCTTCCTGCTACTTGAACTTCTTGAACCTTCCTGCTACTTGAACTTCTTGAACTTCTTGAACCTTACTGCTACTTGAACTTCTTAAACTTCTCGAACCTTCCTGCTACTTGAACTTCTTGAACTTTTTGAACCTTCCTGCTACTTGGACTTCTTGAACCTTCCTGCTTCTTGAACTTCTTGAACCTTCTTGCTACCTGAACTTCTTGAACTTCTTGAACCTTTCTGCTACTTGAACTTCTTGAACCTTCCTGCTACTTGAACTTCTTGAACTTCTTTCCCCTTCCTGCTACTTAAACTTCTTGAACCTTCCTGCTACTTAAACTTCTTGAACCTTCCTGCTACTTGAACTTCTTGAACTTCTTGAACCTTCCTGCTACTTGAACTTTTTGATCATTCCTGCTATTTGAACCTCTTGAACCTTCCTGCTACTTGAACTTCTTTAACTTCTTGAACCTTCCTGCTACTTGAACTTCTTGAACCTTCCTGCTACTTGAACTTTTGAACTTCTTGAACCTTCCTGCTACTTGAACTTTTTGAACTTCTTGATCCTTATTGCTACTTGAACTTCTTGAACTTCATGAACCTTCCTGCTACTTGAACTTCTTGAACCTTCCTGCCAATTGATTTCTTGAACCTTCCTGCTACTTGAACTTCTTGAACCTTCCTGCTACTTGAACATTTTGAACCTTCCTGCTTCCTGAACTTTTTGAACCTTCCTGCTTCTTGAACTTCTTGAACCTTCCTTCTACTTGAAATTCTTGAACTTCTTGAACCTTCCTGCTACTTGAACTTCTTGAACCTTCCTGCTACTTGAACTTCTTGAACCTTCCTGCTACTTGAACTTCTTGAACCTTCCTGCTAGCTGAACTTCTTGAACTTCTTGAACTTCTTGAACCCTCCTGCTACTTGAACTTCTTGAACCTTCCTGCTACTTGAACTTCTTGAACTTCTTGAACCTTCCTGCTACCTTCTCTTCTTGAATCTTCCTGCTACTTGAACTTCTTGAACCTTCCTGCTACTTGAACTTTTTGAACTTCTTGAACCTTCCTGCTACTTGAACTTCTTGAACCTTCCTGCTAGCTGAACTTCTTGAACTTCTTGAACCTTCCTGCTACTTGAACTTCTTGAACCTTCCTGCTACTTGAACTTCTTGAACCTTCCTGCTACTTGAACTTCTTGAACCTTCTTGCTACTTGAACTTCTTGAACTTCTTGAACCTTCCTGCTACTTGAAATTCTTGAACTTCTTGAACCTTCCTGCTACTTGAACTTCTTGAACCTTTCTGCTACTTGAACTTCTTGAACTTCTTGAACCTTCCTGCTACTTGAACTTCTTGAACGTCTTGAACCTTCCTGCTACTTGAACTTCTTGAACTTCTTGAACCTTCCTTCTACTTGAACTTCTTGAACCTTCCTGCCACTTGAACTTCTTGAACTTTTTGAACCTTCCTGCTACTTGAACTTCTTGAACTTCTTGAACCTTCCTGCTACTTGAACTTCTTGAACTTCTTGAACCTTCCTGCTACTTGAACTTCTTGAACCTTCCTGCTACTTGAACTTCTTGAACTTCTTGAACCTTCCTGCTACTTGAAATACTTGAACTTCTTGAACCTTCCTGTTACTTGAACTTCTTGAACTTTTCGAACCTTCCTGCTACTTGAACTTCTTGAACCTTCCTGCTACTTGAACTTCTTGAACTTCTTGAACCTTCCTGCTACTTGAAATACTTGAACTTCTTGAAATTCCTGTTACTTGAACTTCTTGAACTTCTTGAAATTTCCTGCTACTTGAACTTCTTGAACCTCCCTGCTACTTGAACTTTTTGAACCTTCCTGCTACTTGAAGTTCTTGAACTTCTTGACCCTTCCTGCTACTTGAACTTCTTGAACCTTCCTGCTACTTGAACTTCTAGAACTTCTTGACCCTTCCTGCTACTAAAACTTCTTGAACTTCTTGAACCTTCCTGCTACTTGAACTTCTTGAACTTCTTTAACCTTCCTGCTACTTGAACTTCTTGAACTTCTTGAACCTTCCTGCTACCTGAACTTTTTGAACTTCTTGAACCTTCCTGCTACGTGAACTTCTTGAACCTTCCTGCTACTTGAACTTCTTGAACCTTCCTGCTACTTGAACTTCTTGAACCTTCATGCTACTTGAACTTCTTGAACCTTCCTGCTCCTTGAACTTCTTGAACCTTCCTGCTACTTGTACTACTTGAACTTCTTGAACCTTCCTGCTACTTGAACTTCTTGAACCTTCCTGCTACTTGAACTTCTTGAACTTCTTGAACCTTCCTGCTACTTGAACTTCTTAAACTTCTCGAACCTTCCTGCTACTTGAACTTCTTGAACTTTTTGAACCTTCCTGCTACTTGGACTTCTTGAACCTTCCAGCTCCTTGAACTTCTTGAACCTTCCTGCTACCTGAACTTCTTGAACTTCTTGAACCTTTCTGCTACTTGAACTTCTTGAACCTTCCTGCTACTTGAACTTCTTGAACTTCCTTAACCTTCCTGCTACTTAAACTTCTTGAACCTTCCTGCTACTTAAACTTCTTGAACCTTCCTGCTACTTGAACTTCTTGAACTTCTTGAACCTTCCTGCTACTTGAACTTTTTGAACCTTCCTGCTATTTGAACTTCTGGAACCTTCCTGCTACTTGAACTTCTTGAACCTTCCTTCTACTTGAACTTTTTGAACTTCTTGAACCTTCCTGCAACTTGAAATTTTTGAACTTCTTGATCCTTATTGCTACTTGAACTTCTTGAACTTCATGAACCTTCCTGCTACTTGAACTTCTTGAACCGTCCTGCCAATTGATTTCTTGAACCTTCCTGCTACTTGAACTTCTTGAACCTTCCTGCTACTTGAACTTTTTGAACCTTCCTGCTTCTTGAACTTTTTGAACCTTCCTGCTTCTTGAACTTCTTGAACCTTCCTTCTACTTGAAATTCTTGAACTTCTTGAACCTTCCTGCTACTTGAACTTCTTGAACCTTCCTGCTACTTGAACTTCTTGAACCTTCCTGCTACTTGAACTTCTTGAACTTCTTGAACCTTTCTGCTACTTGAACTTCTTGAACCTTCTTGCTACTTGAACTTCTTGAACTTCTTGAACCTTCCTGCTACTTGAAATTCTTGAACTTCTTGAACCTTCCTGCTACTTGAACTTCTTGAACCTTCCTGCTACTTGAACTTCTTGAACTTCTTGAACCTTCCTGCTACTTGAACTTCTTGAACGTCTTGAACATTCCTGCTACTTGAACTTCTTGAACTTCTTGAACCTTCCTTCTACTTGAACTTCTTGAACCTTCCTGACACTTGAACTTCTTGAACTTTTTGAACCTTCCTGCTACTTGAACTTCTTGAACTTCTTGAACCTTCCTGCTACTTGAACTTCTTGAACTTCTTGAACCTTCCTGCTACTTGAACTTCTTGAACCTTCCTGCTACTTGAACTTCTTGAACTTCTTGAACCTTCCTGCTACTTGAAATACTTGAACTTCTTGAACCTTCCTTTTACTTGAACTTCTTGAACTTTTCGAACCTTCCTGCTACTTGAACTTCTTGAACCTTCCTGCTACTTGAACTTCTTGAACTTCTTGAACCTTCCTGCTACTTGAAATACTTGAACTTCTTGAAATTCCTGTTACTTGAACTTCTTGAACTTCTTGAAATTTCCTGCTACTTGAACTTCTTGAACCTCCCTGCTACTTGAACTTTTTGAACCTTCCTGCTACTTGAAGTTCTTGAACTTCTAGACCCTTCCTGCTACTTGAACTTCTTGAACCTTCCTGCTACTTGAACTTCTAGAACTTCTTGACCCTTCCTGCTACTAAAACTTCTTGAACTTCTTGAACCTTCCTGCTACTTGAACTTCTTGAACTTCTTTAACCTTCCTGCTACTTGAACTTCTTGAACTTCTTGAACCTTCCTGCTACATGAACTTTTTGAACTTATTGAACCTTCCTGCTACGTGAACTTCTTGAACCTTTCTGCTACCTGAACTTCTTGATCCTTCCTGCTACTTGAACTTCTCGAACCTTCCAGCTCCTTGAACTTCTTGAACCTTCCTGCTACCTGAACTTCTTGAACTTCTTGAACCTTTCTGCTACTTGAACTTCTTGAACCTTCCTGCTACTTGAACTTCTTGAACTTCCTTAACCTTCCTGCTACTTAAACTTCTTGAACCTTCCTGCTACTTAAACTTCTTGAACCTTCCTGCTACTTGAACTTCTTGAACTTCTTGAACCTTCCTGCTACTTGAACTTTTTGAACCTTCCTGCTATTTGAACTTCTGGAACCTTCCTGCTACTTGAACTTCTTTAACTTCTTGAACCTTCCTGCTACTTGAACTTCTTGAACCTTCCTGCTACTTGAACTTCTTGAACCTTCCTGCTACTTGAACTTTTTGAACTTCTTGAACCTTCCTGCAACTTGAACTTTTTGAACTTCTTGATCCTTATTGCTACTTGAACTTCTTGAACATCATGAACCTTCCTGCTACTTGAACTTCTTGAACCGTCCTGCCAATTGATTTCTTGAACCTTCCTGCTACTTGAACTTCTTGAACCTTCCTGCTACTTGAACTTTTTGAACCTTCCTGCTTCTTGAACTTTTTGAACCTTCCTGCTTCTTGAACTTCTTGAACCTTCCTTCTACTTGAAATTCTTGAACTTCTTGAACCTTCCTGCTACTTGAACTTCTTGAACCTTCCTGCTACTTGAACTTCTTGAACCTTCCTGCTACTTGAACTTTTTGAACTTCTTGAACCTTCCTGCTACTTGAAATTCTTGAACCTTCCTGCTAGCTGAACTTCTTGAACTTCTTGAACCTTCCTGCTTCTTGAACTTCTTGAACCTTCCTGCTACTTGAACTTCTTGAACTTCTTGAACCTCTCTGCTACTTGAACTTCTTGAACCTTCTTGCTACTTGAACTTCTTGAACTTCTTGAACCTTCCTGCTACTTGAAATTCTTGAACTTCTTGAACCTTCCTGCTTCTTGAACTTCTTGAACCTTCCTGCTACTTGAACTTTTCGAACTTCTTGAACCTTCCTGCTACTTGAACTTCTTGAACTTCTTGAACCTTCTTGCTACTTGAACTACTTGAACTTCTTGAACCTTCCTGCTACTTGAACTTCTTGAACTCCCTGAACCTTCCTGCTACATGAACTTCTTGAACTTCCTGAACCTTCCTGCTACTTGAACTTCTTGAACTTCTTGAGCCTTCCTGCTACTCGAACTTCTTGAACCTTCCTGCTACTTGAACGTCTTGAACCTTCCTCCTACTTGAACTTTTTGAACCTTCCTGCTACTTGAACTTCTTAAACCTTCCTGCTACTCGAACTTCTTGAACCTTCCTGCTACTTGAACTTCTTGAACTTCTTGAACCTTCCTGCTACTTGAACTTCTTGAACGTGTTGAACCTTCCTGCTACTTGAACTTCTTGAACGTCTTGAACCTTCCTGCTACTTGAACTTCTTGAACTTCTTGAACCTTCCTGCTTCTTGAACTTCTTGAACCTTCCTGCTACTTGAACTTCTTGAACCTTCCTGCTACTTGAACTTCTTGAACTTCTTGAACCCTCCTGCTACTTGAACTTCTTGAACCTTCCTGCTTCTTGAACTTCTTGAACTTCTTGAACCTTCCTGCTACTTGAACTTCTTGAACTTCTTGAACCTTCCTGCTACTTGAAATTCTTGAACTTCTTGAACCTTCCTGCTGTTTGAACTTCTTGAACTTCTTGAACCTTCCTGCTACTTGAACTTCTTGAACTTCTTGAACCTTCCTGCTACTTGAACTTCTTGAACCTTCCTGCTACTTGAACTTCTTGAACCTTCCTGCTACTTGAACTTCTTGAGCCTTCCTGCTACTTGAACTTCTTGAACTTCTTGAACCCTCCTGCTACTTGAACTTCTTGAACCTTCCTGCTTCTTGAACTTCTTGAACTTCTTGAACCTTCCTGCTACTTGAACATCTCGAACTTCTTGAACCTTCCTGCTACTTGAACTTCTTGAACCTTCCTGCTACTTAAGCTTCTTGAACCTTCCTCCTACTTGAACTTCTTGAACTTCTTGAACCTTCCTGCTACTTGAACTTCCTCAACTTCTTGAACCTTTCTGCTACTTGAACTTCTTGAACCTTCCTGCTACTTGAACTTCTTGAACTTCTTGTACCTTCCTGCTACTTGAACTTCTTGAACGTCTTGAACCTTCCTGCTACTTGAACTTCTTGAACTTCTTGAACCTTCCTGCTACTTGAACTTCTTGAACTTTTTGAACCTTCCTGCTACTTGAACTTCTTGATCTTCTTGAACCTCAATGCTACTTGAAATTCTTGAACCTTCCTGCTACTTGAACTTCTTGAACTTCTTGAACCTTCCTGCTACTTGAACTACTTGAACTTCTTGAACTTTCCTGCTACTTGAACTTCTTGAACTTCTTGAACCTTCCTGCTACTTGAACTTCTTGAACCTTCCTGCTACTTGAACTTCTTGAACCTTCCTGCCACTTGAACTTCTTGAACTTCTTGAACCTTCCTGCTACTTGAAATTCTTGAAACTTCCTGCTACTTGAACTTCTTGAACTTCTTGAACCTTCCTGCTACTTGAACTTCTTGAACTTCTTGAACCTTCCTGCTACTTGAACTTCTTGAACTTCTTGAACCTTCCTGCTACTTGATATTCTTGAAACTTCCTGCTACTTGAACTTCTTGAACTTCTTGAACCTTCCTGTTACTTGAACTTCTTGAACTTCTTGAACCTTCATGCTACTTGAACTTCTTGAACTTCATGAACCTTCCTGCTACTTGAACTTCATGAACTTCTTGAACCTTCCTGCTACTTGAACTTCTTGAACCTTCCTGCTACTTGAACTTCTTGAACCTTCCTGCTACTTGAACTTCTTGAACTTCTTGAACCTTCCTGCTACTTGAACATCTTGAACCTTCCTGCTACTTGAACTTCTTGAACTTCTTGAACCTTCCTGCTACTTGAACTTCTTGAACTTCTTGAACCTTCCTGCTACTTGAACTTCTTGAACCTTCCTGCTACTTGAACTTCTTGAACCTTCCTGCTACTTGAACTTCTTGAACTTCTTGAACCTTCCTGCTACTTGAACTTCTTGAACGTCTCGAACCTTCCTGCTACTTGAACTTCTTGAACTTCTTGAAATTTCTGCTACTTGAACTTCTTGAACCTTCCTGCTACTTGAACTTTTTGAACCTTCCTGCTACTTGAACTTCTTGAACCTTCCTGCTACTTGAACTTCTTGAACCTTCCTGCTACTTGAACTTCTTGAACCTTCCGGCTACTTGAACTTCTTGAACCTTCCTGCTACTTGAACTTCTTGAACTTCTTGAACCTTCCTGCTACTTGAACTTCTTGAACTTCTTGAACCTATCTGCTACTTGAACTTCTTGAACCTTCCTGCTACTTGAACTTCTTGAACTTCTTGAACCTTCCTGCTACTTGAACTTCTTGAACGTCTTGAACCTTCCTGCTACTTGAACTTCTTGAACTTCTTGAACCTTCCTTCTACTTGAACTTCTTGAACCTTCCTGCCACTTGAACTTCTTGAACTTTTTGAACCTTCCTGCTACTTGAACTTCTTGAACTTCTTGAACCTTCCTGCTACTTGAACTTCTTGAACTTCTTGAACCTTCCTGCTACTTGAACTTCTTGAACCTTCCTGGTACTTGAACTTCTTGAACTTCTTGAACCTTCCTGCTACTTGAAATACTTGAACTTCTTGAACCTTCCTGTTACTTGAACTTCTTGAACTTTTCGAACCTTCCTGCTACTAGAACTTCTTGAACCTTCCTGCTACTTGAACTTCTTGAACTTCTTGAACCTTCCTGCTACTTGAAATACTTGAACTTCTTGAACCTTCCTGTTACTTGAACTTCTTGAACTTCTTGAAATTTCCTGCTACTTGAACTTCTTGAACTTTCCTGCTACTTGAAGTTCTTGATTTTCTTGAGCCTTCCTGCTACTTGAACTCCTTGAACCTTCCTGCTACTTGAACTTCTAGAACTTCTTGACCCTTCCTGCTACTAGAACTTCTTGAACTTCTCGAACCTTCCTGCTACTTGAACTTCTTGAACTTCTTTCCCCTTCCTGCTACTTGAACTTCTTGAACTTCTTGAACCTTCCTGCTACCTGAACTTTTTGAACTTCTTGAACCTTCCTGCTACTTGAACATCTTGAACCTTCCTGCTACTTGAACTTCTTGAACTTCTTGAACCTTCCTGCTACTTGAACTTCTTGAACTTCTTGAACCTTCCTGCTACTTGAACTTCTTGAACCTTCCTGCTACTTGAACTTCTTGAACCTTCCTGCTACTTGAACTTCTTGAACCTTCCTGCTACTTGAACTTCTTGAACCTTCCTGCTACTTGAACTTCTTGAACTTTCCTGCTACTTGAACTTCTTGAACCTTCCTGCTACTTGAACTTCTTGAACCTTCCTGCTACTTGAACTTCTTGAACATCTTGAACCTTCCTGCTACTTGAACTTCTTGAACTTCTTGAACCTATCTGCTACTTGAACTTCTTGAACCTTCCTGCTACTTGAACTTCTTGAACTTCTTGAACCTTCCTGCTACTTGAACTTCTTGAACGTCTTGAACCTTCCTGCTACTTGAACTTCTTGAACTTCTTGAACCTTCCTGCTACTTGAACTTCTTGAACCTTCCTGCTACTTGAACTTCTTGAATCTTCCTGCTACTTGAACTTCTTGAACCTTCCTGCTACTTGAACTTCTTGAACTTCTTGAACCTTCCTGCTACTTGAACTTCTTGAACTTCTTGAACCTATCTGCTACTTGAACTTCTTGAACCTTCCTGCTACTTGAACTTCTTGAACTTCTTGAACCTTCCTGCTACTTGAACTTCTTGAACGTCTTGAACCTTCCTGCTACTTGAACTTCTTGAACTTCTTGAACCTTCCTTCTACTTGAACTTCTTGAACCTTCCTGCCACTTGAACTTCTTGAACTTTTTGAACCTTCCTGCTACTTGAACTTCTTGAACTTCTTGAACCTTCCTGCTACTTGAACTTCTTGAACTTCTTGAACCTTCCTGCTACTTGAACTTCTTGAACCTTCCTGGTACTTGAACTTCTTGAACTTCTTGAACCTTCCTGCTACTTGAAATACTTGAACTTCTTGAACCTTCCTGTTACTTGAACTTCTTGAACTTTTCGAACTCTCCTGCTACTAGAACTTCTTGAACCTTCCTGCTACTTGAATTTCTTGAACTTCTTGAACCTTCCTGCTACTTGAAATACTTGAACTTCTTGAACCTTCCTGTTACTTGAACTTCTTGAACTTCTTGAAATTTCCTGCTACTTGAACTTCTTGATTTTCTTGAACCTTCCTGCTACTTGAACTCCTTGAACCTTCCTGCTACTTGAACTTCTAGAACTTCTTGACCCCTCCTGCTACTAGAACTTCTTGAACTTCTCGAACCTTCCTGCTACTTGAACTTCTTGAACTTCTTTAACCTTCATGCTACTTGAACTTCTTGAACTTCTTGAACCTTCCTGCTACCTGAACTTTTTGAACTTCTTGAACCTTCCTGCTACGTGAACTTCCTGAACCTTCCTGCTACTTGAACTTCTTGAACCTTCCTGATACTTGAACTTCTTGAACATTCATGCTACTTGAACTTCTTGAACCTTCCTGCTACTTGAACTTCTTGAACCTTCCTGCTACTTGTACTACTTGAACTTCTTGAACCTTCCTGCTTCTCGAACTTCTTGAACCTTCCTGCTACTTGAACTTCTTGAACTTCTTGAACCTTCCTGCTACTTGAACTTCTTGAACCTTCCTGCTACTTGAACTTCTTAAACTTCTCGAATCTTCCTGCTACTTGAACTTCTTGAACTTTTTGAACCTTCCTGCTACTTGAACTTCTTGAACCTTCCTGCTACTTGAACTTTTTGAACCTTCCTGCTACCTGAACTTCTTGAACTTCTTGAACCTTTCTGCTACTTGAACTTCTTGAACCTTCCTGCTACTTGAACTTCTTGAACTTCTTTCCCCTTCCTGCTACTTAAACTTCTTGAACCTTCCTGCTACTTGAACTTCTTGAACTTCTTGAACCTTCCTGCTACTTGAACTTTTTAAACCTTCCTGCTATTTGAACTTCTTGAACCTTCCTGTTACTTGAACTTCTTTAACTTCTTGAACCTTCCTGCTACTTGAACTTCTTGAACCTTCCTGCTACTTGAACTTTTTGAACTTCTTGAACCTTCCTGCTACTTGAACTTTTTGAACTTCTTGATCCTTCCTGCTACTTGAACTTCTTGAACTTCATGAACCTTCCTGCTACTTGAACTTCTTGAACCTTCCTGCCAATTGATTTCTTGAACCTTCCTGCTACTTGAACTTCTTGAACCTTCCTGCTACTTGAACTTTTTGAACCTTCCTGCTTCTTGAACTTCTTGAACCTTCCTTCTACTTGAATTTCTTGAACTTCTTGAACCTTCCTGCTACTTGAACTTCTTGAACCTTCCTGCTACTTGAACTTCTTGTACCTTCCTGCTACTTGAACTTCTTGAACCTTCCTGCTACTTGAACTTTTTGAACTTCTTGAACCTTCCTGCTACTTGAACTTCTTGAACCTTCCTGCTAGCTGAACTTCTTGAACTTCTTGAACCTTCCTGCTACTTGAACTTCTTGAACCTACCTGCTACTTGAACTTCTTGAACTTCTTGAACCTTTCTGCTACTTGAACTTCTTGAACCTTCCTGCTACTTGAACTTCTTGAACTTCTTGAACCTTCCTGCTACTTGAAATTCTTGAACTTCTTGAACCTTCCTGCTACTTGAACTTCTTGAACCTTCCTGCTACTTGAACTTTTCGAATTTCTTGAACCTTCCTGCTACTTGAACTTCTTGAACTTCTTGAACCTTCCTGCTACTTGAACTCTTTGAACTTCTTGAACCTTCCTGCTACTTGAACTTCTTGAACTTCTTGAACCTTCCTGCTACTTGAACTTCATGAACCTTCCTGCTACTTGAGCTTCTTGAACCTTCCTGCCACTTGAACTTCTAGAACTTCTTGAACCTTCCTGCTACTTGAAATTCTTGAACCTTCTTGCTACTTGAACTTCTTGAACTTCTTGAACCTTCCTGCTACTTGAACTTCTTGAACTTCTTGAACCTTCCTGCTACTTGAACTTCTTGAACCTTCCTTCTACTTGAACTTCTTAAACTTCTTGAACCTTCCTGCTACTTGAACTTCTTGAACTTCTTGAACCTTCCTGCTACTTGAACTTCTTGAACTTCTTGAACCTTCCTGCTACTTGAACTGCTTTAACCTTCATGCTTCTTGAACTTCTTGAAACTTTCTGCTACATGAACTTCTTGAACTTCTTGAACCTTCCTGCTACTTGAACTTCTTGAACCTTATTGCTACTTGAACTTCTTGAACCTTCCTGCTGCTTGAACTTCTTGAACTTCTTGAACCTTCCGGCTACTTGAACTTCTTGAACTTCTTGAACCTTCCTGCTACTTGAACTTCCTGAACTTCTTGAACCTTCCTGCCACTTGAACTTCTTGAACCTTCCAGCTACTTGAACTTCTTGAACTTCTTGAACCTTCCTGCTACTTGAACTTCTTGAACTTCTTGAAACTTCCTGCTACTTGAACTTATTGAACTTCTTGAACATTCCTGCTACTTGAACTTCTTGAACCTTCCTGCTACTTGAACTTTTTGAACCTGCCTGATACTTGAACTTCTTGAACCTTCCTGCTACTTGAACTTCTTAAACCTTCCTGCTACTTGAACTTCTTGAACCTTCCTGCAACTTGAAGTTCTTGAACTTCTTGAACCTTTCTGCTACTTGAACTTTTCGAACTTCTTGAACCTTCCTGCTACTTGAACTTCTTGAACTTCTTGAACCTTCCTGCTACTTGAAATACTTGAACTTCTTGAACCTTCCTGCTACTTGAACTTCTTGAACTTCTTGAACCTTCCTGCTACTTGAAATTCTTGAACCTTCCTGCTACTTGAACTTCTTGAACCTTTCTGCCCCTTGAACTTCGTGAACTTCTTGAACCTTCCTGCTACTTGAAATTCTTGAACCTTCCTGCTGCTTGAACTTCTTGAACTTCTTGAACCTTCCTGCTACTTGAACTTCTTGAACTTCTTGTACCTTCCTGCTACTTGAACTTCTTGAACTTTCTTGCTACTTGAACATCTTGAACTTCTTGAACATTCCTGCTACTTGAACTTCTTGAACCTTCCTGCTACTTGAACTTCTTGAACTTCTTGAACCTTCCTGCTACTTGAACTTCTTGAACTTTTTGAACCTTCCTGCTACTTGAACTTCTTGAACTTCTTGAACCTTCCTGCTACTTGAACTTCTTGAACCTTCCTGCTAATGGAACTTCTTGAACCTTCCTGCTATTTGAACTTCTTGAAACTTCCTGCTACTTGAACTTCTTGAACTTCTTGAACCTTCCTGCTACTGGAACTTCTTGAACCTTCCTGCTATTTGAACTTCTTGAAACTTCCTGCTACTTGAACTTCTTGAACTTCTTGAACCTTCCTGCTACTTGAACTTCTTGAACGTCTTGAACCTTCCTGCTACTTGAACTTCTTGAACTTCTTGAACCTTCCTGCTACTTGAACTTCTTGAACGTCTTGAACCTTCCTGCTACTTGAACTTCTTGAACTTCCTGAACCTTCCTGCTACTTGAACTTCTTGAACCTTCCTGCAACTCGAACTTCTTGAACCTTCCTGCTACTTGAACTTCTTGAACCTTCCTGCTACTTGAACTTTTTGAACTTCTTGAACCTTCCTGCTACTTTAACTTCTTGAACTTCTTGAACCTTCCTGCTACTTGAACTTCTTGAACCTTCCTGCTACTTTAACTTCTTGAACCTCTTGAACCTTCCTGCTACTTGAACTTCTTGAACTTCTTGTACCTTTCTGCAACTTGAACTTCTTAAGCCTTCCTGCTACTTGAACTTCTTGAACTTTTTGAACCTTCCTGCTACTGGAACTTCTTGAACGTCTCGAACCTTCCTGCTACATGAACTTCTTGAACTTCTTGAACCTGCCTGCTACTTGAACATCTTGAACTTTTTGAACCTTCCTGCTACTTGAACTTCTTGAACTTCTTGAACCTTCCTGCTAATTGAAATTCTTGAACCTTCCTGCTACTTGAACTTCTTGAACCGTCCTGCTACTTGAACTTCTTGAGCCTTCCTGCTACTTGAACTTCTTGAACTTCTTGAACCCTCCTGCTACTTGAACTTCTTGAACCTTCCTGCTTCTTGAACTTCTTGAACTTCTTGAACCTTCCTGCTACTTGAACTTCTTGAACTTCTTGAACCTTCCTGCTTCCTGAACTTCTTGAACCTTCCTGCTACTTAAGCTTCTTGAACCTTCCTGCTACTTGAACTTCTTGAACTTCTTGAACCTTCCTGCTACTTGAACTTCCTGAACTTCTTGAACCTTTCTGCTACTTGAACTTCTTGAACCTTCCTGCTACTTGAACTTCTTGAACTTCTTGTACCTTCCTGCTACTTGAACTTCTTGAACGCCTTGAACCTTCCTGCTACTTGAACTTCTTGAACTTCTTGAACCTTCCAGCTACTTGAACTTCTTGAACTTTTGAACCTTCCTGCTACTTGAACTTCTTGAACTTCTTGAACCTTAATGCTACTTGAACTTCTTGAACCTTCCTGTTACTTGAACTTCTTGAACTTCTTGAACCTTCCTGCTACTTGAACTACTTGAACTTCTTGAACCTTCCTGCTACTTGAACTTCTTGAACTTCTTGAACCTTCCTGCTACTTGAACTTCTTGAACCTTCCTGCTACTTGAACTTCTTGAACCTTCCTGCCACTTTAACTTCTTGAACTTCTTGAACCTTCCTGCTACTTGAAATTCTTGAAACTTCCTGCTACTTGAACTTCTTGAACTTCTTGAACCTTCCTGCTACTTGAACTTCTTTAACTTCTTGAACCTTCCTGCTACTTGAAATTCTTGAACTTCTTGAACCTTCCTGCTACTTGAAATTCTTGAAACTTCCTGCTACTTGAACTTCTTGAACTTCTTGAACCTTCCTGCTACTTGAACTTCTTGAACTTCTTGAACCTTCCTGCTACTTGAACTTCTTGAACTTCATGAACCTTCCTGCTACTTGAACTTCTTGAAATTCTTGAACCTTCCTGCCACTTGAACATCTTGAACCTTCCTGCTACTTGAACTTCTTGAACTTCTTGAACCTTCCTGCTACTTGAACATCTTGAACCTTCCTGCTACTTGAACTTCTTGAACTTCTTAACCCTTCCTGCTACTTGAACTTCTTGAACTTCTTGAACCTTCCTGCTACTTGAACTTCTTGAACCTTCCTGCTACTTGAACTTCTTGAACCTTCCTGCTACTTGAACTTCTTGAACCTTCCTGCTACTTGAACTTCTTGAACCCTCCTGCTACTTGAACTTCTTGAACCTTCCTGCTACTTGAACTTCTTGAACTTCTTGAACCTTCTTGCTACTTGAACTTCTTGAACTTCTTGAATCTATCTGCTACTTGAACTTCTTGAACCTTCCTGCTACTTGAACTTCTTGAACTTCTTGAACCTTCCTGCTACTTGAACTTCTTGAACGTCTTGAACCTTCCTGCTACTTGAACTTCTTGAACTTCTTGAACCTTCCTGCTACTTGAACTTCTTGAACCTTCCTGCTACTTGAACTTCTTGAACCTTCCTGCTACTTGAACTTCTTGAACCTTCCTGCTACTTGAACTTCTTGAACTTTCCTGCTACTTGAACTTCTTGAACCTTCCTGCTACTTGAACTTCTTGAACTTCTTGAACCTTCCTGCTACTTGAACTTCTTGAACTTCTTGAACCTATCTGCTACTTGAACTTCTTGAACCTTCCTGCTACTTGAACTTCTTGAACTTCTTGAACCTTCCTTCTACTTGAACTTCTTGAACCTTCCTGCCACTTGAACTTCTTGAACTTTTTGAACCTTCCTGCTACTTGAACTTCTTGAACTTCTTGAACCTTCCTGCTACTTGAACTTCTTGAACTTCTTGAACCTTCCTGCTACTTGAACTTCTTGAACCTTCCTGCTACTTGAACTTCTTGAACTTCTTGAACCTTCCTGCTACTTGAAATACTTGAACTTCTTGAACCTTCCTGTTACTTGAACTTCTTGAACTTTTCGAACCTTCCTGCTACTTGAACTTCTTGAACCTTCCTGCTACTTGAACTTCTTGAACTTCTTGAACGTTCCTGCTACTAGAAATACTTGAACTTCTTGAACCTTCCTGTTACTTGAACTTCTTGAACTTCTTGAAATTTTCTGCTACTTGAACTTCTTGAACCTCCCTGCTACTTGAACTTCTTGAACCTTCCTGCTACTTGAAGTTCTTGACCTTCTTGAACCTTCCTGCTACTTGAACTCCTTGAACCTTCCTGCTACTTGAACTTCTAGAACTTATTGACCCTTCCTGCTACTAGAACTTCTTGAACTTCTTGAACCTTCCTGCTACTTGAACTTCTTGAACTTCTTTAACCTTCCTGCTACTTGAACTTCTTGAACTTCTTGAACCTTCCTGCTACCTGAACTTTTTGAACTTCTTGAACCTTCCTGCAACGTGAACTTTCTGAACCTTCCTGCTACTTGAACTTCTTGAACCTTCCTGCTACTTGAACTTCTTGAACATTCATGCTACTTGAACTTCTTGAACCTTCCTGCTACTTGAACTTCTTGAACCTTCCTGCTACTTGTACTACTTGAACTTCTTGAACCTTCCTGCTACTCGAACTTTTTGAACCTTCCTGCTACTTGAACTTCTTGAACTTCTTGAACCTTCCTGCTACTTGAACTTCTTGAACCTTCCTGCTACTTGAACTTCTTAAACTTCTCGAATCTTCCTGCTACTTGAACTTCTTGAACTTTTTGAACCTTCCTGCTACTTGAAATTCTTGAACCTTCCTGCTACTTGAACTTCTTGAACCTTCCTGCTACCATAACTTCTTGAACTTCTTGAACCTTTCTGCTACTTGAACTTCTTGAACCTTCCTGCTACTTAAACTTCTTGAACTTCTTTAACCTTCCTGCTACTTAAACTTCTTGAACCTTCCTGCTACTTGAACTTCTTGAACTTCTTGAACCTTCCTGCTACTTGAACTTTTTGAACCTTCCTGCTATTTGAACTTCTTGAACCTTCCCGTTACTTGAACTTCTTTAACTTTTTGAACCTTCCTGCTACTTGAACTTCTTGAACCTTCCTGCTACAAGAACTTTTTGAACTTCTTGAACCTTCCTGCTACTTGAACTTTTTGAACTTCTTGATCCTTCCTGCTACTTGAACATCTTGAACTTCATGAACCTTCCTGCTACTTGAACTTCTTGAACCTTCCTGCCAATTGATTTCTTGAACCTTCCTGCTACTTGAACTTCTTGAACCTTCCTGCTACTTGAAATTTTGAACCTTACTGCTTCTTGAACTTCTTGAACCTTCCTTCTACTTGAATTTCTTGAACTTCTTGAACCTTCCTGCTACTTGATCTTCTTGAACCTTCCTGCTACTTGAACTTCTTGAACCTTCCTGCTACTTGAACTTTTTGAACTTCTTGAACCTTCCTGCTACTTGAACTTATTGAACCTTCCTGCTAGCTGAACTTCTTGAACTTCTTGAACCTTCCTGCTACTTGAACTTCTTGAACCTTCCTGCTATTTGAACTTCTTGACACTTCCTGCTACTTGAATTTCTTGAACTTCTTGAACCTTCCTGCTACTGGAACTTCTTGAACCTTCCTGCTATTTGAACTTCTTGAAACTTCCTGCTACTTGAACTTCTTGAACTTCTTGAACCTTCCTGTTACTTGAACTTTTCGAACGTCTCGAACCTTCCTGCTACTTGAACTTCTTGAACTTCTTGAACCTTCCTGCTACTTGAACTTCTTGAACGTCTTGAACCTTCCTGCTACTTGAACTTCTTGAACTTCCTGAACCTTCCTGCTACTTGAACTTCTTGAACCTTCCTGCTTCTAGAACTTCTTGAACCTTCCTGCTACTTGAACTTCTTGAACCTTCCTGCTACTTGAACTTCTTGAACTTCTTGAACCTTCCTGCTACTTTAACTTCTTGAACTTCTTGAACCTTCCTGCTACTTGAACTTCTTGAACTTCTTGAACCTTCCTGCTACTTGAACTTCTTGAACTTCTTGTACCTTTCTGCAACTTGAACTTCTTAAGCCTTCCTGCTACCTGAACTTCTTGAACTTTTTGACCGTTCCTGCTACTGGAACTTCTTGAACGTCTTGAACCTTCCTGCTACATGAACTTCTTGAACTTCTTGAACCTGCCTGCTACTTGAACATCTTGAACTTTTTGAACCTTCCTGCTACTTGAACTTCTTGAACTTCTTGAACCTTCCTGCTACTTGAACTTCTTGAACTTCTTGAACCTTCCTGCTACTTGAACTTCTTGAACTTCTTGAACCTTCCTGCTACTTGAACTTCTTGAACCTTCCTGCTACTTGAACTTCTTGAACTTCTTGAACCTTCCTGCTACTTGAAATACTTGAACTTCTTTAACCTTCCTGTTACATGAACTTCTTGAACTTCTTGAACCTTCCTGCTACTTGAACTTCTTGAACCTTCCTGCTACTTGAACTTCTTGAACTTCTTGAACCTTCCTGCTACTTGAAATACTTGAACTTCTTGAACCTTCCTGTTACTTGAACTTCTTGAACTTCTTGAACCTTCCTGCTACTAAAACTTTTAGACCCTTCCTGCTACTTGAACTTCTCGAACCTTCCTGCTACTTGAAGTTCTTAAACTTCTTGAACCTTCCTGCTACTTGAACTTCTTGAACTTCTTGACCCTTCCTGCTACTTGAACATCTTGAACTTCATGAACCTTCCTGCTACTTGAACTTCTTGAACCTTCCTGCCAATTGATTTCTTGAACCTTCCTGCTACTTGAACTTCTTGAACCTTCCTGCTACTTGAACTTTTTGAACCTTCCTGCTTCTTGAACTTCTTGAACCTTCCTTCTACTTGAATTTCTTGAACTTCTTGAACCTTCCTGCTACTTGATCTTCTTGAACCTTCCTGCTACTTGAACTTCTTGAACCTTCCTGCTACTTGAACTTTTTGAACTTCTTGAACCTTCCTGCTACTTGAACTTCTTGAACCTTCCTGCTAGCTGAACTTCTTGAACTTCTTGAACCTTCCTGCTACTCGAACTTCTTGAACCTTCCTGCTATTTGAACTTCTTGAAACTTCCTGCTACTTGAACTTCTTGAACTTCTTGAACCTTCCTGCTACTGGAACTTCTTGAACCTTCCTGCTATTTGAACTTCTTGAAACTTCCTGCTACTTGAACTTCTTGAACTTCTTGAACCTTCCTGTTACTTGAACTTTTCGAACGTCTTGAACCTTCCTGCTACTTGAACTTCTTGAACTTCTTGAACCTTCCTGCTACTTGAACTTCTTGAACGTCTTGAACCTTCCTGCTACTTGAACTTCTTGAACTTCCTGAACCTTCCTGCTACTTGAACTTCTTGAACCTTCCTGCTTCTTGAACTTCTTGAACCTTCCTGCTACTTGAACTTCTTGAACCTTCCTGCTACTTGAACTTCTTGAACTTCTTGAACCTTCCTGCTACTTTAACTTCTTGAACTTCTTGAACCTTCCTGCTACTTGAACTTCTTGAACTTCTTGAACCTTCCTGCTACTTGAACTTCTTGAACTTCTTGTACCTTTCTGCAACTTGAACTTCTTAAGCCTTCCTGCTACCTGAACTTCTTGAACTTTTTGACCGTTCCTGCTACTGGAACTTCTTGAACGTCTTGAACCTTCCTGCTACATGAACTTCTTGAACTTCTTGAACCTGCCTGCTACTTGAACATCTTGAACTTTTTGAACCTTCCTGCTACTTGAACTTCTTGAACTTCTTGAACCTTCCTGCTACTTGAACTTCTTGAACTTCTTGAACCTTCCTGCTACTTGAACTTCTTGAACTTCTTGAACCTTCCTGCTACTTGAACTTCTTGAACCTTCCTGCTACTTGAACGTTTTGAACTTCTTGAACCTTCCTGCTACTTGAAATACTTGAACTTCTTTAACCTTCCTGTTACATGAACTTCTTGAACTTCTTGAACCTTCCTGCTACTTGAACTTCTTGAACCTTCCTGCTACTTGAACTTCTTGAACTTCTTGAACCTTCCTGCTACTTGAAATACTTGAACTTCTTGAACCTTCCTGTTACTTGAACTTCTTGAACTTCTTGAACCTTCCTGCTACTAAAACTTTTAGACCCTTCCTGCTACTTGAACTTCTAGAACCTTCCTGCTACTTGAAGTGCTTGAACTTCTTGAACCTTCCTGCTACTTGAACTTCTTGAACTTCTTGACCCTTCCTGCTACTTGAACTTATTGAACTTCTTGAACCTTCCTGCTACTTGAACTTCTTGAACTTCTTCAACCTTCCTGCTACTTGAACTTCTTGAACTTCTTGAACCTTCCTGCTACTTGAACTTTTTGAACTTCTTGAACCTTCCTGTTACTTGAACTTCTTGAACCTTCCTGCTACTCGAACTTCTTGGACCTTCCTGCTACTTGAACTTCTTGAACTTTCCTGCTACTTGAACTTCTTGAACCTTACTGCTTCTTGAACTTTTCGAACTTCTTGAACCTTCCTGCTAAATGAACTTCTTGAACTTCTTGAACCTTCCTGCTACTTGAACTTTTTGAACTTCTTTAACCTTCCTGCTACCTGAACTTTTTGAACTTCTTGAACCTTCCTGCTACTTGAACTTCTAGAACCTTCCTGCTACTTGAACTTCTTGAACCTTCCTGCTACTTTAACTTCTTGAACTTCTTGAACCTTTCTGCTACTTGAACTTCTTGAACCTTCCTGCTACCTGAACTACTTGAACTTCCTGCACCTTCCTGCTGCTTGAACTTCTTGAACCTTCCTGCTACTAGAACTTCTTGAACTTCTTGAACCTTCCTGCTACTTGAACTTCTTGAACCTTCTTGCTGCTTGAACTTCTTGGACTTTCCTGCTACTTGAACTTCTTGAACCTTCATGCTACTTGAACTTCTTTAACTTATTGAACCTTTCTGCTGCTTGAACTTCTTGAACCTTCCTGCTACCTGAACTACTTGAACTTCCTGCACCTTCCTGCTGCTTGAACTTCTTGAACCTTCCTGCTACTAGAACTTCTTGAACTTCTTGAACCTTCCTGCTACTTGAACTTCTTGAACTTCTTTAACCTTCCTGCTACTTGAACTTCTTGAACTTCTTGAACCTTCCTGCTACCTGAACTTTTTGAACTTCTTGAACCTTCCTGCTACGTGAACTTCCTGAACCTTCCTGCTACTTGAACTTCTTGAACCTTCCTGCTACTTGAACTTCTTGAACATTCATGCTACTTGAACTTCTTGAACCTTCCTGCTACTTGAACTTCTTGAACCTTCCTGCTACTTGTACTACTTGAACTTCTTGAACCTTCCTGCTACTCGAACTTCTTGAACCTTCCTGCTACTTGAACTTCTTGAACTTCTTGAACCTTCCTGCTACTTGAACTTCTTGAACCTTCCTGCTACTTGAACTTCTTGAACCTTCCTGCTACTTGAACTTCTTAAACTTCTCGAATCTTCCTGCTACTTGAACTTCTTGAACTTTTTGAACCTTCCTGCTACTTGAACTTCTTGAACCTTCCTGCTACATGAACTTCTTGAACCTTCCTGCTACCTGAACTTCTTGAACTTCTTGAACCTTTCTGCTATTTGAACTTCTTGAACCTTCCTGCTAATTGAACTTCTTGAACTTCTTGAACCTTCCTGCTACTTGAACTTTTTGAACCTTTCTGCTATTTGAACTTCTTGAACCTTCTTGCTACTTGAACTTCTTGAAATTCTTGAACCTTTCTGCTACTTGAACTTCTTGAACCTTCATGCTACTTGAACTTCTTGAACTTCTTGAACCTTCCTGCTACTTGAAATTCTTGAACTTCTTGAACCTTCCTGCTACTTGAACTTCTTGAACCTTCCTGCTACTTGAATTCTTTGAACTTCTTGAACCTTCCTGCTACTTGAACTTCTTGAACTTCTTGAACCTTCCTGCTACTTGAACTTCTTGAACCTTCCTGCCACTTGAACTTCTAGAACTTCTTGAACCGGCCTGCTACTTGAAATTCTTGAACCTTCTTGCTACTTGAACTTCTTGAACTTCTTGAACCTTCCTGCTACTTGAACTTCTTGAACTTCTTGAACCTTCCTGCTACTTGAACTTCTTGAACCTTCCTTCTACTTGAACTTCTTAAACTTCTCGAACCTTCCTGCTACTTGAAATTGTTGAACTTCTTGAACCTTCCTGCTACTTGAACTTCTTGAACTTCTTGAACCTTCCTGCTACTTGAACTGCTTTAACCTTCATGCTTCTTGAACTTCTTGAAACTTCCTGCTACATGAACTTCTTGAACTTCTTGAACCTTCCTGCTACTTGAACTTCCTGCACCTTCCTGCTGCTTGAACTTCTTGAACCTTCCTGCTACTAGAACTTCTTGAACTTCTTGAACCTTCCTGCTACTTGAACTTCTTGAACCTTCTTGCTGCTTGAACTTCTTGAACTTTCCTGCTACTTGAACTTCTTGAACCTTCATGCTACTTGAACTTCTTGAACTTATTGAACCTTTCTGCTGCTTGAACTTTATGAACCTTCCTGCTACCTGAACTACTTGAACTTCCTGCACCTTCCTGCTGCTTGAACTTCTTGAACCTTCCTGCTACTAGAACTTCTTGAACTTCTTGAACCTTCCTGCTACTTGAACTTCTTGAACTTCTTTAACCTTCCTGCTACTTGAACTTCTTGAACTTCTTGAACCTTCCTGCTACCTGAACTTTTTGAACTTCTTGAACCTTCCTGCTACGTGAACTTCCTGAACCTTCCTGCTACTTGAACTTCTTGAACCTTCCTGCTACTTGAACTTCTTGAACATTCATGCTACTTGAACTTCTTGAACCTTCCTGCTACTTGAACTTCTTGAACCTTCCTGCTACTTGTACTACTTGAACTTCTTGAACCTTCCTGCTACTCGAACTTCTTGAACCTTCCTGCTACTTGAACTTCTTGAACTTCTTGAACCTTCCTGCTACTTGAACTTCTTGAACCTTCCTGCTACTTGAACTTCTTGAACCTTCCTGCTACTTGAACTTCTTAAACTTCTCGAATCTTCCTGCTACTTGAACTTCTTGAACTTTTTGAACCTTCCTGCTACTTGAACTTCTTGAACCTTCCTGCTACTTGAACTTCTTGAACCTTCCTGCTACCTGAACTTCTTGAACTTCTTGAACCTTTCTGCTATTTGAACTTCTTGAACCTTCCTGCTAATTGAACTTCTTGAACTTCTTTAACCTTCCTGCTACTTAAACTTCTTGAACCTTCCTGCTACTTGAACTTCTTGAACTTCTTGAACCTTCCTGCTACTTGAACTTTTTGAACCTTTCTGCTATTTGAACTTCTTGAACCTTCTTGCTACTTGATCTTCTTGAAATTCTTGAACCTTTCTGCTACTTGAACTTCTTGAACCTTCATGCTACTTGAACTTCTTGAACTTCTTGAACCTTCCTGCTACTTGAAATTCTTGAACTTCTTGAACCTTCCTGCTACTTGAACTTCTTGAACCTTCCTGCTACTTGAATTCTTTGAACTTCTTGAACCTTCCTGCTACCTGAACTTCTTGAACTTCTTGAACCTTCCTGCTACTTGAACTACTTGAACCTTCCTGCCACTTGAACTTCTAGAACTTCTTGAACCGGCCTGCTACTTGAAATTCTTGAACCTTCTTGCTACTTGAACTTCTTGAACTTCTTGAACCTTCCTGCTACTTGAACTTCTTGAACTTCTTGAACCTTCCTGCTACTTGAACTTCTTGAACCTTCCTTCTACTTGAACTTCTTAAACTTCTCGAACCTTCCTGCTACTTGAAATTGTTGAACTTCTTGAACCTTCCTGCTACTTGAACTTCTTGAACTTCTTGAACCTTCCTGCTACTTGAACTGCTTTAACCTTCATGCTTCTTGAACTTCTTGAAACTTCCTGCTACATGAACTTCTTGAACTTCTTGAACCTTCCTGCTACTTGAACTTCCTGCACCTTCCTGCTGCTTGAACTTCTTGAACCTTCCTGCTACTAGAACTTCTTGAACTTCTTGAACCTTCCTGCTACTTGAACTTCTTGAACCTTCTTGCTGCTTGAACTTCTTGAACTTTCCTGCTACTTGAACTTCTTGAACCTTCATGCTACTTGAACTTCTTGAACTTATTAAACCTTTCTGCTGCTTGAACTTCATGAACCTTCCTGCTACCTGAACTACTTGAACTTCCTGCACCTTCCTGCTGCTTGAACTTCTTGAACCTTCCTGCTACTAGAACTTCTTGAACTTCTTGAACCTTCCTGCTACTTGAACTTCTTGAACTTCTTTAACCTTCCTGCTACTTGAACTTCTTGAACTTCTTGAACCTTCCTGCTACCTGAACTTTTTGAACTTCTTGAACCTTCCTGCTACGTGAACTTCCTGAACCTTCCTGCTACTTGAACTTCTTGAACCTTCCTTCTACTTGAACTTCTTGAACATTCATGCTACTTGAACTTCTTGAACCTTCCTGCTACTTGAACTTCTTGAACCTTCCTGCTACTTGTACTACTTGAACTTCTTGAACCTTCCTGCTACTCGAACTTCTTGAACCTTCCTGCTACTTGAACTTCTTGAACTTCTTGAACCTTCCTGCTACTTGAACTTCTTGAACCTTCCTGCTACTTGAACTTCTTGAACCTTCCTGCTACTTGAACTTCTTAAACTTCTCGAATCTTCCTGCTACTTGAACTTCTTGAACTTTTTGAACCTTCCTGCTACTTGAACTTCTTGAACCTTCCTGCTACTTGAACTTCTTGAACCTTCCTGCTACCTGAACTTTTTGAACTTCTTGAACCTTTCTGCTATTTGAACTTCTTGAACCTTCCTGCTAATTGAACTTCTTGAACTTCTTTAACCTTCCTGCTACTTAAACTTCTTGAACCTTCCTGCTACTTGAACTTCTTGAACTTCTTGAACCTTCCTGCTACTTGAACTTTTTGAACCTTTCTGCTATTTGAACTTCTTGAACCTTCTTGCTACTTGAACTTCTTGAAATTCTTGAACCTTTCTGCTACTTGAACTTCTTGAACCTTCATGCTACTTGAACTTCTTGAACTTCTTGAACCTTCCTGCTACTTGAAATTCTTGAACTTCTTGAACCTTCCTGCTACTTGAACTTCTTGAACCTTCCTGCTACTTGAATTCTTTGAACTTCTTGAACCTTCCTGCTACTTGAACTTCTTGAACTTCTTGAACCTTCCTGCTACTTGAACTTCTTGAACCTTCCTGCTACTTGAACTTCTTGAACCTTCCTGCCACTTGAACTTCTAGAACTTCTTGAACCGGCCTGCTACTTGAAATTCTTGAACCTTCTTGCTACTTGAACTTCTTGAACTTCTTGAACCTTCCTGCTACTTGAACTTCTTGAACTTCTTGAACCTTCCTGCTACTTGAACTTCTTGAACCTTCCTTCTACTTGAACTTCTTAAACTTCTCGAACCTTCCTGCTACTTGAAATTCTTGAACTTCTTGAACCTTCCTGCTACTTGAACTGCTTTAACCTTCATGCTTCTTGAACTTCTTGAAACTTCCTGCTACATGAACTTCTTGAACTTCTTGAACCTTCCTGCTACTTGAACTTCTTGAACCTTATTGCTACGTGAACTGCTTGAACCTTCCTGCTGCTTGAACTTCTTGAACTTCTTGAACCTTCCTGCTACTCGAACTTTTTGAACCTTCCTGCTACTTGAACTTCTTGAACTTCTTGAACCTTCCTGCTACTTGAACTTCTTGAACCTTCCTGCTACTTGAACTTCTTAAACTTCTCGAATCTTCCTGCTACTTGAACTTCTTGAACTTTTTGAACCTTCCTGCTACTTGAACTTCTTGAACCTTCCTGCTACTTGAACTTCTTGAACCTTCCTGCTACCTGAACTTCTTGAACTTCTTGAACCTTTCTGCTACTTGAACTTCTTGAACCTTCCTGCTACTTGAACTTCTTGAACTTCTTTAACCTTCCTGCTACTTAAACTTCTTGAACCTTCCTGCTACTTGAACTTCTTGAACTTCTTGAACCTTCCTGCTACTTGAACTTTTTGAACCTTCCTGCTATTTGAACTTCTTGAACCTTCCCGTTACTTGAACTTCTTTAACTTCTTGAACCTTCCTGCTACTTGAACTTCTTGAACCTTCCTGCTACAAGAACTTTTTGAACTTCTTGAACCTTCCTGCTACTTGAACTTTTTGAACTTCTTGATCCTTCCTGCTACTTGAACATCTTGAACTTCATGAACCTTCCTGCTACTTGAACTTCTTGAACCTTCCTGCCAATTGATTTCTTGAACCTTCCTGCTACTTGAACTTCTTGAACCTTCCTGCTACTTGAACTTTTTGAACCTTCCTGCTTCTTGAACTTCTTGAACCTTCCTTCTACTTGAATTTCTTGAACTTCTTGAACCTTCCTGCTACTTGAACTTCTTGAACCTTCCTGCTACTTGAACTTCTTGAACCTTCCTGCTACTTGAACTTTTTGAACTTCTTGAACCTTCCTGCTACTTGAACTTCTTGAACCTTCCTGCTAGCTGAACTTCTTGAACTTCTTGAACCTTCCTGCTACTTGAACTTCTTGAACTTCTTGAACCTTTCTGCTACTTGAACTTCTTGAACCTTCCTGCTACTTGAACTTCTTGAACATTCCTGCTACTTGAAATTCTTGAACTTCTTGAACCTTCCTGCTACTTGAACTTTTCGAACTTCTTGAACCTTCCTGCTACTTGAACTTCTTGAACTTCTTGAACCTTCCTGCTACTCGAACTCTTTGAACTTCTTGAACCTTTCTGCTACTTGAACTTCTTGAACTTCTTGAACCTTCCTGCTACTTGAACTTCTTGAACCTTCCTGCCACTTGAACTTCTTGAACTTCTTGAACCTTCCTGCTACTTGAAATTCTTGAACCTTCTTGCTACTTGAACTTCTTGAACTTCTTGAACCTTCCTGCTACTTGAACTTCTTGAACTTCTTGAACCTTCCTGCTACTTGAATTTCTTGAACTTCTTGTACCTTCCTGCTACTTGAACTTCTTGAACTTTCTTTCTACTTGAACATCTTGAACTTCTTGAACCTTCCTGCTACTTGAACTTCTTGAACCTTCCTGCTACTTGAACTTCTTGAACTTCTTGAACCTTCCTGCTACTTGAACTTCTTGAACTTTTTGAACCTTCCTGCTACTTGAACTTCTTGAACTTCTTGAACCTTCCTGCTACTTGAACTTCTTGAACCTTCCTGCTAATGGAACTTCTTGAACCTTCCTGCTATTTGAACTTCTTGAAACTTCCTGCTACTTGAACTTTTTGAACTTCTTGAACCTTCCTGCTACTGGAACTTCTTGAACCTTCCTGCTATTTGAACTTCTTGAAACTTCCTGCTACTTGAACTTCTTGAACTTCTTGAACCTTCCTGTTACTTGAACTTTTCGAACGTCTTGAACCTTCCTGCTACTTGAACTTCTTGAACTTCTTGAACCTTCCTGCTACTTGAACTTCTTGAACGTCTTGAACCTTCCTGCTACTTAAACTTCTTGAACTTCCTGAACCTTCCTGCTACTTGAACTTCTTGAACCTTCCTGCTTCTTGAACTTCTTGAACCTTCCTGCTACTTGAACTTCTTGAACCTTCCTGCTACTTGAACTTCTTGAACTTCTTGAACCTTCCTGCTACTTTAACTTCTTGAACTTCTTGAACCTTCCTGCTACTTGAACTTCTTGAACTTCTTGAACCTTCCTGCTACTTGAACTTCTTGAACTTCTTGTACCTTTCTGCAACTTGAACTTCTTAAGCCTTCCTGCTACCTGAACTTCTTGAACTTTTTGACCGTTCCTGCTACTGGAACTTCTTGAACGTCTTGAACCTTCCTGCTACATGAACTTCTTGAACTTCTTGAACCAGCCTGCTACTTGAACATCTTGAACTTTTTGAACCTTCCTGCTACTTGAACTTCTTGAACTTCTTGAACCTTCCTGCTACTTGAACTTCTTGAACTTCTTGAACCTTCCTGCTACTTGAACTTCTTGAACCTTCCTGCTACTTGAACTTCTTGAACTTCTTGAACCTTCCTGCTACTTGAAATACTTGAACTTCTTTAACCTTCCTGTTACATGAACTTCTTGAACTTCTTGAACCTTCCTGCTACTTGAATTTCTTGAACTTCTTGAACCTTCCTGCTACTTGAAATACTTGAACTTCTTGAACCTTCCTGTTACTTGAACTTCTTGAACTTCTTGAACCTTCCTGCTACTAAAACTTTTAGACCCTTCCTGCTACTTGAACTTCTTGAACCTTCCTGCTACTTGAAGTTCTTGAACTTCTTGAACCTTCCTTCTACTTGAACTTCTCGAACCTTCCTGCTACTTGAACTTCTTGAACTTCTTGACCCTTCCTGCTACTTGAACATATTGAACTTCTTGAACCTTCCTGCTACTTGAACTTCTTGAACTTCTTCAACCTTCCTGCTACTTGAACTTCTTGAACTTCTTGAACCTTCCTGCTACTTGAACTTTTTGAACTTCTTGAACCTTCCTGCTACTTGAACTTCTTGAACCTTCCTGCTACTCGAACTTTTCGGACCTTCCTGCTACTTGAACTTCTTGAACTTTCCTGCTACTTGAACTTCTTGAACCTTACTGCTTCTTGAACTTTTTGAACTTCTTGAACCTTCCTGCTAAATGAACTTCTTGAACTTCTTGAACCTTCCTGCTACTTGAACTTTTTGAACTTCTTTAACCTTCCTGCTACTTGAACTTTTTGAACTTCTTGAACCTTCCTGCTACTTGAACTTCTAGAACCTTCCTGCTACTTGAACTTCTTGAACCTTCCTGCTACTTGAACTTCTTGAACTTCTTGAACCTTTCTGCTACTTGAACTTCTTGAACCTTCCTGCTACCTGAACTACTTGAACTTCCTGCACCTTCCTGCTGCTTGAACTTCATGAACCTTCCTGCTACTAGAACTTCTTGAACTTCTTGAACCTTCCTGCTACTTGAACTTCTTGAACCTTCTTGCTGCTTGAACTTCTTGAACTTTCCTGCTACTTGAACTTCTTGAACCTTCATGCTACTTGAACTTCTTGAACTTATTGAACCTTTCTGCTGCTTGAACTTCTTGAACCTTCCTGCTACCTGAACTACTTGAACTTCCTGCACCTTCCTGCTGCTTGAACTTCTTGAACCTTCCTGCTACTAGAACTTCTTGAACTTCTTGAACCTTCCTGCTACTTGAACTTCTTGAACTTCTTTAACCTTCCTGCTACTTGAACTTCTTGAACTTCTTGAACCTTCCTGCTACCTGAACTTTTTGAACTTCTTGAACCTTCCTGCTACGTGAACTTCCTGAACCTTCCTGCTACTTGAACTTCTTGAACCTTCCTGCTACTTGAACTTCTTGAACATTCATGCTTCTTGAACTTCTTGAACCTTCCTGCTACTTGAACTTCTTGAACCTTCCTGCTACTTGTACTACTTGAACTTCTTGAACCTTCCTGCTACTCGAACTTCTTGAACCTTCCTGCTACTTGAACTTCTTGAACTTCTTGAACCTTCCTGCTACTTGAACTTCTTGAACCTTCCTGCTACTTGAACTTCTTGAACCTTCCTGCTACTTGAACTTCTTAAACTTCTCGAATCTTCCTGCTACTTGAACTTCTTGAACTTTTTGAACCTTCCTGCTACTTGAACTTCTTGAACCTTCCTGCTACTTGAACTTCTTGAACCTTCCTGCTACCTGAACTTCTTGAACTTCTTGAACCTTTCTGCTATTTGAACTTCTTGAACCTTCCTGCTAATTGAACTTCTTGAACTTCTTTAACCTTCCTGCTACTTAAACTTCTTGAACCTTCCTGCTACTTGAACTTCTTGAACTTCTCGAACCTTCCTGCTACTTGAACTTTTTGAACCTTTCTGCTATTTGAACTTCTTGAACCTTCCTGTTACTTGAACTTCTTTAACTTCTTGAACCTTCCTGCTACTTGAACTTTTTGAACTTCTTGAACCTTCCTGCTACTTGAACTTTTTGAACTTCTTGATCCTTCCTGCTACTTGAACTTCTTTAACTTCATGAACCTTCCTGCTACTTGAACTTCTTGAACCTTCCTGCCAATTGATTTCTTGAACCTTCCTGCTACTTGAACTTCTTGAACCTTCCTGCTACTTGAACTTTTTGGACCTTCCTGCTTCTTGAACTTCTTGAACCTTCCTTCTACTTGAATTTCTTGAACTTCTTGAACCTTCATGCTACTTGAACTTCTTGAACTTATTGAACCTTTCTGCTGCTTGAACTTTATGAACCTTCCTGCTACCTGAACTACTTGAACTTCCTGCACCTTCCTGCTGCTTGAACTTCTTGAACCTTCCTGCTACTAGAACTTCTTGAACTTCTTGAACCTTCCTGCTACTTGAACTTCTTGAACTTCTTTAACCTTCCTGCTACTTGAACTTCTTGAACTTCTTGAACCTTCCTGCTACCTGAACTTTTTGAACTTCTTGAACCTTCCTGCTACGTGAACTTCCTGAACCTTCCTGCTACTTGAACTTCTTGAACCTTCCTGCTACTTGAACTTCTTGAACATTCATGCTACTTGAACTTCTTGAACCTTCCTGCTACTTGAACTTCTTGAACCTTCCTGCTACTTGTACTACTTGAACTTCTTGAACCTTCCTGCTACTCGAACTTCTTGAACCTTCCTGCTACTTGAACTTCTTGAACTTCTTGAACCTTCCTGCTACTTGAACTTCTTGAACCTTCCTGCTACTTGAACTTCTTGAACCTTCCTGCTACTTGAACTTCTTAAACTTCTCGAATCTTCCTGCTACTTGAACTTCTTGAACTTTTTGAACCTTCCTGCTACTTGAACTTCTTGAACCTTCCTGCTACTTGAACTTCTTGAACCTTCCTGCTACCTGAACTTCTTGAACTTCTTGAACCTTTCTGCTATTTGAACTTCTTGAACCTTCCTGCTAATTGAACTTCTTGAACTTCTTTAACCTTCCTGCTACTTAAACTTCTTGAACCTTCCTGCTACTTGAACTTCTTGAACTTCTTGAACCTTCCTGCTACTTGAACTTTTTGAACCTTTCTGCTATTTGAACTTCTTGAACCTTCTTGCTACTTGAACTTCTTGAAATTCTTGAACCTTTCTGCTACTTGAACTTCTTGAACCTTCATGCTACTTGAACTTCTTGAACTTCTTGAACCTTCCTGCTACTTGAAATTCTTGAACTTCTTGAACCTTCCTGCTACTTGAACTTCTTGAACCTTCCTGCTACTTGAATTCTTTGAACTTCTTGAACCTTCCTGCTACCTGAACTTCTTGAACTTCTTGAACCTTCCTGCTACTTGAACTTCTTGAACCTTCCTGCCACTTGAACTTCTAGAACTTCTTGAACCGGCCTGCTACTTGAAATTCTTGAACCTTCTTGCTACTTGAACTTCTTGAACTTCTTGAACCTTCCTGCTACTTGAACTTCTTGAACTTCTTGAACCTTCCTGCTACTTGAACTTCTTGAACCTTCCTTCTACTTGAACTTCTTAAACTTCTCGAACCTTCCTGCTACTTGAAATTGTTGAACTTCTTGAACCTTCCTGCTACTTGAACTTCTTGAACTTCTTGAACCTTCCTGCTACTTGAACTGCTTTAACCTTCATGCTTCTTGAACTTCTTGAAACTTCCTGCTACATGAACTTCTTGAACTTCTTGAACCTTCCTGCTACTTGAACTTCCTGCACCTTCCTGCTGCTTGAACTTCTTGAACCTTCCTGCTACTAGAACTTCTTGAACTTCTTGAACCTTCCTGCTACTTGAACTTCTTGAACCTTCTTGCTGCTTGAACTTCTTGAACTTTCCTGCTACTTGAACTTCTTGAACCTTCATGCTACTTGAACTTCTTGAACTTATTAAACCTTTCTGCTGCTTGAACTTCATGAACCTTCCTGCTACCTGAACTACTTGAACTTCCTGCACCTTCCTGCTGCTTGAACTTCTTGAACCTTCCTGCTACTAGAACTTCTTGAACTTCTTGAACCTTCCTGCTACTTGAACTTCTTGAACTTCTTTAACCTTCCTGCTACTTGAACTTCTTGAACTTCTTGAACCTTCCTGCTACCTGAACTTTTTGAACTTTTTGAACCTTCCTGCTACGTGAACTTCCTGAACCTTCCTGCTACTTGAACTTCTTGAACCTTCCTTCTACTTGAACTTCTTGAACATTCATGCTACTTGAACTTCTTGAACCTTCCTGCTACTTGAACTTCTTGAACCTTCCTGCTACTTGTACTACTTGAACTTCTTGAACCTTCCTGCTACTCGAACTTCTTGAACCTTCCTGCTACTTGAACTTCTTGAACTTCTTGAACCTTCCTGCTACTTGAACTTCTTGAACCTTCCTGCTACTTGAACTTCTTGAACCTTCCTGCTACTTGAACTTCTTAAACTTCTCGAATCTTCCTGCTACTTGAACTTCTTGAACTTTTTGAACCTTCCTGCTACTTGAACTTCTTGAACCTTCCTGCTACTTGAACTTCTTGAACCTTCCTGCTACCTGAACTTTTTGAACTTCTTGAACCTTTCTGCTATTTGAACTTCTTGAACCTTCCTGCTAATTGAACTTCTTGAACTTCTTTAACCTTCCTGCTACTTAAACTTCTTGAACCTTCCTGCTACTTGAACTTCTTGAACTTCTTGAACCTTCCTGCTACTTGAACTTTTTGAACCTTTCTGCTATTTGAACTTCTTGAACCTTCTTGCTACTTGAACTTCTTGAAATTCTTGAACCTTTCTGCTACTTGAACTTCTTGAACCTTCATGCTACTTGAACTTCTTGAACTTCTTGAACCTTCCTGCTACTTGAAATTCTTGAACTTCTTGAACCTTCCTGCTACTTGAACTTCTTGAACCTTCCTGCTACTTGAATTCTTTGAACTTCTTGAACCTTCCTGCTACTTGAACTTCTTGAACTTCTTGAACCTTCCTGCTACTTGAACTTCTTGAACCTTCCTGCTACTTGAACTTCTTGAACCTTCCTGCCACTTGAACTTCTAGAACTTCTTGAACCGGCCTGCTACTTGAAATTCTTGAACCTTCTTGCTACTTGAACTTCTTGAACTTCTTGAACCTTCCTGCTACTTGAACTTCTTGAACTTCTTGAACCTTCCTGCTACTTGAACTTCTTGAACCTTCCTTCTACTTGAACTTCTTAAACTTCTCGAACCTTCCTGCTACTTGAAATTCTTGAACTTCTTGAACCTTCCTGCTACTTGAACTGCTTTAACCTTCATGCTTCTTGAACTTCTTGAAACTTCCTGCTACATGAACTTCTTGAACTTCTTGAACCTTCCTGCTACTTGAACTTCTTGAACCTTATTGCTACGTGAACTGCTTGAACCTTCCTGCTGCTTGAACTTCTTGAACTTCTTGAACCTTCCTGCTACTCGAACTTTTTGAACCTTCCTGCTACTTGAACTTCTTGAACTTCTTGAACCTTCCTGCTACTTGAACTTCTTGAACCTTCCTGCTACTTGAACTTCTTAAACTTCTCGAATCTTCCTGCTACTTGAACTTCTTGAACTTTTTGAACCTTCCTGCTACTTGAACTTCTTGAACCTTCCTGCTACTTGAACTTCTTGAACCTTCCTGCTACCTGAACTTCTTGAACTTCTTGAACCTTTCTGCTACTTGAACTTCTTGAACCTTCCTGCTACTTGAACTTCTTGAACTTCTTTAACCTTCCTGCTACTTAAACTTCTTGAACCTTCCTGCTACTTGAACTTCTTGAACTTCTTGAACCTTCCTGCTACTTGAACTTTTTGAACCTTCCTGCTATTTGAACTTCTTGAACCTTCCCGTTACTTGAACTTCTTTAACTTCTTGAACCTTCCTGCTACTTGAACTTCTTGAACCTTCCTGCTACAAGAACTTTTTGAACTTCTTGAACCTTCCTGCTACTTGAACTTTTTGAACTTCTTGATCCTTCCTGCTACTTGAACATCTTGAACTTCATGAACCTTCCTGCTACTTGAACTTCTTGAACCTTCCTGCCAATTGATTTCTTGAACCTTCCTGCTACTTGAACTTCTTGAACCTTCCTGCTACTTGAACTTTTTGAACCTTCCTGCTTCTTGAACTTCTTGAACCTTCCTTCTACTTGAATTTCTTGAACTTCTTGAACCTTCCTGCTACTTGAACTTCTTGAACCTTCCTGCTACTTGAACTTCTTGAACCTTCCTGCTACTTGAACTTTTTGAACTTCTTGAACCTTCCTGCTACTTGAACTTCTTGAACCTTCCTGCTAGCTGAACTTCTTGAACTTCTTGAACCTTCCTGCTACTTGAACTTCTTGAACTTCTTGAACCTTTCTGCTACTTGAACTTCTTGAACCTTCCTGCTACTTGAACTTCTTGAACCTTCCTGCTACTTGAAATTCTTGAACTTCTTGAACCTTCCTGCTACTTGAACTTTTCGAACTTCTTGAACCTTCCTGCTACTTGAACTTCTTGAACTTCTTGAACCTTCCTGCTACTCGAACTCTTTGAACTTCTTGAACCTTTCTGCTACTTGAACTTCTTGAACTTCTTGAACCTTCCTGCTACTTGAACTTCTTGAACCTTCCTGCCACTTGAACTTCTTGAACTTCTTGAACCTTCCTGCTACTTGAAATTCTTGAACCTTCTTGCTACTTGAACTTCTTGAACTTCTTGAACCTTCCTGCTACTTGAACTTCTTGAACTTCTTGAACCTTCCTGCTACTTGAATTTCTTGAACTTCTTGTACCTTCCTGCTACTTGAACTTCTTGAACTTTCTTTCTACTTGAACATCTTGAACTTCTTGAACCTTCCTGCTACTTGAACTTCTTGAACCTTCCTGCTACTTGAACTTCTTGAACTTCTTGAACCTTCCTGCTACTTGAACTTCTTGAACTTTTTGAACCTTCCTGCTACTTGAACTTCTTGAACTTCTTGAACCTTCCTGCTACTTGAACTTCTTGAACCTTCCTGCTAATGGAACTTCTTGAACCTTCCTGCTATTTGAACTTCTTGAAACTTCCTGCTACTTGAACTTTTTGAACTTCTTGAACCTTCCTGCTACTGGAACTTCTTGAACCTTCCTGCTATTTGAACTTCTTGAAACTTCCTGCTACTTGAACTTCTTGAACTTCTTGAACCTTCCTGTTACTTGAACTTTTCGAACGTCTTGAACCTTCCTGCTACTTGAACTTCTTGAACTTCTTGAACCTTCCTGCTACTTGAACTTCTTGAACGTCTTGAACCTTCCTGCTACTTAAACTTCTTGAACTTCCTGAACCTTCCTGCTACTTGAACTTCTTGAACCTTCCTGCTTCTTGAACTTCTTGAACCTTCCTGCTACTTGAACTTCTTGAACCTTCCTGCTACTTGAACTTCTTGAACTTCTTGAACCTTCCTGCTACTTTAACTTCTTGAACTTCTTGAACCTTCCTGCTACTTGAACTTCTTGAACTTCTTGAACCTTCCTGCTACTTGAACTTCTTGAACTTCTTGTACCTTTCTGCAACTTGAACTTCTTAAGCCTTCCTGCTACCTGAACTTCTTGAACTTTTTGACCGTTCCTGCTACTGGAACTTCTTGAACGTCTTGAACCTTCCTGCTACATGAACTTCTTGAACTTCTTGAACCAGCCTGCTACTTGAACATCTTGAACTTTTTGAACCTTCCTGCTACTTGAACTTCTTGAACTTCTTGAACCTTCCTGCTACTTGAACTTCTTGAACTTCTTGAACCTTCCTGCTACTTGAACTTCTTGAACCTTCCTGCTACTTGAACTTCTTGAACTTCTTGAACCTTCCTGCTACTTGAAATACTTGAACTTCTTTAACCTTCATGTTACATGAACTTCTTGAACTTCTTGAACCTTCCTGCTACTTGAATTTCTTGAACTTCTTGAACCTTCCTGCTACTTGAAATACTTGAACTTCTTGAACCTTCCTGTTACTTGAACTTCTTGAACTTCTTGAACCTTCCTGCTACTAAAACTTTTAGACCCTTCCTGCTACTTGAACTTCTTGAACCTTCCTGCTACTTGAAGTTCTTGAACTTCTTGAACCTTCCTTCTACTTGAACTTCTCGAACCTTCCTGCTACTTGAACTTCTTGAACTTCTTGACCCTTCCTGCTACTTGAACATATTGAACTTCTTGAACCTTCCTGCTACTTGAACTTCTTGAACTTCTTCAACCTTCCTGCTACTTGAACTTCTTGAACTTCTTGAACCTTCCTGCTACTTGAACTTTTTGAACTTCTTGAACCTTCCTGCTACTTGAACTTCTTGAACCTTCCTGCTACTCGAACTTTTCGGACCTTCCTGCTACTTGAACTTCTTGAACTTTCCTGCTACTTGAACTTCTTGAACCTTACTGCTTCTTGAACTTTTTGAACTTCTTGAACCTTCCTGCTAAATGAACTTCTTGAACTTCTTGAACCTTCCTGCTACTTGAACTTTTTGAACTTCTTTAACCTTCCTGCTACTTGAACTTTTTGAACTTCTTGAACCTTCCTGCTACTTGAACTTCTAGAACCTTCCTGCTACTTGAACTTCTTGAACCTTCCTGCTACTTGAACTTCTTGAACTTCTTGAACCTTTCTGCTACTTGAACTTCTTGAACCTTCCTGCTACCTGAACTACTTGAACTTCCTGCACCTTCCTGCTGCTTGAACTTCATGAACCTTCCTGCTACTAGAACTTCTTGAACTTCTTGAACCTTCCTGCTACTTGAACTTCTTGAACCTTCTTGCTGCTTGAACTTCTTGAACTTTCCTGCTACTTGAACTTCTTGAACCTTCATGCTACTTGAACTTCTTGAACTTATTGAACCTTTCTGCTGCTTGAACTTCTTGAACCTTCCTGCTACCTGAACTACTTGAACTTCCTGCACCTTCCTGCTGCTTGAACTTCTTGAACCTTCCTGCTACTAGAACTTCTTGAACTTCTTGAACCTTCCTGCTACTTGAACTTCTTGAACTTCTTTAACCTTCCTGCTACTTGAACTTCTTGAACTTCTTGAACCTTCCTGCTACCTGAACTTTTTGAACTTCTTGAACCTTCCTGCTACGTGAACTTCCTGAACCTTCCTGCTACTTGAACTTCTTGAACCTTCCTGCTACTTGAACTTCTTGAACATTCATGCTTCTTGAACTTCTTGAACCTTCCTGCTACTTGAACTTCTTGAACCTTCCTGCTACTTGTACTACTTGAACTTCTTGAACCTTCCTGCTACTCGAACTTCTTGAACCTTCCTGCTACTTGAACTTCTTGAACTTCTTGAACCTTCCTGCTACTTGAACTTCTTGAACCTTCCTGCTACTTGAACTTCTTGAACCTTCCTGCTACTTGAACTTCTTAAACTTCTCGAATCTTCCTGCTACTTGAACTTCTTGAACTTTTTGAACCTTCCTGCTACTTGAACTTCTTGAACCTTCCTGCTACTTGAACTTCTTGAACCTTCCTGCTACCTGAACTTCTTGAACTTCTTGAACCTTTCTGCTATTTGAACTTCTTGAACCTTCCTGCTAATTGAACTTCTTGAACTTCTTTAACCTTCCTGCTACTTAAACTTCTTGAACCTTCCTGCTACTTGAACTTCTTGAACTTCTCGAACCTTCCTGCTACTTGAACTTTTTGAACCTTTCTGCTATTTGAACTTCTTGAACCTTCCTGTTACTTGAACTTCTTTAACTTCTTGAACCTTCCTGCTACTTGAACTTTTTGAACTTCTTGAACCTTCCTGCTACTTGAACTTTTTGAACTTCTTGATCCTTCCTGCTACTTGAACTTCTTTAAGTTCATGAACCTTCCTGCTACTTGAACTTCTTGAACCTTCCTGCCAATTGATTTCTTGAACCTTCCTGCTACTTGAACTTCTTGAACCTTCCTGCTACTTGAACTTTTTGGACCTTCCTGCTTCTTGAACTTCTTGAACCTTCCTTCTACTTGAATTTCTTGAACTTCTTGAACCTTCATGCTACTTGAACTTCTTGAACTTATTGAACCTTTCTGCTGCTTGAACTTTATGAACCTTCCTGCTACCTGAACTACTTGAACTTCCTGCACCTTCCTGCTGCTTGAACTTCTTGAACCTTCCTGCTACTAGAACTTCTTGAACTTCTTGAACCTTCCTGCTACTTGAACTTCTTGAACTTCTTTAACCTTCCTGCTACTTGAACTTCTTGAACTTCTTGAACCTTCCTGCTACCTGAACTTTTTGAACTTCTTGAACCTTCCTGCTACGTGAACTTCCTGAACCTTCCTGCTACTTGAACTTCTTGAACCTTCCTGCTACTTGAACTTCTTGAACATTCATGCTACTTGAACTTCTTGAACCTTCCTGCTACTTGAACTTCTTGAACCTTCCTGCTACTTGTACTACTTGAACTTCTTGAACCTTCCTGCTACTCGAACTTCTTGAACCTTCCTGCTACTTGAACTTCTTGAACTTCTTGAACCTTCCTGCTACTTGAACTTCTTGAACCTTCCTGCTACTTGAACTTCTTGAACCTTCCTGCTACTTGAACTTCTTAAACTTCTCGAATCTTCCTGCTACTTGAACTTCTTGAACTTTTTGAACCTTCCTGCTACTTGAACTTCTTGAACCTTCCTGCTACTTGAACTTCTTGAACCTTCCTGCTACCTGAACTTCTTGAACTTCTTGAACCTTTCTCCTATTTGAACTTCTTGAACCTTCCTGCTAATTGAACTTCTTGAACTTCTTTAACCTTCCTGCTACTTAAACTTCTTGAACCTTCCTGCTACTTGAACTTCTTGAACTTCTTGAACCTTCCTGCTACTTGAACTTTTTGAACCTTTCTGCTATTTGAACTTCTTGAACCTTCTTGCTACTTGAACTTCTTGAAATTCTTGAACCTTTCTGCTACTTGAACTTCTTGAACCTTCATGCTACTTGAACTTCTTGAACTTCTTGAACCTTCCTGCTACTTGAAATTCTTGAACTTCTTGAACCTTCCTGCTACTTGAACTTCTTGAACCTTCCTGCTACTTGAATTCTTTGAACTTCTTGAACCTTCCTGCTACCTGAACTTCTTGAACTTCTTGAACCTTCCTGCTACTTGAACTTCTTGAACCTTCCTGCCACTTGAACTTCTAGAACTTCTTGAACCGGCCTGCTACTTGAAATTCTTGAACCTTCTTGCTACTTGAACTTCTTGAACTTCTTGAACCTTCCTGCTACTTGAACTTCTTGAACTTCTTGAACCTTCCTGCTACTTGAACTTCTTGAACCTTCCTTCTACTTGAACTTCTTAAACTTCTCGAACCTTCCTGCTACTTGAAATTGTTGAACTTCTTGAACCTTCCTGCTACTTGAACTTCTTGAACTTCTTGAACCTTCCTGCTACTTGAACTGCTTTAACCTTCATGCTTCTTGAACTTCTTGAAACTTCCTGCTACATGAACTTCTTGAACTTCTTGAACCTTCCTGCTACTTGAACTTCCTGCACCTTCCTGCTGCTTGAACTTCTTGAACCTTCCTGCTACTAGAACTTCTTGAACTTCTTGAACCTTCCTGCTACTTGAACTTCTTGAACCTTCTTGCTGCTTGAACTTCTTGAACTTTCCTGCTACTTGAACTTCTTGAACCTTCATGCTACTTGAACTTCTTGAACTTATTAAACCTTTCTGCTGCTTGAACTTCATGAACCTTCCTGCTACCTGAACTACTTGAACTTCCTGCACCTTCCTGCTGCTTGAACTTCTTGAACCTTCCTGCTACTAGAACTTCTTGAACTTCTTGAACCTTCCTGCTACTTGAACTTCTTGAACTTCTTTAACCTTCCTGCTACTTGAACTTCTTGAACTTCTTGAACCTTCCTGCTACCTGAACTTTTTGAACTTCTTGAACCTTCCTGCTACGTGAACTTCCTGAACCTTCCTGCTACTTGAACTTCTTGAACCTTCCTTCTACTTGAACTTCTTGAACATTCATGCTACTTGAACTTCTTGAACCTTCCTGCTACTTGAACTTCTTGAACCTTCCTGCTACTTGTACTACTTGAACTTCTTGAACCTTCCTGCTACTCGAACTTCTTGAACCTTCCTGCTACTTGAACTTCTTGAACTTCTTGAACCTTCCTGCTACTTGAACTTCTTGAACCTTCCTGCTACTTGAACTTCTTGAACCTTCCTGCTACTTGAACTTCTTAAACTTCTCGAATCTTCCTGCTACTTGAACTTCTTGAACTTTTTGAACCTTCCTGCTACTTGAACTTCTTGAACCTTCCTGCTACTTGAACTTCTTGAACCTTCCTGCTACCTGAACTTTTTGAACTTCTTGAACCTTTCTGCTATTTGAACTTCTTGAACCTTCCTGCTAATTGAACTTCTTGAACTTCTTTAACCTTCCTGCTACTTAAACTTCTTGAACCTTCCTGCTACTTGAACTTCTTGAACTTCTTGAACCTTCCTGCTACTTGAACTTTTTGAACCTTTCTGCTATTTGAACTTCTTGAACCTTCTTGCTACTTGAACTTCTTGAAATTCTTGAACCTTTCTGCTACTTGAACTTCTTGAACCTTCATGCTACTTGAACTTCTTGAACTTCTTGAACCTTCCTGCTACTTGAAATTCTTGAACTTCTTGAACCTTCCTGCTACTTGAACTTCTTGAACCTTCCTGCTACTTGAATTCTTTGAACTTCTTGAACCTTCCTGCTACTTGAACTTCTTGAACTTCTTGAACCTTCCTGCTACTTGAACTTCTTGAACCTTCCTGCTACTTGAACTTCTTGAACCTTCCTGCCACTTGAACTTCTAGAACTTCTTGAACCGGCCTGCTACTTGAAATTCTTGAACCTTCTTGCTACTTGAACTTCTTGAACTTCTTGAACCTTCCTGCTACTTGAACTTCTTGAACTTCTTGAACCTTCCTGCTACTTGAACTTCTTGAACCTTCCTTCTACTTGAACTTCTTAAACTTCTCGAACCTTCCTGCTACTTGAAATTCTTGAACTTCTTGAACCTTCCTGCTACTTGAACTGCTTTAACCTTCATGCTTCTTGAACTTCTTGAAACTTCCTGCTACATGAACTTCTTGAACTTCTTGAACCTTCCTGCTACTTGAACTTCTTGAACCTTATTGCTACGTGAACTGCTTGAACCTTCCTGCTGCTTGAACTTCTTGAACTTCTTGAACCTTCCTGCTACTCGAACTTTTTGAACCTTCCTGCTACTTGAACTTCTTGAACTTCTTGAACCTTCCTGCTACTTGAACTTCTTGAACCTTCCTGCTACTTGAACTTCTTAAACTTCTCGAATCTTCCTGCTACTTGAACTTCTTGAACTTTTTGAACCTTCCTGCTACTTGAACTTCTTGAACCTTCCTGCTACTTGAACTTCTTGAACCTTCCTGCTACCTGAACTTCTTGAACTTCTTGAACCTTTCTGCTACTTGAACTTCTTGAACCTTCCTGCTACTTGAACTTCTTGAACTTCTTTAACCTTCCTGCTACTTAAACTTCTTGAACCTTCCTGCTACTTGAACTTCTTGAACTTCTTGAACCTTCCTGCTACTTGAACTTTTTGAACCTTCCTGCTATTTGAACTTCTTGAACCTTCCCGTTACTTGAACTTCTTTAACTTCTTGAACCTTCCTGCTACTTGAACTTCTTGAACCTTCCTGCTACAAGAACTTTTTGAACTTCTTGAACCTTCCTGCTACTTGAACTTTTTGAACTTCTTGATCCTTCCTGCTACTTGAACATCTTGAACTTCATGAACCTTCCTGCTACTTGAACTTCTTGAACCTTCCTGCCAATTGATTTCTTGAACCTTCCTGCTACTTGAACTTCTTGAACCTTCCTGCTACTTGAACTTTTTGAACCTTCCTGCTTCTTGAACTTCTTGAACCTTCCTTCTACTTGAATTTCTTGAACTTCTTGAACCTTCCTGCTACTTGAACTTCTTGAACCTTCCTGCTACTTGAACTTCTTGAACCTTCCTGCTACTTGAACTTTTTGAACTTCTTGAACCTTCCTGCTACTTGAACTTCTTGAACCTTCCTGCTAGCTGAACTTCTTGAACTTCTTGAACCTTCCTGCTACTTGAACTTCTTGAACTTCTTGAACCTTTCTGCTACTTGAACTTCTTGAACCTTCCTGCTACTTGAACTTCTTGAACCTTCCTGCTACTTGAAATTCTTGAACTTCTTGAACCTTCCTGCTACTTGAACTTTTCGAACTTCTTGAACCTTCCTGCTACTTGAACTTCTTGAACTTCTTGAACCTTCCTGCTACTCGAACTCTTTGAACTTCTTGAACCTTTCTGCTACTTGAACTTCTTGAACTTCTTGAACCTTCCTGCTACTTGAACTTCTTGAACCTTCCTGCCACTTGAACTTCTTGAACTTCTTGAACCTTCCTGCTACTTGAAATTCTTGAACCTTCTTGCTACTTGAACTTCTTGAACTTCTTGAACCTTCCTGCTACTTGAACTTCTTGAACTTCTTGAACCTTCCTGCTACTTGAATTTCTTGAACTTCTTGTACCTTCCTGCTACTTGAACTTCTTGAACTTTCTTTCTACTTGAACATCTTGAACTTCTTGAACCTTCCTGCTACTTGAACTTCTTGAACCTTCCTGCTACTTGAACTTCTTGAACTTCTTGAACCTTCCTGCTACTTGAACTTCTTGAACTTTTTGAACCTTCCTGCTACTTGAACTTCTTGAACTTCTTGAACCTTCCTGCTACTTGAACTTCTTGAACCTTCCTGCTAATGGAACTTCTTGAACCTTCCTGCTATTTGAACTTCTTGAAACTTCCTGCTACTTGAACTTTTTGAACTTCTTGAACCTTCCTGCTACTGGAACTTCTTGAACCTTCCTGCTATTTGAACTTCTTGAAACTTCCTGCTACTTGAACTTCTTGAACTTCTTGAACCTTCCTGTTACTTGAACTTTTCGAACGTCTTGAACCTTCCTGCTACTTGAACTTCTTGAACTTCTTGAACCTTCCTGCTACTTGAACTTCTTGAACGTCTTGAACCTTCCTGCTACTTAAACTTCTTGAACTTCCTGAACCTTCCTGCTACTTGAACTTCTTGAACCTTCCTGCTTCTTGAACTTCTTGAACCTTCCTGCTACTTGAACTTCTTGAACCTTCCTGCTACTTGAACTTCTTGAACTTCTTGAACCTTCCTGCTACTTTAACTTCTTGAACTTCTTGAACCTTCCTGCTACTTGAACTTCTTGAACTTCTTGAACCTTCCTGCTACTTGAACTTCTTGAACTTCTTGTACCTTTCTGCAACTTGAACTTCTTAAGCCTTCCTGCTACCTGAACTTCTTGAACTTTTTGACCGTTCCTGCTACTGGAACTTCTTGAACGTCTTGAACCTTCCTGCTACATGAACTTCTTGAACTTCTTGAACCAGCCTGCTACTTGAACATCTTGAACTTTTTGAACCTTCCTGCTACTTGAACTTCTTGAACTTCTTGAACCTTCCTGCTACTTGAACTTCTTGAACTTCTTGAACCTTCCTGCTACTTGAACTTCTTGAACCTTCCTGCTACTTGAACTTCTTGAACTTCTTGAACCTTCCTGCTACTTGAAATACTTGAACTTCTTTAACCTTCCTGTTACATGAACTTCTTGAACTTCTTGAACCTTCCTGCTACTTGAATTTCTTGAACTTCTTGAACCTTCCTGCTACTTGAAATACTTGAACTTCTTGAACCTTCCTGTTACTTGAACTTCTTGAACTTCTTGAACCTTCCTGCTACTAAAACTTTTAGACCCTTCCTGCTACTTGAACTTCTTGAACCTTCCTGCTACTTGAAGTTCTTGAACTTCTTGAACCTTCCTTCTACTTGAACTTCTCGAACCTTCCTGCTACTTGAACTTCTTGAACTTCTTGACCCTTCCTGCTACTTGAACATATTGAACTTCTTGAACCTTCCTGCTACTTGAACTTCTTGAACTTCTTCAACCTTCCTGCTACTTGAACTTCTTGAACTTCTTGAACCTTCCTGCTACTTGAACTTTTTGAACTTCTTGAACCTTCCTGCTACTTGAACTTCTTGAACCTTCCTGCTACTCGAACTTTTCGGACCTTCCTGCTACTTGAACTTCTTGAACTTTCCTGCTACTTGAACTTCTTGAACCTTACTGCTTCTTGAACTTTTTGAACTTCTTGAACCTTCCTGCTAAATGAACTTCTTGAACTTCTTGAACCTTCCTGCTACTTGAACTTTTTGAACTTCTTTAACCTTCCTGCTACTTGAACTTTTTGAACTTCTTGAACCTTCCTGCTACTTGAACTTCTAGAACCTTCCTGCTACTTGAACTTCTTGAACCTTCCTGCTACTTGAACTTCTTGAACTTCTTGAACCTTTCTGCTACTTGAACTTCTTGAACCTTCCTGCTACCTGAACTACTTGAACTTCCTGCACCTTCCTGCTGCTTGAACTTCATGAACCTTCCTGCTACTAGAACTTCTTGAACTTCTTGAACCTTCCTGCTACTTGAACTTCTTGAACCTTCTTGCTGCTTGAACTTCTTGAACTTTCCTGCTACTTGAACTTCTTGAACCTTCATGCTACTTGAACTTCTTGAACTTATTGAACCTTTCTGCTGCTTGAACTTCTTGAACCTTCCTGCTACCTGAACTACTTGAACTTCCTGCACCTTCCTGCTGCTTGAACTTCTTGAACCTTCCTGCTACTAGAACTTCTTGAACTTCTTGAACCTTCCTGCTACTTGAACTTCTTGAACTTCTTTAACCTTCCTGCTACTTGAACTTCTTGAACTTCTTGAACCTTCCTGCTACCTGAACTTTTTGAACTTCTTGAACCTTCCTGCTACGTGAACTTCCTGAACCTTCCTGCTACTTGAACTTCTTGAACCTTCCTGCTACTTGAACTTCTTGAACATTCATGCTTCTTGAACTTCTTGAACCTTCCTGCTACTTGAACTTCTTGAACCTTCCTGCTACTTGTACTACTTGAACTTCTTGAACCTTCCTGCTACTCGAACTTCTTGAACCTTCCTGCTACTTGAACTTCTTGAACTTCTTGAACCTTCCTGCTACTTGAACTTCTTGAACCTTCCTGCTACTTGAACTTCTTGAACCTTCCTGCTACTTGAACTTCTTAAACTTCTCGAATCTTCCTGCTACTTGAACTTCTTGAACTTTTTGAACCTTCCTGCTACTTGAACTTCTTGAACCTTCCTGCTACTTGAACTTCTTGAACCTTCCTGCTACCTGAACTTCTTGAACTTCTTGAACCTTTCTGCTATTTGAACTTCTTGAACCTTCCTGCTAATTGAACTTCTTGAACTTCTTTAACCTTCCTGCTACTTAAACTTCTTGAACCTTCCTGCTACTTGAACTTCTTGAACTTCTCGAACCTTCCTGCTACTTGAACTTTTTGAACCTTTCTGCTATTTGAACTTCTTGAACCTTCCTGTTACTTGAACTTCTTTAACTTCTTGAACCTTCCTGCTACTTGAACTTTTTGAACTTCTTGAACCTTCCTGCTACTTGAACTTTTTGAACTTCTTGATCCTTCCTGCTACTTGAACTTCTTTAACTTCATGAACCTTCCTGCTACTTGAACTTCTTGAACCTTCCTGCCAATTGATTTCTTGAACCTTCCTGCTACTTGAACTTCTTGAACCTTCCTGCTACTTGAACTTTTTGGACCTTCCTGCTTCTTGAACTTCTTGAACCTTCCTTCTACTTGAATTTCTTGAACTTCTTGAACCTTCCTGCTACTTGAACTTCTTGAACCTTCCTGCTACTTGAACTTCTTGAACCTTCCTGCTACTTGAACTTCTTGAACCTTCCTGCTACTTGAACTTTTTGAACTTCTTGAACCTTCCTGCTACTTGAACTTCTTGAACCTTCCTGCTAGCTGAACTTCTTGAACTTCTTGAACCTTCCTGCTACTTGAACTTCTTGAACCTTCTTGCTACTTGAACTTCTTGAAATTCTTGAACCTTTCTGCTACTTGAACTTCTTGAACCTTCATGCTACTTGAACTTCTTGAACTTCTTGAACCTTCCTGCTACTTGAAATTCTTGAACTTCTTGAACCTTCCTGCTACTTGAACTTCTTGAACCTTCCTGCTACTTGAATTCTTTGAACTTCTTGAACCTTCCTGCTACTTGAACTTCTTGAACTTCTTGAACCTTCCTGCTACTTGAACTTCTTGAACCTTCCTGCTACTTGAACTTCTTGAACCTTCCTGCCACTTGAACTTCTAGAACTTCTTGAACCTGCCTACTACTTGAAATTCTTGAACCTTCTTGCTACTTGAACTTCTTGAACTTCTTGAACCTTCCTGCTACTTGAACTTCTTGAACTTCTTGAACCTTCCTGCTACTTGAACTTCTTGAACCTTCCTTCTACTTGAACTTCTTAAACTTCTCGAACCTTCCTGCTACTTGATATTCTTGAACTTCTTGAACCTTCCTGCTACTTGAACTTCTTGAACTTCTTGAACCTTCCTGCTACTTGAACTGCTTTAACCTTCATGCTTCTTGAACTTCTTGAAACTTCCTGCTACATGAACTTCTTGAACTTCTTGAACCTTCCTGCTACTTGAACTTCTTGAACCTTCCTGCTACTTGAACTTCTTGAACCTTCCTGCCACTTGAACTTCTTGAACTTCTTGAACCTTCCTGCTACTTGAACTTCTTGAACTTTTTGAACCTTCCTGCTACTTGAACTTCTTGAACTTCTTGAACCTTCCTGCTACTTGAACTTCTTGAACCTTCCTGCTAATGGAACTTCTTGAAACTTCCTGCTACTTGAACTTCTTGAACTTCTTGAACCTTCCTGCTACTGGAACTTCTTGAACCTTCCTGCTATTTGAACTTCTTGAAACTTCCTGCTACTTGAACTTCTTGAACTTCTTGAACCTTCCTGCTACTTGAACTTCCTGAACTTCTTGAACCTTTCTGCTACTTGAACTTCTTGAACCGTCCTGCTACTTGAACTTCTTGAACTTCTTGTACCTTCCTGCTACTTGAACTTCTTGAACGTCTTGAACCTTCCTGCTACTTGAACTTCTTGAACTTCTTGAACCTTCCTGCTACTTGAACTTCTTGAACCTTCCTGCTACTTGAACTTCTTGAACTTTTTGAACCTTTCGGCTACTTGAACTTCTTGAACTTCCTGAACCTTAATGCTACTTGAACTTCTTGAACCTTCCTGCTACTTGAACTTCTTGAACTTCTTGAACCTTCCTGCTACTTGAACTACTTGAACTTTTTGAACCTTCCTGCTACTTGAACTTCTTGAACTTCTTGAACCTTCCTGCTACTTTAAATTCTTGAAACTTCCTGCTACTTGAACTTCTTGAACTTCTTGAACCTTCCTGCTACTTGAACTTCTTGAACTTCTTGAACCTTCCTGCTACTTGAACTTCTTGAACTTCTTGAACCTTTCTGCTACTTGAACTTCTTGAACCGTCCTGCTACTTGAACTTCTTGAACTTCTTGTACCTTCCTGCTACTTGAACTTCTTGAACGTCTTGAACCTTCCTGCTACTTGAACTTCTTGAACCTTCCTGCTACTTGAACTTCTTGAACTTTTTGAACCTTCCGGCTACTTGAACTTCTTGAACTTCTTGAACCTTAATGCTACTTTAACTTCTTGAACCTTCCTGCTACTTGAACTTTTTGAACTTCTTGAACCTTCCTGCTACTTGAACTACTTGAACTTCTTGAACCTTCCTGCTACTTGAACTTCTTGAAGTTCTTGAACCTTCCTGCTACTTGAACTTCTTGAACCTTCCTGCTACTTGAACTTCTTGAACCTTCCTGCCACTTGAACTTCTTGAACTTCTTGAACCTTCCTGCTACTTGGAATTCTTGAAACTTCCTGCTACTTGAACTTCTTGAACTTCTTGAACCTTCCTGCTACTTGAACTTCTTGAACTTCTTGAACCTTCCTGCTATTTGAACTTCTTGAACTTCTTGAACCTTCCTGCTACTTGAAATTCTTGAAACTTCATTGAACTTCTTGAACTTCTTGAACCTTCCTGCTACTTGAACTTCTTGAACCTTCCTGCTACTTGAACTTCTTGAACTTCTTGAACCTTCCTGCTACTTGAACTTCTTGAACCTTCCTGCTACTTGAACTTCTTGAACTTCTTGAACCTTCCTGCTACTTGAACTTCTTGAACCTTCCTGCTACTTGACCTTCTTGAACCTTCCTGCTACTTGAACTTCTTGAACATTCCTGCTACTTGAACTTCTTGAACCTTCCTGCTACTTGAACTTCTTGAACCTTCCTGCTACTTGAACTTCTTGAACCTTCCTGCTACTTGAACTTCTTGAACTTCTTGAACCTTCCTGCTACTTGAACTTCTTGAACTTCTTGAACCTTTCTGCTACTTGAACTTCTTGAACCTTCCTGCTACTTGAACTTCTTGAACTTCTTGAACCTACCTGCTACTTGAACTTCTTGAACGTCTTGAACCTTCCTGCTACTTGAACTTCTTGAACTTCTTGAACCTTCCTTCTACTTGAACTTCTTGAACCTTCCTGCCACTTGAACTTCTTGAACTTTTTGAACCTTCCTGCTACTTGAACTTCTTGAACTTCTTGAACCTTCCTGCTACTTGAACTTCTCGAACTTTTCGAACCTTCCTGCTACCTGAACTTCTTGAACCTTCCTGCTACTTGAACTTCTTGAACTTCTTGAACCTTCCTGCTACTTGAAATACTTGAACTTCTTGAACCTTCCTGTTACTTGAACTTCTTGAACTTCTTGAAATTTCCTGCTACTTGAACTTCTTGAACCTCCCTGCTACTTGAAGTTTTTGAACTTCTTGAACCTTCCTGCTACTTGAACTTCTTGAACCTTCCTGCTACTTGAATTCTAGAACTTCTTGTTCCTTCCTGCTACTAGAACTTCTTGAACTTCTTGAACCTTCCTGCTACTTGAACTTCTTGAACCTCTTTAACCTTCCTGCTACTTGAACTTCTTGAACCTTCCTGCCAATTGATTTCTTGAACCTTCCTGCTACTTGAACTTCTTGAACCTTCCTGCTACTTGAACTTTTTGAACCTTCCTGCTTCTTGAACTTCTTGAACTTTCCTTCTACTTGAAATTTTTGAACTTCTTGAACCTTCCTGCTACTTGAACTTTTTGAACTTCTTGAACCTTCCTGCTACTTGAACCTCTTGAACCTTCCTGCTAGCTGAACATCTTGAACTTCTTGAACCTTCCTGCTACTTGAACTTCTTGAACCTTTCTGCCACTTGAACTTCTTGAACTTCTTGAACCTTTCTGCTACTTGAACTTCTTGAACCCTCCTGCTACTTGAACTTCTTGAACTTCTTGAACCTTCCTGCTACTTGAAATTCTTGAACTTCTTGAACCTTCCTGCTACTTGAACTTCTTGAACCTTCCTGCTACTCGAACTTTTCGAACTTCTTGAACCTTCCTGCTACTTGAACTTCTTGAACTTCTTGAACCTTCCTGCTACTTGAACTTCTTGAACCTTCCTGCTACTTGAACTTCTTGAACCTTCCTGCAACTTGAACTTCTAGAACTTCTTGAACCTTCCTGCTACTTGAAATTCTTGAACCTTCCTGCTACTTGAACTTCTTGAACTTCTTGAACCTTCCTGCTACTTGAACTTCCTGAACCTCTTGAACCTTCCTGCTACTTGAACTTCTTGAACCTTCCTCTTACTTGAACTTCTTGAACTTCTTGAACCTTCCTGCTACTTGAACTTCTTGAACTTCTTGAACCTTCCTGCTACTTGAACTTCTTGAACTTCTTGAACCTTCCTGCTACTTGAACTGCTTTAACCTTCATGCTTCTTGAACTTCTTGAAACTTCCTGCTACATGAACTTCTTGAACTTCTTGAACCTTCCTGCTACTTGAACATCTTGAACCCTATTGCAACTTGAACTTCTTGAACCTTCCTGCTACTTGAACATCTTGAACCTTATTGCTACTTGAACTTCTTGAACCTTCTTGCTACTTGAACTTCTAGAACTTCTTGAACCTTCCGGCTACTTGAACTTCTTGAACTTCTTGAACCTTCCTGCTACTTGAACTTCCTGAACTTCTTGAACCTTCCTGCTACTTGAACTTCTTGAACCTTCCAGCTACTTGAACTTCTTGAACTTCTTGAACCTTCCTGCTACTTGAACTTCTTGGACTTCTTGAACCTTCCTGCTACTTGAACTTATTGAACTTCTTGAACCTTCCTGCTACTTGAACTTCTCGAACCTTCCTGCTACTTGAACTTTTTGAACCTTCCTGATACTTGAACATCTTGAACTTTCATGCTACTTGAACTTCTTGAACCTTCCTGCTACTTGAACTTCTTGAACTTCTTGAACCTTTCTGCTACTTGAACTTCTTGAACTTCTTGAACCTTCCTGCTACTTGAACTTCTTGAACCTTCCTGCTACTTGAACTTCTTGAACTTCTTGAACCTTCCTGCTACTTGAACTTCTTGAACTTCTTGAACCTTCCTGCTACTTGAACTTCTTGAACCTTCCTGCTACTTGAACTTCTTGAACTTCCTGAACCTTCCTGCTACTTGAACTTCTTGAACTTCTTGAACCTTCCTCCTACTCGAACTTCTTGAACTTCTTGAATTTTCCTGCTACTTGAACTTCTTGAACTTATTGAACCTTCCTGCAACTTGAACTACTTAAACTTTTTGAACCTTCCTGCTACTTGAACTTCTTGAACTTCTTGAACCTTCCTGCTACGTGAACTTCTTGAACCTTCCTGCTAATTGAACTTCTTGAATTTCTTGAACCTTCCTGCTACTTGAACTTCTTGAACTTCTTGAAACTTCCTGCTACTTGAACTTCTTGAACTTCTCGAACCTTCTTGCTACTTGAACTTCTTGAACTTCTTGAACCTTCCTGCTACTTGAAATTCTTGAACCTTCCTGCTACTTGAACTTCTTGAACCTTCCTGCTACTTGAACTTCTTGAACTTCTTGAACCTTTCTGCTACTTGAACTTCTTGAACCTTCCTGCTACTTCAACTTCTTGAACTTCTTTAACCTTCCTGCTACTTAAACTTCTTGACCCTTCCTGCTACTTGAACTTCTTGAACTTCTTGAACCTTCCTGCCACTTGAACTTTTTGAACCTTCCTGCTATTTGAACTTCTTGAACCTTCCGGCTACTTGAACTTCTTTAACTTCTTGAACCTTCCTGCTACTTGAACTTCTTGAACCTTCCTGCCACTTGAACTTTTTGAACTTTTTGAACCTTCCTGCTACTTGAACTTCTTGAACCTTCCTGATACTTGAACTTTTTGAACTTCTTGGACCTTCCTGCTACTTGAACTTTTTGAACTTCTTGAACCTTCCTGCTACTTGAACTTCTTGAACTTCTTGAACCTTCCTGCTACTTGAACTTCTTGAACCTTCCTGCCACTTGATTTCTTGAACCTTCCTGCTACTTGAACTTCTTGAACCTTCCTGCTACTTGAACTTTTTGAACCTTCCTGCTTCTTGAACTTCTTGAACCTTCCTCCTACTTGAACTTCTTGAACTTCTTGAACCTTCCTGCTACTTGAACTTCTTGAACCTTCCTGCTACTTGAACTTTTTGAACTTCTTGAACCTTCCTGCTACTTGAACTTCTTGAACCTTCCTGCTAGCTGAACTTCTTGAACTTCTTGAACCTTCCTGCTACTTGAACTTCTTGAATCTTCCTGCTACTTGAACTTTTCGAACTTCTTGAACCTTCCTGCTACTTGAACTTCTTGAACTTCTTGAACCTTCCTGCTACTTGAACTTCTTGAACTTCTTGAGCCTTCCTGCTACTTGAACTTCTTGAACCTTCCTGCTACTTGAACTTCTTGAATCTTCCTGCTACTTGAACTTTTCGAACTTCCTGAACCTTCCTGCTACTTGAACTTCTTGAACTTCCTGAACCTTCCTGCTACTTGAACTTCTTGAACTTCTTGAGCCTTCCTGCTACTTGAACTTCTTGAACCTTTCTGCTACTTGAACTTCTTGAACTTCTTGAATCTTCCTGCTACTTGAACTTCTTGAACCTCCCTGCTACTCGAACTTCTTGAACCTTCCTGCTAATTGAACTTCTTGAACTTCTTGAACCTTCCTGCTACTTGAACTTCTTGAACGTGTTGAATCTTCCTGCTACTTGAACTTCTTGAACGTCTTGAACCTTCCTGCTACTTGAACTTCTTGAACTTCTTGAACCTTCCTGCTACTTGAACTTCTTGAACCTTCCTGCTACTTGAACTTCTTGAACCTTCCTGCTACTCGAACTTCTTGAACTTCTTGAACCCTCCTGCTACTTGAACTCCTTGAACCTTCCTTCTTCTTGAACTTCTTGAACTTCTTGAACCTTCCTGCTACTTGAACTTCTTGAACCTTCCTGCTACTTGAACTTCTTGAACCTTCCTGCTTCTTGAACTTCTTGAACCTTCCTGCTACTTGAACTTCTTGAACCCTCCTGCTACTTGAACTTCTTGAACTTCTTGAACCCTCCTGCTACTTGAACTTCTTGAACCTTCCTGCTTCTTGAACTTCTTGAACTTCTTGAACCTTCCTGCTACTTGAACTTCTAGAACCTTCCTGCTACTTGAACTTCTTGAACCTTCCTACCACTTGAACTTCTTGAACTTCTTGAACCTTCCTGCAACCTGAACTTCTTGAACCTTCCTGCTACTTGAACTTCTTGAACTTCTTGAACCTTCCTGCTACTTGAACTTCTTGAACCTTCTTGCTGCTTGAACTTCTTGAACTTTCCTGCTACTTGAACTTCTTGAACCTTCCTGCTACTTGAACTTCTTGAATTTCTTGACCCTTTCTGCTACTTGAACTTCTTGAACCTTCCTGGTACCTGAACTACTTGAACTTCCTGCACCTTCCTGCTGCTTGAACTTCTTGAACCTTCCTGCTACTTGAACTTCTTGAACTTCTTGAACCTTCCTGCTACTTGAACTTCTTGATCCTTCCTGCTACTTGAACTTTTTGAACTTCTTGAGCCTTCCTGCTACTTGAACTTCTTGAACTTCTTGAACCCTCCTGCTACTTGAACTTCTTGAATTTATTGAACCTTCCTGCTACTTGAACTACTTAAACTTCTTGAACCTTCCTGCTACTTGAACTTCTTGAACTTCTTGAACCTTCCTGCTACGTGAACTTCTTGAACCTTCCTGCTAATTGAACTTCTTGAACTTCTTGTACCTTTCTGCTACTTGAACTTCTTGAACCTTCATGCTACTTGAACTTCTTGAACCTTCCTGCTACTTGAACTTCTTGAACCTTCCTGCTAGTTGAACTACTTGAACTTCTTGAACCTTCCTGCTACTTGAACTTCTTGAACCTTCCTGCTTCTTGAACTTCTTGAACTTCTTGAAACTTACTGCTACTTGAACTTCTTGAACTTCTCGAACCTTCTTGCTACTTGAACTTCTTGAACCTTCCTGCTACTTGAAATTCTTGAACCTTCCTGCTACTTGAACTTCTTGAACCTTCATGCTCCTTGAACTTCTTGAACTTCTTGAACCTTTCTGCTACTTGAACTTCTTGAACCTTCCTGCTACTTGAACTTCTTGAACTTCTTGAACCTTCCTGCTACTTGAACTTCTCGAACTTCTTTAACCTTCCTGCTACTCAAACTTCTTGAAAACCTGCTACTAGAACTTCTTGAACTGCTTGAACCTTTCTGCTACTAGAACTTTTTGAACCTTCCTGCTATTTGAACTTCTTGAACCTTCCGGCTACTTGAACTTCTTTAACTTCTTGAACCTTCCTGCTACTTTAACTTCTTGAACTTTCCTGCTACTTGAACTTTTTGAACTTCTTGAACCTTCCTGCTACTTGAACTTCATGAACCTTCCTGATACTTGAACTTTTTGAACTTCTTGAACCTTCCTGCTACTTGAACTTTTTGAACTTCTTGAACCTTCCTGCTACTTGAACTTTTTGAACTTCTTGAACCTTCCTGCTACTTGAACTTCTTGAACTTCTTGAACTTTCCTGCTACTTGAACTTCTTGAACCTTCCTGCCACTTGATTTCTTGAACCTTCCTGCTACTTGAACTTCTTGAACCTTCCTGCTACTTGAACTTTTTGAACCTTCCTGCTTCTTGAACTTCTTGAACCTTCCTTCTACTAGAACTTCTTGAACTTCTTGAACCTTCCTGCTACTTGAACTTCTTGAACCTTCCTGCTACTTGAGTTTTTTGAACTTCTTGAACCTTCCTGCTACTGGAGCTTCTTGAACCTTCCTGCTAGCTGAACTTCTTGAACTTCTTGAACCTTCCTGCTACTCGAACTTCTTGAACCTTCCTGCTACTTGAACTTCTTGAACCTTCCTGCTACTTGAACTTCTTGAACTTATTGAACCTTTCTGCTACTTGAATTTTTTGAACCTTCCTGCTACTTGAACTTCTTGAACTTCTTGAACCTTCCTGCAACTTGAAATTCTTGAACTTCTTGAACCTTCCTGCTACTTGAACTTCTTGAACTTCTTGAACCTTCCTGCAACATGAACTTCTTGAACTCTTGAACCTTCTTGCTACTTGAACTTCTTGAACCTTCCTGCCACTTGAACTTCTTGAAATTCTTGAACCTTACTGCTACTTGAAATTCTTGAACCTTCCTGCAACTTGAACTTCTTGAACTTCTTGAACCTTCCTGCTACTTGAACTTCTTGAACTTCTTGAACCTTCCTGCTACCTGAACTTCTTGAACTTTCTTTCTACTTGAACATCTTGAACTTCTTGAACCTTCCTGCTACTTGAACTTCTTGAACCTTCCTGCTACTTGAACTTCTTGAACGTGTTGAACCTTCCTGCTACTTGAACTTCTTGAACGTCTTGAACCTTCCTGCTACTTGAACTTCTTGAACTTCTTGAACCTTCCTGCTACTTGAACTTCTTGAACCTTCCTGCTACTTGAACTTCTTCAACTTCTTGAACTCTCCTGCTACTTGAACTTCTTGAACTTTCCTGCTTCTTGAACTTCTTGAACTTCTTGAACCTTCCTTCTACTTGAACTTCTTGAACTTCTTGAACCTTCCTGCTACTTGAACTTCTTGAACTTCTTGAACCTTCCTGCTACTTGAACTTCTTGAACCTTCCTGCTACTTGAACTTCTTGAACCTTCCTGCTACTTGAACTTCTTGAACCCTCCTGCTACTTGAACTTCTTGAACTTCTTGGACCCTCCTGCTACTTGAACTTCTTGAACCTTCCTGCTTCTTGAACTTCTTGAACTTCTTGAACCTTCCTGCTACTTGAACTTCTTGAACTTCTTGAACCTTCCTGCTACTTGAACTTCTTGAACCTTCCTGCTACTTAAGCTTCTTGAACCTTCCTGCTACTTGAACTTCTTGAACTTCTTGAACCTTCCTGCTACTTGAACTTCCTGAACTTCTTGAACCTTTCTGCTACTTGAACTTCTTGAACCGTCCTGCTACTTGAACTTCTTGAACTTCTTGTACCTTCCTGCTACTTAAACTTCTTGAACGTCTTGAACCTTCCTGCTACTTGAACTTCTTGAACTTCTTGAACCTTCCTGCTACTTGAACTTCTTGAACCTTCCTGCTACTTGAACTTTTTGAACTTTTTGAACCTTCCGGCTACTTGAACATCTTGAACTTCTTGAACCTTAATGCTACTTGAACTTCTTGAACCTTCCTGCTACTTGAACTTCTTGAACTTCTTGAACCTTCCTGCTACTTGAACTACTTGAACTTCTTGAACCTTCCTGCTACTTGAACTTCTTGAACTTCTTGAACCTTCCTGCTACTTGAACTTCTTGAACCTTCCTGCTACTTGAACTTCTTGAACCTTCCTGCCACTTGAACTTCTTGAACTTCTTGAACCTTCCTGCTACTTGGAATTCTTGAAACTTCCTGCTACTTGAACTTCTTGAACTTCTTGAACCTTCCTGCTACTTGAACTTCTTGAACTTCTTGAACCTTCCTGCTACTTGAAATTCTTGAAACTTCCTGCTACTTGAACTTCTTGAACTTCTTGAACTTCTCGAACCTTCCTGCTACTTGAACTTCTTGAACTTCTTGAACCTTCCTGCTACTTGAACTTCTTGAACTTCTTGTACCTTCCTGCTGCTTGAACTTCTTGAACTTCTTGAACCTTCCTGCTACTTGAACTTCTTGAACCTTCCTGCTACTTGAACTTCTTGAACCTTCCTGCTACTTGAACTTCTTGAACTTCTTGAACCTTCCTGCTACTTGAACTTCTTGAACCTTCCTGCTACTTGAACTTCTTGAACTTCTTGAACCTTCCTGCTACTTGAACTTCTCGAACCTTCCTGCTACTTGAACTTCTTGAACTTCTTGAACCTTCCTGCTACTTGAACATCTTGAACCTTCCTGCTACTTGAACTTCTTGAACCTTCCTGATACTTGAACTTCTTGAACCTTCCTGCTACTTGAACTTCTTGAACCTTCCTGCTACTTGAACTTCTTGAACCTTCCTGCTACTTGAACTTCTTGAACCTTCCTGCTACTTGAACTTCTTGAACGTCTTGAACCTTCCTGCTACTTCAACTTCTTGAACTTCTTGAACCTTCCTTCTACTTGAACTTCTTGAACCTTCCTGCCACTTGAACTTCTTGAACTTTTTGAACCTTCCTGCTACTTGAACTTCTTGAACTTCTTGAACCTTCCTGCTACTTGAACTTCTTGAACTTCTTGAACCTTACTACTACTTGAACTTCTTGAACCTTCCTGCTACTTGAAATTCTTGAACTTCTTGAACCTTCCTGCTACTTGAAATACTTGAACTTCTTGAACCTTCCTGTTACTTGAACTTTTCGAACTTTTCGAACCTTCCTGCTACTTGAACTTCTTGAACATTCCTGCTTCTTGAACTTCTTGAACTTCTAGAACCTTCTTGCTATTTGAACTTCTTGAACTTCTTGAACCTTCCTGCTACTTGAACTTTTTGAACTTCTTGAACCTTCTTGCTACTTGAACTTCTTGAACCTTCCTGCTACTTGAACTTCTTGGACCTTCCTGCTACTTGAACTTCTCGAACTTTCCTGCTAATTGAACTTCTTGAACCTTACTGCCTCTTGAACTTCTTGAACTTCTTGAACGTTCCTGCTAAATGAACTTTTTGAACTTCTTGAACCTTCCTGCTACTTGAACTTTTTGAACTTCTTGAACCTTCCTGCTACTTGAACTTTTTGAACTTCTTGAACCTTCCTGCTACTTGAACTTCTAGAACCTTCCTGCTACTTGGACTTTTTGAACCTTCCTGCTACTAGAACTTCTTGAACTTCTTGAACCTTCCTGCAACCTGAACTTCTTGAACCTTCCTGCTACTTGAACTTCTTGAACTTCTTGAACCTTCCTGCTACTTGAACTTCTTGAACCTTCTTGCTGCTTGAACTTCTTGAACTTTCCTGCTACTTGAACATCTTGAACCTTCCTGCTACTTGAACTTCTTGAACTTCTTGACCCTTTCTGCTACTTGAACTTCTTGAACCTACCTGCTACCTGAACTACTTGAACTTCCTGCACCTTCCTGCTGCTTGAACTTCTTGAACCTTCCTGCTACTTGAACTTCTTGAACTTCTTGAACCTTCCTGCTACTTGAACTTCTTGAACCTTCCTGCTACTTGAACTTCTTGAACTTCTTGAACCTTCCTGCTACTTGAACTTCTTGAACTTCTTGAACCTTCCTGCTACTTGAACTTCTTGAACTTATTGAACCTTCCTGCTACTCGAACTACTTAAACTTCTTGAACCTTCCTGCTACTTGAACTTCTTGAACTTCTTGAACCTTCCTGCTACGTGAACTTCTTGAACCTTCCTGCTAATTGAATTTCTTGAACTTCTTGAACCTTCCTGCTACTTGAACTTCTTGAACCTTCATGCTACTTGAACTTCTTGAACCTTCCTGCTACTTGAACTTCTTGAACCTTCCTGCTAGTTGAACTACTTGAACTTCTTGAACCTTCCTGCTACTCGAACTTCTTGAACCTTCCTGCTACTTAAACTTCTTGAACTTCTTGAAACTTACTGCTACTTGAACTTCTTGAACTTCTCGAACCTTCTTGATACTTGAAATTCTTGAACCTTCCTGCTACTTGAAATTCTTGAACCTTCCTGCTACTTGAACTTCTTGAACCTTCATGCTCCTTGAACTTCTTGAACTTCTTGAACCTTTCTGCTACTTGAACTTCTTGAACCTTCCTGCTACTTGAACTTCTTGAACTTCTTGAACCTTCCTGCTACTAGAACTTTTTGAACCTTCCTGCTATTTGAACTTCTTGAGCCTTCCGGCTACTTGAACTTCTTTAACTTCTTGAACCTTCCTGCTACTTTAACTTCTTGAACTTTCCTGCTACTTGAACTTTTTGAACTTCTTGAACCTTCCTGCTACTTGAACTTCATGAACCTTCCTGATACTTGAACTTTTTGAACTTCTTGAACCTTCCTGCTACTTGAACTTTTTGAACTTTTCGAACCTTTCTGCTACTTGAACTTTTTGAACTTCTTGAACCTTCCTGCTACTTGAACTTCTTGAACTTCTTGAACTTTCCTGCTACTTGAACTTCTTGAACCTTCCTGCCACTTGATTTCTTGAACCTTCCTGCTACTTGAACTTCTTGAACCTTCCTGCTACTTTAAGTTCTTGAACTTCTTGAACCTTCCTGCTACTTGAACTTCTTGAACCTTCCTGCTACTTGAACTTCTAGAACTTCTTGACCCTTCCTGCTACTAGAACTTCTTGAACTTCTTGAACCTTCCTGCTACTTGAACTTCTTGAACTTCTTTAACCTTCCTCCTACTTGAACTTCTTGAAATTCTTGAACCTTCCTGCTACCTGAACTTTTTGAACTTCTTGAACCTTCCTGCTACGTGAACTTCTTGAACCTTCCTGCTACTTGAACTTCTTGAACCTTCCTGCTACTTGAACTTCTTGAACCTTCATGCTACTTGAACTTCTTGAACCTTCCTGCTACTTGAACTTCTTGAACCTTCCTGCTACTTGTACTACTTGAACTTCTTGAACCTTCCTGCTACTCGAACTTCTTGAACCTTCCTGCTACTTGAACTTCTTGAACTTCTTGGACCTTCCTGCTACTTGAACTTCTTGAAATTTCCTGCTACTTGAACTTCTTAAACTTCTCGAACCTTCCTGCTACTTGAACTTCTTGAACTTTTTGAACATTCCTGCTACTTGAATTTCTTGAACCTTCCTGCTACTTGAACTTCTTGAACCTTCCTGCTACCTGAACTGCTTGAACTTCTTGAACCTTTCTGCTACTTGAACTTCTTGAACCTTCCTGCTACTTGAACTTCTTGAACTTCTTTAACCTTAATGCTACTTAAACTTCTTGAACCTTCCTGCAACTTGAACTTCTTGAACTTCTTGAACCTTCCTGCTACTTGAACTTTTTGAACCTTCCTGCTATTTGAACTTCTTGAACCTTCCTGCTACTTGAACTTCTTGAACCTTCCTGCTACTTGAACTTTTGGAACTTCTTGAACCTTCCTGCTACTTGAACTTTTTGAACTTCTTGATCCTTCCTGCTACTTGAACTTCCTGAACTTCATGAACCTTCCTGCTACTTGAACTTCTTGAACCTTCCTGCCAATTGATTTCTTGAACCTTCCTGCTACTTGAACTTCTTGAACCTTCCTGCTACTAGAACTTTTTGAACCTTCCTGCTTCTTGAAATTCTTGAACTTTCCATCTACTTGAAATTCTTGAACTTCTTGAACCTTCCTGCTACCTGAACTTCTTGAACCTTCCTGCTACTTGAACTTTTTGAACTTCTTGAACCTTCCTGCTACTTGAACTTCTTGAACCTTCCTGCTACTTGAACTTTTTGAACTTCTTGAACCTTCCTGCTACTTGAACTTCTTGAACCTTCCTGCTACTTGAACTTTTTGAACTTCTTGAACCTTCCTGCTACTTGAACTTCTTGAACCTTCCTGCTAGCTGAACTTCTTTAACTTCTTGAACCTTCCTGCTACTTGAACTTCTTGAACCTTCCTGCCACTTGAACTTCTTGAACTTCTTGAACCTTTTTGCTACTTGAACTTCTTGAACCCTCCTGCTACTTGAACTTCTTGAACTTCTTGAACCTTCCTGCTACTTGAAATTCTTGAACTTCTTGAACCTTCCTGCTACTTGAACTTCTTGAACCTTCCTGCTACTTGAACTTTCCGAACTTCTTGAGCCTTCCTGCTACTTGAACTTCTTGAACTTCTTGAACCTTCCTGCTACTTGAACTTTTTGAACTTCTTGAACCTTCCTGCTACTTGAACTTCTTGAACTTCTTGAACCTTCCTGCGACTTGAACTTCTTGAACCTTCCTGCTACTTGAACTTCTTGAACCTTCCTGCCACTTGAACTTCTAGAACTTCTTGAACCTTCCTGCTACTTGAAATTCTTGAACCTTCCTGCTACTTGAACTTCTTGAACTTCTTGAACCTTCCTGCTGTTTGAACTTCCTGAACTTCTTGAACCTTCCTGCTACTTGAACTTCTTGAACCTTCCTTTTACTTGAACTTCTTGAACTTCTTGAACCTTCCTGCTACTTGAACTTCTTGAACTTCTTGAACCTTCCTGCTACTTGAACTTCTTGAACTTCTTGAACCTTCATGCTACTTGAACTGCTTTAACCTTCATGCTTCTTGAACTTCTTGAAACTTCTTGCTACATGAACTTCTTGAACTTCTTGAACCTTCCTGCTACTTGAACATCTTGAAACTTATTGCTACTTGAACTTCTTGAACCTTCCTGCTACTTGAACTTCTTGAACTTCTTGAACCTTCCTGATACTTGAACTTCTTGAACCTTCCTGCTACTTGAACTTCTTAAACCTTCCTGCTACTTGAACTTCTTGAACCTTCCTGCAACTTGAACTTCTTGAACTTCTTGAACCTTTCTGCTACTTGAACTTCTCGAACTTCTTGAACCTTCCTGCTACTTGAACTTCTTGAACTTCTTGAACCTTCCTGCTGCTTGAAATACTTGAACCTCTTGAACCTTCCTGCTACTTGAACTTCTTGAACTTCTTGAACCTTCCTGCTACTTGAACTTCTTGAACCTTCCTGCTACTTGAACTTCTTGAACCTTTCTGCCCCTTGAACTTCCTGAACTTCTTGAACCTTCCTGCTACTTGAAATTCTTGAACCTTCCTGCTGCTTGAACTTCTTGAACTTCTCGAACCTTCCTGCAACTTGAACTTCTTGAACTTCTTGAACCTTCCTGCTACTTGAACTTCTTGAACTTTCTTTCTACTTGAACATCTTGAACTTCTTGAACCTTCCTGCTACTTGAACTTCTTGAACTTCTTGAACCTTTCTGCTACTTGAACTTCTTGAACGTGTTGAACCTTCCTGCTACTTGTACTTCTTGAACGTCTTGAACCTTCCTGCTACTTGAACTTCTTGAACTTCTTGAACCTTCCTGCTACTTGAACTTCTTGAACCTTCCTGCTACTTGAAATTCTTGAACCTTCCTGCTACTTGAACTTCTTGAACTTCTTGAACCCACCTGCTACTTGAACTTCTTGAACCTTCCTGCTTCTTGAACTTCTTGAATTTCTTGAACCTTCCTGCTACTTGAACTTCTTGAACTTCTTGAACCTTCCTGCTACTTGAACTTCTTGAACCTTCCTGCTACTTAAGCTTCTTGAACCTTCCTGCTACTTGAACTTCTTGAACTTCTTGAACCTTCCTGCTACTTGAACTTCCTGAACTTCTTGAACCTTTCTGCTACTTGAACTTCTTGAACCGTCCTGCTACTTGAACTTCTTGAACTTCTTGTACCTTCCTGCTACTTAAACTTCTTGAACGTCTTGAACCTTCCTGCTACTTGAACTTCTTGAACTTCTTGAACCTTCCTGCTACTTGAACTTCTTGAACCTTCCTGCTACTTGAACTTTTTGAACTTTTTGAACCTTCCGGCTACTTGAACATCTTGAACTTCTTGAACCTTAATGCTACTTGAACTTCTTGAACCTTCCTGCTACTTGAACTTCTTGAACTTCTTGAACCTTCCTGCTACTTGAACTACTTGAACTTCTTGAACCTTCCTGCTACTTGAACTTCTTGAACTTCTTGAACCTTCCTGCTACTTGAACTTCTTGAACCTTCCTGCTACTTGAACTTCTTGAACCTTCCTGCCACTTGAACTTCTTGAACTTCTTGAACCTTCCTGCTACTTGGAATTCTTGAAACTTCCTGCTACTTGAACTTCTTGATTTTCTTGAACCTTCCTGCTACTTGAACTTCTTGAACTTCTTGAACCTTCCTGCTACTTGAAATTCTTGAAACTTCCTGCTACTTGAACTTCTTGAACTTCTTGAACTTCTCGAACCTTCCTGCTACTTGAACTTCTTGAACTTCTTGAACCTTCCTGCTACTTGAACTTCTTGAACTTCTTGTACCTTCCTGCTGCTTGAACTTCTTGAACTTCTTGAACCTTCCTGCTACTTGGACTTCTTGAACCTTCCTGCTACTTGAACTTCTTGAACCTTCCTGCTACTTGAACTTCTTGAACTTCTTGAACCTTCCTGCTACTTGAACTTCTCGAACCTTCCTGCTACTTGAACTTCTTGAACTTCTTGAACCTTCCTGCTACTTGAACATCTTGAACCTTCCTGCTACTTGAACTTCTTGAACCTTCCTGATACTTGAACTTCTTGAACCTTCCTGCTACTTGAACTTCTTGAACCTTCCTGCTACTTGAACTTCTTGAACCTTCCTGCTACTTGAACTTCTTGAACCTTCCTGCTACTTGAACTTCTTGAACGTCTTGAACCTTCCTGCTACTTCAACTTCTTGAACTTCTTGAACCTTCCTTCTACTTGAACTTCTTGAACCTTCCTGCCACTTGAACTTCTTGAACTTTTTGAACCTTCCTGCTCCTTGAACTTCTTGAACTTCTTGAACCTTCCTGCTACTTGAACTTCTTGAACTTCTTGAACCTTACTACTACTTGAACTTCTTGAACCTTCCTGCTACTTGAAATTCTTGAACTTCTTGAACCTTCCTGCTACTTGAAATACTTGAACTTCTTGAACCTTCCTGTTACTTGAACTTTTCGAACTTTTCGAACCTTCCTGCTACTTGAACTTCTTGAACATTCCTGCTTCTTGAACTTCTTGAACTTCTAGAACCTTCTTGCTATTTGAACTTCTTGAACTTCTTGAACCTTCCTGCTACTTGAACTTTTTGAACTTCTTGAACCTTCTTGCTACTTGAACTTCTTGAACCTTCCTGCTACTTGAACTTCTTGGACCTTCCTGCTACTTGAACTTCTCGAACTTTCCTGCTAATTGAACTTCTTGAACCTTACTGCCTCTTGAACTTCTTGAACTTCTTGAACGTTCCTGCTAAATGAACTTTTTGAACTTCTTGAACCTTCCTGCTACTTGAACTTTTTGAACTTCTTGAACCTTCCTGCTACTTGAACTTTTTGAACTTCTTGAACCTTCCTGCTACTTGAACTTCTAGAACCTTCCTGCTAATTGGACTTTTTGAACCTTCCTGCTACTAGAACTTCTTGAACTTCTTGAACCTTCCTGCAACCTGAACTTCTTGAACCTTCCTGCTACTTGAACTTCTTGAACTTCTTGAACCTTCCTGCTACTTGAACTTCTTGAACCTTCTTGCTGCTTGAACTTCTTGAACTTTCCTGCTACTTGAACATCTTGAACCTTCCTGCTACTTGAACTTCTTGAACTTCTTGACCCTTTCTGCTACTTGAACTTCTTGAACCTACCTGCTACCTGAACTACTTGAACTTCCTGCACCTTCCTGCTGCTTGAACTTCTTGAACCTTCCTGCTACTTGAACTTCTTGAACTTCTTGAACCTTCCTGCTACTTGAACTTCTTGAACCTTCCTGCTACTTGAACTTCTTGAACTTCTTGAACCTTCCTGCTACTTGAACTTCTTGAACTTCTTGAACCTTCCTGCTACTTGAACTTCTTGAACTTATTGAACCTTCCTGCTACTTGAACTACTTAAACTTCTTGAACCTTCCTGCTACTTGAACTTCTTGAACTTCTTGAACCTTCCTGCTACGTGAACTTCTTGAACCTTCCTGCTAATTGAATTTCTTGAACTTCTTGAACCTTCCTGCTACTTGAACTTCTTGAACCTTCATGCTACTTGAACTTCTTGAACCTTCCTGCTACTTGAACTTCTTGAACCTTCCTGCTAGTTGAACTACTTGAACTTCTTGAACCTTCCTGCTACTCGAACTTCTTGAACCTTCCTGCTACTTAAACTTCTTGAACTTCTTGAAACTTACTGCTACTTGAACTTCTTGAACTTCTCGAACCTTCTTGATACTTGAAATTCTTGAACCTTCCTGCTACTTGAAATTCTTGAACCTTCCTGCTACTTGAACTTCTTGAACCTTCATGCTCCTTGAACTTCTTGAACTTCTTGAACCTTTCTGCTACTTGAACTTCTTGAACCTTCCTGCTACTTGAACTTCTTGAACTTCTTGAACCTTCCTGCTACTAGAACTTTTTGAACCTTCCTGCTATTTGAACTTCTTGAGCCTTCCGGCTACTTGAACTTCTTTAACTTCTTGAACCTTCCTGCTACTTTAACTTCTTGAACTTTCCTGCTACTTGAACTTTTTGAACTTCTTGAACCTTCCTGCTACTTGAACTTCATGAACCTTCCTGATACTTGAACTTTTTGAACTTCTTGAACCTTCCTGCTACTTGAACTTTTTGAACTTTTCGAACCTTTCTGCTACTTGAACTTTTTGAACTTCTTGAACCTTCCTGCTACTTGAACTTCTTGAACTTCTTGAACTTTCCTGCTACTTGAACTTCTTGAACCTTCCTGCCACTTGATTTCTTGAACCTTCCTGCTACTTGAACTTCTTGAACCTTCCTGCTACTTTAAGTTCTTGAACTTCTTGAACCTTCCTGCTACTTGAACTTCTTGAACCTTCCTGCTACTTGAACTTCTAGAACTTCTTGACCCTTCCTGCTACTAGAACTTCTTGAACTTCTTGAACCTTCCTGCTACTTGAACTTGAACTTCTTTAACCTTCCTCCTACTTGAACTTCTTGAAATTCTTGAACCTTCCTGCTACCTGAACTTTTTGAACTTCTTGAACCTTCCTGCTACGTGAACTTCTTGAACCTTCCTGCTACTTGAACTTCTTGAACCTTCCTGCTACTTGAACTTCTTGAACCTTCATGCTACTTGAACTTCTTGAACCTTCCTGCTACTTGAACTTCTTGAACCTTCCTGCTACTTGTACTACTTGAACTTCTTGAACCTTCCTGCTACTCGAACTTCTTGAACCTTCCTGCTACTTGAACTTCTTGAACTTCTTGGACCTTCCTGCTACTTGAACTTCTTGAAATTTCCTGCTACTTGAACTTCTTAAACTTCTCGAACCTTCCTGCTACTTGAACTTCTTGAACTTTTTGAACATTCCTGCTACTTGAATTTCTTGAACCTTCCTGCTACTTGAACTTCTTGAACCTTCCTGCTACCTGAACTGCTTGAACTTCTTGAACCTTTCTGCTACTTGAACTTCTTGAACCTTCCTGCTACTTGAACTTCTTGAACTTCTTTAACCTTAATGCTACTTAAACTTCTTGAACCTTCCTGCTACTTGAACTTCTTGAACTTCTTGAACCTTCCTGCTACTTGAACTTTTTGAACCTTCCTGCTATTTGAACTTCTTGAACCTTCCTGCTACTTGAACTTCTTGAACCTTCCTGCTACTTGAACTTTTGGAACTTCTTGAACCTTCCTGCTACTTGAACTTTTTGAACTTCTTGATCCTTCCTGCTACTTGAACTTCCTGAACTTCATGAACCTTCCTGCTACTTGAACTTCTTGAACCTTCCTGCCAATTGATTTCTTGAACCTTCCTGCTACTTGAACTTCTTGAACCTTCCTGCTACTAGAACTTTTTGAACCTTCCTGCTTCTTGAAATTCTTGAACTTTCCATCTACTTGAAATTCTTGAACTTCTTGAACCTTCCTGCTACCTGAACTTCTTGAACCTTCCTGCTACTTGAACTTCTTGAACCTTCCTGCTACTTGAACTTTTTGAACTTCTTGAACCTTCCTGCTACTTGAACTTCTTGAACCTTCCTGCTAGCTGAACTTCTTTAACTTCTTGAACCTTCCTGCTACTTGAACTTCTTGAACCTTCCTGCCACTTGAACTTCTTGAACTTCTTGAACCTTTTTGCTACTTGAACTTCTTGAACCCTCCTGCTACTTGAACTTCTTGAACTTCTTGAACCTTCCTGCTACTTGAAATTCTTGAACTTCTTGAACCTTCCTGCTACTTGAACTTCTTGAACCTTCCTGCTACTTGAACTTTCCGAACTTCTTGAGCCTTCCTGCTACTTGAACTTCTTGAACTTCTTGAACCTTCCTGCTACTTGAACTTTTTGAACTTCTTGAACCTTCCTGCTACTTGAACTTTTTGAACTTCTTGAACCTTCCTGCGACTTGAACTTCTTGAACCTTCCTGCTACTTGAACTTCTTGAACCTTCCTGCCACTTGAACTTCTAGAACTTCTAGAACCTTCCTGCTACTTGAAATTCTTGAACCTTCCTGCTACTTGAACTTCTTGAACTTCTTGAACCTTCCTGCTGTTTGAACTTCCTGAACTTCTTGAACCTTCCTGCTACTTGAACTTCTTGAACCTTCCTTTTACTTGAACTTCTTGAACTTCTTGAACCTTCCTGCTACTTGAACTTCTTGAACTTCTTGAACCTTCCTGCTACTTGAACTTCTTGAACTTCTTGAACCTTCATGCTACTTGAACTGCTTTAACCTTCATGCTTCTTGAACTTCTTGAAACTTCTTGCTACATGAACTTCTTGAACTTCTTGAACCTTCCTGCTACTTGAACATCTTGAAACTTATTGCTACTTGAACTTCTTGAACCTTCCTGCTACTTGAACTTCTTGAACTTCTTGAACCTTCCTGATACTTGAACTTCTTGAACCTTCCTGCTACTTGAACTTCTTAAACCTTCCTGCTACTTGAACTTCTTGAACCTTCCTGCAACTTGAACTTCTTGAACTTCTTGAACCTTTCTGCTACTTGAACTTCTCGAACTTCTTGAACCTTCCTGCTACTTGAACTTCTTGAACTTCTTGAACCTTCCTGCTGCTTGAAATACTTGAACCTCTTGAACCTTCCTGCTACTTGAACTTCTTGAACTTCTTGAACCTTCCTGCTACTTGAACTTCTTGAACCTTCCTGCTACTTGAACTTCTTGAACCTTTCTGCCCCTTGAACTTCCTGAACTTCTTGAACCTTCCTGCTACTTGAAATTCTTGAACCTTCCTGCTGCTTGAACTTCTTGAACTTCTCGAACCTTCCTGCAACTTGAACTTCTTGAACTTCTTGAACCTTCCTGCTACTTGAACTTCTTGAACTTTCTTTCTACTTGAACATCTTGAACTTCTTGAACCTTCCTGCTACTTGAACTTCTTGAACTTCTTGAACCTTTCTGCTACTTGAACTTCTTGAACGTGTTGAACCTTCCTGCTACTTGTACTTCTTGAACGTCTTGAACCTTCCTGCTACTTGAACTTCTTGAACTTCTTGAACCTTCCTGCTACTTGAACTTCTTGAACCTTCCTGCTACTTGAAATTCTTGAACCTTCCTGCTACTTGAACTTCTTGAACTTCTTGAACCCACCTGCTACTTGAACTTCTTGAACCTTCCTGCTTCTTGAACTTCTTGAATTTCTTGAACCTTCCTGCTACTTGAACTTCTTGAACTTCTTGAACCTTCCTGCTACTTGAACTTCTTGAACTTCTTGAACCTTCCTGCTACTTGAACTTCTTGAACCTTCCTGCTACTTGAACTTCTTGAACCTTCCTGCTACTTGAACTTCTTGAACCCTCCTGCTACTTGAACTTCTTAAACTTCTTGAACCCTCCTGCTACTTGAACTTCTTGAACCTTCCTGCTTCTTGAACTTTTTGAACTTCTTGAACCTTCCTGCTACTTGAACTTCTTGAACTTCTTGAACCTTCCTGCTACTTGAACTTCTTGAACCTTCCTGCTACCTAAGCTTCTTGAACCTTCCTGCTACTTGAACTTCTTGAACTTCTTGAACCTTCCTGCTACTTGAACTTCCTGAACTTCTTGAACCTTTCTGCTACTTGAACTTCTTGAACTTCTTGTACCTTCCTGCTACTTGAACTTCTTGAACGTCTTGAACCTTCCTGCTACTTGAACTTCTTGAACTTCTTGAACCTTCCTGCTACTTGAACTTCTTGAACCTTCCTGCTACTTGAACTTCTTGAAATTTTTGAACCTTCCGGCTACTTGAACTTCTTGAACTTCTTGAACCTTAATGCTACTTGAACTTCTTGAACCTTCCTGCTACTTGAACTTCTTGAACTTCTTGAACCTTCCTGCTACTTGAACTACTTGAACTTCTTGAACCTTCCTGCTACTTGAACTTCTTGAACTTCTTGAACCTTCCTGCTACTTGAACTTCTTGAACCTTCCTGCTACTTGAACTTCTTGAACCTTCCTGCCACTTGAACTTCTTGAACTTCTTGAACCTTCCTGCTACTTGGAATTCTTGAAACTTCCTGCTACTTGAACTTCTTGAACTTCTTGAACCTTCCTGCTACTTGAACTTCTTGAACTTCTGGAACCTTCCTGCTACTTGAACTTCTTGAACTTCTTGAACCTTCCTGCTACTTGAAATTCTTGAAACTTCCTGCTACTTGAACTTCTTGAACTTCTTGAACCTTCCGGCCTTTTGAACTTCTTAAACTTCTTGAACCTTCCGGCTACTTGAACTTCTTGAACTTCTTGAACCCTCCTGCTACTTGAACTTCTTGAACTTCTTGAACCTTCCTGCTACTTGAACTTCTTGAACCTTCCTGCTACTTGAACTTCTTGAACCTTCCTGCTACTTGAACTTCTTGAACTTCTTGAACCTTCCTGCTACTTGAACTTCTTGAACCTTCCTGCTACTTTAACTTCTTGAACTTCTTGAACCTTCCTTCTACTTGAACTTCTTGAACCTTCCTGCTACTTGAACTTCTTGAACCTTCCTGCTACTTGAACTTCTTGAACCTTCCTGCTACTTGAACTTCTCGAACCTTCCTGCTACTTGAACTTCTTGAACCTTCCTGCAACTTGAACTTCTTGAACCTTCCTGCTACTTGAACTTCTCGAACCTTCCTGCTACTTGAACTTCTTGAACTTCTTGAACCTTCCTGCTACTTGAACTTCTTGAAATTCTTGAACCTTTCTGCTACTTGAACTTCTTGAACCTTCCTGCTACTCGAACTTCTTGAACTTCTAGAACCTTCCTGCTACTTGAACTTCTTGAACGTCTTGAACCTTCCTGCTACTTGAACTTCTTGAACTTCTTGAACCTTCCTTCTACTTGAACTTCTTGAACCTTCCTGCCACTTGAACTTTTTGAACTTTTTGAACCTTCCTGCTACTTGAAATTCTTGAACTTCTTGAACCTTCCTGCTACTTGAACTTCTTGAACTTCTTAAACCTTCCTGCTACTTGAACTTCTTGAACCTTCCTGCTACTTGAAATTCTTGAACTTCTTGAACCTTCCTGCTACTTGAAATACTTGAACTTCTTGAACCTTCCTGTTACTTGAACTTCTCGAACTTTTCGAACCTTCCTGCTACTTGAACTTCTTGAACATTCCTGCTACTTGAACTTCTTGAACTTCTTGAAACTTCTTGCTATTTGAACTTCTTGAACTTCTTGAACCTTCCTGCTACTTGAACTTCTTGAACCTTCCTGCTACTTGAACTTCTTGGACCTTCCTGCTACTTGAACTTCTCGAACTTTCCTGCTAATTGAACTTCTTGAACCTTACTGCTTCTTGAACTTCTTGAACTTCTTGAACGTTCCTGCTAAATGAACTTCTTGAACTTCTTGAACCTTCCTGCTACTTGAACTTTTTGAACTTCTTGAACCTTCCTGCTACTCGAACTTTTTGAACTTCTTGAACCTTCCTGCCACTTGAACTTCTTGAACTTCTTGAACCTTCCAGCAACCTGAACTTCTTGAACCTTCCTGCTACTTGAACTTCTTGAACTTCTTGAACCTTCCTGGTACTTGAACTTCTTGAACCTTCTTGCTGCTTGAACTTCTTGAACTTTCCTGCTACTTGAACTTCTTGAACTTGTTGAACCTTCCTGCTACTTGAACTTCTTGATCCTTCCTGCTACTTGAACTTTTTGAACTTCTTGAACCTTCCTGCTACTTGAACTTCTTGAACTTCTTGAACCCTCCTGCTACTTGAACTTCTTGAACTCATTGAACCTTCCTGCTACTTGAACTACTTAAACTTCTTGAACCTTCCTGCTACTTGAACTTCTTGAACTTCTTGAACCTTCCTGCTACGTGAACTTCTTGAACCTTCCTGCTAATTGAACTTCTTTAACTTCTTGAACCTTCCTGCTACTTGAACTTCTTGAACCTTCATGCTAGTTGAACTACTTGAACTTCTTGAACCTTCCTGCTACTCGAACTTCTTGAACCTTCCTGCTACTTGAACTTCTTGAACTTCTTGAAACTTACTGCTATTTGAACTTCTTGAACTTCTCGAACCTTCTTGCTACTTGAACTTCTTGAACCTTCCTGCTACTTGAAATTCTTGAACCTTCCTGCTACTTGAACTTCTTGAACCTTCATGCTCCTTGAACTTCTTGAACATCTTGAACCTTTCTGCTACTTGAACTTCTTGAACCTTCCTGCTACTTGAACTTCTTGAACTTCTTGAACCTTCCTGCTACTTGAACTTCTTGAACTTCTTTAACCTTCCTGCTACTCAATTTTCTTGAACCTTCCTGCTACTAGAACTTCTTGAACTGCTTGAACCTTTCTGCTACTAGAAATTTTTGAACCTTCCTGCTATTTGAACTTCTTGAACCTTCCGGCTACTTGAACTTCCTTAACTTCTTGAACCTTCCTGCTACTTTAACTTCTTGAACTTTCCTGCTACTTGAACTTTTTGAACTTCTTGAACCTTCCTGCTACTTGAACTTCATGAACCTTCCTGATACTTGAACTTTTTGAACTTCTTGAACCTTCCTGCTACTTGAACTTTTTGAACTTCTTGAACCTTCCTGCTACATGAACTTTTTGAACTTCTTGAACCTTCCTGCTACTTGAACTTCTTGAACTTCTTGAACTTTCCTGCTACTTGAACTTCTTGAACCTTTCTGCCACTTGATTTCTTGAACCTTCCTGCTACTTGAACTTCTTGAACCTTTCTGCTACTTGAACTTTTTGAACCTTCCTGCTTCTTGAACTTCTTGAACCTTCCTTCTACTTGAACTTCTTGAACTTCTTGAACCTTCCTGCTACTTGAACTTCTTGAACCTTCCTGCTACTTGATTTTTTTGAACTTCTTGAACCTTCCTGCTACTGGAGCTTCTTGAACCTTCCTGCTAATTGAACTTCTTGAACTTCTTGAACCTTCCTGCTACTCGAACTTCTTGTACCTTCCTGCTACTTGAACTTCTTGAACCTTCCTGCTAATTGAACTTCTTGAACTTCTTTAACCTTTCTGCTACTTGAATTTTTTTAACCTTCCTGCTACTTGAACTACTTAAACTTCTTGAACCTTCCTGCTACTTGAACTTCTTGAACTTCTTGAACCTTCCTGCTACGTGAACTTCTTGAACCTTCCTGCTAATTGAACTTCTTGAACTTCTTGAACCTTCCTGCTACTCGAACTTCTTGTACCTTCCTGCTACTTGAACTTCTTGAACCTTCCTGCTAATTGAACTTCTTGAACTTCTTTAACCTTTCTGCTACTTGAATTTTTTGAACCTTCCTGCTACTTGAACTTCTTGAACTTCTTGAACCTTCCTGCTACTTGAAATTCTTGAACTTCTTTAACCTTCCTGCTACTTGAACTTCTTGAACTTCTTGAACCTTCCTCATACATGAACTTCTTGAACTCTTGAACCTTCTTGCTACTTGAACTTCTTGAACTTTCCTGCCACTTGAACTTCTTGAACTTCTTGAACCTTCCTGCTACTTGAAATTCTTGAACCTTCCTGCAACTTGAACTTCTTGAACTTCTTGAACCTTCCTGCTACTTGAACTTCTTGAACTTCTTGAACCTTCCTGCTACCTGAACTTCTTGAACTTTCTTTCTACTTGAACATCTTGAACTTCTTGAACCTTCCTGCTACTTGAACTTCTTGAACGTGTTGAACCTTCCTGCTACTTGAACTTCTTGAACGTCTTGAACCTTCCTGCTACCTGAACTTCTTGAACTTCTTGAACCTTCCTGCTACTTGAACTTCTTGAACCTTCCTGCTACTTGAACTTCTTGAACCTTCCTGCTACTTGAACTTCTTGAACTTCTTGAACCCTCCTTCTACTTGAACTTCTTGAACCTTCCTGCTTCTTGAACTTCTTGAACTTCTTGAACCTTCCTGCTACTTGAACTTCTTGAACTTCTTGAACCTTCCTGCTACTTGAACTTCTTGAACTTCTTGAACCTTCCTGCTACTTGAACTTCTTGAACCTTCCTGCTACTTGAACTTCTTGAACCTTCCTGCTACCTGAACTTCTTGAACCCTCCTGCTACTTGAACTTCTTGAACTTCTTGGACCCTCCTGCTACTTGAACTTCTTGAACCTTCCTGCTTCTTGAACTTCTTGAACTTCTTGAACCTTCCTGCTACTTGAACTTCTTGAACTTCTTGAACCTTCCTGCTACTTGAACTTCTTGAACCTTCCTGCTACTTAAGCTTCTTGAACCTTCCTGCTACTTGAACTTCTTGAACTTCTTGAACCTTCCTGCTACTTGAACTTCCTGAACTTCTTGAACATTTCTGCTACTTGAACTTCTTGAACCGTCCTGCTACTTGAACTTCTTGAACTTCTTGTACCTTCCTGCTACTTGAACTTCTTGAACGTCTTGAACCTTCCTGCTACTTGAACTTCTTGAACTTCTTGAACCTTCATGCTACTTGAACTTCTTGAACCTTCCTGCTACTTGAACTTCTTGAACCTTCCTGCTACTTCAACTTCTTGAACTTTTTGAACCTTCCGGCTACTTGAACATCTTGAACTTCTTGAACCTTAATGCTACTTGAACTTCTTGAACCTTCCTGCTACTTGAACTTCTTGAACTTCTTGAACCTTCCTGCTACTTGAACTACTTGAACTTCTTGAACCTTCCTGCTACTTGAACTTCTTGAACTTCTTGAACCTTCCTGCTACTTGAACTTCTTGAACCTTCCTGCTACTTGAACTTCTTGAACCTTCCTGCCACTTGAACTTCTTGAACTTCTTGAACCTTCCTGCAACTTGGAATTTTTGAAACTTCCTGCTACTTGAACTTCTTGAACTTCTTGAACCTTCCTGCTACTTGAACTTCTTGAACTTCTTGAACCTTCCTGCTACTTGAACTTCTTGAACTTCTTGAACCTTCCTGCTACTTGAACTTCTTGAACCTTCCTGCTACTTGAACTTCCTGAACTTCTTGAACCTTCCTGCTACTTGAATTTCTTGAACCTTCCTGCTACTTGAACTTCTTGAACCTTCCTGCTACTTGAACTTCTTGAACTTCTTGAACCTTCCTGCTACTTGAACTTCTTGCACCTTCCTGCTACTTGAACTTCTTGAACTTCTTGAACCTTCCTGCTACTTGAACTTCCTGAACTTCTTGAACATTTCTGCTACTTGAACTTCTTGAACCGTCCTGCTACTTGAACTTCTTGAACTTCTTGAACCTTCATGCTCCTTGAACTTCTTGAACATCTTGAACCTTTCTGCTACTTGAACTTCTTGAACCTTCCTGCTACTTGAACTTCTTGAACTTCTTGAACCTTCCTGCTACTTGAACTTCTTGAACTTCTTGAACCTTTCTGCTACTTGAACTTCTTGAACCTTCCTGCTACTTGAACTTCTTGAACTTCTTGAACCTTCCTGCTACTTGAACTTCTTGAACGTCTTGAACCTTCCTGCTACTTCAACTTCTTGAACTTCTTGAACCTTCCTTCTACTTGAACTTCTTGAACCTTCCTGCCACTTGAACTTCTTGAACTTTTTGAACCTTCCTGCTACTTGAACTTTCTGAACCTTCCTGCTACTTGAACTTCTTGAAATTTTTGAACCTTCCTGCTACATGAACTTTCTGAACCTTACTGCTACTTGAACTTCATGAACCTTCCTGCTACTGGATTTTCTTGAACTTCTTGAACCTTACGGCTACTTGAACTTCTTTAACTTCTTGAACCTTCCTGGTACTTGAACTTCTTGAACGTCTTGAACCTTCCTTCTACTTGAACTTCTTGAACCTTCCTGCTACTTGAACTTCTTGAACTTCTTGAACCTTCCTGCTTCTTGAACTTCGTGAATTTCTTGAACTTTCCTGCTTTTTGAGCTTCTTGAACCTTCCTGCTACTTGAACTTCTTGAACTTCTTGAACCTTCCTGCTACTTGAACTTCATGAACTTCTTGAACCTTCCTGCTACTTGAACTTCTTGAACCTTCCTGCTACTTGAACTTCTTGAACCTTCCTGCTACTTGAACTTCTTGAACCTTCCTGATACTTGAACTTCTTGAACCTTCCTGCAGCTTGAACTTGTTGAACTTCTTGAACCTTCCTTCTACTTGAACTTCTTGAACCTTCCTGCCACTTGAACTTCTTGAACTTTTTGAACCTTCCTGCTACTTGAACTTCTTGAACTTCTTGAACCTTCCTGCTACTTGAACTTCTTGAACTTCTTGAACCTTCCTGCTACTTGAAATACTTGAACTTCTTGAACCTTCCTGTTACTTGAACTTCTCGAACTTTTCGAACCTTCCTGCTACTTGAACTTCTTGAACATTCCTGCTACTTGAACTTCTTGAACTTCTTGAACCTTCTTGCTATTTGAACTTCTTGAACCTTCTTGCTATTTGAACTTCTTGAACTTCTTGAACCTTCCTGCTACTTGAACTTTTTGAACTTCTTGAACCTTCCTGCTACTTGAACTTCTTGAACCTTCCTGCTACTTGAACTTCTTGGACCTTCCTGCTAATTGAACTTCTTGAACCTTACTGCTACTTGAACTTCTTGAACCTTACTGCTTCTTGAACTTCTTGAACTTCTTGAACGTTCCTGCTAAATGAACTTCTTGAACTTCTCGAACCTTCCTGCTACTTGAACTTTTTGAACTTCTTGAACCTTCCTGCTACTTGAACTTTTCGAACTTCTTGAACCTTCCTGCTACTTGAACTTCTAGAACCTTCCTGCTACTTGAACTTTTTGAACCTTCCTGCTACTTGAACTTCTTGAACTTCTTGAACCTTCCTGCAACCTGAACTTCTTGAACCTTCCTGCTACTTGAACTTCTTGAACTTCTTGAACCTTCCTGCTACTTGAACTTCTTGAACCTTCTTGCTGCTTGAACTTCTTGAACTTTCCTGCTACTTGAACTCCTTGAACCTTCCTGCTACTTGAACTTCTTGAACTTCTTGACCCTTTCTGCTACTTGAACTTCTTGAAACTTCCTGCTACCTGAACTACTTGAACTTCCTGCACCTTCCTGCTGCTTGAACTTCTTGAACCTTCCTGCTACTTGAACTTCTTGAACTTCTTGAACCTTACTGCTACTTGAACTTCTTGAACCTTCCTGCTACTTGAACTTCTTGAACTTCTTGAACCTTCCTGCTACTTGAACTTCTTGAACTTCTTGAACCTTACTGCTACTTGAACTTCTTGAACTTCTTGAAACTTACTGCTACTTGAACTTCTTGAACTTCTCGAACCTTCTTGCTACTTGAACTTCTTGAACCTTCCTGCTACTTGAAATTCTTGAACCTTCCTGCTACTTGAACTTCTTGAACCTTCATGCTCCTTGAACTTCTTGAACTTCTTGAACCTTTCTGCTACTTGAACTTCTTGAACCTTCCTGCTACTTGAACTTCTTGAACTTCTTGAACCTTCCTGCTACTTGAACTTCTTGAACTTCTTGAACCTTCCGGCTACTTGAACTTCTTTAACTTCTTGAACCTTCCTGCTACTTTAACTTCTTGAACTTTCCTGCTACTTGAATTTTTTGAACTTCTTGAACCTTCCTGCTACTTGAACTTCATGAACCTTCCTGATACTTGAACTTTTTGAACTTCTTGAACCTTCCTGCTACTTGAACTTTTTGAACTTCTTAAACCTTCCTGCTACTTGAACTTTTTGAACTTCTTGAACCTTCCTGCTACTTGAACTTCTTGAACTTCTTGAACTTTCCTGCTACCTGAACTTCTTGAACCTTCCTGCCACTTGATTTGAACCTTCCTGCTACTTGAACTTCTTGAACCTTCCTGCTACTTGAACTTTTTGAACCTTCCTGCTTCTTGAACTTCTTGAACCTTCCTTCTACTTGAACTTCTTGAACTTCTTGAACCTTCCTGCTACTTGAACTTCTTGAACCTTCCTGCTACTTGAATTTTTTGAACTTCTTGAACCTTCCTGCTACTGGAGCTTCTTGAACCTTCCTGCTAGCTGAACTTCTTGAACCTTCCTGCTACTCGATCTTCTTGAACCTTCCTGCTACTTGAACTTCTTGAACCTTCCTGCTACTTGAACTTCTTGAACTTCTTGAACCTTCGTGCTACTTGAATTTTTTGAACCTTCCTGCTACTTGAACTTCTTGAACTTCTTGAACCTTCCTGCTACTTGAAATTCTTGAACTTCTTGAACCTTCCTGCTACTTGAACTTCTTGAACTCTTGAACCTTCTTGCTACTTGAACTTCTTGAACCTTCCTGCCACTTGAACTTCTTGAACTTCTTGAACTTTCCTGCTACTTGAAATTCTTGAACCTTCCTGCAACTTGAACTTCTTGAACTTCTTGAACCTTCCTGCTACTTGAACTTCTTGAACTTCTTGAAACTTCCTGCTACCTGAACTTCTTGAACCTTTCTTTTACATGAACTTCTTGAACTTCTTGAACCTTCCTGCTTCTTGAAATTCTTGAACTTCTTGAACCTTCCTGCTACTTGAACTACTTGAACTTCTTGAACCTTCCTGCTACTTGAACTTCTTGAACTCTTGAACCTTCTTGCTACTTGAACTTCTTGAACCTTCATGCATCTTGAACTTCTTGAAACTTCCTGCTACATGAACTTCTTGAACTTCTTGAACCTTCCTGCTACTTGAACTTTCTGAACCTTCCTGCTACTTGAACTTCATGAACCTTCCTGCTACTGGATTTTCTTGAACTTCTTGAACCTTACGGCTACTTGAACTTCTTTAACTTCTTGAACTTTCCTGGTACTTGAACTTCTTGAACGTCTTGAACCTTCCTTCTACTTGAACTTCTTGAACCTTCCTGCTACTTGAACTTCTTGAACTTCTTGAACCTTCCTGCTTCATGAACTTCTTGAACTTCTTGAACTTTCCTGCTTTTTGAGCTTCTTGAACCTTCCTGCTACTTGAACTTCTTGAACTTCTTGAACCTTCCTGCTACTTGAACTTCATGAACTTCTTGAACCTTCCTGCTACTTGAACTTCTTGAACCTTCCTGCTACTTGAACTTCTTGAACCTTCCTGCCACTTGAACTTCTTGAACCTTCCTGATACTTGAACTTCTTGAACCTTCCTGCTGCTTGAACTTCTTGAACTTCTTGAACCTTCCTTCTACTTGAACTTCTTGAACCTTCCTGCCACTTGAACTTCTTGAACTTTTTGAACCTTCCTGCTACTTGAACTTCTTGAACTTCTTGACCCTTCCTGCTACTTGAACTTCTTGAACTTCTTGAACCTTCCTACTACTTGAACTTCTTGAACCTTCCTGCTACTTGAAATTCTTGAACTTCTTGAACCTTCCTGCTACTTGAAATACTTGAACTTCTTGAACCTTCCTGTTACTTGAACTTCTCGAACTTTTCGAATTTTCCTGCTACTTGAACTTCTTGAACTTCTTGAACCTTCTTGCTATTTGAACTTCTTGAACTTCTTGAACCTTCCTGCTACTTGAACTTTTTGAACTTCTTGAACCTCCCTGCTACTTGAACTTCTTGAACCTTCCTGCTACTTGAACTTCTTGGACCTTCCTGCTACTTGAACTTCTCGAACTTTCCTGCTAATTAAACTTCTTGAACCTTACTGTTTCTTGAACTTCTTGAACTTCTTGAACGTTCCTGCTAAATGAACTTCTTGAACTTCTTGAACCTTCCTGCTACTTGGACTTTTTGAACTTCTTGAACCTTCCTGCTACTTGAACTTTTTGAACTTCTTGAACCTTTCTGCTACTTGAACTTCTAGAACCTTCTTGCTGCTTGAACTTCTTGAACTTTCCTGCTACTTGAACTTCTTGAACCTTCCTGCTACTTGAACTTCTTAAACTTCTTGACCCTTTCTGCTACTTGAACTTCTTGAACCTTCCTGCTACCTGAACTACTTGAACTTCCTGCACCTTCCTGCTGCTTGAACTTCTTGAACCTTCCTGCTACTTGAACTTCTTGAACTTCTTGAACCTTCCTGCTACTTGAACTTCTTGAACCTTCCTGCTACTTGAACTTTTTGAACTTCTTAAACCTTCCTGCTACTTGAACTTCTTGAACTTCTTGAACCTTCCTGCTACTTGAACTTCTTGAACTTATTGAACCTTCCTGCTACTTGAACTACTTAAACTTCTTGAACCTTCCTGCTACTTGAACTTCTTGAACTTCTTGAACCTTCCTGCTACGTGAACTTCTTGAACCTTCCTGCTAATTGAACTTCTTGAACTTCTTGAACCTTCCTGCTACTTGAACTTCTTGAACCTTCCTGCTACTTGAACTTCTTGAACCTTCCTGCTAGTTGAACTACTTGAACTTCTTGAACCTTCCTGCTACTCGAACTTCTCGAACCTTCCTGCTACTTGAACTTCTTGAACTTCTTGAAACTTACTGCTACTTGAACTTCTTGAACTTCTCGAACCTTCTTGCTACTTGAACTTCTTGAACCTTCCTGCTACTTGAAATTCTTGACCCTTCCTGCTACTTGAACTTCTTGAACCTTCATGCTCCTTGAACTTCTTGAACTTCTTGAACCTTTCTGCTACTTGAACTTCTTGAACCTTCCTGCTACTTGAACTTCTTGAACTTTTTGAACCTTCCTGCTACTTGAACTTCTTGAACTTCTTTAACCTTCCTGCTACTTGAACTTCTTGAACCTTCCTGCTACTAGAACTTCTTGAACTGCTTGAACCTTCCTGCTACTAGAACTTTTTGAACCTTCCTGCTATTTGAACTTCTTGAACCTTCCGGCTACTTGAACTTCTTTAACTTCTTGAACCTTCCTGCTACTTTAACTTCTTGAACTTACCTGCTACTTGAACTTTTCGAACTTCTTGAACCTTCCTGCTACTTGAACTTCATGAACCTTCCTGATACTTGAACTTTTTGAACTTCTTGAACCTTCCTGCTACTTGAACTTTTTGAACTTCTTAAACCTTCCTGCTACTTGAACTTTTTGAACTTCTTGAACCTTCCTGCTACTTGAACTTCTTGAACTTCTTGAACTTTCCTGCTACTTGAACTTCTTGAACCTTCCTGCCACTTGATTTGAACCTTCCTGCTACTTGAACTTCTTGAACCTTCCTGCTACTTGAACTTTTTGAACCTTCCTGCTTCTTGAACTTCTTGAACCTTCCTTCTACTTGAACTTCTTGAACTTCTTGAACCTTCCTGCTACTTGAACTTCTTGAACCTTCCTGCTACTTGAATTTTTTGAACTTCTTGAACCTTCCTGCTACTCGATCTTCTTGAACCTTCCTGCTACTTGAACTTCTTGAACCTTCCTGCTACTTGAACTTCTTGAACTCTTGAACCTTCTTGCTACTTGAACTTCTTGAACCTTCCTGCCACTTGAACTTCTTGAACTTCTTGAACTTTCCTGCTACTTGAAATTCTTGAACCTTCTTGCTACTTGAACTTCTTGAACTTCTTGAACCTTCCTGCTACATGAACTTCTTGAACTCTTGAACCTTCTTGCTACTTGAACTTCTTGAACCTTCCTGCCACTTGAACTTCTTGAACTTCTTGAACCTTCCTGCTACTTGAAATTCTTGAACCTTCCTGCAACTTGAACTTCTTGAACTTCTTAAACCTTCCTGCTACTTGAACTTCTTGAACTTCTTGAACCTTCCTGCTACCTGAACTTCTTGAACCTTTCTTTCAAATGAACTTCTTGAACTTCTTGAACCTTCCTGCCACTTGAAATTCTTGAACTTCTTGAACCTTCCTGTAACTTGAACTACTTGAACTCCTTGAACCTTCCTGCTACTTGAACTTCTTGAACTCTTGAACCTTCTTGCTACTTGAACTTCTTGAACCTTCATGCATCTTGAACTTCTTGAAACATCCTGCTACATGAACTTCTTGAACTTCTTGAACCTTCCTGCTACTTGAACTTTCTGAACCTTCCTGCTACTTGAACTTCATGAACCTTCCTGCTACTGGATTTTCTTGAACTTCTTGAACCTTACGGCTACTTGAACTTCTTTAACTTCTTGAACCTTCCTGGTACTTGAACTTCTTGAACGTCTTGAACCTTCCTTCTACTTGAACTTCTTGAACCTTCCTGCAACTTGAACTTCTTGAACTTCTCGAACCTTCCTGCTTCTTGAACTTCTTGAACTTCTTGAACTTTCCGGCTTTTTGAGCTTCTTGAACCTTCCTGCTACTTGAACTTCTTGAACTTCTTGAAACTTCCTGCTACTTGAACTTCATGAACTTCTTGAACCTTCCTGCTACTTGAACTTCTTGAACCTTCCTGCTACTTGAACTTCTTGAACCTTCCTGCTACTTGAACTTCTTGAACCTTCCTGATACTTGAACTTCTCGAACCTTCCTGCTACTTGAACTTCTTGAACCTTCCTGCTACTTGAACTTCTTGAACCTTCCTGCTACTTGAATTTCTTGAACTTCTTGAACCTTCCTGCTACTTGAACTTTTCGAACTTCTTGAACCTTCCTGCTTCTTGAACTTCTTGAACTTCTTGAACCTTCCTGCTACTTGAAATACTTGAACTTCTTGAACCTTCCTGCTACTTGAACTTTTTGAAACTTCCTGCTACTTGAACTTTTTGAACCTTCCTGCCACTTGAACTTCTTGAACTTCTTGAACCTTACTGCTACTTGAAATTCTTGAACCTTACTGCTGCTTGAACTTCTTGAACTTCTTGAACCCTCCTGCTACTTGAACTTCTTGAACTTCTTGAACCTTCTTGCTTCTTGAACTTCTTGAACTTCTTGAACCTTCCTGCTACTTGACCTTCTTGAACTTCTTGAACCTTCCTGCTAGTTGAACTTCTTGAAATTCCTGCTACTTGAACTTCTTGAATGTTCCTGCTACTTGAACTTTTCGAACTTCTTGAACCTTCCTGCTACTTGAACTTCTTGAACCTTCCTGATACTTGAACTTTTTGAACTTCTTGAATCTTCCTGCTACTTGAACTTTTTGAACTTCTTGAACCTTCCTGCTACTTGAACTTCTTGAACTTCTTGAACCTTCCTGCTACTTGAACTTCTTGAACCTTCCTGGAACTTGATTTCTTGAACCTTCCTGCTACTTGATTTTCTTGAACCTTCCTGCTACTTGAACTTTTTGAACCTTCCTGCTTCTTGAACTTCTTGAACCTTCCTCCTACTTGAACTTCATGAACTTCTTGAACCTTCCTGCTACTTGAACTTCTTGAACCTTCCTGCTACTTGAACTTTTTGAACTTCTTGAACCTTCCTGCTACTTTAGCTTCTTGAACCTTCCTGCTAGCTGAACTTCTTGAACTTTTTGAAATTTCCTGCTACTCGAACTTCTTGAACCTTCCTGCTACTTGAACTTCTTGAACCTTCCTGCTCCTTGAACTTCTTGAACTTCTTGAACCTTCCTGCTACATGAACTTTTCAAACTTCTTGAACCTTTCTGCTACTTGAACTTCTTGAACTTCTCGAACCTTCCTGCTACTTGAACTACTTGAACTTCTTGAACCTTCCTGCTACTTGAACTTCTTGAACTTCTTGAACCTTCTTGCAACTTGAACTTCTTGAACCTTCCTGCTACTTGAATTTCTTGAACTTTCCTGCCACTTGAACTTCTTGAACTTCTTGAACCTTCCTGCTACTTGAAATTCTTGAACCTTCCTGCAACTTGAACTTCTTGAACTTCTTGAACCTTCCTGCTACTTGAACTTCTTGAACTTCTTGAACTTCTTGAACCTTCCTGCTACTTGAAATACTTGAACTTCTTGAACCTTCCTGTTACTTGAACTTCTTGAACTTCTTGAACCTTCCTGCTACTTGAACTTCTTGAACCTTCCTGCTACTTGAACTTCTTGAACCTTCCTGCTACTTGAACTTCTTGAACTTCTTGAACCTCCCTGCTACTTGAAATACTTGAACTTCTTGAACCTTCCTGTTACTTGAACTTCTTGAACTTCTTGAACCTTCCTGCTACTTAAACTTTTTGACCCTTCCTGCTACTTGAACTTCTTGAACCTTCCTGCTACTTGAACTTCTTGAACTTCTTGAACCTTCCTTCTACTTGAACTTCTTGAACCTTTCTTCTACTTGAACTTCTTGAACTTCTTGACCCTTCCTGCTACTTGAACTTCTTGAACCTTCCTGCTACTCGAACTTCTTGAACTTCTTGAACCTTCCTGCTACTTGAACTTCTTAAACTTCTTGGACCCTCCTGCTACTTGAACTTCTTGAACTTCTTGAACATTCCTGCTATTTGAACTTCTTGAACTTCTTGAACCTTCTTGCTATTTGAACTTCTTGAACTTCTTGAACCTTCCTGCTACCTGAACTTTTTGAACTTCTTGAACCTTCCTGCTACTTGAACTTCTTGAACCTTCCTGCTACTTGAACTTCTTGGACCTTCCTGCTACTTGAACTTCTTGAACTTTCCTGCTACTTGAACTTCTTGAACCTTACTGCTGCTTGAACTTCTTGAACTTTCCTGCTACTTGAACTTCTTGAACCTTCCTGCTACTTGAACTTCTTGAATTTCTTGACCCTTTCTGCTACTTGAACTTCTTGAACCTTCCTGGTACCTGAACTACTTGAACTTCCTGCACCTTCCTGCTGCTTGAACTTCTTGAACCTTCCTGCTACTTGAACTTCTTGAACTTCTTGAACCTTCCTGCTACTTGAACTTCTTGATCCTTCCTGCTACTTGAACTTTTTGAACTTCTTGAGCCTTCCTGCTACTTGAACTTCTTGAACTTCTTGAACCCTCCTGCTACTTGAACTTCTTGAATTTATTGAACCTTCCTGCTACTTGAACTACTTAAACTTCTTGAACCTTCCTGCTACTTGAACTTCTTGAACTTCTTGAACCTTCCTGCTACGTGAACTTCTTGAACCTTCCTGCTAATTGAACTTCTTGAACTTCTTGTACCTTTCTGCTACTTGAACTTCTTGAACCTTCATGCTACTTGAACTTCTTGAACCTTCCTGCTACTTGAACTTCTTGAACCTTCCTGCTAGTTGAACTACTTGAACTTCTTGAACCTTCCTGCTACTTGAACTTCTTGAACCTTCCTGCTTCTTGAACTTCTTGAACTTCTTGAAACTTACTGCTACTTGAACTTCTTGAACTTCTCGAACCTTCTTGCTACTTGAACTTCTTGAACCTTCCTGCTACTTGAAATTCTTGAACCTTCCTGCTACTTGAACTTCTTGAACCTTCATGCTCCTTGAACTTCTTGAACTTCTTGAACCTTTCTGCTACTTGAACTTCTTGAACCTTCCTGCTACTTGAACTTCTTGAACTTCTTGAACCTTCCTGCTACTTGAACTTCTCGAACTTCTTTAACCTTCCTGCTACTCAAACTTCTTGAACCTTCCTGCTACTAGAACTTCTTGAACTGCTTGAACCTTTCTGCTACTAGAACTTTTTGAACCTTCCTGCTATTTGAACTTCTTGAACCTTCCGGCTACTTGAACTTCTTTAACTTCTTGAACCTTCCTGCTACTTTAACTTCTTGAACTTTCCTGCTACTTGAACTTTTTGAACTTCTTGAACCTTCCTGCTACTTGAACTTCATGAACCTTCCTGATACTTGAACTTTTTGAACTTCTTGAACCTTCCTGCTACTTGAACTTTTTGAACTTCTTGAACCTTCCTGCTACTTGAACTTTTTGAACTTCTTGAACCTTCCTGCTACTTGAACTTCTTGAACTTCTTGAACTTTCCTGCTACTTGAACTTCTTGAACCTTCCTGCCACTTGATTTCTTGAACCTTCCTGCTACTTGAACTTCTTGAACCTTCCTGCTACTTGAACTTTTTGAACCTTCCTGCTTCTTGAACTTCTTGAACCTTCCTTCTACTAGAACTTCTTGAACTTCTTGAACCTTCCTGCTACTTGAACTTCTTGAACCTTCCTGCTACTTGAGTTTTTTGAACTTCTTGAACCTTCCTGCTACTGGAGCTTCTTGAACCTTCCTGCTAGCTGAACTTCTTGAACTTCTTGAACCTTCCTGCTACTCGAACTTCTTGAACCTTCCTGCTACTTGAACTTCTTGAACCTTCCTGCTACTTGAACTTCTTGAACTTATTGAACCTTTCTGCTACTTGAATTTTTTGAACCTTCCTGCTACTTGAACTTCTTGAACTTCTTGAACCTTCCTGCAACTTGAAATTCTTGAACTTCTTGAACCTTCCTGCTACTTGAACTTCTTGAACTTCTTGAACCTTCCTGCAACATGAACTTCTTGAACTCTTGAACCTTCTTGCTACTTGAACTTCTTGAACCTTCCTGCCACTTGAACTTCTTGAAATTCTTGAACCTTACTGCTACTTGAAATTCTTGAACCTTCCTGCAACTTGAACTTCTTGAACTTCTTGAACCTTCCTGCTACTTGAACTTCTTGAACTTCTTGAACCTTCCTGCTACCTGAACTTCTTGAACTTTCTTTCTACTTGAACATCTTGAACTTCTTGAACCTTCCTGCTACTTGAACTTCTTGAACCTTCCTGCTACTTGAACTTCTTGAACGTGTTGAACCTTCCTGCTACTTGAACTTCTTGAACGTCTTGAACCTTCCTGCTACTTGAACTTCTTGAACTTCTTGAACCTTCCTGCTACTTGAACTTCTTGAACCTTCCTGCTACTTGAACTTCTTGAACTTCTTGAACTCTCCTGCTACTTGAACTTCTTGAACTTTCCTGCTTCTTGAACTTCTTGAACTTCTTGAACCTTCCTTCTACTTGAACTTCTTGAACTTCTTGAACCTTCCTGCTACTTGAACTTCTTGAACTTCTTGAACCTTCCTGCTACTTGAACTTCTTGAACCTTCCTGCTACTTGAACTTCTTGAACCTTCCTGCTACTTGAACTTCTTGAACCCTCCTGCTACTTGAACTTCTTGAACTTCTTGGACCCTCCTGCTACTTGAACTTCTTGAACCTTCCTGCTTCTTGAACTTCTTGAACTTCTTGAACCTTCCTGCTACTTGAACTTCTTGAACTTCTTGAACCTTCCTGCTACTTGAACTTCTTGAACCTTCCTGCTACTTAAGCTTCTTGAACCTTCCTGCTACTTGAACTTCTTGAACTTCTTGAACCTTCCTGCTACTTGAACTTCCTGAACTTCTTGAACCTTTCTGCTACTTGAACTTCTTGAACCGTCCTGCTACTTGAACTTCTTGAACTTCTTGTACCTTCCTGCTACTTAAACTTCTTGAACGTCTTGAACCTTCCTGCTACTTGAACTTCTTGAACTTCTTGAACCTTCCTGCTACTTGAACTTCTTGAACCTTCCTGCTACTTGAACTTTTTGAACTTTTTGAACCTTCCGGCTACTTGAACATCTTGAACTTCTTGAACCTTAATGCTACTTGAACTTCTTGAACCTTCCTGCTACTTGAACTTCTTGAACTTCTTGAACCTTCCTGCTACTTGAACTACTTGAACTTCTTGAACCTTCCTGCTACTTGAACTTCTTGAACTTCTTGAACCTTCCTGCTACTTGAACTTCTTGAACCTTCCTGCTACTTGAACTTCTTGAACCTTCCTGCCACTTGAACTTCTTGAACTTCTTGAACCTTCCTGCTACTTGGAATTCTTGAAACTTCCTGCTACTTGAACTTCTTGAACTTCTTGAACCTTCCTGCTACTTGAACTTCTTGAACTTCTTGAACCTTCCTGCTACTTGAAATTCTTGAAACTTCCTGCTACTTGAACTTCTTGAACTTCTTGAACTTCTCGAACCTTCCTGCTACTTGAACTTCTTGAACTTCTTGAACCTTCCTGCTACTTGAACTTCTTGAACTTCTTGTACCTTCCTGCTGCTTGAACTTCTTGAACTTCTTGAACCTTCCTGCTACTTGAACTTCTTGAACCTTCCTGCTACTTGAACTTCTTGAACCTTCCTGCTACTTGAACTTCTTGAACTTCTTGAACCTTCCTGCTACTTGAACTTCTTGAACCTTCCTGCTACTTGAACTTCTTGATCTTCTTGAACCTTCCTGCTACTTGAACTTCTCGAACCTTCCTGCTACTTGAACTTCTTGAACTTCTTGAACCTTCCTGCTACTTGAACATCTTGAACCTTCCTGCTACTTGAACTTCTTGAACCTTCCTGATACTTGAACTTCTTGAACCTTCCTGCTACTTGAACTTCTTGAACCTTCCTGCTACTTGAACTTCTTGAACCTTCCTGCTACTTGAACTTCTTGAACCTTCCTGCTACTTGAACTTCTTGAACGTCTTGAACCTTCCTGCTACTTCAACTTCTTGAACTTCTTGAACCTTCCTTCTACTTGAACTTCTTGAACCTTCCTGCCACTTGAACTTCTTGAACTTTTTGAACCTTCCTGCTACTTGAACTTCTTGAACTTCTTGAACCTTCCTGCTACTTGAACTTCTTGAACTTCTTGAACCTTACTACTACTTGAACTTCTTGAACCTTCCTGCTACTTGAAATTCTTGAACTTCTTGAACCTTCCTGCTACTTGAAATACTTGAACTTCTTGAACCTTCCTGTTACTTGAACTTTTCGAACTTTTCGAACCTTCCTGCTACTTGAACTTCTTGAACATTCCTGCTTCTTGAACTTCTTGAACTTCTAGAACCTTCTTGCTATTTGAACTTCTTGAACTTCTTGAACCTTCCTGCTACTTGAACTTTTTGAACTTCTTGAACCTTCTTGCTACTTGAACTTCTTGAACCTTCCTGCTACTTGAACTTCTTGGACCTTCCTGCTACTTGAACTTCTCGAACTTTCCTGCTAATTGAACTTCTTGAACCTTACTGCCTCTTGAACTTCTTGAACTTCTTGAACGTTCCTGCTAAATGAACTTTTTGAACTTCTTGAACCTTCCTGCTACTTGAACTTTTTGAACTTCTTGAACCTTCCTGCTACTTGAACTTTTTGAACTTCTTGAACCTTCCTGCTACTTGAACTTCTAGAACCTTCCTGCTACTTGGACTTTTTGAACCTTCCTGCTACTAGAACTTCTTGAACCTTCCTGCAACCTGAACTTCTTGAACCTTCCTGCTACTTGAACTTCTTGAACTTCTTGAACCTTCCTGCTACTTGAACTTCTTGAACCTTCTTGCTGCTTGAACTTCTTGAACTTTCCTGCTACTTGAACATCTTGAACCTTCCTGCTACTTGAACTTCTTGAACTTCTTGACCCTTTCTGCTACTTGAACTTCTTGAACCTACCTGCTACCTGAACTACTTGAACTTCCTGCACCTTCCTGCTGCTTGAACTTCTTGAACCTTCCTGCTACTTGAACTTCTTGAACTTCTTGAACCTTCCTGCTACTTGAACTTCTTGAACTTCTTGAACCTTCCTGCTACTTGAACTTCTTGAACTTCTTGAACCTTCCTGCTACTTGAACTTCTTGAACTTATTGAACCTTCCTGCTACTCGAACTACTTAAACTTCTTGAACCTTCCTGCTACTTGAACTTCTTGAACTTCTTGAACCTTCCTGCTACGTGAACTTCTTGAACCTTCCTGCTAATTGAATTTCTTGAACTTCTTGAACCTTCCTGCTACTTGAACTTCTTGAACCTTCATGCTACTTGAACTTCTTGAACCTTCCTGCTACTTGAACTTCTTGAACCTTCCTGCTAGTTGAACTACTTGAACTTCTTGAACCTTCCTGCTACTCGAACTTCTTGAACCTTCCTGCTACTTAAACTTCTTGAACTTCTTGAAACTTACTGCTACTTGAACTTCTTGAACTTCTCGAACCTTCTTGATACTTGAAATTCTTGAACCTTCCTGCTACTTGAAATTCTTGAACCTTCCTGCTACTTGAACTTCTTGAACCTTCATGCTCCTTGAACTTCTTGAACTTCTTGAACCTTTCTGCTACTTGAACTTCTTGAACCTTCCTGCTACTTGAACTTCTTGAACTTCTTGAACCTTCCTGCTACTAGAACTTTTTGAACCTTCCTGCTATTTGAACTTCTTGAGCCTTCCGGCTACTTGAACTTCTTTAACTTCTTGAACCTTCCTGCTACTTTAACTTCTTGAACTTTCCTGCTACTTGAACTTTTTGAACTTCTTGAACCTTCCTGCTACTTGAACTTTTTGAACTTTTCGAACCTTTCTGCTACTTGAACTTTTTGAACTTCTTGAACCTTCCTGCTACTTGAACTTCTTGAACTTCTTGAACTTTCCTGCTACTTGAACTTCTTGAACCTTCCTGCCACTTGATTTCTTGAACCTTCCTGCTACTTGAACTTCTTGAACCTTCCTGCTACTTTAAGTTCTTGAACTTCTTGAACCTTCCTGCTACTTGAACTTCTTGAACCTTCCTGCTACTTGAACTTCTAGAACTTCTTGACCCTTCCTGCTACTAGAACTTCTTGAACTTCTTGAACCTTCCTGCTACTTGAACTTCTTGAACTTCTTTAACCTTCCTCCTACTTGAACTTCTTGAAATTCTTGAACCTTCCTGCTACCTGAACTTTTTGAACTTCTTGAACCTTCCTGCTACGTGAACTTCTTGAACCTTCCTGCTACTTGAACTTCTTGAACCTTCCTGCTACTTGAACTTCTTGAACCTTCATGCTACTTGAACTTCTTGAACCTTCCTGCTACTTGAACTTCTTGAACCTTCCTGCTACTTGTACTACTTGAACTTCTTGAACCTTCCTGCTACTCGAACTTCTTGAACCTTCCTGCTACTTGAACTTCTTGAACTTCTTGGACCTTCCTGCTACTTGAACTTCTTGAAATTTCCTGCTACTTGAACTTCTTAAACTTCTCGAACCTTCCTGCTACTTGAACTTCTTAAACTTTTTGAACATTCCTGCTACTTGAATTTCTTGAACCTTCCTGCTACTTGAACTTCTTGAACCTTCCTGCTACCTGAACTGCTTGAACTTCTTGAACCTTTCTGCTACTTGAACTTCTTGAACCTTCCTGCTACTTGAACTTCTTGAACTTCTTTAACCTTAATGCTACTTAAACTTCTTGAACCTTCCTGCTACTTGAACTTCTTGAACTTCTTGAACCTTCCTGCTACTTGAACTTTTTGAACCTTCCTGCTATTTGAACTTCTTGAACCTTCCTGCTACTTGAACTTCTTGAACCTTCCTGCTACTTGAACTTTTGGAACTTCTTGAACCTTCCTGCTACTTGAACTTTTTGAACTTCTTGATCCTTCCTGCTACTTGAACTTCCTGAACTTCATGAACCTTCCTGCTACTTGAACTTCTTGAACCTTCCTGCCAATTGATTTCTTGAACCTTCCTGCTACTTGAACTTCTTGAACCTTCCTGCTACTAGAACTTTTTGAACCTTCCTGCTTCTTGAAATTCTTGAACTTTCCATCTACTTGAAATTCTTGAACTTCTTGAACCTTCCTGCTACCTGAACTTCTTGAACCTTCCTGCTACTTGAACTTTTTGAACTTCTTGAACCTTCCTGCTACTTGAACTTCTTGAACCTTCCTGCTACTTGAACTTTTTGAACTTCTTGAACCTTCCTGCTACTTGAACTTCTTGAACCTTCCTGCTACTTGAACTTTTTGAACTTCTTGAACCTTCCTGCTACTTGAACTTCTTGAACCTTCCTGCTAGCTGAACTTCTTTAACTTCTTGAACCTTCCTGCTACTTGAACTTCTTGAACCTTCCTGCCACTTGAACTTCTTGAACTTCTTGAACCTTTTTGCTACTTGAACTTCTTGAACCCTCCTGCTACTTGAACTTCTTGAACTTCTTGAACCTTCCTGCTACTTGAAATTCTTGAACTTCTTGAACCTTCCTGCTACTTGAACTTCTTGAACCTTCCTGCTACTTGAACTTTCCGAACTTCTTGAGCCTTCCTGCTACTTGAACTTCTTGAACTTCTTGAACCTTCCTGCTACTTGAACTTTTTGAACTTCTTGAACCTTCCTGCTACTTGAACTTCTTGAACTTCTTGAACCTTCCTGCGACTTGAACTTCTTGAACCTTCCTGCTACTTGAACTTCTTGAACCTTCCTGCCACTTGAACTTCTAGAACTTCTTGAACCTTCCTGCTACTTGAAATTCTTGAACCTTCCTGCTACTTGAACTTCTTGAACTTCTTGAACCTTCCTGCTGTTTGAACTTCCTGAACTTCTTGAACCTTCCTGCTACTTGAACTTCTTGAACCTTCCTTTTACTTGAACTTCTTGAACTTCTTGAACCTTCCTGCTACTTGAACTTCTTGAACTTCTTGAACCTTCCTGCTACTTGAACTTCTTGAACTTCTTGAACCTTCATGCTACTTGAACTGCTTTAACCTTCATGCTTCTTGAACTTCTTGAAACTTCTTGCTACATGAACTTCTTGAACTTCTTGAACCTTCCTGCTACTTGAACATCTTGAAACTTATTGCTACTTGAACTTCTTGAACCTTCCTGCTACTTGAACTTCTTGAACTTCTTGAACCTTCCTGATACTTGAACTTCTTGAACCTTCCTGCTACTTGAACTTCTTAAACCTTCCTGCTACTTGAACTTCTTGAACCTTCCTGCAACTTGAACTTCTTGAACTTCTTGAACCTTTCTGCTACTTGAACTTCTCGAACTTCTTGAACCTTCCTGCTACTTGAACTTCTTGAACTTCTTGAACCTTCCTGCTGCTTGAAATACTTGAACCTCTTGAACCTTCCTGCTACTTGAACTTCTTGAACTTCTTGAACCTTCCTGCTACTTGAACTTCTTGAACCTTCCTGCTACTTGAACTTCTTGAACCTTTCTGCCCCTTGAACTTCCTGAACTTCTTGAACCTTCCTGCTACTTGAAATTCTTGAACCTTCCTGCTGCTTGAACTTCTTGAACTTCTCGAACCTTCCTGCAACTTGAACTTCTTGAACTTCTTGAACCTTCCTGCTACTTGAACTTCTTGAACTTTCTTTCTACTTGAACATCTTGAACTTCTTGAACCTTCCTGCTACTTGAACTTCTTGAACTTCTTGAACCTTTCTGCTACTTGAACTTCTTGAACGTGTTGAACCTTCCTGCTACTTGTACTTCTTAAACGTCTTGAACCTTCCTGCTACTTGAACTTCTTGAACTTCTTGAACCTTCCTGCTACTTGAACTTCTTGAACCTTCCTGCTACTTGAAATTCTTGAACCTTCCTGCTACTTGAACTTCTTGAACTTCTTGAACCCACCTGCTACTTGAACTTCTTGAACCTTCCTGCTTCTTGAACTTCTTGAATTTCTTGAACCTTCCTGCTACTTGAACTTCTTGAACTTCTTGAACCTTCCTGCTACTTGAACTTCTTGAACCTTCCTGCTACTTAAGCTTCTTGAACCTTCCTGCTACTTGAACTTCTTGAACTTCTTGAACCTTCCTGCTACTTGAACTTCCTGAACTTCTTGAACCTTTCTGCTACTTGAACTTCTTGAACCGTCCTGCTACTTGAACTTCTTGAACTTCTTGTACCTTCCTGCTACTTAAACTTCTTGAACGTCTTGAACCTTCCTGCTACTTGAACTTCTTGAACTTCTTGAACCTTCCTGCTACTTGAACTTCTTGAACCTTCCTGCTACTTGAACTTTTTGAACTTTTTGAACCTTCCGGCTACTTGAACATCTTGAACTTCTTGAACCTTAATGCTACTTGAACTTCTTGAACCTTCCTGCTACTTGAACTTCTTGAACTTCTTGAACCTTCCTGCTACTTGAACTACTTGAACTTCTTGAACCTTCCTGCTACTTGAACTTCTTGAACTTCTTGAACCTTCCTGCTACTTGAACTTCTTGAACCTTCCTGCTACTTGAACTTCTTGAACCTTCCTGCCACTTGAACTTCTTGAACTTCTTGAACCTTCCTGCTACTTGGAATTCTTGAAACTTCCTGCTACTTGAACTTCTTGATTTTCTTGAACCTTCCTGCTACTTGAACTTCTTGAACTTCTTGAACCTTCCTGCTACTTGAAATTCTTGAAACTTCCTGCTACTTGAACTTCTTGAACTTCTTGAACTTCTCGAACCTTCCTGCTACTTGAACTTCTTGAACTTCTTGAACCTTCCTGCTACTTGAACTTCTTGAACTTCTTGTACCTTCCTGCTGCTTGAACTTCTTGAACTTCTTGAACCTTCCTGCTACTTGGACTTCTTGAACCTTCCTGCTACTTGAACTTCTTGAACCTTCCTGCTACTTGAACTTCTTGAACTTCTTGAACCTTCCTGCTACTTGAACTTCTCGAACCTTCCTGCTACTTGAACTTCTTGAACTTCTTGAACCTTCCTGCTACTTGAACATCTTGAACCTTCCTGCTACTTGAACTTCTTGAACCTTCCTGATACTTGAACTTCTTGAACCTTCCTGCTACTTGAACTTCTTGAACCTTCCTGCTACTTGAACTTCTTGAACCTTCCTGCTACTTGAACTTCTTGAACCTTCCTGCTACTTGAACTTCTTGAACGTCTTGAACCTTCCTGCTACTTCAACTTCTTGAACTTCTTGAACCTTCCTTCTACTTGAACTTCTTGAACCTTCCTGCCACTTGAACTTCTTGAACTTTTTGAACCTTCCTGCTCCTTGAACTTCTTGAACTTCTTGAACCTTCCTGCTACTTGAACTTCTTGAACTTCTTGAACCTTACTACTACTTGAACTTCTTGAACCTTCCTGCTACTTGAAATTCTTGAACTTCTTGAACCTTCCTGCTACTTGAAATACTTGAACTTCTTGAACCTTCCTGTTACTTGAACTTTTCGAACTTTTCGAACCTTCCTGCTACTTGAACTTCTTGAACATTCCTGCTTCTTGAACTTCTTGAACTTCTAGAACCTTCTTGCTATTTGAACTTCTTGAACTTCTTGAACCTTATTGCTACTTGAACTTTTTGAACTTCTTGAACCTTCTTGCTACTTGAACTTCTTGAACCTTCCTGCTACTTGAACTTCTTGGACCTTCCTGCTACTTGAACTTCTCGAACTTTCCTGCTAATTGAACTTCTTGAACCTTACTGCCTCTTGAACTTCTTGAACTTCTTGAACGTTCCTGCTAAATGAACTTTTTGAACTTCTTGAACCTTCCTGCTACTTGAACTTTTTGAACTTCTTGAACCTTCCTGCTACTTGAACTTTTTGAACTTCTTGAACCTTCCTGCTACTTGAACTTCTAGAACCTTCCTGCTAATTGGACTTTTTGAACCTTCCTGCTACTAGAACTTCTTGAACTTCTTGAACCTTCCTGCAACCTGAACTTCTTGAACCTTCCTGCTACTTGAACTTCTTGAACTTCTTGAACCTTCCTGCTACATGAACTTCTTGAACCTTCTTGCTGCTTGAACTTCTTGAACTTTCCTGCTACTTGAACATCTTGAACCTTCCTGCTACTTGAACTTCTTGAACTTCTTGACCCTTTCTGCTACTTGAACTTCTTGAACCTACCTGCTACCTGAACTACTTGAACTTCCTGCACCTTCCTGCTGCTTGAACTTCTTGAACCTTCCTGCTACTTGAACTTCTTGAACTTCTTGAACCTTCCTGCTACTTGAACTTCTTGAACCTTCCTGCTACTTGAACTTCTTGAACTTCTTGAACCTTCCTGCTACTTGAACTTCTTGAACTTCTTGAACCTTCCTGCTACTTGAACTTCTTGAACTTATTGAACCTTCCTGCTACTTGAACTACTTAAACTTCTTGAACCTTCCTGCTACTTGAACTTCTTGAACTTCTTGAACCTTCCTGCTACGTGAACTTCTTGAACCTTCCTGCTAATTGAATTTCTTGAACTTCTTGAACCTTCCTGCTACTTGAACTTCTTGAACCTTCATGCTACTTGAACTTCTTGAACCTTCCTGCTACTTGAACTTCTTGAACCTTCCTGCTAGTTGAACTACTTGAACTTCTTGAACCTTCCTGCTACTCGAACTTCTTGAACCTTCCTGCTACTTAAACTTCTTGAACTTCTTGAAACTTACTGCTACTTGAACTTCTTGAACTTCTCGAACCTTCTTGATACTTGAAATTCTTGAACCTTCCTGCTACTTGAAATTCTTGAACCTTCCTGCTACTTGAACTTCTTGAACCTTCATGCTCCTTGAACTTCTTGAACTTCTTGAACCTTTCTGCTACTTGAACTTCTTGAACCTTCCTGCTACTTGAACTTCTTGAACTTCTTGAACCTTCCTGCTACTAGAACTTTTTGAACCTTCCTGCTATTTGAACTTCTTGAGCCTTCCGGCTACTTGAACTTCTTTAACTTCTTGAACCTTCCTGCTACTTTAACTTCTTGAACTTTCCTGCTACTTGAACTTTTTGAACTTCTTGAACCTTCCTGCTACTTGAACTTCATGAACCTTCCTGATACTTGAACTTTTTGAACTTCTTGAACCTTCCTGCTACTTGAACTTTTTGAACTTTTCGAACCTTTCTGCTACTTGAACTTTTTGAACTTCTTGAACCTTCCTGCTACTTGAACTTCTTGAACTTCTTGAACTTTCCTGCTACTTGAACTTCTTGAACCTTCCTGCCACTTGATTTCTTGAACCTTCCTGCTACTTGAACTTCTTGAACCTTCCTGCTACTTTAAGTTCTTGAACTTCTTGAACCTTCCTGCTACTTGAACTTCTTGAACCTTCCTGCTACTTGAACTTCTAGAACTTCTTGACCCTTCCTGCTACTAGAACTTCTTGAACTTCTTGAACCTTCCTGCTACTTGAACTTCTTGAACTTCTTTAACCTTCCTCCTACTTGAACTTCTTGAAATTCTTGAACCTTCCTGCTACCTGAACTTTTTGAACTTCTTGAACCTTCCTGCTACGTGAACTTCTTGAACCTTCCTGCTACTTGAACTTCTTGAACCTTCCTGCTACTTGAACTTCTTGAACCTTCATGCTACTTGAACTTCTTGAACCTTCCTGCTACTTGAACTTCTTGAACCTTCCTGCTACTTGTACTACTTGAACTTCTTGAACCTTCCTGCTACTCGAACTTCTTGAACCTTCCTGCTACTTGAACTTCTTGAACTTCTTGGACCTTCCTGCTAGTTGAACTTCTTGAAATTTCCTGCTACTTGAACTTCTTAAACTTCTCGAACCTTCCTGCTACTTGAACTTCTTGAACTTTTTGAACATTCCTGCTACTTGAATTTCTTGAACCTTCCTGCTACTTGAACTTCTTGAACCTTCCTGCTACCTGAACTGCTTGAACTTCTTGAACCTTTCTGCTACTTGAACTTCTTGAACCTTCCTGCTACTTGAACTTCTTGAACTTCTTTAACCTTAATGCTACTTAAACTTCTTGAACCTTCCTGCTACTTGAACTTCTTGAACTTCTTGAACCTTCCTGCTACTTGAACTTTTTGAACCTTCCTGCTATTTGAACTTCTTGAACCTTCCTGCTACTTGAACTTCTTGAACCTTCCTGCTACTTGAACTTTTGGAACTTCTTGAACCTTCCTGCTACTTGAACTTTTTGAACTTCTTGATCCTTCCTGCTACTTGAACTTCCTGAACTTCATGAACCTTCCTGCTACTTGAACTTCTTGAACCTTCCTGCCAATTGATTTCTTGAACCTTCCTGCTACTTGAACTTCTTGAACCTTCCTGCTACTAGAACTTTTTGAACCTTCCTGCTTCTTGAAATTCTTGAACTTTCCATCTACTTGAAATTCTTGAACTTCTTGAACCTTCCTGCTACCTGAACTTCTTGAACCTTCCTGCTACTTGAACTTCTTGAACCTTCCTGCTACTTGAACTTTTTGAACTTCTTGAACCTTCCTGCTACTTGAACTTCTTGAACCTTCCTGCTAGCTGAACTTCTTTAACTTCTTGAACCTTCCTGCTACTTGAACTTCTTGAACCTTCCTGCCACTTGAACTTCTTGAACTTCTTGAACCTTTTTGCTACTTGAACTTCTTGAACCCTCCTGCTACTTGAACTTCTTGAACTTCTTGAACCTTCCTGCTACTTGAAATTCTTGAACTTCTTGAACCTTCCTGCTACTTGAACTTCTTGAACCTTCCTGCTACTTGAACTTTCCGAACTTCTTGAGCCTTCCTGCTACTTGAACTTCTTGAACTTCTTGAACCTTCCTGCTACTTGAACTTTTTGAACTTCTTGAACCTTCCTGCTACTTGAACTTTTTGAACTTCTTGAACCTTCCTGCGACTTGAACTTCTTGAACCTTCCTGCTACTTGAACTTCTTGAACCTTCCTGCCACTTGAACTTCTAGAACTTCTAGAACCTTCCTGCTACTTGAAATTCTTGAACCTTCCTGCTACTTGAACTTCTTGAACTTCTTGAACCTTCCTGCTGTTTGAACTTCCTGAACTTCTTGAACCTTCCTGCTACTTGAACTTCTTGAACCTTCCTTTTACTTGAACTTCTTGAACTTCTTGAACCTTCCTGCTACTTGAACTTCTTGAACTTCTTGAACCTTCCTGCTACTTGAACTTCTTGAACTTCTTGAACCTTCATGCTACTTGAACTGCTTTAACCTTCATGCTTCTTGAACTTCTTGAAACTTCTTGCTACATGAACTTCTTGAACTTCTTGAACCTTCCTGCTACTTGAACATCTTGAAACTTATTGCTACTTGAACTTCTTGAACCTTCCTGCTACTTGAACTTCTTGAACTTCTTGAACCTTCCTGATACTTGAACTTCTTGAACCTTCCTGCTACTTGAACTTCTTAAACCTTCCTGCTACTTGAACTTCTTGAACCTTCCTGCAACTTGAACTTCTTGAACTTCTTGAACCTTTCTGCTACTTGAACTTCTCGAACTTCTTGAACCTTCCTGCTACTTGAACTTCTTGAACTTCTTGAACCTTCCTGCTGCTTGAAATACTTGAACCTCTTGAACCTTCCTGCTACTTGAACTTCTTGAACTTCTTGAACCTTCCTGCTACTTGAACTTCTTGAACCTTCCTGCTACTTGAACTTCTTGAACCTTTCTGCCCCTTGAACTTCCTGAACTTCTTGAACCTTCCTGCTACTTGAAATTCTTGAACCTTCCTGCTGCTTGAACTTCTTGAACTTCTCGAACCCTCCTGCAACTTGAACTTCTTGAACTTCTTGAACCTTCCTGCTACTTGAACTTCTTGAACTTTCTTTCTACTTGAACATCTTGAACTTCTTGAACCTTCCTGCTACTTGAACTTCTTGAACTTCTTGAACCTTTCTGCTACTTGAACTTCTTGAACGTGTTGAACCTTCCTGCTACTTGTACTTCTTGAACGTCTTGAACCTTCCTGCTACTTGAACTTCTTGAACTTCTTGAACCTTCCTGCTACTTGAACTTCTTGAACCTTCCTGCTACTTGAAATTCTTGAACCTTCCTGCTACTTGAACTTCTTGAACTTCTTGAACCCACCTGCTACTTGAACTTCTTGAACCTTCCTGCTTCTTGAACTTCTTGAATTTCTTGAACCTTCCTGCTACTTGAACTTCTTGAACTTCTTGAACCTTCCTGCTACTTGAACTTCTTGAACTTCTTGAACCTTCCTGCTACTTGAACTTCTTGAACCTTCCTGCTACTTGAACTTCTTGAACCTTCCTGCTACTTGAACTTCTTGAACCCTCCTGCTACTTGAACTTCTTGAACTTCTTGAACCCTCCTGCTACTTGAACTTCTTGAACCTTCCTGCTTCTTGAACTTTTTGAACTTCTTGAACCTTCCTGCTACTTGAACTTCTTGAACTTCTTGAACCTTCCTGCTACTTGAACTTCTTGAACCTTCCTGCTACCTAAGCTTCTTGAACCTTCCTGCTACTTGAACTTCTTGAACTTCTTGAACCTTCCTGCTACTTGAACTTCCTGAACTTCTTGAACCTTTCTGCTACTTGAACTTCGTGAACTTCTTGTACCTTCCTGCTACTTGAACTTCTTGAACGTCTTGAACCTTCCTGCTACTTGAACTTCTTGAACTTCTTGAACCTTCCTGCTACTTGAACTTCTTGAACCTTCCTGCTACTTGAACTTCTTGAAATTTTTGAACCTTCCAGCTACTTGAACTTCTTGAACTTCTTGAACCTTAATGCTACTTGAACTTCTTGAACCTTCCTGCTACTTGAACTTCTTGAACTTCTTGAACCTTCCTGCTACTTGAACTACTTGAACTTCTTGAACCTTCCTGCTACTTGAACTTCTTGAACTTCTTGAACCTTCCTGCTACTTGAACTTCTTGAACCTTCCTGCTACTTGAACTTCTTGAACCTTCCTGCCACTTGAACTTCTTGAACTTCTTGAACCTTCCTGCTACTTGGAATTCTTGAAACTTCCTGCTACTTGAACTTCTTGAACTTCTTGAACCTTCCTGCTACTTGAACTTCTTGAACTTCTGGAACCTTCCTGCTACTTGAACTTCTTGAACTTCTTGAACCTTCCTGCTACTTGAAATTCTTGAAACTTCCTGCTACTTGAACTTCTTGAACTTCTTGAACCTTCCGGCCTTTTGAACTTCTTAAACTTCTTGAACCTTCCGGCTACTTGAACTTCTTGAACTTCTTGAACCCTCCTGCTACTTGAACTTCTTGAACTTCTTGAACCTTCCTGCTACTTGAACTTCTTGAACCTTCCTGCTACTTGAACTTCTTGAACCTTCCTGCTACTTGAACTTCTTGAACTTCTTGAACCTTCCTGCTACTTGAACTTCTTGAACCTTCCTGCTACTTTAACTTCTTGAACTTCTTGAACCTTCCTTCTACTTGAACTTCTTGAACCTTCCTGCTACTTGAACTTCTTGAACCTTCCTGCTACTTGAACTTCTTGAACCTTCCTGCTACTTGAACTTCTCGAACCTTCCTGCTACTTGAACTTCTTGAACCTTCCTGCAACTTGAACTTCTTGAACCTTCCTGCTACTTGAACTTCTCGAACCTTCCTGCTACTTGAACTTCTTGAACTTCTTGAACCTTCCTGCTACTTGAACTTCTTGAAATTCTTGAACCTTTCTGCTACTTGAACTTCTTGAACCTTCCTGCTACTCGAACTTCTTGAACTTCTAGAACCTTCCTGCTACTTGAACTTCTTGAACGTCTTGAACCTTCCTGCTACTTGAACTTCTTGAACTTCTTGAACCTTCCTTCTACTTGAACTTCTTGAACCTTCCTGCCACTTGAACTTCTTGAACTTTTTGAACCTTCCTGTTACTTGAAATTCTTGAACTTCTTGAACCTTCCTGCTACTTGAACTTCTTGAACTTCTTAAACCTTCCTGCTACTTGAACTTCTTGAACCTTCCTGCTACTTGAAATTCTTGAACTTCTTGAACCTTCCTGCTACTTGAAATACTTGAACTTCTTGAACCTTCCTGTTACTTGAACTTCTCGAACTTTTCGAACCTTCCTGCTACTTGAACTTCTTGAACATTCCTGCTACTTGAACTTCTTGAACTTCTTGAAACTTCTTGCTATTTGAACTTCTTGAACTTCTTGAACCTTCCTGCTACTTGAACTTCTTGAACCTTCCTGCTACTTGAACTTCTTGGACCTTCCTGCTACTTGAACTTCTCGAACTTTCCTGCTAATTGAACTTCTTGAACCTTACTGCTTCTTGAACTTCTTGAACTTCTTGAACGTTCCTGCTAAATGAACTTCTTGAACTTCTTGAACCTTCCTGCTACTTGAACTTTTTGAACTTCTTGAACCTTCCTGCTACTCGAACTTTTTGAACTTCTTGAACCTTCCTGCCACTTGAACTTCTTGAACTTCTTGAACCTTCCAGCAACCTGAACTTCTTGAACCTTCCTGCTACTTGAACTTCTTGAACTTCTTGAACCTTCCTGGTACTTGAACTTCTTGAACCTTCTTGCTGCTTGAACTTCTTGAACTTTCCTGCTACTTGAACTTCTTGAACTTGTTGAACCTTCCTGCTACTTGAACTTCTTGATCCTTCCTGCTACTTGAACTTTTTGAACTTCTTGAACCTTCCTGCTACTTGAACTTCTTGAACTTCTTGAACCCTCCTGCTACTTGAACTTCTTGAACTCATTGAACCTTCCTGCTACTTGAACTACTTAAACTTCTTGAACCTTCCTGCTACTTGAACTTCTTGAACTTCTTGAACCTTCCTGCTACGTGAACTTCTTGAACCTTCCTGCTAATTGAACTTCTTTAACTTCTTGAACCTTCCTGCTACTTGAACTTCTTGAACCTTCATGCTAGTTGAACTACTTGAACTTCTTGAACCTTCCTGCTACTCGAACTTCTTGAACCTTCCTGCTACTTGAACTTCTTGAACTTCTTGAAACTTACTGCTATTTGAACTTCTTGAACTTCTCGAACCTTCTTGCTACTTGAACTTCTTGAACCTTCCTGCTACTTGAAATTCTTGAACCTTCCTGCTACTTGAACTTCTTGAACCTTCATGCTCCTTGAACTTCTTGAACATCTTGAACCTTTCTGCTACTTGAACTTCTTGAACCTTCCTGCTACTTGAACTTCTTGAACTTCTTGAACCTTCCTGCTACTTGAACTTCTTGAACTTCTTTAACCTTCCTGCTACTCAATTTTCTTGAACCTTCCTGCTACTAGAACTTCTTGAACTGCTTGAACCTTTCTGCTACTAGAAATTTTTGAACCTTCCTGCTATTTGAACTTCTTGAACCTTCCGGCTACTTGAACTTCCTTAACTTCTTGAACCTTCCTGCTACTTTAACTTCTTGAACTTTCCTGCTACTTGAACTTTTTGAACTTCTTGAACCTTCCTGCTACTTGAACTTCATGAACCTTCCTGATACTTGAACTTTTTGAACTTCTTGAACCTTCCTGCTACTTGAACTTTTTGAACTTCTTGAACCTTCCTGCTACATGAACTTTTTGAACTTCTTGAACCTTCCTGCTACTTGAACTTCTTGAACTTCTTGAACTTTCCTGCTACTTGAACTTCTTGAACCTTTCTGCCACTTGATTTCTTGAACCTTCCTGCTACTTGAACTTCTTGAACCTTTCTGCTACTTGAACTTTTTGAACCTTCCTGCTTCTTGAACTTCTTGAACCTTCCTTCTACTTGAACTTCTTGAACTTCTTGAACCTTCCTGCTACTTGAACTTCTTGAACCTTCCTGCTACTTGATTTTTTTGAACTTCTTGAACCTTCCTGCTACTGGAGCTTCTTGAACCTTCCTGCTAATTGAACTTCTTGAACTTCTTGAACCTTCCTGCTACTCGAACTTCTTGTACCTTCCTGCTACTTGAACTTCTTGAACCTTCCTGCTAATTGAACTTCTTGAACTTCTTTAACCTTTCTGCTACTTGAATTTTTTTAACCTTCCTGCTACTTGAACTACTTAAACTTCTTGAACCTTCCTGCTACTTGAACTTCTTGAACTTCTTGAACCTTCCTGCTACGTGAACTTCTTGAACCTTCCTGCTAATTGAACTTCTTGAACTTCTTGAACCTTCCTGCTACTCGAACTTCTTGTACCTTCCTGCTACTTGAACTTCTTGAACCTTCCTGCTAATTGAACTTCTTGAACTTCTTTAACCTTTCTGCTACTTGAATTTTTTGAACCTTCCTGCTACTTGAACTTCTTGAACTTCTTGAACCTTCCTGCTACTTGAAATTCTTGAACTTCTTTAACCTTCCTGCTACTTGAACTTCTTGAACTTCTTGAACCTTCCTCATACATGAACTTCTTGAACTCTTGAACCTTCTTGCTACTTGAACTTCTTGAACTTTCCTGCCACTTGAACTTCTTGAACTTCTTGAACCTTCCTGCTACTTGAAATTCTTGAACCTTCCTGCAACTTGAACTTCTTGAACTTCTTGAACCTTCCTGCTACTTGAACTTCTTGAACTTCTTGAACCTTCCTGCTACCTGAACTTCTTGAACTTTCTTTCTACTTGAACATCTTGAACTTCTTGAACCTTCCTGCTACTTGAACTTCTTGAACGTGTTGAACCTTCCTGCTACTTGAACTTCTTGAACGTCTTGAACCTTCCTGCTACCTGAACTTCTTGAACTTCTTGAACCTTCCTGCTACTTGAACTTCTTGAACCTTCCTGCTACTTGAACTTCTTGAACCTTCCTGCTACTTGAACTTCTTGAACTTCTTGAACCCTCCTTCTACTTGAACTTCTTGAACCTTCCTGCTTCTTGAACTTCTTGAACTTCTTGAACCTTCCTGCTACTTGAACTTCTTGAACTTCTTGAACCTTCCTGCTACTTGAACTTCCTGAACTTCTTGAACCTTCCTGCTACTTGAACTTCTTGAACCTTCCTGCTACTTGAACTTCTTGAACCTTCCTGCTACCTGAACTTCTTGAACCCTCCTGCTACTTGAACTTCTTGAACTTCTTGGACCCTCCTGCTACTTGAACTTCTTGAACCTTCCTGCTTCTTGAACTTCTTGAACTTCTTGAACCTTCCTGCTACTTGAACTTCTTGAACTTCTTGAACCTTCCTGCTACTTGAACTTCTTGAACCTTCCTGCTACTTAAGCTTCTTGAACCTTCCTGCTACTTGAACTTCTTGAACTTCTTGAACCTTCCTGCTACTTGAACTTCCTGAACTTCTTGAACATTTCTGCTACTTGAACTTCTTGAACCGTCCTGCTACTTGAACTTCTTGAACTTCTTGTACCTTCCTGCTACTTGAACTTCTTGAACGTCTTGAACCTTCCTGCTACTTGAACTTCTTGAACTTCTTGAACCTTCATGCTACTTGAACTTCTTGAACCTTCCTGCTACTTGAACTTCTTGAACCTTCCTGCTACTTCAACTTCTTGAACTTTTTGAACCTTCCGGCTACTTGAACATCTTGAACTTCTTGAACCTTAATGCTACTTGAACTTCTTGAACCTTCCTGCTACTTGAACTTCTTGAACTTCTTGAACCTTCCTGCTACTTGAACTACTTGAACTTCTTGAACCTTCCTGCTACTTGAACTTCTTGAACTTCTTGAACCTTCCTGCTACTTGAACTTCTTGAACCTTCCTGCTACTTGAACTTCTTGAACCTTCCTGCCACTTGAACTTCTTGAACTTCTTGAACCTTCCTGCAACTTGGAATTTTTGAAACTTCCTGCTACTTGAACTTCTTGAACTTCTTGAACCTTCCTGCTACTTGAACTTCTTGAACTTCTTGAACCTTCCTGCTACTTGAACTTCTTGAACTTCTTGAACCTTCCTGCTACTTGAACTTCTTGAACCTTCCTGCTACTTGAACTTCTTGAACTTCTTGAACCTTCCTGCTACTTGAATTTCTTGAACCTTCCTGCTACTTGAACTTCTTGAACCTTCCTGCTACTTGAACTTCTTGAACTTCTTGAACCTTCCTGCTACTTGAACTTCTTGCACCTTCCTGCTACTTGAACTTCTTGAACTTCTTGAACCTTCCTGCTACTTGAACTTCCTGAACTTCTTGAACATTTCTGCTACTTGAACTTCTTGAACCGTCCTGCTACTTGAACTTCTTGAACTTCTTGAACCTTCATGCTCCTTGAACTTCTTGAACATCTTGAACCTTTCTGCTACTTGAACTTCTTGAACCTTCCTGCTACTTGAACTTCTTGAACTTCTTGAACCTTCCTGCTACTTGAACTTCTTGAACTTCTTGAACCTTCCTGCTACTTGAACTTCTTGAACTTCTTGAACCTTTCTGCTACTTGAACTTCTTGAACCTTCCTGCTACTTGAACTTCTTGAACTTCTTGAACCTTCCTGCTACTTGAACTTCTTGAACGTCTTGAACCTTCCTGCTACTTCAACTTCTTGAACTTCTTGAACCTTCCTTCTACTTGAACTTCTTGAACCTTCCTGCCACTTGAACTTCTTGAACTTTTTGAACCTTCCTGCTACTTGAACTTTCTGAACCTTCCTGCTACTTGAACTTCTTGAAATTTTTGAACCTTCCTGCTACTTGAACTTTCTGAACCTTACTGCTACTTGAACTTCATGAACCTTCCTGCTACTGGATTTTCTTGAACTTCTTGAACCTTACGGCTACTTGAACTTCTTTAACTTCTTGAACCTTCCTGGTACTTGAACTTCTTGAACGTCTTGAACCTTCCTTCTACTTGAACTTCTTGAACCTTCCTGCTACTTGAACTTCTTGAACTTCTTGAACCTTCCTGCTTCTTGAACTTCTTGAATTTCTTGAACTTTCCTGCTTTTTGAGCTTCTTGAACCTTCCTGCTACTTGAACTTCTTGAACTTCTTGAACCTTCCTGCTACTTGAACTTCATGAACTTCTTGAACCTTCCTGCTACTTGAACTTCTTGAACCTTCCTGCTACTTGAACTTCTTGAACCTTCCTGCTACTTGAACTTCTTGAACCTTCCTGATACTTGAACTTCTTGAACCTTCCTGCAGCTTGAACTTGTTGAACTTCTTGAACCTTCCTTCTACTTGAACTTCTTGAACCTTCCTGCCACTTGAACTTCTTGAACTTTTTGAACCTTCCTGCTACTTGAACTTCTTGAACTTCTTGAACCTTCCTGCTACTTGAACTTCTTGAACTTCTTGAACCTTCCTGCTACTTGAAATACTTGAACTTCTTGAACCTTCCTGTTACTTGAACTTCTCGAACTTTTCGAACCTTCCTGCTACTTGAACTTCTTGAACATTCCTGCTACTTGAACTTCTTGAACTTCTTGAACCTTCTTGCTATTTGAACTTCTTGAACCTTCTTGCTATTTGAACTTCTTGAACTTCTTGAACCTTCCTGCTACTTGAACTTTTTGAACTTCTTGAACCTTCCTGCTACTTGAACTTCTTGAACCTTCCTGCTACTTGAACTTCTTGGACCTTCCTGCTAATTGAACTTCTTGAACCTTACTGCTACTTGAACTTCTTGAACCTTACTGCTTCTTGAACTTCTTGAACTTCTTGAACGTTCCTGCTAAATGAACTTCTTGAACTTCTCGAACCTTCCTGCTACTTGAACTTTTTGAACTTCTTGAACCTTCCTGCTACTTGAACTTTTCGAACTTCTTGAACCTTCCTGCTACTTGAACTTCTAGAACCTTCCTGCTACTTGAACTTTTTGAACCTTCCTGCTACTTGAACTTCTTGAACTTCTTGAACCTTCCTGCAACCTGAACTTCTTGAACCTTTCTGCTACTTGAACTTCTTGAACTTCTTGAACCTTCCTGCTACTTGAACTTCTTGAACCTTCTTGCTGCTTGAACTTCTTGAACTTTCCTGCTACTTGAACTCCTTGAACCTTCCTGCTACTTGAACTTCTTGAACTTCTTGACCCTTTCTGCTACTTGAACTTCTTGAAACTTCCTGCTACCTGAACTACTTGAACTTCCTGCACCTTCCTGCTGCTTGAACTTCTTGAACCTTCCTGCTACTTGAACTTCTTGAACTTCTTGAACCTTACTGCTACTTGAACTTCTTGAACCTTCCTGCTACTTGAACTTCTTGAACTTCTTGAACCTTCCTGCTACTTGAACTTCTTGAACTTCTTGAACCTTACTGCTACTTGAACTTCTTGAACTTCTTGAAACTTACTGCTACTTGAACTTCTTGAACTTCTCGAACCTTCTTGCTACTTGAACTTCTTGAACCTTCCTGCTACTTGAAATTCTTGAACCTTCCTGCTACTTGAACTTCTTGAACCTTCATGCTCCTTGAACTTCTTGAACTTCTTGAACCTTTCTGCTACTTGAACTTCTTGAACCTTCCTGCTACTTGAACTTCTTGAACTTCTTGAACCTACCTGCTACTTGAACTTCTTGAACTTCTTGAACCTTCCGGCTACTTGAACTTCTTTAACTTCTTGAACCTTCCTGCTACTTTAACTTCTTGAACTTTCCTGCTACTTGAATTTTTTGAACTTCTTGAACCTTCCTGCTACTTGAACTTCATGAACCTTCCTGATACTTGAACTTTTTGAACTTCTTGAACCTTCCTGCTACTTGAACTTTTTGAACTTCTTAAACCTTCCTGCTACTTGAACTTTTTGAACTTCTTGAACCTTCCTGCTACTTGAACTTCTTGAACTTCTTGAACTTTCCTGCTACTTGAACTTCTTGAACCTTCCTGCCACTTGATTTGAACCTTCCTGCTACTTGAACTTCTTGAACCTTCCTGCTACTTGAACTTTTTGAACCTTCCTGCTTCTTGAACTTCTTGAACCTTCCTTCTACTTGAACTTCTTGAACTTCTTGAACCTTCCTGCTACTTGAACTTCTTGAACCTTCCTGCTACTTGAATTTTTTGAACTTCTTGAACCTTCCTGCTACTGGAGCTTCTTGAACCTTCCTGCTAGCTGAACTTCTTGAACCTTCCTGCTACTCGATCTTCTTGAACCTTCCTGCTACTTGAACTTCTTGAACCTTCCTGCTACTTGAACTTCTTGAACTTCTTGAACCTTCGTGCTACTTGAATTTTTTGAACCTTCCTGCTACTTGAACTTCTTGAACTTCTTGAACCTTCCTGCTACTTGAAATTCTTGAACTTCTTGAACCTTCCTGCTACTTGAACTTCTTGAACTCTTGAACCTTCTTGCTACTTGAACTTCTTGAACCTTCCTGCCACTTGAACTTCTTGAACTTCTTGAACTTTCCTGCTACTTGAAATTCTTGAACCTTCCTGCAACTTGAACTTCTTGAACTTCTTGAACCTTCCTGCTACTTGAACTTCTTGAACTTCTTGAAACTTCCTGCTACCTGAACTTCTTGAACCTTTCTTTTACATGAACTTCTTGAACTTCTTGAACCTTCCTGCTTCTTGAAATTCTTGAACTTCTTGAAACTTCCTGCTACTTGAACTACTTGAACTTCTTGAACCTTCCTGCTACTTGAACTTCTTGAACTCTTGAACCTTCTTGCTACTTGAACTTCTTGAACCTTCATGCATCTTGAACTTCTTGAAACTTCCTGCTACATGAACTTCTTGAACTTCTTGAACCTTCCTGCTACTTGAACTTTCTGAACCTTCCTGCTACTTGAACTTCATGAACCTTCCTGCTACTGGATTTTCTTGAACTTCTTGAACCTTACGGCTACTTGAACTTCTTTAACTTCTTGAACTTTCCTGGTACTTGAACTTCTTGAACGTCTTGAACCTTCCTTCTACTTGAACTTCTTGAACCTTCCTGCTACTTGAACTTCTTGAACTTCTTGAACCTTCCTGCTTCATGAACTTCTTGAACTTCTTGAACTTTCCTGCTTTTTGAGCTTCTTGAACCTTCCTGCTACTTGAACTTCTTGAACTTCTTGAACCTTCCTGCTACTTGAACTTCATGAACTTCTTGAACCTTCCTGCTACTTGAACTTCTTGAACCTTCCTGCTACTTGAACTTCTTGAACCTTCCTGCCACTTGAACTTCTTGAACCTTCCTGATACTTGAACTTCTTGAACCTTCCTGCTGCTTGAACTTCTTGAACTTCTTGAACCTTCCTTCTACTTGAACTTCTTGAACCTTCCTGCCACTTGAACTTCTTGAACTTTTTGAACCTTCCTGCTACTTGAACTTCTTGAACTTCTTGACCCTTCCTGCTACTTGAACTTCTTGAACTTCTTGAACCTTCCTACTACTTGAACTTCTTGAACCTTCCTGCTACTTGAAATTCTTGAACTTCTTGAACCTTCCTGCTACTTGAAATACTTGAACTTCTTGAACCTTCCTGTTACTTGAACTTCTCGAACTTTTCGAATTTTCCTGCTACTTGAACTTCTTGAACTTCTTGAACCTTCTTGCTATTTGAACTTCTTGAACTTCTTGAACCTTCCTGCTACTTGAACTTTTTGAACTTCTTGAACCTCCCTGCTACTTGAACTTCTTGAACCTTCCTGCTACTTGAACTTCTTGGACCTTCCTGCTACTTGAACTTCTCGAACTTTCCTGCTAATTAAACTTCTTGAACCTTACTGTTTCTTGAACTTCTTGAACTTCTTGAACGTTCCTGCTAAATGAACTTCTTGAACTTCTTGAACCTTCCTGCTACTTGGACTTTTTGAACTTCTTGAACCTTCCTGCTACTTGAACTTTTTGAACTTCTTGAACCTTTCTGCTACTTGAACTTCTAGAACCTTCTTGCTGCTTGAACTTCTTGAACTTTCCTGCTACTTGAACTTCTTGAACCTTCCTGCTACTTGAACTTCTTAAACTTCTTGACCCTTTCTGCTACTTGAACTTCTTGAACCTTCCTGCTACCTGAACTACTTGAACTTCCTGCACCTTCCTGCTGCTTGAACTTCTTGAACCTTCCTGCTACTTGAACTTCTTGAACTTCTTGAACCTTCCTGCTACTTGAACTTCTTGAACCTTCCTGCTACTTGAACTTTTTGAACTTCTTAAACCTTCCTGCTACTTGAACTTCTTGAACTTCTTGAACCTTCCTGCTACTTGAACTTCTTGAACTTATTGAACCTTCCTGCTACTTGAACTACTTAAACTTCTTGAACCTTCCTGCTACTTGAACTTCTTGAACTTCTTGAACCTTCCTGCTACGTGAACTTCTTGAACCTTCCTGCTAATTGAACTTCTTGAACTTCTTGAACCTTCCTGCTACTTGAACTTCTTGAACCTTCCTGCTACTTGAACTTCTTGAACCTTCCTGCTAGTTGAACTACTTGAACTTCTTGAACCTTCCTGCTACTCGAACTTCTCGAACCTTCCTGCTACTTGAACTTCTTGAACTTCTTGAAACTTACTGCTACTTGAACTTCTTGAACTTCTCGAACCTTCTTGCTACTTGAACTTCTTGAACCTTCCTGCTACTTGAAATTCTTGACCCTTCCTGCTACTTGAACTTCTTGAACCTTCATGCTCCTTGAACTTCTTGAACTTCTTGAACCTTTCTGCTACTTGAACTTCTTGAACCTTCCTGCTACTTGAACTTCTTGAACTTTTTGAACCTTCCTGCTACTTGAACTTCTTGAACTTCTTTAACCTTCCTGCTACTTGAACTTCTTGAACCTTCCTGCTACTAGAACTTCTTGAACTGCTTGAACCTTCCTGCTACTAGAACTTTTTGAACCTTCCTGCTATTTGAACTTCTTGAACCTTCCGGCTACTTGAACTTCTTTAACTTCTTGAACCTTCCTGCTACTTTAACTTCTTGAACTTACCTGCTACTTGAACTTTTCGAACTTCTTGAACCTTCCTGCTACTTGAACTTCATGAACCTTCCTGATACTTGAACTTTTTGAACTTCTTGAACCTTCCTGCTACTTGAACTTTTTGAACTTCTTAAACCTTCCTGCTACTTGAACTTTTTGAACTTCTTGAACCTTCCTGCTACTTGAACTTCTTGAACTTCTTGAACTTTCCTGCTACTTGAACTTCTTGAACCTTCCTGCCACTTGATTTGAACCTTCCTGCTACTTGAACTTCTTGAACCTTCCTGCTACTTGAACTTTTTGAACCTTCCTGCTTCTTGAACTTCTTGAACCTTCCTTCTACTTGAACTTCTTGAACTTCTTGAACCTTCCTGCTACTTGAACTTCTTGAACCTTCCTGCTACTTGAATTTTTTGAACTTCTTGAACCTTCCTGCTACTCGATCTTCTTGAACCTTCCTGCTACTTGAACTTCTTGAACCTTCCTGCTACTTGAACTTCTTGAACTCTTGAACCTTCTTGCTACTTGAACTTCTTGAACCTTCCTGCCACTTGAACTTCTTGAACTTCTTGAACTTTCCTGCTACTTGAAATTCTTGAACCTTCTTGCTACTTGAACTTCTTGAACTTCTTGAACCTTCCTGCTACATGAACTTCTTGAACTCTTGAACCTTCTTGCTACTTGAACTTCTTGAACCTTCCTGCCACTTGAACTTCTTGAACTTCTTGAACCTTCCTGCTACTTGAAATTCTTGAACCTTCCTGCAACTTGAACTTCTTGAACTTCTTAAACCTTCCTGCTACTTGAACTTCTTGAACTTCTTGAACCTTCCTGCTACCTGAACTTCTTGAACCTTTCTTTCAAATGAACTTCTTGAACTTCTTGAACCTTCCTGCCACTTGAAATTCTTGAACTTCTTGAACCTTCCTGTAACTTGAACTACTTGAACTCCTTGAACCTTCCTGCTACTTGAACTTCTTGAACTCTTGAACCTTCTTGCTACTTGAACTTCTTGAACCTTCATGCATCTTGAACTTCTTGAAACATCCTGCTACATGAACTTCTTGAACTTCTTGAACCTTCCTGCTACTTGAACTTTCTGAACCTTCCTGCTACTTGAACTTCATGAACCTTCCTGCTACTGGATTTTCTTGAACTTCTTGAACCTTACGGCTACTTGAACTTCTTTAACTTCTTGAACCTTCCTGGTACTTGAACTTCTTGAACGTCTTGAACCTTCCTTCTACTTGAACTTCTTGAACCTTCCTGCAACTTGAACTTCTTGAACTTCTCGAACCTTCCTGCTTCTTGAACTTCTTGAACTTCTTGAACTTTCCGGCTTTTTGAGCTTCTTGAACCTTCCTGCTACTTGAACTTCTTGAACTTCTTGAAACTTCCTGCTACTTGAACTTCATGAACTTCTTGAACCTTCCTGCTACTTGAACTTCTTGAACCTTCCTGCTACTTGAACTTCTTGAACCTTCCTGCTACTTGAACTTCTTGAACCTTCCTGATACTTGAACTTCTCGAACCTTCCTGCTACTTGAACTTCTTGAACCTTCCTGCTACTTGAACTTCTTGAACCTTCCTGCTACTTGAATTTCTTGAACTTCTTGAACCTTCCTGCTACTTGAACTTTTCGAACTTCTTGAACCTTCCTGCTTCTTGAACTTCTTGAACTTCTTGAACCTTCCTGCTACTTGAAATACTTGAACTTCTTGAACCTTCCTGCTACTTGAACTTTTTGAAACTTCCTGCTACTTGAACTTTTTGAACCTTCCTGCCACTTGAACTTCTTGAACTTCTTGAACCTTACTGCTACTTGAAATTCTTGAACCTTACTGCTGCTTGAACTTCTTGAACTTCTTGAACCCTCCTGCTACTTGAACTTCTTGAACTTCTTGAACCTTCTTGCTTCTTGAACTTCTTGAACTTCTTGAACCTTCCTGCTACTTGACCTTCTTGAACTTCTTGAACCTTCCTGCTAGTTGAACTTCTTGAAATTCCTGCTACTTGAACTTCTTGAATGTTCCTGCTACTTGAACTTTTCGAACTTCTTGAACCTTCCTGCTACTTGAACTTCTTGAACCTTCCTGATACTTGAACTTTTTGAACTTCTTGAACCTTCCTGCTACTTGAACTTTTTGAACTTCTTGAACCTTCCTGCTACTTGAACTTCTTGAACTTCTTGAACCTTCCTGCACTTGAACTTCTTGAACCTTCCTGGAACTTGATTTCTTGAACCTTCCTGCTACTTGATTTTCTTGAACCTTCCTGCTACTTGAACTTTTTGAACCTTCCTGCTTCTTGAACTTCTTGAACCTTCCTCCTACTTGAACTTCATGAACTTCTTGAACCTTCCTGCTACTTGAACTTCTTGAACCTTCCTGCTACTTGAACTTTTTGAACTTCTTGAACCTTCCTGCTACTTTAGCTTCTTGAACCTTCCTGCTAGCTGAACTTCTTGAACTTTTTGAAATTTCCTGCTACTCGAACTTCTTGAACCTTCCTGCTACTTGAACTTCTTGAACCTTCCTGCTCCTTGAACTTCTTGAACTTCTTGAACCTTCCTGCTACATGAACTTTTCAAACTTCTTGAACCTTTCTGCTACTTGAACTTCTTGAACTTCTCGAACCTTCCTGCTACTTGAACTACTTGAACTTCTTGAACCTTCCTGCTACTTGAACTTCTTGAACTTCTTGAACCTTCTTGCAACTTGAACTTCTTGAACCTTCCTGCTACTTGAATTTCTTGAACTTTCCTGCCACTTGAACTTCTTGAACTTCTTGAACCTTCCTGCTACTTGAAATTCTTGAACCTTCCTGCAACTTGAACTTCTTGAACTTCTTGAACCTTCCTGCTACTTGAACTTCTTGAACTTCTTGAACCTTTCTTTTACTTGAACTTCTTGAACTTCTTGAACCTTCCTGCTACTTGAAATACTTGAACTTCTTGAACCTTCCTGTTACTTGAACTTCTTGAACTTCTTGAACCTTCCTGCTACTTGAACTTCTTGAACCTTCCTGCTACTTGAACTTCTTGAACCTTCCTGCTACTTGAACTTCTTGAACTTCTTGAACCTCCCTGCTACTTGAAATACTTGAACTTCTTGAACCTTCCTGTTACTTGAACTTCTTGAACTTCTTGAACCTTCCTGCTACTTAAACTTTTTGACCCTTCCTGCTACTTGAACTTCTTGAACCTTCCTGCTACTTGAACTTCTTGAACTTCTTGAACCTTCCTTCTACTTGAACTTCTTGAACCTTTCTTCTACTTGAACTTCTTGAACTTCTTGACCCTTCCTGCTACTTGAACTTCTTGAACCTTCCTGCTACTCGAACTTCTTGAACTTCTTGAACCTTCCTGCTACTTGAACTTCTTAAACTTCTTGGACCCTCCTGCTACTTGAACTTCTTGAACTTCTTGAACATTCCTGCTATTTGAACTTCTTGAACTTCTTGAACCTTCTTGCTATTTGAACTTCTTGAACTTCTTGAACCTTCCTGCTACCTGAACTTTTTGAACTTCTTGAACCTTCCTGCTACTTGAACTTCTTGAACCTTCCTGCTACTTGAACTTCTTGGACCTTCCTGCTACTTGAACTTCTTGAACTTTCCTGCTACTTGAACTTCTTGAACCTTACTGCTGCTTGAACTTCTTGAACTTTCCTGCTACTTGAACTTCTTGAACCTTCCTGCTACTTGAACTTCTTGAATTTCTTGACCCTTTCTGCTACTTGAACTTCTTGAACCTTCCTGGTACCTGAACTACTTGAACTTCCTGCACCTTCCTGCTGCTTGAACTTCTTGAACCTTCCTGCTACTTGAACTTCTTGAACCTTCCTGCTACTTGAACTTCTTGATCCTTCCTGCTACTTGAACTTTTTGAACTTCTTGAGCCTTCCTGCTACTTGAACTTCTTGAACTTCTTGAACCCTCCTGCTACTTGAACTTCTTGAATTTATTGAACCTTCCTGCTACTTGAACTACTTAAACTTCTTGAACCTTCCTGCTACTTGAACTTCTTGAACTTCTTGAACCTTCCTGCTACGTGAACTTCTTGAACCTTCCTGCTAATTGAACTTCTTGAACTTCTTGTACCTTTCTGCTACTTGAACTTCTTGAACCTTCATGCTACTTGAACTTCTTGAACCTTCCTGCTACTTGAACTTCTTGAACCTTCCTGCTAGTTGAACTACTTGAACTTCTTGAACCTTCCTGCTACTTGAACTTCTTGAACCTTCCTGCTTCTTGAACTTCTTGAACTTCTTGAAACTTACTGCTACTTGAACTTCTTGAACTTCTCGAACCTTCTTGCTACTTGAACTTCTTGAACCTTCCTGCTACTTGAAATTCTTGAACCTTCCTGCTACTTGAACTTCTTGAACCTTCATGCTCCTTGAACTTCTTGAACTTCTTGAACCTTTCTGCTACTTGAACTTCTTGAACCTTCCTGCTACTTGAACTTCTTGAACTTCTTGAACCTTCCTGCTACTTGAACTTCTCGAACTTCTTTAACCTTCCTGCTACTCAAACTTCTTGAACCTTCCTGCTACTAGAACTTCTTGAACTGCTTGAACCTTTCTGCTACTAGAACTTTTTGAACCTTCCTGCTATTTGAACTTCTTGAACCTTCCGGCTACTTGAACTTCTTTAACTTCTTGAACCTTCCTGCTACTTTAACTTCTTGAACTTTCCTGCTACTTGAACTTTTTGAACTTCTTGAACCTTCCTGCTACTTGAACTTCATGAACCTTCCTGATACTTGAACTTTTTGAACTTCTTGAACCTTCCTGCTACTTGAACTTTTTGAACTTCTTGAACCTTCCTGCTACTTGAACTTTTTGAACTTCTTGAACCTTCCTGCTACTTGAACTTCTTGAACTTCTTGAACTTTCCTGCTACTTGAACTTCTTGAACCTTCCTGCCACTTGATTTCTTGAACCTTCCTGCTACTTGAACTTCTTGAACCTTCCTGCTACTTGAACTTTTTGAACCTTCCTGCTTCTTGAACTTCTTGAACCTTCCTTCTACTAGAACTTCTTGAACTTCTTGAACCTTCCTGCTACTTGAACTTCTTGAACCTTCCTGCTACTTGAGTTTTTTGAACTTCTTGAACCTTCCTGCTACTGGAGCTTCTTGAACCTTCCTGCTAGCTGAACTTCTTGAACTTCTTGAACCTTCCTGCTACTCGAACTTCTTGAACCTTCCTGCTACTTGAACTTCTTGAACCTTCCTGCTACTTGAACTTCTTGAACTTATTGAACCTTTCTGCTACTTGAATTTTTTGAACCTTCCTGCTACTTGAACTTCTTGAACTTCTTGAACCTTCCTGCAACTTGAAATTCTTGAACTTCTTGAACCTTCCTGCTACTTGAACTTCTTGAACTTCTTGAACCTTCCTGCAACATGAACTTCTTGAACTCTTGAACCTTCTTGCTACTTGAACTTCTTGAACCTTCCTGCCACTTGAACTTCTTGAAATTCTTGAACCTTACTGCTACTTGAAATTCTTGAACCTTCCTGCAACTTGAACTTCTTGAACTTCTTGAACCTTCCTGCTACTTGAACTTCTTGAACTTCTTGAACCTTCCTGCTACCTGAACTTCTTGAACTTTCTTTCTACTTGAACATCTTGAACTTCTTGAACCTTCCTGCTACTTGAACTTCTTGAACCTTCCTGCTACTTGAACTTCTTGAACGTGTTGAACCTTCCTGCTACTTGAACTTCTTGAACGTCTTGAACCTTCCTGCTACTTGAACTTCTTGAACTTCTTGAACCTTCCTGCTACTTGAACTTCTTGAACCTTCCTGCTACTTGAACTTCTTGAACTTCTTGAACTCTCCTGCTACTTGAACTTCTTGAACTTTCCTGCTTCTTGAACTTCTTGAACTTCTTGAACCTTCCTTCTACTTGAACTTCTTGAACTTCTTGAACCTTCCTGCTACTTGAACTTCTTGAACTTCTTGAACCTTCCTGCTACTTGAACTTCTTGAACCTTCCTGCTACTTGAACTTCTTGAACCTTCCTGCTACTTGAACTTCTTGAACCCTCCTGCTACTTGAACTTCTTGAACTTCTTGGACCCTCCTGCTACTTGAACTTCTTGAACCTTCCTGCTTCTTGAACTTCTTGAACTTCTTGAACCTTCCTGCTACTTGAACTTCTTGAACTTCTTGAACCTTCCTGCTACTTGAACTTCTTGAACCTTCCTGCTACTTAAGCTTCTTGAACCTTCCTGCTACTTGAACTTCTTGAACTTCTTGAACCTTCCTGCTACTTGAACTTCCTGAACTTCTTGAACCTTTCTGCTACTTGAACTTCTTGAACCGTCCTGCTACTTGAACTTCTTGAACTTCTTGTACCTTCCTGCTACTTAAACTTCTTGAACGTCTTGAACCTTCCTGCTACTTGAACTTCTTGAACTTCTTGAACCTTCCTGCTACTTGAACTTCTTGAACCTTCCTGCTACTTGAACTTTTTGAACTTTTTGAACCTTCCGGCTACTTGAACATCTTGAACTTCTTGAACCTTAATGCTACTTGAACTTCTTGAACCTTCCTGCTACTTGAACTTCTTGAACTTCTTGAACCTTCCTGCTACTTGAACTACTTGAACTTCTTGAACCTTCCTGCTACTTGAACTTCTTGAACTTCTTGAACCTTCCTGCTACTTGAACTTCTTGAACCTTCCTGCTACTTGAACTTCTTGAACCTTCCTGCCACTTGAACTTCTTGAACTTCTTGAACCTTCCTGCTACTTGGAATTCTTGAAACTTCCTGCTACTTGAACTTCTTGAACTTCTTGAACCTTCCTGCTACTTGAACTTCTTGAACTTCTTGAACCTTCCTGCTACTTGAAATTCTTGAAACTTCCTGCTACTTGAACTTCTTGAACTTCTTGAACTTCTCGAACCTTCCTGCTACTTGAACTTCTTGAACTTCTTGAACCTTCCTGCTACTTGAACTTCTTGAACTTCTTGTACCTTCCTGCTGCTTGAACTTCTTGAACTTCTTGAACCTTCCTGCTACTTGAACTTCTTGAACCTTCCTGCTACTTGAACTTCTTGAACCTTCCTGCTACTTGAACTTCTTGAACTTCTTGAACCTTCCTGCTACTTGAACTTCTTGAACCTTCCTGCTACTTGAACTTCTTGAACTTCTTGAACCTTCCTGCTACTTGAACTTCTCGAACCTTCCTGCTACTTGAACTTCTTGAACTTCTTGAACCTTCCTGCTACTTGAACATCTTGAACCTTCCTGCTACTTGAACTTCTTGAACCTTCCTGATACTTGAACTTCTTGAACCTTCCTGCTACTTGAACTTCTTGAACCTTCCTGCTACTAGAACTTCTTGAACCTTCCTGCTACTTGAACTTCTTGAACCTTCCTGCTACTTGAACTTCTTGAACGTCTTGAACCTTCCTGCTACTTCAACTTCTTGAACTTCTTGAACCTTCCTTCTACTTGAACTTCTTGAACCTTCCTGCCACTTGAACTTCTTGAACTTTTTGAACCTTCCTGCTACTTGAACTTCTTGAACTTCTTGAACCTTCCTGCTACTTGAACTTCTTGAACTTCTTGAACCTTACTACTACTTGAACTTCTTGAACCTTCCTGCTACTTGAAATTCTTGAACTTCTTGAACCTTCCTGCTACTTGAAATACTTGAACTTCTTGAACCTTCCTGTTACTTGAACTTTTCGAACTTTTCGAACCTTCCTGCTACTTGAACTTCTTGAACATTCCTGCTTCTTGAACTTCTTGAACTTCTAGAACCTTCTTGCTATTTGAACTTCTTGAACTTCTTGAACCTTCCTGCTACTTGAACTTTTTGAACTTCTTGAACCTTCTTGCTACTTGAACTTCTTGAACCTTCCTGCTACTTGAACTTCTTGGACCTTCCTACTACTTGAACTTCTCGAACTTTCCTGCTAATTGAACTTCTTGAACCTTACTGCCTCTTGAACTTCTTGAACTTCTTGAACGTTCCTGCTAAATGAACTTTTTGAACTTCTTGAACCTTCCTGCTACTTGAACTTTTTGAACTTCTTGAACCTTCCTGCTACTTGAACTTTTTGAACTTCTTGAACCTTCCTGCTACTTGAACTTCTAGAACCTTCCTGCTACTTGGACTTTTTGAACCTTCCTGCTACTAGAACTTCTTGAACTTCTTGAACCTTCCTGCAACCTGAACTTCTTGAACCTTCCTGCTACTTGAACTTCTTGAACTTCTTGAACCTTCCTGCTACTTGAACTTCTTGAACCTTCTTGCTGCTTGAACTTTTTGAACTTTCCTGCTACTTGAACATCTTGAACCTTCCTGCTACTTGAACTTCTTGAACTTCTTGACCCTTTCTGCTACTTGAACTTCTTGAACCTACCTGCTACCTGAACTACTTGAACTTCCTGCACCTTCCTGCTGCTTGAACTTCTTGAACCTTCCTGCTACTTGAACTTCTTGAACTTCTTGAACCTTCCTGCTACTTGAACTTCTTGAACCTTCCTGCTACCTGAACTTCTTGAACTTCTTGAACCTTCCTGCTACTTGAACTTCTTGAACTTCTTGAACCTTCCTGCTACTTGAACTTCTTGAACTTATTGAACCTTCCTGCTACTCGAACTACTTAAACTTCTTGAACCTTCCTGCTACTTGAACTTCTTGAACTTCTTGAACCTTCCTGCTACGTGAACTTCTTGAACCTTCCTGCTAATTGAATTTCTTGAACTTCTTGAACCTTCCTGCTACTTGAACTTCTTGAACCTTCATGCTACTTGAACTTCTTGAACCTTCCTGCTACTTGAACTTCTTGAACCTTCCTGCTAGTTGAACTACTTGAACTTCTTGAACCTTCCTGCTACTCGAACTTCTTGAACCTTCCTGCTACTTAAACTTCTTGAACTTCTTGAAACTTACTGCTACTTGAACTTCTTGAACTTCTCGAACCTTCTTGATACTTGAAATTCTTGAACCTTCCTGCTACTTGAAATTCTTGAACCTTCCTGCTACTTGAACTTCTTGAACCTTCATGCTCTTTGAACTTCTTGAACTTCTTGAACCTTTCTGCTACTTGAACTTCTTGAACCTTCCTGCTACTTGAACTTCTTGAACTTCTTGAACCTTCCTGCTACTAGAACTTTTTGAACCTTCCTGCTATTTGAACTTCTTGAGCCTTCCGGCTACTTGAACTTCTTTAACTTCTTGAACCTTCCTGCTACTTTAACTTCTTGAACTTTCCTGCTACTTGAACTTTTTGAACTTCTTGAACCTTCCTGCTACTTGAACTTCATGAACCTTCCTGATACTTGAACTTTTTGAACTTCTTGAACCTTCCTGCTACTTGAACTTTTTGAAGTTTTCGAACCTTTCTGCTACTTGAACTTTTTGAACTTCTTGAACCTTCCTGCTACTTGAACTTCTTGAACTTCTTGAACTTTCCTGCTACTTGAACTTCTTGAACCTTCCTGCCACTTGATTTCTTGAACCTTCCTGCTACTTGAACTTCTTGAACCTTCCTGCTACTTTAAGTTCTTGAACTTCTTGAACCTTCCTGCTACTTGAACTTCTTGAACCTTCCTGCTACTTGAACTTCTAGAACTTCTTGACCCTTCCTGCTACTAGAACTTCTTGAACTTCTTGAACCTTCCTGCTACTTGAACTTCTTGAACTTCTTTAACCTTCCTCCTACTTGAACTTCTTGAAATTCTTGAACCTTCCTGCTACCTGAACTTTTTGAACTTCTTGAACCTTCCTGCTACGTGAACTTCTTGAACCTTCCTGCTACTTGAACTTCTTGAACCTTCCTGCTACTTGAACTTCTTGAACCTTCATGCTACTTGAACTTCTTGAACCTTCCTGCTACTTGAACTTCTTGAACCTTCCTGCTACTTGTACTACTTGAACTTCTTGAACCTTCCTGCTACTCGAACTTCTTGAACCTTCCTGCTACTTGAACTTCTTGAACTTCTTGGACCTTCCTGCTACTTGAACTTCTTGAAATTTCCTGCTACTTGAACTTCTTAAACTTCTCGAACCTTCCTGCTACTTGAACTTCTTGAACTTTTTGAACATTCCTGCTACTTGAATTTCTTGAACCTTCCTGCTACTTGAACTTCTTGAACCTTCCTGCTACCTGAACTGCTTGAACTTCTTGAACCTTTCTGCTACTTGAACTTCTTGAACCTTCCTGCTACTTGAACTTCTTGAACTTCTTTAACCTTAATGCTACTTAAACTTCTTGAACCTTCCTGCTACTTGAACTTCTTGAACTTCTTGAACCTTCCTGCTACTTGAACTTTTTGAACCTTCCTGCTATTTGAACTTCTTGAACCTTCCTGCTACTTGAACTTCTTGAACCTTCCTGCTACTTGAACTTTTGGAACTTCTTGAACCTTCCTGCTACTTGAACTTTTTGAACTTCTTGATCCTTCCTGCTACTTGAACTTCCTGAACTTCATGAACCTTCCTGCTACTTGAACTTCTTGAACCTTCCTGCCAATTGATTTCTTGAACCTTCCTGCTACTTGAACTTCTTGAACCTTCCTGCTACTAGAACTTTTTGAACCTTCCTGCTTCTTGAAATTCTTGAACTTTCCATCTACTTGAAATTCTTGAACTTCTTGAACCTTCCTGCTACCTGAACTTCTTGAACCTTCCTGCTACTTGAACTTTTTGAACTTCTTGAACCTTCCTGCTACTTGAACTTCTTGAACCTTCCTGCTACTTGAACTTTTTGAACTTCTTGAACCTTCCTGCTACTTGAACTTCTTGAACCTTCCTGCTACTTGAACTTTTTGAACTTCTTGAACCTTCCTGCTACTTGAACTTCTTGAACCTTCCTGCTAGCTGAACTTCTTTAACTTCTTGAACCTTCCTGCTACTTGAACTTCTTGAACCTTCCTGCCACTTGAACTTCTTGAACTTCTTGAACCTTTTTGCTACTTGAACTTCTTGAACCCTCCTGCTACTTGAACTTCTTGAACTTCTTGAACCTTCCTGCTACTTGAAATTCTTGAACTTCTTGAACCTTCCTGCTACTTGAACTTCTTGAACCTTCCTGCTACTTGAACTTTCCGAACTTCTTGAGCCTTCCTGCTACTTGAACTTCTTGAACTTCTTGAACCTTCCTGCTACTTGAACTTTTTGAACTTCTTGAACCTTCCTGCTACTTGAACTTCTTGAACTTCTTGAACCTTCCTGCGACTTGAACTTCTTGAACCTTCCTGCTACTTGAACTTCTTGAACCTTCCTGCCACTTGAACTTCTAGAACTTCTTGAACCTTCCTGCTACTTGAAATTCTTGAACCTTCCTGCTACTTGAACTTCTTGAACTTCTTGAACCTTCCTGCTGTTTGAACTTCCTGAACTTCTTGAACCTTCCTGCTACTTGAACTTCTTGAACCTTCCTTTTACTTGAACTTCTTGAACTTCTTGAACCTTCCTGCTACTTGAACTTCTTGAACTTCTTGAACCTTCCTGCTACTTGAACTTCTTGAACTTCTTGAACCTTCATGCTACTTGAACTGCTTTAACCTTCATGCTTCTTGAACTTCTTGAAACTTCTTGCTACATGAACTTCTTGAACATCTTGAACCTTCCTGCTACTTGAACATCTTGAAACTTATTGCTACTTGAACTTCTTGAACCTTCCTGCTACTTGAACTTCTTGAACTTCTTGAACCTTCCTGATACTTGAACTTCTTGAACCTTCCTGCTACTTGAACTTCTTAAACCTTCCTGCTACTTGAACTTCTTGAACCTTCCTGCAACTTGAACTTCTTGAACTTCTTGAACCTTTCTGCTACTTGAACTTCTCGAACTTCTTGAACCTTCCTGCTACTTGAACTTCTTGAACTTCTTGAACCTTCCTGCTGCTTGAAATACTTGAACCTCTTGAACCTTCCTGCTACTTGAACTTCTTGAACTTCTTGAACCTTCCTGCTACTTGAACTTCTTGAACCTTCCTGCTACTTGAACTTCTTGAACCTTTCTGCCCCTTGAACTTCCTGAACTTCTTGAACCTTCCTGCTACTTGAAATTCTTGAACCTTCCTGCTGCTTGAACTTCTTGAACTTCTCGAACCTTCCTGCAACTTGAACTTCTTGAACTTCTTGAACCTTCCTGCTACTTGAACTTCTTGAACTTTCTTTCTACTTGAACATCTTGAACTTCTTGAACCTTCCTGCTACTTGAACTTCTTGAACTTCTTGAACCTTTCTGCTACTTGAACTTCTTGAACGTGTTGAACCTTCCTGCTACTTGTACTTCTTGAACGTCTTGAACCTTCCTGCTACTTGAACTTCTTGAACTTCTTGAACCTTCCTGCTACTTGAACTTCTTGAACCTTCCTGCTACTTGAAATTCTTGAACCTTCCTGCTACTTGAACTTCTTGAACTTCTTGAACCCACCTGCTACTTGAACTTCTTGAACCTTCCTGCTTCTTGAACTTCTTGAATTTCTTGAACCTTCCTGCTACTTGAACTTCTTGAACTTCTTGAACCTTCCTGCTACTTGAACTTCTTGAACCTTCCTGCTACTTAAGCTTCTTGAACCTTCCTGCTACTTGAACTTCTTGAACTTCTTGAACCTTCCTGCTACTTGAACTTCCTGAACTTCTTGAACCTTTCTGCTACTTGAACTTCTTGAACCGTCCTGCTACTTGAACTTCTTGAACTTCTTGTACCTTCCTGCTACTTAAACTTCTTGAACGTCTTGAACCTTCCTGCTACATGAACTTCTTGAACTTCTTGAACCTTCCTGCTACTTGAACTTCTTGAACCTTCCTGCTACTTGAACTTTTTGAACTTTTTGAACCTTCCGGCTACTTGAACATCTTGAACTTCTTGAACCTTAATGCTACTTGAACTTCTTGAACCTTCCTGCTACTTGAACTTCTTGAACTTCTTGAACCTTCCTGCTACTTGAACTACTTGAACTTCTTGAACCTTCCTGCTACTTGAACTTCTTGAACTTCTTGAACCTTCCTGCTACTTGAACTTCTTGAACCTTCCTGCTACTTGAACTTCTTGAACCTTCCTGCCACTTGAACTTCTTGAACTTCTTGAACCTTCCTGCTACTTGGAATTCTTGAAACTTCCTGCTACTTGAACTTCTTGATTTTCTTGAACCTTCCTGCTACTTGAACTTCTTGAACTTCTTGAACCTTCCTGCTACTTGAAATTCTTGAAACTTCCTGCTACTTGAACTTCTTGAACTTCTTGAACTTCTCGAACCTTCCTGCTACTTGAACTTCTTGAACTTCTTGAACCTTCCTGCTACTTGAACTTCTTGAACTTCTTGTACCTTCCTGCTGCTTGAACTTCTTGAACTTCTTGAACCTTCCTGCTACTTGGACTTCTTGAACCTTCCTGCTACTTGAACTTCTTGAACCTTCCTGCTACTTGAACTTCTTGAACTTCTTGAACCTTCCTGCTACTTGAACTTCTCGAACCTTCCTGCTACTTGAACTTCTTGAACTTCTTGAACCTTCCTGCTACTTGAACATCTTGAACCTTCCTGCTACTTGAACTTCTTGAACCTTCCTGATACTTGAACTTCTTGAACCTTCCTGCTACTTGAACTTCTTGAACCTTCCTGCTACTTGAACTTCTTGAACCTTCCTGCTACTTGAACTTCTTGAACCTTCCTGCTACTTGAACTTCTTGAACGTCTTGAACCTTCCTGCTACTTCAACTTCTTGAACTTCTTGAACCTTCCTTCTACTTGAACTTCTTGAACCTTCCTGCCACTTGAACTTCTTGAAGTTTTTGAACCTTCCTGCTCCTTGAACTTCTTGAACTTCTTGAACCTTCCTGCTACTTGAACTTCTTGAACTTCTTGAACCTTACTACTACTTGAACTTCTTGAACCTTCCTGCTACTTGAAATTCTTGAACTTCTTGAACCTTCCTGCTACTTGAAATACTTGAACTTCTTGAACCTTCCTGTTACTTGAACTTTTCGAACTTTTCGAACCTTCCTGCTACTTGAACTTCTTGAACATTCCTGCTTCTTGAACTTCTTGAACTTCTAGAACCTTCTTGCTATTTGAACTTCTTGAACTTCTTGAACCTTCCTGCTACTTGAACTTTTTGAACTTCTTGAACCTTCTTGCTACTTGAACTTCTTGAACCTTCCTGCTACTTGAACTTCTTGGACCTTCCTGCTACTTGAACTTCTCGAACTTTCCTGCTAATTGAACTTCTTGAACCTTACTGCCTCTTGAACTTCTTGAACTTCTTGAACGTTCCTGCTAAATGAACTTTTTGAACTTCTTGAACCTTCCTGCTACTTGAACTTTTTGAACTTCTTGAACCTTCCTGCTACTTGAACTTTTTGAACTTCTTGAACCTTCCTGCTACTTGAACTTCTAGAACCTTCCTGCTACTTGGACTTTTTGAACCTTCCTGCTACTAGAACTTCTTGAACTTCTTGAACCTTCCTGCAACCTGAACTTCTTGAACCTTCCTGCTACTTGAACTTCTTGAACTTCTTGAACCTTCCTGCTACTTGAACTTCTTGAACCTTCTTGCTGCTTGAACTTCTTGAACTTTCCTGCTACTTGAACATCTTGAACCTTCCTGCTACTTGAACTTCTTGAACTTCTAGACCCTTTCTGCTACTTGAACTTCTTGAACCTACCTGCTACCTGAACTACTTGAACTTCCTGCACCTTCCTGCTGCTTGAACTTCTTGAACCTTCCTGCTACTTGAACTTCTTGAACTTCTTGAACCTTCCTGCTACTTGAACTTCTTGAACCTTCCTGCTACTTGAACTTCTTGAACTTCTTGAACCTTCCTGCTACTTGAACTTCTTGAACTTCTTGAACCTTCCTGCTACTTGAACTTCTTGAACTTATTGAACCTTCCTGCTACTTGAACTACTTAAACTTCTTGAACCTTCCTGCTACTTGAACTTCTTGAACTTCTTGAACCTTCCTGCTACGTGAACTTCTTGAACCTTCCTGCTAATTGAATTTCTTGAACTTCTTGAACCTTCCTGCTACTTGAACTTCTTGAACCTTCATGCTACTTGAACTTCTTGAACCTTCCTGCTACTTGAACTTCTTGAACCTTCCTGCTAGTTGAACTACTTGAACTTCTTGAACCTTCCTGCTACTCGAACTTCTTGAACCTTCCTGCTACTTAAACTTCTTGAACTTCTTGAAACTTACTGCTACTTGAACTTCTTGAACTTCTCGAACCTTCTTGATACTTGAAATTCTTGAACCTTCCTGCTACTTGAAATTCTTGAACCTTCCTGCTACTTGAACTTCTTGAACCTTCATGCTCCTTGAACTTCTTGAACTTCTTGAACCTTTCTGCTACTTGAACTTCTTGAACCTTCCTGCTACTTGAACTTCTTGAACTTCTTGAACCTTCCTGCTACTAGAACTTTTTGAACCTTCCTGCTATTTGAACTTCTTGAGCCTTCCGGCTACTTGAACTTCTTTAACTTCTTGAACCTTCCTGCTACTTTAACTTCTTGAACTTTCCTGCTACTTGAACTTTTTGAACTTCTTGAACCTTCCTGCTACTTGAACTTCATGAACCTTCCTGATACTTGAACTTTTTGAACTTCTTGAACCTTCCTGCTACTTGAACTTTTTGAACTTTTCGAACCTTTCTGCTACTTGAACTTTTTGAACTTCTTGAACCTTCCTGCTACTTGAACTTCTTGAACTTCTTGAACTTTCCTGCTACTTGAACTTCTTGAACCTTCCTGCCACTTGATTTCTTGAACCTTCCTGCTACTTGAACTTCTTGAACCTTCCTGCTACTTTAAGTTCTTGAACTTCTTGAACCTTCCTGCTACTTGAACTTCTTGAACCTTCCTGCTACTTGAACTTCTAGAACTTCTTGACCCTTCCTGCTACTAGAACTTCTTGAACTTCTTGAACCTTCCTGCTACTTGAACTTCTTGAACTTCTTTAACCTTCCTCCTACTTGAACTTCTTGAAATTCTTGAGCCTTCCTGCTACCTGAACTTTTTGAACTTCTTGAACCTTCCTGCTACGTGAACTTCTTGAACCTTCCTGCTACTTGAACTTCTTGAACCTTCCTGCTACTTGAACTTCTTGAACCTTCATGCTACTTGAACTTCTTGAACCTTCCTGCTACTTGAACTTCTTGAACCTTCCTGCTACTTGTACTACTTGAACTTCTTGAACCTTCCTGCTACTCGAACTTCTTGAACCTTCCTGTTACTTGAACTTCTTGAACTTCTTGGACCTTCCTGCTACTTGAACTTCTTGAAATTTCCTGCTACTTGAACTTCTTAAACTTCTCGAACCTTCCTGCTACTTGAACTTCTTGAACTTTTTGAACATTCCTGCTACTTGAATTTCTTGAACCTTCCTGCTACTTGAACTTCTTGAACCTTCCTGCTACCTGAACTGCTTGAACTTCTTGAACCTTTCTGCTACTTGAACTTCTTGAACCTTCCTGCTACTTGAACTTCTTGAACTTCTTTAACCTTAATGCTACTTAAACTTCTTGAACCTTCCTGCTACTTGAACTTCTTGAACTTCTTGAACCTTCCTGCTACTTGAACTTTTTGAACCTTCCTGCTATTTGAACTTCTTGAACCTTCCTGCTACTTGAACTTCTTGAACCTTCCTGCTACTTGAACTTTTGGAACTTCTTGAACCTTCCTGCTACTTGAACTTTTTGAACTTCTTGATCCTTCCTGCTACTTGAACTTCCTGAACTTCATGAACCTTCCTGCTACTTGAACTTCTTGAACCTTCCTGCCAATTGATTTCTTGAACCTTCCTGCTACTTGAACTTCTTGAACCTTCCTGCTACTAGAACTTTTTGAACCTTCCTGCTTCTTGAAATTCTTGAACTTTCCATCTACTTGAAATTCTTGAACTTCTTGAACCTTCCTGCTACCTGAACTTCTTGAACCTTCCTGCTACTTGAACTTCTTGAACCTTCCTGCTACTTGAACTTTTTGAACTTCTTGAACCTTCCTGCTACTTGAACTTCTTGAACCTTCCTGATAGCTGAACTTCTTTAACTTCTTGAACCTTCCTGCTACTTGAACTTCTTGAACCTTCCTGCCACTTGAACTTCTTGAACTTCTTGAACCTTTTTGCTACTTGAACTTCTTGAACCCTCCTGCTACTTGAACTTCTTGAACTTCTTGAACCTTCCTGCTACTTGAAATTCTTGAACTTCTTGAACCTTCCTGCTACTTGAACTTCTTGAACCTTCCTGCTACTTGAACTTTCCGAACTTCTTGAGCCTTCCTGCTACTTGAACTTCTTGAACTTCTTGAACCTTCCTGCTACTTGAACTTTTTGAACTTCTTGAACCTTCCTGCTACTTGAACTTCTTGAACTTCTTGAACCTTCCTGCGACTTGAACTTCTTGAACCTTCCTGCTACTTGAACTTCTTGAACCTTCCTGCCACTTGAACTTCTAGAACTTCTTGAACCTTCCTGCTACTTGAAATTCTTGAACCTTCCTGCTACTTGAACTTCTTGAACTTCTTGAACCTTCCTGCTGTTTGAACTTCCTGAACTTCTTGAACCTTCCTGCTACTTGAACTTCTTGAACCTTCCTTTTACTTGAACTTCTTGAACTTCTTGAACCTTCCTGCTACTTGAACTTCTTGAACTTCTTGAACCTTCCTGCTACTTGAACTTCTTGAACTTCTTGAACCTTCATGCTACTTGAACTGCTTTAACCTTCATGCTTCTTGAACTTCTTGAAACTTCTTGCTACATGAACTTCTTGAACTTCTTGAACCTTCCTGCTACTTGAACATCTTGAAACTTATTGCTACTTGAACTTCTTGAACCTTCCTGCTACTTGAACTTCTTGAACTTCTTGAACCTTCCTGATACTTGAACTTCTTGAACCTTCCTGCTACTTGAACTTCTTAAACCTTCCTGCTACTTGAACTTCTTGAACCTTCCTGCAACTTGAACTTCTTGAACTTCTTGAACCTTTCTGCTACTTGAACTTCTCGAACTTCTTGAACCTTCCTGCTACTTGAACTTCTTGAACTTCTTGAACCTTCCTGCTGCTTGAAATACTTGAACCTCTTGAACCTTCCTGCTACTTGAACTTCTTGAACTTCTTGAACCTTCCTGCTACTTGAACTTCTTGAACCTTCCTGCTACTTGAACTTCTTGAACCTTTCTGCCCCTTGAACTTCCTGAACTTCTTGAACCTTCCTGCTACTTGAAATTCTTGAACCTTCCTGCTGCTTGAACTTCTTGAACTTCTCGAACCTTCCTGCAACTTGAACTTCTTGAACTTCTTGAACCTTCCTGCTACTTGAACTTCTTGAACTTTCTTTCTACTTGAACATCTTGAACTTCTTGAACCTTCCTGCTACTTGAACTTCTTGAACTTCTTGAACCTTTCTGCTACTTGAACTTCTTGAACGTGTTGAACCTTCCTGCTACTTGTACTTCTTGAACGTCTTGAACCTTCCTGCTACTTGAACTTCTTGAACTTCTTGAACCTTCCTGCTACTTGAACTTCTTGAACCTTCCTGCTACTTGAAATTCTTGAACCTTCCTGCTACTTGAACTTCTTGAACTTCTTGAACCCACCTGCTACTTGAACTTCTTGAACCTTCCTGCTTCTTGAACTTCTTGAATTTCTTGAACCTTCCTGCTACTTGAACTTCTTGAACTTCTTGAACCTTCCTGCTACTTGAACTTCTTGAACTTCTTGAACCTTCCTGCTACTTGAACTTCTTGAACCTTCCTGCTACTTGAACTTCTTGAACCTTCCTGCTACTTGAACTTCTTGAACCCTCCTGCTACTTGAACTTCTTGAACTTCTTGAACCCTCCTGCTACTTGAACTTCTTGAACCTTCCTGCTTCTTGAACTTTTTGAACTTCTTGAACCTTCCTGCTACTTGAACTTCTTGAACTTCTTGAACCTTCCTGCTACTTGAACTTCTTGAACCTTCCTGCTACCTAAGCTTCTTGAACCTTCCTGCTACTTGAACTTCTTGAACTTCTTGAACCTTCCTGCTACTTGAACTTCCTGAACTTCTTGAACCTTTCTGCTACTTGAACTTCTTGAACTTCTTGTACCTTCCTGCTACTTGAACTTCTTGAACGTCTTGAACCTTCCTGCTACTTGAACTTCTTGAACTTCTTGAACCTTCCTGCTACTTGAACTTCTTGAACCTTCCTGCTACTTGAACTTCTTGAAATTTTTGAACCTTCCGGCTACTTGAACTTCTTGAACTTCTTGAACCTTAATGCTACTTGAACTTCTTGAACCTTCCTGCTAGTTGAACTTCTTGAACTTCTTGAACCTTCCTGCTACTTGAACTACTTGAACTTCTTGAACCTTCCTGCTACTTGAACTTCTTGAACTTCTTGAACCTTCCTGCTACTTGAACTTCTTGAACCTTCCTGCTACTTGAACTTCTTGAACCTTCCTGCCACTTGAACTTCTTGAACTTCTTGAACCTTCCTGCTACTTGGAATTCTTGAAACTTCCTGCTACTTGAACTTCTTGAACTTCTTGAACCTTCCTGCTACTTGAACTTCTTGAACTTCTGGAACCTTCCTGCTACTTGAACTTCTTGAACTTCTTGAACCTTCCTGCTACTTGAAATTCTTGAAACTTCCTGCTACTTGAACTTCTTGAACTTCTTGAACCTTCCGGCCTTTTGAACTTCTTAAACTTCTTGAACCTTCCGGCTACTTGAACTTCTTGAACTTCTTGAACCCTCCTGCTACTTGAACTTCTTGAACTTCTTGAACCTTCCTGCTACTTGAACTTCTTGAACCTTCCTGCTACTTGAACTTCTTGAACCTTCCTGCTACTTGAACTTCTTGAACTTCTTGAACCTTCCTGCTACTTGAACTTCTTGAACCTTCCTGCTACTTTAACTTCTTGAACTTCTTGAACCTTCCTTCTACTTGAACTTCTTGAACCTTCCTGCTACTTGAACTTCTTGAACCTTCCTGCTACTTGAACTTCTTGAACCTTCCTGCTACTTGAACTTCTCGAACCTTCCTGCTACTTGAACTTCTTGAACCTTCCTGCAACTTGAACTTCTTGAACCTTCCTGCTACTTGAACTTCTCGAACCTTCCTGCTACTTGAACTTCTTGAACTTCTTGAACCTTCCTGCTACTTGAACTTCTTGAAATTCTTGAACCTTTCTGCTACTTGAACTTCTTGAACCTTCCTGCTACTCGAACTTCTTGAACTTCTAGAACCTTCCTGCTACTTGAACTTCTTGAACGTCTTGAACCTTCCTGCTACTTGAACTTCTTGAACTTCTTGAACCTTCCTTCTACTTGAACTTCTTGAACCTTCCTGCCACTTGAACTTCTTGAACTTTTTGAACCTTCCTGCTACTTGAAATTCTTGAACTTCTTGAACCTTCCTGCTACTTGAACTTCTTGAACTTCTTAAACCTTCCTGCTACTTGAACTTCTTGAACCTTCCTGCTACTTGAAATTCTTGAACTTCTTGAACCTTCCTGCTACTTGAAATACTTGAACTTCTTGAACCTTCCTGTTACTTGAACTTCTCGAACTTTTCGAACCTTCCTGCTACTTGAACTTCTTGAACATTCCTGCTACTTGAACTTCTTGAACTTCTTGAAACTTCTTGCTATTTGAACTTCTTGAACTTCTTGAACCTTCCTGCTACTTGAACTTCTTGAACCTTCCTGCTACTTGAACTTCTTGGACCTTCCTGCTACTTGAACTTCTCGAACTTTCCTGCTAATTGAACTTCTTGAACCTTACTGCTTCTTGAACTTCTTGAACTTCTTGAACGTTCCTGCTAAATGAACTTCTTGAACTTCTTGAACCTTCCTGCTACTTGAACTTTTTGAACTTCTTGAACCTTCCTGCTACTCGAACTTTTTGAACTTCTTGAACCTTCCTGCCACTTGAACTTCTTGAACTTCTTGAACCTTCCAGCAACCTGAACTTCTTGAACCTTCCTGCTACTTGAACTTCTTGAACTTCTTGAACCTTCCTGGTACTTGAACTTCTTGAACCTTCTTGCTGCTTGAACTTCTTGAACTTTCCTGCTACTTGAACTTCTTGAACTTGTTGAACCTTCCTGCTACTTGAACTTCTTGATCCTTCCTGCTACTTGAACTTTTTGAACTTCTTGAACCTTCCTGCTACTTGAACTTCTTGAACTTCTTGAACCCTCCTGCTACTTGAACTTCTTGAACTCATTGAACCTTCCTGCTACTTGAACTACTTAAACTTCTTGAACCTTCCTGCTACTTGAACTTCTTGAACTTCTTGAACCTTCCTGCTACGTGAACTTCTTGAACCTTCCTGCTAATTGAACTTCTTTAACTTCTTGAACCTTCCTGCTACTTGAACTTCTTGAACCTTCATGCTAGTTGAACTACTTGAACTTCTTGAACCTTCCTGCTACTCGAACTTCTTGAACCTTCCTGCTACTTGAACTTCTTGAACTTCTTGAAACTTACTGCTATTTGAACTTCTTGAACTTCTCGAACCTTCTTGCTACTTGAACTTCTTGAACCTTCCTGCTACTTGAAATTCTTGAACCTTCCTGCTACTTGAACTTCTTGAACCTTCATGCTCCTTGAACTTCTTGAACATCTTGAACCTTTCTGCTACTTGAACTTCTTGAACCTTCCTGCTACTTGAACTTCTTGAACTTCTTTAACCTTCCTGCTACTCAATTTTCTTGAACCTTCCTGCTACTAGAACTTCTTGAACTGCTTGAACCTTTCTGCTACTAGAAATTTTTGAACCTTCCTGCTATTTGAACTTCTTGAACCTTCCGGCTACTTGAACTTCCTTAACTTCTTGAACCTTCCTGCTACTTTAACTTCTTGAACTTTCCTGCTACTTGAACTTTTTGAACTTCTTGAACCTTCCTGCTACTTGAACTTCATGAACCTTCCTGATACTTGAACTTTTTGAACTTCTTGAACCTTCCTGCTACTTGAACTTTTTGAACTTCTTGAACCTTCCTGCTACATGAACTTTTTGAACTTCTTGAACCTTCCTGCTACTTGAACTTCTTGAACTTCTTGAACTTTCCTGCTACTTGAACTTCTTGAACCTTTCTGCCACTTGATTTCTTGAACCTTCCTGCTACTTGAACTTCTTGAACCTTTCTGCTACTTGAACTTTTTGAACCTTCCTGCTTCTTGAACTTCTTGAACCTTCCTTCTACTTGAACTTCTTGAACTTCTTGAACCTTCCTGCTACTTGAACTTCTTGAACCTTCCTGCTACTTGATTTTTTTGAACTTCTTGAACCTTCCTGCTACTGGAGCTTCTTGAACCTTCCTGCTAATTGAACTTCTTGAACTTCTTGAACCTTCCTGCTACTCGAACTTCTTGTACCTTCCTGCTACTTGAACTTCTTGAACCTTCCTGCTAATTGAACTTCTTGAACTTCTTTAACCTTTCTGCTACTTGAATTTTTTTAACCTTCCTGCTACTTGAACTACTTAAACTTCTTGAACCTTCCTGCTGCTTGAACTTCTTGAACTTCTTGAACCTTCCTGCTACGTGAACTTCTTGAACCTTCCTGCTAATTGAACTTCTTGAACTTCTTGAACCTTCCTGCTACTCGAACTTCTTGTACCTTCCTGCTACTTGAACTTCTTGAACCTTCCTGCTAATTGAACTTCTTGAACTTCTTTAACCTTTCTGCTACTTGAATTTTTTGAACCTTCCTGCTACTTGAACTTCTTGAACTTCTTGAACCTTCCTGCTACTTGAAATTCTTGAACTTCTTTAACCTTCCTGCTACTTGAACTTCTTGAACTTCTTGAACCTTCCTCATACATGAACTTCTTGAACTCTTGAACCTTCTTGCTACTTGAACTTCTTGAACTTTCCTGCCACTTGAACTTCTTGAACTTCTTGAACCTTCCTGCTACTTGAAATTCTTGAACCTTCCTGCAACTTGAACTTCTTGAACTTCTTGAACCTTCCTGCTACTTGAACTTCTTGAACTTCTTGAACCTTCCTGCTACCTGAACTTCTTGAACTTTCTTTCTACTTGAACATCTTGAACTTCTTGAACCTTCCTGCTACTTGAACTTCTTGAACGTGTTGAACCTTCCTGCTACTTGAACTTCTTGAACGTCTTGAACCTTCCTGCTACCTGAACTTCTTGAACTTCTTGAACCTTCCTGCTACTTGAACTTCTTGAACCTTCCTGCTACTTGAACTTCTTGAACCTTCATGCTCCTTGAACTTCTTGAACTTCTTGAACCTTTCTGCTACTTGAACTTCTTGAACCTTCCTGCTACTTGAACTTCTTGAACTTCTTGAACCTTCCTGCTACTAGAACTTTTTGAACCTTCCTGCTATTTGAACTTCTTGAGCCTTCCGGCTACTTGAACTTCTTTAACTTCTTGAACCTTCCTGCTACTTTAACTTCTTGAACTTTCCTGCTACTTGAACTTTTTGAACTTCTTGAACCTTCCTGCTACTTGAACTTCATGAACCTTCCTGATACTTGAACTTTTTGAACTTCTTGAACCTTCCTGCTACTTGAACTTTTTGAACTTTTCGAACCTTTCTGCTACTTGAACTTTTTGAACTTCTTGAACCTTCCTGCTACTTGAACTTCTTGAACTTCTTGAACTTTCCTGCTACTTGAACTTCTTGAACCTTCCTGCCACTTGATTTCTTGAACCTTCCTGCTACTTGAACTTCTTGAACCTTCCTGCTACTTTAAGTTCTTGAACTTCTTGAACCTTCCTGCTACTTGAACTTCTTGAACCTTCCTGCTACTTGAACTTCTAGAACTTCTTGACCCTTCCTGCTACTAGAACTTCTTGAACTTCTTGAACCTTCCTGCTACTTGAACTTCTTGAACTTCTTTAACCTTCCTCCTACTTGAACTTCTTGAAATTCTTGAGCCTTCCTGCTACCTGAACTTTTTGAACTTCTTGAACCTTCCTGCTACGTGAACTTCTTGAACCTTCCTGCTACTTGAACTTCTTGAACCTTCCTGCTACTTGAACTTCTTGAACCTTCATGCTACTTGAACTTCTTGAACCTTCCTGCTACTTGAACTTCTTGAACCTTCCTGCTACTTGTACTACTTGAACTTCTTGAACCTTCCTGCTACTCGAACTTCTTGAACCTTCCTGCTACTTGAACTTCTTGAACTTCTTGGACCTTCCTGCTACTTGAACTTCTTGAAATTTCCTGCTACTTGAACTTCTTAAACTTCTCGAACCTTCCTGCTACTTGAACTTCTTGAACTTTTTGAACATTCCTGCTACTTGAATTTCTTGAACCTTCCTGCTACTTGAACTTCTTGAACCTTCCTGCTACCTGAACTGCTTGAACTTCTTGAACCTTTCTGCTACTTGAACTTCTTGAACCTTCCTGCTACTTGAACTTCTTGAACTTCTTTAACCTTAATGCTACTTAAACTTCTTGAACCTTCCTGCTACTTGAACTTCTTGAACTTCTTGAACCTTCCTGCTACTTGAACTTTTTGAACCTTCCTGCTATTTGAACTTCTTGAACCTTCCTGCTACTTGAACTTCTTGAACCTTCCTGCTACTTGAACTTTTGGAACTTCTTGAACCTTCCTGCTACTTGAACTTTTTGAACTTCTTGATCCTTCCTGCTACTTGAACTTCCTGAACTTCATGAACCTTCCTGCTACTTGAACTTCTTGAACCTTCCTGCCAATTGATTTCTTGAACCTTCCTGCTACTTGAACTTCTTGAACCTTCCTGCTACTAGAACTTTTTGAACCTTCCTGCTTCTTGAAATTCTTGAACTTTCCATCTACTTGAAATTCTTGAACTTCTTGAACCTTCCTGCTACCTGAACTTCTTGAACCTTCCTGCTACTTGAACTTCTTGAACCTTCCTGCTACTTGAACTTTTTGAACTTCTTGAACCTTCCTGCTACTTGAACTTCTTGAACCTTCCTGATAGCTGAACTTCTTTAACTTCTTGAACCTTCCTGCTACTTGAACTTCTTGAACCTTCCTGCCACTTGAACTTCTTGAACTTCTTGAACCTTTTTGCTACTTGAACTTCTTGAACCCTCCTGCTACTTGAACTTCTTGAACTTCTTGAACCTTCCTGCTACTTGAAATTCTTGAACTTCTTGAACCTTCCTGCTACTTGAACTTCTTGAACCTTCCTGCTACTTGAACTTTCCGAACTTCTTGAGCCTTCCTGCTACTTGAACTTCTTGAACTTCTTGAACCTTCCTGCTACTTGAACTTTTTGAACTTCTTGAACCTTCCTGCTACTTGAACTTCTTGAACTTCTTGAACCTTCCTGCGACTTGAACTTCTTGAACCTTCCTGCTACTTGAACTTCTTGAACCTTCCTGCCACTTGAACTTCTAGAACTTCTTGAACCTTCCTGCTACTTGAAATTCTTGACCCTTCCTGCTACTTGAACTTCTTGAACTTCTTGAACCTTCCTGCTGTTTGAACTTCCTGAACTTCTTGAACCTTCCTGCTACTTGAACTTCTTGAACCTTCCTTTTACTTGAACTTCTTGAACTTCTTGAACCTTCCTGCTACTTGAACTTCTTGAACTTCTTGAACCTTCCTGCTACTTGAACTTCTTGAACTTCTTGAACCTTCATGCTACTTGAACTGCTTTAACCTTCATGCTTCTTGAACTTCTTGAAACTTCTTGCTACATGAACTTCTTGAACTTCTTGAACCTTCCTGCTACTTGAACATCTTGAAACTTATTGCTACTTGAACTTCTTGAACCTTCCTGCTACTTGAACTTCTTGAACTTCTTGAACCTTCCTGATACTTGAACTTCTTGAACCTTCCTGCTACTTGAACTTCTTAAACCTTCCTGCTACTTGAACTTCTTGAACCTTCCTGCAACTTGAACTTCTTGAACTTCTTGAACCTTTCTGCTACTTGAACTTCTCGAACTTCTTGAACCTTCCTGCTACTTGAACTTCTTGAACTTCTTGAACCTTCCTGCTGCTTGAAATACTTGAACCTCTTGAACCTTCCTGCTACTTGAACTTCTTGAACTTCTTGAACCTTCCTGCTACTTGAACTTCTTGAACCTTCCTGCTACTTGAACTTCTTGAACCTTTCTGCCCCTTGAACTTCCTGAACTTCTTGAACCTTCCTGCTACTTGAAATTCTTGAACCTTCCTGCTGCTTGAACTTCTTGAACTTCTCGAACCTTCCTGCAACTTGAACTTCTTGAACTTCTTGAACCTTCCTGCTACTTGAACTTCTTGAACTTTCTTTCTACTTGAACATCTTGAACTTCTTGAACCTTCCTGCTACTTGAACTTCTTGAACTTCTTGAACCTTTCTGCTACTTGAACTTCTTGAACGTGTTGAACCTTCCTGCTACTTGTACTTCTTGAACGTCTTGAACCTTCCTGCTAGTTGAACTTCTTGAACTTCTTGAACCTTCCTGCTACTTGAACTTCTTGAACCTTCCTGCTACTTGAAATTCTTGAACCTTCCTGCTACTTGAACTTCTTGAACTTCTTGAACCCACCTGCTACTTGAACTTCTTGAACCTTCCTGCTTCTTGAACTTCTTGAATTTCTTGAACCTTCCTGCTACTTGAACTTCTTGAACTTCTTGAACCTTCCTGCTACTTGAACTTCTTGAACTTCTTGAACCTTCCTGCTACTTGAACTTCTTGAACCTTCCTGCTACTTGAACTTCTTGAACCTTCCTGCTACTTGAACTTCTTGAACCCTCCTGCTACTTGAACTTCTTGAACTTCTTGAACCCTCCTGCTACTTGAACTTCTTGAACCTTCCTGCTTCTTGAACTTTTTGAACTTCTTGAACCTTCCTGCTACTTGAACTTCTTGAACTTCTTGAACCTTCCTGCTACTTGAACTTCTTGAACCTTCCTGCTACCTAAGCTTCTTGAACCTTCCTGCTACTTGAACTTCTTGAACTTCTTGAACCTTCCTGCTACTTGAACTTCCTGAACTTCTTGAACCTTTCTGCTACTTGAACTTCTTGAACTTCTTGTACCTTCCTGCTACTTGAACTTCTTGAACGTCTTGAACCTTCCTGCTACTTGAACTTCTTGAACTTCTTGAACCTTCCTGCTACTTGAACTTCTAGAACCTTCCTGCTACTTGAACTTCTTGAAATTTTTGAACCTTCCGGCTACTTGAACTTCTTGAACTTCTTGAACCTTAATGCTACTTGAACTTCTTGAACCTTCCTGCTAGTTGAACTTCTTGAACTTCTTGAACCTTCCTGCTACTTGAACTACTTGAACTTCTTGAACCTTCCTGCTACTTGAACTTCTTGAACTTCTTGAACCTTCCTGCTACTTGAACTTCTTGAACCTTCCTGCTACTTGAACTTCTTGAACCTTCCTGCCACTTGAACTTCTTGAACTTCTTGAACCTTCCTGCTACTTGGAATTCTTGAAACTTCCTGCTACTTGAACTTCTTGAACTTCTTGAACCTTCCTGCTACTTGAACTTCTTGAACTTCTGGAACCTTCCTGCTACTTGAACTTCTTGAACTTCTTGAACCTTCCTGCTACTTGAAATTCTTGAAACTTCCTGCTACTTGAACTTCTTGAACTTCTTGAACCTTCCGGCCTTTTGAACTTCTTAAACTTCTTGAACCTTCCGGCTACTTGAACTTCTTGAACTTCTTGAACCCTCCTGCTACTTGAACTTCTTGAACTTCTTGAACCTTCCTGCTACTTGAACTTCTTGAACCTTCCTGCTACTTGAACTTCTTGAACCTTCCTGCTACTTGAACTTCTTGAACTTCTTGAACCTTCCTGCTACTTGAACTTCTTGAACCTTCCTGCTACTTTAACTTCTTGAACTTCTTGAACCTTCCTTCTACTTGAACTTCTTGAACCTTTCTGCTACTTGAACTTCTTGAACCTTCCTGCTACTTGAACTTCTTGAACCTTCCTGCTACTTGAACTTCTCGAACCTTCCTGCTACTTGAACTTCTTGAACCTTCCTGCAACTTGAACTTCTTGAACCTTCCTGCTACTTGAACTTCTCGAACCTTCCTGCTACTTGAACTTCTTGAACTTCTTGAACCTTCCTGCTACTTGAACTTCTTGAAATTCTTGAACCTTTCTGCTACTTGAACTTCTTGAACCTTCCTGCTACTCGAACTTCTTGAACTTCTAGAACCTTCCTGCTACTTGAACTTCTTGAACGTCTTGAACCTTCCTGCTACTTGAACTTCTTGAACTTCTTGAACCTTCCTTCTACTTGAACTTCTTGAACCTTCCTGCCACTTGAACTTCTTGAACTTTTTGAACCTTCCTGCTACTTGAAATTCTTGAACTTCTTGAACCTTCCTGCTACTTGAACTTCTTGAACTTCTTAAACCTTCCTGCTACTTGAACTTCTTGAACCTTCCTGCTACTTGAAATTCTTGAACTTCTTGAACCTTCCTGCTACTTGAAATACTTGAACTTCTTGAACCTTCCTGTTACTTGAACTTCTCGAACTTTTCGAACCTTCCTGCTACTTGAACTTCTTGAACATTCCTGCTACTTGAACTTCTTGAACTTCTTGAAACTTCTTGCTATTTGAACTTCTTGAACTTCTTGAACCTTCCTGCTACTTGAACTTCTTGAACCTTCCTGCTACTTGAACTTCTTGGACCTTCCTGCTACTTGAACTTCTCGAACTTTCCTGCTAATTGAACTTCTTGAACCTTACTGCTTCTTGAACTTCTTGAACTTCTTGAACGTTCCTGCTAAATGAACTTCTTGAACTTCTTGAACCTTCCTGCTACTTGAACTTTTTGAACTTCTTGAACCTTCCTGCTACTCGAACTTTTTGAACTTCTTGAACCTTCCTGCCACTTGAACTTCTTGAACTTCTTGAACCTTCCAGCAACCTGAACTTCTTGAACCTTCCTGCTACTTGAACTTCTTGAACTTCTTGAACCTTCCTGGTACTTGAACTTCTTGAACCTTCTTGCTGCTTGAACTTCTTGAACTTTCCTGCTACTTGAACTTCTTGAACTTGTTGAACCTTCCTGCTACTTGAACTTCTTGATCCTTCCTGCTACTTGAACTTTTTGAACTTCTTGAACCTTCCTGCTACTTGAACTTCTTGAACTTCTTGAACCCTCCTGCTACTTGAACTTCTTGAACTCATTGAACCTTCCTGCTACTTGAACTACTTAAACTTCTTGAACCTTCCTGCTACTTGAACTTCTTGAACTTCTTGAACCTTCCTGCTACGTGAACTTCTTGAACCTTCCTGCTAATTGAACTTCTTTAACTTCTTGAACCTTCCTGCTACTTGAACTTCTTGAACCTTCATGCTAGTTGAACTACTTGAACTTCTTGAACCTTCCTGCTACTCGAACTTCTTGAACCTTCCTGCTACTTGAACTTCTTGAACTTCTTGAAACTTACTGCTATTTGAACTTCTTGAACTTCTCGAACCTTCTTGCTACTTGAACTTCTTGAACCTTCCTGCTACTTGAAATTCTTGAACCTTCCTGCTACTTGAACTTCTTGAACCTTCATGCTCCTTGAACTTCTTGAACATCTTGAACCTTTCTGCTACTTGAACTTCTTGAACCTTCCTGCTACTTGAACTTCTTGAACTTCTTTAACCTTCCTGCTACTCAATTTTCTTGAACCTTCCTGCTACTAGAACTTCTTGAACTGCTTGAACCTTTCTGCTACTAGAAATTTTTGAACCTTCCTGCTATTTGAACTTCTTGAACCTTCCGGCTACTTGAACTTCCTTAACTTCTTGAACCTTCCTGCTACTTTAACTTCTTGAACTTTCCTGCTACTTGAACTTTTTGAACTTCTTGAACCTTCCTGCTACTTGAACTTCATGAACCTTCCTGATACTTGAACTTTTTGAACTTCTTGAACCTTCCTGCTACTTGAACTTTTTGAACTTCTTGAACCTTCCTGCTACATGAACTTTTTGAACTTCTTGAACCTTCCTGCTACTTGAACTTCTTGAACTTCTTGAACTTTCCTGCTACTTGAACTTCTTGAACCTTTCTGCCACTTGATTTCTTGAACCTTCCTGCTACTTGAACTTCTTGAACCTTTCTGCTACTTGAACTTTTTGAACCTTCCTGCTTCTTGAACTTCTTGAACCTTCCTTCTACTTGAACTTCTTGAACTTCTTGAACCTTCCTGCTACTTGAACTTCTTGAACCTTCCTGCTACTTGATTTTTTTGAACTTCTTGAACCTTCCTGCTACTGGAGCTTCTTGAACCTTCCTGCTAATTGAACTTCTTGAACTTCTTGAACCTTCCTGCTACTCGAACTTCTTGTACCTTCCTGCTACTTGAACTTCTTGAACCTTCCTGCTAATTGAACTTCTTGAACTTCTTTAACCTTTCTGCTACTTGAATTTTTTTAACCTTCCTGCTACTTGAACTACTTAAACTTCTTGAACCTTCCTGCTACTTGAACTTCTTGAACTTCTTGAACCTTCCTGCTACGTGAACTTCTTGAACCTTCCTGCTAATTGAACTTCTTGAACTTCTTGAACCTTCCTGCTACTCGAACTTCTTGTACCTTCCTGCTACTTGAACTTCTTGAACCTTCCTGCTAATTGAACTTCTTGAACTTCTTTAACCTTTCTGCTACTTGAATTTTTTGAACCTTCCTGCTACTTGAACTTCTTGAACTTCTTGAACCTTCCTGCTACTTGAAATTCTTGAACTTCTTTAACCTTCCTGCTACTTGAACTTCTTGAACTTCTTGAACCTTCCTCATACATGAACTTCTTGAACTCTTGAACCTTCTTGCTACTTGAACTTCTTGAACTTTCCTGCCACTTGAACTTCTTGAACTTCTTGAACCTTCCTGCTACTTGAAATTCTTGAACCTTCCTGCAACTTGAACTTCTTGAACTTCTTGAACCTTCCTGCTACTTGAACTTCTTGAACTTCTTGAACCTTCCTGCTACCTGAACTTCTTGAACTTTCTTTCTACTTGAACATCTTGAACTTCTTGAACCTTCCAGCTACTTGAACTTCTTGAACGTGTTGAACCTTCCTGCTACTTGAACTTCTTGAACGTCTTGAACCTTCCTGCTACCTGAACTTCTTGAACTTCTTGAACCTTCCTGCTACTTGAACTTCTTGAACCTTCCTGCTACTTGAACTTCTTGAACCTTCCTGCTACTTGAACTTCTTGAACTTCTTGAACCCTCCTTCTACTTGAACTTCTTGAACCTTCCTGCTTCTTGAACTTCTTGAACTTCTTGAACCTTCCTGCTACTTGAACTTCTTGAACTTCTTGAACCTTCCTGCTACTTGAACTTCTTGAACTTCTTGAACCTTCCTGCTACTTGAACTTCTTGAACCTTCCTGCTACTTGAACTTCTTGAACCTTCCTGCTACCTGAACTTCTTGAACCCTCCTGCTACTTGAACTTCTTGAACTTCTTGGACCCTCCTGCTACTTGAACTTCTTGAACCTTCCTGCTTCTTGAACTTCTTGAACTTCTTGAACCTTCCTGCTACTTGAACTTCTTGAACTTCTTGAACCTTCCTGCTACTTGAACTTCTTGAACCTTCCTGCTACTTAAGCTTCTTGAACCTTCCTGCTACTTGAACTTCTTGAACTTCTTGAACCTTCCTGCTACTTGAACTTCCTGAACTTCTTGAACATTTCTGCTACTTGAACTTCTTGAACCGTCCTGCTACTTGAACTTCTTGAACTTCTTGTACCTTCCTGCTACTTGAACTTCTTGAACGTCTTGAACCTTCCTGCTACTTGAACTTCTTGAACTTCTTGAACCTTCATGCTACTTGAACTTCTTGAACCTTCCTGCTACTTGAACTTCTTGAACCTTCCTGCTACTTCAACTTCTTGAACTTTTTGAACCTTCCGGCTACTTGAACATCTTGAACTTCTTGAACCTTAATGCTACTTGAACTTCTTGAACCTTCCTGCTACTTGAACTTCTTGAACTTCTTGAACCTTCCTGCTACTTGAACTACTTGAACTTCTTGAACCTTCCTGCTACTTGAACTTCTTGAACTTCTTGAACCTTCCTGCTACTTGAACTTCTTGAACCTTCCTGCTACTTGAACTTCTTGAACCTTCCTGCCACTTGAACTTCTTGAACTTCTTGAACCTTCCTGCAACTTGGAATTTTTGAAACTTCCTGCTACTTGAACTTCTTGAACTTCTTGAACCTTCCTGCTACTTGAACTTCTTGAACTTCTTGAACCTTCCTGCTACTTGAACTTCTTGAACTTCTTGAACCTTCCTGCTACTTGAACTTCTTGAACCTTCCTGCTACTTGAACTTCTTGAACTTCTTGAACCTTCCTGCTACTTGAATTTCTTGAACCTTCCTGCTACTTGAACTTCTTGAACCTTCCTGCTACTTGAACTTCTTGAACTTCTTGAACCTTCCTGCTACTTGAACTTCTTGCACCTTCCTGCTACTTGAACTTCTTGAACTTCTTGAACCTTCCTGCTACTTGAACTTCCTGAACTTCTTGAACATTTCTGCTACTTGAACTTCTTGAACCGTCCTGCTACTTGAACTTCTTGAACTTCTTGAACCTTCATGCTCCTTGAACTTCTTGAACATCTTGAACCTTTCTGCTACTTGAACTTCTTGAACCTTCCTGCTACTTGAACTTCTTGAACTTCTTGAACCTTCCTGCTACTTGAACTTCTTGAACTTCTTGAACCTTTCTGCTACTTGAACTTCTTGAACCTTCCTGCTACTTGAACTTCTTGAACTTCTTGAACCTTCCTGCTACTTGAACTTCTTGAACGTCTTGAACCTTCCTGCTACTTCAACTTCTTGAACTTCTTGAACCTTCCTTCTACTTGAACTTCTTGAACCTTCCTGCCACTTGAACTTCTTGAACTTTTTGAACCTTCCTGCTACTTGAACTTTCTGAACCTTCCTGCTACTTGAACTTCTTGAAATTTTTGAACCTTCCTGCTACTTGAACTTTCTGAACCTTACTGCTACTTGAACTTCATGAACCTTCCTGCTACTGGATTTTCTTGAACTTCTTGAACCTTACGGCTACTTGAACTTCTTTAACTTCTTGAACCTTCCTGGTACTTGAACTTCTTGAACGTCTTGAACCTTCCTTCTACTTGAACTTCTTGAACCTTCCTGCTACTTGAACTTCTTGAACTTCTTGAACCTTCCTGCTTCTTGAACTTCTTGAATTTCTTGAACTTTCCTGCTTTTTGAGCTTCTTGAACCTTCCTGCTACTTGAACTTCTTGAACTTCTTGAACCTTCCTGCTACTTGAACTTCATGAACTTCTTGAACCTTCCTGCTACTTGAACTTCTTGAACCTTCCTGCTACTTGAACTTCTTGAACCTTCCTGCTACTTGAACTTCTTGAACCTTCCTGATACTTGAACTTCTTGAACCTTCCTGCAGCTTGAACTTGTTGAACTTCTTGAACCTTCCTTCTACTTGAACTTCTTGAACCTTCCTGCCACTTGAACTTCTTGAACTTTTTGAACCTTCCTGCTACTTGAACTTCTTGAACTTCTTGAACCTTCCTGCTACTTGAACTTCTTGAACTTCTTGAACCTTCCTGCTACTTGAAATACTTGAACTTCTTGAACCTTCCTGTTACTTGAACTTCTCGAACTTTTCGAACCTTCCTGCTACTTGAACTTCTTGAACATTCCTGCTACTTGAACTTCTTGAACTTCTTGAACCTTCTTGCTATTTGAACTTCTTGAACCTTCTTGCTATTTGAACTTCTTGAACTTCTTGAACCTTCCTGCTACTTGAACTTTTTGAACTTCTTGAGCCTTCCTGCTACTTGAACTTCTTGAACCTTCCTGCTACTTGAACTTCTTGGACCTTCCTGCTAATTGAACTTCTTGAACCTTACTGCTACTTGAACTTCTTGAACCTTACTGCTTCTTGAACTTCTTGAACTTCTTGAACGTTCCTGCTAAATGAACTTCTTGAACTTCTCGAACCTTCCTGCTACTTGAACTTTTTGAACTTCTTGAACCTTCCTGCTACTTGAACTTTTCGAACTTCTTGAACCTTCCTGCTACTTGAACTTCTAGAACCTTCCTGCTACTTGAACTTTTTGAACCTTCCTGCTACTTGAACTTCTTGAACTTCTTGAACCTTCCTGCAACCTGAACTTCTTGAACCTTCCTGCTACTTGAACTTCTTGAACTTCTTGAACCTTCCTGCTACTTGAACTTCTTGAACCTTCTTGCTGCTTGAACTTCTTGAACTTTCCTGCTACTTGAACTCCTTGAACCTTCCTGCTACTTGAACTTCTTGAACTTCTTGACCCTTTCTGCTACTTGAACTTCTTGAAACTTCCTGCTACCTGAACTACTTGAACTTCCTGCACCTTCCTGCTGCTTGAACTTCTTGAACCTTCCTGCTACTTGAACTTCTTGAACTTCTTGAACCTTACTGCTACTTGAACTTCTTGAACCTTCCTGCTACTTGAACTTCTTGAACTTCTTGAACCTTCCTGCTACTTGAACTTCTTGAACTTCTTGAACCTTACTGCTACTTGAACTTCTTGAACTTCTTGAAACTTACTGCTACTTGAACTTCTTGAACTTCTCGAACCTTCTTGCTACTTGAACTTCTTGAACCTTCCTGCTACTTGAAATTCTTGAACCTTCCTGCTACTTGAACTTCTTGAACCTTCATGCTCCTTGAACTTCTTGAACTTCTTGAACCTTTCTGCTACTTGAACTTCTTGAACCTTCCTGCTACTTGAACTTCTTGAACTTCTTGAACCTTCCTGCTACTTGAACTTCTTGAACTTCTTGAACCTTCCGGCTACTTGAACTTCTTTAACTTCTTGAACCTTCCTGCTACTTTAACTTCTTGAACTTTCCTGCTACTTGAATTTTTTGAACTTCTTGAACCTTCCTGCTACTTGAACTTCATGAACCTTCCTGATACTTGAACTTTTTGAACTTCTTGAACCTTCCTGCTACTTGAACTTTTTGAACTTCTTAAACCTTCCTGCTACTTGAACTTTTTGAACTTCTTGAACCTTCCTGCTACTTGAACTTCTTGAACTTCTTGAACTTTCCTGCTACTTGAACTTCTTGAACCTTCCTGCCACTTGATTTGAACCTTCCTGCTACTTGAACTTCTTGAACCTTCCTGCTACTTGAACTTTTTGAACCTTCCTGCTTCTTGAACTTCTTGAACCTTCCTTCTACTTGAACTTCTTGAACTTCTTGAACCTTCCTGCTACTTGAACTTCTTGAACCTTCCTGCTACTTGAATTTTTTGAACTTCTTGAACCTTCCTGCTACTGGAGCTTCTTGAACCTTCCTGCTAGCTGAACTTCTTGAACCTTCCTGCTACTCGATCTTCTTGAACCTTCCTGCTACTTGAACTTCTTGAACCTTCCTGCTACTTGAACTTCTTGAACTTCTTGAACCTTCGTGCTACTTGAATTTTTTGAACCTTCCTGCTACTTGAACTTCTTGAACTTCTTGAACCTTCCTGCTACTTGAAATTCTTGAACTTCTTGAACCTTCCTGCTACTTGAACTTCTTGAACTCTTGAACCTTCTTGCTACTTGAACTTCTTGAACCTTCCTGCCACTTGAACTTCTTGAACTTCTTGAACTTTCCTGCTACTTGAAATTCTTGAACCTTCCTGCAACTTGAACTTCTTGAACTTCTTGAACCTTCCTGCTACTTGAACTTCTTGAACTTCTTGAAACTTCCTGCTACCTGAACTTCTTGAACCTTTCTTTTACATGAACTTCTTGAACTTCTTGAACCTTCCTGCTTCTTGAAATTCTTGAACTTCTTGAACCTTCCTGCTACTTGAACTACTTGAACTTCTTGAACCTTCCTGCTACTTGAACTTCTTGAACTCTTGAACCTTCTTGCTACTTGAACTTCTTGAACCTTCATGCATCTTGAACTTCTTGAAACTTCCTGCTACATGAACTTCTTGAACTTCTTGAACCTTCCTGCTACTTGAACTTTCTGAACCTTCCTGCTACTTGAACTTCATGAACCTTCCTGCTACTGGATTTTCTTGAACTTCTTGAACCTTACGGCTACTTGAACTTCTTTAACTTCTTGAACTTTCCTGGTACTTGAACTTCTTGAACGTCTTGAACCTTCCTTCTACTTGAACTTCTTGAACCTTCCTGCTACTTGAACTTCTTGAACTTCTTGAACCTTCCTGCTTCATGAACTTCTTGAACTTCTTGAACTTTCCTGCTTTTTGAGCTTCTTGAACCTTCCTGCTACTTGAACTTCTTGAACTTCTTGAACCTTCCTGCTACTTGAACTTCATGAACTTCTTGAACCTTCCTGCTACTTGAACTTCTTGAACCTTCCTGCTACTTGAACTTCTTGAACCTTCCTGCCACTTGAACTTCTTGAACCTTCCTGATACTTGAACTTCTTGAACCTTCCTGCTGCTTGAACTTCTTGAACTTCTTGAACCTTCCTTCTACTTGAACTTCTTGAACCTTCCTGCCACTTGAACTTCTTGAACTTTTTGAACCTTCCTGCTACTTGAACTTCTTGAACTTCTTGACCCTTCCTGCTACTTGAACTTCTTGAACTTCTTGAACCTTCCTACTACTTGAACTTCTTGAACCTTCCTGCTACTTGAAATTCTTGAACTTCTTGAACCTTCCTGCTACTTGAAATACTTGAACTTCTTGAACCTTCCTGTTACTTGAACTTCTCGAACTTTTCGAATTTTCCTGCTACTTGAACTTCTTGAACTTCTTGAACCTTCTTGCTATTTGAACTTCTTGAACTTCTTGAACCTTCCTGCTACTTGAACTTTTTGAACTTCTTGAACCTCCCTGCTACTTGAACTTCTTGAACCTTCCTGCTACTTGAACTTCTTGGACCTTCCTGCTACTTGAACTTCTCGAACTTTCCTGCTAATTAAACTTCTTGAACCTTACTGTTTCTTGAACTTCTTGAACTTCTTGAACGTTCCTGCTAAATGAACTTCTTGAACTTCTTGAACCTTCCTGCTACTTGGACTTTTTGAACTTCTTGAACCTTCCTGCTACTTGAACTTTTTGAACTTCTTGAACCTTTCTGCTACTTGAACTTCTAGAACCTTCTTGCTGCTTGAACTTCTTGAACTTTCCTGCTACTTGAACTTCTTGAACCTTCCTGCTACTTGAACTTCTTAAACTTCTTGACCCTTTCTGCTACTTGAACTTCTTGAACCTTCCTGCTACCTGAACTACTTGAACTTCCTGCACCTTCCTGCTGCTTGAACTTCTTGAACCTTCCTGCTACTTGAACTTCTTGAACTTCTTGAACCTTCCTGCTACTTGAACTTCTTGAACCTTCCTGCTACTTGAACTTTTTGAACTTCTTAAACCTTCCTGCTACTTGAACTTCTTGAACTTCTTGAACCTTCCTGCTACTTGAACTTCTTGAACTTATTGAACCTTCCTGCTACTTGAACTACTTAAACTTCTTGAACCTTCCTGCTACTTGAACTTCTTGAACTTCTTGAACCTTCCTGCTACGTGAACTTCTTGAACCTTCCTGCTAATTGAACTTCTTGAACTTCTTGAACCTTCCTGCTACTTGAACTTCTTGAACCTTCCTGCTACTTGAACTTCTTGAACCTTCCTGCTAGTTGAACTACTTGAACTTCTTGAACCTTCCTGCTACTCGAACTTCTCGAACCTTCCTGCTACTTGAACTTCTTGAACTTCTTGAAACTTACTGCTACTTGAACTTCTTGAACTTCTCGAACCTTCTTGCTACTTGAACTTCTTGAACCTTCCTGCTACTTGAAATTCTTGACCCTTCCTGCTACTTGAACTTCTTGAACCTTCATGCTCCTTGAACTTCTTGAACTTCTTGAACCTTTCTGCTACTTGAACTTCTTGAACCTTCCTGCTACTTGAACTTCTTGAACTTTTTGAACCTTCCTGCTACTTGAACTTCTTGAACTTCTTTAACCTTCCTGCTACTTGAACTTCTTGAACCTTCCTGCTACTAGAACTTCTTGAACTGCTTGAACCTTCCTGCTACTAGAACTTTTTGAACCTTCCTGCTATTTGAACTTCTTGAACCTTCCGGCTACTTGAACTTCTTTAACTTCTTGAACCTTCCTGCTACTTTAACTTCTTGAACTTACCTGCTACTTGAACTTTTCGAACTTCTTGAACCTTCCTGCTACTTGAACTTCATGAACCTTCCTGATACTTGAACTTTTTGAACTTCTTGAACCTTCCTGCTACTTGAACTTTTTGAACTTCTTAAACCTTCCTGCTACTTGAACTTTTTGAACTTCTTGAACCTTCCTGCTACTTGAACTTCTTGAACTTCTTGAACTTTCCTGCTACTTGAACTTCTTGAACCTTCCTGCCACTTGATTTGAACCTTCCTGCTACTTGAACTTCTTGAACCTTCCTGCTACTTGAACTTTTTGAACCTTCCTGCTTCTTGAACTTCTTGAACCTTCCTTCTACTTGAACTTCTTGAACTTCTTGAACCTTCCTGCTACTTGAACTTCTTGAACCTTCCTGCTACTTGAATTTTTTGAACTTCTTGAACCTTCCTGCTACTCGATCTTCTTGAACCTTCCTGCTACTTGAACTTCTTGAACCTTCCTGCTACTTGAACTTCTTGAACTCTTGAACCTTCTTGCTACTTGAACTTCTTGAACCTTCCTGCCACTTGAACTTCTTGAACTTCTTGAAACTTCCTGCTACTTGAAATTCTTGAACCTTCTTGCTACTTGAACTTCTTGAACTTCTTGAACCTTCCTGCTACATGAACTTCTTGAACTCTTGAACCTTCTTGCTACTTGAACTTCTTGAACCTTCCTGCCACTTGAACTTCTTGAACTTCTTGAACCTTCCTGCTACTTGAAATTCTTGAACCTTCCTGCAACTTGAACTTCTTGAACTTCTTAAACCTTCCTGCTACTTGAACTTCTTGAACTTCTTGAACCTTCCTGCTACCTGAACTTCTTGAACCTTTCTTTCAAATGAACTTCTTGAACTTCTTGAACCTTCCTGCCACTTGAAATTCTTGAACTTCTTGAACCTTCCTGTAACTTGAACTACTTGAACTCCTTGAACCTTCCTGCTACTTGAACTTCTTGAACTCTTGAACCTTCTTGCTACTTGAACTTCTTGAACCTTCATGCATCTTGAACTTCTTGAAACATCCTGCTACATGAACTTCTTGAACTTCTTGAACCTTCCTGCTACTTGAACTTTCTGAACCTTCCTGCTACTTGAACTTCATGAACCTTCCTGCTACTGGATTTTCTTGAACTTCTTGAACCTTACGGCTACTTGAACTTCTTTAACTTCTTGAACCTTCCTGGTACTTGAACTTCTTGAACGTCTTGAACCTTCCTTCTACTTGAACTTCTTGAACCTTCCTGCAACTTGAACTTCTTGAACTTCTCGAACCTTCCTGCTTCTTGAACTTCTTGAACTTCTTGAACTTTCCGGCTTTTTGAGCTTCTTGAACCTTCCTGCTACTTGAACTTCTTGAACTTCTTGAAACTTCCTGCTACTTGAACTTCATGAACTTCTTGAACCTTCCTGCTACTTGAACTTCTTGAACCTTCCTGCTACTTGAACTTCTTGAACCTTCCTGCTACTTGAACTTCTTGAACCTTCCTGATACTTGAACTTCCCGAACCTTCCTGCTACTTGAACTTCTTGAACCTTCCTGCTACTTGAACTTCTTGAACCTTCCTGCTACTTGAATTTCTTGAACTTCTTGAACCTTCCTGCTACTTGAACTTTTCGAACTTCTTGAACCTTCCTGCTTCTTGAACTTCTTGAACTTCTTGAACCTTCCTGCTACTTGAAATACTTGAACTTCTTGAACCTTCCTGCTACTTGAACTTTTTGAAACTTCCTGCTACTTGAACTTTTTGAACCTTCCTGCCACTTGAACTTCTTGAACTTCTTGAACCTTACTGCTACTTGAAATTCTTGAACCTTACTGCTGCTTGAACTTCTTGAACTTCTTGAACCCTCCTGCTACTTGAACTTCTTGAACTTCTTGAACCTTCTTGCTTCTTGAACTTCTTGAACTTCTTGAACCTTCCTGCTACTTGACCTTCTTGAACTTCTTGAACCTTCCTGCTAGTTGAACTTCTTGAAATTCCTGCTACTTGAACTTCTTGAATGTTCCTGCTACTTGAACTTTTCGAACTTCTTGAACCTTCCTGCTACTTGAACTTCTTGAACCTTCCTGATACTTGAACTTTTTGAACTTCTTGAACCTTCCTGCTACTTGAACTTTTTGAACTTCTTGAACCTTCCTGCTACTTGAACTTCTTGAACTTCTTGAACCTTCCTGCTACTTGAACTTCTTGAACCTTCCTGGAACTTGATTTCTTGAACCTTCCTGCTACTTGAACTTCTTGAACCTTCCTGCTACTTGAACTTTTTGAACCTTCCTGCTTCTTGAACTTCTTGAACCTTCCTCCTACTTGAACTTCATGAACTTCTTGAACCTTCCTGCTACTTGAACTTCTTGAACCTTCCTGCTACTTGAACTTTTTGAACTTCTTGAACCTTCCTGCTACTTTAGCTTCTTGAACCTTCCTGCTAGCTGAACTTCTTGAACTTTTTGAAATTTCCTGCTACTCGAACTTCTTGAACCTTCCTGCTACTTGAACTTCTTGAACCTTCCTGCTCCTTGAACTTCTTGAACTTCTTGAACCTTCCTGCTACATGAACTTTTCAAACTTCTTGAACCTTTCTGCTACTTGAACTTCTTGAACTTCTCGAACCTTCCTGCTACTTGAACTACTTGAACTTCTTGAACCTTCCTGCTACTTGAACTTCTTGAACTTCTTGAACCTTCTTGCAACTTGAACTTCTTGAACCTTCCTGCTACTTGAATTTCTTGAACTTTCCTGCCACTTGAACTTCTTGAACTTCTTGAACCTTCCTGCTACTTGAAATTCTTGAACCTTCCTGCAACTTGAACTTCTTGAACTTCTTGAACCTTCCTGCTACTTGAACTTCTTGAACTTCTTGAACCTTTCTTTTACTTGAACTTCTTGAACTTCTTGAACCTTCCTGCTACTTGAAATACTTGAACTTCTTGAACCTTCCTGTTACTTGAACTTCTTGAACTTCTTGAACCTTCCTGCTACTTGAACTTCTTGAACCTTCCTGCTACTTGAACTTCTTGAACCTTCCTGCTACTTGAACTTCTTGAACTTCTTGAACCTCCCTGCTACTTGAAATACTTGAACTTCTTGAACCTTCCTGTTACTTGAACTTCTTGAACTTCTTGAACCTTCCTGCTACTTAAACTTTTTGACCCTTCCTGCTACTTGAACTTCTTGAACCTTCCTGCTACTTGAACTTCTTGAACTTCTTGAACCTTCCTTCTACTTGAACTTCTTGAACCTTTCTTCTACTTGAACTTCTTGAACTTCTTGACCCTTCCTGCTACTTGAACTTCTTGAACCTTCCTGCTACTCGAACTTCTTGAACTTCTTGAACCTTCCTGCTACTTGAACTTCTTAAACTTCTTGGACCCTCCTGCTACTTGAACTTCTTGAACTTCTTGAACATTCCTGCTATTTGAACTTCTTGAACTTCTTGAACCTTCTTGCTATTTGAACTTCTTGAACTTCTTGAACCTTCCTGCTACCTGAACTTTTTGAACTTCTTGAACCTTCCTGCTACTTGAACTTCTTGAACCTTCCTGCTACTTGAACTTCTTGGACCTTCCTGCTACTTGAACTTCTTGAACTTTCCTGCTACTTGAACTTCTTGAACCTTACTGCTTCTTGAACTTCTTGAACTTCTTGACCCTTCCTGCTAAATGAACTTCTTGAACTTCTTGAACCTTCCTGCTACTTGAACTTTTTGAACTTCTTGAACCTTCCTGCTACTTGAACTTTTTGAACTTCTTGAACCTTCCTGCTACTTGAACTTCTAGAACCTTCCTGCTACTTGAACTTCTTGAACCTTCCTGCTACTTGAACTTCTTGAACTTCTTGAACCTTCCTGCAACCTTAACTTCTTGAACCTTCCTGCTACTTGAACTTCTTGAACCTTCCTGCTACTCGAACTTCTTGAACCTTCCTGCTACTTGAACTCCTTGAACTTCTTGAAACTTACTGCTACTTGAACTTCTTGAACTTCTCGAACCTTCTTGCTACTTGAACTTCTTGAACTTCTTGAACCTTCCTGCTATTTGAAATTCTTGAACCTTCCTGCTACTTGAACTTCTTGAACCTTCCTGCTACTTGAACTTCTTTAAATTCTTGAACCTTTCTGCTACTTGAACATCTTGAACCTTCCTGCTACTTGAACTTCTTGAACTTCTTGAACCTTCCTGCTACTTGAACTTCTTGAACTTCTTGAACCTTCCTGCTACTTGAACTTCTTTAAATTCTTGAACCTTCCTGCCATTTGAACTTCTTGAACCTTCCGGCTACTTGAACTTCTCCAACTTCTTGAACCTTCCTGCTACTTGAACTTCTTGAACCTTCCTGCTACTTGAACTTTTCGAACTTCTTGAACCTTCCTGCTACTTGAACTTCTCGAACCTTCCTGATACTTGAACTTTTTGAACTTCTTGAACCTTCCTGCTACTTGAACTTTTTGAACTTCTTGAACCTTCCTGCTACCTGAACTTCTTGAACTTCTTGAACTTTCCTGCTACTTGAACTTCTTGAACCTTCCTGCCACTTGATTTCTTGAACCTTCCTGCTACTTGAACTTCTTGAACCTTACTGCTACTTGAACTTTTTGAACCTTCCTGCTTCTTGAACTTCTTGAACCTTCCTTCTACTTGAACTTCTTGAACTTCTTGAACTTTCCTGCTACTTGAACTTCTTGAACCTTCCTGCTACTTGAACTTTTTGAACTTCTTGAACCTTCCTGCTACTGGAGCTTCTTGAACCTTCCTGCTAGCTGAACTTCTTGAACTTCTTGAACCTTCCTGCTACTCGAAGTTATTGAACCTTCCTGCTACTTGAACTTCTTGAACCTTCCTGCTACTTGAACTTCGTGAACTTCTTGAACCTTTCTGCTACTTGAATTTTTTGAACCTTCCTGCTACTTGAACTTCTTGAACTTCTTGAACCTTCCTGCTACATGAACTTTTCGAACTTCTTGAACCTTCCTGCTACTTGAACTTCTTGAACTTCTCGAACCTTCCTGCTACTTGAACTACTTGAACTTCTTGAACCTTCCTGCTACTTGAACTTCTTGAACCTTCCTGCAACTCGAACTTCTTGAACCTTCCTGCTACTTGAATTTCTCGAACTTTCCTGCCACTTGAACTTCTTGAACTTCTTGAACCTTCCTGCTACTTGAAATTCTTGAACCTTCCTGCAACTTGAACTTCTTGAACTTCTTGAACCTTCCTGCTACTTGAACTTCTTGAACTTCTTGAACCTTCCTGCTACCTGAACATCTTGAACCTTTCTTTTACTTGAACTTCTTGAACTTCTTGAACCTTACTGCTTCTTGAACTTCTTGAACTTCTTGACCCTTCCTGCTAAATGAACTTCTTGAACTTCTTGAACCTTCCTGCTACTTGAACTTTTTGAACTTCTTGTACCTTCCTGCTACTTGAACTTTTTGAACTTCATGAACCTTCCTGCTACTTGAACTTCTTGAACCTTCCTGCTACTTGAACTTCTTCAACTTCTTGAACCTTTCTGCTACTTGAACATCTTGAACCTTCCTGCTACTTGAACTTCTTGAACTTCTTGAACCTTCCTGCTACTTGAACTTCTTGAACTTCTTTAACCTTCCTGCTACTCAAACTTCTTGAAAGTTCCTGCTACTTGAACTTCTAGAACTTCTTGAACCTTCCTGCTACTCGAACTTTTTGAACCTTCCTGCTATTTGAACTTCTTGAACCTTCCGGCTACTTGAACTTCTCTAACTTCTTGAACCTTCCTGCTAGTTGAACTTCTAGAACCTTTCTGCTACTTGAACTTTTCGAACTTCTTGAACCTTCCTGCTACTTGAACTTCTCGAACCTTCCTGATACCTGAACTTTTTGAACTTCTTGAACCTTCCTGCTACTTGAACTTTTTGAACTTCTTGAACCTTCCTGCTACTTGAACTTTTTGAACTTCTTGAACCTTCCTGCTACCTGAACTTCTGGAACTTCTTGAACTTTCCTGCTACTTGAACTTCTTGAACCTTCCTGCCACTTGATTTCTTGAACCTTCCTACTACTTGAACTTCTTGAACCTTCCTGCTACTTGAACTTTTTGAACCTTCCTGCTTCTTGAACTTCTTGAACCTTCCTTCTACTTGAACTTCTTGAACTTCTTGAACTTTCCTGCTACTTGAACTTCTTGAACCTTCCTGCTACTTGAACTTTTTGAACTTCTTGAACCTTCCTGCTACTGGAGCTTCTTGAACCTTCCTGCTAGCTGAACTTCTTGAACTTCTTGAACCTTCCTGCTACTCGAAGTTCTTGAACCTTCCTGCTATTTGAACTTCTTGAACCTTCCTGCTACTTGAACTTCTTGAACTTCTTGAACCTTTCTGCTACTTGAGTTTTTTGAACCTTCCTGCTACTTGAACTTCTTGAACTTCTTGAACCTTTCTGCTACATGAACTTTTCGAACTTCTTGAACCTTCCTGCTACTTGAACTTCTTGAACTTCTCGAACCTTCCTGCTACTTGAACTACTTGAACTTCTTGAACCTTCCTGCTACTTGAACTTCTTGAACCTTCCTGCAACTCGAACTTCTTGAACCTTCCTGCTACTTGAATTTCTTGAACTTTCCTGCCACTTGAACTTCTTGAACTTCTTGAACCTTCCTGCTACTTGAACTTCTTGAACTTCTTGAACCTTCCTGCTACCTGAACTTCTTGAACCTTTCTTTTACTTGAACTTCTTGAACTTCTTGAACCTTCCTGCTACTTGAAATTCTTGAACTTCTTGAACCTTTCTGCAACTTGAACTACTTGAACTTCTTGAACCATCCTGCAACTTGAACTTCTTGAACTCTTGAACCTTCCTGCTACTTGAACTTCTCGAACCTTCATGCATCTTGAACTTCTTGAAACTTCCTGCTACATGAACTTCTTGAACTTCTTGAACCTTCCTGCTACTCGAACTTTCTGAACCTTCCTGCTACTTGAACTTCATGAACCTTCCTGCTACTGGATTTTCTTGAACTTCTTGAACCTTACGGCTACTTGAACTTCTTTAACTTCTTGAACCTTCCTTCTACTTGAACTTCTTGAACCTTCCTGCTACTTGAAATTCTTGAACTTCTTGAACCTTCCTGCTACTTGAACTTCTTGAACTTCTTGACCTTTCCTGCTACTTGAGCTTCTTGAAACTTCCTGCTACTTGAACTTCTTGAACTTCTTGAACCTTCCTGCTACTTGAACTTCTTGAACATTCCTGCTACTTGAACTTCTTTAATTTTCCTGCTACTTGAACTTCTTGAACTTCTTGAACCTTCCTGCTACTTGAACTTATTGAACCTTCCTGCTACTTGAACTTCTTGAACCTTCCTGCTACTTGAACTTCTTGAACCTTCCTGATACTTGAACTTCTTGATCCTTCCTGCTACTTGAACTTCTTGAACCTTCCTGCTACTTGAACTTCTTGAACCTTCCTACTACTTGAATTTCTCGAACTTCTTGAACCTCCCTGCTACTTGAACATTTCGAACTTCTTGAACCTTCCTGCTACTTAAACTTCTTGAACTTCTTGAACTTCTTGAACCTTCCTGCTACTTGAAATACTTGAACTTCTTGAACCTTCCTGCTACTTGAACTTCTTGAACTTCTTGAACCTTCCTGCTACTTGAACTTCTTGAAACTTCCTGCTACCTGAACTTCTTGAACCTTCCAGCCACTTAAACTTCTTGAACTTCTTGAACCTTACTGCTACTTGAAATTCTTGAACCTTACTGCTGCTTGAACTTCTTGAACTTCTTGAACCTTCCTGTTACTTGAACTTTTTGAACCTTCCTGCTAATTGAACTTCTTGAACCTTCCTGCTACTTGAACTTCTTGAACTTCTTGAACCTTCCTGTTACTTGAACTTTTTGAACCTTGCTGCTAATTGAACTTCTTGAACCTTCCTGCTACTTGAACTTCTTGAACCTTCCAGCCACTTAAACTTCTTGAACTTCTTGAACCTTACTGCTACTTGAAATTCTTGAACCTTCCTGCTACTTGAACTTCTTGAACTTCTTGAACCTTCCTGTTACTTGAACTTTTCGAACCTTCCTGCTAATTGAACTTCTTGAACCTTCCTGCTACTTGAACTTCTTGAACCTTCCTGCTACTTGAACTTCCTGAACTTCTTGAACCTTCCTGCTACTTGAACTTCGTGAACTACTTGAACCTTCCTGCTACTTGAACTTCTTGAACTTCTTGAACCTTCCTGTTACTTGAACTTCTTGAACCTTCCTGCTACCCGAACTTCTTGAACTTCTTGAACCTTCCTGCTACTTGAAATACTTGAATTTCTTGAAACTTCCAGTTACTTGAACTTCTTGAACTTCTTGAACCTTCCTGCTACTTAAACTTTTTTAACTTTCCTGCTACTTGAACTTCTTGAACCTTCCTGCTACTTGAACTTCTTGAACTCCTGGAACCTTCCTGCTACTTGAAATACTTGAACTTCTTGAACTTTCCTGCTACTTGAGCTTCTTGAAACTTCCTGCTACTTGAACTTCTTGAACTTGTTGAACCTTCCTGCTACTTGAACTTCTTGAACGTCTTGAACCTTCCTGCTACTTGAACTTCTTGAACTTCTTGAACCTTCCTGCTACTTGAACTTCTTGAACTTCTTGAACCTTCCTGCTACTTGAACTTCTTGAACCTTCCTTCTACCCGAACTTCTTGAACTCCTTGAACCCTCCTGCTACTTGAACTTCTTAAACATTCCGGCTACTTAACTTCTTAAACATTCCGGCTACTTAACTTCTTGAACTTTTTGAACCTTCCTGCTACTTGAACTTCTTGAACTTCTTGAACCTTCCTGCTACTTGAACTTCTTGATTCTTCCTGCTACTTGAACTTCTTGAACCTTGCAGCTACTTGAACTTCTTGAACTTCTTGAACCTTCCTGCTACTTGAACTTCTTGAACTTCTTGAACCTTTCTGCTACTTGAACTTCTTGAACCTTCCTGCTACTTGAACTTCTTGAACTTCTTGAACCTTCCTGCTACTTGAACTTCTTGAACGTCTTGAACCTTCCTGCTACTTGAACTTCTTAAACTTCTTGAACCTTCCTGCTGCTTGAACTTCTTGAACCTTCCTGCTACTTGAACTTCTTGAACTTCTTGAACCTTCCTGCTACCTGAACTTCTTGAACCTTCCTGCCACTTGAACTTCTTGAACCTTCCTGCCACTTGAACTTCTTGAACCTTCCTGCTACTTGAAATTCTTGAACCTTCCGGCTACTTGAACTTCTTGAACTTCTTGAACCTTCCTGCTATTTGAACTGTTTGAACTTCTTGAACCTTCCTGCTACTTGAACTTCTTGAACTTCTTGAACCTTCCTGCTACTTGAACTTCTTGAACTTCTTGAACCTTCCTGCTACTTGAACTTCTTGAACTTCTTGAACCTTCCTGCTACTTGAACTACTTGAACTTCTTGAACCTTCCTGCTACTGGAACTACTTGAACTTCTTGAACCTTCCTGCTACTGGAACTTCTTGAACTTCTTGAACCTTCCTGCTACTTGAACTTCTTGAATATTCCTGCTTCTTGAACTTCTTGAAACTTCCTGCTACATGAACTTCTTGAACTTCTTGAACCTTCCTGCTACTTGGAGTTCTTGAACCTTCCTGCTACTTGAATTTCTTGAACTTCTTGAACCTTCCTGCTACTTGAACTTCTTGAACTTCTTGAACCTTCCTGCTACTTGAACTTCTTGAACTTCTTGAACCTTCCTGCTACTTGAACTTCTTGAACCTTCCTGCTACTTGAACTTCTTGAACTTCTTGAACCTTCCTGCTACTTGAACTTCTTGAACTTCCTAAACCTTCCTGCTACTTGAACTTCTTGAACCTTTCTGCTACTTGAACTTCTTGAACTTCTTGAACCTTCCTGCTACTTGAACTTTTCGAACTTCTTGAACCTTCCTGCTACCTGAACTTCTTGAACGTCTTGAACCTTCCTGCTACTTGAACTTCTTGAACTTCTTGAACCCTCCTGCTACTTGAACTTCTTGAACCTTCCTGCTACTTGAACTTCTTGAACTTCTTGAACCTTCATGCTACTTGAACTTCTTGAACTTCTTGAACCTTCCTGTTACTTGAACTTCTTGAACTTCTTGAACCTTTCTGCTACTTGAACTTCTTGAACCTTCCTTCTACTTGAACTTCTTGAACTTCTTGAACCTTCTTGCTACTTGAACTTCTTGAACCTTCCTGCTACTTGAAATTCTTGATGTTTTCGAACCTTCCTGCTACTTGAACTTCTTGAACTTCTTGAACCTTCCTGCTACTTGAACTTCTTGAAATTCTTGAACCTTCCTGCTACTTGAACTTCTTGAACCTTCCTGCTACTTGAACTTCTTGAAATTCTTGATCCTTCCTGCTACTTGAAATACTTGAATTTCTTAAAACTTCCTGTTACTTGAACTTCTTGAACTTCTTGAACCTTCCTGCTACTTGAACTTTTTTAACCTTACTGCTACTTGAATTTCTTGAACCTTCCTGCTACTTGACCTTCTTGAACTCCTTGAACCTTCCTGTTACTTGAACTTATTGAACTTCTTGAACCTTCCTGCTACTTGAACTTCTTGAACCTTCCTGCTACTCGAACTTCTTGAACCTTCCTGCTACTTGAACGGGTTGAACTTCTTGAACCTTCCTGCTACTTGAACTTCTTGAACCTCCCTGCTACTTGAACTTCTTTAACCTTCCTGCTACTTGAACTCCTTGAACCTTCCTGCTACTTGAACTTCTTGAACTTCTTGAACCTTCTTGCTACATGAACTTCTTGAACTTCTTGAACCTTCCTGCTTCTTGAACTTTTTGAACTTCTTGAACCTACCTGGTACTTGAACTTCTTGAACCTTCCTGGTACTTGAACTTCTTGAAATTCTTGAACCCTCCTGCTACCTGAACTTCTTGAAACCTCCTGCTACTTGAACTTCTTGAACTTCTTGAACCTTCCTGCTACTTGAACTTCTTGAACTTCTTGAACCTTCCTGTTACTTGAACTTTTCGAACCTTCCTGCTACTTGAACTTCTTGAACTTCTTGAACCTTCCTGCTACTTGAACTTCTTGAACTTCTTGAACCTTTCTGCTACTTGAACTTCTTGAACCTTCCTTCTACTTGAACTTCTTGAACTTCTTGAACCTTCTTGCTACTTGAACTTCTTGAACCTTCCTGCTACTTGAAATTCTTGAACTTTTTGAACCTTCCTGCTACTTGAACTTCTTGAATTTTTTGAACCTTCCTACTACTTGAACTTCTTGAACTTCTTGAACCTTCCTGCTACTTGAACTTCTTGAACCTTCCTGCTACTTGAACTTCTTGAACTTCTTGATCCTTCCTGCTACTTGAAATACTTGAATTTCTTGAAACTACCTGTTACTTGAACTTCTTGAACTTCTCGAACCTTCCTGCTACTTGAACTTTTTTAACCTTCCTGCTACTTGAACTTCTTGAACCTTCCTGCTACTTGAAATACTTGAACTTCTTGAACCTTCCTGTTACTTGAACTTATTGAACTTCTTGAACCTTCCTGCTACTTGAACTTCTTGAACCTTCCTGCTACTCGAACTTCTTGAGCCTTCCTGCTACTTGAACGGGTTGAACTTCTTGAACCTTCCTGCTACTTAAACTTCTTGAACCTTCCTGCTACCTTAACTTCTTGAACTTCTTGACCCTTTCTGCAACCAGAACTTCTCGAACTTCTTGAACCTTTCTGCTACTCGAACTTCTTGAACTTCTTGAACCTTCCTGCTACTTGAACTTCTTTAACCTTCCTGCTATTTGAACTTCTTTAACCTTCCTGCTACTTGAACTTCTTGAACTTCTTGAACCCTCCTGCTACTTGAACTTCTTGAAACTTCCTGCTACTTGAACTTCTTGAACTTCTTGAACCTTCCTGCTACTTGAACTTCTTGAACTTCTTGAACCTTCCTGTTACTTGAACTTTTTGAACCCTCCTGCTAATTGAACTTCTTGAACCTTCCTGCTACTTGAACTTCTTGAACCTTCCTGCTACTTGAACTTCTTGAACTACTTGAACCTTCCTGCTACTTGAACTTCTTGAATTTCTTGAACCTTCCTGTTACTTGAACTTCTTGAACCTTCCTGCTACTTGAACTTCTTGAACTTCTTGAACCTTCCTGCTACTTGAAATACTTGAATTTCTTGAAACTTCCTGTTACTTGAACTTCTTGAACTTCTTGAACCTTCCTGCTACTTGAACTTTTTTAACCTTCCTGCTACTTGAAATACTTAAACTTCTTGAACTTTCCTGCTACTTGAGCTTCTTGAAACTTCCTGCTACTTGATCTTCTTGAACTTCTTGAACCTTCCTGCTACTTGAACTTCTTGAAACTTCCTGCTACTTGAACTTCTTGAACCTTCCTGCTACTTGAACTTCTTGAACCTTCCTGCTACTTGAACTTCTTGAACCTTCTTGCTACTTGAACTTCTTGAACCTTCCTGCTACTTGAACTTCTTGAACCTTCCTGATACCTGAACTTCTTGAACCTTCCTGCTACTTGAACTTCTTGAACCTTCTTGCTACTTGAACTCCTTGAACCTTCCTGCTACTTGAATTTCTTGAACTTCTTGAACCTTCCTGCTACTTGAACTTTTCGAACTTCTTGAACCTTCCTGCTACTTAAACTTCTTGAACTTCTTGAACTTCTTGAACCTTCCTGCTACTTGAAATTCTTGAACCTTACTGCTGCTTGAACTTCTTGAACTTTTTGAACCTTCCTGCTACTTGAACTTCTTGAACTTCTTGAGCCTTCCTGCTACTTGAACCTTTTTGAACTTCTTGAACCTTTTTGCTTCTTGAACTTCTTGAACTTCTTGAACCTTCCTGCTACTTGACCTTCTTGAACTTCTTGAACCTCCCTGTTACTTGAACTTCTTGAACCTTCCTGCTACTTGAACTTCTTGAACTTCTTGAACCTTCCTGCAACTTGAACTTCTTGAACTTCTTGAACCTTCCTGCCACATGAACTTCTTGAACCTTCCTGCTACTTGAACTTCTTGAACTTCTGAACCTTCCTGCTACTTGAAATTCTTGAACCTTCCTGCTACTTGAACTTCTTGAACTTCTTGAACTTCTTGAACTTCTTGAACCTTCCTGCTACTTGAACTTCTTGAACCTTCCTGCTACTTGAACTTCTTGAACCTTCCTGCTACTTGAACTTCTTGAACCTTCCTGCTACTTGATCTTCTTGAACTTCTTGAACCTTCCTGCTACTTGAACTTCCTGAACCTTTCTGCTACTTGAACTTCTTAAACTTCATGAACCTTCCTGCTACTTGAACTTCTTGAACGTCTTGAACCTTCCTGCTACTTGAACTTCTTGAACTTCTTGAAAGTTCCTGCTGCTTGAACTTCTTGAACCTTCCTGCTACTTGAACTTCTTGAACTTCTTGAACCTTCCTGCTACTTGAACTTCTTGAACCTTCCTGCCACTTGAACTTCTTGAACCTTCCTGCCACTTGAACTTCTTGAACCTTCCTGCTACTTGAAATTCTTGAACCTTCCGGCTACTTGAACTTCTTGAACTTCTTGAACCTTCCTGCTACTTGAACTTCTTGAACTTCTTGAACCTTCCTGCTACTTGAACTTCTTGAACCTCCCTTCTACTTGAACTTCTTGAACTTCTTGAACCTTCCTGCTACTTGAACTTCTTGAACCTTCCTGCTACTTGAACTACTTGAACTTCTTGAACCTTCCTGCTACTGGAACTCCTTGAACTTCTTGAACCTTCCTGCTACTTGAACTTCTTGAACCTTCCTGCTTCTTGACCATATTGAAACTTCCTGCTACATGAACTTCTTGAACTTCTTGAACCTTCCTGCTACTTGAAGTTCTTGAACCTTCCTGCTACTTGAACTTCTTGAACTTCTTGAACCTTCCTGCTACTTGAACTTCTTGAACCTTCCTGCGACTTGATCTTCTTGAACTTCTTGAACCTTCCTGCTACTTGAACTTCTTGAACTTCCCAAACCTTCCTGCTACTTGAACTTTTTGAACCTTCCTGCTACTTGAACTTCTTGAACTTCTTGAACCTTCCTGCTACTTGAACTTCTTGAACCTTCCTGCTACTTGAACTTCTTGAACTTCTTGAACCTTACTGCTACCTGAACTTCTTGAAAGTCTTGAACCTTCATGCTACTTGAACTTCTTGAACTTCTCGAACCTTCCTGCTACTTGAACTTCTTGAACGTCTTGAACCTTCCTGCTACTTGAACTTCTTGAACTTCTTGAACCTTCCTGCTACTTGAACTTCTTGAACTTCTTGAACCCTCCTGCTACTTGAACTTCTTGAACCTTCCTGCTACTTGAACTTCTTGAACTTCTTGAACCTTCATGCAACTTGAACTTCTTGAACTTCTTGAACTTTCCTGCTACTTGAACTTCTTGAACCTTCCTGCTACTTGAACTTCTTGAACCTTCCTGCTACTTGAACTTCTTGAACTTCTTGAACCTTCCTGCTACTTGAACTTCTTGAACTTCTTGAACCTTTCTGCTACTTGAACTTCTTGAACCTTCCTGCTACTTGAACTTCTTGCACTTCTTGAACCTTCCTGCAACTTGAACTTCTTGAACCATCCTGCTACTTGAAGTTCTTGAACTTTTTGAACCTTCCTGCTACTTGAACTTCTTGAACTTTTTGAACCTTCCTGCTACTTGAGCTTCTTGAACTTCTTGACCCTTCCTGCTACATGAACTTCTTGAACCTTCCAGCTACTTGAACTTCTTGAACTTCTTGAACCTTCCTGCTACTTGAACTTTTCGAACTTCTTGAACCTTCCTGCTACCTGAACTTCTTGAACGTCTTGAACCTTCATGCTACTTGAACTTCTTGAACTTCTTGAACCTTCCTGCTACTTGAACTTCTTGAACGTCTTGAACCTTCCTGCTACTTGAACTTCTTGAACTTCTTGAACTTCTTGAACCCTCCTGCTACTTGAGCTTCTTGAACCTTCCTGCTACTTGAACTTCTTGAACTTCTTGAACCTTCATGCTACTTGAACTTCTTGAACTTCTTGAACCTTCCTGCTACTTGAACTTCTTGAACCTTCCTGCTACTTGAAATTCTTGAACCTTCCTGCTACTTGAACTTCTTGAACTTCTTGAACCTTCCTGCTACTTGAACTTCTTGAACTTCTTGAACCTTTCTGCTACTTGAACTTCTTGAACCTTCCTGCTACTTGAACTTCTTGCACTTCTTGAACCTTCCTGCTACTTGAACTTCTTGAACCTTCCTGCTACTTGAAATTCCTAAACTTTTTGAACCTTCCTGCTACTTGAACTTCTTGAACTTCTTGAACCTTCCTGCTACTTGAACTTCTTGAACTTCTTGACCCTTCCTGCTACATGAACTTCTTGAACCTTCCTGCTACTCGAACTTCTTGAACTTCTTGAACCTTCCTGCTACTTGAAATACTTGAACTTCTTGAAACTTCCTGTTACTTGAACTTCTTGAAACTCCCTGCTACTTGAACTTCTTTAACCTTCCTGCTACTTGAACTCCTTGAACCTTCCTGCTACTTGAACTTCTTGAACTTATTGAACCTTCTTGCTACATGAACTTCTTGAACTTCTTGAACCTTCCTGCTTCTTGAACTTTTTGAACTTCTTGAACCTACCTGGTACTTGAACTTCTTGAACCTTCCTGGTACTTGAACTTCTTGAAATTCTTGAACCCTCCTGCTACCTGAACTTCTTGAAACCTCCTGCTACTTGAACTTCTTGAACTTCTTGAACCTTCCTGCTACTTGAACTTCTTGAACTTCTTGAACCTTCCTGTTACTCGAACTTCTTGAACTTCTTGAACCTTTCTGCTACTTGAACTTCTTGAACTGCCTTCTACTTGAACTTCTTGAACTTCTTGAACCTTCTTGCTACTTGAACTTCTTGAACCTTCCTGCTACTTGAAATTCTTGAACTTTTCGAACCTTCCTGCTACTTGAACTTCTTGAACTTCTTGAACCTTCCTGCTACTTGAACTTCTTGAACTTCTTGAACCTTCCTGCTACTTAAACTTCTTGAACCTTCCTGCTACTTGAACTTCTTGAACTTCTTGAACCTTCCTGCTACTTAAACTTCTTGAACCTTCCTGCTACTTGAACTTCTTGAACTTCTTGATCCTTCCTGCTACTTGAAATACTTGAATTTCTTGAAACTTCCTGTTACTTGAACTTCTTGAACTTCTTGAACCTTCCTGCTACTTGAACTTTTTTAACCTTCCTGCTACTTGAACTTCTTGAACCTTCCTGCTACTTGAAATACTTGAACTTCTTGAACCTTCCTGTTACTTGAACTCATTGAACTTCTTGAACCTTCCTGCTACTTGAACTTCTTGAACCTTCCTGCTACTCGAACTTCTTGAACCTTCCTGCTACTTGAACTGGTTGAACTTCTTGAACCTTCCTGCTACTTAAACTTCTTGAACCTTCCTGCTACCTTAACTTCTTGAACTTCTTGACCCTTTCTGCAACCAGAACTTCTCGAACTTCTTGAACCTTTCTGCTACTCGAACTTCTTGAACTTCTTGAACCTTCCTGCTACTTGAACTTCTTGAACTTCTTGAACCTTCCTGCTACTTGAACTTCTTTAACCTTCCTGCTATTTGAACTTCTTTAACCTTCCTGCTACTTGAACTTCTTGAACTTCTTGAACCCTCCTGCTACTTGAACTTCTTGAAACTTCCTGCTACTTGAACTTCTTGAACTTCTTGAACCTTCCTGCTACTTGAACTTCTTGAACTTCTTGAACCTTCCTGTTACTTGAACTTTTTGAACCTTCCTGCTAATTGAACTTCTTGAACCTTCCTGCTACTTGAACTTCTTGAACCTTCCTGCTACTTGAACTTCTTGAACTTCTTGAACCATCCTGCTACTTGAACTTCTTGAACTACTTGAACCTTCCTGCTACTTGAACTTCTTGAACTTCTTGAACCTTCCTGTAACTTGAACTTCTTGAACCTTCCTGCTACTTGAACTTCTTGAACTTCTTGAACCTTCCTGCTACTTGAAATACTTGAATTTCTTGAAACTTCCTGTTACTTGAACTTCTTGAACTTCTTGAACCTTCCTGCTACCTGAACTTTTTTAACCTTCCTGCTACTTGAACTTCTTGAACCTTCCTGCTACTTGAACTTCTTGAACTCCTTGAACCTTCCTGCTGCTTGAAATACTTAAACTTCTTGAACTTTCCTGCTACTTGAGCTTCTTGAAACTTCCTGCTACTTGAACTTCTTGAACTTCTTGAACCTTCCTGCTACTTGAAATTCTTGAAACTTCCTGCTACTTGAACTTCTTGAACCTTCCTGCTACTTGAACTTCTTGAACTTCTTGAACCTTTCTGCTACTTGAACTTCTTGAACCTTCTTGCTACTTGAACTTCTTGAACCTTCCTGCTACTTGAACTTCTTGAACCTTCCTGATACATGAACTTCTTGAACCTTCCTGCTACTTGAACTTCTTGAACCTTCTTGCTACTTGAACTTCTTGAACCTTCCTGCTACTTGAATTTCTTGAACTTCTTGAACCTTCCTGCTACTTGAACTTTTCGAACTTCTTGAACCTTCCTGCTACTTAAACTTCTTGAACTTCTTGAACTTCTTGAACCTTCCTGCTACTTGAAATACTTGAACTTCTTGAACCTTCGTGCTACTTGAACTTCTTGAATTTCTTGAACCTTCCTGCTACTTGAACTTCTTGAAACTTCCTGCTACTTTAACTTCTTGAACCTTCCTGCCACTTGAACTTCTTGAACTTCTTGAACCTTACTGCTACTTGAAATTCTTGAACCTTACTGCTGCTTGAACTTCTTGAACTTTTTGAACCTTTCTGCTACTTGAACTTCTAGAACTTCTTGAGCCTTCCTGCTACTTGAACCTTTTTGAACTTCTTGAACCTTCTTGCTTCTTGAACTTCTTGAACTTCTTGAACCTTCCTGCTACTTGACCTTCTTGAACTTCTTGAACCTTCCTGTTACTTGAACTCCTTGAACCTCCCTGCTACTTGAACTTCTTTAACCTTCCTGCTACTTGAACTCCTTGAACCTTCCTGCTACTTGAACTTCTTGAACTTCTTGAACCTTCTTGCTACATGAACTTCTTGAACTTCTTGAACCTTCCTGCTTCTTGAACTTTTTGAACTTCTTGAACCTACCTGGTACTTGAACTTCTTGAACCTTCCTGGTACTTGAACTTCTTGAAATTCTTGAACCCTCCTGCTACCTGAACTTCTTGAAACCTCCTGCTACTTGAACTTCTTGAACTTCTTGAACCTTCCTGTAACTTGAATTTTTTGAACCTTCCTGCTACTTGAACTTCTTGAACTTCCTGAACCTTCCTGCTACTTGAACTTCTTGAACTTCTTGAACCTTTCTGCTACTTGAACTTCTTGAACCTTCCTTCTACTTGAACTTCTTGAACTTCTTGAACCTTCTTGCTACTTGAACTTCTTGAACCTTCCTGCTACTTGAAATTCTTGAACTTTTTGAACCTTCCTGCTACTTGAACTTCTTGAACTTCTTGAACCTTCCTGCTACTTGAACTTCTTGAACTTCTTGAACCTTCCTGCTACTTGAACTTCTTGAACCTTCCTGCTACTTGAACTCCTTGAACCTTCCTGCTACTTGAACTTCTTGAACTTATTGAACCTTCTTGCTACATGAACTTCTTGAACTTCTTGAACCTTCCTGCTTCTTGAATTTTTTGAACTTCTTGAACCTACCTGGTACTTGAACTTCTTGAACCTTCCTGGTACTTGAACTTCTTGAAATTCTTGAACCCTCCTGCTACCTGAACTTCTTGAAACCTCCTGCTACTTGAACTTCTTGAACTTCTTGAACCTTCCTGCTACTTGAACTTCTTGAACTTCTTGAACCTTCCTGTTACTTGAACTTCTTGAACTTCTTGAACCTTTCTGCTACTTGAACTTCTTGAACCTTCCTTCTACTTGAACTTCTTGAACTTCTTGAACCTTCTTGCTACTTGAACTTCTTGAACTTCTTGAACCTTCCTGCTACTTGAACTTCTTGAAATTCTTGAACCTTCCTGCTACTTGAACTTCTTGAACCTTCCTGCTACTTGAACTTCTTGAACTTCTTGATCCTTCCTGCTACTTGAAATACTTGAATTTCTTGAAACTTCCTGTTACTTGAACTTCTTGAACTTCTTGAACCTTCCTGCTACTTGAACTTTTTTAACCTTCCTGCTACTTGAATTTCTTGAACCTTCCTGCTACTTGACCTTCTTGAACTCCTTGAACCTTCCTGTTACTTGAACTTATTGAACTTCTTGAACCTTCCTGCTACTTGAACTTCTTGAACCTTCCTGCTACTCGAACTTCTTGAACCTTCCTGCTACTTGAACGGGTTGAACTTCTTGAACCTTCCTGCTACTTGAACTTCTTGAACCTCCCTGCTACTTGAACTTCTTTAGCCTTCCTGCTACTTGAACTCCTTGAACCTTCCTGCTACTTGAACTTCTTGAACTTCTTGAACCTTCTTGCTACATGAACTTCTTGAACTTCTTGAACCTTCCTGCTTCTTGAACTTTTTGAACTTCTTGAACCTACCTGGTACTTGAACTTCTTGAACCTTCCTGGTACTTGAACTTCTTGAAATTCTTGAACCCTCCTGCTACCTGAACTTCTTGAAACCTCCTGCTACTTGAACTTCTTGAACTTCTTGAACCTTCCTGTTACTTGAATTTTTTGAACCTTCCTGCTACTTGAACTTCTTGAACTTCTTGAACCTTCCTGCTACTTGAACTTCTTGAACTTCTTGAACCTTTCTGCTACTTGAACTTCTTGAACCTTCCTTCTACTTGAACTTCTTGAACTTCTTGAACCTTCTTGCTACTTGAACTTCTTGAACCTTCCTGCTACTTGAAATTCTTGAACTTTTTGAACCTTCCTGCTACTTGAACTTCTTGAACTTCTTGAACCTTCCTGCTACTTGAACTTCTTGAACTTCTTGAACCTTCCTGCTACTTGAACTTCTTGAACCTTCCTGCTACTTGAACTCCTTGAACCTTCCTGCTACTTGAACTTCTTGAACTTATTGAACTTTCTTGCTACATGAACTTCTTGAACTTCTTGAACCTTCCTGCTTCTTGAACTTTTTGAACTTCTTGAACCTACCTGGTACTTGAACTTCTTGAACCTTCCTGGTACTTGAACTTCTTGAAATTCTTGAACCCTCCTGCTACCTGAACTTCTTGAAAGCTCCTGCTACTTGAACTTCTTGAACTTCTTGAACCTTCCTGCTACTTGAACTTCTTGAACTTATTGAACCTTCCTGTTTCTTGAACTTTTCGAACCTTCCTGCTACTTGAACTTCTTGAACTTCTTGAACCTTCCTGCTACTTGAACTTCTTGAACTTCTTGAACCTTTCTGCTACTTGAACTTCTTGAACCATCCTTCTACTTGAACTTCTTGAACTTCTTGAACCTTCTTGCTACTTGAACTTCTTGAACCTTCCTGCTACTTGAAATTCTTGAACTTTTTGAACCTTCCTGCTACTTGAACTTCTTGAACTTTTTGAACCTTCCTACTACTTGAACTTCTTGAACTTCTTGAACCTTCCTGCTACTTGAACTTCTTGAACCTTCCTGCTACTTGAACTTCTTGAACTTCTTGATCCTTCCTGCTACTTGAAATACTTGAATTTCTTGAAACTTCCTGTTACTTGAACTTCTTGAACTTCTTGAACCTTCCTGCTACTTGAACTTTTTTAACCTTCCTGCTACTTGAACTTCTTGAACCTTCCTGCTACTTGAAATACTTGAACTTCTTGAACCTTCCTGTTACTTGAACTCATTGAACTTCTTGAACCTTCCTGCTACTTGAACTTCTTGAACCTTCCTGCTACTCGAACTTCTTGAACCTTCCTGCTACTTGAACTGGTTGAACTTCTTGAACCTTCCTGCTACTTAAACTTCTTGAACCTTCCTGCTACCTTAACTTCTTGAACTTCTTGACCCTTTCTGCAACCAGAACTTCTCGAACTTCTTGAACCTTTCTGCTACTCGAACTTCTTGAACTTCTTGAACCTTCCTGCTACTTGAACTTCTTGAACTTCTTGAACCTTCCTGCTACTTGAACTTCTTTCCCCTTCCTGCTATTTGAACTTCTTTAACCTTCCTGCTACTTGAACTTCTTGAACTTCTTGAACCCTCCTGCTACTTGAACTTCTTGAAACTTCCTGCTACTTGAACTTCTTGAACTTCTTGAACCTTCCTGCTACTTGAACTTCTTGAACTTCTTGAACCTTCCTGTTACTTGAACTTTTTGAACCTTCCTGCTAATTGAACTTCTTGAACCTTCCTGCTACTTGAACTTCTTGAACCTTCCTGCTACTTGAACTTCTTGAACTTCTTGAACCTTCCTGCTACTTGAACTTCTTGAACTACTTGAACCTTCCTGCTACTTGAACTTCTTGAACTTCTTGAACCTTCCTGTAACTTGAACTTCTTGAACCTTCCTGTAACTTGAACTTCTTGAACCTTCCTGCTACTTGAACTTCTTGAACTTCTTGAACCTTCCTGCTACTTGAAATACTTGAATTTCTTGAAACTTCCTGTTACTTGAACTTCTTGAACTTCTTGAACCTTCCTGCTACCTGAACTTTTTTAACCTTCCTGCTACTTGAACTTCTTGAACCTTCCTGCTACTTGAACTTCTTGAACTCCTTGAACCTTCCTGCTACTTGAAATACTTAAACTTCTTGAACTTTCCTGCTACTTGAGCTTCTTGAAACTTCCTGCTACTTGAACTTCTTGAACTTCTTGAACCTTCCTGCTACTTGAACTTCTTGAAACTTCCTGCTACTTGAACTTCTTGAACCTTCCTGCTACTTGAACTTCTTGAACTTCTTGAACCTTTCTGCTACTTGAACTTCTTGAACCTTCTTGCTACTTGAACTTCTTGAACCTTCCTGCTACTTGAACTTCTTGAACCTTCCTGATACCTGAACTTCTTGAACCTTCCTGCTACTTGAACTTCTTGAACCTTCTTGCTACTTGAACTTCTTGAACCTTCCTGCTACTTGAATTTCTTGAACTTCTTGAACCTTCCTGCTACTTGAACTTTTCGAACTTCTTGAACCTTCCTGCTACTTAAACTTCCTGAACTTCTTGAACTTCTTGAACCTTCCTGCTACTTGAAATACTTGAACTTCTTGAACCTTCGTGCTACTTGAACTTCTTGAATTTCTTGAACCTTCCTGCTACTTGAACTTCTTGAAACTTCCTGCTACTTTACCTTCTTGAACCTTCCTGCCACTTGAACTTCTTGAACTTCTTGAACCTTACTGCTACTTGAAATTCTTGAACCTTACTGCTGCTTGAACTTCTTGAACTTTTTGAACCTTCCTGCTACTTGAACTTCTTGAACTTCTTGAGCCTTTCTGCTACTTGAACCTTTTTGAACTTCTTGAACCTTCTTGCTTCTTGAACTTCTTGAACTTCTTGAACCTTCCTGCTACTTGACCTTCTTGAACTTCTTGAACCTTCCTGTTACTTGAACTCCTTGAACCTCCCTGCTACTTGAACTTCTTTAACCTTCCTGCTACTTGAACTCCTTGAACCTTCCTGCTACTTGAACTTCTTGAACTTCTTGAACCTTCTTGCTACATGAACTTCTTGAACTTCTTGAACCTTCCTGCTTCTTGAACTTTTTGAACTTCTTGAACCTACCTGGTACTTGAACTTCTTGAACCTTCCTGGTACTTGAACTTCTTGAAATTCTTGAACCCTCCTGCTACCTGAACTTCTTGAAACCTCCTGCTACTTGAACTTCTTGAACTTCTTGAACCTTCCTGTAACTTGAATTTTTTGAACCTTCCTGCTACTTGAACTTCTTGAACTTCTTGAACCTTCCTGCTACTTGAACTTCTTGAACTTCTTGAACCTTTCTGCTACTTGAACTTCTTGAACCTTCCTTCTACTTGAACTTCTTGAACTTCTTGAACCTTCTTGCTACTTGAACTTCTTGAACCTTCCTGCTACTTGAAATTCTTGAACTTTTTGAACCTTCCTGCTACTTGAACTTCTTGAACTTCTTGAACCTTCCTGCTACTTGAACTTCTTGAACTTCTTGAACCTTCCTGCTACTTGAACTTCTTGAACCTTCCTGCTACTTGAACTCCTTGAACCTTCCTGCTACTTGAACTTCTTGAACTTATTGAACCTTCTTGCTACATGAACTTCTTGAACTTCTTGAACCTTCCTGCTTCTTGAATTTTTTGAACTTCTTGAACCTACCTGGTACTTGAACTTCTTGAACCTTCCTGGTACTTGAACTTCTTGAAATTCTTGAACCCTCCTGCTACCTGAACTTCTTGAAACCTCCTGCTACTTGAACTTCTTGAACTTCTTGAACCTTCCTGCTACTTGAACTTCTTGAACTTCTTGAACCTTCCTGTTACTTGAACTTCTTGAACTTCTTGAACCTTTCTGCTACTTGAACTTCTTGAACCTTCCTTCTACTTGAACTTCTTGAACTTCTTGAACCTTCTTGCTACTTGAACTTCTTGAACTTCTTGAACCTTCCTGCTACTTGAACTTCTTGAAATTCTTGAACCTTCCTGCTACTTGAACTTCTTGAACCTTCCTGCTACTTGAACTTCTTGAACTTCTTGATCCTTCCTGCTACTTGAAATACTTGAATTTCTTGAAACTTCCTGTTACTTGAACTTCTTGAACTTCTTGAACCTTCCTGCTACTTGAACTTTTTTAACCTTCCTGCTACTTGAATTTCTTGAACCTTCCTGCTACTTGACCTTCTTGAACTCCTTGAACCTTCCTGTTACTTGAACTTATTGAACTTCTTGAACCTTCCTGCTACTTGAACTTCTTGAACCTTCCTGCTACTCGAACTTCTTGAACCTTCCTGCTACTTGAACGGGTTGAACTTCTTGAACCTTCCTGCTACTTGAACTTCTTGAACCTCCCTGCTACTTGAACTTCTTTAGCCTTCCTGCTACTTGAACTCCTTGAACCTTCCTGCTACTTGAACTTCTTGAACTTCTTGAACCTTCTTGCTACATGAACTTCTTGAACTTCTTGAACCTTCCTGTTTCTTGAACTTTTTGAACTTCTTGAACCTACCTGGTACTCGAACTTCTTGAACCTTCCTGGTACTTGAACTTCTTGAAATTCTTGAACCCTCCTGCTACCTGAACTTCTTGAAACCTCCTGCTACTTGAACTTCTTGAACTTCTTGAACCTTCCTGTTACTTGAATTTTTTGAACCTTCCTGCTACTTGAACTTCTTGAACTTCTTGAACCTTCCTGCTACTTGAACTTCTTGAACTTCTTGAACCTTTCTGCTACTTGAACTTCTTGAACCTTCCTTCGACTTGAACTTCTTGAACTTCTTGAACCTTCTTGCTACTTGAACTTCTTGAACCTTCCTGCTACTTGAAATTCTTGAACTTTTTGAACCTTCCTGCTACTTGAACTTCTTGAACTTCTTGAACCTTCCTGCTACTTGAACTTCTTGAACTTCTTGAACCTTCCTGCTACTTGAACTTCTTGAACCTTCCTGCTACTTGAACTCCTTGAACCTTCCTGCTACTTGAACTTCTTGAACTTATTGAACTTTCTTGCTACATGAACTTCTTGAACTTCTTGAACCTTCCTGCTTCTTGAACTTTTTGAACTTCTTGAACCTACCTGGTACTTGAACTTCTTGAACCTTCCTGGTACTTGAACTTCTTGAAATTCTTGAACCCTCCTGCTACCTGAACTTCTTGAAAGCTCCTGCTACTTGAACTTCTTGAACTTCTTGAACCTTCCTGCTACTTGAACTTCTTGAACTTATTGAACCTTCCTGTTTCTTGAACTTTTCGAACCTTCCTGCTACTTGAACTTCTTGAACTTCTTGAACCTTCCTGCTACTTGAACTTCTTGAACTTCTTGAACCTTTCTGCTACTTGAACTTCTTGAACCATCCTTCTACTTGAACTTCTTGAACTTCTTGAACCTTCTTGCTACTTGAACTTCTTGAACCTTCCTGCTACTTGAAATTCTTGAACTTTTTGAACCTTCCTGCTACTTGAACTTCTTGAACTTTTTGAACCTTCCTACTACTTGAACTTCTTGAACTTCTTGAACCTTCCTGCTACTTGAACTTCTTGAACCTTCCTGCTACTTGAACTTCTTGAACTTCTTGATCCTTCCTGCTACTTGAAATACTTGAATTTCTTGAAACTTCCTGTTACTTGAACTTCTTGAACTTCTTGAACCTTCCTGCTACTTGAACTTTTTTAACCTTCCTGCTACTTGAACTTCTTGAACCTTCCTGCTACTTGAAATACTTGAACTTCTTGAACCTTCCTGTTACTTGAACTCATTGAACTTCTTGAACCTTCCTGCTACTTGAACTTCTTGAACCTTCCTGCTACTCGAACTTCTTGAACCTTCCTGCTACTTGAACTGGTTGAACTTCTTGAACCTTCCTGCTACTTAAACTTCTTGAACCTTCCTGCTACCTTAACTTCTTGAACTTCTTGACCCTTTCTGCAACCAGAACTTCTCGAACTTCTTGAACCTTTCTGCTACTCGAACTTCTTGAACTTCTTGAACCTTCCTGCTACTTGAACTTCTTTAACTTCTTGAACCTTCCTGCTACTTGAACTTCTTTAACCTTCCTGCTATTTGAACTTCTTTAACCTTCCTGCTACTTGAACTTCTTGAACTTCTTGAACCCTCCTGCTACTTGAACTTCTTGAAACTTCCTGCTACTTGAACTTCTTGAACTTCTTGAACCTTCCTGCTACTTGAACTTCTTGAACTTCTTGAACCCTCCTGTTACTTGAACTTTTTGAACCTTCCTGCTAATTGAACTTCTTGAACCTTCCTGCTACTTGAACTTCTTGAACCTTCCTGCTACTTGAACTTCTTGAACTTCTTGAACCTTCCTGCTACTTGAACTTCTTGAACTACTTGAACCTTCCTGCTACTTGAACTTCTTGAACTTCTTGAACCTTCCTGTAACTTGAACTTCTTGAACCTTCCTGCTACTTGAACTTCTTGAACTTCTTGAACCTTCCTGCTACTTGAAATACTTGAATTTCTTGAAACTTCCTGTTACTTGAACTTCTTGAACTTCTTGAACCTTCCTGCTACCTGAACTTTTTTAACCTTCCTGCTACTTGAACTTCTTGAACCTTCCTGCTACTTGAACTTCTTGAACTCCTTGAACCTTCCTGCTACTTGAAATACTTAAACTTCTTGAACTTTCCTGCTACTTGAGCTTCTTGAAACTTCCTGCTACTTGAACTTCTTGAACTTCTTGAACCTTCCTGCTACTTGAACTTCTTGAAACTTCCTGCTACTTGAACTTCTTGAACCTTCCTGCTACTTGAACTTCTTGAACTTCTTGAACCTTTCTGCTACTTGAACTTCTTGAACCTTCTTGCTACTTGAACTTCTTGAACCTTCCTGCTACTTGAACTTCTTGAACCTTCCTGATACCTGAACTTCTTGAACCATCCTGCTACTTGAACTTCTTGAACCTTCTTGCTACTTGAACTTCTTGAACCTTCCTGCTACTTGAATTTCTTGAACTTCTTGAACCTTCCTGCTACTTGAACTTTTCGAACTTCTTGAACCTTCCTGCTACTTAAACTTCTTGAACTTCTTGAACTTCTTGAACCTTCCTGCTACTTGAAATACTTGAACTTCTTGAACCTTCGTGCTACTTGAACTTCTTGAACTTCTTGAACCTTCCTGCTACTTGAACTTCTTGAAACTTCCTGCTACTTTAACTTCTTGAACCTTCCTGCCACTTGAACTTCTTGAACTTCTTGAACCTTACTGCTACTTGAAATTCTTGAACCTTACTGCTGCTTGAACTTCTTGAACTTTTTGAACCTTCCTGCTACTTGAACTTCTTGAACTTCTTGAACCTTCCTGCTACTTGAACTTCTTGAACTTCTTGAACCTTTCTGCTACTTGAACTTCTTGAACCTTCCTTCTACTTGAACTTCTTGAACTTCTTGAACCTTCTTGCTACTTGAACTTCTTGAACCTTCCTGCTACTTGAAATTCTTGAACTTTTTGAACCTTCCTGCTACTTGAACTTCTTGAACTTCTTGAACCTTCCTGCTACTTGAACTTCTTGAACTTCTTGAACCTTCCTGCTACTTGAACTTCTTGAACCTTCCTGCTACTTGAACTCCTTGAACCTTCCTGCTACTTGAACTTCTTGAACTTATTGAACTTTCTTGCTACATGAACTTCTTGAACTTCTTGAACCTTCCTGCTTCTTGAACTTTTTGAACTTCTTGAACCTACCTGGTACTTGAACTTCTTGAACCTTCCTGGTACTTGAACTTCTTGAAATTCTTGAACCCTCCTGCTACCTGAACTTCTTGAAAGCTCCTGCTACTTGAACTTCTTGAACTTCTTGAACCTTCCTGCTACTTGAACTTCTTGAACTTATTGAACCTTCCTGTTTCTTGAACTTTCGAACCTTCCTGCTACTTGAACTTCTTGAACTTCTTGAACCTTCCTGCTACTTGAACTTCTTGAACTTCTTGAACCTTTCTGCTACTTGAACTTCTTGAACCATCCTTCTACTTGAACTTCTTGAACTTCTTGAACCTTCTTGCTACTTGAACTTCTTGAACCTTCCTGCTACTTGAAATTCTTGAACTTTTTGAACCTTCCTGCTACTTGAACTTCTTGAACTTTTTGAACCTTCCTACTACTTGAACTTCTTGAACTTCTTGAACCTTCCTGCTACTTGAACTTCTTGAACCTTCCTGCTACTTGAACTTCTTGAACTTCTTGATCCTTCCTGCTACTTGAAATACTTGAATTTCTTGAAACTTCCTGTTACTTGAACTTCTTGAACTTCTTGAACCTTCCTGCTACTTGAACTTTTTTAACCTTCCTGCTACTTGAACTTCTTGAACCTTCCTGCTACTTGAAATACTTGAACTTCTTGAACCTTCCTGTTACTTGAACTCATTGAACTTCTTGAACCTTCCTGCTACTTGAACTTCTTGAACCTTCCTGCTACTCGAACTTCTTGAACCTTCCTGCTACTTGAACTGGTTGAACTTCTTGAACCTTCCTGCTACTTAAACTTCTTGAACCTTCCTGCTACCTTAACTTCTTGAACTTCTTGACCCTTTCTGCAACCAGAACTTCTCGAACTTCTTGAACCTTTCTGCTACTCGAACTTCTTGAACTTCTTGAACCTTCCTGCTACTTGAACTTCTTTAACTTCTTGAACCTTCCTGCTACTTGAACTTCTTTAACCTTCCTGCTATTTGAACTTCTTTAACCTTCCTGCTACTTGAACTTCTTGAACTTCTTGAACCCTCCTGCTACTTGAACTTCTTGAAACTTCCTGCTACTTGAACTTCTTGAACTTCTTGAACCTTCCTGCTACTTGAACTTCTTGAACTTCTTGAACCCTCCTGTTACTTGAACTTTTTGAACCTTCCTGCTAATTGAACTTCTTGAACCTTCCTGCTACTTGAACTTCTTGAACCTTCCTGCTACTTGAACTTCTTGAACTTCTTGAACCTTCCTGCTACTTGAACTTCTTGAACTACTTGAACCTTCCTGCTACTTGAACTTCTTGAACTTCTTGAACCTTCCTGTAACTTGAACTTCTTGAACCTTCCTGCTACTTGAACTTCTTGAACTTCTTGAACCTTCCTGCTACTTGAAATACTTGAATTTCTTGAAACTTCCTGTTACTTGAACTTCTTGAACTTCTTGAACCTTCCTGCTACCTGAACTTTTTTAACCTTCCTGCTACTTGAACTTCTTGAACCTTCCTGCTACTTGAACTTCTTGAACTCCTTGAACCTTCCTGCTACTTGAAATACTTAAACTTCTTGAACTTTCCTGCTACTTGAGCTTCTTGAAACTTCCTGCTACTTGAACTTCTTGAACTTCTTGAACCTTCCTGCTACTTGAACTTCTTGAAACTTCCTGCTACTTGAACTTCTTGAACCTTCCTGCTACTTGAACTTCTTGAACTTCTTGAACCTTTCTGCTACTTGAACTTCTTGAACCTTCTTGCTACTTGAACTTCTTGAACCTTCCTGCTACTTGAACTTCTTGAACCTTCCTGATACCTGAACTTCTTGAACCATCCTGCTACTTGAACTTCTTGAACCTTCTTGCTACTTGAACTTCTTGAACCTTCCTGCTACTTGAATTTCTTGAACTTCTTGAACCTTCCTGCTACTTGAACTTTTCGAACTTCTTGAACCTTCCTGCTACTTAAACTTCTTGAACTTCTTGAACTTCTTGAACCTTCCTGCTACTTGAAATACTTGAACTTCTTGAACCTTCGTGCTACTTGAACTTCTTGAACTTCTTGAACCTTCCTGCTACTTGAACTTCTTGAAACTTCCTGCTACTTTAACTTCTTGAACCTTCCTGCCACTTGAACTTCTTGAACTTCTTGAACCTTACTGCTACTTGAAATTCTTGAACCTTACTGCTGCTTGAACTTCTTGAACTTTTTGAACCTTCCTGCTACTTGAACTTCTTGAACTTCTTGAGCCTTCCTGCTACTTGAACCTTTTTGAACTTCTTGAACCTTCTTGCTTCTTGAACTTCTTGAACTTCTTGAACCTTCCTGCTACTTGACCTTCTTGAACTTCTTGAACCTTCCTGTTACTTGAACTCCTTGAACCTCCCTGCTACTTGAACTTCTTTAACCTTCCTGCTACTTGAACTCCTTGAACCTTCCTGCTACTTGAACTTCTTGAACTTCTTGAACCTTCTTGCTACATGAACTTCTTGAACTTCTTGAACCTTCCTGCTTCTTGAACTTTTTGAACTTCTTGAACCTACCTGGTACTTGAACTTCTTGAACCTTCCTGGTACTTGAACTTCTTGAAATTCTTGAACCCTCCTGCTACCTGAACTTCTTGAAACCTCCTGCTACTTGAACTTCTTGAACTTCTTGAACCTTCCTGTAACTTGAATTTTTTGAACCTTCCTGCTACTTGAACTTCTTGAACTTCTTGAACCTTCCTGCTACTTGAACTTCTTGAACTTCTTGAACCTTTCTGCTACTTGAACTTCTTGAACCTTCCTTCTACTTGAACTTCTTGAACTTCTTGAACCTTCTTGCTACTTGAACTTCTTGAACCTTCCTGCTACTTGAAATTCTTGAACTTTTTGAACCTTCCTGCTACTTGAACTTCTTGAACTTCTTGAACCTTCCTGCTACTTGAACTTCTTGAACTTCTTGAACCTTCCTGCTACTTGAACTTCTTGAACCTTCCTGCTACTTGAACTCCTTGAACCTTCCTGCTACTTGAACTTCTTGAACTTATTGAACCTTCTTGCTACATGAACTTCTTGAACTTCTTGAACCTTCCTGCTTCTTGAATTTTTTGAACTTCTTGAACCTACCTGGTACTTGAACTTCTTGAACCTTCCTGGTACTTGAACTTCTTGAAATTCTTGAACCCTCCTGCTACCTGAACTTCTTGAAACCTCCTGCTACTTGAACTTCTTGAACTTCTTGAACCTTCCTGCTACTTGAACTTCTTGAACTTCTTGAACCTTCCTGTTACTTGAACTTCTTGAACTTCTTGAACCTTTCTGCTACTTGAACTTCTTGAACCTTCCTTCTACTTGAACTTCTTGAACTTCTTGAACCTTCTTGCTACTTGAACTTCTTGAACCTTCCTGCTACTTGAAATTCTTGAATTTTTCGAACCTTCCTGCTACTTGAACTTCTTGAACTTCTTGAACCTTCCTGCTACTTGAACTTCTTGAAATTCTTGAACCTTCCTGCTACTTGAACTTCTTGAACCTTCCTGCTACTTGAACTTCTTGAACTTCTTGATCCTTCCTGCTACTTGAAATACTTGAATTTCTTGAAACTTCCTGTTACTTGAACTTCTTGAACTTCTTGAACCTTCCTGCTACTTGAACTTTTTTAACCTTCCTGCTACTTGAATTTCTTGAACCTTCCTGCTACTTGACCTTCTTGAACTCCTTGAACCTTCCTGTTACTTGAACTTATTGAACTTCTTGAACCTTCCTGCTACTTGAACTTCTTGAACCTTCCTGCTACTCGAACTTCTTGAACCTTCCTGCTACTTGAACGGGTTGAACTTCTTGAACCTTCCTGCTACTTGAACTTCTTGAACCTCCCTGCTACTTGAACTTCTTTAACCTTCCTGCTACTTGAACTCCTTGAACCTTCCTGCTACTTGAACTTCTTGAACTTCTTGAACCTTCTTGCTACATGAACTTCTTGAACTTCTTGAACCTTCCTGCTTCTTGAACTTTTTGAACTTCTTGAACCTACCTGGTACTTGAACTTCTTGAACCTTCCTGGTACTTGAACTTCTTGAAATTCTTGAACCCTCCTGCTACCTGAACTTCTTGAAACCTCCTGCTACTTGAACTTCTTGAACTTCTTGAACCTTCCTGCTACTTGAACTTCTTGAACTTCTTGAACCTTCCTGTTACTTGAACTTTTCGAACCTTCCTGCTACTTGAACTTCTTGAACTTCTTGAACCTTCCTGCTACTTGAACTTCTTGAACTTCTTGAACCTTTCTGCTACTTGAACTTCTTGAACCTTCCTTCTACTTGAGTTTCTTGAACTTCTTGAACCTTCTTGCTACTTGAACTTCTTGAACCTTCCTGCTACTTGAAATTCTTGAACTTTTTGAACCTTCCTGCTACTTGAACTTCTTGAATTTTTTGAACCTTCCAACTACTTGAACTTCTTGAACTTCTTGAACCTTCCTGCTACTTGAACTTCTTGAACCTTCCTGCTACTTGAACTTCTTGAACTTCTTGATCCTTCCTGCTACTTGAAATACTTGAATTTCTTGAAACTACCTGTTACTTGAACTTCTTGAACTTCTTGAACCTTCCTGCTACTTGAACTTTTTTAACCTTCCTGCTACTTGAACTTCTTGAACCTTCCTGCTACTTGAAATACTTGAACTTCTTGAACCTTCCTGTTACTTGAACTTATTGAACTTCTTGAACCTTCCTGCTACTTGAACTTCTTGAACCTTCCTGCTACTCGAACTTCTTGACCCTTCCTGCTACTTGAACGGGTTGAACTTCTTGAACCTTCCTGCTACTTAAACTTCTTGAACCTTCCTGCTACCTTAACTTCTTGAACTTCTTGACCCTTTCTGCAACCAGAACTTCTCGAACTTCTTGAACCTTTTTGCTACTCGAACTTCTTGAACTTCTTGAACCTTCCTGCTACTTGAACTTCTTGAACTTCTTGAACCTTCCTGCTACTTGAACTTCTTTAACCTTCCTGCTATTTGAACTTCTTTAACCTTCCTGCTACTTGAACTTCTTGAACTTCTTGAACCCTCCTGCTACTTGAACTTCTTGAAACTTCCTGCTACTTGAACTTCTTGAACTTCTTGAACCTTCCTGCTACTTGAACTTCTTGAACTTCTTGAACCTTCCTGTTACTTGAACTTTTTGAACCCTCCTGCTAATTGAACTTCTTGAACCTTCCTGCTACTTGAACTTCTTGAACCTTCCTGCTATTTGAACTTCTTGAACTTCTTGAACCTTCCTGCCACTTGAACTTCTTGAACTACTTGAACCTTCCTGCTACTTGAACTTCTTGAATTTCTTGAACCTTCCTGTTACTTGAACTTCTTGAACCTTCCTGCTACTTGAACTTCTTGAACTTCTTGAACCTTCCTGCTACTTGAAATACTTGAATTTCTTGAAACTTCCTGTTACTTGAACTTCTTGAACTTCTTGAACCTTCCTGCAACTTGAACTTTTTTAACCTTCCTGCTACTTGAACTTCTTGAACCTTCCTGCTACTTGAACTTCTTGAACTCCTTGAACCTTCCTGCTACTTGAAATACTTAAACTTCTTGAACTTTCCTGCTACTTGAGCTTCTTGAAACTTCCTGCTACTTGATCTTCTTGAACTTCTTGAACCTTCCTGCTACTTGAACTTCTTGAAACTTCCTGCTACTTGAACTTCTTGAACCTTCCTGCTACTTGAACTTCTTGAACTTCTTGAACCTTCCTGCTACTTGAACTTCTTGAACCTTCTTGCTACTTGAACTTCTTGAACCTTCCTGCTACTTGAACTTCTTGAACCTTCCTGATACCTGAACTTCTTGAACCTTCCTGCTACTTGAACTTCTTGAACCTTCTTGCTACTTGAACTCCTTGAACCTTCCTGCTACTTGAATTTCTTGAACTTCTTGAACCTTCCTGCTACTTGAACTTTTCGAACTTCTTGAACCTTCCTGCTACTTAAACTTCTTGAACTTCTTGAACTTCTTGAACCTTCCTGCTACTTGAAATTCTTGAACCTTACTGCTGCTTGAACTTCTTGAACTTTTTGAACCTTCCTGCTACTTGAACTTCTTGAACTTCTTGAGCCTTCCTGCTACTTGAACCTTTTTGAACTTCTTGAACCTTTTTGCTTCTTGAACTTCTTGAACTTCTTGAACCTTCCTGCTACTTGACCTTCTTGAACTTCTTGAACCTTCCTGTTACTTGAACTTCTTGAACCTTCCTGCTACTTGAACTTCTTGAACTTCTTGAACCTTCCAGCAACTTGAACTTCTTGAACTTCTTGAACCTTCCTGCCACATGAACTTCTTGAACCTTCCTGCTACTGAACTTCTTGAACTTCTTGAACCTTCTTGCTACTTGATTTTCTTGAACTTCTTGAACCTTCCTGCTACTTGAACTTCTTGAACTTCTGAACCTTCCTGCTACTTGAACTTCTTGAACCTTCCTGCTACTTGAACTTCTTGAACTTCTTGAACTTCTTGAACTTCTTGAACCTTCCTGCTACTTGACCATATTGAAACTTCCTGCTACATGAACTTCTTGAACTTCTTGAACCTTCCTGCTACTTGAAGTTCTTGAACCTTCCTGCTACTTGAACTTCTTGAACCTTCCTGCTTCTTGACCATATTGAAACTTCCTGCTACATGAACTTCTTGAACTTCTTGAACCTTCCTGCTACTTGAAGTTCTTGAACCTTCCTGCTACTTGAACTTCTTGAACTTCTTGAACCTTCCTGCTACTTGAACTTCTTGAACCTTCCTGCGACTTGATCTTCTTGAACTTCTTGAACCTTCCTGCTACTTGAACTTCTTGAACTTCCCAAACCTTCCTGCTACTTGAACTTTTTGAACCTTCCTGCTACTTGAACTTCTTGAACTTCTTGAACCTTCCTGCTACTTGAACTTCTTGAACCTTCCTGCTACTTGAACTTCTTGAACTTCTTGAACCTTACTGCTACCTGAACCTCTTGAAAGTCTTGAACCTTCATGCTACTTGAACTTCTTGAACTTCTCGAATCTTCCTGCTACTTGAACTTCTTGAACGTCTTGAACCTTCCTGCTACTTGAACTTCTTGAACTTCTTGAACCTTCCTGCTACTTGAACTTCTTGAACTTCTTGAACCCTCCTGCTACTTGAACTTCTTGAACCTTCCTGCTACTTGAACTTCTTGAACTTCTTGAACCTTCATGCAACTTGAACTTCTTGAACTTCTTGAACCTTCCTGCTACTTGAACTTCTTGAACCTTCCTGCTACTTGAACTTCTTGAACCTTCCTGCTACTTGAACTTCTTGAACTTCTTGAACCTTCCTGCTACTTGAACTTCTTGAACTTCTTGAACCTTTCTGCTACTTGAACTTCTTGAACCTTCCTGCTACTTGAACTTTTCGAACTTCTTGAACCTTCCTGCTACTTAAACTTCTTGAACTTCTTGAACTTCTTGAACCTTCCTGCTACTTGAAATTCTTGAACCTTCCTGCTACTTGAACTTCTTGAACCTTCCCGCTACTTGAACTTTTCGAACTTCTTGAACCTTCCTGCTACTTAAACTTCTTGAACTTCTTGAACTTCTTGAACCTTCCTGCTACTTGAAATTCTTGAACCTTACTGCTGCTTGAACTTCTTGAACTTTTTGAACCTTCCTGCTACTTGAACTTCTTGAACTTCTTGAGCCTTCCTGCTACTTGAACCTTTTTGAACTTCTTGAACCTTTTTGCTTCTTGAACTTCTTGAACTTCTTGAACCTTCCTGCTACTTGACCTTCTTGAACTTCTTGAACCTTCCTGTTACTTGAACTTCTTGAACCTTCCTGCTACTTGAACTTCTTGAACTTCTTGAACCTTCCAGCAACTTGAACTTCTTGAACTTCTTGAACCTTCCTGCCACATGAACTTCTTGAACCTTCCTGCTACTGAACTTCTTGAACTTCTTGAACCTTCTTGCTACTTGATTTTCTTGAACTTCTTGAACCTTCCTGCTACTTGAACTTCTTGAACTTCTGAACCTTCCTGCTACTTGAACTTCTTGAACCTTCCTGCTACTTGAACTTCTTGAACTTCTTGAACTTCTTGAACTTCTTGAACCTTCCTGCTACTTGACCATATTGAAACTTCCTGCTACATGAACTTCTTGAACTTTTTGAACCTTCCTGCTACTTGAAGTTCTTGAACCTTCCTGCTACTTGAACTTCTTGAACCTTCCTGCTTCTTGACCATATTGAAACTTCCTGCTACATGAACTTCTTGAACTTCTTGAACCTTCCTGCTACTTGAAGTTCTTGAACCTTCCTGCTACTTGAACTTCTTGAACTTCTTGAACCTTCCTGCTACTTGAACTTCTTGAACCTTCCTGCGACTTGATCTTCTTGAACTTCTTGAACCTTCCTGCTACTTGAACTTCTTGAACTTCCCAAACCTTCCTGCTACTTGAACTTTTTGAACCTTCCTGCTACTTGAACTTCTTGAACTTCTTGAACCTTACTGCTACCTGAACCTCTTGAAAGTCTTGAACCTTCATGCTACTTGAACTTCTTGAACTTCTCGAATCTTCCTGCTACTTGAACTTCTTGAACGTCTTGAACCTTCCTGCTACTTGAACTTCTTGAACTTCTTGAACCTTCCTGCTACTTGAACTTCTTGAACTTCTTGAACCCTCCTGCTACTTGAACTTCTTGAACCTTCCTGCTACTTGAACTTCTTGAACTTCTTGAACCTTCATGCAACTTGAAATTCTTGAACTTCTTGAACCTTCCTGCTACTTGAACTTCTTGAACCTTCCTGCTACTTGAACTTCTTGAACCTTCCTGCTACTTGAACTTCTTGAACTTCTTGAACCTTCCTGCTACTTGAACTTCTTGAACTTCTTGAACCTTTCTGCTACTTGAACTTCTTGAACCTTCCTGCTACTTGAACTTCTTGCACTTCTTGAACCTTCCTGCAACTTGAACTTCTTGAACCATCCTGCTACTTGAAGTTCTTGAACTTTTTGAACCTTCCTGCTACTTGAACTTCTTGAACTTTTTGAACCTTCCTGCTACTTGAACTTCTTGAACTTCTTGACCCTTCCTGCTACATGAACTTCTTGAACCTTCCTGCTACTTGAACTTCTTGAACTTCTTGAACCTTCCTGCTACTTGAACTTTTCGAACTTCTTGAACCTTCCTGCTACCTGAACTTCTTGCACGTCTTGAACCTTCATGCTACTTGAACTTCTTGAACTTCTTGAACCTTCCTGCTACTTGAACTTCTTGAACGTCTTGAACCTTCCTGCTACTTGAACTTCTTGAACTTCTTGAACTTCTTGAACGCTCCTGCTACTTGAACTTCTTGAACCTTCCTGCTACTTGAACTTCTTGAACTTCTTGAACCTTCCTGCTACTTGAACTTCTTGAACTTCTTGAACCTTCCTGCTACTTGAACTTCTTGAACCTTCCTGCTACTTGAACTTCTTGAACCTTCATGCTACCTGAACTTCTTGAACTTCTTGAACCCTCCTGCTACTTGAACTTCTTAAACATTCCTGCTACTTAACTTCTTGAACTTTTCGAACCTTCCTGCTACTTGAACTTCTTGAACTTCTTGAACCTTCCTGCTACTTGAACTTCTTGAAACTCCCTGCTACTTGAACTTCTTGAACCTTGCTGCTACTAGAACTTCTTGAACTTCTTGAACCTTCCTGCTACTTGAACTTCTTGAACATTCCTGCTACTTAACTTCTTGAACTTTTTGAACCTTCCTGCTACTTGAACTTCTTGAACTTCTTGAACCTTCCTGCTACTTGAACTTTTTTAACCTTCCTGCTACTTGAACTTCTTGAACCTTCCTGCTACTTGAACTTCTTGAACTCCTTGAACCTTCCTGCTACTTGAAATACTTGAACTTCTTGAACCTTCCTGTTACTTGAACTTATCGAACTTCTTGATCCTTCCTGCTACTTGAACTTCTTGAACCTTCCTGCTACTTGATCTTCTTGAACCTTCCTGCTACTTGAACGGGTTGAACTTCTTGAACCTTCCTGCTACTTGAACTTCTTGAACCTTCCTGCTACCTTAACTTCTTGAACTTCTTGACCCTTTCTGCTACCTGAACTTCTCGAACTTCTTGAACCTTTCTCCTACTCGAACTTCTTGAACTTCTTGAACCTTCCTGCTACTTGAACTTCTTGAACTTCTTGAACCTTCCTGCTACTTGAACTTCTTGAACTTCTTGAACCCTCCTGCTACTTGAACTTCTTGAAACTTCCTGCTACTTGAACTTCTTGTACTTCTTGAACCTTCCTGCTACTTGAACTTCTTGAACTTCTTGACCCTTCCTGCTACATGAACTTCTTGAACCTTCCTGCTACTTGAACTTCTTGAACTTCTTGAACCTTCCTGCTACTTGAAATACTTGAACTTCTTGAAACTTCCTGTTACTTGAACTTCTTGAACCTACCTTCTACTTGAACTTCTTCAACCTTCCTGATACTTGAACTCCTTGAACCTTCCTGCTACTTGAACTTCTTGAACTTCTTGAACCTTCATGCTACCTGAACTTCTTGAACTTCTTGAACCTTCCTGCTTCTTGAACTTTTTGAACTTCTTGAACCTTCCTGGAACTTGAACTTCTTGAACCTTCCTGGTACTTGAACTTCTTGAACTTCTTGAACCCTCCTGCTACCTGAACTTCTTGAAATCTCCTGCTACTTGAACTTCTTGAACTTCTTGAACCTTCCTGCTACTTGAACTTCTTGAACTTCTTGAACCTTCCTGTTACTTGAACTTTTTGAACCTTCCTGCTACTCGAACTTCTTGAACTTCTTGAACCTTCCTGCTACTTGAACTTCTTGAACTTCTTGAACCTTTCTGCTACTTGAACTTCTTGAACCTTCCTTCTACTTGAACTTCTTGAACTTCTTGAACCTTCTTGCTACTTGAACTTCTTGAACCTTCCTGCTACTTGAAATTCTTGAACTTTTCGAACCTTCCTGCTACTTGAACTTCTTGAACTTCTTGAACCTTCCTACTACTTGAACTTCTTGAACTTCTTGAACCTTCCTGCTACTTGAACTTCTTGAACCTTCCTGCTACTTGAACTTCTTGAACTTCTTGAACCTTCCTGCTACTTGAAATACTTGAATTTCTTAAAACTTCCTGTTACTTGAACTTCTTGAACTTCTTGAACCTTCCTGCTACTTGAACTTTTTTAACCTTCCTGCTACTTGAACTTCTTGAAACTTCCTGCTACTTGAACTTCTTGAACTCCTTGAACCTTCCTGCTACTTGAAATACTTGAACTTCTTGAACCTTCCTGTTACTTGAACTTATCGAACTTCTTGAACCTTCCTGCTACTTGAACTTCTTGAACCTTCCTGCTACTTGAACTTCTTGAACCTTCCTGCTACTTGAACGGGTTGAACTTCTTGAACCTTCCTGCTACTTGAACTACTTGAACCTTCCTGCTACCTTAACTTCTTGAACTTCTTGACCCTTTCTGCTACCTGAACTTCTCGAACTTCTTGAACCTTTCTGCTACTCGAACTTCTTGAACTTCTTGAACCTTCCTGCTACTTGAACTTCTTGAACTTCTTGAACCTTCCTGCTACTTGAACTTCTTTAACTTTCCTGTTATTTGAACTTCTTGAACCTTCCTGCTACTTGAACTTCTTGAACTTCTTGAACCCTCCTGCTACTTGAACTTCTTGAAACTTCCTGCTACTTGAACTTCTTGTACTTCTTGAACCTTCCTGCTACTTGAACTTCTTGAACTTCTTGAACCTTCCTGTTACTTGAACTTCTTGAACCTTCCTGCTACTTGAACTTCTTGAACTTCTTGAACCTTCCTGCTAATTGAACTTCTTGAACCTTCCTGCTACTTGAACTTCTTGAACCTTCCTGCTACTTGAACTTCTTGAACTTCTTGAACCTTCCTGCTACTTGAACTTCTTGAACTACTTGAACCTTCCTGCTACTTAAACTTCTCGAACTTCTTGAACTTCTTGAACCTTCCTGTTACTCGAACTTCTTGAACCTTCCTGCTTCTTGAACTTCTTGAACTTCTTGAACCTTCCTGCTACTTGAAATACTTGAATTTCTTGAAACTTCCTGTTACTTGAACTTCTTGAACTTCTTGAACCTTCCTGCTACTTGAACTTTTTTAACCTTCCTGCTACTTGAACTTCTTGAACCTTCCTGCTACTTGAACTTCTTGAACTCCTTGAACCTTCCTGCTACTTGAAATACTTGAACTTCTTGAACTTTCCTGCCACTTGAACTTCTCGAACCTTCCTGCTACTTGAACTTCTTGAACTTCTCGAACCTTCCTGCAACTTGAACTTCTTGAACTTCTTGAACCTTCCTGCTACATGAACTTCTTGAACCTTCCTGCTACTGAACTTCTTGAACTTCTTGAACCTTCTTGCTACTTGAACTTCTTGAACTTCTTGAACCTTCCTGCTACTTGAACTTCTCGAACTTCTGAACCTTCCTGCTACTTGAACTTCTTGAACCTTCCTGCTACTTGAACTTCTTGAACTTCTTGAACTTCTTGAACTTCTTGAACCTTCCTGCTACTCGAACTTCTTGAACCTTCCTGCTACTTGAACTTCTTGAACCTTCCTGCTACTTGAACTTCTTGAATCTTCCTGCTACTTGATCTTCTTGAACTTCTTGAACCTTCCTGCTACTTGAACTTCTTGAACGTCTTGAACCTTCATGCTACTTGAACTTCTTGAACTTGTTGAACTTTCCTGCTACTTGAACTTCTTGAACGTCTTGAACCTTCCTGCAACTTGAACTTCTTGAACTTCTTGAACCTTCCTGCTACTTGAACTTCTTGAACTTCTTGAACCTTCCTGCTACTTGAACTTCTTAAACATTCCTGCTACTTAACTTCTTGAACTTTTTGAACCTTCCTGCTACTTGAACTTCTTGAACTTCTTGAAACTTCCTGCTACTTGAACTTCTTGAACATTCCTGCTACTTGAACTTCTTGAACCTTCATGCTACCTGAACTTCTTGAACTTCTTGAACCCTCCTGCTACTTGAACTTCTTGAACCTTCATGCTACCTGAACTTCTTGAACTTCTGGAACCCTCCTGCTACTTGAACTTCTTAAACATTCCTGCTACTTAACTTCTTGAACTTTTTGAACCTTCCTGCTACTTGAACTTCTTGAACTTCTTGAACCTTCCTGCTACTTGAACTTCTTGAACCTTCCTGCTACTTGAACTTCTTGAACCTTGCTGCTACTTGAACTTCTTGAACTTCTTGAACCTTCCTGCTACTTGAACTTCTTGAACATTCTTGCTACTTAACTTCTTGAACTTTTTGAACCTTCCTGCTACTTGAACTTCTTGAATTTCTTGAACCTTCCTGCTACTTGAACTTTTTTAACCTTCCTGCTACTTGAACTTCTTGAACCTTCCTGCTACTTGAACTTCTTGAACTCCTTGAACCTTCCTGCTACTTGAAATACTTGAACTTCTTGAACCTTCCTGTTACTTGAACTTATCGAACTTCTTGAACCTTCCTGCTACTTGAACTTCTTGAACCTTCCTGCTACTTGAACTTCTTGAACCTTCCTGCTACTTGAACGGGTTGAACTTCTTGAACCTTCCTGCTACTTGAACTTCTTGAACCTTCCTGCTACCTTAACTTCTTGAACTTCTTGACCCTTTCTGCTACCTGAACTTCTCGAACTTCTTGAACCTTTCTCCTACTCGAACTTCTTGAACTTCTTGAACCTTCCTGCTACTTGAACTTCTTGAACTTCTTGAACCTTCCTGCTACTTGAACTTCTTGAACTTCTTGAACCCTCCTGCTACTTGAACTTCTTGAAACTTCCTGCTACTTGAACTTCTTGTACTTCTTGAACCTTCCTGCTACTTGAACTTCTTGAACTTCTTGAACCTTCCTGTTACTTGAACTTCTTGAACCTTCCTGCTACTTGAACTTCTTGAACTTCTTGAACCTTCCTGCTAATTGAACTTCTTGAACCTTCCTGCTACTTGAACTTCTTGAACCTTCCTGCTACTTGAACTTCTTGAACTTCTTGAACCTTCCTGCTACTTGAACTTCTTGAACTACTTGAACCTTACTGCTACTTAAACTTCTCGAACTTCTTGAACTTTTTGAACCTTCCTGTTACTCGAACTTCTTGAACCTTCCTGCTTCTTGAACTTCTTGAACTTCTTGAACCTCCCTGCTACTTGAAATACTTGAATTTCTTGAAACTTCCTATTACTTGAACTTCTTGAACTTCTTGAACCTTCCTGCTACTTGAACTTTTTTAACCTTCCTGCTACTTGAACTTCTTGAACCTTCCTGCTACTTGAACTTCTTGAACTCCTTGAACCTTCCTGCTACTTGAAATACTTGAACTTCTTGAACTTTCCTGCCACTTGAACTTCTCGAGCCTTCCTGCTACTTGAACTTCTTGAACTTCTCGAACCTTCCTGCAACTTGAACTTCTTGAACTTCTTGAACCTTCCTGCTACATGAACTTCTTGAACCTTCCTGCTACTGAACTTCTTGAACTTCTTGAACCTTCTTGCTACTTGAACTTCTTGAACTTCTTGAACCTTCCTGCTACTTGAACTTCTCGAACTTCTGAACCTTCCTGCTACTTGAACTTCTTGAACCTTCCTGCTACTTGAACTTCTTGAACTTCTTGAACTTCTTGAACTTCTTGAACCTTCCTGCTACTTGAACTTCTTGAACCTTCCTGCTACTTGAACTTCTTGAACCTTCCTGCTACTTGAACTTCTTGAACCTTCCTGCTACTTGATCTTCTTGAACTTCTTGAACCTTCCTGCTACTTGAACTTCTTGAACGTCTTGAACCTTCATGCTACTTGAACTTCTTGAACTTGTTGAACCTTCCTGCTACTTGAACTTCTTGAACGTCTTGAACCTTCCTGCAACTTGAACTTCTTGAACTTCTTGAACCTTCCTGCTACTTGAACTTCTTAAACTTCTTGAACCTTCCTGCTACTTGAACTTCTTGAACCTTCCTGCTACTTGAACTTCTTGAACCTTCATGCTACCTGAACTTCTTGAACTTGTTGAACCCTCCTGCTACTTGAACTTCTTAAACATTCCTGCTACTTAACTTCTTGAACTTTTTGAACCTTCCTGCTACTTGAACTTCTTGAACTTCTTGAACCTTCCTGCTACTTGAACTTCTTGAACCTTCCTGCTACTTGAACTTCTTGAACCTTGCTGCTACTAGAACTTCTTGAACTTCTTGAACCTTCCTGCTACTTGAACTTCTTGAACTCTTGAACCTTACTGCTACTTAAACTTCTCGAACTTCTTGAACTTTTTGAACCTTCCTGTTACTCGAACTTCTTGAACCCTCCTGCTTCTTGAACTTCTTGAACTTCTTGAACCTCCCTGCTACTTGAAATACTTGAATTTCTTGAAACTTCCTATTACTTGAACTTCTTGAACTTCTTGAACCTTCCTGCTACTTGAACTTTTTTAACCTTCCTGCTACTTGAACTTCTTGAACCTTCCTGCTACTTGAACTTCTTGAACTCCTTGAACCTTCCTGCTACTTGAAATACTTGAACTTCTTGAACTTTCCTGCCACTTGAACTTCTCGAGCCTTCCTGCTACTTGAACTTCTTGAACTTCTCGAACCTTCCTGCAACTTGAACTTCTTGAACTTCTTGAACCTTCCTGCTACATGAACTTCTTGAACCTTCCTGCTACTGAACTTCTTGAACTTCTTGAACCTTCTTGCTACTTGAACTTCTTGAACTTCTTGAACCTTCCTGCTACTTGAACTTCTCGAACTTCTGAACCTTCCTGCTACTTGAACTTCTTGAACCTTCCTGCTACTTGAACTTCTTGAACTTCTTGAACTTCTTGAACTTCTTGAACCTTCCTGCTACTTGAACTTCTTGAACCTTCCTGCTACTTGAACTTCTTGAACCTTCCTGCTACTTGAACTTCTTGAACCTTCCTGCTACTTGATCTTCTTGAACTTCTTGAACCTTCCTGCTACTTGAACTTCTTGAACGTCTTGAACCTTCATGCTACTTGAACTTCTTGAACTTGTTGAACCTTCCTGCTACTTGAACTTCTTGAACGTCTTGAACCTTCCTGCAACTTGAACTTCTTGAACTTCTTGAACCTTCCTGCTACTTGAACTTCTTAAACTTCTTGAACCTTCCTGCTACTTGAACTTCTTGAACCTTCCTGCTACTTGAACTTCTTGAACCTTCATGCTACCTGAACTTCTTGAACTTGTTGAACCCTCCTGCTACTTGAACTTCTTAAACATTCCTGCTACTTAACTTCTTGAACTTTTTGAACCTTCCTGCTACTTGAACTTCTTGAACTTCTTGAACCTTCCTGCTACTTGAACTTCTTCAACCTTCCTGCTACTTGAACTTCTTGAACCTTGCTGCTACTAGAACTTCTTGAACTTCTTGAACCTTCCTGCTACTTGAACTTCTTGAACATTCCTGCTACTTAACTTCTTGAACTTTTTGAACCTTCCTGCTACTTGAACTTCTTGAACTTCTTGAACCTTCCTGCTACTTGAACTTCTTGAACCTTCCTGCTACTTGAACTTCTTGAACCTTGCTGCTACTAGAACTTCTTGAACTTCTTGAACCTTCCTGCTACTTGAACTTCTTGAACTTCTGGAACCTTTCTGCTACTTGAACTTCTTGAACCTTCCTGCTACTTGAACTTCTTGAACTTCTTGAACCTTCCTGCTACTTGAACTTCTTGAACGTCTTGAACCTTCCTGCTACTTGAACTTCTTGAACCTTCCTGCTACTTGAACTACTTGAACTTCTTGAACCTTCCTGCTTCTGGAACTCTTTGAACTTCTTGAACCTTCCTGCTACTTGAACTTCTTGAACTTTCCTGCTTCTTGAACTTCTTGAAACTTCCTGCTACATGAACTTCTTGAACTTCTTGAACCTTCCTGCTACTTGAAGTTCTTGAACCTTCCTGCTACTTGAACTTCTTGAACTTCTTGAACCTTCCTGCTACTTGAACTTCTTGAACTTCTTGAACCTTCCTGCTACTTGAACTTCTTGAACCTTCCTGCTACTTGAACTTCTTGAACTTCTTGAACCTTCCTGCTACTTGAACTTCTTGAACCTTCCTGCTACTTGAACTTCTTGAACCTTCCTGCTACTTGAACTTCTTGAACTTCTTGAACCTTCCTGCTACTTGAACTTCTTGAACTTCTTGAACCTTCCTGCTACCTGAACTTCTTGAACGTCTTGAACCTTCATGCTACTTGAACTTCTTGAACTTCTTGAACTTCTTGAACCTTCCTGCTACTTGAACTTCTTGAACGTCTTGAACCTTCCTCCTACTTGAACTTCTTGAACTTCTTGAACCTTCCTGCTACTTGAACTTCTTGAACTTCTTGAACCCTCCTGCTACTTGAACTTCTTGAACCTTCCTGCTACTTGGACTTCTTGAACTTTATGATCCTTCATGCTACTTGAACTTCTTGAACTTCTTGAACCTTCCTGCTACTTGAACTTCTTGAACCTTCCTGCTACTTGAACTTCTTGAACCTTCCTGCTACTTGAACTTCTTGAACTTCTTGAACCTTCCTGCTACTTGAACTTCTTGAACTTCTTGAACCTTTCTGCTACTTGAACTTCTTGAACCTTCCTGCTACTTGAACTTCTTGCACTTCTTGAACCTTCCTGCTACGTGAACTTCTTGAACCTTCCTGCTACTTGAAATTCTTGAACTTTTTGAACCTTCCTGCTACTTGAAATACTTGAACTTCTTGAAACTTCCTGTTACTTGAACTTCTTGAACCTCCCTGCTACTTGAACTTCTTTAACCTTCCTGCTACTTGAACTTCTTGAACCTTCCTGCTACTTGAACTTCTTGAACTTCATGAACCTTCCTGCTACTTGAATTACTTGAAACTTTTTGAACCTTCCTGTTACTTTAACTTCTTGAACTTCTTGAATCTTCCTGCTACTTGAACTTCTTGAACCTTCCTGCTACTTGAACTTCTTGAACCTTCCTGCTACTTGAACTTCTTGAACCTTCCTGCTACTTGAACTTCTTGAACTTCTTGAACCTTCCTGCTACTTGAACAGCTTCTTGATCCTTCCTGCGACCTTAACTTCTTGAACATCTTGACCCTTCCTGCCGCCTGAACTTCTTGAACTTCTTGAACCTTCCTGCTACTTGAACTTCTTGAACTTCTTGAACCTTCCTGCTACTTGAACTTCCTAAACTTCTTGAATCTTCCTGCTACTTGAACTTCTTGAACTTCTCGAACCTTCTTGCTACTTGAACTTCTTGAACTTCTTGAACCTTCCTGCTTCTTGAACTTTTTGAACTTCTTGAACCTTCCTGCTACTTGAACTTCTTGAACTTCTTGAACCTTCCTGCTACTTGAACTTCTTGAACCTTCCTGCTACTTGAACTTCTTGAACCTTGCTGCTACTAGAACTTCTTGAACTTCTTGAACCTTCCTGCTACTTGAACTTCTTGAACTTCTGGAACCTTTCTGCTACTTGAACTTCTTGAACCTTCCTGCTACTTGAACTTCTTGAACTTCTTGAACCTTCCTGCTACTTGAACTTCTTGAACGTCTTGAACCTTCCTGCTACTTGAACTTCTTGAACCTTCCTGCTACTTGAACTACTTGAACTTCTTGAACCTTCCTGCTTCTGGAACTCTTTGAACTTCTTGAACCTTCCTGCTACTTGAACTTCTTGAACTTTCCTGCTTCTTGAACTTCTTGAAACTTCCTGCTACATGAACTTCTTGAACTTCTTGAACCTTCCTGCTACTTGAAGTTCTTGAACCTTCCTGCTACTTGAACTTCTTGAACTTCTTGAACCTTCCTGCTACTTGAACTTCTTGAACTTCTTGAACCTTCCTGCTACTTGAACTTCTTGAACCTTCCTGCTACTTGAACTTCTTGAACTTCTTGAACCTTCCTGCTACTTGAACTTCTTGAACCTTCCTGCTACTTGAACTTCTTGAACCTTCCTGCTACTTGAACTTCTTGAACTTCTTGAACCTTCCTGCTACTTGAACTTCTTGAACTTCTTGAACCTTCCTGCTACCTGAACTTCTTGAACGTCTTGAACCTTCATGCTACTTGAACTTCTTGAACTTCTTGAACTTCTTGAACCTTCCTGCTACTTGAACTTCTTGAACGTCTTGAACCTTCCTCCTACTTGAACTTCTTGAACTTCTTGAACCTTCCTGCTACTTGAACTTCTTGAACTTCTTGAACCCTCCTGCTACTTGAACTTCTTGAACCTTCCTGCTACTTGGACTTCTTGAACTTTATGATCCTTCATGCTACTTGAACTTCTTGAACTTCTTGAACCTTCCTGCTACTTGAACTTCTTGAACCTTCCTGCTACTTGAACTTCTTGAACCTTCCTGCTACTTGAACTTCTTGAACTTCTTGAACCTTCCTGCTACTTGAACTTCTTGAACTTCTTGAACCTTTCTGCTACTTGAACTTCTTGAACCTTCCTGCTACTTGAACTTCTTGCACTTCTTGAACCTTCCTGCTACGTGAACTTCTTGAACCTTCCTGCTACTTGAAATACTTGAACATCTTGAAACTTCCTGTTACTTGAACTTCTTGAACCTCCCTGCTACTTGAACTTCTTTAACCTTCCTGCTACTTGAACTTCTTGAACCTTCCTGCTACTTGAACTTCTTGAACTTCATGAACCTTCCTGCTACTTGAATTACTTGAAACTTTTTGAACCTTCCTGTTACTTTAACTTCTTGAACTTCTTGAATCTTCCTGCTACTTGAACTTCTTGAACCTTCCTGCTACTTGAAATTCTTGAACCTTCCTGCTACTTGAACTTCTTGAACCTTCCTGCTACTTGAACTTCTTGAACTTCTTGAACCTTCCTGCTACTTGAACAGCTTCTTGATCCTTCCTGCGACCTTAACTTCTTGAACATCTTGACCCTTCCTGCCGCCTGAACTTCTTGAACTTCTTGAACCTTCCTGCTACTTGAACTTCTTGAACTTCTTGAACCTTCCTGCTACTTGAACTTCCTAAACTTCTTGAATCTTCCTGCTACTTGAACTTCTTGAACTTCTCGAACCTTCTTGCTACTTGAACTTCTTGAACTTCTTGAACCTTCCTGCTTCTTGAACTTTTTGAACTTCTTGAACCTTCCTGGTACTTGATCTTCTTGAACCTTCCTGGTACTTGAACTTCTTGAACTTCTTGAACCCTCCTGCCACCTGAACTTCTTGAAACCTCCTGCTACTTGAATTTCTTGAACTTCTTGAACCTTCCTGCTACTGGAACTTCTTGAACTTCTTGAACCTTCCTGTTACTTGAACTTTTTGAACCTTCGTGCTACTTGAACTTCTTGAACTTCTTGAACCTTCCTGCTACCTGAACTTCTTGAACTTCTTGAACCTTCCTGCTACCTGAACTTTTTGAACTTCTTGAACCTTTCTGCTACTTGAACTTCTTGAACCTTCCTTCTACTTGAACTTCTTGAACCTTCTTGCTACTTGAACTTCCTGAACCTTCCTGCTACTTGAAATTCTTGAACTTTTTGAACCTTCCTGCTACTTGAACTTCTTGAACTTCTTGAACCTTCCTGCTACTTGAACTTCTTGAACTTCTTGAACCTTTATGCTACTTGAACTTTTTGACCCGTCCTGCTACTTGAACTTCTTGAACTTCTTGAACCTTCCTGCTACTTGAAATACTTGAACTTCTTGAACCTTCCTGTTACTTGAACTTATTGAACATCTTGAACCTTCCTGCTACTTGAACTTCTTGAACCTTCCTGCTACTTGAACTTCTTGAACCTTCCTGCTACTCGAACGGGTTGAACTTCTTGAACCTTCCTGCTACTTGAACTTCTTGAACCTTCCTGCTACCTTAACTTCTTGAACTTCTTGACCCTTCCTTCTACCTGAACTTCTCAAACTCCTTGAACCTTTCTGCTACTCGAACTTCTTGAACTTCTTGAACCTTCCTGCTACTTGAACTTCTTGAACTTCTTGAACCTTCCTGCTACTTGAACTTCTTGAACCTTCCTGCTACTTGAACTTCTTGAACTTCTTGAACCCTCCTGCTACTTGAACTTCTTGAAACTTCCTGCTACTTGAACTTCTTGAACTTCTTGAACCTTCCTGCTACTTGAACTTCTTGAACTTCTTGAACCTTCCTGTTACTTGAACTTTTTGAACCTTCCTGCTAATTTAACTTCTTGAACCTTCCTGCTACTTGAACTTCTTGAACCTTCCTGCTACATGAACTTCTTGAACCTTCCTGCTACTTGAACTTCTTGAACTTTCCTGCTACTTGAACTTCTTGAACCTTACTGCTTCTTGAACTTCTTGAACTTCGTGAACCTTCCTGCTAAATGAACTTCTTGAACTTCTTGAACCTTCCTGCTACTTGAACTTCTTGAAGTTCTTGAACCTTCTTGCTGCTTGAACTTCTTGAACTTCTTGCACCTTCCTGCTACTTGAACTTCAAGAACCTTCCTGCTACTTGAACTTCTTGAACCTTCCTGCTACTTGAACTTCTTGAACCTTCCTGCTACTTGAACTTCTTGAACCTTCCTTCTACTTGAATTTCTTGAACCTTCCTGCTACTTGAACTTCTTGAACCTTCCTGCTACTTGAACTTCTTGGCCCTTCCAGCTACTTGAACTACTTGAACTTTCTGAACCTTCCTGCTGCTTGAAATTCTTGAACCTTCCTGCTACTTGAACTTTTTGAACTTCTTGAACCTTCCTGCTACTTGAACTTCTTGAACCTTCCTGCTACTTGAACTTCTTGAACTTCTTGAACCTTCCTGCTACTTGAACTTCTTGAAACTTCCTGCTACTTGAACTTCTTGAACTTCTTGAACTTCTTGAACCTTCCTGCTACTTGAACTTCTTGAACCTTCCTGCTACTCGAACTTCTTGAACCTTCCTGCTACTTGAACTTCTTGAACCTTCCTGCTACTTGAACTTCTCGAACCTTCCAGCTACTTGAACTACTTGAACTTCCTGAACCTTCCTGCTGCTTGAACTTCTTGAACCTTCCTGCTACTTGAACTTCTTGAACTTCTTGAACCTTCCTGCTACTTGAACTTCTTGAACCTTCCTGCTACTTGAACTTCTTGAACTTCTTGAACCTTCCTGCTACTTGAACTTCTTGAACTTTTTGAACCTTCCTGCTACTTGAACTACTTGAACCTTCATGCTACTTGAACTTCTTGAACCTTCCTGCTACTTGAACTTCTTGAACTTCTTGAACCTTCCTGCTACTTGAACTTCTTGAACCTTCCTGCTACTTGAACTTCTTGAACCTTCCTGCTACTTGAACTTCTCGAACCTTCCTGTTAATTGAACTTCTTGAACCTTCCTGCTACTTGAACTTCTTGAACTTCTTGAACATCCTGCTACTTGAACTTCTTGAACCTTCCTGCTACTTGAACTTCTTGAACTTCTTGAACCTTCCTGCTACTTGAACTTCTTGAACCTTCTTGCTACTTGAACTTCTTGAACCTTCCTGCTACTTGAACTTCTTGAACTTTCCTGCTACTTGAACTTCTTGAACTTCTTGAACCTTCCTGCTACTTGAACTTCTTGAACCTTCCTGCTACTTGAACTTCCAGAACTTCTTGAACCTTCCTGCTACTTGAACTTCTTGAACTTCTTGAACCTTTTTGCTACTTGAACTTCTTGTACCTTCCGGTTTCTTGAACTTCTTGAACTTCTTGAACCTTCCAGCCACTTGAACATTTCAAACTTCTTGAACGTTCCTGCTACTTGAACTTCTTCAACCATCCTGCTACTTTAACTTCTTGAACTTCTTGAACCTTCCTGCTACTTGAAATACTTAAACTTCTTGAAACTTCCTGTTACTTGAACTTCTTGAACTTCTTGAACCTTCCTGCTACTTGCACTTATTTAGCCTTACTGCTACTTGAACTTCTTGAACCTTCCTGCTACTTGAACTTCTTGAACCTTCCTGCTACTTGAAATACTTGAACTTCTTGAACCTTCCTGTTACTTGAACTTCTTGAACTTCTTGAACCTTGCTGCTACTTGAACTTCTTGAACCTTCCTGCTACTTGAACTTCTTGAACCTTCCTGCTAATTGAACTTCTTGAACTTATTGAACCTTCCTGCTACTTGAACTTCTTGAACCTTCCTGCTACCTTAACTTCTTGAACTTCTCGACCCTTCTTGCTACTTGAACTTCTTGAACTTCTTGAACCTTTCTGCTACTTGAACTTCTTGAACTTCTTGAACCTTCCTGCTACTTGAACTTCTTGAACTTCTTGAACCTTCCTGCTACTTGAACTTCTTGAAATTCTTGAACCTTTATGCTACTTGAACCTCTTGAACTTCTTGAACCTTCCTGCTACTTGAACTTTTTGAACTTCTTGAACCTCCCTGCTACTTGAACTTTTTGAACTTCTTGAACCTTCCTGCTACTTGAACTTCTTGAACATCTTGAACCCTCCTGCTACTTGCACTTCTTGAAACTTCCTGCTACTTGAACTTGAACTTCTTGAACCTTCCTGCTACTTGAACTTCTTGAACTTCTTGAACCTTCCTGCTACTTGAACTTCTTGAACTTCTTGAACCTACCTGCTACTTGAACTTCTTGAAACTTCCTGCTACTTGAACTTGAACTTCTTGAACCTTCCTGCTACTTGAACTTCTTGAACTTCTTGAACCTTCCTGCCACTTGAACTTCTTGAACTTCTTGAACCTACCTGCTACTTGAACTTCTTGAACTTCTTGAACCTTCCTGCTACTTGAACTTCTTGAACTTTTTGAACCTTCCTGCTACTTGAACTTCTTGAACTTCTCGAACTTTCCTGCTACTTGAACTTCTTGAACCTTCCTGCTACTTGAACTTCTTGAACCTTCCTGCTACTTGAACTTCTTGAACCTTCCTGCTACTTGAACTTCTTGAACCTTCCTGCTACTTGAACTTCTTGAACCTTCCTGCTACTTGAACTTCTTGAACCTTCCTGCTACTTGAACTTCTTGAACCTTCCTGCTACTTGAACTTCTTGAACCTTCCTGCTACTTGAACTTCTTGAACTTCTTGAACCTTCCTGCTACTTGAACTTCTTTAACGTCTTGAACCTTCCTGCTACTCGAACTTCTTGAACTTCTTGAACCTTATTGCTACTTGAACTTCTTGAACGTCTTGAACCTTCCTGCTACTTGAACTTCTTGAACTTCTTGAACTTCTTGAACCTTGCTGCTACTTGAACTTGTTGAACTTCTTGAACCTTCCTGCTACTTGAACTTCCTGAAATTCTTGAACGTTCCTACTACTTGAACTTCTTGAACCTTCCTGCTACTTGAATTTCTTGAACCGTCCTGCTACTTGAACTACTTGAACTTCTTGAACCTTCCTGCTACCTGAACTTCTTGAACCTTCCTGCTACTCGAACTTCTTGAACTTCTTGAACCTTCCTGCTACTTGAACTTCTTGAACCTCCCTGCTACTTGAACTTCTTGAACTTCTTGAACTTTCCTGCTACTTGAACTTCTTGAACCTTCCTGCTATTTGAACTTCTTGAACCTTCCTACCACCTGAACTTCTTGAACTTTCCTTCTACTTGAAATTCTTGAACATTCCTGCTACTTGAACTTCTTGAACTTCTTGAACCTTCCTGCTACACGAACTTCTTGAACTTCTTGAACCTTCCTGCTACTTGAACTTCTTGAACCTTCCTTCTACTTGAAGTTCTTGAACTTCTTGAACCTTCCTTCTACTTGAACTTCTTGATCTTCTTGAACCTTCCTGCTACTTGAAGTTCTTGAACCTTCCTGCTACTTGAACTTCTTGAACTTCTTGAACCTTCCTGCTACTTGAACTTCTTGAACTTCTTGAACCTTCCTGCTACTTGAACTTCTTGAACCTTCCTGCTACTTGAACTTCTTGACCTTCCTGCTACATGAACTTCTTGAACTTCTTGAACCTTCCTGCTACTTGAACTTCTTGAACGTTTTGAACCTTCATGCTACGTGAACTTCTTGAACTTCTTGAACCTTCCTGCTACTTGAACTTCTTGAACGTCTTGAACCTTCCTGCTACTTGAACTTCTTGAACTTCTTGAACCTTCCTGCTACTTGAACTTCTTGGACCTTCCTGCTACTTGAACTTCTTGAACTTATTGAACCCTCCTGCTACTTGAACTTCTTGAACCTTCCTGCTACTTGAACTTTTGAACTTCATGAACCTTCCTGCTACTTGAACTTCTTGAACTTCGTGAACCTTCCTGCGACTTGAACATCTTGAACTTCTTGAACCTTCCTGCTACTTGAACTTCTTGAACCTTCCTGCTACTTGAACTTCTTGAACCTTCCTGCTACTTGAACTTCATGAACTTCTTAACCTTCCTGCTACTTGAACTTCTTGAACTTCTTGAACCTTCCTTCTACTTGAACTTCTTGAACCTTCCGGTTACTTGAACTTCTTGAACTTCTTGAACCTTCCTGCTACTTGAACTTTTCGAACTAATTGAACCTTCCTGCTACTTAAACTTCTTAAACCTTCCTGCTACTTGAACTTCTTGAACTTCTTGAACCTTCCTGCTACTTGAAATACTTGAACTTCTTGAAACTTCCTGCTACTTGAACTTCTTGAACTTCTTGAACCTTCCTGCTACTTGAAATACTTGAACTTCTTGAAACTTCCTGTTACTTGAACTTTTGAACTTCTTGAACCTTCCTGCTACTTGAACTTATTTAGCCTTCCTGCTACTTGAACTTCTTGAACCTTCCTGCTACTTGAACTTGTAGAACTTCTTGAACCTTCCTGCTCCTTGAAATACTTGAACTTCTTGAACCTTCCTGTTACTTGAACTTCTTGAACTTCTTGAACCTTCCAGCTCATTGAACTTCTTGAACCTTCCTGCTACTCGAACTTCTTGAACCTTCCTGCTACTTGAACTTCTTGAACTTCTTGAACCTGCCTGCTACTTGAACTTCTTGAACCTTCCTGCTACCTGAACTTCTCGAACCTTCCTGCTACTTGAACTTCTGGAACCTTCCAGCTACTTGAACTACTTGAACTTCCTGAACCTTCCTGCTGCTTAAACTTCTTGAACCTTCCTGCTACTTGAACTTCTTGAACTTCTTGAACCTTCCTGCTACTTGAACTTCTTGAACTTCTTGAACCTTCCTGCTACTTGAACTTCTTGAACCTTCCTGCTACTTGAACTTCCTGAACTTCTTGAACCTTCCTGCTACTTGAACTACTTGAACCTTCATGCTACTTGAACTTCTTGAACCTTCCTGCTACTTGAACTTCTTGAACTTCTTGAACCTTCCTGCTACTTGAACCTTCATGCTACTTGAACTTCTTGAGCCTTCCTGCTACATGAACTTCTTGAACCTTCCTGCTACATGAACTTCTTGAACCTTCCTGCTACTTGAACTTCTTGAACCTTCCTGTTACTTGAACTTCTTGAACCATCCTGCTACTTGAACTTCATGAACTTCTTGAACCTTCCTGCTACTTGAACTTCTTGAACTTCTTGAACCTTCCTGCAACTTGAACTTCTTGAACCTTCTTGCTACTTGAACTTCTTGAACCTTCCTGCTACTTGAACTTCTTAAACCTTCCTGCTACTTGAACTTCTTGAACCTTCCTGTTACTTGAACTTGTTGAACCTTCCTGCTACTTGAACTTCTTGAACTTCTTGAACCTTCCTGCTACTTGAACTTTTCGAACCTTCCTGCTACTTGAACTTCTTGAACCTTCCTGCTACTTGAACTTCTTGAACCTTCCTGCTACCTGAACTTTTCGAACCTTCCTGCTACTTGAAGTTCTTGAACCTTCCTGCTACTTTAACTTCTTGAACTTCTTGAACCTTCCTGCTACTTGAACTTCTTGAACCTTCCTGCTACTTGAACATAAACTTCTTGAACCTTCCTGCTACTTGAACTACTTGAACTTCTTGAACCTTCCTGCTACTTGAAGTTCTTGAACCTTTCTGCTACTTGAACTTCTTGAACTTCTTGAACCTTCCTGCTACTTGAACTTCTTGAACCTTCCTGCTACTTGAACTTCTTGAACCTTCTTGCTACTTGAACTTCTTGAACTTCTTGAACCTTACTGCTACTTGAATTTCTTGAACTTTCATGCTACTTGAACTTCTTGAACTTCTTGAACGTTCCTACTACTTGAACTTCTTGAACCTTCCAGCTTCTTGAATTGCCTGAACCGTCCTGGTACTTGAACTACTTGAACTTCTTGAACCTTCCTGCTACTCGAACTTCTTGAACCTTCCTGCTACTTGAACTTCTTGAACTTCTTGAACCTTCCTGCTACTTGAACTTCTTGAACCTTCCTGCTACTTGAACTTCTTGAACTTCTTGAACCTTAGTGCTACTTGAACTTCTTGAACCTTCCTGCTACTTGAACTTCTTGAACTTCTTGAACCTTCCTGCTACTTGAACTTCTTGAACTTCTTGAACCTACCTGCTACTTGAACTTCTTGAACTTCTTGAACCTTCCTGCTACTTGAACTTCTTGAACTTTTTGAACCTTCCTGCTACTTGAACTTCTTGAACTTCTCGAACTTTCCTGCTACTTGAACTTCTTGAACCTTCCTGCTACTTGAACTTCTTGAACCTTCCTGCTACTTGAACTTCTTGAACCTTCCTGCTACTTGAACTTCTTGAACCTTCCTGCTACTTGAACTTCTTGAACCTTCCTGCTACTTGAACTTCTTGAACCTTCCTGCTACTTGAACTTCTTGAACCTTCCTGCTACTTGAACTTCTTGAACCTTCCTGCTACTTGAACTTCTTGAACTTCTTGAACCTTCCTGCTACTTGAACTTCTTTAACGTCTTGAACCTTCCTGCTACTCGAACTTCTTGAACTTCTTGAACCTTATTGCTACTTGAACTTCTTGAACGTCTTGAACCTTCCTGCTACTTGAACTTCTTGAACTTCTTGAACTTCTTGAACCTTCCTGCTACTTGAACTTCTTGAACTTCTTGAACCTTCCTGCTACTTGAACTTCTTGAACCTTCCTGCTACTTTAACTTCTTGAACCTTGCTGCTACTTGAACTTGTTGAACTTCTTGAACCTTCCTGCTACTTGAACTTCCTGAACTTCTTGAACGTTCCTACTACTTGAACTTCTTGAACCTTCCTGCTACTTGAATTTCTTGAACCGTCCTGCTACTTGAACTACTTGAACTTCTTGAACCTTCCTGCTACCTGAACTTCTTGAACCTTCCTGCTACTCGAACTTCTTGAACTTCTTGAACCTTCCTGCTACTTGAACTTCTTGAACCTCCCTGCTACTTGAACTTCTTGAACTTCTTGAACTTTCCTGCTACTTGAACTTCTTGAACCTTCCTGCTATTTGAACTTCTTGAACCTTCCTACCACCTGAACTTCTTGAACTTTCCTTCTACTTGAAATTCTTGAACATTCCTGCTACTTGAACTTCTTGAACTTCTTGAACCTTCCTGCTACACGAACTTCTTGAACTTCTTGAACCTTCCTGCTACTTGAACTTCTTGAACCTTCCTTCTACTTGAAGTTCTTGAACTTCTTGAACCTTCCTTCTACTTGAACTTCTTGATCTTCTTGAACCTTCCTGCTACTTGAAGTTCTTGAACCTTCCTGCTACTTGAACTTCTTGAACTTCTTGAACCTTCCTGCTACTTGAACTTCTTGAACTTCTTGAACCTTCCTGCTACTTGAACTTCTTGAACCTTCCTGCTACTTGAACTTCTTGACCTTCCTGCTACATGAACTTCTTGAACTTCTTGAACCTTCCTGCTACTTGAACTTCTTGAACGTTTTGAACCTTCATGCTACGTGAACTTCTTGAACTTCTTGAACCTTCCTGCTACTTGAACTTCTTGAACGTCTTGAACCTTCCTGCTACTTGAACTTCTTGAACTTCTTGAACCTTCCTGCTACTTGAACTTCTTGGACCTTCCTGCTACTTGAACTTCTTGAACTTATTGAACCCTCCTGCTACTTGAACTTCTTGAACCTTCCTGCTACTTGAACTTTTGAACTTCATGAACCTTCCTGCTACTTGAACTTCTTGAACTTCGTGAACCTTCCTGCGACTTGAACATCTTGAACTTCTTGAACCTTCCTGCTACTTGAACTTCTTGAACCTTCCTGCTACTTGAACTTCTTGAACCTTCCTGCTACTTGAACTTCATGAACTTCTTGAACCTTCCTGCTACTTGAACTTCTTGAACTTCTTGAACCTTCCTTCTACTTGAACTTCTTGAACCTTCCGGTTACTTGAACTTCTTGAACTTCTTGAACCTTCCTGCTACTTGAACTTTTCGAACTAATTGAACCTTCCTGCTACTTGAACTTCTTAAACCTTCCTGCTACTTGAACTTCTTGAACTTCTTGAACCTTCCTGCTACTTGAAATACTTGAACTTCTTGAAACTTCCTGCTACTTGAACTTCTTGAACTTCTTGAACCTTCCTGCTACTTGAAATACTTGAACTTCTTGAAACTTCCTGTTACTTAAACTTTTGAACTTCTTGAACCTTCCTGCTACTTGAACTTATTTAGCCTTCCTGCTACTTGAACTTCTTGAACCTTCCTGCTACTTGAACTTGTAGAACTTCTTGAACCTTCCTGCTCCTTGAAATACTTGAACTTCTTGAACCTTCCTGTTACTTGAACTTCTTGAACTTCTTGAACCTTCCAGCTCATTGAACTTCTTGAACCTTCCTGCTACTCGAACTTCTTGAACCTTCCTGCTACTTGAACTTCTTGAACTTCTTGAACCTGCCTGCTACTTGAACTTCTTGAACCTTCCTGCTACCTGAACTTCTCGAACCTTCCTGCTACTTGAACTTCTGGAACCTTCCAGCTACTTGAACTACTTGAACTTCCTGAACCTTCCTGCTGCTTAAACTTCTTGAACCTTCCTGCTACTTGAACTTCTTGAACTTCTTGAACCTTCCTGCTACTTGAACTTCTTGAACTTCTTGAACCTTCCTGCTACTTGAACTTCTTGAACCTTCCTGCTACTTGAACTTCCTGAACTTCTTGAACCTTCCTGCTACTTGAACTACTTGAACCTTCATGCTACTTGAACTTCTTGAACCTTCCTGCTACTTGAACTTCTTGAACTTCTTGAACCTTCCTGCTACTTGAACCTTCATGCTACTTGAACTTCTTGAGCCTTCCTGCTACATGAACTTCTTGAACCTTCCTGCTACTTGAACTTCTTGAACCTTCCTGTTACTTGAACTTCTTGAACCATCCTGCTACTTGAACTTCATGAACTTCTTGAACCTTCCTGCTACTTGAACTTCTTGAACTTCTTGAACCTTCCTGCAACTTGAACTTCTTGAACCTTCTTGCTACTTGAACTTCTTGAACCTTCCTGCTACTTGAACTTCTTAAACCTTCCTGCTACTTGAACTTCTTGAACCTTCCTGTTACTTGAACTTGTTGAACCTTCCTGCTACTTGAACTTCTTGAACTTCTTGAACCTTCCTGCTACTTGAACTTTTCGAACCTTCCTGCTACTTGAACTTCTTGAACCTTCCTGCTACTTGAACTTCTTGAACCTTCCTGCTACCTGAACTTTTCGAACCTTCCTGCTACTTGAAGTTCTTGAACCTTCCTGCTACTTTAACTTCTTGAACTTCTTGAACCTTCCTGCTACTTGAACTTCTTGAACCTTCCTGCTACTTGAACATAAACTTCTTGAACCTTCCTGCTACTTGAACTACTTGAACTTCTTGAACCTTCCTGCTACTTGAAGTTTTTGAACCTTTCTGCTACTTGAACTTCTTGAACTTCTTGAACCTTCCTGCTACTTGAACTTCTTGAACCTTCCTGCTACTTGAACTTCTTGAACCTTCTTGCTACTTGAACTTCTTGAACTTCTTGAACCTTACTGCTACTTGAATTTCTTGAACTTTCATGCTACTTGAACTTCTTGAACTTCTTGAACGTTCCTACTACTTGAACTTCTTGAACCTTCCAGCTTCTTGAATTGCCTGAACCGTCCTGGTACTTGAACTACTTGAACTTCTTGAACCTTCCTGCTACTCGAACTTCTTGAACCTTCCTGCTACTTGAACTTCTTGAACTTCTTAAACCTTTCTGCTACTTGAACTTCTTGAACCTTCCTGCTACTTGAACTTCTTGAACTTCTTGAACCTTAGTGCTACTTGAACTTCTTGAACCTTCCTGCTACTTGAACTTCTTGAACCTTCCTGCCACTTGAACTTCTTGAACTTCTTGAAATTTCCTGCTACTTGAAATTCATGAACATTCCTGCTACTTGAACTTCTTGAACTTCTTGAACCTTCCTGCTACTTGAACTTCTTGAACTTCTTGAACCTTCCTGCTTCTTGAACTTCTTGAACCTTCCTTCTACTTGAACTTCTTGAACTTCTCGAACCTTCCTGCTACTTGAACTTCTTGAACTTCTTGAACCTTCCTGCTACTTGAACTTCTTGAACCTTCCTGCTTCTCGAACTTCTTGAAACTTCCTGCTACATGAACTTCTTAAACTTCTTGAACCTTCCTGCTACTTGAAGTTCTTGAACCTTCCTGCTACTTGAACTTCTTGAACTTCTTGAACCTTCCTGCTACTTGAACTTCTTGAACTTCTTGAAACTTCCTGCTACTTGAACTTCTTGAACTTCTTGAACCTTCCTGCTACTTGAACTTCTTGAACCTTCCTGCTACTTGAACTACTTGACCTTCCTGCTACATGAACTTCTTGAACTTCTTGAACCTTCCTGCTACTTGAACTTCTTGAAACTTCCTGCTACTTGAACTTCTTGAACCTTCCTGTTACTTGAACTTCTTGAACCTTCCTGCTACTTGAACTTCTTGAACCTTCCTGCTACTTGAACTTCTTGAACCTTCCTGCTACTTGAACTTCTTGAACTTCTTGAACCTTCTTGCTACTTGAACTTCTTGAACGTCTTGAACCTTCATGCTACTTGAACTTCTTTAACTTCTTGAACTTTCCTGCTACTTGAACTTCTTGAACGTCTTGAACCTTCCTGCTACTTGAACTTCTTGAACTTCTTGAACCTTCCTGCTACTTGAACTTCTTGAACCTTCCTGCTACTTGAACTTCTTGAACCTTCCTGCTACTTGAACGGGTTGAACTTCTTGAACCTTCCTGCTACTTGAACTTCTTGAACCTTCCTGCTACCTTAACTTCTTGAACTTCTTGACCCTTCCTTCTACCTGAACTTCTCAAACTCCTTGAACCTTTCTGCTACTCGAACTTCTTGAACTTCTTGAACCTTCCTGCTACTTGAACTTCTTGAACTTCTTGAACCTTCCTGCTACTTGAACTTCTTGAACCTTCCTGCTACTTGAACTTCTTGAACTTCTTGAACCCTCCTGCTACTTGAACTTCTTGAAACTTCCTGCTACTTGAACTTCTTGAACTTCTTGAACCTTCCTGCTACTTGAACTTCTTGAACTTCTTGAACCTTCCTGTTACTTGAACTTTTTGAACCTTCCTGCTAATTTAACTTCTTGAACCTTCCTGCTACTTGAACTTCTTGAACCTTCCTGCTACATGAACTTCTTGAACCTTCCTGCTACTTGAACTTCTTGAACTTTCCTGCTACTTGAACTTCTTGAACCTTACTGCTTCTTGAACTTCTTGAACTTCGTGAACCTTCCTGCTAAATGAACTTCTTGAACTTCTTGAACCTTCCTGCTACTTGAACTTCTTGAAGTTCTTGAACCTTCTTGCTGCTTGAACTTCTTGAACTTCTTGCACCTTCCTGCTACTTGAACTTCAAGAACCTTCCTGCTACTTGAACTTCTTGAACCTTCCTGCTACTTGAACTTCTTGAACCTTCCTGCTACTTGAACTTCTTGAACCTTCCTTCTACTTGAATTTCTTGAACCTTCCTGCTACTTGAACTTCTTGAACCTTCCTGCTACTTGAACTTCTTGGCCCTTCCAGCTACTTGAACTACTTGAACTTTCTGAACCTTCCTGCTGCTTGAACTTCTTGAACCTTCCTGCTACTTGAACTTTTTGAACTTCTTGAACCTTCCTGCTACTTGAACTTCTTGAACCTTCCTGCTACTTGAACTTCTTGAACTTCTTGAACCTTCCTGCTACTTGAACTTCTTGAAACTTCCTGCTACTTGAACTTCTTGAACTTCTTGAACTTCTTGAACCAAACTGCTACTTGAACTTCTTGAACCTTCCTGCTACTCGAACTTCTTGAACCTTCCTGCTACTTGAACTTCTTGAACCTTCCTGCTACTTGAACTTCTCGAACCTTCCAGCTACTTGAACTACTTGAACTTCCTGAACCTTCCTGCTCCTTGAACTTCTTGAACCTTCCTGCTACTTGAACTTCTTGAACTTCTTGAACCTTCCTGCTACTTGAACTTCTTGAACCTTCCTGCTACTTGAACTTCTTGAACTTCTTGAACCTTCCTGCTACTTGAACTTCTTGAACTTTTTGAACCTTCCTGCTACTTGAACTACTTGAACCTTCATGCTACTTGAACTTCTTGAACCTTCCTGCTACTTGAACTTCTTGAACTTCTTGAACCTTCCTGCTACTTGAACTTCTTGAACCTTCCTGCTACTTGAACTTCTTGAACCTTCCTGCTACTTGAACTTCTCGAACCTTCCTGTTAACTGAACTTCTTGAACCTTCCTGCTACTTGAACTTCTTGAACTTCTTGAACATCCTGCTACTTGAACTTCTTGAACCTTCCTGCTACTTGAACTTCTTGAACTTCTTGAACCTTCCTGCTACTTGAACTTCTTGAACCTTCTTGCTACTTGAACTTCTTGAACCTTCCTGCTACTTGAACTTCTTGAACCTTCCTGCTACTTGAACTTCTTGAACTTCTTGAACCTTCCTGCTACTTGAACTTCTTGAACCTTCCTGCTACTTGAACTTCAAGAACTTCTTGAACCTTCCTGCTACTTGAACTTCTTGAACTTCTTGAACCTTTTTGCTACTTGAACTTCTTGTACCTTCCGGTTTCTTGAACTTCTTGAACTTCTTGAACCTTCCAGCCACTTGAACTTTTCAAACTTCTTGAACGTTCCTGCTACTTGAACTTCTTCAACCATCCTGCTACTTTAACTTCTTGAACTTCTTGAACTTCTTGAACCTTCCTGCTACTTGAAATACTTAAACTTCTTGAAACTTCCTGTTACTTGAACTTCTTGAACTTCTTGAACCTTCCTGCTACTTGCACTTATTTAGCCTTACTGCTACTTGAACTTCTTGAACCTTCCTGCTACTTGAACTTCTTGAACCTTCCTGCTACTTGAAATACTTGAACTTCTTGAACCTTCCTGTTACTTGAACTTCTTGAACTTCTTGAACCTTCCTGCTACTTGAACTTCTTGAACCTTCCTGCTACTTGAACTTCTTGAACCTTCCTGCTACTTGAACTTCTTGAACTTATTGAACCTTCCTGCTACTTGAACTTCTTGAACCTTCCTGCTACCTTAACTTCTTGAACTTCTCGACCCTTCTTGCTACTTGAACTTCTTGAACTTCTTGAACCTTTCTGCTACTTGAACTTCTTGAACTTCTTGAACCTTCCTGCTACTTGAACTTCTTGAAGTTCTTGAACCTTCCTGCTACTTGAACTTCTTGAAATTCTTGAACCTTTATGCTACTTGAACTTCTTGAACTTCTTGAACCTTCCTGCTACTTGAACTTTTTGAACTTCTTGAACCTCCCTTCTACTTGAACTTTTTGAACTTCTTGAACCTTCCTGCTACTTGAACTTCTTGAACATCTTGAACCCTCCTGCTACTTGCACTTCTTGAAACTTCCTGCTACTTGAACTTGAACTTCTTGAACCTTCCTGCTACTTGAACTTCTTGAACTTCTTGAACCTTCCTGCTACTTGAACTTCTTGAACTTCTTGAACCTACCTGCTACTTGAACTTCTTGAAACTTCCTGCTACTTGAACTTGAACTTCTTGAACCTTCCTGCTACTTGAACTTCTTGAACTTCTTGAACCTTCCTGCTACTTGAACTTCTTGAACTTCTTGAACCTACCTGCTACTTGAACTTCTTGAACTTCTTGAACCTTCCTGCTACTTGAACTTCTTGAACTTTTTGAACCTTCCTGCTACTTGAACTTCTTGAACTTCTCGAACTTTCCTGCTACTTGAACTTCTTGAACCTTCCTGCTACTTGAACTTCTTGAACCTTCCTGCTACTTGAACTTCTTGAACCTTCCTGCTACTTGAACTTCTTGAACCTTCCTGCTACTTGAACTTCTTGAACCTTCCTGCTACTTGAACTTCTTGAACCTTCCTGCTACTTGAACTTCTTGAACCTTCCTGCTACTTGAACTTCTTGAACCTTCCTGCTACTTGAACTTCTTGAACTTCTTGAACCTTCCTGCTACTTGAACTTCTTTAACGTCTTGAACCTTCCTGCTACTCGAACTTCTTGAACTTCTTGAACCTTATTGCTACTTGAACTTCTTGAACGTCTTGAACCTTCCTGCTACTTGAACTTCTTGAACTTCTTGAACTTCTTGAACCTTCCTGCTACTTGAACTTCTTGAACTTCTTGAACCTTCCTGCTACTTGAACTTCTTGAACCTTCCTGCTACTTGAACTTCTTGAACCTTGCTGCTACTTGAACTTCTTGAACTTCTTGAACCTTCCTGCTACTTGAACTTCCTGAACTTCTTGAACGTTCCTACTACTTGAACTTCTTGAACCTTCCTGCTACTTGAATTTCTTGAACCGTCCTGCTACTTGAACTACTTGAACTTCTTGAACCTTCCTGCTACCTGAACTTCTTGAACCTTCCTGCTACTCGAACTTCTTGAACTTCTTGAACCTTCCTGCTACTTGAACTTCTTGAACCTCCCTGCTACTTGAACTTCTTGAACTTCTTGAACTTTCCTGCTACTTGAACTTCTTGAACCTTCCTGCTATTTGAACTTCTTGAACCTTCCTACACCCTGAACTTCTTGAACTTTCCTGCTACTTGAAATTCTTGAACATTCCTGCTACTTGAACTTCTTGAACTTCTTGAACCTTCCTGCTACACGAACTTCTTGAACTTCTTGAACCTTCCTGCTACTTGAACTTCTTGAACCTTCCTTCTACTTGAAGTTCTTGAACTTCTTGAACCTTCCTTCTACTTGAACTTCTTGATCTTCTTGAACCTTCCTGCTACTTGAAGTTCTTGAACCTTCCTGCTACTTGAACTTCTTGAACTTCTTGAACCTCCCTGCTACTTGAACTTCTTGAACTTCTTGAACCTTCCTGCTACTTGAACTTCTTGAACCTTCCTGCTACTTGAACTTCTTGACCTTCCTGCTACATGAACTTCTTGAACTTCTTGAACCTTCCTGCTACTTGAACTTCTTGAACGTTTTGAACCTTCATGCTACGTGAACTTCTTGAACTTCTTGAACCTTCCTGCTACTTGAACTTCTTGAACGTCTTGAACCTTCCTGCTATTTGAACTTCTTGAACTTCTTGAACCTTCCTGCTACTTGAACTTCTTGGACCTTCCTGCTACTTGAACTTCTTGAACTTATTGAACCCTCCTGCTACTTGAACTTCTTGAACCTTCCTGCTACTTGAACTTTTGAACTTCATGAACCTTCCTGCTACTTGAACTTCTTGAACTTCGTGAACCTTCCTGCGACTTGAACATCTTGAACTTCTTGAACCTTCCTGCTACTTGAACTTCTTGAACCTTCCTGCTACTTGAACTTCTTGAACCTTCCTGCTACTTGAACTTCATGAACTTCTTGAACCTTCCTGCTACTTGAACTTCTTGAACTTCTTGAACCTTCCTTCTACTTGAACTTCTTGAACCTTCCGGTTACTTGAACTTCTTGAACTTCTTGAACCTTCCTGCTACTTGAACTTTTCGAACTAATTGAACCTTCCTGCTACTTGAACTTCTTAAACCTTCCTGCTACTTGAACTTCTTGAACTTCTTGAACCTTCCTGCTACTTGAAATACTTGAACTTCTTGAAACTTCCTGCTACTTGAACTTCTTGAACTTCTTGAACCTTCCTCCTACTTGAAATACTTGAACTTCTTGAAACTTCCTGTTACTTGAACTTTTGAACTTCTTGAACCTTCCTGCTACTTGAACTTATTTAGCCTTCCTGCTACTTGAACTTCTTGAACCTTCCTGCTACTTGAACTTGTAGAACTTCTTGAACCTTCCTGCTCCTTGAAATACTTGAACTTCTTGAACCTTCCTGTTACTTGAACTTCTTGAACTTCTTGAACCTTCCAGCTCATTGAACTTCTTGAACCTTCCTGCTACTCGAACTTCTTGAACCTTCCTGCTACTTGAACTTCTTGAACTTCTTGAACCTGCCTGCTACTTGAACTTCTTGAACCTTCCTGCTACCTGAACTTCTCGAACCTTCCTGCTACTTGAACTTCTGGAACCTTCCAGCTACTTGAACTACTTGAACTTCCTGAACCTTCCTGCTGCTTAAACTTCTTGAACCTTCCTGCTACTTGAACTTCTTGAACTTCTTGAACCTTCCTGCTACTTGAACTTCTTGAACCTTCCTGCTACTTGAACTTCTTGAACTTCTTGAACCTTCCTGCTACTTGAACTTCTTGAACCTTCCTGCTACTTGAACTTCCTGAACTTCTTGAACCTTCCTGCTACTTGAACTTCTTGAACTTCTTGAACCTTCCTGCTACTTGAACCTTCATGCTACTTGAACTTCTTGAGCCTTCCTGCTAAATGAACTTCTTGAACCTTCCTGCTACATGAACTTCTTGAACCTTCCTGCTACTTGAACTTCTTGAACCTTCCTGTTACTTGAACTTCTTGAACCATCCTGCTACTTGAACTTCATGAACTTCTTGAACCTTCCTGCTACTTGAACTTCTTGAACTTCTTGAACCTTCCTGCAACTTGAACTTCTTGAACCTTCTTGCTACTTGAACTTCTTGAACCTTCCTGCTACTTGAACTTCTTAAACCTTCCTGCTACTTGAACTTCTTGAACCTTCCTGTTACTTGAACTTGTTGAACCTTCCTGCTACTTGAACTTCTTGAACTTCTTGAACCTTCCTGCTACTTGAACTTTTCGAACCTTCCTGCTACTTGAACTTCTTGATCCTTCCTGCTACTTGAACTTCTTGAACCTTCCTGCTACCTGAACTTTTCGAACCTTCCTGCTACTTGAAGTTCTTGATCCTTCCTGCTACTTTAACTTCTTGAACTTCTTGAACCTTCCTGCTACTTGAACTTCTTGAACCTTCCTGCTACTTGAACATAAACTTCTTGAACCTTCCTGCTACTTGAACTACTTGAACTTCTTGAACCTTCCTGCTACTTGAAGTTCTTGAACCTTTCTGCTACTTGAACTTCTTGAACTTCCTGAACCTTCCTGCTACTTGAACTTCTTGAACCTTCCTGCTACTTGAACTTCTTGAACTTCTTGAACCTTCCTGCTACTTGAACTTCTTGAACCTTCCTGCTACTTGAACTTCTTGAACTTCTTGAACCTTAGTGCTACTTGAACTTCTTGAACCTTCCTGCTACTTGAACTTCTTGAACCTTCCTGCCACTTGAACTTCTTGAACTTCTTGAACTTTCCTGCTACTTGAACTTCTTGAAACTTCCTGCTACTTGAACTTCTTGAACCTTCCTGTTACTTGAACTTCTTGAACTTCTTGAACCTTCCTGCTACTTGAACTTCTTGAACTTCTTGAACCTTCCTGCTTCTTGAACTTCTTGAACCTTCCTTCTACTTGAACTTCTTGAACTTCTCGAACCTTCCTGCTACTTGAACTTCTTGAACTTCTTGAACCTTCCTGCTACTTGAACTTCTTGAACCTTCCTGCTTCTCGAACTTCTTGAAACTTCCTGCTACATGAACTTCTTAAACTTCTTGAACCTTCCTGCTACTTGAAGTTCTTGAACCTTCCTGCTACTTGAACTTCTTGAACTTCTTGAACCTTCCTGCTACTTGAACTTCTTGAACTTCTTGAAACTTCCTGCTACTTGAACTTCTTGAACTTCTTGAACCTTCCTGCTACTTGAACTTCTTGAACCTTCCTGCTACTTGAACTACTTGACCTTCCTGCTACATGAACTTCTTGAACTTCTTGAACCTTCCTGCTACTTGAACTTCTTGAAACTTCCTGCTACTTGAACTTCTTGAACCTTCCTGTTACTTGAACTTCTTGAACCTTCCTGCTACTTGAACTTCTTGAACCTTCCTGCTACTTGAACTTCTTGAACCTTCCTGCTACTTGAACTTCTTGAACTTCTTGAACCTTCTTGCTACTTGAACTTCTTGAACGTCTTGAACCTTCATGCTACTTGAACTTCTTTAACTTCTTGAACTTTCCTGCTACTTGAACTTCTAGAACGTCTTGAACCTTCCTGCTACTTGAACTTCTTGAACTTCTTGAACCTCCCTGCTACTTGAACTTCTTGGACCTTCCTGCTACTTGAACTTCTTGAGTCTTCCTGCTACTTGAACTTCATGAACTTCTTGAACCTTCCTGCTACTTGAACTTCTTGAACTACTTGAACCTTTCTGCTACCTGAACTTGTTGAACCTTCCGGTTACTTGAACTTTTCGAAATTCTTGAAAATTCCCGCTACTTGAACTTCCTGAACCTTCCTGCTACTTGAACTTCTTGAACTTCTTAAACCTTCCTGCTACTTGAAATACTTGAACTTCTTGAAACTTCCTGTTACTTGAACTTCTTGAACTTCTTGAACCTTCCTGCTACTTGAACTTATTTAGCCTTACTGCAACTTGAACTTCTTGAACCTTCCTGCTACTTGAACTTCTTGAACTTCTTGAACCTTCCTGCTACTTGAAATACTTGAACTTCTTGAACCTTCCTGTTACTTTAACTTCTTGAACTTCTTGAACCTTCCTGCTACTTGAACTTCTTGAACCTTCCTGCTACTTGAACTTCTTGAACCTTCCTGCTACTTGAACTTCTTGAACTTCTTGAACCTTCCTGCTACTTGAACTTCTTGAACCTTCCTGCTACTTGAACTTCTTGAACTTCTTGAACCTTCTTGCTACTTGAACTTCTTGAACTTCTTGAACCTTCTTGCTACTTGAACTTTTTGAACTTCTTGAACCTTCCTGCTACTTGAACTTCTTGAACTTTTTGAACCTTCCTGCTACTTGAACTTCTTGAAATTCTTGAACCTTTCTGCTACTTGAACTTCTTGAACTTCTTGAACCTTCTTGCTACTTGAACTTTTGGAACTTCTTGAACCTTCCTGCTACTTGAACTTTTTGACCTTCTTGAACCTTCCTGCTACTTGAACTTCTTGAACATCTTGAACCCTCCTGCTACTTGAACTTGAACTTCTTGAACCTTCCTGCTACTTGAACTTCTCGAATTTCTTGAACCTTCCTGCTACTTGAACTTCTTGAACTTCTTGAACCTACCTGCTACTTGAACTTCTTGAACTTCTTGAACCTTCCTGCTACTTGAACTTCTTGAACTTTTTGATCCTTCCTGCTACTTGAACTTCTTGAACTTCTTGAACTTTCCTGCTACTTGAACTTCTTGAACCTTCCTGCTACTCGAACTTCTTGAACCTTTCTGCTACTTGAACTTCTTGAACCTTCCTGCTACTTGAACTTCTTGAACCTTCCTGCTACTTGAACTTCTTGAACCTTCCTGCTACTTGAACTTCTTGATCCTTCTTACTACTTGAAATTCTTGAACCTTCCTGCTACCTGAACTTCTTGAACCTTCCTGCTACTTGAACTTCTTAAACTTCTTGAACCTTCCTGCTACTTGAACTTCTTGAACGTCTTGAACCTTCCTGCTACTCGAACTTCTTGAACTTCTTGAACCTTATTGCTACTTGAACTTCTTGAACGTCTTGAACCTTCCTGCTACTTGAACTTCTTGAACTTCTTGAACCTTCCTGCTACTTGAACTTCTTGAACTTCTTGAACCTTCCTGCTACTTGAACTTCTTGAACCTTCCTGCTACTTGAACTTCTTGAACCTTCCTGCTACTTGAACTTCTTGAACCTTCCTGCTACTTGAACTTCTTGAACCTTCCTGCTGCTTTACCTTCTTGAACCTTCCAGCTACTTGAACTACTTGAACTTCCTGAACCTTCCTGCTGCTTAAACTTCTTGAACCTTCCTGCTACTTGAACTTCTTGAACCTTCCTGCTACTTGAACTTCTTGAACTTTCCCCCTACTTGAACTTCTTGAACTTCTTGAACCTTCCTGCTACTTGAACTTCTTGAACCTTCCTGCTACTTGAACTTCTTGAACTTCTCGAACCTTCCTGCTACCTGAAATACTTGAACTTCTTGAAACTTCCTGTTACTTGAACTTCTTGAACCTTCCTGCTACTTGAACTTCTTGAACTTTCCCCCTACTTGAACTTCTTGAACTTCTTGAACCTTCCTGCTACTTGAACTTCTTGAACCTTCCTGCTACTTGAACTTCTTGAACTTCTCGAACCTTCCTGCTACCTGAAATACTTGAACTTCTTGAAACTTCCTGTTACTTGAACTTCTTGAACTTCTCGAACCCTCCTGCTATTTGAACTTATTTAGCCTTCCTGCTACTTGAACTTCTTGAACCTTCCTGCTACATGAACTTCTTGAACTTCTTTAACCTTCCTGCTACTTGAAATACTTGAACTTCTTGAACCTTCCGGTTACTTGAACTTCTTGAACTTCTTGAACCTTCCTGCTACCTGAACTTCTTGAACCTTCCTGCTACTTGAACTTCTTGAACCTTCCTGCTACTTGAACTTTTTGAACTTCTTGAACCTTCCTACTACTTGAACTTCTTGAACTTCTTTAACCTTCCTGCTACTTGAACTTCTTTATCTTCTTGAACCTTCCTGCTACTTGAACTTCTTGAACTTCTTGAACCTTCTTGCTACTTGAACTTTTGGAACTTCTTGAACCTTCCTGCTACATGAACTTTTTGAACTTCTTGAAACTTCCTGCTACTTGAACTTCTTGAACTTCTTGAACCCTCCTGCTACTTGAACTTCTTGAACTTCTTGAACCTTCCTGCTACTTGAACTTCTTGAACTTCTTGAACCTTCCTGCTACTTGAACTTCTTGAACTTCTTGAAACTTCCTGCTACTTGAACTTCTTGAACTTTTTGAACCTTCCTGCTACTTGAACTTCTCGAACTTCTTGAACCTTCGTGCTACTTGAACTTCTTGAACCTTCCTGCTACTTGAACTTCTTGAACCTTCCTGCTACTTGAACTTCTTGAACCTTCCTGCTACTTGAACTTCTTGAACCTTCCTGCTACTTGAACTTCTTGAACCTTCTTGCTACTTCAACTTCTTAAACCTCCCTGCTACTTGAACTTCTTGAACCTTCCTGCTACTGGAACTTCTTGAACCTTCCCGCTACCTGATCTTCTTGAACTTCTTGAACCTTCCTGCTACTTGAACTTCTCGAACGTCTTGAACCTTCCTGCTACTTGAACTTCTTGAACTTCTTGAACCTTATTGCTACTTGAACTTCTTGAACGTCTTGAACCTTCCTGCTACTTGAACTTCTTGAACTTCTTGAACCTTATTGCTACTTGAACTTCTCGAACGTCTCGAACCTTCCTGCTACTTGAACTTCTTGAACCTTCCTGCTACTTGAAATTCTTGAACTTCTCGAACCTTCCTGCTACTTGAACTTCTTGAACTTCTTGAACTTCTTGAAATTTCCTGCTACTTGAACTTCTTGAACCTTCCTGCTACTTGAACTTCTTGAACCTTCCTGCTACTTGAACTTTTTGAACTTCTTGAACCTTCCTGCTACTTGAACTTCTTGAACTTCTTGAACCTTCCTGCAACTTGAACTTCTTGAACCTTCTTGCTACTTGAACTTCTTGAACTTTTTTAACCTTCCTGCTACTTGAACTTCTTGAACGTCTTGAACCTTCCTGCTACTTGAACTTCTTGAATCTTCCTGCTACTTGAACTTCTTGAACATTCCTGCTACTTGAAATACTTGAAATTTTTGAACCTTCCTGTTACTTGAACTTCTTGAACTTCTTGAACCTTCCTGCCACCTGAACTTTTTTAACCTTCCTGCTACTTGAACTTCTTGAACCTTCCTGCTACTTGAACTTCTTGAACTTCTTGAACCTTACTGCTACTTGAAATACATGAACTTCTTGAACCTTCCTGTTACCTGAACTTCTTGATCTTCTTGAACCTTCCTGCTACTTGAACTTCTTGACCCTTCCTGCTACTTGAACTTCTTGAACATTCCTGCTACTTGAACTTCTTGAACTTCTTGAACCTTCCTTCTACCTAAACTTCTTGAACCTTCCTGCTACTTGAACTTCTTGAACTTCTTGACCCTTCCTGCTACTTGAACTTCTTAAACTTCTTGGACCTTCCTGCTACTGGAAATTCTTGAACTTCTTGAACATTTCTGCTACTTGAACTTCTTGATCTTCTTGAACCCTCATGCTACTTGAGCTTCTTGAACTTCTTGAACCTTCCTGCTACTTGAACTTCTTAAACTTTTGGGACCTTCCTGCTACTTGAACTTCTTGAACTTCTTGAACATTTCTGCTACTTGAACTTCTTGAACTTCTTGAACCTTCTTGCTATTTGAACTTCTTGAACTTCTTGAACCTTCCTGCTACTTGAACTTCTTGAACTTCTTGAACCTTCCTGCTACTTGAAATTCTTGAACCTTACTGCTACTTGAACTTCTTGAACCTTCCTGGAACTTGATCTTCTTGAACTTCTTGAACCTTCCTGCTACTTGAACTTCTTGAACTTCTTGAACCTTCCTGCTACTTGAACTTCTTGAACTTCTTTAACCTTCCTGCTACTTAAACTTTTTGAACCTTCCTGCTACTTGAACTTCTTGAACTTCTTGAACCTTCCTGCTACTTGAACTTCTTGAACTTCTTGAACCTTCCTGCTACTTGAACTTCTCGAACTTCTTGAACCTTCCTGATACTTGAACTTCTTGAACTTCTTGAACCTTCCTTCTACTTGAACTTCTTGGACTTCTTGAACCTTCCTGCTACTTGAACTTCTTGAACTTCATGAACCTTCCTGCTACTTGAACTTCTTGAACTTCTTGAACCTTCCTGCTACTTGAACTTCTTGAACCTTCCTGCTACTTTAACTTCTTGAACTTCTCGAACCTTCCTGCTACTTGAACTTCTTGAACGTCTTGAACCTTCATGCTACCTGAACTTCTTGAACTTGTTTAACCTTCCTGCTACTTGAACTTCTTGAACTTCTTGAACCTTCCTGCTATTTGAACTTCTTGAACCTTCCTGCTACCTGAACTTCTTGAACCTTCCTGCTACTTGAACTTCTTGAACTTCTTGAACCTTCCTGCTACTTGAACTTCTTGAACTTCTTGAACCTTTCTGCTACTTGAACTTCTTGAACCTTCCTGCTACTTGAACTTCTTGAATTTCTTGAACCTTCCTGCTACTTGAACTTCTTGAACGTCTTGAACCTTCCTGCTACTTGAACTTATTGAACTTCTTGAACCTTCCTGCTACTTGAACTTCTTGAACCTTCCTGCTACTTGAACTTCTTGAACTTCTTGAATCTTCCTGCTACCTGAACTTCTTGAACCTTCCTGCCACTTGAACTTCTTGAACCTTCCTGCAACTTGAACTTCTTGAAACTTCCTGCTACTTGAACTTTTTGAACCTTCCTTCTACTTGAAGTTCTTGAACTTCTTGAACCTTCCTTCTACTTGAACTTCTTGATCTTCTTGAACCTTCCTGCTACTTGAAGTTCTTGAACCTTCCTGCTACTTGAACTTCTTGAACCTTCCTGCTACTTGAACTTCTTGAACTTCTTGAACCTTCCTGCTACTTGAACTTCTTGAACCTTCCTGCTACTTGAACTTCTTGACCTTCCTGCTACATGAACTTCTTGAACTTCTTGAACCTTCCTGCTACTTGAACTTCTTGAACGTTTTGAACCTTCATGCTACGTGAACTTCTTGAACTTCTTGAACCTTCCTGCTACTTGAACTTCTTGAACGTCTTGAACCTTCCTGCTACTTGAACTTCTTGAACTTCTTGAACCTTCCTGCTACTTGAACTTCTTGGACCTTCCTGCTACTTGAACTTCTTGAACTTCTTGAACCCTCCTGCTACTTGAACTTCTTGAACCTTCCTGCTACTTGAACTTTTGAACTTCATGAACCTTCCTGCTACTTGAACTTCTTGAACTTCGTGAACCTTCCTGCGACTTGAACATCTTGAACTTCTTGAACCTTCCTGCTACTTGAACTTCTTGAACCTTCCTGTTACTTGAACTTCTTGAACCTTCCTGCTACTTGAACTTCATGAACTTCTTGAACCTTCCTGCTACTTGAACTTCTTGAACTTCTTGAACCTTTCTTCTACTTGAACTTCTTGAACCTTCCGGTTACTTGAACTTCTTGAACTTCTTGAACCTTCCTGCTACTTGAACTTTTCGAACTAATTGAACCTTCCTGCTACTTGAACTTCTTAAACCTTCCTGCTACTTGAACTTCTTGAACTTCTTGAACCTTCCTGCTACTTGAAATACTTGAACTTCTTGAAACTTCCTGCTACTTGAACTTCTTGAACTTCTTGAACCTTCCTGCTACTTGAAATACTTGAACTTCTTGAAACTTCCTGTTACTTGAACTTTTGAACTTCTTGAACCTTCCTGCTACTTGAACTTATTTAGCCTTCCTGCTACTTGAACTTCTTGAACCTTCCTGCTACTTGAACTTGTAGAACTTCTTGAACCTTCCTGCTCCTTGAAATACTTGAACTTCTTGAACCTTCCTGTTACTTGAACTTCCTGAACTTCTTGAACCTTCCAGCTCATTGAACTTCTTGAACCTTCCTGCTACTCGAACTTCTTGAACCTTCCTGCTACTTGAACTTCTTGAACTTCTTGAACCTGCCTGCTACTTGAACTTCTTGAACCTTCCTGCTACCTGAACTTCTCGAACCTTCCTGCTACTTGAACTTCTGGAACCTTCCAGCTACTTGAACTACTTGAACTTCCTGAACCTTCCTGCTGCTTAAACTTCTTGAACCTTCCTGCTACTTGAACTTCTTGAACTTCTTGAACCTTCCTGCTACTTGAACTTCTTGAACCTTCCTGCTACTTGAACTTCTTGAACTTCTTGAACCTTCCTGCTACTTGAACTTCTTGAACTTTCCTGCTACATGAACTTCTTGAACCTTCCTGCTACATGAACTTCTTGAACCTTCCTGCTACTTGAACTTCTTGAACCTTCATGCTACTTGAACTTCTTGAACCTTCCTGCTACTTGAACTTCTTGAACTTCTTGAACCTTCCTGCTACTTGAACCTTCATGCTACTTGAACTTCTTGAGCCTTCCTGCTACATGAACTTCTTGAACCTTCCTGCTACATGAACTTCTTGAACCTTCCTGCTACTTGAACTTCTTGAACCTTCCTGTTACTTGAACTTCTTGAACCATCCTGCTACTTGAACTTCATGAACTTCTTGAACCTTCCTGCTACTTGAACTTCTTGAACTTCTTGAACCTTCCTGCAACTTGAACTTCTTGAACCTTCTTGCTACTTGAACTTCTTGAACCTTCCTGCTACTTGAACTTCTTAAACCTTCCTGCTACTTGAACTTCTTGAACCTTCCTGTTACTTGAACTTGTTGAACCTTCCTGCTACTTGAACTTCTTGAACTTCTTGAACCTTCCTGCTACTTGAACTTTTCGAACCTTCCTGCTACTTGAACTTCTTGAACCTTCCTGCTACTTGAACTTCTTGAACCTTCCTGCTACCTGAACTTTTCGAACCTTCCTGCTACTTGAAGTTCTTGAACCTTCCTGCTACTTTAACTTCTTGAACTTCTTGAACCTTCCTGCTACTTGAACTTCTTGAACCTTCCTGCTACTTGAACATAAACTTCTTGAACCTTCCTGCTACTTGAACTACTTGAACTTCTTGAACCTTCCTGCTACTTGAAGTTCTTGAACCTTTCTGCTACTTGAACTTCTTGAACTTCTTGAACCTTCCTGCTACTTGAACTTCTTGAACCTTCCTGCTACTTGAACTTCTTGAACCTTCTTGCTACTTGAACTTCTTGAACTTCTTGAACCTTACTGCTACTTGAATTTCTTGAACTTTCATGCTACTTGAACTTCTTGAACTTCTTGAACGTTCCTACTACTTGAACTTCTTGAACCTTCCTGCTTCTTGAATTGCCTGAACCGTCCTGGTACTTGAACTACTTGAACTTCTTGAACCTTCCTGCTACTCGAACTTCTTGAACCTTCCTGCTACTTGAACTTCTTGAACTTCTTGAACCTTCCTGCTACTTGAACTTCTTGAACCTTCCTGCTACTTGAACTTCTTGAACTTCTTGAACCTTAGTGCTACTTGAACTTCTTGAACCTTCCTGCTACTTGAACTTCTTGAACCTTCCTGCCACTTGAACTTCTTGAACTTATTGAACTTTCCTGCTACTTGAAATTCTTGAACATTCCTGCTACTTGAACTTCTTGAACTTCTTGAACCTTCCTGCTACTTGAACTTCTTGAACTTCTTGAACCTTCCTGCTTCTTGAACTTCTTGAACCTTCCTTCTACTTGAACTTCTTGAACTTCTTGAACCTTCCTGCTACTTGAACTTCTTGAACTTCTTGAACCTTCCTGCTACTTGAACTTGTTGAACTTCTTGAACCTTCCTGCTACTTGAACTTCTTGAACCTTCCTGCTACTTGAACTACTTGACCTTCCTGCTACATGAACTTCTTGAACTTCTTGAACCTTCCTGCTACTTGAACTTCTTGAAACTTCCTGCTACTTGAACTTCTTGAACCTTCCTGTTACTTGAACTTCTTGAACCTTCCTGCTACTTGAACTTCTTGAACCTTCCTGCTACTTGAACTTCTTGAACCTTCCTGCTACTTGAACTTCTTGAACTTCTTGAACCTTCTTGCTACTTGAACTTCTTGAACGTCTTGAACCTTCATGCTACTTGAACTTCTTTAACTTCTTGAACTTTCCTGCTACTTGAACTTCTTGAACGTCTTGAACCTTCCTGCTACTTGAACTTCTTGAACTTCTTGAACCTCCCTGCTACTTGAACTTCTTGGACCTTCCTGCTACTTGAACTTCTTGAACTTCTTGAACCTTTCTGCTACCTGAACTTGTTGAACCTTCCGGTTACTTGAACTTCTTGAACTTCTTGAACCTTCCAGCTACTTGAACTTTCCGAAATTCTTGAAAATTCCCGCTACTTGAACTTCCTGAACCTTCCTGCTACTTGAACTTCTTGAACTTCTTGAACCTTCCTGCTACTTGAGATGCTTGAACTTCTTGAAACTTCCTGTTACTTGAACTTCTTGAACTTCTTGAACCTTCCTGCTACTTGAACTTATTTAGCCTTACTGCTACTTGAACTTCTTGAACCTTCCTGCTACTTGAACTTCTTGAACTTCTTGAACCTTCCTGCTACTTGAAATACTTGAACTTCTTGAACCTTCCTGTTACTTTAACTTCTTGAACTTCTTGAACCTTCCTGCTACTTGAACTTCTTGAACCTTCCTGCTACTTGAACTTCTTGAACCTTCCTGCTACTTGAACTTCTTGAACTTCTTGAACCTTCCTGCTACTTGAACTTCTTGAACTTCTTGAACCTTCTTGCTACTTGAACTTCTTGAACTTCTTGAACCTTCCTGCTACTTGAACTTCTTGAACTTCTTGAACCTTCCTGCTACTTGAACTTCTTGAACTTTTTGAACCTTCCTGCTACTTGAACTTCTTGAAATTCTTGAACCTTTCTGCTACTTGAACTTCTTGAACTTCTTGAACCTTCTTGCTACTTGAACTTTTGGAACTTCTTGAACCTTCCTGCTACTTGAACTTTTTGACCTTCTTGAACCTTCCTGCTACTTGAACTTCTTGAACATCTTGAACCCTCCTGCTACTTGAACTTGAACTTCTTGAACCTTCCTGCTACTTGAACTTCTCGAATTTCTTGAACCTTCCTGCTACTTGAACTTCTTGAACTTCTTGAACCTACCTGCTACTTGAACTTCTTGAACTTCTTGAACCTTCCTGCTACTTGAACTTCTTGAACTTTTTGAACCTTCCTGCTACTTGAACTTCTTGAACTTCTTGAACTTTCCTGCTACTTGAACTTCTTGAACCTTCCTGCTACTTGAACTTCTTGAACCTTTCTGCTACTTGAACTTCTTGAACCTTCCTGCTACTTGAACTTCTTGAACCTTCCTGCTACTTGAACTTCTTGAACCTTCCTGCTACTTGAACTTCTTGATCCTTCTTACTGCTTGAACTTCTTGAACCTTCCTGCTACCTGAACTTCTTGAACCTTCCTGCTACTTGAACTTCTTAAACTTCTTGAACCTTCCTGCTACTTGAACTTCTTGAACGTCTTGAACCTTCCTGCTACTCGAAATTCTTGAACTTCTTGAACCTTATTGCTACTTGAACTTCTTGAACGTCTTGAACCTTCCTGCTACTTGAACTTCTTGAACTTCTTGAACCTTCCTGCTACTTGAACTTCTTGAACTTCTTGAACCTTCCTGCTACTTGAACTTCTTGAACCTTCCTGCTACTTGAACTTCTTGAACCTTGCTGCTACTTGAACTTTTTGAACCTTCCTGCTACTTGAACTTCTTGAACCTTCCTGCTGCTTTAACTTCTTGAACCTTCCAGCTACTTGAACTACTTGAACTTCCTGAACCTTCCTGCTGCTTAAACTTCTTGAACCTTCCTGCTACTTGAACTTCTTGAACCTTCCTGCTACTTGAACTTCTTGAACTTTCCTCCTACTTGAACTTCTTGAACTTCTTGAACCTTCCTGCTACTTGAACTTCTTGAACCTTCCTGCTACTTGAACTTCTTGAACTTCTCGAACCTTCCTGCTACCTGAAATACTTGAACTTCTTGAACTTCTTGAACCCTCCTGCTATTTGAACTTATTTAGCCTTCCTGCTACTTGAACTTCTTGAACCTTCCTGCTACATGAACTTCTTGAACTTCATGAACCTTCCTGCTACTTGAAATACTTGAACTTCTTGAACCTTCCGGACTTGAACTTCTTGAACTTCTTGAACCTTCCTGCTACCTGAACTTCTTGAACCTTCCTGCTACTTGAACTTCTTGAACCTTCCTGCTACTTGAACTTTTTGAACTTCTTGAACCTTCCTACTACTTGAACTTCTTGAACTTCTTGAACCTTATTGCTACTTGAACTTCTTGAACGTCTTGAACCTTCCTGCTACTTGAACTTCTTGAACTTCTTGAACCTTATTGCTACTTGAACTTCTCGAACGTCTCGAACCTTCCTGCTACTTGAACTTCTTGAACCTTCCTGCTACTTGAAATTCTTGAACTTCTCGAACCTTCCTGCTACTTGAACTTCTTGAACTTCTTGAACTTCTTGAAATTTCCTGCTACTTGAACTTCTTGAACCTTCCTGCTACTTGAACTTCTTGAACCTTCCTGCTACTTGAACTTCTTGAACTTCTTGAACCTTCCTGCTACTTGAACTTCTTGAACTTCTTGAACCTTTCTGCAACTTGAACTTCTTGAACCTTCTTGCTACTTGAACTTCTTGAACTTTTTTAACCTTCCTGCTACTTGAACTTCTTGAACGTCTTGAACCTTCCTGCTACTTGAACTTCTTGAACTTCTTGAACCTTCCTGCTACTTGAACATCTTAAACTTTTTGAACCTTCCTGCTACTTGAACTTCTTGAACTTCTTGAACCTTCCTGCTACTTGAACTTCTAGAACTTCTTGAACCTTAGTGCTACTTGAACTTCTTGAATCTTCCTGCTACTTGAACTTCTTGAACATTCCTGCTACTTGAAATACTTGAAATTTTTGAACCTTCCTGTTACTTGAACTTCTTGAACTTCTTGAACCTTCCTGCCACCTGAACTTTTTTAACCTTCCTGCTACTTGAACTTCTTGAACCTTCCTGCTACTTGAACTTCTTGAACTTCTTGAACCTTACTGCTACTTGAAATACATGAACTTCTTGAACCTTCCTGTTAACTGAACTTCTTGAACTTCTTGAACCTTCCTGCTACTTGAACTTCTTGACCCTTCCTGCTACTTGAACTTCTTGAACATTCCTGCTACTTGAACTTCTTGAACTTCTTGAACCTTCCTTCTACCTAAACTTCTCGAACCTTCCTGCTACTTGAACTTCTTGAACTTCTTGACCCTTCCTGCTACTTGAACTTCTTAAACTTCTTGGACCTTCCTGCTACTTGAAATTCTTGAACTTCTTGAACATTTCTGCTACTTGAACTTCTTGAACTTCTTGAACCCTCATGCTACTTGAAATTCTTAAACTTTTGGGACCTTCCTGCTACTTGAACTTCTTGAACTTCTTGAACATTTCTGCTACTTGAACTTCTTGAACTTCTTGAACCTTCTTGCTATTTGAACTTCTTGAACTTCTTGAACCTTCCTGCTACTTGAACTTCTTGAACTTCTTGAACCTACCTGCTACTTGAAATTCTTGAACCTTCCTGCTACTTGAACTTCTTGAACCTTCCTGGAACTTGAACTTATTGAACTTCTTGAACCTTCCTGCTACTTGAACTTCTTGAACTTCTTGAACCTTCCTGCTACTTGAACTTCTTGAACTTCTTTAACCTTCCTGCTACTTAAACTTTTTGAACCTTCCTGCTACTTGAACTTCTTGAACTTCTTGAACCTTCCTGCTACTTGAACTTCTTGAACTTCTTGAACCTTCCTGCTACTTGAACTTCTTGAACTTATTGAACCTTCCTGATACTTGAACTTCTTGAACTTCTTGAACCTTCCTTCTACTTGAACTTCTTGGACTTCTTGAACCTTCCTGCTACTTGAACTTCTTGAACTTCATGAACCTTCCTGCTACTTGAACTTCTTGAACTTCTTGAACCTTCCTGCTACTTGAACTTCTTGAACCTTCCTGCTACTTTAACTTCTTGAACTTCTCGAACCTTCCTGCTACTTGAACTTCTTGAACGTCTTGAACCTTCATGCTACCTGAACTTCTTGAACTTGTTGAACCTTCCTGCTACTTGAACTTCTTGAACTTCTTGAACCTTCCTGCTATTTGAACTTCTTGAACCTTCCTGCTACCTGAACTTCTTGAACCTTCCTGCTACTTGAACTTCTTGAACTTCTTGAACCTTCCTGCTACTTGAACTTCTTGAACTTCTTGAACCTTTCTGCTACTTGAACTTCTTGAACCTTCCTGCTACTTGAACTTCTTGAATTTCTTGAACCTTCCTGCTACTTGAACTTCTTGAACGTCTTGAACCTTCCTGCTACTTGAACTTATTGAACTTCTTGAACCTTCCTGCTACTTGAACTTCTTGAACCTTCCTGCTACTTGAACTTCTTGAACTTCTTGAATCTTCCTGCTACCTGAACTTCTTGAACCTTCCTGCCACTTGAACTTCTTGAACCTTCCTGCAACTTGAACTTCTTGAAACTTCCTGCTACTTGAAATTCTTGAACCTTCCAGCTACTTGAACTTCGTGAACTTCTTGAGCCTTCCACCTACGTGAACTTCTTGAACTTCTTGAACCTTCCTGCTACTTGAACTTCTTGAAACTTCCTTCTACTTGAACTTCTTGAACTTCTTGAACCTTCCTGCTACTTGAACTTCTTGAACCTTCCTGCTACTTGAACTACTTGAACTTCTTGAACCTTCCTGCTACCTGAACTTCTTGAACTTCTTGAACGTTCCTGCTACTTGAACTTCTTGAACCTTCCTGCTTCTTGAACTTCTTGAAACTTCCTGCTACATGAACTTCTTGAACTTCTTGAACCTTCCTGCAACTTTAGGTTCTTGAACCTTCCTGCTACTTGAACTTCTTGAACTTCTTGAACCTTCCTGCTACTTGAACCTTCCTGCTACTTGAACTTCTTGAACTTCCTAAACCTTCCTGCTACTTGAACTTCTTGAACCTTCCTGCTACTTGAACTTTTCGAACTTCTTGAACCTTCCAGCTACGCGAACTTCTTGAACTTCTTGAACCTTCCTGCTACTTGAACTTCTTGAACCTTTCTTCTACTTGAACTTCTTGAACTTCTTGAACCTTCCTGCTACTTGAACTTCTTGAACTTCTTGAACCTTCCTGCTACTTGAACTTCTTGAACCTTCCTGCTACTTGAACTTCTTGAACATTCCTGCTACTTGAACTTCTTGAACTTCTTGAACCTTCCTGCTACTTGAACTACTTGAACTTCTTGAAGCTTCCTGCTACTTGAACTTCTTGAACCTTCCTGCTACGTGAACTTCTTGAACCTTCCTCCTACTTGAACTTCTTGAACTTCTTGAACCTTCCTGCTACTTGAACTTCTTGAACCTTCATGCTACTTGAACTTCTTGAACCTTATTGCTACTTGAACTTCTTGAACCTTCCTGCTACTTGAACTACTTGAGTTTCTTGAACCTTCCTGCTACTCGAACTTCTTGAACCTTCCTGCTACTTGAACTTCTTGAACTTCTAGAACCTTCCTGCTACTTGAACTTCTTGAACCTTCCTGCTACTTGAACTTCTTGAACTTCTCAAACCTTCCTGCTACTTGAACTTCTTCAACTTCTTGAACCTTCCTGCTACTTGAAATTCTTGAACATTCATGCTACTTGAACTCCTTGAACCTTCCTGGAACTTGAACTTTTTGAACTTCTTGAACCTTTCTGCTACCTGAACTTCTTGAACCTTCCTGCTACTTGAACTTCTTGAACTTCTTGAACCTTCCTGCTACTTGAACTTCTTGAACTTCTTTAACCTTCCTGCTACTTAAACTTCTTGAACCTTCCTGCTACTTGAACTTCTTGAACTTCTTGAACCTTCCTGCTACTTGAACTTCTTGAACTTCTTGAACATTCCTGCTACTTGAACTTCTTGAACCTTCCTGCTACTTGAACTTCTTGAACTTCTTGAACCTTCCTGCTACTTGAACTTCTTGAACCTTCCTGCTACTTGAACTTCTTGAACTTCTTGAACCTTCCTGCTACTTGAACTTCTTGAACTTCTTGAACCTTCCTGCTACTTGAACTACTTGAACTTCTTGAACCTTCCTGCTACTTGAACTTCTTAAACTTCTTGAACCTTTCTGCTACTCGAACTTCTTGAACCTTCCTGCTACTTGAACTTCTTGAACTTCTTGAACCTTCCTGCTACTTGAGCTTGAACTTCTTGAACCTTCCTGCTACTTGAACTTCTTGAACCTTCCTGCTACTTGAAATTCTTGAACTTCTTGAACCTTCCTGCTACTTGAACTTCTTGAACTTATTGAACCTTCCTGCTACTTGAACTTCTTGAACTTCTTGAACCTTCCTTCTACTTGAACTTCTTGGACTTCTTGAACCTTCCTGCTACTTGAACTTCTTGAACTTCTTGAACTTCATGAACCTTCCTGCTACTTGAACTTCTTGAACTTCTTGAACCTTCCTGCTACTTGAACTTCTTGAACCTTCCTGCTACTTGAACTTCTTGAACTTCTTGAACCTTCCTGCTACTTGAACTTCTTGAACGTCTTGAACCTTCATGCTACCTGAACTTCTTGAACTTGTTGAACCTTCCTGCTACTTGAACTTCTTGAACTTCTTGAACCTTCCTGCTATTTGAACTTCTTGAACCTTCCTGCTACTTGAACTTCTTGAACCTTGCTGCTACTTGAACTTCTTGAACTTCTTGAACCTTCCTGCTACTTGAACTTCTTGAACTTCTTGAACCTTTCTGCTACTTGAACTTCTTGAACCTTCCTGCTACTTGAACTTCTTGAACTTCTTGAACCTTCCTGCTACTTGAACTTCTTGAACGTCTTGAACCTTCCTGCTACTTGAACTTATTGAACTTCTTGAACCTTCCTGCTACTTGAACTTCATGAACCTTCCTGCTACTTGAACTTCTTGAACTTCTTGAATCTTCCTGCTACTTGAACTTCTTGAACCTTCCTGCCACTTGAACTTCTTGAACCTTCCTGCAACTTGAACTTCTTGAAACTTCCTGCTACTTGAAATTCTTGAACCTTCCAGCTACTTGAACTTCGTGAACTTCTTAAACCTTCCACCTAAGTAAACTTCTTGAACTTCTTGAACCTTCCTGCTACTTGAACTTCTTGAAACTTCCTTCTACTTGAACTTCTTGAACTTCTTGAACCTTCCTGCTACTTGAACTTCTTGAACTTCTTGAACCTTCCTGCTACGTGAACTACTTGAACTTCTTGAACCTTCCTGCTACTTGAACTTCTTGAACTTCTTGAACCTTCCTGCTACTTGAACTTCTTGAACCTTCCTGCTTCTTGAACTTCTTGAAACTTCCTGCTACATGAACTTCTTGAACTTCTTGAACCTTCCTGCAACTTTAAGTTCTTGAACCTTCCTGCTACTTGAACTTCTTGAACTTCTTGAACCTTCCTGCTACTTGAACCTTCCTGCTACTTGAACTTCTTGAACTTCCTAAACCTTCCTGCTACTTGAACTTCTTGAACCTTCCTGCTACTTGAACTTTTCGAACTTCTTGAACCTTCCAGCTACGTGAACTTCTTGAACTTCTTGAACCTTCCTGCTACTTGAACTTCTTGAACCTTCCTTCTACTTGAACTTCTTGAACTTCTTGAACCTTCCTGCTACTTGAACTTCTTAAACTTCTTGAACCTTCCTGCTACTTGAACTACTTGAACTTCTTGAACCTTCCTGCTACCTAAACTTCTTGAACTTCTTGAACCTTCCTGCTACTTGACCTTCTTGAACCTTCCTGCTTCTTGAACTTCTTGAAACTTCCTGCTACTTGAACTACTTGAACTTCTTAAACCTTCCTGCTACTTAAACTTCTTGAACTTCTTTAACCTTCCTGCTACTTGACCTTCTTGAACCTTCCTGCTTCTTGAACTTCTTGAAACTTCCTGCTACATGAAGTTCTTGAACTTCTTGAACCTTCCTGCTACTTGAACTTCTTGAACTTCTTGAACCTTCCTGCTACTTGAACTTCTTGAACCTTCCTGCTACTTGAACTTCTTGAACTTTTTGAACCTTCCTGCTACTTGAACTTCTTGAACTTCTTGAACCTTCCTGCTACTTGAACTTTTCGAACTTCTTGAACCTTCCAGCTACGTGAACTTCTTGAACTTCTTGAACCTTCCTGCTACTTGAACTTCTTGAACCTTCCTTCTACTTGAACTTCTTGAACTTCTTGAACCTTCCTGCTACTTGAACTTCTTGAACTTCTTGAACCTTCCTGCTACTTGAACTACTTGAACTTCTTGAACCTTCCTGCTACTTAAACTTCTTGAACTTCTTGAACCTTCCTGCTACTTGACCTTCTTGAACCTTCCTGCTTCTTGAACTTCTTGAAACTTCCTGCTACTTGAACTACTTGAACTTCTTAAACCTTCCTGCTACTTAAACTTCTTGAACTTCTTTAACCTTCCTGCTACTTGACCTTCTTGAACCTTCCTGCTTCTTGAACTTCTTGAAACTTCCTGCTACATGAAGTTCTTGAACTTCTTGAACCTTCCTGCTACTTGAACTTCTTGAACTTCTTGAACCTTCCTGCTACTTGAACTTCTTGAACCTTCCTGCTACTTGAACTTCTTGAACTTTTTGAACCTTCCTGCTACTTGAACTTCTTGAACGTCTTGAACCTTCCTGCCACTTGAACTTCTTGAACTTCTTGAACCTACCTGCTACTTGAACTTCTTGAACCTTCCTGCTACTTGAACTACTTGACCTTCCTGCTACATGAACTTCTTGAACTTCTTGAACCTTCCTGCTACTTGAACTTCTTGAAACTTCCTGCTACTTGAACTTCTTGAACCTTCCTGTTACTTGAACTTCTTGAACCTTCCTGCTACTTGAACTTCTTGAACCTTCCTGCTACTTGAACTTCTTGAACCTTCCTGCTACTTGAACTTCTTGAACGTCTCAACCCTTCATGCTACTTGAACATCTTTAACTTCTTGAACTTTCCTGCTACTTGAACTTCTTGAACGTCTTGAACCTTCCTGCTACTTGAACTTCTTTAACCTTCCTGCTACTTGAACTTCTTGGACCTTCCTGCTACTTGAACTTCTTGAACTTCCTGAACCCTCCTGCTACTTGAACTTCTTGAACCCTCCTGCTACTTGAACTTTTTGAACTTCATGAACCTTCCTGCTACTTGAACTTCTTGAACTTCTTGAACCTTCCTGCTACTTGAACTTCTTGGACCTTCCTGCTACTTGAACTTCTTGAACTTCTTGAACCCTCCTGCTACTTGAACTTCTTGAACCCTCCTGCTACTTGAACTTTTTGAACTTCATGAACCTTCCTGCTACTTGAACTTCTTGAACCTTCCTGCTACTTGAACTTCTTGAGTCTTCCTGCTACTTGAACTTCATGAACTTCTTGAACCTTCCTGCTACTTGAACTTCTTGAACTTCTTGAACCTTTCTGCTACCTGAACTTGTTGAACCTTCCGGTTACTTGAACTTCTTGAACTTCTTAAACCTTCCAGCTACTTGAACTTTTCGAACTTCTTGAACCTTCCTGCTACTTGAACTTCTTGAACCTTCCTGCTACTTGAACTTCTTGAACTTCTTGAACCTTCCTGCTACTTGAAATACTTGAACTTCTTGAAACTTCCTGTTACTTGAACTTCTTGAACTTCTTGAACCTTCCTGCTACTTGAACTTATTTAGCCTTACTGCTACTTGAACTTCTTGAACCTTCCTGCTACTTGAACTTCTTGAACTTCTTGAACCTTCCTGCTACTTGAACTTCTTGAACCTTCCTGCTACTTGAACTTCTTGAACCTTCCTGCTACTTGAACTTCTTGAACTTCTTGAACCTTCCTGCTACTTGAACTTCTTGAACCTTCCTGCTACTTGAACTTCTTGAACTTCTTGAACCTTCCTGCTACTTGAACTTCTTGAACTTCTTGAACCCTCCTGCCTCTTGAACTTCTTGAACTTCTTGAACCTTCCTGCTACTTGAACTTCTTGAAATTCTTGAACCTTTCTGCTACTTGAACTTTTTGAACTTCTTGAACCTTCTTGCTACTTGAACTTTTGGAACTTCTTGAACCTTCCTGCTACTTGAACTTTTTGAACTTCTTGAACCTTCCTGCTACTTGAACTTCTTGAACAACTTGAACCCTCCTGCCACTTGAACTTCTTGAAACTTCCTGCTACTTGAACTTGAACTTCTTGAACCTTCCTGCTTCTTGAACTTCTTGAATTTCTTGAACCTTCCTGCTACTTGAACTTCTTGAACTTCTTGAACCTACCTGCTACTTGAACTTCTTGAACTTCTTGAACCTTCCTGCTACTTGAACTTCTTGAAATTTTGAACCTTCCTGCTACTTGAACTTCTTGAACTTCTTGAACTTTCCTGCTACTTGAACTTCTTGAACCTTCCTGCTACTTGAACTTCTTGAACCTTCCTGCTACTCGAACTTCTTGAACCTTCCTGCTACCTGAACTTCTTGAACCTTCCTGCTACTTGAACTTCTTGAACTTCTTGAACCTTCCTGCTACTTGAACTTCTTGAACGTCGTGAACCTTCCTGCTACTCGAACTTCTTGAACTTCTTGAACCTTATTGCTACTTGAACTTCTTGAACGTCTTGAACCTTCCTGCTACTTGAACTTCTTGAACTTCTTGAACCTTCCTGCTACTTGAACTTCTTGAACTTCTTGAACCTTCCTGCTACTTGAACTTCTTGAACTTCTTGAACCTTCCTGCTACTTGAACTTCTTGAACCTTCCTGCTACTTGAACTTCTTGAACCTTCCTGCTACTTGAACTTCTTGAACCTTCCTGCTGCTTTGACTTCTTGAACCTTCCAGCTACTTGAACTACTTGAACTTCCTGAACCTTCCTGCTGCTTGAACTTCTTGAACCTTCCTGCTACTTGAACTTCTTGAACTTCTTGAACCTTCCTGCTACTTGAACTTCTTGAACCTTCCTCCTACTTGAACTTCTTGAACTTCTTGAACCTTCCTGCTACTTGAACTTCTTGAACCTTCCTGCTACTTGAACTTTTTGAACTTCTCGAACCTTCCTGCTACTTGAAATACTTGAACTTCTTGAAACTTCCTGTTACTTGAACTTCTTGAACTTCTTGAACCTTCCTGCTATTTGAACTTATTTAGCCTTCCGTCTACTTGAACTTCTTGAACCTTCCTGCTACATGAACTTCTTGAACCTTCCTGCTACTTGAATTTTCAGTGGAGAAAAATACAACCAGACCTGTTACCGCTTTTGATGGGTACTTACATCCTCTCCAAATGACCAGTTCCCAAACTATTCACGAAATAAATAACACGCTGTCTCTTACAGCTGCATTTCTCAATAAAGCTTTGAGACAAAATTGTCCCCCAAGCCCAGCGTCGATTTCTTCCACTGTATCAAATATTCAAGTGATTACAGAACAGCTTTTTGCTTTAAATTATCGTATCAGCGCTCATGATTTTACGCCAGTGGTAGCTGCGAGTAACCATCCTTATGCGAAATCCCCTTTAGACACTTTTCTCGTTGGAGACAATAGTCTCACAAAAATCAACAGAGATGACATTGATAGTGCATGCAGGATTCAGACCATAACTTCGGAACGTCTAAATGATCTCTATGATGAGATTGAACGCGCACCTCCTTTCAGGAACTATATAATTAGTTTCAAAGGTTTGAGCCTCTCGTCCCAAAATCTCACGAAATTAAAAAATTTGATCAGGACAAAGAATCTTCTTTCTCGCATTTATGTGGTGAGTGCCTGCAGTGGGCAGCAATTGTACATGGCATCGAGCCTGTGCAGAAAAAATGGTCTTAAACTGATTCCGCTGCAAGCAAATGTAAAAACCGGTCCTGTTGATGAAGCTTACAACAATGTCCGCACTTGGCCCGTTACGCGAGAAGACACGCATCATTTTCTTCAACAAATTGCTCTAAAATCACCTTTGAGACTAACTTCACATTTTATCTCCTGTGTCAGAAACTCCCATGATCTGAATGAAGAAATTGAATACTCTAATGATTATTCAAAACAGCAAAATGAGTTGAATGATTGTTCTAAGTTGACCGCCTATCCACGTGAAACCTCCAGCAGCATAAACCGATGTTTGCCTTCATATAACAAACCCTCTCCTCCCCTCTCCTCCCGATGTTTGCCCTCATATAACAAGCCCTCTCCTGCATCCGCCACAAACAACTGCGGAGTGCCTACAAAAAATAGGTTTTCATTGCTATCCAATGCTGATGAAGAGGATGAAAAGCCCCTCTCAGACACGAGTATAAATCAACATCCAATCACATACTCGGAAGCAGTAAAATCAATAGGAAGAGAGAAATCGCTGCAAAATTGCAGTCGACAATCGATGGAAAATCCACTACCCAACGGTATGCACAATCATCACCAGAAAAATATAATTGACACGAGCATTTCTCAGTTCTCTGCAAATCCCCATACGAGAAATCACCACAGAACAGGAATTCAGAGCCAGAAAAACGTAAATTCCCCGCACCTCTCAGAACCTCTTAATGATGAAAAAAGTGCGAAAAAAAACGTCTCCAGCCGCATTTGTGAACGCATGAATTCCACAATGGATGAATTGAAACGATCATGGAACATAAAACTGATTCCCACCAAAGCCGATGGACACTGCCTCCTCCACGCAGTAGCTCAACTACTTACAAAACAACCAGCATCAAAATGGAATTACAATTCCCTAAAGGCTGCAATCAAAACAGAGAGTAAAGCAAACTACAGCACATATGCTAAGTTTTTTGACAAGAACAGTGGCGACATGCAAAACCTCATAGATAATTACATTAACGAAAAACATTTTGACCAAGCTGCTGTAGACCTTATACCACTAATCATTTCAAATGTGACAGGCCAAAAACTTCTCGTCCTGGATGAAAAAGATCATTGTGTTTTGAAAATATCAGTCGTTCCCATTTCAGAGTTATCAAATAATAACCCTCCACTACTGCTCCATCGTAAAAACGATCACTACAGTGCTCTTGTCACACAAGGCAAAAATCAGACCGGGGTTACCTCATCTTGACAAAGTGCCGCTGCCCAGCCAAATAGTAGACTTTCTTACATAGCAGATGCTGGGCCAAACACCCTGGGCAACTTAGACAAAATCGATAAATCCCCTGAAGATAGTAGAGATAGTAGTAACCTCGCTACCTTTAAAAAGAGTGCTAATATAGGTAAAATCAAAATTAAGCATGTAAATGCTCGAAGCCTGAATGGTAAATTGGATGAAATCAGAGTAATGTTGGTCACTGAAAAAATTGACATTTTGTGTGTCTCAGAAACATGGTTTGATTCACGAACCCAAAGTTCATTTTTTAACATTCCTGATTACGTGTTGTACCGCTACGATGGCGCTAAAACCAGCCGAGGTAGTGGATCTTGTATTTTTGTGAAAGAAATGTACTCAACATCTTCACTACTAGTGAATAAAGTTTGCGAAGGCATTGAAATGATTTGGTTAGAAGTGCAAATAAATAAACACAAATCAATAATCATTGGCAGCCTTTACCGGCACCCATCGTCTCCCCTAAATCGAACACTAGATTTCATTGAGGAAACCTTCAAAGAAATCCTTCAGGCAAAAAGATCATTCTTTGCTTTCGGAGATTTCAATGTTGACCTAACGGATAAAAACAATCAGCTAAGCAAACTATTGTATAAACTAAGCTTATCACAAATGGTCAAAGAACCGACTCGCATCACTAAAATCTCTGCAACTCTCCTCGATCTAGCAATCACAAATAATCCCACCGCAATACTTAGTACAGTAATATCACCTTCTATTTCCGATCACCACTCTATAGAATGTGAAATTAATATTGCGAAGGAAAGACAAAAATACCGCTTAATGACCTATCGCTCGAAAAGGCACTATTCAGCAGAACTATTTCAAGAAAAACTACTCGATAGGTCTACCGAATTCCAGAAAATGATGCAATCTGACGATGTTGATATACAAGTGTCAATTTTCAACGAGAACTTCACAGCAGCTCTCGACGAATGTGCACCTTACGTCACCAAAAAAACCAAGCCAAAACGAACTGTTTGGATCACTGACGAAGTTAAAGAGATGAGCAGAATAAAGAAAGCTAACTTGCGAGAGTACAAAAACAATAGATCAAACAGTACCTTATACAAGAGATATAAAGAACATGAAAAAATTCTTCGAAAGAAAATCACTGAAGCGAAACAAACTCACTTCCACCAGGCACTGATAACGGCTAAAAATAACCCGAAGCGAACTTGGGAAATCATTAGTGAGGTAGCCCCATATAAAAATTTAGATCGCATAAGTAATTTTGAAAATCCCTTGGCAACAGCCACGGATTTCAACACATTCTTTTCAAAAGTAGGGGCTCAAGTTTTTCAGTGAGGTGTGTACCAATCCAGATGAAACGACAATTGAAAATTCATGCCCCACTGCACCCTCGAGGACTGATGTCAAGTGGAGACCACGCCCTGTCGATTTACCAGAGTTACGAAACATCTTATACTCACTAAAAAACACAAAGGCAGTTGGACATGATGGTATCAGTCTTCAATATATCAAAGATAGTTTCCCTGTTACAGCACCATGGATTCGTCTGATAATTAATACATCAATAGTAACCAATACGTTTCCAAACCAATGGAAACACTCCATTATTAGACCGTTGCACAAAAGTGGTGACCTAAATACAGCATCAAACTACAGGCCCATCAGTCTTTTGCCTGTCATGTCCAAACTACTGGAGAAAGTGGTGACAAATCAACTGTCATTTCACCTGGACGAGTCAAATTTACTCCACCAAAATCAATATGCCTATAGAAGAAATACTAGCACTCAAGACGCTCTGCTCAATATATCTGAAAAAATATACAGTGACATCGATCAAAAGAATGTAACACTCTTGCTACTACTCGATCTCTCTAAGGCGTTCGATAGCGTCCAACATGAAAGACTTCTACGTAAAATACTGAACTTGGGAATAGACACGCAATGGTTTGAAAGTTACTTGTCAAATCGATCTCATGCAGTCCGCATAGAAAACAAATTGTCCCCATTCATTCAAAACAATTTTGGTGTTCCCCAAGGATCCATTCTTGGTCCGCTACTGTTTTCTATTTTCATTAATGATTTCCCTCCAATGCCTTCTAACACACGGATCTCTATGTATGCAGATGATGTTCAAATTGCAATAACAAGTTCTGTATCGGAAATACCACAGACGCAAATTAAAGCCGAAACTTTACTGACTAGCCTGAAATCATGGTACGACCGAAATGGTCTCAAATTAAATGCTAACAAAACACAATGCATCATTTTTGGATCCAAAGATGCAATCAAAAAAACTTCAGATCTTACTCTTGCAGTTGGAAATGATAAAATTGATGCATCAGAAAAAGTTAAAAATCTAGGTATCTGGTTCGATAGAAATATGTCCTTCAAATCTCACGTTGAGACTACTTGCAACAAAATCTACGGAACTTTAATGTTTTTTCATCGAATAAAAAGTATGCTAGACGAAAAATCCAGATTATTAGCCATTCAATCCCTTGTGTTATCGCGCATTGACTACTGCAGCCTAGTATGGGGAGACTTACCTCAATACCTTCAAAGGGACTTACAAAAATGCATGAATTTTGCAGCCAAGGTGGTATGCAACGGTAATTTCAAAAGACGTGATCACGTAACCCCTCTCCTCAATAAACTCGGCTGGATCCCTATCCAAGAAAGGCTCCTCATGCAGAAGGCCCAATACGTATTCTCCTCGTTATATCTTCCTCAGAGCAATGCTGAGATAGTGCGTTTCCATCCACCCACTGTAACCAATCAAAAACCGAACAGAAACAATAATGTCTTAGTCAACTATCGTTCATCTCACTTAGGGCAGAAGGCTCTGTCCATATCAGGCGCCTTACTGTGGAACAAACTTCCCCTGAGTATTAAAGTCCCTCAAAGACCGAGAGAATTTAAAGCCAAAATAACTCGTCATCTTGTGTCTCAATAATAATCCTTAGTTACAGAACATACTGAATGAGTACTGACGAATCTCATTTACCTGGTATCTCCATTGCTGAACAATCTCCCTCGCTCATTGTGTTATAATTCAAGACATCAAACAACAGTTTTGAAGTATGCGTAGGTATTATGATTTGACCGCCTATACGTTGTCATTTGCAAACATGCTTACTTGTATATGTGTGTACGTATATAGGTGTATGTGCGCATATGGGTGTGTATATGTGCACGTACAACTGTGTGCACTAGAGTAGATGAACCAGTCGAAGGTGCATTTTATGTCATTCCTCTCCGTTTCTGTGCAAGCATCAAACTAGACCGTCATGGTACCTATGTGTGTGTGTGTTGATCAATTACAGACATTCTGCACCATATTACAAAGATAATGTATTTTTTCTAATATGAAATTGTAAAGCATCCATGTAGAAAAAAATAAATTCGTTGTGTGATCATCCATTTATACTGCAGTAATATACTTATTCGGCCTATAGTTATATGCTTATAATAATGTGATACCTATGTTTGTTTATCAATTGACGACAATTTGCGCCATATTTCAAAGATAATGTGATTTTTTTTTTCTAATATGAAACCATTATAGGACATTAAGGTTTTCTTTCTTATTCACGTCCCACAATCGTTTTCATGTTTCTGACTTAAGTAGACTGTTTTGTGCCACTATTTTTAGTACGAAATTTTATAAAATTCATGCTATAATAAAAGATATTTTCTCCGTTTCCCTCGATTGGAATTCTGATTTATACTGACTAGTTTACGCTGATATTTGCGCACATGCTTACTTGTGTAAATGTGTACGTGTCCACGCTATGCGTATGACACTCTGTAGAATGCGTATGTATTGCCTCGATGTATAGAAATGCATTTGCGTATGCTTACGAGTCAGGTGTAAATATGTGCGTGGGTATATGTGTGCATGTGTATGTGTAAATATTTACATGTATACGTGCATATATGTGTGTACTAGACTGACAACTAGCATTTTACTAGAGATAATGGTCTTTTTTTCAGTGCACTCTCAACTTGTAACATTACCTAACTCGTCATATCTTTAGTATTGTAAAGCATTCATGTAAAAACTATACATTTGTTGTGCGATCATCCATTTATATTTAAATAAAATGCTTGTTAACTAATGACCGTTATGTTAAAATTGTTGAATCAGAAATGCAAAACCTATAATCTTCTTGATCCTCTTGCTTATATGTACACACGTGTGTGTCCATGTTAACGAAACCGGTGTTTTTCGTAACCTAGGCACACACATGGCCGTAAAACGCGTGTATATATATGTGTGTGTGTGTGTATGTGTGTGAGTGTGTGTATGGATATATACACACATGCATACGTATATGTACATATGTGTGTATGTGGGTATATATTTATATATATTTTTCTTTTTTTTATGCTTCCTCAAAATGACACTTGTAAACATTGACCGAAACAAGCGATTTCATATATTATTTCCTGGCGTCAAGAATTGCGAAGTCTTATGTCATGTACATGTAAACTGTCAAAAGTGTTTTCACCCCACAATGAAAATGCATCGTCCATGAAATTGTGTTATCTCTTACAATTTTCATTACATGTATTATCAGATGTAGATTAAGCTAGATTAGGAGTTCATTGCCCTCAATCATTTCTTTTGACTAGTGACACGAGTTTTTCAATACTCGTGTGTGTGTGTATCATCTAAGTGTATTAATTTTAAGATATTTTAAAAACCAATGATGGTACTTTTGTACCATCTCTATTGGAAATAAACCATTTTTTTTTTCTTTTTTATGTGTACATATATGTGTATATATTTACATGTATGTGTGCACATATGTGTGTACTAAACTGACAACTAGCATTTTACTAGAGATAATGGTCATTTTCTGTTCACTCTCAACTTGTAACATTACCTAACTCGTCATCTCTTTATTATTGAAAAGCATTCATGTACCAACTATACATTTGTTGTACGATCATCCATTTATATTTAAATAAAATGCTTATTAACTAACGACCGTTATGTTAAAATTGTTGAATTAGAAATACAAAACTTATAATCTTCTTGGTCCTCATGCTTATGCGTACATATATATATATATATATATCTGTATGTGTGTGTGTATGTATGTATGTATGTATATATGTATGTACGTATATATATGTATATGGATTTGTATTTATATATATATATATATTTTTTTTTTTTCTTCATGCTTCCTTAAAATGACACTTTTGAACATTTGCCGAAACAAGCGATTCATATATTATTTCCTGGCATCAATAATTGCGAAGTTTTATGTCATGTACATGTAAACTGTCAAAAGTTTTTTCACCCCACAATGAAAATGCATCGTCCATGAATTTGCGTTATCTCTTATAATTATCATTACATGTATTGTCAAATGTAGATTAAGCAAGATTAGGAGTACATCGCCCTCAATCATTTATTTTCGACTAGTGACACGAGTTTTTCAATACTCGTGTGTGTGTATCATCTACGTGTATTAATTTTAAGATATTTAAAAACCAATGATTGTAATATTGTACAATCTCTATTGGAAATAAAGTTTTTTCTTTTCTTTCTTTCTTTCTTTCTTGAACCTTCCTGCTACTTGAACTTCTTGAACTTCTTGAACCTTCCTACTACTTGAACTTCTTGAACTTCTTGAACCTTCCTGCTACTTGACCTTCTTGAACCTTCCTGCTACTTGAACTTCTTGAACTTCTTGAACCTTCTTGCTACTTGAACTTTTGGAACTTCTTGAACCTTCCTGCTACATGAACTTTTTGAACTTCTTGAAACTTCCTGCTACTTGAACTTCTTGAACTTCTTGAACCCTCCTGCTACTTGAACTTCTTGCAACTTCCTGCTACTTGAACTTGAACTTCTTGAACCTTCCTGCTACTTGAACTTCTTGAACTTCTTGAACCTTCCTGCTACTTGAACTTCTTGAACTTCTTGAACCTTCCTGCTACTTGAACTTCTTGAACTTCTTGAACCTTCCTGCTACTTGACCTTCTTGAACTTTTTGAACCTTCCTGCTACTTGAACTAATCGAACTTCTTGAACCTTCGTGCTACTTGAACTTCTTGAACCTTCATGCTACTTGAACTTCTTGAACCTTCTTGCTACTTGAACTTCTTGAACCTTCCTGCTACTTGAACTTCTTGAACCTTCCTGCTACTTGAACTTCTTGAACCTTCTTGCTACTTGAACTTCTTGAACCTCCCTGCTACTTGAACTTCTTGAACCTTCCTGCTACTGGAACTTCCTGAACCTTCCCGCTACTTGAACTTCTTGAACCTTCCTGCTACTTGAACTTCTTGAACGTCTTGAACCTTCCTGCTACTTGAACTTCTTGAACTTCTTGAACCTTATTGCTTCTTGAACTTCTTGAACGTCTTGAACCTCCCTGCTACTTGAACTTCTTGAACTTCTTGAACCTTATTGCTACTTGAACTTCTTGAACGTCTTGAACCTTCCTGCTACTTGAACTTCTTGAACCTTCCTGCTACTTGAACTTTTTGAACTTCTTGAACATTCCTGCTACTTGAACTTCTTGAACTTCTCGACATTTCCTGCTACTTGAACTTCTTGAACCTTCCTGCTACTTGAACTTCTTGAACCTTCCTGCTACTTGAACTTCTTGAACTTCTTGAACCTTCCTGCTACTTGAACTTCTTGAACTTCTTGAACCTTTCTGCAACTTGAACTTCTTGAACCTTCTTGCTACTTGAACTTCTTGAACTTTTTTAACCTTCCTGCTACTTGAACTTCTTGAACGTCTTGAACCTTCCTGCTACTCGAACTTCTTGAACTTCTTGAACCTTCCTGCTACTTGAACATCTTGAACTTTTTGAACCTTCCTGCTACTTGAACTTCTTGAACTTCTTCAACCTTCCTGCTACTTGAACTTCTTGAACTTCTTGAACCTTAGTGCTACTTGAACTTCTTGAAATTCTTGAACCTTCCATTTACTTGAACTTCTTGAACTTCTTGAACCTTCCTGCTACTTGAACTTTTTTAACCTTCCTGCTACTTGAACTTCTTGAACCTTCCTGCTACTTGAACTTCTTGACCCTTCCTGCAACTTGAACTTCTTGAACATTCCTGCTACTCGAACTTCTTGAACTTCTTGAACCTTCCTTCTACCTGAACTTCTTGAACCTTCCTGCTACTTGAACTTCTTGAACTTCTTGACCCTTCCTGCTACTTGAACTTCTTGAACTTCTTGAACCCTCATGCTACTTGAGCTTCTTGAACTTCTTGAACCTTCCTGCTACTTGAGCTTCTTGAACATCTTGAACCTTCCTGCTACTTGAACTTCTTAAACTTCTTGGACCTTCCTGCTACTTGAACTTCTTGAACTTCTTGAACATTTCTGCTCCATGAACTTCTTGAACTTCTTGAACCTTCTGGCTATTTGAACTTCTTGAACTTCTTGAACCTTCCTGCTACTTGAACTTTTTGAACTTCTTGAACCTTTCTGCTACTTGAACTTTTTGGACCTTCCTGCTACTTGAACTGCTTGAACCTTCCTGCCACTTGAACTTCTTGAACCTTCCTGCTACTTGAACTTCTTGAACCTTCCTGCTACTTGAACTTCTCGAGCTTTCCTGCTACTTGAACTTCTTAAACCTTACTGCTTCTTGAACTTCTTGAACTTCTTGAACCATCCTGCTAAATGAACTTTTTGAACTTCTTGAACCTTCCTGCTACTTGAACTTCTTGAACTTCTTGAACCTTCCTACTACTTGAACTTCTTGAACTTCTTGCACTATCCTGCTACTCGAACTTCTTGAACTTCTTGAACTTATTGAACCTTCCTGCTACTTGAACTTCTTGAACCTTCTTGCTAATTGAACTTCTTGAACCTTCCTGCTACTTGAACTTCTTGAACCTTCCTGCTACTTGAACTTCTTGAACTTCTTGAACCTTTCTGCTACTTGAACTTCCTGAACCTTCCTGCTACTTGAACTACTTGAACTTCCTGAGCCTTCCTGCTACTTGAACTTCTTGAACTTCTTGAACCTTCCTGCTACTTGAACTTCTTGAACCTTCCTGCTACTTGAACTTCTTGAACTTCTTGAACCTTCCTGTTACTTGAACTACTTAAACTTCTTGAACCTTCCTGCTACTTGAACTTCTTGAACCTTCCTGCTACGTGAACTTCATGAACCTTCCTGCTACTTGAACTTCTTGAACTTCTTGAACCTTCCTGCTACTTGATCTTCTTGAACCTTCATGCTACTTGAACTTCTTGAACCTTATTGCTACTTGAACTTCTTGAACCTTCCTGCTACTTGAAATACTTGAACTTCTTGAACCTTCCTGCTACTCGAACTTCTTGAAACTTCCTGCTACTTGAACTTCTTGAACTTCTATAACCTTCCTGTTACTTGAACTTCTTGAACCTTCCTGCTACTTGAACTTCTTGAACTTCTCGAACCTTCCTGCTACTTGAACTTCTTGAACTTCTTGAACCTTCCTGCTACTTGAAATTCTTGAACCTTCCTGCTACTTGAACTTCTTGAACCTTCCTGGAACTTGAACTTCTTGAACTTCTTGAACCTTTCTGCTACTTGAACTTCTTGAACCTTCCTGCTACTTGAACTTCTTGAACTTCTTGAACCTTCCTGCTACTTGAACTTCTTGAACTTCTTTTACCTTCCTGCTACTTAAACTTCTCGAACCTTCCTGCTACTTGAACTTCTTGAACTTCTTGAACCTTCCTGCTACTTGAACTTCTTGAACTTCTTGAACCTTCCTGCTACTTGAACTTGTTGAACTTCTTGAACCTTCCTGCTACTTGAACTTCTTGAACCTTCCTGCTACTTGAACTTCTTGAACTTCTAGAACCTTCCTACTACTTGAACTTCTTGAACTTCTTGAACCTTCCTGCTACTTGAACTACTTGAACTTCTTGAACCTTCCTGCTACTTGAACTTCTTGAACTTCTTGAACCTTCCTGCTACTTGAACTTCTTGAACCTTCATGCTACTTGAACTTCTTGAACTTCTTGAACCTTCCTGCTACTCGAACTTGAACTTCTTGAACCTTCCTGCTACTTGAACTTCTTGAACCTTCCTGCTTCTTGAACTTCTTGAACTTCTTGAACCTTCCTGCTACTTGAACTTCTTGAACTTCTTGAACCTTCCTGCTACTCGAACTTCTTGAACTTCTTGAACCTTCCTTCTACTTGAACTTCTTGAACCTTCCTGCTACTTGAACTTCTTGAACTTCATGAACCTTCCTGCTACTTGAACTTCTTGAACTTCTTGAACCTTCCTGCTACTTGAACTTCTTGAACCTTCCTGCTACTTTAACTTCTTGAACTTCTTGAACCTTCCTGCTACTTGAACTTCTTGAACGTCTTGAACCTTCATGCTACCTGAACTTCTTGAACTTGTTGAACCTTCCTGCTACTTGAACTTCTTGAACTTCTTGAACCTTCCTGCTATTTGAACTTCTTGAACCTTCCTGCTACCTGAACTTCTTGAACATTCCTGCTACTTGAACTTCTTGAACTTCTTGAACGTTTCTGCTACTTGAACTTCTTGAACCTTCCTGCTACTTGAACTTCTTGAACTTCTTGAACCTTCCTGCTACTTGAACTTCCTGAACGTCTTGAACCTTCCTGCTACTTGAACTTATTGAACTTCCTGAACCTTCCTGCTACTTGAACTTTTTGAACCTTCCTGCTACTTGAACTTCTTGAACCTCTTGAATCTTCCTGCTACTTGAACTTCTTGAACCTTCCTGCCACTTGAACTTCTTGAACCTTCCTGCAACTTGAACTTCTTGAAACTTCCTGCTACTTGAAATTCTTGAACCTTCCAGCTACTTGAACTTCGTGAACTTCTTGAACCTTCCACCTACGTGAACTTCTTGAACTTCTTGAACCTTCCTGCTACTTGAACTTCTTGAAACTTCCTTCTACTTGAACTTCTTGAACTTCTTGAACCTTCCTGCTACTTGAACTTCTTGAACTTTTTGAACCTTCCTGTTACTTGAACTACTTGAACTTCTTGAACCTTCCTGCTACTTGAACTTCTTGAACTTCTTGAACGTTCCTGCTACTTGAACTTCTTGAACCTTCCTGCTTCTTGAATTTCTTGAAACTTCCTGCTACATGAACTTCTTGAACTTCTTGAACCTTCCTGCAACTTTAAGTTCTTGAACCTTCCTGCTACTTGAACTTCTTGAACTTCTTGAACCTTCCTGCTACTTGAACCTTCCTGCTACTTGAACTTCTTGAACTTCCTAAACCTTCCTGCTACTTGAACTTCTTGAACCTTCCTGCTACTTGAACTTTTCGAACTTCTTGAACCTTCCAGCTACGCGAACTTCTTGAACTTCTTGAACCTTCCTGCTACTTGAACTTCTTTAACCTTCCTTCTACTTGAACTTCTTGAACTTCTTGAACCTTCCTGCTACTTGAACTTCTTGAACTTCTTGAACCTTCCTGCTACTTGAACTACTTGAACTTCTTGAACCTTCCTGCTACTTGAACTTCTCGAACTTCTTGAACCTTCCTGCTACTTGAACTTCTTGAACCTTCCTGCTTCTTGAACTTCTTGAAACTTCCTGCTACATGAAGTTCTTGAACTTCTTGAACCTTCCTGCAACTTGAAGTTCTTGAACCTTCCTGCTACTTGAACTTCTTGAACTTCTTGAACCTTCCTGCTACTTGAACTTCTTGAACCTTCCTGCTACTTGAACTTCTTGAACTTCTTGAACCTTCCTGCTACTTGAACTTCTTGAACCTTCATGCTACTTGAACTTCTTGAACTTCTTGAACCTTCCTGCTACTTGAACTTCTTGAACTTCTTGACCCTTCCTGCTACTTGAACTTCTTGAACTTCTTGAACCCTCATGCTACTTGAACTTCTTGAACTTCTTGAACCTTCCTGCTACTTGAACTTCTTAAACTTCTTGGACCTTCCTGCTACTTGAACTTCTTGAACTTCTTAAACATTTCTCCTACATGAACTTCTTGAACTTCTTGAACCTTCTTGCTATTTGAACTTCTTGAACTTCTTGAACCTTCCTGCTACTTGAACTTTTTGAACTTCTTGAACCTTCCTGCTACTTGAACTTTTTGAACCTTCCTGCTACTTGAAATGCTTGAACCTTCCTGCCACTTGAACTTCTTGAACATTCCTGCTACTTGAACTTCTTGAACCTTCCTGCTACTTGAACTTCTTGAACTTTCCTGCTACTTGAACTTCTTGAACCTTACTGCTTCTTGAACTTCTTGAACTTCTTGAACCTTCCTGCTAAATAAACTTCTTGAACTTCTTGAACCTTCCTGCTACTTGAACTTCTTGAACTTCTTGAACCTTCCTTCTACTTGAACTTCTTGAACTTCTTGCACTTTCCTGCTACTTGAACTTCTAGAACCTTCCTGCAACTTGAACTTCTTGAACCTTCCTGCTACTTAACTTCTTGAACTTCTTGAACCTTCCTGCAACTTGAACTTCCTAAACCTTCCTGCTACTGGAACTTCTTGAACTTCTTGAACTTATTGAACCTTCCTGCTACTTGAACTTCTTGAACCTTCTTGCTAATTGAACTTCTTGAACCTTCCTGCTACTTGAACTTCTTGAACCTTCCTGCTACTTGAACTTCTTGAACCTTCCTGCTACTTGAACTTCTTGAACTTCTTGAACCTTCCTGCTACTTGAACTACTTAAACTTCTTGAACCTTCCTGCTACTTGAACTTCTCGAACCTTCCTGCCACGTGAACTTCTTGAACCTTCCTGCTACTTGAACTTCTTGAACTTCTTGAACCTTCCTGCTACTTGAACTTCTTGAACCTTCATGCTACTTGAACTTCTTGAACCTTATTGCTACTTGAACTTCTTGAACCTTCCTGCTACTTGAACTACTTGAACTTCTTGAACCTTCCTGCTACTCGAACTTCTTGAACCTTCCTGCTACTTGAACTTCTTGAACTTCTAGAACCTTCCTGCTACTTGAATTTCTTGAACCTTCCTTCTACTTGAACTTCTTGAACTTCTCGAACCTTCCTGCTACTTGAACTTTTTGAACTTCTTGAACCTACCTGCTACTTGAAATTCTTGAACCTTCTTGCTACTTGAACTTCTTGAACCTTCCTGGAACTTGAACTTCTTGAACTTCTTGAACCTTTCTGCTACTTGAACTTCTTGAACCTTCCTGCTACTTGAACTTCTTGAACTTCTTGAACCTTCCCGCTACTTGAACTCCTAGAACTTCTTTCCCCTTCCTGCTACTTAAACTTTTTGAACCCTCCTGCTACTTGAACTTCTTGAACTTCTTGAACCTCCCTGCTACTTGAACTTCTTGAACTTCTTGAACCTTCCTGCTACTTGAACTTCTTGAACCTTCCTGCTACTTGAACTTCTTGAACTTCTTGAACCTTCCTGCTACTTGAACTTCTTGAACCTTCCTGCTACTTGAACTTCTTGAACTTCTAGAACCTTCCGGCTACTTGAACTTCTTGAACTTCTTGAACCTTCCTGCTACTTGAACTACTTGAACTTCTTGAACCTTCCTGCTACTTGAACTTCTTGAACTTCTTGAACCTTCCTGCTACTTGAACTTCTTGAACCTTCCTGCTACTTGAACTTCTTGAACTTCTTGTATCTTCCTGCTACTTGAACTTGAACTTCTTGAACCTTCCTGCTACTTGAACTTCTTGAACCTTCCTGCTACTTGAACTTCTTGAACTTCTTGAACCTTCCTGCTACTTGAACTTCTTGAACTTCTTGAACCTTCCTGCTACTTGAACTTCTTGAACTTCTTGAACCTTCCTTCTACTTGAACTTCTTGGACTTCTTGAACTTTCCTGCTACTTGAACTTCTTGAACTTCATGAACCTTCCTGCTACTTGAACTTCTTGAACTTCTTGAACCTTTCTGCTACTTGAACTTCTTGAACCTTCCTGCTACTTGAACTTCTTGAACTTCTTGAACCTTCCTGCTACTTGAACTTTTTGAACGTCTTGAACCTTCATGCTACCTGAACTTCTTGAACTTGTTGAACCTTCCTGCTACTTGAACTTCTTGAACTTCTTGAACCTTCCTGCTATTTGAACTTCTTGAACCTTCCTGCTACTTGAACTTCTTGAACCTTGCTGCTACTTGAACTTCTTGAACTTCTTGATCCTTCCTGCTCCATGAACTTCTTGAACTTCTTGAACCTTCTGGCTATTTGAACTTCTTGAACTTCTTGAACCTTCCTGCTACTTGAACTTTTTGAACTTCTTGAACCTTTCTGCTACTTGAACTTTTTGAACCTTCCTGCTACTTGAACTGCTTGAACCTTCCTGCCACTTGAACTTATTGAACCTTCCTGCTACTTGAACTTCTTGAACCTTCCTGCTACTTGAACTTCTCGAGCTTTCCTGCTACTTGAACTTCTTAAACCTTACTGCTTCTTGAACTTCTTGAACTTCTTGAACCATCCTGCTAAATGAACTTTTTGAACTTCTTGAACCTTCCTGCTACTTGAACTTCTTGAACTTCTTGAACCTTCCTACTACTTGAACTTCTTGAACTTCTTGCACTATCCTGCTACTCGAACTTCTTGAACTTCTTGAACTTATTGAACCTTCCTGCTACTTGAACTTCTTGAACCTTCTTGCTAATTGAACTTCTTGAACCTTCCTGCTACTTGAACTTCTTGAACCTTCCTGCTACTTGAACTTCTTGAACTTCTTGAACCTTTCTGCTACTTGAACTTCCTGAACCTTCCTGCTACTTGAACTACTTGAACTTCCTGAGCCTTCCTGCTACTTGAACTTCTTGAACTTCTTGAACCTTCCTGCTACTTGAACTTCTTGAACCTTCCTGCTACTTGAACTTCTTGAACTTCTTGAACCTTCCTGTTACTTGAACTACTTAAACTTCTTGAACCTTCCTGCTACTTGAACTTCTTGAACCTTCCTGCTACGTGAACTTCATGAACCTTCCTGCTACTTGAACTTCTTGAACTTCTTGAACCTTCCTGCTACTTGATCTTCTTGAACCTTCATGCTACTTGAACTTCTTGAACCTTATTGCTACTTGAACTTCTTGAACCTTCCTGCTACTTGAAATACTTGAACTTCTTGAACCTTCCTGCTACTCGAACTTCTTGAAACTTCCTGCTACTTGAACTTCTTGAACTTCTATAACCTTCCTGTTACTTGAACTTCTTGAACCTTCCTGCTACTTGAACTTCTTGAACTTCTCGAACCTTCCTGCTACTTGAACTTCTTGAACTTCTTGAACCTTCCTGCTACTTGAAATTCTTGAACCTTCCTGCTACTTGAACTTCTTGAACCTTCCTGGAACTTGAACTTCTTGAACTTCTTGAACCTTTCTGCTACTTGAACTTCTTGAACCTTCCTGCTACTTGAACTTCTTGAACTTCTTGAACCTTCCTGCTACTTGAACTTCTTGAACTTCTTTTACCTTCCTGCTACTTAAACTTCTCGAACCTTCCTGCTACTTGAACTTCTTGAACTTCTTGAACCTTCCTGCTACTTGAACTTCTTGAACTTCTTGAACCTTCCTGCTACTTGAACTTGTTGAACTTCTTGAACCTTCCTGCTACTTGAACTTCTTGAACCTTCCTGCTACTTGAACTTCTTGAACTTCTAGAACCTTCCTACTACTTGAACTTCTTGAACTTCTTGAACCTTCCTGCTACTTGAACTACTTGAACTTCTTGAACCTTCCTGCTACTTGAACTTCTTGAACTTCTTGAACCTTCCTGCTACTTGAACTTCTTGCACCTTCATGCTACTTGAACTTCTTGAACTTCTTGAACCTTCCTGCTACTCGAACTTGAACTTCTTGAACCTTCCTGCTACTTGAACTTCTTGAACCTTCCTGCTTCTTGAACTTCTTGAACTTCTTGAACCTTCCTGCTACTTGAACTTCTTGAACTTCTTGAACCTTCCTGCTACTTGAACTTCTTGAACTTCTTGAACCTTCCTTCTACTTGAACTTCTTGAACCTTCCTGCTACTTGAACTTCTTGAACTTCATGAACCTTCCTGCTACTTGAACTTCTTGAACTTCTTGAACCTTCCTGCTACTTGAACTTCTTGAACCTTCCTGCTACTTTAACTTCTTGAACTTCTTGAACCTTCCTGCTACTTGAACTTCTTGAACGTCTTGAACCTTCATGCTACCTGAACTTCTTGAACTTGTTGAACCTTCCTGCTACTTGAACTTCTTGAACTTCTTGAACCTTCCTGCTATTTGAACTTCTTGAACCTTCCTGCTACCTGAACTTCTTGAACATTCCTGCTACTTGAACTTCTTGAACTTCTTGAACGTTTCTGCTACTTGAACTTCTTGAACCTTCCTGCTACTTGAACTTCTTGAACTTCTTGAACCTTCCTGCTACTTGAACTTCCTGAACGTCTTGAACCTTCCTGCTACTTGAACTTATTGAACTTCCTGAACCTTCCTGCTACTTGAACTTTTTGAACCTTCCTGCTACTTGAACTTCTTGAACCTCTTGAATCTTCCTGCTACTTGAACTTCTTGAACCTTCCTGCCACTTGAACTTCTTGAACCTTCCTGCAACTTGAACTTCTTGAAACTTCCTGCTACTTGAAATTCTTGAACCTTCCAGCTACTTGAACTTCGTGAACTTCTTGAACCTTCCACCTACGTGAACTTCTTGAACTTCTTGAACCTTCCTGCTACTTGAACTTCTTGAAACTTCCTTCTACTTGAACTTCTTGAACTTCTTGAACCTTCCTGCTACTTGAACTTCTTGAACTATTTGAACCTTCCTGTTACTTGAACTACTTGAACTTCTTGAACCTTCCTGCTACTTGAACTTCTTGAACTTCTTGAACGTTCCTGCTACTTGAACTTCTTGAACCTTCCTGCTTCTTGAATTTCTTGAAACTTCCTGCTACATGAACTTCTTGAACTTCTTGAACCTTCCTGCAACTTTAAGTTCTTGAACCTTCCTGCTACTTGAACTTCTTGAACTTCTTGAACCTTCCTGCTACTTGAACCTTCCTGCTACTTGAACTTCTTGAACTTCCTAAACCTTCCTGCTACTTGAACTTCTTGAACCTTCCTGCTACTTGAACTTTTCGAACTTCTTGAACCTTCCAGCTACGCGAACTTCTTGAACTTCTTGAACCTTCCTGCTACTTGAACTTCTTTAACCTTCCTTCTACTTGAACTTCTTGAACTTCTTGAACCTTCCTGCTACTTGAACTTCTTGAACTTCTTGAACCTTCCTGCTACTTGAACTACTTGAACTTCTTGAACCTTCCTGCTACTTGAACTTCTCGAACTTCTTGAACCTTCCTGCTACTTGAACTTCTTGAACCTTCCTGCTTCTTGAACTTCTTGAAACTTCCTGCTACATGAAGTTCTTGAACTTCTTGAACCTTCCTGCAACTTGAAGTTCTTGAACCTTCCTGCTACTTGAACTTCTTGAACTTCTTGAACCTTCCTGCTACTTGAACTTCTTGAACCTTCCTGCTACTTGAACTTCTTGAACTTCTTGAACCTTCCTGCTACTTGAACTTCTTGAACCTTCATGCTACTTGAACTTCTTGAACTTCTTGAACCTTCCTGCTACTTGAACTTCTTGAACTTCTTGACCCTTCCTGCTACTTGAACTTCTTGAACTTCTTGAACCCTCATGCTACTTGAACTTCTTGAACTTCTTGAACCTTCCTGCTACTTGAACTTCTTAAACTTCTTGGACCTTCCTGCTACTTGAACTTCTTGAACTTCTTAAACATTTCTCCTACATGAACTTCTTGAACTTCTTGAACCTTCTTGCTATTTGAACTTCTTGAACTTCTTGAACCTTCCTGCTACTTGAACTTTTTGAACTTCTTGAACCTTCCTGCTACTTGAACTTTTTGAACCTTCCTGCTACTTGAAATGCTTGAACCTTCCTGCCACTTGAACTTCTTGAACATTCCTGCTACTTGAACTTCTTGAACCTTCCTGCTACTTGAACTTCTTGAACTTTCCTGCTACTTGAACTTCTTGAACCTTACTGCTTCTTGAACTTCTTGAACTTCTTGAACCTTCCTGCTAAATGAACTTCTTGAACTTCTTGAACCTTCCTGCTACTTGAACTTCTTGAACTTCTTGAACCTTCCTTCTACTTGAACTTCTTGAACTTCTTGCACTTTCCTGCTACTTGAACTTCTAGAACCTTCCTGCAACTTGAACTTCTTGAACCTTCCTGCTACTTAACTTCTTGAACTTCTTGAACCTTCCTGCAACTTGAACTTCCTAAACCTTCCTGCTACTGGAACTTCTTGAACTTCTTGAACTTATTGAACCTTCCTGCTACTTGAACTTCTTGAACCTTCTTGCTAATTGAACTTCTTGAACCTTCCTGCTACTTGAACTTCTTGAACCTTCCTGCTACTTGAACTTCTTGAACCTTCCTGCTACTTGAACTTCTTGAACTTCTTGAACCTTCCTGCTACTTGAACTACTTAAACTTCTTGAACCTTCCTGCTACTTGAACTTCTCGAACCTTCCTGCCACGTGAACTTCTTGAACCTTCCTGCTACTTGAACTTCTTGAACTTCTAGAACCTTCCTGCTACTTGAACTTCTTGAACCTTCATGCTACTTGAACTTCTTGAACCTTATTGCTACTCGAACTTCTTGAACCTTCCTGCTACTTGAACTACTTGAACTTCTTGAACCTTCCTGCTACTCGAACTTCTTGAACCTTCCTGCTACTTGAACTTCTTGAACTTCTAGAACCTTCCTGCTACTTGAATTTCTTGAACCTTCCTTCTACTTGAACTTCTTGAACTTCTCGAACCTTCCTGCTACTTGAACTTTTTGAACTTCTTGAACCTACCTGCTACTTGAAATTCTTGAACCTTCTTGCTACTTGAACTTCTTGAACCTTCCTGGAACTTGAACTTCTTGAACTTCTTGAACCTTTCTGCTACTTGAACTTCTTGAACCTTCCTGCTACTTGAACTTCTTGAACTTCTTGAACCTTCCCGCTACTTGAACTCCTAGAACTTCTTTCCCCTTCCTGCTACTTAAACTTTTTGAACCCTCCTGCTACTTGAACTTCTTGAACTTCTTGAACCTTCCTGCTACTTGAACTTCTTGAACTTCTTGAACCTTCCTGCTACTTGAACTTCTTGAACCTTCCTGCTACTTGAACTTCTTGAACTTCTTGAACCTTCCTGCTACTTGAACTTCTTGAACCTTCCTGCTACTTGAACTTCTTGAACTTCTAGAACCTTCCGGCTACTTGAACTTCTTGAACTTCTTGAACCTTCCTGCTACTTGAACTACTTGAACTTCTTGAACCTTCCTGCTACTTGAACTTCTTGAACTTCTTGAACCTTCCTGCTACTTGAACTTCTTGAACCTTCCTGCTACTTGAACTTCTTGAACTTCTTGAACCTTCCTGCTACTTGAACTTGAACTTCTTGAACCTTCCTGCTACTTGAACTTCTTGAACCTTCCTGCTACTTGAACTTCTTGAACTTCTTGAACCTTCCTGCTACTTGAACTTCTTGAACTTCTTGAACCTTCCTGCTACTTGAACTTCTTGAACTTCTTGAACCTTCCTTCTACTTGAACTTCTTGGACTTCTTGAACTTTCCTGCTACTTGAACTTCTTGAACTTCATGAACCTTCCTGCTACTTGAACTTCTTGAACTTCTTGAACCTTTCTGCTACTTGAACTTCTTGAACCTTCCTGCTACTTGAACTTCTTGAACTTCTTGAACCTTCCTGCTACTTGAACTTTTTGAACGTCTTGAACCTTCATGCTACCTGAACTTCTTGAACTTGTTGAACCTTCCTGCTACTTGAACTTCTTGAACATCTTGAACCTTCCTGCTATTTGAACTTCTTGAACCTTCCTGCTACTTGAACTTCTTGAACCTTGCTGCTACTTGAACTTCTTGAACTTCTTGATCCTTCCTGCTACTTGAACTTCTTGAACTTCTTGAACCTTTCTGCTACTTGAACTTCTTGAACCTTCCTGCTACTTGAACTTCTTGAACTTCGTGAACCTTCCTGCTACTTGAACTTCTTGAACGTCTTGAACCTTCCTGCTACTTGAACTTATTGAACTTCTTGCACCTTCCTGCTACTTGAACTTCTAGAACCTTCCTGCTACTTGAACTTCTTGAACCTTCCTGCTACTCAACTTCTTGAACTTCTTGAACCTTCCTGCAACTTGAACTTCTTAAACCATCCTGCTATTTGAACTTCATGAACTTCTTGAACTTATTGAACCTTCCTGCTACTTGAACTTCTTGAACCTTCTTGCTAATTGAACATCTTGAACCTTCCTGCCACGTGAACTTCTTGAACCTTCCTGCTACTTGAACTTCTTGAACTTCTTGAACCTTTCTGCTACTTGAACTTCCTGAACCTTCCTGCTACTTGAACTACTTGAACTTCCTGAACCTTCCTGCTATCTGAACTTCTTGAACTTCTTGAACCTTCCTGCTACTTGAACTTCTTGAACCTTCCTGCTACTTGAACTTCTTGAACTTCTTGAACCTTCCTGCTACTTGAACTTCTTGAACCTTCCTGCAACTTGATCTTCTTGAACCTTCCTGCTACTTGAACTTCTTGGACTTCTTGTACCTTCCTGATACTTGAACTTCTTGAACCTTCCTGCTACTTGAACTTCTTGACCCTTCCTGCTACTTGAACTTTTCGAACTTCTTGAACCTTCCTGCTACTTAAACTTCTTAAACTTCTTGAACCTTCCTGCTGCTTGAAATACTTGATCTTCTAGAACCCTCCTGCTACTTGAACTTCTTGAACCTTCCTGCCACTTGAACTTCTTGAACTTCTTGAACCTTCCTGCTACTTGAAATTCTTGAACCTTCATGCTGCTTGAACTTCTTGAACTTCTTGAACCTTCCTGCTACTTGAACTTCTTGAACCTTGCTGCCACTTGAACTTCTCGAACTTCTTGAACATTCCTGCTACTTGAAATTCTTGAACCTTCATGCTGCTTGAACTTCTTGAACTTCTTGGACCTTCCTGCTACTTGAACTTCTTGAACTTCTTCACCTTCCTGCTACTTGAACTTCTTGAACTTTCCTTCTACTTGAACTTCTTGTACTTCTTGAACCTTCCTGCTACTTGAACTTCTTGAACTTCTTGAACCTTCCTGCTACTTGAACTACTTGAACTTCTTGAACCTTCCTGCTACTTGAACTTCTTGAACTCCTTGAACTTTCCTGCTACTTGAACTTCTTGAACCTTCCAGCTACTTGAACTTCGTGAACTTCTTGAACCTTCCTGCTACTTGAACTTGAACTTCTTGAACCTTCCTGCTACTTGAACTTCTTGAACCTTCCTGCTACTTGAACTTCTTGAACTTCTTGAACCTTCCTGCTACTTTAACTTCTTGAACTTCTTGAACCTTCCTTCTACTTGAACTTCTTGAACATCTTGAACCTTCCTTCTACTTGAACTTCTTGGACTTCTTGAACCTTTCTGCTACTTGAACTTCTTGAACTTCTTGAACTTCATGAACCTCCCTGCTACTTGATCTTCTTGAACTTCTTGAACCTTCCTGCTACTTTAACTTCTTGAACCTTCCTGCTACTTGAACTTCTTGAACCTTACTGCTACTTGAACTTCTTGAACCTTCCTGCTACTTGAACTTCTTGAACTTCTTGAACCTTCCTGCTACTTGAACTTCTTGAACGTTTTGAACCTTCATGCTACCTGAACTTCTTGAACTTGTTGAACCTTCCTGCTACTTGAACTTCTTGAACTTCTTGAACCTTCCTGCTACTTGAACTTCTTGAACCTTCCTGCTACTTGAACTTCTTGAACCTTCCTGCTACTTGAACTTCTTGAACCTTGCTGCTACTTGAACTTCTTGATCTTCTTGAACCTTCCTGCTACTTGAACTTCTTGAACTTCTTGAACCTTTCTGCTACTTGAACTTCTTGAACCTTCCTGCTACTTGAACTTCTTGAACTTCTTGAACCTTCAAGCTACGTGAACTTCTTGAGCTTCTTGACCCTTCCTTCTACTTGAACTTCTTGAACCTTCCTTCTACTTGAACTTCTTGAACTTCTTGAACCTTCCTGCTACTTGAACTTCTTGAACTTCTAGAACCTTCCTGCTACTTGAACTACTTGAACTTCTTGAACCTTTCTGCTACTTGAACTTCTTGAACTTCTTGAACCTTCCTGCTACTTGAACTTCTTGAACCTTCCTGCTTCTTGAACTTCTTGAAACTTCCTGCTACATGAACTTCTTGAACTTCTTGAACCTTCCTGCAACTTGAAGGTCTTGAACCTTCCTGCTACTTGAACTTCTTGAACTTCTTGAACCTTCCTGCTACTTGAACTTCTTGAACCTTCCTGCTACTTGAACTTCTTGAACCTTCCTGCTACTTGAACTTCATGAACTTCTTGAACCTACCTGCTACTTGAACTTCTTGAACGTCTTGAACCTTCATGCTACTTGAACTTCTTGAACTTCTTGAACCTTCCTGCTACTTGAACTTCTTGAACGTCTTGAACCTTCCTGCTACTTGATCTTCTTGAACTTCTTGAACCTTCCTGCTACTTGAACTTCTTGAACCTTCCTGCTACTTGAACTTCTTGAACTTCTTGAACCCTCCTGCTACTTGAACTTCTTGAACCTTCCTGCTACTTGAACTTCTTGAACCTTCCTGCTACTTGAATTTCTTGAACTTCTTGAACCTTCCTGCTACTTAAACTTTTTGAACGTCTTGAACCTTCATGCTACTTGAACTTCTTGAACTTCTTGAACCTTCCTGCTACTTGAACTTCTTGAACGTCTTGAACCTTCCTGCTACTTGAACTCCTTGAACTTCTTGAACCTTCCTGCTTCTTGAACTTCTTGATCCTTCCTGCTACTTGAACTTCTTGAACTTCTTAAACCCTCCAGCTACTTGAACTTCTTGAACCTTCCTGCTACTTGAACTTCTTGAACTTCTTGAACCTTCCTGCTACTTGAACTTCTTGAACTTCTAGAACCTTCCTGCTACTTGAACTTCTTGAACCTTCCTGCTACTTGAACTTCTTGAACCTTACTGCTACTTGAACTTCTTGATCTTCTTGAACCTTCCTGCTACTTGAACTTCTTGCACTTCTTGAACCTTCCTGCTACTTGAACTTCTTGAACCTTCCTGCTACTTGAAATTCTTGAACTTTTTGAACCTTCCTGCTACTTGAACTTCTTGAACTTCTTGAACCTTCCTGATACTTGAACTTCTTTAACTTCTTGACCCTTCCTACTACTTGAACTTCTTGAACCTTCCTGCTACTTGAACTTCTTGAACTTCTTGAAACTTCCTGCTACTTGAAATACTTGAACTTCTTGAAACTTCCTGTTACTTGAACTTCTTGAACTTCTTGAACCTTCCTGCTACTTGAACTTCTTGACACTTCATGCTACTTGAACTTCTTGAACCTTCCTGCTACTTGAACTTTTTGAACTTCTTGAAACTTCCTGCTACTTGAAATACTTGAACTTCTTGAAACTTCCTGTTACTTGAACTTCTTGAACTTCTTGAACCTTCCTGCTACTTGAACATCTTTAACCTTCCTGCTACTTGAAATACTTGAACTTCTTGAACCTTCCTGCTACTTGGACTTCTTGAACCTTCCTGCTACTTGAAATACTTGAACTTCTCGAACCTTCCTATTACTTGAACTTCTTGAACTTCTTGAATCTTCCTGCTACTCGAACTTCTTGAACCTTCCTGCTACCTGAACTTCTTGAACCTTCCTGCTACTTGAACTTCTTGAACTTCTTGAACCTTCCTGCTACTTGAACTTCTTGAACCTTCCTGCTACCTTAACTTCTTGAACTTCTTGACCCTTCCTGCTACCTGAACTTCTTGAACTTCTTGAAACTTCCTGCTACTTGAACTTCTTGAACTTTTTGAACTTACCTGCTACTTGAACTTCTTGAACCTTCCAGCTACTTGAACTTCTTGAACTTTCCTGCTACTTGAAATTCTTGAACCTTCCTGCTACTTGAACTTCTTGAATTACTTGAACCTTCCTGCTACTTGAACATCTTGAACCTTCCTGCAACTTGAACTTCCTAAACCTTCCTGCTACTGGAACTTCTTGAACTTCTTGAACTTATTGAACCTTCCTGCTACTTGAACTTCTTGAACCTTCTTGCTAATTGAACTTCTTGAACCTTCCTGCTACTTGAACTTCTTGAACCTTCCTGCTACTTGAACTTCTTGAACCTTCCTGCTACTTGAACTTCTTGAACTTCTTGAACCTTCCTGCTACTTGAACTACTTAAACTTCTTGAACCTTCCTGCTACTTGAACTTCTCGAACCTTCCTGCCACGTGAACTTCTTGAACCTTCCTGCTACTTGAACTTCTTGAACTTCTTGAACCTTCCTGCTACTTGAACTTCTTGAACCTTCATGCTACTTGAACTTCTTGAACCTTATTGCTACTTGAACTTCTTGAACCTTCCTGCTACTTGAACTACTTGAACTTCTTGAACCTTCCTGCTACTCGAACTTCTTGAACCTTCCTGCTACTTGAACTTCTTGAACTTCTAGAACCTTCCTGCTACTTGAATTTCTTGAACCTTCCTTCTACTTGAACTTCTTGAACTTCTCGAACCTTCCTGCTACTTGAACTTTTTGAACTTCTTGAACCTACCTGCTACTTGAAATTCTTGAACCTTCTTGCTACTTGAACTTCTTGAACCTTCCTGGAACTTGAACTTCTTGAACTTCTTGAACCTTTCTGCTACTTGAACTTCTTGAACCTTCCTGCTACTTGAACTTCTTGAACTTCTTGAACCTTCCCGCTACTTGAACTCCTAGAACTTCTTTCCCCTTCCTGCTACTTAAACTTTTTGAACCCTCCTGCTACTTGAACTTCTTGAACTTCTTGAACCTCCCTGCTACTTGAACTTCTTGAACTTCTTGAACCTTCCTGCTACTTGAACTTCTTGAACCTTCCTGCTACTTGAACTTCTTGAACTTCTTGAACCTTCCTGCTACTTGAACTTCTTGAACCTTCCTGCTACTTGAACTTCTTGAACTTCTAGAACCTTCCGGCTACTTGAACTTCTTGAACTTCTTGAACCTTCCTGCTACTTGAACTACTTGAACTTCTTGAACCTTCCTGCTACTTGAACTTCTTGAACTTCTTGAACCTTCCTGCTACTTGAACTTCTTGAACCTTCCTGCTACTTGAACTTCTTGAACTTCTTGTATCTTCCTGCTACTTGAACTTGAACTTCTTGAACCTTCCTGCTACTTGAACTTCTTGAACCTTCCTGCTACTTGAACTTCTTGAACTTCTTGAACCTTCCTGCTACTTGAACTTCTTGAACTTCTTGAACCTTCCTGCTACTTGAACTTCTTGAACTTCTTGAACCTTCCTTCTACTTGAACTTCTTGGACTTCTTGAACTTTCCTGCTACTTGAACTTCTTGAACTTCATGAACCTTCCTGCTACTTGAACTTCTTGAACTTCTTGAACCTTTCTGCTACTTGAACTTCTTGAACCTTCCTGCTACTTGAACTTCTTGAACTTCTTGAACCTTCCTGCTACTTGAACTTTTTGAACGTCTTGAACCTTCATGCTACCTGAACTTCTTGAACTTGTTGAACCTTCCTGCTACTTGAACTTCTTGAACTTCTTGAACCTTCCTGCTATTTGAACTTCTTGAACCTTCCTGCTACTTGAACTTCTTGAACCTTGCTGCTACTTGAACTTCTTGAACTTCTTGATCCTTCCTGCTCCATGAACTTCTTGAACTTCTTGAACCTTCTGGCTATTTGAACTTCTTGAACTTCTTGAACCTTCCTGCTACTTGAACTTTTTGAACTTCTTGAACCTTTCTGCTACTTGAACTTTTTGAACCTTCCTGCTACTTGAACTGCTTGAACCTTCCTGCCACTTGAACTTATTGAACCTTCCTGCTACTTGAACTTCTTGAACCTTCCTGCTACTTGAACTTCTCGAGCTTTCCTGCTACTTGAACTTCTTAAACCTTACTGCTTCTTGAACTTCTTGAACTTCTTGAACCATCCTGCTAAATGAACTTTTTGAACTTCTTGAACCTTCCTGCTACTTGAACTTCTTGAACTTCTTGAACCTTCCTACTACTTGAACTTCTTGAACTTCTTGCACTATCCTGCTACTCGAACTTCTTGAACTTCTTGAACTTATTGAACCTTCCTGCTACTTGAACTTCTTGAACCTTCTTGCTAATTGAACTTCTTGAACCTTCCTGCTACTTGAACTTCTTGAACCTTCCTGCTACTTGAACTTCTTGAACTTCTTGAACCTTTCTGCTACTTGAACTTCCTGAACCTTCCTGCTACTTGAACTACTTGAACTTCCTGAGCCTTCCTGCTACTTGAACTTCTTGAACTTCTTGAACCTTCCTGCTACTTGAACTTCTTGAACCTTCCTGCTACTTGAACTTCTTGAACTTCTTGAACCTTCCTGTTACTTGAACTACTTAAACTTCTTGAACCTTCCTGCTACTTGAACTTCTTGAACCTTCCTGCTACGTGAACTTCATGAACCTTCCTGCTACTTGAACTTCTTGAACTTCTTGAACCTTCCTGCTACTTGATCTTCTTGAACCTTCATGCTACTTGAACTTCTTGAACCTTATTGCTACTTGAACTTCTTGAACCTTCCTGCTACTTGAAATACTTGAACTTCTTGAACCTTCCTGCTACTCGAACTTCTTGAAACTTCCTGCTACTTGAACTTCTTGAACTTCTATAACCTTCCTGTTACTTGAACTTCTTGAACCTTCCTGCTACTTGAACTTCTTGAACTTCTCGAACCTTCCTGCTACTTGAACTTCTTGAACTTCTTGAACCTTCCTGCTACTTGAAATTCTTGAACCTTCCTGCTACTTGAACTTCTTGAACCTTCCTGGAACTTGAACTTCTTGAACTTCTTGAACCTTTCTGCTACTTGAACTTCTTGAACCTTCCTGCTACTTGAACTTCTTGAACTTCTTGAACCTTCCTGCTACTTGAACTTCTTGAACTTCTTTTACCTTCCTGCTACTTAAACTTCTCGAACCTTCCTGCTACTTGAACTTCTTGAACTTCTTGAACCTTCCTGCTACTTGAACTTCTTGAACTTCTTGAACCTTCCTGCTACTTGAACTTGTTGAACTTCTTGAACCTTCCTGCTACTTGAACTTCTTGAACCTTCCTGCTACTTGAACTTCTTGAACTTCTAGAACCTTCCTACTACTTGAACTTCTTGAACTTCTTGAACCTTCCTGCTACTTGAACTACTTGAACTTCTTGAACCTTCCTGCTACTTGAACTTCTTGAACTTCTTGAACCTTCCTGCTACTTGAACTTCTTGCACCTTCATGCTACTTGAACTTCTTGAACTTCTTGAACCTTCCTGCTACTCGAACTTGAACTTCTTGAACCTTCCTGCTACTTGAACTTCTTGAACCTTCCTGCTTCTTGAACTTCTTGAACTTCTTGAACCTTCCTGCTACTTGAACTTCTTGAACTTCTTGAACCTTCCTGCTACTTGAACTTCTTGAACTTCTTGAACCTTCCTTCTACTTGAACTTCTTGAACCTTCCTGCTACTTGAACTTCTTGAACTTCATGAACCTTCCTGCTACTTGAACTTCTTGAACTTCTTGAACCTTCCTGCTACTTGAACTTCTTGAACCTTCCTGCTACTTTAACTTCTTGAACTTCTTGAACCTTCCTGCTACTTGAACTTCTTGAACGTCTTGAACCTTCATGCTACCTGAACTTCTTGAACTTGTTGAACCTTCCTGCTACTTGAACTTCTTGAACTTCTTGAACCTTCCTGCTATTTGAACTTCTTGAACCTTCCTGCTACCTGAACTTCTTGAACATTCCTGCTACTTGAACTTCTTGAACTTCTTGAACGTTTCTGCTACTTGAACTTCTTGAACCTTCCTGCTACTTGAACTTCTTGAACTTCTTGAACCTTCCTGCTACTTGAACTTCCTGAACGTCTTGAACCTTCCTGCTACTTGAACTTATTGAACTTCCTGAACCTTCCTGCTACTTGAACTTTTTGAACCTTCCTGCTACTTGAACTTCTTGAACCTCTTGAATCTTCCTGCTACTTGAACTTCTTGAACCTTCCTGCCACTTGAACTTCTTGAACCTTCCTGCAACTTGAACTTCTTGAAACTTCCTGCTACTTGAAATTCTTGAACCTTCCAGCTACTTGAACTTCGTGAACTTCTTGAACCTTCCACCTACGTGAACTTCTTGAACTTCTTGAACCTTCCTGCTACTTGAACTTCTTGAAACTTCCTTCTACTTGAACTTCTTGAACTTCTTGAACCTTCCTGCTACTTGAACTTCTTGAACTTTTTGAACCTTCCTGTTACTTGAACTACTTGAACTTCTTGAACCTTCCTGCTACTTGAACTTCTTGAACTTCTTGAACGTTCCTGCTACTTGAACTTCTTGAACCTTCCTGCTTCTTGAATTTCTTGAAACTTCCTGCTACATGAACTTCTTGAACTTCTTGAACCTTCCTGCAACTTTAAGTTCTTGAACCTTCCTGCTACTTGAACTTCTTGAACTTCTTGAACCTTCCTGCTACTTGAACCTTCCTGCTACTTGAACTTCTTGAACTTCCTAAACCTTCCTGCTACTTGAACTTCTTGAACCTTCCTGCTACTTGAACTTTTCGAACTTCTTGAACCTTCCAGCTACGCGAACTTCTTGAACTTCTTGAACCTTCCTGCTACTTGAACTTCTTTAACCTTCCTTCTACTTGAACTTCTTGAACCTTCCTGCTACTTGAACTTCTTGAACTTCTTGAACCTTCCTGCTACTTGAACTACTTGAACTTCTTGAACCTTCCTGCTACTTGAACTTCTCGAACTTCTTGAACCTTCCTGCTACTTGAACTTCTTGAACCTTGCTGCTTCTTGAACTTCTTGAAACTTCCTGCTACATGAAGTTCTTGAACTTCTTGAACCTTCCTGCAACTTGAAGTTCTTGAACCTTCCTGCTACTTGAACTTCTTGAACTTCTTGAACCTTCCTGCTACTTGAACTTCTTGAACCTTCCTGCTACTTGAACTTCTTGAACTTCTTGAACCTTCCTGCTACTTGAACTTCTTGAACCTTCATGCTACTTGAACTTCTTGAACTTCTTGAACCTTCCTGCTACTTGAACTTCTTGAACTTCTTGACCCTTCCTGCTACTTGAACTTCTTGAACTTCTTGAACCCTCATGCTACTTGAACTTCTTGAACTTCTTGAACCTTCCTGCTACTTGAACTTCTTAAACTTCTTGGACCTTCCTGCTACTTGAACTTCTTGAACTTCTTAAACATTTCTCCTACATGAACTTCTTGAACTTCTTGAACCTTCTTGCTATTTGAACTTCTTGAACTTCTTGAACCTTCCTGCTACTTGAACTTTTTGAACTTCTTGAACCTTCCTGCTACTTGAACTTTTTGAACCTTCCTGCTACTTGAAATGCTTGAACCTTCCTGCCACTTGAACTTCTTGAACATTCCTGCTACTTGAACTTCTTGAACCTTCCTGCTACTTGAACTTCTTGAACTTTCCTGCTACTTGAACTTCTTGAACCTTACTGCTTCTTGAACTTCTTGAACTTCTTGAACCTTCCTGCTAAATGAACTTCTTGAACTTCTTGAACCTTCCTGCTACTTGAACTTCTTGAACTTCTTGAACCTTCCTTCTACTTGAACTTCTTGAACTTCTTGCACTTTCCTGCTACTTGAACTTCTAGAACCTTCCTGCAACTTGAACTTCTTGAACCTTCCTGCTACTTAACTTCTTGAACTTCTTGAACCTTCCTGCAACTTGAACTTCCTAAACCTTCCTGCTACTGGAACTTCTTGAACTTCTTGAACTTATTGAACCTTCCTGCTACTTGAACTTCTTGAACCTTCTTGCTAATTGAACTTCTTGAACCTTCCTGCTACTTGAACTTCTTGAACCTTCCTGCTACTTGAACTTCTTGAACCTTCCTGCTACTTGAACTTCTTGAACTTCTTGAACCTTCCTGCTACTTGAACTACTTAAACTTCTTGAACCTTCCTGCTACTTGAACTTCTCGAACCTTCCTGCCACGTGAACTTCTTGAACCTTCCTGCTACTTGAACTTCTTGAACTTCTTGAACCTTCCTGCTACTTGAACTTCTTGAACCTTCATGCTACTTGAACTTCTTGAACCTTATTGCTACTTGAACTTCTTGAACCTTCCTGCTACTTGAACTACTTGAACTTCTTGAACCTTCCTGCTACTCGAACTTCTTGAACCTTCCTGCTACTTGAACTTCTTGAACTTCTAGAACCTTCCTGCTACTTGAATTTCTTGAACCTTCCTTCTACTTGAACTTCTTGAACTTCTCGAACCTTCCTGCTACTTGAACTTTTTGAACTTCTTGAACCTACCTGCTACTTGAAATTCTTGAACCTTCTTGCTACTTGAACTTCTTGAACCTTCCTGGAACTTGAACTTCTTGAACTTCTTGAACCTTTCTGCTACTTGAACTTCTTGAACCTTCCTGCTACTTGAACTTCTTGAACTTCTTGAACCTTCCCGCTACTTGAACTCCTAGAACTTCTTTCCCCTTCCTGCTACTTAAACTTTTTGAACCCTCCTGCTACTTGAACTTCTTGAACTTCTTGAACCTTCCTGCTACTTGAACTTCTTGAACTTCTTGAACCTTCCTGCTACTTGAACTTCTTGAACCTTCCTGCTACTTGAACTTCTTGAACTTCTTGAACCTTCCTGCTACTTGAACTTCTTGAACCTTCCTGCTACTTGAACTTCTTGAACTTCTAGAACCTTCCGGCTACTTGAACTTCTTGAACTTCTTGAACCTTCCTGCTACTTGAACTACTTGAACTTCTTGAACCTTCCTGCTACTTGAACTTCTTGAACTTCTTGAACCTTCCTGCTACTTGAACTTCTTGAACCTTCCTGCTACTTGAACTTCTTGAACTTCTTGAACCTTCCTGCTACTTGAACTTGAACTTCTTGAACCTTCCTGCTACTTGAACTTCTTGAACCTTCCTGCTACTTGAACTTCTTGAACTTCTTGAACCTTCCTGCTACTTGAACTTCTTGAACTTCTTGAACCTTCCTGCTACTTGAACTTCTTGAACTTCTTGAACCTTCCTTCTACTTGAACTTCTTGGACTTCTTGAACTTTCCTGCTACTTGAACTTCTTGAACTTCATGAACCTTCCTGCTACTTGAACTTCTTGAACTTCTTGAACCTTTCTGCTACTTGAACTTCTTGAACCTTCCTGCTACTTGAACTTCTTGAACTTCTTGAACCTTCCTGCTACTTGAACTTTTTGAACGTCTTGAACCTTCATGCTACCTGAACTTCTTGAACTTGTTGAACCTTCCTGCTACTTGAACTTCTTGAACTTCTTGAACCTTCCTGCTATTTGAACTTCTTGAACCTTCCTGCTACTTGAACTTCTTGAACCTTGCTGCTACTTGAACTTCTTGAACTTCTTGATCCTTCCTGCTACTTGAACTTCTTGAACTTCTTGAACCTTTCTGCTACTTGAACTTCTTGAACCTTCCTGCTACTTGAACTTCTTGAACTTCGTGAACCTTCCTGCTACTTGAACTTCTTGAACGTCTTGAACCTTCCTGCTACTTGAACTTATTGAACTTCTTGCACCTTCCTGCTACTTGAACTTCTAGAACCTTCCTGCTACTTGAACTTCTTGAACCTTCCTGCTACTCAACTTCTTGAACTTCTTGAACCTTCCTGCAACTTGAACTTCTTAAACCATCCTGCTATTTGAACTTCATGAACTTCTTGAACTTATTGAACCTTCCTGCTACTTGAACTTCTTGAACCTTCTTGCTAATTGAACTTCTTGAACCTTCCTGCCACGTGAACTTCTTGAACCTTCCTGCTACTTGAACTTCTTGAACTTCTTGAACCTTTCTGCTACTTGAACTTCCTGAACCTTCCTGCTACTTGAACTACTTGAACTTCCTGAACCTTCCTGCTATCTGAACTTCTTGAACTTCTTGAACCTTCCTGCTACTTGAACTTCTTGAACCTTCCTGCTACTTGAACTTCTTGAACTTCTTGAACCTTCCTGCTACTTGAACTTCTTGAACCTTCCTGCAACTTGATCTTCTTGAACCTTCCTGCTACTTGAACTTCTTGGACTTCTTGTACCTTCCTGATACTTGAACTTCTTGAACCTTCCTGCTACTTGAACTTCTTGACCCTTCCTGCTACTTGAACTTTTCGAACTTCTTGAACCTTCCTGCTACTTAAACTTCTTAAACTTCTTGAACCTTCCTGCTGCTTGAAATACTTGATCTTCTAGAACCCTCCTGCTACTTGAACTTCTTGAACCTTCCTGCCACTTGAACTTCTTGAACTTCTTGAACCTTCCTGCTACTTGAAATTCTTGAACCTTCATGCTGCTTGAACTTCTTGAACTTCTTGAACCTTCCTGCTACTTGAACTTCTTGAACCTTGCTGCCACTTGAACTTCTCGAACTTCTTGAACATTCCTGCTACTTGAAATTCTTGAACCTTCATGCTGCTTGAACTTCTTGAACTTCTTGGACCTTCCTGCTACTTGAACTTCTTGAACTTCTTCACCTTCCTGCTACTTGAACTTCTTGAACTTTCCTTCTACTTGAACTTCTTGTACTTCTTGAACCTTCCTGCTACTTGAACTTCTTGAACTTCTTGAACCTTCCTGCTACTTGAACTACTTGAACTTCTTGAACCTTCCTGCTACTTGAACTTCTTGAACTCCTTGAACTTTCCTGCTACTTGAACTTCTTGAACCTTCCAGCTACTTGAACTTCGTGAACTTCTTGAACCTTCCTGCTACTTGAACTTGAACTTCTTGAACCTTCCTGCTACTTGAACTTCTTGAACCTTCCTGCTACTTGAACTTCTTGAACTTCTTGAACCTTCCTGCTACTTTAACTTCTTGAACTTCTTGAACCTTCCTTCTACTTGAACTTCTTGAACATCTTGAACCTTCCTTCTACTTGAACTTCTTGGACTTCTTGAACCTTTCTGCTACTTGAACTTCTTGAACTTCTTGAACTTCATGAACCTCCCTGCTACTTGATCTTCTTGAACTTCTTGAACCTTCCTGCTACTTTAACTTCTTGAACCTTCCTGCTACTTGAACTTCTTGAACCTTACTGCTACTTGAACTTCTTGAACCTTCCTGCTACTTGAACTTCTTGAACTTCTTGAACCTTCCTGCTACTTGAACTTCTTGAACGTTTTGAACCTTCATGCTACCTGAACTTCTTGAACTTGTTGAACCTTCCTGCTACTTGAACTTCTTGAACTTCTTGAACCTTCCTGCTACTTGAACTTCTTGAACCTTCCTGCTACTTGAACTTCTTGAACCTTCCTGCTACTTGAACTTCTTGAACCTTGCTGCTACTTGAACTTCTTGATCTTCTTGAACCTTCCTGCTACTTGAACTTCTTGAACTTCTTGAACCTTTCTGCTACTTGAACTTCTTGAACCTTCCTGCTACTTGAACTTCTTGAACTTCTTGAACCTTCAAGCTACGTGAACTTCTTGAGCTTCTTGACCCTTCCTTCTACTTGAACTTCTTGAACCTTCCTTCTACTTGAACTTCTTGAACTTCTTGAACCTTCCTGCTACTTGAACTTCTTGAACTTCTAGAACCTTCCTGCTACTTGAACTACTTGAACTTCTTGAACCTTTCTGCTACTTGAACTTCTTGAACTTCTTGAACCTTCCTGCTACTTGAACTTCTTGAACCTTCCTGCTTCTTGAACTTCTTGAAACTTCCTGCTACATGAACTTCTTGAACTTCTTGAACCTTCCTGCAACTTGAAGGTCTTGAACCTTCCTGCTACTTGAACTTCTTGAACTTCTTGAACCTTCCTGCTACTTGAACTTCTTGAACCTTCCTGCTACTTGAACTTCTTGAACCTTCCTGCTACTTGAACTTCATGAACTTCTTGAACCTACCTGCTACTTGAACTTCTTGAACGTCTTGAACCTTCATGCTACTTGAACTTCTTGAACTTCTTGAACCTTCCTGCTACTTGAACTTCTTGAACGTCTTGAACCTTCCTGCTACTTGATCTTCTTGAACTTCTTGAACCTTCCTGCTACTTGAACTTCTTGAACCTTCCTGCTACTTGAACTTCTTGAACTTCTTGAACCCTCCTGCTACTTGAACTTCTTGAACCTTCCTGCTACTTGAACTTCTTGAACCTTCCTGCTACTTGAATTTCTTGAACTTCTTGAACCTTCCTGCTACTTAAACTTTTTGAACGTCTTGAACCTTCATGCTACTTGAACTTCTTGAACTTCTTGAACCTTCCTGCTACTTGAACTTCTTGAACGTCTTGAACCTTCCTGCTACTTGAACTTCTTGAACTTCTTGAACCTTCCTGCTTCTTGAACTTCTTGATCCTTCCTGCTACTTGAACTTCTTGAACTTCTTAAACCCTCCAGCTACTTGAACTTCTTGAACCTTCCTGCTACTTGAACTTCTTGAACTTCTTGAACCTTCCTGCTACTTGAACTTCTTGAACTTCTAGAACCTTCCTGCTACTTGAACTTCTTGAACCTTCCTGCTACTTGAACTTCTTGAACCTTACTGCTACTTGAACTTCTTGATCTTCTTGTACCTTCCTGCTACTTGAACTTCTTGAACTTCCTGAACCTTTCTGCTACTTGAACTTCTTGAACCTTCCTGCTACTTGAACTTCTTGCACTTCTTGAACCTTCCTGCTACTTGAACTTCTTGAACCTTCCTGCTACTTGAAATTCTTGAACTTTTTGAACCTTCCTGCTACTTGAACTTCTTGAACTTCTTGAACCTTCCTGATACTTGAACTTCTTTAACTTCTTGACCCTTCCTACTACTTGAACTTCTTGAACCTTCCTGCTACTTGAACTTCTTGAACTTCTTGAAACTTCCTGCTACTTGAAATACTTGAACTTCTTGAAACTTCCTGTTACTTGAACTTCTTGAACTTCTTGAACCTTCCTGCTACTTGAACTTCTTGACACTTCATGCTACTTGAACTTCTTGAACCTTCCTGCTACTTGAACTTTTTGAACTTCTTGAAACTTCCTGCTACTTGAAATACTTGAACTTCTTGAAACTTTCTGTTACTTGAACTTCTTGAACTTCTTGAACCTTCCTGCTACTTGAACATCTTTAACCTTCCTGCTACTTGAAATACTTGAACTTCTTGAACCTTCCTGCTACTTGGACTTCTTGAACCTTCCTGCTACTTGAAATACTTGAACTTCTCGAACCTTCCTATTACTTGAACTTCTTGAACTTCTTGAATCTTCCTGCTACTCGAACTTCTTGAACCTTCCTGCTACCTGAACTTCTTGAACCTTCCTGCTACTTGAACTTCTTGAACTTCTTGAACCTTCCTGCTACTTGAACTTCTTGAACCTTCCTGCTACCTTAACTTCTTGAACTTCTTGACCCTTCCTGCTACCTGAACTTCTTGAACTTCTTGAAACTTCCTGCTACTTGAACTTCTTGAACTTTTTGAACTTACCTGCTACTTGAACTTCTTGAACCTTCCAGCTACTTGAACTTCTTGAACTTTCCTGCTACTTGAAATTCTTGAACCTTCCTGCTACTTGAACTTCTTGAATTACTTGAACCTTCCTGCTACTTGAACATCTTGAACCTTCCTGCTACTTGAACTTCTTTAACTTATTGAGTCTTCCTGCTACTTGAACTTCTTTCACCTTCCTGCTTTTTGAACTTCTTGAACTTGTTGAACTTTCCTGCTACTTGAACTTCTTGAACATCTTGAACCTTCCTGCTACGTGAACTTCTTGAACCTTCCTGCTACTTGAAGTTCTTGAACTTCTTGAACCTTCCTGCTACTTGAACTTCTTGAACCTTCCTGCTACTTGAACAACCTGAACTTCTTGAACCGTCCTGCAACTTGAACTTCTTGAACTTCTTGAACCTTCCTGCTACTTGAACTTCTTGAACTTTTTGAACCTTCCTGCTACTTGAACTTCTTGAACCTTCCTGCTACTTGAACTTCTTGAACCTTCCTGCTACTTGAACTTCTTGAACTTCTTTAACCTTCCTGCTACTTGAACTTCTTGAACCTTCCTGCTACTTGAACTTCTTGAACCCTCATGCTACATGAACTTCTTGAACTTCTTGAACCTTCCTACTACTTGAACTTCTTGAACCTTCCTGCTACTTGAACTTCTTGAACCTCCCTGCTACTTGAACTTCTTGAACTTCTTGAACCTTCCTGCTACTTGAACTTCTTGAACCTTCCTGCTACTTGAACTTCTTGAACCTTCCTGCTACTTGAACTTCTTGAACCTTCCTGCCACTTGAACTTCTTGAACCTTCCTGCTTCTTGAACTTTTTGAACCTTCCTGCTACTTGAACTTCTTGAACCTTCCTGCTACTCGAACTTCTTGAACTTCTTGAACCTTCCTGCTACTTGAACTTTTTGAACTTCTTGAACCTTCCTGCAACATGAACTTCTTGAACCTTCCCGCTACTTGAACTTCTCGAACTTCTTGAACATTCCAGCTACTTGAACTTCTTGAACCTTCATGCTACTTGAACTTTTTGAATCTTCCTGCTACTTGAACTTCTTGAACCTTCCTGCTACTTGAACTTCTTGAACCTTCCTGCTACTTGAACTCCATGAACCTTCCGGCTACTTGAACTTCTTGAACCTTCCTGCTACTTGAACTTCTTGAACCTTCCTGCTTCTTGAACTTCTTGAACTTCTTGAACCTTCCTACTTCTTGAACTTCTTGAACCTTCCTGCTACTTGAACTGTTTGAACTTATTGAACCTTCCTGCTACTTGAACTACTTGTACTTCTTGAACCTTCCTGCTACTTAAACTTCTTGAACTTCTTGAACTTTCCTGCTACTTGAACTTCTTGAACTTCTTGAACCTTCCTGCTACTTGAACTTCTTAAACCTTCCTGCTACTTAAACTTCTTGAACTTCTTGAACTTTCCTGCTACTTGAACTTCTTGAACTTCTTGAACCAACCTGCTACTTGATCTTCTTAAACCTTCCTGCTACTTGAACTTCTTGAACCTTCCTGCTACTTGAACTTCTTGAACCTTCCTGCTACTTGAACTTCTTGAACTTCTTGAACCTTCCTACTACCTGAACTTCTTGAACTTCTTGAACCTTTCTGCTACTTGAACTTCTTGAACCTTCCTGCTACTTGAACTTCTTGAACTTCTTGAACCTTCCTGCTACTTGAACTTCTTGAACTTCTTGAACTTTCCTGCTAGTAAAACTTCTTGAACTTCTTGAACTTTCCTGCTACTTGAACTTCTTGAACCTTCCTGCTACTTGAACTTCTTGAACCTTCCTGTTACTTGAACTTCTTGTACTTCTTGAAGTTTCCTGCTACTTGAACTTCTTGAACCTTACTGCTACTTGAACTTCTTGAACTTCTTGAACTACTTGAACCTTCCTGCTACTCGAAGTTCTTGAACCTTCCTGCTACTTGACTTTCTTGAACCTACCTGCTACTTGAACTACTTGAACTTCTTGAACCTTCCTGCTCCTTGAACTTCTTGAACCTTCCTGCTACTCGAACTTCTTGAACTTCTTCAATTTTCCTGCTATTTGAACTTCTTGAACTTCTTGAACCTTCCTGCTACTTGAACTTCTTGAACTTCTTGAACCTTCCTGCTACTTGAACTTTTTGAACTTCTTGAACCTTGAACTTCTTAAACTTTTTGAACTTCTTGAACCTTCCTGCTACTTGAACTTCTTGAACCTTCCTGCTACTTGAACTTCTTGAACTTCTTGAACCCTCCTGCTACTTGAACTTCTTGAACCTTCCTGCTACTTGAACTTCTTGAACCTTCCTGCTACTTGAATTTCTTGAACTTCTTGAACCTTCCTGCTACTTAAACTTTTTGAACGTCTTGAACCTTCATGCTACTTGAACTTCTTGAACTTCTTGAACCTTCCTGCTACTTGAACTTCTTGAACGTCTTGAACCTTCCTGCTACTTGAACTTCTTGAACTTCTTGAACCTTCCTGCTTCTTGAACTTCTTGATCCTTCCTGCTACTTGAACTTCTTGAACTTCTTAAACCCTCCAGCTACTTGAACTTCTTGAACCTTCCTGCTACTTGAACTTCTTGAACTTCTTGAACCTTCCTGCTACTTGAACTTCTTGAACTTCTAGAACCTTCCTGCTACTTGAACTTCTTGAACCTTCCTGCTACTTGAACTTCTTGAACCTTGCTGCTACTTGAACTTCTTGATCTTCTTGTACCTTCCTGCTACTTGAACTTCTTGAACTTCCTGAACCTTTCTGCTACTTGAACTTCTTGAACCTTCCTGCTACTTGAACTTCTTGCACTTCTTGAACCTTCCTGCTACTTGAACTTCTTGAACCTTCCTGCTACTTGAAATTCTTGAACTTTTTGAACCTTCCTGCTACTTGAACTTCTTGAACTTCTTGAACCTTCCTGATACTTGAACTTCTTTAACTTCTTGACCCTTCCTACTACTTGAACTTCTTGAACCTTCCTGCTACTTGAACTTCTTGAACTTCTTGAAACTTCCTGCTACTTGAAATACTTGAACTTCTTGAAACTTCCTGTTACTTGAACTTCTTGAACTTCTTGAACCTTCCTGCTACTTGAACTTCTTGACACTTCATGCTACTTGAACTTCTTGAACCTTCCTGCTACTTGAACTTTTTGAACTTCTTGAAACTTCCTGCTACTTGAAATACTTGAACTTCTTGAAACTTCCTGTTACTTGAACTTCTTGAACTTCTTGAACCTTCCTGCTACTTGAACATCTTTAACCTTCCTGCTACTTGAAATACTTGAACTTCTTGAACCTTCCTGCTACTTGGACTTCTTGAACCTTCCTGCTACTTGAAATACTTGAACTTCTCGAACCTTCCTATTACTTGAACTTCTTGAACTTCTTGAATCTTCCTGCTACTCGAACTTCTTGAACCTTCCTGCTACCTGAACTTCTTGAACCTTCCTGCTACTTGAACTTCTTGAACTTCTTGAACCTTCCTGCTACTTGAACTTCTTGAACCTTCCTGCTACCTTAACTTCTTGAACTTCTTGACCCTTCCTGCTACCTGAACTTCTTGAACTTCTTGAAACTTCCTGCTACTTGAACTTCTTGAACTTTTTGAACTTACCTGCTACTTGAACTTCTTGAACCTTCCAGCTACTTGAACTTCTTGAACTTTCCTGCTACTTGAAATTCTTGAACCTTCCTGCTACTTGAACTTCTTGAATTACTTGAACCTTCCTGCTACTTGAACATCTTGAACCTTCCTGCTACTTGAACTTCTTTAACTTATTGAGTCTTCCTGCTACTTGAACTTCTTTCACCTTCCTGCTTTTTGAACTTCTTGAACTTGTTGAACTTTCCTGCTACTTGAACTTCTTGAACATCTTGAACCTTCCTGCTACGTGAACTTCTTGAACCTTCCTGCTACTTGAAGTTCTTGAACTTCTTGAACCTTCCTGCTACTTGAACTTCTTGAACCTTCCTGCTACTTGAACTACCTGAACTTCTTGAACCGTCCTGCAACTTGAACTTCTTGAACTTCTTGAACCTTCCTGCTACTTGAACTTCTTGAACTTTTTGAACCTTCCTGCTACTTGAACTTCTTGAACCTTCCTGCTACTTGAACTTCTTGAACCTTCCTGCTACTTGAACTTCTTGAACTTCTTTAACCTTCCTGCTACTTGAACTTCTTGAACCTTCCTGCTACTTGAACTTCTTGAACCCTCATGCTACATGAACTTCTTGAACTTCTTGAACCTTCCTACTACTTGAACTTCTTGAACCTTCCTGCTACTTGAACTTCTTGAACCTCCCTGCTACTTGAACTTCTTGAACTTCTTGAACCTTCCTGCTACTTGAACTTCTTGAACCTTCCTGCTACTTGAACTTCTTGAACCTTCCTGCTACTTGAACTTCTTGAACCTTCCTGCCACTTGAACTTCTTGAACCTTCCTGCTTCTTGAACTTTTTGAACCTTCCTGCTACTTGAACTTCTTGAACCTTCCTGCTACTCGAACTTCTTGAACTTCTTGAACCTTCCTGCTACTTGAACTTTTTGAACTTCTTGAACCTTCCTGCAACATGAACTTCTTGAACCTTCCCGCTACTTGAACTTCTCGAACTTCTTGAACATTCCAGCTACTTGAACTTCTTGAACCTTCATGCTACTTGAACTTTTTGAATCTTCCTGCTACTTGAACTTCTTGAACCTTCCTGCTACTTGAACTTCTTGAACCTTCCTGCTACTTGAACTCCATGAACCTTCCGGCTACTTGAACTTCTTGAACCTTCCTGCTACTTGAACTTCTTGAACCTTCCTGCTTCTTGAACTTCTTGAACTTCTTGAACCTTCCTACTTCTTGAACTTCTTGAACCTTCCTGCTACTTGAACTGTTTGAACTTATTGAACCTTCCTGCTACTTGAACTACTTGTACTTCTTGAACCTTCCTGCTACTTAAACTTCTTGAACTTCTTGAACTTTCCTGCTACTTGAACTTCTTGAACTTCTTGAACCTTCCTGCTACTTGAACTTCTTAAACCTTCCTGCTACTTAAACTTCTTGAACTTCTTGAACTTTCCTGCTACTTGAACTTCTTGAACTTCTTGAACCAACCTGCTACTTGATCTTCTTAAACCTTCCTGCTACTTGAACTTCTTGAACCTTCCTGCTACTTGAACTTCTTGAACCTTCCTGCTACTTGAACTTCTTGAACTTCTTGAACCTTCCTACTACCTGAACTTCTTGAACTTCTTGAACCTTTCTGCTACTTGAACTTCTTGAACCTTCCTGCTACTTGAACTTCTTGAACTTCTTGAACCTTCCTGCTACTTGAACTTCTTGAACTTCTTGAACTTTCCTGCTAGTAAAACTTCTTGAACTTCTTGAACTTTCCTGCTACTTGAACTTCTTGAACCTTCCTGCTACTTGAACTTCTTGAACCTTCCTGTTACTTGAACTTCTTGTACTTCTTGAAGTTTCCTGCTACTTGAACTTCTTGAACCTTACTGCTACTTGAACTTCTTGAACTTCTTGAACTACTTGAACCTTCCTGCTACTCGAAGTTCTTGAACCTTCCTGCTACTTGACTTTCTTGAACCTACCTGCTACTTGAACTACTTGAACTTCTTGAACCTTCCTGCTCCTTGAACTTCTTGAACCTTCCTGCTACTCGAACTTCTTGAACTTCTTCAATTTTCCTGCTATTTGAACTTCTTGAACTTCTTGAACCTTCCTGCTACTTGAACTTCTTGAACTTCTTGAACCTTCCTGCTACTTGAACTTTTTGAACTTCTTGAACCTTGAACTTCTTAAACTTTTTGAACTTCTTGAACCTTCCTGCTACTTGAACTTCTTGAACCTTCCTGCTACTTGAACATCTTGAACCTTCTTGCTACTTGAACTTCTTGAACCTTCCTGCTACTTGAACTTCTTGAACCTTCCTGCTACTTGAACTTCTTGAACCTTCCTGCTACTTGAACTTCTTGAACCTTCCTGCTACTTGAACTTCTTGAACCTTCCTGCTACTTGAACTTCTTGAACCTTCCTGCTACTTGAACTTCTTGAACCTTCCTGCTACTTGAACTTCTTGAACCTTCCTGCTACTTGAACTTCTTGAACCTTCCTGCTACTTGAACTTCTTGAACTTCTTGATCCTTCCTGCTACTTGAACTTCTTGAACCTTCCTGCTACTTGAACTTCTTGAACTTCTTGAACCTTCCTGATACTTGAACTTCTTGAACCTTCCTGCTACTTGAACTTCTTGAACTTTCCTGCTACTTGAACTTCTTGAACTTCTTGAACCTTCCTGCTACTTGAACTTCTTTAACTTCTCGAACCTTCCTGCTACTTGAACTTCTTGAACTTCTTTAACCTTCCTGCTACTTGAACTTCTTGAACCTTCCTGCTACTTGAACTTCTTGAACCTTACTGCTACTTGAACTTCTTGAACTTCTTGAACCTTCCTGCTACTTGAACTTCTTGAACTTCTTGAACCTTCCTGCTACTTGAACTTCTTGAACCTTCCTGCTACTTGAACTTCTTGAACCTTCCTGCTACTTGAACTTCCTGAACTTCTTGAACTTCTTGAACTTCTTGAACTTTCCTTATACTTGAACTTCTTGAACTTTCCTGCCACATGAACTTCTTGAACCTACCTGCTACTTGAACTACTTGAACTTCTTGAAACTTCCTGCTACTTGAACTTCTTGAACCTTCCTGCTACTTGAACTTCTTGAACTTCTTGAACTTCTTGACCCTTCCTGCTACTTGAAAATCTTGCACTTCTTTAACCTTCCTGCTACTTGAACTTCTTGAACCTTCCTGCTACTTGAACTTCTTGAACTTCTTGAACCTTCCTGCTACTTGAACTTCTTGAACTTCTTGAACCTTCCTGCTACTTGAACTTCTTGAACCTTCCTGCTACTTGAACTTCTTGAACTTCTTGAACCTTCCTGCTACTTGAACTTCTTGAACCTAAAAGCTACTTGAACTACTTGAGCTTCTTGACCCTTCCTGCTACTTGAACTTCTTGAACCTTCCTGCTACTTGAACTTCTTGAACTTCTTGAACCTTCCTGCTACTTGAACTTCTTGAACTTCTTGAACCTTTCTGCTACTTGAACTTCTTGAACTTCTTGAACATTCCTGCTACTTGAACTTCTTGAACTTCTTGAACCTTCCTGCTACTTGAACTTCTTGAACTTCTTGAACCTTCCTGCTACTTGAACTTCTTGAACCTTCCAGCTACTTGAACTTCTTGAACCTTCCTGCAACTTGAACTTCTTGAACCTTTCTGCTACTTGAACTTCTTGAACTTCTTGAACCTTCCTACTACCTGAACTTCTTGAACTTCTTGAACCTTCCTGCTACTTGAACTTCTTGAACCTTCCTGCTACTTGAACTTCTTGAACTTCTCGAACCTTCCTGCTACTTGAACTTCTTGAACTTCTTGAACCTTCCTGCTACTTGAACTTCTTGAACTTCTTGAACCTTCCTGCTACTTGAACTTCTTGAACCTTGCTGCTACTTGAACTTCTAGAACCTTCCTGCTCCTTGAACTTCTTGTACTTCTTGAAGTTTCCTGCTACTTGAACTTCTTGAACCTTACTGCTACTTGAACTTCTTGAACTTCTTGAACTACTTGAACCTTCCTGCTACTTGAACTTCTTGAACCTTCCTGCTACTTGAACTTCTTGAACCTACCTGCTACTTGAACTACTTGAACTTCTTGAACCTTCCTGCTACTTGAACTTCTTGAACCTTCCTGCTACTCGAACTTCTTGAACTTCTTGAACCTTCCTGCTACTTGAACTTCTTGAACTTCTTGAACCTTCCTGCTACTTGAACTTCTTGAACTTCTTGAACCTTCCTGCTACTTAAACTTTTTGAACTTCATGAACCTTGAACTTCTTGAACTTTTTGAACCTTCCTGCTACTTGAACTTTTTGAACTTCTTGAACCTTGAACTTCTTGAACTTCTTGAATTTCTTGAACCTTCCAGCTACTTGAACTTCTTGAACCTTCCTGCAACTTGAACTTCTTGAACCTTCCTGCTACTTGAACTTCTTGAACCTTCCTGCTACTTGAACTTCTTGAACCTTCCTGCTACTTGAACTTTTTGAACCGTCCTGCTACTTGAACTTCTTGACCCTTCCTGCTACTTGAACTTCTTGAACCTTCCTGCTACTTGAACTTCTTGAACATCTTGATCCTTCCTGCTACTTGAACTTCTTGAACCTTCCTGCTACTTGAACTTCTTGAACTTCTTGAACCTTCCTGCTACTTGAACTTCTTGAACTTCTTGAACCTTCCTGATACTTGAACTTCTTGAACCTTCCTGCTACTTGAACTTCTTGAACCTTCCTGCTACTTGAACTTCTTGAACTTCTTGAACCTTCCTGCTACTTGAACTTCTTGAACTTCTTGAACCTTCTTGCTACTTGAACTTCTTGAACCTTCCTGCTACTTGAACTTCTTGAACCTTACTGCTACTTGAACTTCTTGAACTTCTTGAACCTTCCTGCTACTTGAACTTCTTGAACCTTCCTGCTACTTGAACTTCTTGAACTTCTTGAACTTATTGAACTTTCCTTTTACTTGAACTTCTTGAACTTTCCTGCCACTTGAACTTCTTGAACCTACCTGCTACTTGAACTACTTGAACTTCTTGAACCTTCCTGCTACTTGAACTTCTTGAACCTTCCTGCTACTTGAACTTCTTGAACTTCTTGAACTTCTTGAACCTTCCTGCTACTTGAAAATCTTGCACTTCTATAACCTTCCTGCTACTTGAACTTCTTGAACCTTCCTGCTACTTGAACTTCTTGAACTTCTTGAACTTCTTGAACCTTCCTGCTACTTGAACTTTTTGAACCTTCCGGCTACTTGAACTTCTTGAACTTCTTGAACCTTCCTGCTACTTAAACTTCTTGAACCTAAAAGCTACTTGAACTACTTGAGCTTCTTGACCATTCCTGCTACTTGAACTTCTTGAACCTTCCTGCTACTTGAACTTCTTGAACTTCTTGAACCTTCCTGCTATTTGAACTTCTTGAACTTCTTGAACCTTTCTGCTACTTGAACTTCTTGAACTTCTTGGACCTTCCTGCTACTTGAACTTCTTGAACTTTTTGAACCTTCCTGCTACTTGAACTTCTTGAACTTCTTGAACCTTCCTGCTACTTGAACTTCTTGAACCTTCCAGCTACTTGAACTTCTTGAACCTTCCTGCTACTTGAACTTCTTGAACCTTCCTGCTACTTCAACTTCTTGAACCTTCCTGCTACTTGAAGTTCTTGAACTTCTTGATCCTTCCTGCTACTTGAACTTCATGAACCTTCCTGCTACTCGAACTTCTTGAATTTCTTGAACCTTCCTGCTATTTGAACTTCTTGAACCTTCCTGCTACTTGAACTTCTTGAACCTTCCTGCTACATGAACTTCTTGAACTTCTTGAACGTTCCTGCTACTTGAACTTCTTGAACCTTCCTGCTTCTTGAATTTCTTGAAACTTCCTGCTACATGAACTTCTTGAACTTCTTGAACCTTCCTGCAACTTTAAGTTCTTGAACCTTCCTGCTACTTGAACTTCTTGAACTTCTTGAACCTTCCTGCTACTTGAACCTTCCTGCTACTTGAACTTCTTGAACTTCCTAAACCTTCCTGCTACTTGAACTTCTTGAACCTTCCTGCTACTTGAACTTTTCGAACTTCTTGAACCTTCCAGCTACGCGAACTTCTTGAACTTCTTGAACCTTCCTGCTACTTGAACTTCTTTAACCTTCCTTCTACTTGAACTTCTTGAACTTCTTGAACCTTCCTGCTACTTGAACTTCTTGAACTTCTTGAACCTTCCTGCTACTTGAACTACTTGAACTTCTTGAACCTTCCTGCTACTTGAACTTCTCGAACTTCTTGAACCTTCCTGCTACTTGAACTTCTTGAACCTTCCTGCTTCTTGAACTTCTTGAAACTTCCTGCTACATGAAGTTCTTGAACTTCTTGAACCTTCCTGCAACTTGAAGTTCTTGAACCTTCCTGCTACTTGAACTTCTTGAACTTCTTGAACCTTCCTGCTACTTGAACTTCTTGAACCTTCCTGCTACTTGAACTTCTTGAACTTCTTGAACCTTCCTGCTACTTGAACTTCTTGAACCTTCATGCTACTTGAACTTCTTGAACTTCTTGAACCTTCCTGCTACTTGAACTTCTTGAACTTCTTGACCCTTCCTGCTACTTGAACTTCTTGAACTTCTTGAACCCTCATGCTACTTGAACTTCTTGAACTTCTTGAACCTTCCTGCTACTTGAACTTCTTAAACTTCTTGGACCTTCCTGCTACTTGAACTTCTTGAACTTCTTAAACATTTCTCCTACATGAACTTCTTGAACTTCTTGAACCTTCTTGCTATTTGAACTTCTTGAACTTCTTGAACCTTCCTGCTACTTGAACTTTTTGAACTTCTTGAACCTTCCTGCTACTTGAACTTTTTGAACCTTCCTGCTACTTGAAATGCTTGAACCTTCCTGCCACTTGAACTTCTTGAACATTCCTGCTACTTGAACTTCTTGAACCTTCCTGCTACTTGAACTTCTTGAACTTTCCTGCTACTTGAACTTCTTGAACCTTACTGCTTCTTGAACTTCTTGAACTTCTTGAACCTTCCTGCTAAATAAACTTCTTGAACTTCTTGAACCTTCCTGCTACTTGAACTTCTTGAACTTCTTGAACCTTCCTTCTACTTGAACTTCTTGAACTTCTTGCACTTTCCTGCTACTTGAACTTCTAGAACCTTCCTGCAACTTGAACTTCTTGAACCTTCCTGCTACTTAACTTCTTGAACTTCTTGAACCTTCCTGCAACTTGAACTTCCTAAACCTTCCTGCTACTGGAACTTCTTGAACTTCTTGAACTTATTGAACCTTCCTGCTACTTGAACTTCTTGAACCTTCTTGCTAATTGAACTTCTTGAACCTTCCTGCTACTTGAACTTCTTGAACCTTCCTGCTACTTGAACTTCTTGAACCTTCCTGCTACTTGAACTTCTTGAACTTCTTGAACCTTCCTGCTACTTGAACTACTTAAACTTCTTGAACCTTCCTGCTACTTGAACTTCTCGAACCTTCCTGCCACGTGAACTTCTTGAACCTTCCTGCTACTTGAACTTCTTGAACTTCTTGAACCTTCCTGCTACTTGAACTTCTTGAACCTTCATGCTACTTGAACTTCTTGAACCTTATTGCTACTTGAACTTCTTGAACCTTCCTGCTACTTGAACTACTTGAACTTCTTGAACCTTCCTGCTACTCGAACTTCTTGAACCTTCCTGCTACTTGAACTTCTTGAACTTCTAGAACCTTCCTGCTACTTGAATTTCTTGAACCTTCCTTCTACTTGAACTTCTTGAACTTCTCGAACCTTCCTGCTACTTGAACTTTTTGAACTTCTTGAACCTACCTGCTACTTGAAATTCTTGAACCTTCTTGCTACTTGAACTTCTTGAACCTTCCTGGAACTTGAACTTCTTGAACTTCTTGAACCTTTCTGCTACTTGAACTTCTTGAACCTTCCTGCTACTTGAACTTCTTGAACTTCTTGAACCTTCCCGCTACTTGAACTCCTAGAACTTCTTTCCCCTTCCTGCTACTTAAACTTTTTGAACCCTCCTGCTACTTGAACTTCTTGAACTTCTTGAACCTCCCTGCTACTTGAACTTCTTGAACTTCTTGAACCTTCCTGCTACTTGAACTTCTTGAACCTTCCTGCTACTTGAACTTCTTGAACTTCTTGAACCTTCCTGCTACTTGAACTTCTTGAACCTTCCTGCTACTTGAACTTCTTGAACCTTCCTGCTACTTGAACTTCTTGAACTTCTAGAACCTTCCGGCTACTTGAACTTCTTGAACTTCTTGAACCTTCCTGCTACTTGAACTACTTGAACTTCTTGAACCTTCCTGCTACTTGAACTTCTTGAACTTCTTGAACCTTCCTGCTACTTGAACTTCTTGAACCTTCCTGCTACTTGAACTTCTTGAACTTCTTGAACCTTCCTGCTACTTGAACTTGAACTTCTTGAACCTTCCTGCTACTTGAACTTCTTGAACCTTCCTGCTACTTGAACTTCTTGAACTTCTTGAACCTTCCTGCTACTTGAACTTCTTGAACTTCTTGAACCTTCCTGCTACTTGAACTTCTTGAACTTCTTGAACCTTCCTTCTACTTGAACTTCTTGGACTTCTTGAACTTTCCTGCTACTTGAACTTCTTGAACTTCATGAACCTTCCTGCTACTTGAACTTCTTGAACTTCTTGAACCTTTCTGCTACTTGAACTTCTTGAACCTTCCTGCTACTTGAACTTCTTGAACTTCTTGAACCTTCCTGCTACTTGAACTTTTTGAACGTCTTGAACCTTCATGCTACCTGAACTTCTTGAACTTGTTGAACCTTCCTGCTACTTGAACTTCTTGAACTTCTTGAACCTTCCTGCTACTTGAACTTTTTGAACTTCTTGAACCTTTCTGCTACTTGAACTTTTTGAACCTTCCTGCTACTTGAACTGCTTGAACCTTCCTGCCACTTGAACTTATTGAACCTTCCTGCTACTTGAACTTCTTGAACCTTCCTGCTACTTGAACTTCTCGAGCTTTCCTGCTACTTGAACTTCTTAAACCTTACTGCTTCTTGAACTTCTTGAACTTCTTGAACCATCCTGCTAAATGAACTTTTTGAACTTCTTGAACCTTCCTGCTACTTGAACTTCTTGAACTTCTTGAACCTTCCTACTACTTGAACTTCTTGAACTTCTTGCACTATCCTGCTACTCGAACTTCTTGAACTTCTTGAACTTATTGAACCTTCCTGCTACTTGAACTTCTTGAACCTTCTTGCTAATTGAACTTCTTGAACCTTCCTGCTACTTGAACTTCTTGAACCTTCCTGCTACTTGAACTTCTTGAACTTCTTGAACCTTTCTGCTACTTGAACTTCCTGGACCTTCCTGCTACTTGAACTACTTGAACTTCCTGAGCCTTCCTGCTACTTGAACTTCTTGAACTTCTTGAACCTTCCTGCTACTTGAACTTCTTGAACCTTCCTGCTACTTGAACTTCTTGAACTTCTTGAACCTTCCTGTTACTTGAACTACTTAAACTTCTTGAACCTTCCTGCTACTTGAACTTCTTGAACCTTCCTGCTACGTGAACTTCATGAACCTTCCTGCTACTTGAACTCCTTGAACTTCTTGAACCTTCCTGCTACTTGATCTTCTTGAACCTTCATGCTACTTGAACTTCTTGAACCTTATTGCTACTTGAACTTCTTGAACCTTCCTGCTACTTGAAATACTTGAACTTCTTGAACCTTCCTGCTACTCGAACTTCTTGAAACTTCCTGCTACTTGAACTTCTTGAACTTCTATAACCTTCCTGTTACTTGAACTTCTTGAACCTTCCTGCTACTTGAACTTCTTGAACTTCTCGAACCTTCCTGCTACTTGAACTTCTTGAACTTCTTGAACCTTCCTGCTACTTGAAATTCTTGAACCTTCCTGCTACTTGAACTTCTTGAACCTTCCTGGAACTTGAACTTCTTGAACTTCTTGAACCTTTCTGCTACTTGAACTTCTTGAACCTTCCTGCTACTTGAACTTCTTGAACTTCTTGAACCTTCCTGCTACTTGAACTTCTTGAACTTCTTTTACCTTCCTGCTACTTAAACTTCTCGAACCTTCCTGCTACTTGAACTTCTTGAACTTCTTGAACCTTCCTGCTACTTGAACTTCTTGAACTTCTTGAACCTTCCTGCTACTTGAACTTGTTGAACTTCTTGAACCTTCCTGCTACTTGAACTTCTTGAACCTTCCTGCTACTTGAACTTCTTGAACTTCTAGAACCTTCCTACTACTTGAACTTCTTGAACTTCTTGAACCTTCCTGCTACTTGAACTACTTGAACTTCTTGAACCTTCCTGCTACTTGAACTTCTTGAACTTCTTGAACCTTCCTGCTACTTGAACTTCTTGCACCTTCATGCTACTTGAACTTCTTGAACTTCTTGAACCTTCCTGCTACTCGAACTTGAACTTCTTGAACCTTCCTGCTACTTGAACTTCTTGAACCTTCCTGCTTCTTGAACTTCTTGAACTTCTTGAACCTTCCTGCTACTTGAACTTCTTGAACTTCTTGAACCTTCCTGCTACTTGAACTTCTTGAACTTCTTGAACCTTCCTTCTACTTGAACTTCTTGAACCTTCCTGCTACTTGAACTTCTTGAACTTCATGAACCTTCCTGCTACTTGAACTTCTTGAACTTCTTGAACCTTCCTGCTACTTGAACTTCTTGAACCTTCCTGCTACTTTAACTTCTTGAACTTCTTGAACCTTCCTGCTACTTGAACTTCTTGAACGTCTTGAACCTTCATGCTACCTGAACTTCTTGAACTTGTTGAACCTTCCTGCTACTTGAACTTCTTGAACTTCTTGAACCTTCCTGCTATTTGAACTTCTTGAACCTTCCTGCTACCTGAACTTCTTGAACATTCCTGCTACTTGAACTTCTTGAACTTCTTGAACGTTTCTGCTACTTGAACTTCTTGAACCTTCCTGCTACTTGAACTTCTTGAACTTCTTGAACCTTCCTGCTACTTGAACTTCCTGAACGTCTTGAACCTTCCTGCTACTTGAACTTATTGAACTTCCTGAACCTTCCTGCTACTTGAACTTTTTGAACCTTCCTGCTACTTGAACTTCTTGAACCTCTTGAATCTTCCTGCTACTTGAACTTCTTGAACCTTCCTGCCACTTGAACTTCTTGAACCTTCCTGCAACTTGAACTTCTTGAAACTTCCTGCTACTTGAAATTCTTGAACCTTCCAGCTACTTGAACTTCGTGAACTTCTTGAACCTTCCACCTACGTGAACTTCTTGAACTTCTTGAACCTTCCTGCTACTTGAACTTCTTGAAACTTCCTTCTACTTGAACTTCTTGAACTTCTTGAACCTTCCTGCTACTTGAACTTCTTGAACTTTTTGAACCTTCCTGTTACTTGAACTACTTGAACTTCTTGAACCTTCCTGCTACTTGAACTTCTTGAACTTCTTGAACGTTCCTGCTACTTGAACTTCTTGAACCTTCCTGCTTCTTGAATTTCTTGAAACTTCCTGCTACATGAACTTCTTGAACTTCTTGAACCTTCCTGCAACTTTAAGTTCTTGAACCTTCCTGCTACTTGAACTTCTTGAACTTCTTGAACCTTCCTGCTACTTGAACCTTCCTGCTACTTGAACTTCTTGAACTTCCTAAACCTTCCTGCTACTTGAACTTCTTGAACCTTCCTGCTACTTGAACTTTTCGAACTTCTTGAACCTTCCAGCTACGCGAACTTCTTGAACTTCTTGAACCTTCCTGCTACTTGAACTTCTTTAACCTTCCTTCTACTTGAACTTCTTGAACTTCTTGAACCTTCCTGCTACTTGAACTTCTTGAACTTCTTGAACCTTCCTGCTACTTGAACTACTTGAACTTCTTGAACCTTCCTGCTACTTGAACTTCTCGAACTTCTTGAACCTTCCTGCTACTTGAACTTCTTGAACCTTCCTGCTTCTTGAACTTCTTGAAACTACCTGCTACATGAAGTTCTTGAACTTCTTGAACCTTCCTGCAACTTGAAGTTCTTGAACCTTCCTGCTACTTGAACTTCTTGAACTTCTTGAACCTTCCTGCTACTTGAACTTCTTGAACCTTCCTGCTACTTGAACTTCTTGAACTTCTTGAACCTTCCTGCTACTTGAACTTCTTGAACCTTCATGCTACTTGAACTTCTTGAACTTCTTGAACCTTCCTGCTACTTGAACTTCTTGAACTTCTTGACCCTTCCTGCTACTTGAACTTCTTGAACTTCTTGAACCCTCATGCTACTTGAACTTCTTGAACTTCTTGAACCTTCCTGCTACTTGAACTTCTTAAACTTCTTGGACCTTCCTGCTACTTGAACTTCTTGAACTTCTTAAACATTTCTCCTACATGAACTTCTTGAACTTCTTGAACCTTCTTGCTATTTGAACTTCTTGAACTTCTTGAACCTTCCTGCTACTTGAACTTTTTGAACTTCTTGAACCTTCCTGCTACTTGAACTTTTTGAACCTTCCTGCTACTTGAAATGCTTGAACCTTCCTGCCACTTGAACTTCTTGAACATTCCTGCTACTTGAACTTCTTGAACCTTCCTGCTACTTGAACTTCTTGAACTTTCCTGCTACTTGAACTTCTTGAACCTTACTGCTTCTTGAACTTCTTGAACTTCTTGAACCTTCCTGCTAAATGAACTTCTTGAACTTCTTGAACCTTCCTGCTACTTGAACTTCTTGAACTTCTTGAACCTTCCTTCTACTTGAACTTCTTGAACTTCTTGCACTTTCCTGCTACTTGAACTTCTAGAACCTTCCTGCAACTTGAACTTCTTGAACCTTCCTGCTACTTAACTTCTTGAACTTCTTGAACCTTCCTGCAACTTGAACTTCCTAAACCTTCCTGCTACTGGAACTTCTTGAACTTCTTGAACTTATTGAACCTTCCTGCTACTTGAACTTCTTGAACCTTCTTGCTAATTGAACTTCTTGAACCTTCCTGCTACTTGAACTTCTTGAACCTTCCTGCTACTTGAACTTCTTGAACCTTCCTGCTACTTGAACTTCTTGAACTTCTTGAACCTTCCTGCTACTTGAACTACTTAAACTTCTTGAACCTTCCTGCTACTTGAACTTCTCGAACCTTCCTGCCACGTGAACTTCTTGAACCTTCCTGCTACTTGAACTTCTTGAACTTCTTGAACCTTCCTGCTACTTGAACTTCTTGAACCTTCATGCTACTTGAACTTCTTGAACCTTATTGCTACTTGAACTTCTTGAACCTTCCTGCTACTTGAACTACTTGAACTTCTTGAACCTTCCTGCTACTCGAACTTCTTGAACCTTCCTGCTACTTGAACTTCTTGAACTTCTAGAACCTTCCTGCTACTTGAATTTCTTGAACCTTCCTTCTACTTGAACTTCTTGAACTTCTCGAACCTTCCTGCTACTTGAACTTTTTGAACTTCTTGAACCTACCTGCTACTTGAAATTCTTGAACCTTCTTGCTACTTGAACTTCTTGAACCTTCCTGGAACTTGAACTTCTTGAACTTCTTGAACCTTTCTGCTACTTGAACTTCTTGAACCTTCCTGCTACTTGAACTTCTTGAACTTCTTGAACCTTCCCGCTACTTGAACTCCTAGAACTTCTTTCCCCTTCCTGCTACTTAAACTTTTTGAACCCTCCTGCTACTTGAACTTCTTGAACTTCTTGAACCTTCCTGCTACTTGAACTTCTTGAACTTCTTGAACCTTCCTGCTACTTGAACTTCTTGAACCTTCCTGCTACTTGAACTTCTTGAACTTCTTGAACCTTCCTGCTACTTGAACTTCTTGAACCTTCCTGCTACTTGAACTTCTTGAACTTCTAGAACCTTCCGGCTACTTGAACTTCTTGAACTTCTTGAACCTTCCTGCTACTTGAACTACTTGAACTTCTTGAACCTTCCTGCTACTTGAACTTCTTGAACTTCTTGAACCTTCCTGCTACTTGAACTTCTTGAACCTTCCTGCTACTTGAACTTCTTGAACTTCTTGAACCTTCCTGCTACTTGAACTTGAACTTCTTGAACCTTCCTGCTACTTGAACTTCTTGAACCTTCCTGCTACTTGAACTTCTTGAACTTCTTGAACCTTCCTGCTACTTGAACTTCTTGAACTTCTTGAACCTTCCTGCTACTTGAACTTCTTGAACTTCTTGAACCTTCCTTCTACTTGAACTTCTTGGACTTCTTGAACTTTCCTGCTACTTGAACTTCTTGAACTTCATGAACCTTCCTGCTACTTGAACTTTTTGAACGTCTTGAACCTTCATGCTACCTGAACTTCTTGAACTTGTTGAACCTTCCTGCTACTTGAACTTCTTGAACTTCTTGAACCTTCCTGCTATTTGAACTTCTTGAACCTTCCTGCTACTTGAACTTCTTGAACCTTGCTGCTACTTGAACTTCTTGAACTTCTTGATCCTTCCTGCTACTTGAACTTCTTGAACTTCTTGAACCTTTCTGCTACTTGAACTTCTTGAACCTTCCTGCTACTTGAACTTCTTGAACTTCGTGAACCTTCCTGCTACTTGAACTTCTTGAACGTCTTGAACCTTCCTGCTACTTGAACTTATTGAACTTCTTGCACCTTCCTGCTACTTGAACTTCTAGAACCTTCCTGCTACTTGAACTTCTTGAACCTTCCTGCTACTCAACTTCTTGAACTTCTTGAACCTTCCTGCAACTTGAACTTCTTAAACCATCCTGCTATTTGAACTTCATGAACTTCTTGAACTTATTGAACCTTCCTGCTACTTGAACTTCTTGAACCTTCTTGCTAATTGAACTTCTTGAACCTTCCTGCCACGTGAACTTCTTGAACCTTCCTGCTACTTGAACTTCTTGAACTTCTTGAACCTTTCTGCTACTTGAACTTCCTGAACCTTCCTGCTACTTGAACTACTTGAACTTCCTGAACCTTCCTGCTATCTGAACTTCTTGAACTTCTTGAACCTTCCTGCTACTTGATATTCTTGAACCTTCCTGCTACTTGAACTTCTTGAACTTCTTGAACCTTCCTGCTACTTGAACTTCTTGAACCTTCCTGCAACTTGATCTTCTTGAACCTTCCTGCTACTTGAACTTCTTGGACTTCTTGTACCTTCCTGATACTTGAACTTCTTGAACCTTCCTGCTACTTGAACTTCTTGACCCTTCCTGCTACTTGAACTTTTCGAACTTCTTGAACCTTCCTGCTACTTAAACTTCTTAAACTTCTTGAACCTTCCTGCTGCTTGAAATACTTGATCTTCTAGAACCCTCCTGCTACTTGAACTTCTTGAACCTTCCTGCCACTTGAACTTCTTGAACTTCTTGAACCTTCCTGCTACTTGAAATTCTTGAACCTTCATGCTGCTTGAACTTCTTGAACTTCTTGAACCTTCCTGCTACTTGAACTTCTTGAACCTTGCTGCCACTTGAACTTCTCGAACTTCTTGAACATTCCTGCTACTTGAAATTCTTGAACCTTCATGCTGCTTGAACTTCTTGAACTTCTTGGACCTTCCTGCTACTTGAACTTCTTGAACTTCTTCACCTTCCTGCTACTTGAACTTCTTGAACTTTCCTTCTACTTGAACTTCTTGTACTTCTTGAACCTTCCTGCTACTTGAACTTCTTGAACTTCTTGAACCTTCCTGCTACTTGAACTACTTGAACTTCTTGAACCTTCCTGCTACTTGAACTTCTTGAACTCCTTGAACTTTCCTGCTACTTGAACTTCTTGAACCTTCCAGCTACTTGAACTTCGTGAACTTCTTGAACCTTCCTGCTACTTGAACTTGAACTTCTTGAACCTTCCTGCTACTTGAACTTCTTGAACCTTCCTGCTACTTGAACTTCTTGAACTTCTTGAACCTTCCTGCTACTTTAACTTCTTGAACTTCTTGAACCTTCCTTCTACTTGAACTTCTTGAACATCTTGAACCTTCCTTCTACTTGAACTTCTTGGACTTCTTGAACCTTTCTGCTACTTGAACTTCTTGAACTTCTTGAACTTCATGAACCTCCCTGCTACTTGATCTTCTTGAACTTCTTGAACCTTCCTGCTACTTTAACTTCTTGAACCTTCCTGCTACTTGAACATCTTGAACCTTACTGCTACTTGAACTTCTTGAACCTTCCTGCTACTTGAACTTCTTGAACTTCTTGAACCTTCCAGCTACTTGAACTTCTTGAACGTTTTGAACCTTCATGCTACCTGAACTTCTTGAACTTGTTGAACCTTCCTGCTACTTGAACTTCTTGAACTTCTTGAACCTTCCTGCTACTTGAACTTCTTGAACCTTCCTGCTACTTGAACTTCTTGAACCTTCCTGCTACTTGAACTTCTTGAACCTTGCTGCTACTTGAACTTCTTGATCTTCTTGAACCTTCCTGCTACTTGAACTTCTTGAACTTCTTGAACCTTTCTGCTACTTGAACTTCTTGAACCTTCCTGCTACTTGAACTTCTTGAACTTCTTGAACCTTCAAGCTACGTGAACTTCTTGAGCTTCTTGACCCTTCCTTCTACTTGAACTTCTTGAACCTTCCTTCTACTTGAACTTCTTGAACTTCTTGAACCTTCCTGCTACTTGAACTTCTTGAACTTCTAGAACCTTCCTGCTACTTGAACTACTTGAACTTCTTGAACCTTTCTGCTACTTGAACTTCTTGAACTTCTTGAACCTTCCTGCTACTTGAACTTCTTGAACCTTCCTGCTTCTTGAACTTCTTGAAACTTCCTGCTACATGAACTTCTTGAACTTCTTGAACCTTCCTGCAACTTGAAGGTCTTGAACCTTCCTGCTACTTGAACTTCTTGAACTTCTTGAACCTTCCTGCTACTTGAACTTCTTGAACCTTCCTGCTACTTGAACTTCTTGAACCTTCCTGCTACTTGAACTTCATGAACTTCTTGAACCTACCTGCTACTTGAACTTCTTGAACGTCTTGAACCTTCATGCTACTTGAACTTCTTGAACTTCTTGAACCTTCCTGCTACTTGAACTTCTTGAACGTCTTGAACCTTCCTGCTACTTGATCTTCTTGAACTTCTTGAACCTTCCTGCTACTTGAACTTCTTGAACCTTCCTGCTACTTGAACTTCTTGAACTTCTTGAACCCTCCTGCTACTTGAACTTCTTGAACCTTCCTGCTACTTGAACTTCTTGAACCTTCCTGCTACTTGAATTTCTTGAACTTCTTGAACCTTCCTGCTACTTAAACTTTTTGAACGTCTTGAACCTTCATGCTACTTGAACTTCTTGAACTTCTTGAACCTTCCTGCTACTTGAACTTCTTGAACGTCTTGAACCTTCCTGCTACTTGAACTTCTTGAACTTCTTGAACCTTCCTGCTTCTTGAACTTCTTGATCCTTCCTGCTACTTGAACTTCTTGAACTTCTTAAACCCTCCAGCTACTTGAACTTCTTGAACCTTCCTGCTACTTGAACTTCTTGAACTTCTTGAACCTTCCTGCTACTTGAACTTCTTGAACTTCTAGAACCTTCCTGCTACTTGAACTTCTTGAACCTTCCTGCTACTTGAACTTCTTGAACCTTACTGCTACTTGAACTTCTTGATCTTCTTGTACCTTCCTGCTACTTGAACTTCTTGAACTTCCTGAACCTTTCTGCTACTTGAACTTCTTGAACCTTCCTGCTACTTGAACTTCTTGCACTTCTTGAACCTTCCTGCTACTTGAACTTCTTGAACCTTCCTGCTACTTGAAATTCTTGAACTTTTTGAACCTTCCTGCTACTTGAACTTCTTGAACTTCTTGAACCTTCCTGATACTTGAACTTCTTTAACTTCTTGACCCTTCCTACTACTTGAACTTCTTGAACCTTCCTGCTACTTGAACTTCTTGAACTTCTTGAAACTTCCTGCTACTTGAAATACTTGAACTTCTTGAAACTTCCTGTTACTTGAACTTCTTGAACTTCTTGAACCTTCCTGCTACTTGAACTTCTTGACACTTCATGCTACTTGAACTTCTTGAACCTTCCTGCTACTTGAACTTTTTGAACTTCTTGAAACTTCCTGCTACTTGAAATACTTGAACTTCTTGAAACTTCCTATTACTTGAACTTCTTGAACTTCTTGAACCTTCCTGCTACTTGAACATCTTTAACCTTCCTGCTACTTGAAATACTTGAACTTCTTGAACCTTCCTGCTACTTGGACTTCTTGAACCTTCCTGCTACTTGAAATACTTGAACTTCTCGAACCTTCCTATTACTTGAACTTCTTGAACTTCTTGAATCTTCCTGCTACTCGAACTTCTTGAACCTTCCTGCTACCTGAACTTCTTGAACCTTCCTGCTACTTGAACTTCTTGAACTTCTTGAACCTTCCTGCTACTTGAACTTCTTGAACCTTCCTGCTACCTTAACTTCTTGAACTTCTTGACCCTTCCTGCTACCTGAACTTCTTGAACTTCTTGAAACTTCCTGCTACTTGAACTTCTTGAACTTTTTGAACTTACCTGCTACTTGAACTTCTTGAACCTTCCAGCTACTTGAACTTCTTGAACTTTCCTGCTACTTGAAATTCTTGAACCTTCCTGCTACTTGAACTTCTTGAATTACTTGAACCTTCCTGCTACTTGAACATCTTGAACCTTCCTGCTACTTGAACTTCTTTAACTTATTGAGTCTTCCTGCTACTTGAACTTCTTTCACCTTCCTGCTTTTTGAACTTCTTGAACTTGTTGAACTTTCCTGCTACTTGAACTTCTTGAACATCTTGAACCTTCCTGCTACGTGAACTTCTTGAACCTTCCTGCTACTTGAAGTTCTTGAACTTCTTGAACCTTCCTGCTACTTGAACTTCTTGAACCTTCCTGCTACTTGAACTACCTGAACTTCTTGAACCGTCCTGCAACTTGAACTTCTTGAACTTCTTGAACCTTCCTGCTACTTGAACTTCTTGAACTTTTTGAACCTTCCTGCTACTTGAACTTCTTGAACCTTCCTGCTACTTGAACTTCTTGAACCTTCCTGCTACTTGAACTTCTTGAACTTCTTTAACCTTCCTGCTACTTGAACTTCTTGAACCTTCCTGCTACTTGAACTTCTTGAACCCTCATGCTACATGAACTTCTTGAACTTCTTGAACCTTCCTACTACTTGAACTTCTTGAACCTTCCTGCTACTTGAACTTCTTGAACCTCCCTGCTACTTGAACTTCTTGAACTTCTTGAACCTTCCTGCTACTTGAACTTCTTGAACCTTCCTGCTACTTGAACTTCTTGAACCTTCCTGCTACTTGAACTTCTTGAACCTTCCTGCCACTTGAACTTCTTGAACCTTCCTGCTTCTTGAACTTTTTGAACCTTCCTGCTACTTGAACTTCTTGAACCTTCCTGCTACTCGAACTTCTTGAACTTCTTGAACCTTCCTGCTACTTGAACTTTTTGAACTTCTTGAACCTTCCTGCAACATGAACTTCTTGAACCTTCCCGCTACTTGAACTTCTCGAACTTCTTGAACATTCCAGCTACTTGAACTTCTTGAACCTTCATGCTACTTGAACTTTTTGAACCTTCCTGCTACTTGAACTTCTTGAACCTTCCTGCTACTTGAACTTCTTGAACCTTCCTGCTACTTGAACTCCATGAACCTTCCGGCTACTTGAACTTCTTGAACCTTCCTGCTACTTGAACTTCTTGAACCTTCCTGCTTCTTGAACTTCTTGAACTTCTTGAACCTTCCTACTTCTTAAACTTCTTGAACCTTCCTGCTACTTGAACTGTTTGAACTTATTGAACCTTCCTGCTACTTGAACTACTTGTACTTCTTGAACCTTCCTGCTACTTAAACTTCTTGAACTTCTTGAACTTTCCTGCTACTTGAACTTCTTGAACTTCTTGAACCTTCCTGCTACTTGAACTTCTTAAACCTTCCTGCTACTTAAACTTCTTGAACTTCTTGAACTTTCCTGCTACTTGAACTTCTTGAACTTCTTGAACCTTCCTGCTACTTGATCTTCTTAAACCTTCCTGCTACTTGAACTTCTTGAACCTTCCTGCTACTTGAACTTCTTGAACCTTCCTGCTACTTGAACTTCTTGAACTTCTTGAACCTTCCTACTACCTGAACTTCTTGAACTTCTTGAACCTTTCTGCTACTTGAACTTCTTGAACCTTCCTGCTACTTGAACTTCTTGAACTTCTTGAACCTTCCTGCTACTTGAACTTCTTGAACTTCTTGAACTTTCCTGCTAGTAAAACTTCTTGAACTTCTTGAACTTTCCTGCTACTTGAACTTCTTGAACCTTCCTGCTACTTGAACTTCTTGAACCTTCCTGTTACTTGAACTTCTTGTACTTCTTGAAGTTTCCTGCTACTTGAACTTCTTGAACCTTACTGCTACTTGAACTTCTTGAACTTCTTGAACTACTTGAACCTTCCTGCTACTTGAAGTTCTTGAACCTTCCTGCTACTTGACTTTCTTGAACCTACCTGCTACTTGAACTACTTGAACTTCTTGAACCTTCCTGCTCCTTGAACTTCTTGAACCTTCCTGCTACTCGAACTTCTTGAACTTCTTCAATTTTCCTGCTATTTGAACTTCTTGAACTTCTTGAACCTTCCTGCTACTTGAACTTCTTGAACTTCTTGAACCTTCCTGCTACTTGAACTTTTTGAACTTCTTGAACCTTGAACTTCTTAAACTTTTTGAACTTCTTGAACCTTCCTGCTACTTGAACTTCTTGAACCTTCCTGCAACTTGAACATCTTGAACCTTCTTGCTACTTGAACTTCTTGAACCTTCCTGCTACTTGAACTTCTTGAACCTTCCTGCTACTTGAACTTCTTGAACCTTCCTGCTACTTGAACTTCTTGAACCTTCCTGCTACTTGAACTTCTTGAACCTTCCTGCTACTTGAACTTCTTGAACCTTCCTGCTACTTGAACTTCTTGAACCTTCCTGCTACTTGAACTTCTTGAACCTTCCTGCTACTTGAACTTCTTGAACCTTCCTGCTACTTGAACTTCTTGAACTTCTTGATCCTTCCTGCTACTTGAACTTCTTGAACCTTCCTGCTACTTGAACTTCTTGAACTTCTTGAACCTTCCTGATACTTGAACTTCTTGAACCTTCCTGCTACTTGAACTTCTTGAACTTTCCTGCTACTTGAAATTCTTGAACTTCTTGAACCTTCCTGCTACTTGAACTTCTTTAACTTCTCGAACCTTCCTGCTACTTGAACTTCTTGAACTTCTTTAACCTTCCTGCTACTTGAACTTCTTGAACCTTCCTGCTACTTGAACTTCTTGAACCTTACTGCTACTTGAACTTCTTGAACTTCTTGAACCTTCCTGCTACTTGAACTTCTTGAACTTCTTGAACCTTCCTGCTACTTGAACTTCTTGAACCTTCCTGCTACTTGAACTTCTTGAACCTTCCTGCTACTTGAACTTCCTGAACTTCTTGAACTTCTTGAACTTCTTGAACTTTCCTTATACTTGAACTTCTTGAACTTTCCTGCCACATGAACTTCTTGAACCTACCTGCTACTTGAACTACTTGAACTTCTTGAAACTTCCTGCTACTTGAACTTCTTGAACCTTCCTGCTACTTGAACTTCTTGAACTTCTTGAACTTCTTGACCCTTCCTGCTACTTGAAAATCTTGCACTTCTTTAACCTTCCTGCTACTTGAACTTCTCGAACCTTCCTGCTACTTGAACTTCTTGAACTTCTTGAACCTTCCTGCTACTTGAACTTCTTGAACTTCTTGAACCTTCCTGCTACTTGAACTTCTTGAACCTTCCTGCTACTTGAACTTCTTGAACTTCTTGAACCTTCCTGCTACTTGAACTTCTTGAACCTAAAAGCTACTTGAACTACTTGAGCTTCTTGACCCTTCCTGCTACTTGAACTTCTTGAACCTTCCTGCTACTTGAACTTCTTGAACTTCTTGAACCTTCCTGCTACTTGAACTTCTTGAACTTCTTGAACCTTTCTGCTACTTGAACTTCTTGAACTTCTTGAACATTCCTGCTACTTGAACTTCTTGAACTTCTTGAACCTTCCTGCTACTTGAACTTCTTGAACTTCTTGAACCTTCCTGCTACTTGAACTTCTTGAACCTTCCAGCTACTTGAACTTCTTGAACCTTCCTGCAACTTGAACTTCTTGAACCTTTCTGCTACTTGAACTTCTTGAACTTCTTGAACCTTCCTACTACCTGAACTTCTTGAACTTCTTGAACCTTCCTGCTACTTGAACTTCTTGAACCTTCCTGCTACTTGAACTTCTTGAACTTCTCGAACCTTCCTGCTACTTGAACTTCTTGAACTTCTTGAACCTTCCTGCTACTTGAACTTCTTGAACTTCTTGAACCTTCCTGCTACTTGAACTTCTTGAACCTTGCTGCTACTTGAACTTCTAGAACCTTCCTGCTCCTTGAACTTCTTGTACTTCTTGAAGTTTCCTGCTACTTGAACTTCTTGAACCTTACTGCTACTTGAACTTCTTGAACTTCTTGAACTACTTGAACCTTCCTGCTACTTGAACTTCTTGAACCTTCCTGCTACTTGAACTTCTTGAACCTACCTGCTACTTGAACTACTTGAACTTCTTGAACCTTCCTGCTACTTGAACTTCTTGAACCTTCCTGCTACTCGAACTTCTTGAACTTCTTGAACCTTCCTGCTACTTGAACTTCTTGAACTTCTTGAACCTTCCTGCTACTTGAACTTCTTGAACTTCTTGAACCTTCCTGCTACTTAAACTTTTTGAACTTCATGAACCTTGAACTTCTTGAACTTTTTGAACCTTCCTGCTACTTGAACTTTTTGAACTTCTTGAACCTTGAACTTCTTGAACTTCTTGAATTTCTTGAACCTTCCAGCTACTTGAACTTCTTGAACCTTCCTGCAACTTGAACTTCTTGAACCTTCCTGCTACTTGAACTTCTTGAACCTTCCTGCTACTTGAACTTCTTGAACCTTCCTGCTACTTGAACTTTTTGAACCGTCCTGCTACTTGAACTTCTTGACCCTTCCTGCTACTTGAACTTCTTGAACCTTCCTGCTACTTGAACTTCTTGAACATCTTGATCCTTCCTGCTACTTGAACTTCTTGAACCTTCCTGCTACTTGAACTTCTTGAACTTCTTGAACCTTCCTGCTACTTGAACTTCTTGAACTTCTTGAACCTTCCTGATACTTGAACTTCTTGAACCTTCCTGCTACTTGAACTTCTTGAACCTTCCTGCTACTTGAACTTCTTGAACTTCTTGAACCTTCCTGCTACTTGAACTTCTTGAACTTCTTGAACCTTCTTGCTACTTGAACTTCTTGAACCTTCCTGCTACTTGAACTTCTTGAACCTTACTGCTACTTGAACTTCTTGAACTTCTTGAACCTTCCTGCTACTTGAACTTCTTGAACCTTCCTGCTACTTGAACTTCTTGAACTTCTTGAACTTATTGAACTTTCCTTTTACTTGAACTTCTTGAACTTTCCTGCCACTTGAACTTCTTGAACCTACCTGCTACTTGAACTACTTGAACTTCTTGAACCTTCCTGCTACTTGAACTTCTTGAACCTTCCTGCTACTTGAACTTCTTGAACTTCTTGAACTTCTTGAACCTTCCTGCTACTTGAAAATCTTGCACTTCTATAACCTTCCTGCTACTTGAACTTCTTGAACCTTCCTGCTACTTGAACTTCTTGAACTTCTTGAACTTCTTGAACCTTCCTGCTACTTGAACTTTTTGAACCTTCCGGCTACTTGAACTTCTTGAACTTCTTGAACCTTCCTGCTACTTAAACTTCTTGAACCTAAAAGCTACTTGAACTACTTGAGCTTCTTGACCATTCCTGCTACTTGAACTTCTTGAACCTTCCTGCTACTTGAACTTCTTGAACTTCTTGAACCTTCCTGCTACTTGAACTTCTTGAACTTCTTGAACCTTTCTGCTACTTGAACTTCTTGAACTTCTTGGACCTTCCTGCTACTTGAACTTCTTGAACTTTTTGAACCTTCCTGCTACTTGAACTTCTTGAACTTCTTGAACCTTCCTGCTACTTGAACTTCTTGAACCTTCCAGCTACTTGAACTTCTTGAACCTTCCTGCTACTTGAACTTCTTGAACCTTCCTGCTACTTCAACTTCTTGAACCTTCCTGCTACTTGAAGTTCTTGAACTTCTTGATCCTTCCTGCTACTTGAACTTCATGAACCTTCCTGCTACTCGAACTTCTTGAATTTCTTGAACCTTCCTGCTATTTGAACTTCTTGAACCTTCCTGCTACTTGAACTTCTTGAACCTTCCTGCTACATGAACTTCTTGAACTTCTTGAACTTTCCTGCTACTTGAACTTCTTGAACTTCCTGAACCTTCCTGAAACTTGAACTTCTTGAACTTCTTGAACCTTCCTGTCACTTGAACTTCTTGAACTTTTTGAACCTTCCTGCTACTTGAACTTCTTGAACCTTCCTGCTACTTGAACTTCTTGAACTTCTTGAACCGTCCTGCTACTTGAATTTCTTGAACCTTTCTGCTACTTGAACTTCATGAACCTTCCTGCTACTTGAACTTCTTGAACCTTCCTGCTAGTTGAACTTTTTGAACCTTCCTGCTACTTGAACTTCTTGAACCTTCCTGCCAGTTGAACTTCTTGAACTTCTTGAACCTTCCTGCTACTTGAACTTCATGAACCTTCATGCTACATGAACTTCTTGAACCTTCCTGCTGCTTGAACTTCTTGAAATTTCCTGCTACTTGAACTTCTTGAACCTTCCTGCTACTTGAACTTTTTGAACCTTCCTGCTACTTGAACTTCTTGAACCTTCCTGCTACTTGAACTTCTTGAACTTCTTGCACCTTCCTGCTACTTGAACTTCTTGAACCTTCCTGCTACTTGAACTTTTTGAACTTTCCTGCTACTTGAACTTCTTGAAACTTCCTGCTACTTGAACTTCTTGAACTTGTTGGACCTTCCTGCTACATGAACTTCTTGAACCTTCCTGCTACTTGAACTTCTTAAACCTTCCTGCTACTTGAACTTCTTGAACTTCTTGAACCTTCCTGCTACTTGAACTTCTTGAACCTTCCTACTACTTGAACTTCTTGAACTTCTTGAACCTTCCTGCTACTTGAACTTCATGAACCTTCCTGCTACTTGAACTTCTTGAACCTTCCAGCTACTTGAACTTCTTGAACTTCTTGAACATTCCAGCTACTTGAACTTCTTGAACCTTCATGCTACTTGAACTTTTTGAACCTTCCTGCTACTTGAACTTCTTGAACCTTCCTGCTACTTGAACTTCTTGAACCTTCCTGCTACTTGAACTCTATGAACCTTCCGGCTACTTGAACTTCTTGAACCTTCCTGCTACTTGAACTTCTTGAACCTTCCTGCTACTTGAACTTCTTGAACTTCTTGAACCTTCCTGCTACTTGAACTTCTTGAACCTTCCTGCTACTTGAACTTCTTGTACTTCTTGAAGTTTCCTGCTACTTGAACTTCTTGAACCTTACTGCTACTTGAACTTCTTGAACTTCTTGAACTACTTGAACCTTCCTGCTACTTGAACTTCTTGAACCTTCCTGCTACTTGAACTTCTTGTACCTACCTGCTACTTGAACTACTTGAACTTCTTGAACCTTCCTGCTACTTGAACTTCTTGAATCTTCCTGCTACTCGAACTTCTTGAACTTCTTGAACCTTCCTGCTACTTGAACTTCTTGAACTTCTTGAATTTTCCTGCTACTTGAACTTCTTGAACTTCTTGAACCTTCCTGCTACTTAAACTTTTTGAACTTCTTGAACCTTGAACTTCTTGAACTTTTTGAACCTTCCTGCTACTTGAACTTTTTGAACTTCTTGAACCTTGAACTTCTTGAACTTCTTGAATTTATTGAACCTTCCAGCTACTTGAACTTCTTGAACCTTCCTGCAACTTGAACTTCTTGAACCTTCCTGCTACTTGAACTTCTTGAACCTTCCTGCTACTTGAACTTCTTGAACCTTCCTGCTACTTGAAATTTTTGAACCTTCCTGCTACTTGAACTTCTTGACCCTTCCTGCTACTTGAACTTCTTGAACCTTCCTGCTACTTGAACTTCTTGAACATCTTGATCCTTCCTGCTACTTGAACTTCTTGAACCTTCCTGTTACTTGAACTTCTTGAACTTCTTGAACCTTCCTGCTACTTGAACTTCTTGAACTTCTTGAACCTTCCTGCTACTTGAACTTCTTGAACCTTCCTGCTACTTGAACTTCTTGAACCTTCCTGCTACTTGAACTTCATGAACTTCTTGAACCTTCCTGCTACTTGAACTTCTTGAACTTCTTGAACCTTCTTGCTACTTGAATTTCTTGAACCTTCCTGCTACTTGAACTTCTTGAACCTTACTGCTACTTGAACTTCTTGAACTTCTTGAACCTTCCTGCTACTTGAACTTCTTGAACTTCTTGAACCTTCCTGCTACTTGAACTTCTTGAACTTCTTGAACCTTCCTGCTACTTGAACTTCTTGAACTTCTTGAACTTTTTGAACTTTCCTTATACTTGAACTTCTTGAACTTTCCTGCCACTTGAACTTCTTGAACCTACCTGCTACTTGAACTACTTGAACTTCTTGAACCTTCCTGCTACTTGAACTTCTTGAACCTTCCTGCTACTTGAACTTCTTGAACTTCTTGAACTTCTTGAACCTTCCTGCTACTTGAAAATCTTGCACTTCTATAACCTTCCTGCTACTTGAACTTCTTGAACCTTCCTGCTACTTGAACTTCTTGAACTTCTTGAACTTCTATAACCTTCCTGCTACTTGAACTTCTTGAACCTTCCTGCTACTTGAACTTCTTGAACTTCTTGAACTTCTTGAACCTTCCTGCTACTTGAACTTTTTGAACTTCTTGAACCTTCCTGCTACTTAAACTTCTTGAACCTAAAAGCTACTTGAACTACTTGAGCTTCTTGACCATTCCTGCTACTTGAACTTCTTGAACCTTCCTGCTACTTGAACTTCTTGAACTTCTTGAACCTTCCTGCTACTTGAACTTCTTGAACTTCTTGAACCTTTCTGCAACTTGAACTTCTTGAACTTCTTGAACCTTCCTGCTACTTGAACTTCTTGAACTTTTTGAACCTTCCTGCTACTTGAACTTCTTGAACTTCTTGAACCTTCCTGCTACTTGAACTTCTTGAACCTTCCAGCTACTTGAACTTCTTGAACCTTCCTGCTACTTGAACTTCTTGAACCTTCCTGCTACTTCAACTTCTTGAACCTTCCTGCTACTTGAAGTTCTTGAACTTCTTGATCCTTCCTGCTACTTGAACTTCATGAACCTTCCTGCTACTCGAACTTCTTGAATTTCTTGAACCTTCCTGCAACTTGAACTTCTTGAACCTTCCTGCTACTTGAACTTCTTGAACCTTCCTGCTACATGAACTTCTTGAACTTCTTGAACTTTCCTGCTACTTGAACTTCTTGAACTTCCTGAACCTTCCTGAAACTTGAACTTCTTGAACTTCTTGAACCTTCCTGTCACTTGAACTTCTTGAACTTTTTGAACCTTCCTGCTACTTGAACTTCTTGAACCTTCCTGCTACTTGAACTTCTTGAACTTCTTGAACCGTCCTGCTACTTGAATTTCTTGAACCTTTCTGCTACTTGAACTTCATGAACCTTCCTGCTACTTGAACTTCTTGAACCTTCCTGCTAGTTGAACTTTTTGAACCTTCCTGCTACTTGAACTTCTTGAACCTTCCTGCCAGTTGAACTTCTTGAACTTCTTGAACCTTCCTGCTACTTGAACTTCATGAACCTTCATGCTACATGAACTTCTTGAACCTTCCTGCTGCTTGAACTTCTTGAAATTTCCTGCTACTTGAACTTCTTGAACCTTCCTGCTACTTGAACTTTTTGAACCTTCCTGCTACTTGAACTTCTTGAACCTTCCTGCTACTTGAACTTCTTGAACTTCTTGCACCTTCCTGCTACTTGAACTTCTTGAACCTTCCTGCTACTTGAACTTTTTGAACTTTCCTGCTACTTGAACTTCTTGAAACTTCCTGCTACTTGAACTTCTTGAACTTCTTGGACCTTCCTGCTACTTGAACTTCTTGAACCTTCCTGCTACTTGAACTTCCTAAACCTTCCTGCTACTTGAACTTCTTGAACTTCTTGAACCTTCCTGCTACTTGAACTTCTTGAACCTTCCTACTACTTGAACTTCTTGAACTTCTTGAACCTTCCTGCTACTTGAACTTCATGAACCTTCCTGCTACTTGAACTTCTTGAACCTTCCAGCTACTTGAACTTCTTGAACTTCTTGAACATTCCAGTTACTTGAACTTCTTGAACCTTCATGCTACTTGAACTTTTTGAACCTTCCTGCTACTTGAACTTCTTGAACCTTCCTGCTACTTGAACTTCTTGAACCTTCCTGCTACTTGAACTCTATGAACCTTCCGGCTACTTGAACTTCTTGAACCTTCCTGCTACTTGAACTTCTTGAACCTTCCTGCTACTTGAACTTCTTGAACTTCTTGAACCTTCCTACTTCTTGAACTTCTTGAACCTTCCTGCTACTTGAACTGCTTGAACTTCTTGAACCTTCCTGCTACTTGAATTACTTGAACTTCTTGATCCTTCCTGCTACTTGAACTTCTTGAACTTCTTGAACTTTCCTGCTAATTGAACTTCCTGAACTTCTTGAACCTTCCCGCTACTTGAACTTCTTGAACTTCTTGAACCTTCCTGCTACTTGAACTTCTTGAACCTTACTGCTACTTGAACTTCTTGAACTTCTTGAACCTTCCTACTACCTGAACTTCTTGAACTTCTTGAACCTTCCTGCTACTTGAACATCTTGAACCTTCCTGCTACTTGAACTTCTTTAACTTATTGAGTCTTCCTGCTACTTGAACTTCTTTCACCTTCCTGCTTTTTGAACTTCTTGAACTTGTTGAACTTTCCTGCTACTTGAACTTCTTGAACATCTTGAACCTTCCTGCTACTTGAACTTCTTGAACCTTCCTGCTACTTGAACTTCTTGAACTTCTTGAACCGTCCTGCTACTTGAATTTCTTGAACCTTTCTGCTACTTGAACTTCATGAACCTTCCTGCTACTTGAACTTCTTGAACCTTCCTGCTAGTTGAACTTTTTGAACCTTCCTGCTACTTGAACTTCTTGAACCTTCCTGCCAGTTGAACTTCTTGAACTTCTTGAACCTTCCTGCTACTTGAACTTCATGAACCTTCATGCTACATGAACTTCTTGAACCTTCCTGCTGCTTGAACTTCTTGAAATTTCCTGCTACTTGAACTTCTTGAACCTTCCTGCTACTTGAACTTTTTGAACCTTCCTGCTACTTGAATTTCTTGAACCTTCCTGCTACTTGAACTTCTTGAACTTCTTGCACCTTCCTGCTACTCGAACTTCTTGAACCTTCCTGCTACTTGAACTTTTTGAACTTTCCTGCTACTTGAACTTCTTGAAACTTCCTGCTACTTGAACTTCTTGAACTTCTTGGACCTTCCTGCTACTTGAACTTCTTGAACCTTCCTGCTACTTGAACTTCTTAAACCTTAATGCTACTTGAACTTATTGAACTTCTTGAACCTTCCTGCTACTTGAACTTCTTGAACCTTCCTACTACTTGAACTTCTTGAACTTCTTGAACCTTCCTGCTACTTGAACTTCATGAACCTTCCTGCTACTTGAACTTCTTGAACCTTCCAGCTACTTGAACTTCTTGAACTTCTTGAACATTCCAGCTACTTGAACTTCTTGAACCTTCATGCTACTTGAACTTTTTGAACCTTCCTGCTACTTGAACTTCTTGAACCTTCCTGCTACTTGAACTTCTTGAACCTTCCTGCTACTTGAACTCTATGAACCTTCCGGCTACTTGAACTTCTTGAACCTTCCTGCTACTTGAACTTCTTGAACCTTCCTGCTACTTGAACTTCTTGAACTTCTTGAACCTTCCTACTTCTTGAACTTCTTGAACCTTCCTGCTACTTGAACTGCTTGAACTTCTTGAACCTTCCTGCTACTTGAATTACTTGAACTTCTTGAACCTTCCTGCTACTTGAACTTCTTGAACTTCTTGAACTTTCCTGCTACTTGAACTTCTTGAACTTCTTGAACCTTCCCGCTACTTGAACTTCTTGAACTTCTTGAACCTTCCTGCTACTTGAACTTTTTGAACCTTACTGCTACTTGAACTTCTTGAACTTCTTGAACCTTCCTACTACCTGAACTTCTTGAACTTCTTGAACCTTCCTGCTACTTGAACATCTTGAACCTTCCTGCTACTTGAACTTCTTTAACTTATTGAGTCTTCCTGCTACTTGAACTTCTTTCACCTTCCTGCTTTTTGAACTTCTTGAACCTGTTGAACTTTCCTGCTACTTGAACTTCTTGAACATCTTGAACCTTCCTGCTACTTGAACTTCTTGAACCTTCCTGCTACTTGAACTTCTTGAACTTCTTGAACCTTCCTGCTACTTGAACTTCTTGATCCTTCCTGCAACTTGAACTACCTGAACTTCTTGAACCGTCCTGCAACTTGAACTTCTTGAACTTCTTGAACCTTCCTGCTACTTGAACTTCTTGAACTTTTTGAACCTTCCTGCTACTTGAACTTCTTGAACCTTCCTGCTACTTGAACTTCTTGAACCTTCCTGCTACTTGAACTTCTTGAACTTCTTTAACCTTCCTGCTACTTGAACTTCTTGAACCTTCCTGCTACTTGAACTTCTTGAACCTTCCTGCTACTTGAACTTCTTGAACCCTCATGCTACATGAACTTCTTGATTTTCTTGAACCTTCCTGCTACTTGAACTTCTTGAACCTTCCTGCTACTTGAACTTCTTGAACCTCTCTGCTACTTAAACTTCTTGAACTTCTTGAACCTTCCTGCTGCTTGAACTTCTTGAACCTTCCTGCTACTTGAACTTCTTGAACCTTCCTGCTACTTGAACTTCTTGAACCTTCCTGCCACTTGAACTTCTTGAACCTTCCTGCTTCTTGAACTTTTTGAACCTTCCTGCTACTTGAACTTCTTGAACCTTCCTGCTACTCGAACTTCTTGAACTTCTTGAACCTTCCTGCTACTTGAACTTTTTGAACTTCTTGAACCTTCCTGCAACATGAACTTCTTGAACCTTCCCGCTACTTGAACTTCTCGAACTTCTTGAACATTCCAGCTACTTGAACTTCTTGAACCTTCATGCTACTTGAACTTTTTGAACCTTCCTGCTACTCGAACTTCTTGAACCTTCCTGCTACTTGAACTTCTTGAACCTTCCTGCTACTTGAACTCTATGAACCTTCCGGCTACTTGAACTTCTTGAACCTTCCTGCTACTTGAACTTCTTGAACCTTCCTGCTTCTTGAACTTCTTGAACTTCTTGAACCTTCCTACTTCTTGAACTTCTTGAACCTTCCTGCTACTTGAACTGTTTGAACTTATTGAACCTTCCTGCTACTTGAACTACTTAAACTTCTTGAACCTTCCTGCTACTTAAACTTCTTGAACTTTCCTGCTACTTGAACTTCTTGAACTTCTTGAACCTTCCTGCTACTTGAACTTCTTAAACCTTCCTGCTACTTAAACTTCTTGAACTTCTTGAACTTTCCTGCTACTTGAACTTCTTGAACTTCTTGAACCTTCCTGCTACTTGAACTTCTTAAACCTTCCTTCTACTTGAACTTCTTGAACCTTCCTGCTACTTGAACTTCTTGAACCTTCCTGCTACTTGAACTTCTTGAACTTCTTGAACCTTCCTACTACCTGAACTTCTTGAACTTCTTGAACCTTTCTGCTACTTGAACTTCTTGAACCTTCCTGCTACTTGAACTTCTTGAACTTCTTGAGCCTTCCTGCTACTTGAACTTCTTGAACTTCTTGAACCTTCCTGCTAGTAGAACTTCTTGAACTTCTTGGACTTTCCTGCTACTTGAACTTCTTGAACCTTCCTGCTACTTGAACTTCTTGAACCTTCCTGTTACTTGAACTTCTTGTACTTCTTGAAGTTTCCTGCTACTTGACTTTCTTGAACCTACCTGCTACTTGAACTACTTGAACTTCTTGAACCTTCCTGCTCCTTGAACTTCTTGAACCTTCCTGCTACTCGAACTTCTTGAACTTCTTGAATTTTCCTGCTATTTGAACTTCTTGAACTTCTTGAACCTTTCTTCTACTTGAACTTCTTGAACTTCTTGAACCTTCCTGCTACTTGAACTTTTTGAACTTCTTGAACCTTGAACTTCTTAAACTTTTTGAACTTCTTGAACCTTCCTGCTACTTGAACTTCTCGAACCTTCCTGCTACTTGAACTTCTTGAACCTTCCTGCTACTTGAACTTCTTGAACCTTCCTGCTACTTGAACTTCTTGAACCTTCCTGCTACTTGAACTTCTTGAACCTTCCTGCTACTTGAACTTCTTGAACCTTCCTGCTACTTGAACTTCTTGAACCTTCCTGCTACTTGAACTTCTTGAACCTTCCTGCTACTTGAACTTCTTGAACATTCCTGCTACTTGAACTTCTTGAACCTTCCTGCTACTTGAACTTCTTGAGCTTCTTGATCCTTCCTGCTACTTGAACTTCTTGAACCTTCCTGCTACTTGAACTTCTTGAACCTTCCTGCTACTTGAACTTCTTGAGCTTCTTGATCCTTCCTGCTACTTGAACTTCTTGAACCTTCCTGCTACTTGAACTTCTTGAACTTCTTGAACCTTCCTGATACTTGAACTTCTTGAACCTTCCTGCTACTTGAACTTCTTGAACCTTCCTGCTACTTGAACTTCTTGAACTTCTTGAACCTTCCTGCTACTTGAACTTCTTGAACTTCTTGAACCTTCCTGCTACTTGAACTTCTTGAACTTCTTTAACCTTCCTGCTACTTGAACTTCTTGAACCTTCCTGCTACTTGAACTTCTTGAACCTTACTGCTATTTGAACTTCTTGAACTTCTTGAACCTTCCTGCTACTTGAACTTCTTGAACTTCTTGAACCTTCCTGCTACTTGAACTTCTTGAACCTTCCTGCTACTTGAACTTCTTGAACCATCCTGCTACTTGAACTTCTTGAACTTCTTGAACTTCTTGAACTTCTTGAACTTTCCTTATACCTGAACTTCTTGAACTTTCCTGCCACTTGAACTTCTTGAACCTACCTGCTACTTGAACTACTTGAACTTCTTGAAACTTCCTGCTACTTTAACTTCTTGAACCTTCCTGCTACTTGAACTTCTTGAACTTCTTGAACTTCTTGAACCTTCCTGCTACCTGAAAATCTTGCACTTCTTTCACCTTCCTGCTACTTGAACTTCTTGAACCTTCCTGCTACTTGAACTTCTTGAACTTCTTGAACCTTCCTGCTACTTGAACTTCTTGAACCTTCCTGCTACTTGAACTTCTTGAACTTCTTGAACCTTCCTGCTACTTGAACTTCTTGAACTTCTTGAACCTTCCTGCTACTTGAACTTCTTGAACCTAAAAGCTACTTGAACTACTTGATCTTCTTGACCCTTCCTGCTACTTGAACTTCTTGAACCTTCCTGCTACTTGAACTTCTTGAACTTCTTGAACCTTCCTGCTACTTGAACTTCTTGAACTTCTTGAACCTTTCTGCTACTTGAACTTCTTGAACTTCTTGAACCTTTCTGCTACTTGAACTTCTTGAACTTCTTGAACCTTCCTACTACCTGAACTTCTTGAACTTCTTGAACCTTCCTGCTACTTGAACTTTTTGAACCTTCCTGCTACTTGAACTTCTTGAACCTTCCTGCTACTTGAACTTCTTGAACCTTTCTGCTACTTGAACTTCTTGAACTTCTTGAACCTTCCTACTACCTGAACTTCTTGAACTTCTTGAACCTTCCTGATACTTGAACTTTTTGAACCTTCCTGCTACTTGAACTTCTTGAACCTTCCTGCTACTTGAACTTCTTGAACTTCTTGAACCGTCCTGCTACTTGAATTTCTTGAACCTTTCTGCTACTTGAACTTCATGAACCTTCCTGCTACTTGAACTTCTTGAACCTTCCTGCTAGTTGAACTTTTTGAACCTTCCTGCTACTTGAACTTCTTGAACCTTCCTGCCAGTTGAACTTCTTGAACTTCTTGAACCTTCCTGCTACTTGAACTTCATGAACCTTCATGCTACATGAACTTCTTGAACCTTCCTGCTGCTTGAACTTCTTGAAATTTCCTGCTACTTGAACTTCTTGAACCTTCCTGCTACTTGAACTTTTTGAACCTTCCTGCTACTTGAACTTCTTGAACCTTCCTGCTACTTGAACTTCTTGAACTTCTTGCACCTTCCTGCTACTTGAACTTCTTGAACCTTCCTGCTACTTGAACTTTTTGAACTTTCCTGCCACTTGAACTTCTTGAAACTTCCTGCTACTTGAACTTCTTGAACTTCTTGGACCTTCCTGCTACTTGAACTTCTTGAACCTTCCTGCTACTTGAACTTCTTAAACCTTCCTGCTACTTGAACTTCTTGAACTTCTTGAACCTTCCTGCTACTTGAACTTCTTGAACCTTCCTACTACTTGAACTTCTTGAACTTCTTGAACCTTCCTGCTACTTGAACTTCATGAACCTTCCTGCTACTTGAACTTCTTGAACCTTCCAGCTACTTGAACTTCTTGAACTTCTTGAACATTCCAGCTACTTGAACTTCTTGAACCTTCATGCTACTTGAACTTTTTGAACCTTCCTGCTACTTGAACTTCTTGAACCTTCCTGCTACTTGAACTTCTTGAACCTTCCTGCTACTTGAACTCTATGAACCTTCCGGCTACTTGAACTTCTTGAACCTTCCTGCTACTTGAACTTCTTGAACCTTCCTGCTACTTGAACTTCTTGAACTTCTTGAACCTTCCTACTTCTTGAACTTCTAGAACCTTAATGCTACTTGAACTGCTTGAACTTCTTGAACCTTCCTGCTACTTGAATTACTTGAACTTCTAGAACCTTCCTGCTACTTGAACTTCTTGAACTTCTTGAACTTTCCTGCTAATTGAACTTCTTGAACTTCTTGAACCTTCCCGCTACTTGAACTTCTTGAACCTCTTGAACCTTCCTGCTACTTGAACTTCTTGAACCTTACTGCTACTTGAACTTCTTGAACTTCTTGAACCTTCCTACTACCTGAACTTCTTGAACTTCTTGAACCTTCCTGCTACTTGAACATCTTGAACCTTCCTGCTACTTGAACTTCTTTAACTTATTGAGTCTTCCTGCTACTTGAACTTCTTTCACCTTCCTGCTTTTTGAACTTCTTGAACTTGTTGAACTTTCCTGCTACTTGAACTTCTTGAACATCTTGAACCTTCCTGCTACTTGAACTTCTTGAACCTTCCTGCTACTTGAACTTCTTGAACCTTCCTGCTACTTGAACTTCTTGAACTTCTTGAACCGTCCTGCTACTTGAATTTCTTGAACCTTTCTGCTACTTGAACTTCATGAACCTTCCTGCTACTTGAACTTCTTGAACCTTCCTGCTAGTTGAACTTTTTGAACCTTCCTGCTACTTGAACTTCTTGAACCTTCCTGCCAGTTGAACTTCTTGAACTTCTTGAACCTTCCTGCTACTTGAACTTCATGAACCTTCATGCTACATGAACTTCTTGAACCTTCCTGCTGCTTGAACTTCTTGAACCTTCCTGCTACTTGAACTTTTTGAACCTTCCTGCTACTTGAACTTCTTGAACCTTCCTGCTACTTGAACTTCTTGAACTTCTTGCACCTTCCTGCTACTTGAACTTCTTGAACCTTCCTGCTACTTGAACTTTTTGAACTTTCCTGCTACTTGAACTTCTTGAAACTTCCTGCTACTTGAACTTCTTGAACTTCTTGGACCTTCCTGCTACTTGAACTTCTTGAACCTTCCTGCTACTTGAACTTCTTAAACCTTCCTGCTACTTGAACTTCTTGAACTTCTTGAACCTTCCTGCTACTTGAACTTCTTGAACCTTCCTACTACCTGAACTTCTTGAACTTCTTCAACCTTCCTGCTACTTGAACATCTTGAACCTTCCTGCTACTTGAACTTCTTTAACTTATTGAGTCTTCCTGCTACTTGAACTTCTTTCACCTTCCTGCTTTTTGAACTTCTTGAACTTGTTGAACTTTCCTGCTACTTGAACTTCTTGAACATCTTGAACCTTCCTGCTACTTGAACTTCTTGAACCTTCCTGCTACTTGAACTTCTTGAACTTCTTGAACCTTCCTGCTACTTGAACTTCTTGATCCTTCCTGCAACTTGAACTACCTGAACTTCTTGAACCGTCCTGCAACTTGAACTTCTTGAACTTCTTGAACCTTCCTGCTACTTGAACTTCTTGAACTTTTTGAACCTTCCTGCTACTTGAACTTCTTGAACCTTCCTGCTACTTGAACTTCTTGAACCTTCCTGCTACTTGAACTTCTTGAACTTCTTTAACCTTCCTGCTACTTGAACTTCTTGAACCTTCCTGCTACTTGAACTTCTTGAACCTTCCTGCTACTTGAACTTCTTGAACCCTCATGCTACATGAACTTCTTGAGCTTCTTGAACCTTCCTGCTACTTGAACTTCTTGAACCTTCCTGCTACTTGAACTTCTTGAACCTCCCTGCTACTTAAACTTCTTGAACTTCTTGAACCTTCCTGCTGCTTGAACTTCTTGAACCTTCCTGCTACTTGAACTTCTTGAACCTTCCTGCTACTTGAACTTCTTGAACCTTCCTGCCACTTGAACTTCTTTAACCTTCCTGCTTCTTGAACTTTTTGAACCTTCCTGCTACTTGAACTTCTTGAACCTTCCTGCTACTCGAACTTCTTGAACTTCTTGAACCTTCCTGCTACTTGAACTTTTTGAACTTCTTGAACCTTCCTGCAACATGAACTTTTTGAACCTTCCCGCTACTTGAACTTCTCGAACTTCTTAAACATTCCAGCTACTTGAACTTCTTGAACCTTCATGCTACTTGAACTTTTTGAACCTTCCTGCTACTTGAACTTCTTGAACCTTCCTGCTACTTGAACTTCTTGAACCTTCCTGCTACTTGAACTCTATGAACCTTCCGGCTACTTGAACTTCTTGAACCTTCCTGCTACTTGAACTTCTTGAACCTTCCTGCTTCTTGAACTTCTTGAACTTCTTGAACCTTCCTACTTCTTGAACTTCTTGAACCTTCCTGCTACTTGAACTGTTTGAACTTATTGAACCTTCCTGCTACTTGAACTACTTAAACTTCTTGAACCTTCCTGCTACTTAAACTTCTTGAACTTCTTGAACTTTCCTGCTACTTGAACTTCTTGAACTTCTTGAACCTTCCTGCTACTTGAACTTCTTAAACCTTCCTGCTACTTAAACTTCTTGAACTTCTTGAACTTTCCTGCTACTTGAACTTCTTGAACTTCTTGAACCTTCCTGCTACTTGAACTTCTTGAACTTCTTGAACCTTCCTACTACCTGAAATTCTTGAACTTCTTGAACCTTTCTGCTACTTGAACTTCTTGAACCTTCCTGCTACTTGAACTTCTTGAACTTCTTGAGCCTTCCTGCTACTTGAACTTCTTGAACTTCTTGAACCTTCCTGCTAGTAGAACTTCTTGAACTTCTTGAACTTTCCTGCTACTTGAACTTCTTGAACCATCCTGCTACTTGAACTTCTTGAACCTTCCTGTTACTTGAACTTCTTGTACTTCTTGAAGTTTCCTGCTACTTGAACTTCTTGAACCTTACTGCTACTTGAACTTCTTGAACTTCTTGAACTACTTGAACCTTCCTGCTACTTGAACTTCTTGAACCTTCCTGCTACTTGACTTTCTTGAACCTACCTGCTACTTGAACTACTTGAACTTCTTGAACCTTCCTGCTCCTTGAACTTCTTGAACCTTCCTGCTACTCGAACTTCTTGAACTTCTTGAATTTTCCTGCTATTTGAACTTCTTGAACTTCTTGAACCTTCCTGCTACTTGAACTTCTTGAACTTCTTGAACCTTCCTGCTACTTGAACTTTTTGAACTTCTTGAACCTTGAACTTCTTAAACTTTTTGAACTTCTTGAACCTTCCTGCTACTTGAACTTCTCGAACCTTCCTGCTACTTGAACTTCTTGAACCTTCCTGCTACTTGAACTTCTTGAACCTTCCTGCTACTTGAACTTCTTGAACCTTCCTGCTACTTGAACTTCTTGAACCTTCCTGCTACTTGAACTTCTTGAACCTTCCTGCTACTTGAACTTCTTGAACCTTCCTGCTACTTGAACTTCTTGAACCTTCCTGCTACTTGAACTTCTTGAACATTCCTGCTACTTGAATTTCTTGAACCTTCCTGCTACTTGAACTTCTTGAATTTCTTGATCCTTCCTGCTACTTGAACTTCTTGAACCTTCCTGCTACTTGAACTTCTTGAACTTCTTGAACCTTCCTGATACTTGAACTTCTTGAACCTTCCTGCTACTTGAACTTCTTGAACCTTCCTGCTACTTGAACTTCTTGATCTTCTTGAACCTTCCTGCTACTTGAACCTCTTGAACTTCTTGAACCTTCCTGCTACTTGAACTTCTTGAACTTCTTTAACCTTCCTGCTACTTGAACTTCTTGAACCTTCCTGCTACTTGAACTTCTTGAACCTTACTGCTATTTGAACTTCTTGAACTTCTTGAACCTTCCTGCTACTTGAACTTCTTGAACTTCTTGAACCTTCCTGCTACTTGAACTTCTTGAACCTTCCTGCTACTTGAACTTCTTGAACCTTCCTGCTACTTGAACTTCTTGAACTTCTTGAACTTCTTGAACTTCTTGAACTTTCCTTATACCTGAACTTCTTGAACTTTCCTGCCACTTGAACTTCTTGAACCTACCTGCTACTTGAACTACTTGAACTTCTTGAAACTTCCTGCTACTTGAACTTCTTGAACCTTCCTGCTACTTGAACTTCTTGAACTTCTTGAACTTCTTGAACCTTCCTGCTACCTGAAAATCTTGCACTTCTTTAACCTTCCTGCTACTTGAACTTCTTGAACCTTCCTGCTACTTGAACTTCTTGAACTTCTTGAACCTTCCTGCTACTTGAACTTCTTGAACCTTCCTGCTACTTGAACTTCTTGAACTTCTTGAACCTTCCTGCTACTTGAACTTCTTGAACCTAAAAGCTACTTGAACTACTTGAGCTTCTTGACCCTTCCTGCTACTTGAACTTCTTGAACCTTCCTGCTACTTGAACTTCTTGAACTTCTTGAACCTTCCTGCTACTTGAATTTCTTGAACTTCTTGAACCTTTCTGCTACTTGAACTTCTTGAACTTCTTGAACATTCCTGCTACTTGAACTTCTTGAACTTCTTGAACCTTCCTGCTACTTGAACTTCTTGAACTTCTTGAACCTTCCTGCTACTTGAACTTCTTGAAACTTCCAGCTACTTGAACTTCTTGAACCTTCCTGCTACTTGAACTCCTTGAACCTTTCTGCTACTTGAACTTCTTGAACTTCTTGAACCTTCCTACTACCTGAACTTCTTGAACTTCTTGAACCTTCCTGCTACTTGAACTTCTTGAACCTTCCTGCTACTTGAACTTCTTGAACTTTTCGAAGCTTCCTGCTACTTGAACTTCTTGAACCTTCCTGCTACTTGAACTTCTTGAACTTCTTGAACCTTCCTGCTACTTGAACTTCTTGAACCTTGCTGCTACTTGAACTTCTTGAACCTTCCTGCTACTTGAACTTCTTGTACTTCTTGAAGTTTCCTGCTACTTGAACTTCTTGAACCTTACTGCTACTTGAACTTCTTGAACTTCTTGAACTACTTGAACCTTCCTGCTACTTGAACTTCTTGAACCTTCCTGCTACTTGAACTTCTTGAACCTACCTGCTACTTGAACTACTTGAACTTCTTGAACCTTCCTGCTACTTGAACTTCTTGAACCTTCCTGCTACTCGAACTTCTTGAACTTCTTGAACCTTCCTGCTACTTGAACTTCTTGAACTTCTTGAACCTTCCTGCTACTTGAACTTCTTGAACTTCTTGAACCTTCCTGCTACTTAAACTTTTTGAACTTCTTGAACCTTGAACTTCTTGAACTTTTTGAACCTTCCTGCTACTTGAACTTTTTGAACTTCTTGAACCTTGAACTTCTTGAACTTCTTGAATTTCTTGAACCTTGCTGCTACTTGAACTTCTTGAACCTTCCTGCAACTTGAACTTCTTGAACCTTCCTGCTACTTGAACTTCTTGAACCTTCCTGCTACTTGAACTTCTTGAACCTTCCTGCTACTTGAACTTTTTGAACCTTCCTGCTACTTGAACTTCTTTAACCTTCCTGCTACTTGAACTTCTTGAACCTTCCTGCTACTTGAACTTCTTGAACATCTTGATCCTTCCTGCTACTTGAACTTCTTGAACCTTCCTGCCACTTGAACTTCTTGAACTTCTTGAACCTTCCTGCTACTTGAACTTCTTGAACTTCTTGAACCTTCCTGATACTTGAACTTCTTGAACCTTCCTGCTACTTGAACTTCTTGAACCTTCCTGCTACTTGAACTTCTTGAACTTCTTGAACCTTCCTGCTACTTGAACTTCTTGAACTTCTTGAACCTTCCTGCTACTTGAACTTCTTGAACTTTTTTAACCTTCCTGCTACTTGAACTTCTTGAACTTTCCTGCTACTTGAACTTCTTGAACCTTACTGCTACTTGAACTTCTTGAACTTCTTGAACCTTCCTGCTACTTGAACTTCTTGAACTTCTTGAACCTTCCTGCTACTTGAACTTCTTGAACCTTCCTGCTACTTGAACTTCTTGAACTTCTTGAACTTCTTGAACTTTCCTTATACTTGAACTTCTTGAACTTTCCTGCCACTTGAACTTCTTGAACCTAACTGCTACTTGAACTACTTGAACTTCTTGAACCTTCCTGCTACTTGAACTTCTTGAACCTTCCTGCTACTTGAACTTCTTGAACTTCTTGAACTTCTTGAACCTTCCTGCTACTTGAAAATCTTGCACTTATTTAACCTTCCTGCTACTTGAACTTCTTGAACCTTCCTGCTACTTGAACTTCTTGAACTTCTTAAACTTCTTGAACCTTCCTGCTACTTGAACTTTTTGAACCTTCCGGCTACTTGAACTTCTTGAACTTCTTGAACATTCCTGCTACTTGAACTTCTTGAACTTCTTGAACCTTCCTGCTACTTGAACTTCTTGAACCTAAAAGCTACTTGAACTACTTGAGCTTCTTGACCATTCCTGCTACTTGAACTTCTTGAACCTTCCTGCTACTTGAACTTCTGGAACTTCTTGAAAATTCCTGCTACTTGAACTTCTTGAACTTCTTGAACCTTTCTGCTACTTGAACTTCTTGAACTTCTTGAACCTTCCTGCTACTTGAACTTCTTGAACTTTTCGAACCTTCCTGCTACTTGAACTTCTTGAACTTCTTGAACCTTCCTGCTACTTGAACTTCTTGAACCTTCCAGCTACTTGAACTTCTTGAACCTTCCTGCTACTTGAACTTCTTGAACCTTCCTGCTACTTCAACTTCTTGAACCTTCCTGCTACTTGAAGTTCTTGAACTTCTTGATCCTTCCTGCTACTTGAACTTCATGAACCTTCCTGCTACTCGAACTTCTTGAATTTCTTGAACCTTCCTGCTACTTGAACTTCTTGAACCTTCCTGCTACTTGAACTTCTTGAACCTTCCTGCTACATGAACTTCTTGAACTTCTTGAACTTTCCTGCTACTTGAACTTCCTGAACCTTCCTGAAACTTGAACTCCTTGAACTTCTTGAACCTTCCTGTCACTTGAACTTCTTGAACTTTTTGAACCTTCCTGCTACTTGAACTTCTTGAACCTTCCTGCTACTTGAACTTCTTGAACTTCTTGAACCGTCCTGCTACTTGAATTTCTTGAACCTTCCTGCTACTTGAACTTCTTGAACCTTCCTGCTACTTGAACTTCTTGAACCTTCCTGCTAGTTGAACTTTTTGAACCTTCCTGCTACTTGAACTTCTTGAACCTTCCTGCTAGTTGAACTTCTTGAACTTCTTGAACCTTCCTGCTACTTGAACTTCATGAACCTTCATGCTACATGAACTTCTTGAACCTTCCTGCTGCTTGAACTTCTTGAAATTTCCTGCTACTTGAACTTCTTGAACCTTCCTGCAACTTGAACTTTTTGAACCTTCCTGCTACTTGAACTTCTTGAACCTTCCTGCTACTTGAACTTCTTGAACTTCTTGCACCTTCCTGCTACTAGAACTTCTTGAACCTTCCTGCTACTTGAACTTCTTGAACTTTCCTGCTACTTGAACTTCTTGAAACTTCCTGCTACTTGAACTTCTTGAACTTCTTGGACCTTCCTGCTACTTGAACTTCTTGAACCTTCCTGCTACTTGAACTTCTTAAACCTTCCTGCTACTTGAACTTCTTGAACTTCTTGAACCTTCCTGCTACTTGAACTTCTTGAACTTCTTGAACCTTCCTGCTACTTGAACTTCTTGAACTTCTTGAACCTTTCTGCTACTTGAACTTCTTGAACTTCTTGAACCTTCCTGCTACTTGAACTTCTTGAACTTTTTGAACCTTCCTGCTACTTGAACTTCTTGAACCTCTTGAACCTTCCTGCTACTTGAACTTCTTGAACCTTCCAGCTACTTGAACTTCTTGAACCTTCCTGCTACTTGAACTTCTTGAACCTTCCTGCTACTTCAACTTCTTGAACCTTCCTGCTACTTGAAGTTCTTGAACTTCTTGATCCTTCCTGCTACTTGAACTTCATGAACCTTCCTGCTACTCGAACTTCTTGAATTTCTTGAACCTTCCTGCTACTTGAACTTCTTGAACCTTCCTGCTACTTGAACTTCTTGAACCTTCCTGCTACATGAACTTCTTGAACTTCTTGAACTTTCCTGCTACTTGAACTTCTTGAACTTCCTGAACCTTCCTGAAACTTGAACTCCTTGAACTTCTTGAACCTTCCTGTCACTTGAACTTCTTGAACTTTTTGAACCTTCCTGCTACTTGAACTTCTTGAACCTTCCTGCTACTTGAACTTCTTGAACTTCTTGAACCGTCCTGCTACTTGAATTTCTTGAACCTTCCTGCTACTTGAACTTCTTGAACCTTCCTGCTACTTGAACTTCTTGAACCTTCCTGCTAGTTGAACTTTTTGAACCTTCCTGCTACTTGAACTTCTTGAACCTTCCTGCTAGTTGAACTTCTTGAACTTCTTGAACATTCCTGCTACTTGAACTTCATGAACCTTCATGCTACATGAACTTCTTGAACCTTCCTGCTGCTTGAACTTCTTGAAATTTCCTGCTACTTGAACTTCTTGAACCTTCCTGCTACTTGAACTTTTTGAACCTTCCTGCTACTTGAACTTCTTGAACCTTCCTGCTACTTGAACTTCTTGAACTTCTTGCACCTTCCTGCTACTTGAACTTCTTGAACCTTCCTGCTACTTGAACTTCTTGAACTTTCCTGCTACTTGAACTTCTTGAAACTTCCTGCTACTTGAACTTCTTGAACTTCTTGGACCTTCCTGCTACTTGAACTTCTTGAACCTTCCTGCTACTTGAACTTCTTAAACCTTCCTGCTACTTGAACTTCTTGAACTTCTTGAACCTTCCTGCTACTTGAACTTCTTGAACCTTCCTACTACTTGAACTTCTTGAACTTCTTGAACCTTCCTGCTACTTGAACTTCATGAACCTTCCTGCTACTTGAACTTCTTGAACCTTCCAGCTACTTGAACTTCTTGAACTTCTTGAACATTCCAGCTACTTGAACTTCTTGAACCTTCATGCTACTTGAACTTTTTGAACCTTCCTGCTACTTGAACTTCTTGAACCTTCCTGCTACTTGAACTTCTTGAACCTTCCTGCTACTTGAACTCTATGAACCTTCCGGCTACTTGAACTTCTTGAACCTTCCTGCTACTTGAACTTCTTGAACCTTCCTGCTACTTGAACTTCTTGAACTTCTTGAACCTTCCTACTTCTTGAACTTCTTGAACCTTCCTGCTACTTGAACTGCTTGAACTTCTTGAACCTTCCTGCTACTTGAATTACTTGAACTTCTTGAACCTTCCTGCTACTTGAACTTCTTGAACTTCTTGAACTTTCCTGCTACTTGAACTTCTTGAACTTCTTGAACCTTCCTGCTACTTGAACTTCTTGAACTTCTTGAACCTTCCTGCTACTTGAACTTCTTGAACCTTACTGCTACTTGAACTTCTTGAACTTCTTGAACCTTCCTACTACCTGAACTTCTTGAACTTCTTGAACCTTCCTGCTACTTGAACTTCTTGAACCTTCCTGCTACTTGAACTTCTTGAACCTTCCTGCTACTTGAACTTCTTGAACCTTCCTGCTACTTGAACTTCTTGAACCTTCCTGCTACTTGAACTTCTTGAACTTCTTGATCCTTCCTGCTACTTGAACTTCTCGAACCTTCCTGCTACTTGAACTTCTTGAACTTCTTGAACCTTCCTGCCACTTGAACTTCTTGAACTTCTTGAACCTTCCTGATACTTGAACTTCTTGAACCTTCCTGCTACTTGAACTTCTTGAACCTTCCTGCTACTTGAACTTCTTGAACTTCTTGAACCTTCCTGCTTCTTGAACTTCTTGAACTTCTTGAACCTTCCTGCTACTTGAACTTCTTGAACTTCATGAACCTTCCTGCTACTTGAACTTCTTGAACTTCTTTAACCTTCCTGCTACGTGAACTTCCTGAACCTTCCTGCTACTTGAACTTCTTGAACCTTACTGCTACTTGAACTTCTTGAACTTCTTGAACCTTCCTGCTACCTGAACTTCTTGAACCTTCCTGCTACTTGAACTTCTTGAACTTCTTGAACCTTCCTGCTACTTGAACTTCTTGAACCTTCCTGCTACTTGAACTTCTTGAACTTCTTGAACTTCTTGAACTTTCCTTATACTTGAACTTCTTGAACTTTTCTCCCACTTGAACTTCTTGAACCTACCTGCTACTTGAACTACTTGAACTTCTTGAACCTTCCTGCAACTTGAACTTCTTGAACCTTCCTGCTACTCGAACTTCTTGAACTTCTTGAACTTCTTGAACCTTCCTGCTACTTGAAAATCTTGCACTTCTTTAACCTTCCTGCTACTTGAACTTCTTGAACCTTCCTGCTACTTGAACTTCTTGAACTTCTTGAACTTCTTGAACCTTCCTGCTACTTGAACTTCTTGAACCTTGAACTTCTTGAACTTCTTGAACTTCTTGAACCTTCCTGCTACTTGAACTTTTTGAACCTAAAAGCTACTTGAACTACTTGAGCTTCTTGACCCTTCCTGCTACTTGAACTTCTTGAACCTTCCTGCTACTTGAACTTCTTGAACTTCTTGACCCTTCCTGCTACTTGAACTTCTTGAACTTCTTGAACCTTTCTGCTACTTGAACTTCTTGAACTTCTTGAACCTTCCTGCTACTTGAACTTCTTGAACCTTCCTACTACTTGAACTTCTTGAACTTCTTGAACCTTCCTGCTACTTGAACTTCATGAACCTTCCTGCTACTTGAACTTCTTGAACCTTCCAGCTACTTGAACTTCTTGAACTTCTTGAACATTCCAGCTACTTGAACTTCTTGAACCTTCATGCTACTTGAACTTTTTGAACCTTCCTGCTACTTGAACTTCTTGAACCTTCCTGCTACTTGAACTTCTTGAACCTTCCTGCTACTTGAACTCTATGAACCTTCCGGCTACTTGAACTTCTTGAACCTTCCTGCTACTTGAACTTCTTGAACCTTCCTGCTACTTGAACTTCTTGAACTTCTTGAACCTTCCTACTTCTTGAACTTCTTGAACCTTCCTGCTACTTGAACTGCTTGAACTTCTTGAACCTTCCTGCTACTTGAATTACTTGAACTTCTTGAACCTTCCTGCTACTTGAACTTCTTGAACTTCTTGAACTTTCCTGCTACTTGAACTTCTTGAACTTCTTGAACCTTCCTGCTACTTGAACTTCTTGAACTTCTTGAACCTTCCTGCTACTTGAACTTCTTGAACCTTACTGCTACTTGAACTTCTTGAACTTCTTGAACCTTCCTACTACCTGAACTTCTTGAACTTCTTGAACCTTCCTGCTACTTGAACTTCTTGAACCTTCCTGCTACTTGAACTTCTTGAACCTTCCTGCTACTTGAACTTCTTGAACCTTCCTGCTACTTGAACTTCTTGAACCTTCCTGCTACTTGAACTTCTTGAACTTCTTGATCCTTCCTGCTACTTGAACTACTCGAACCTTCCTGCTACTTGAACTTCTTGAACTTCTTGAACCTTCCTGCCACTTGAACTTCTTGAACTTCTTGAACCTTCCTGATACTTGAACTTCTTGAACCTTCCTGCTACTTGAACTTCTTGAACCTTCCTGCTACTTGAACTTCTTGAACTTCTTGAACCTTCCTGCTTCTTGAACTTCTTGAACTTCTTGAACCTTCCTGCTACTTGAACTTCTTGAACTTCATGAACCTTCCTGCTACTTGAACTTCTTGAACTTCTTTAACCTTCCTGCTACGTGAACTTCCTGAACCTTCCTGCTACTTGAACTTCTTGAACCTTACTGCTACTTGAACTTCTTGAACTTCTTGAACCTTCCTGCTACCTGAACTTCTTGAACCTTCCTGCTACTTGAACTTCTTGAACTTCTTGAACCTTCCTGCTACTTGAACTTCTTGAACCTTCCTGCTACTTGAACTTCTTGAACTTCTTGAACTTCTTGAACTTTCCTTATACTTGAACTTCTTGAACTTTTCTCCCACTTGAACTTCTTGAACCTACCTGCTACTTGAACTACTTGAACTTCTTGAACCTTCCTGCAACTTGAACTTCTTGAACCTTCCTGCTACTCGAACTTCTTGAACTTCTTGAACTTCTTGAACCTTCCTGCTACTTGAAAATCTTGCACTTCTTTAACCTTCCTGCTACTTGAACTTCTTGAACCTTCCTGCTACTTGAACTTCTTGAACTTCTTGAACTTCTTGAACCTTCCTGCTACTTGAACTTCTTGAACCTTGAACTTCTTGAACTTCTTGAACTTCTTGAACCTTCCTGCTACTTGAACTTTTTGAACCTAAAAGCTACTTGAACTACTTGAGCTTCTTGACCCTTCCTGCTACTTGAACTTCTTGAACCTTCCTGCTACTTGAACTTCTTGAACTTCTTGACCCTTCCTGCTACTTGAACTTCTTGAACTTCTTGAACCTTTCTGCTACTTGAACTTCTTGAACTTCTTGAACCTTCCTGCTACTTGAACTTCTTGAACTTCTTGAACCTTCCTGCTACTTGAACTTCTCGAACTTCTTGAACCTTCCTGCTAGTTGAACTTCTTGAACCTTCCGGCTACTTGAACTTCTTGAACCTTCCTGCTACTCGAACTTCTTGAACTTTCCTGCTACTTCAACTTCTTCAACCTTCCTGCTACTTGAAGTTCTTGAACTTCTTGATCCTTCCTGCTACTTGAACTTCATGAAACTTCCTGCTACTTGAACTTCTTGAACTTCTTGAACCTTCCTGCTACTTGAACTTCTTGAACCTTCCTGCTACTTGAACTTCTTGAACCTTCCTGCTACTTGAACTTCTTGAACCTTCCTGCTACATGAACTTCTTGAACTTCTTGAACTTTCCTGCTACTTGAACTTCTTGAACTTCTTGAACCTTCCTGAAACTTGAACTTCTTGAACTTCTTGAACCTTCCTGTCACTTGAATTTCTTGAACTTCTTGAACATTCCTGCTACTTGAACTTCTTGAACCTTCCTGCTACTTGAACTTCTTGAACTTCTTGAACCTTCCTGCTACTTCAACTTCTTGAACCTTGCTGCTACTTGAACTTCTTGAACCTTCCTACTACTTGAACTTCTTGAACTACTTGAAGTTTCCTGCTACTTGAACTTCTTGAACCTTCCTGCCACTTGAACTTCTTGAACTTCTTGAACTACTTGAAACTTCCTGCTACTTGAACTTCTTGAACCTTCCTGCTACTTGAACTTCTTGAACCTACCTGTTACTTGAACTACTTGAACTTCTTGAACCTTCCTGCTACTTGAACTTCTTGAACCTTCCTGCTACTCGAACTTATTGAACTTATTGAACCTTCCTGCTACTTGAACTTCTTGAACTTCTTGAACTTTCCTGCTACTTGAACTTCTTGAACTTCTTGAACCTTCCTGCTACTTAAACTTTTTGAACTTCTTGAACCTTGAACTTCTTGAACTTCTTGAACCTTCCTGCTACTTGAACTTTTTGAACTTCTTGAACCTTAAACTTCTTGAACTTCTTGAACTTCTTGAACCTTCCTGCTACTTGAACTTCTTGAACCTTCCTGCTACTTGAACTTCTTGAACCTTCCTGCTACTTGAACTTCTTGAACCTTCCTGCTACTTGAACTTCTTGAACCTTCCTGCTACTTGAACTTCTTGAACCTTCCTGCTACTTGAACTTCTTGAACCTTCCTGCTACTTGAACTTCTTGAACTTCTTGATCCTTCCTGCTACTTGAACTTCTCGAACCTTCCTGCTACTTGAACTTCTTGAACTTCTTGAACCTTCCTGCCACTTGAACTTCTTGAACTTCTTGAACCTTCCTGATACTTGAACTTCTTGAACCTTCCTGCTACTTGAACTTCTTGAACCTTCCTGCTACTTGAACTTCTTGAACTTCTTGAACCTTCCTGCTTCTTGAACTTCTTGAACTTCTTGAACCTTCCTGCTACTTGAACTTCTTGAACTTCTTGAACCTTCCTGCTACTTGAACTTCTTGAACTTCTTTAAACTTCCTGCTACTTGAACTTCTTGAACCTTCCTGCTACTTGAACTTCTTGAACCTTCCTGCTACTTGAACTTCTTGAACTTCTTGAACCTTCCTGCTACTTGAACTTCTTGAACTTCTTGAACCTTTCTGCTACTTGAACTTCTTGAACTTCTTGAACCTTCCTGCTACTTGAACTTCTTGAACTTCTTGAACCTTCCTGCTACTTGAACTTCTCGAACTTCTTGAACCTTCCTGCTACTTGAACTTCTTGAACCTTCCGGCTACTTGAACTTCTTGAACCTTCCTGCTACTCGAACTTCTTGAACTTTCATGCTACTTCAACTTCTTGAACCTTCCTGCTACTTGAAGTTCTTGAACTTCTTGATCCTTCCTGCTACTTGAACTTCATGAAACTTCCTGCTACTTGAACTTCTTGAACTTCTTGAACCTTCCTGCTACTTGAACTTCTTGAACCTTCCTGCTACTTGAACTTCTTGAACCTTCCTGCTACTTGAACTTCTTGAACCTTCCTGCTACATGAACTTCTTGAACTTCTTGAACTTTCCTGCTACTTGAACTTCTTGAACTTCTTGAACCTTCCTGAAACTTGCACTTCTTGAACTTCTTGAACCTTCCTGTCACTTGAATTTCTTGAACTTCTTGAACCTTCCTGCTACTTGAACTTCTTGAACCTTCCTGCTACTTGAACTGCTTGAACTTCTTGAACCGTCTTGCTACTTGAACTTCTTGAACCTTCCTGCTACTTGAACTTCTTGAACCTTCCTGCTACTTGAACTTCTTGACCTTCTTGAACCTTCCTGCTACTTGAACTTCTTGAACCTTCCTGCTAGTTGAACTTTTTGAACCTTCCTGCTACTTGAACTTCTTGAACCTTCCTGCTAGTTGAACTTCTTGAACTTCTTGAACCTTCCTGCTACTTGAACTTCATGAACCTTCATGCTACATGAACTTCTTGAACCTTCCTGCTGCTTGAACTTCTTGAAATTTCCTGCTACTTGAACTTCTTGAACCTTCCTGCTACTTGAACTTTTTGAACCTTCCTGCTACTTGAACTTCTTGAACCTTCCTGCTACTTAAACTTCTTGAACTTCTTGCACCTTCCTGCTACTTGAACTTCTTGAACCTTCCTGCTACTTGAACTTCTCGAACTTTCCTGCTACTTGAACTTCTTGAAACTTCCTGCTACTTGAACTTCTTGAACTTCTTGGACCTTCCTGCTACTTGAACTTCTTGAACCTTCCTGCTACTTGAACTTCTTAAACCTTCCTGCTACTTGAACTTCTTGAACTTCTTGAACCTTCCTGCTACTTGAACTTCTTGAACCTTCCTACTACTTGAACTTCTTGAACTTCTTGAACCTTCCTGCTACTTGAACTTCATGAACCTTCCTGCTACTTGAACTTTTTGAACCTTCCTGCTACTTGAACTTCTTGAACCTTCCTGCTACTTGAACTTCTTGAACCTTCCTGCTACTTGAACTCTATGAACCTTCCGGCTACTTGAACTTCTTGAACCTTCCTGCTACTTGAACTTCTTGAACCTTCCTGCTACTTGAACTTCTTGAACTTCTTGAACCTTCCTACTTCTTGAACTTCTTGAACCTTCCTGCTATTTGAACTGCTTGAACTTCTTGAACCTTCCTGCTACTTGAATTACTTGAATTACTTGAACTTCTTGAACCTTCCTGCTACTTGAACTTCTTGAACTTCTTGAACTTTCCTGCTACTTGAACTTCTTGAACTTCTTGAACCTTCCTGCTACTTGAACTTCTTGAACTTCTTGAACCTTCCTGCTACTTGAACTTCTTGAACCTTACTGCTACTTGAACTTCTTGAACTTCTTGAACCTTCCTACTACCTGAACTTCTTGAACTTCTTGAACCTTCCTGCTACTTGAACTTCTTGAACTTCTTGAACCTTCCTGCTACTTCAACTTCTTGAACCTTGCTGCTACTTGAACTTCTTGAACCTTCCTGCTACTTGAACTTCTTGAACTACTTGAAGTTTCCTGCTACTTGAACTTCTTGAACCTTCCTGCTACTTGAACTTCTTGAACTTCTTGAACTACTTGAACCTTCCTGCTACTTGAACTTCTTGAACCTTCCTGCTACTTGAACTTCTTGAACCTACCTGCTACTTGAACTACTTGAACTTCTTGAACCTTCCTGCTACTTGAACTTCTTGAACCTTCCTGCTACTTGAACTTCTTGAACTTCTTGAACCTTCCTGCTACTTGAACTTCTTGAACTTCTTGAACCTTCCTGCTACTTGAACTTCTTGAACTTCTTGAACCTTCCTGCTACCTAAACTTTTTGAACTTCTTTAACCTTGAACTTCTTGAACTTCTTGAACCTTCCTGCTACTTGAACTTTTTGAACTTCTTGAACCTTAAACTTCTTGAACTTCTTGAACTTTTTGAACCTTCCTGCTACTTGAACTTCTTGAACCTTCCTGCTACTTGAACTTCTTGAACCTTCCTGCTACTTGAACTTCTCGAGCCTTCCTGCTACTTGAACTTCTTGAACCTTCCTGCTACTTGAACTTCTTGAACCTTTCTGCTACTTGAACTTCTTGAACCTTCCTGCTACTTGAACTTCTTGAACTTCTTGACCCTTCCTGCTACTTGAACTTCTTGAACCTTCCTGCTACTTGAACTTCTTGAACTTCTTGAACCTTCCTGCCACTTGAACTTCTTGAACTTCTTGAACCTTCCTGATACTTGAACTTCTTGAACCTTCCTGCTACTTGAACTTCTTGAACCTTCCTGCTACTTGAACTTCTTGAAATTCATGAACCTTCCTGCTACTTGAACTTCTTGAACTTCTTGAACCTTCCTGCTACTTGAACTTCTTGAACTTCTTTAACCTTCCTGCTACTTGAACTTCTTGAACCTTCCAGCTACTTGAACTTCTTGAACCTTACTGCTACTTGAACTTCTTGAACTTCTTGAACCTTCCTGCTACTTGAACTTCTTGAACTTCTTGAACCTTCCTGCTACTTGAACTTCTTGAACCTTCCTGCTACTTGAACTTCTTGAACCTTCCTGCTACTTGAACTTCTTGAACCTTCCTGCTACTTGAACTTCTTGAACTTCTTGAACTTCTTGAACTTTTCTTATACTTGAACTTCTTGAACTTTCCTCCCACTTGAACTTCTTGAACCTACCTGCTACTTGAACTACTTGAACTTCTTGAACCTTCCTGCTACTTGAACTTCTTGAACCTTCCTGCTACTCGAACTTCTTGAACTTCTTGAACTTCTTGAACCTTCCTGCTACTTGAAAATCTTGCACTTCTCTAACCTTCCTGCTACTTGAACTTCTTGAACCTTCATGCTACTTGAACTTCTTGAACCTTCCAGCTACTTGAACTTCTTGAACATCTAGATTCTTCCTGCTACTTGAACTTCTTGAACCTTCCTGCTACTTGAACTTCTTGAACTTCTTGAACCTTCCTGCTACTTGAACTTCTTGAACTTCTTGAACCTTCCTGATACTTGAACTTCTTGAACCTTCCTGCTACTTGAACTTCTTGAACCTTCCTGCTACTTGAACTTCTTGAACTTCTTGAACCTTCCTGCTACTTGAACTTATTGAACTTCTTGAACCTTCCTGCTACTTGAACTTCTTGAACTTCTTTAACCTTCCTGCTACTTGAACTTCTTGAACCTTCCTGCTACTTGAACTTCTTGAACCTTACTGCTACTTGAACTCCTTGAACTTCTTGAACCTTCCTGCTACTTGAACTTCTTGAACTTCTTGAACCTTCCTGCTACTTGAACTTCTTGAACCTTCCTGCTACTTGAACTTCTTGATTTTCTTGAACTTCTTGAACTTTCCTTATACTTGAACTTCTTGAACTTTCCTGCCACTTGAACTTCTTGAACCTACCTGCTACTTGAACTACTTGAACTTCTTGAACCTTCCTGCTACTTGAACTTCTTGAACCTTCCTGCTACTTGTACTTCTTGAACTTCTTGAACTTCTTGAACCTTCCTGCTACTTGAAAACCTTGCACTTCTTTAACCTTCCTGCTACTTGAACTTCTTGAACTTCTTGAACTTCTTGAACCTTCCTGCTACTTGAACTTTTTGAACCTTCCGGCTACTTGAACTTCTTGAACTTCTTGAACCTTCCTGCTACTTGAACTTCTTGAACCTAAAAGCTACTTGAACTACTTGAGCTTCTTGACCATTCCTGCTACTTGAACTTCTTTAACCTTCCTGCTACTTGAACTTCTTGAACTTCTTGAACCTTCCTGCTACTTGAACTTCTTGAACTTCTTGAACCTTTCTGCTACTTGAACTTCTTGAACTTCTTGAACCTTCCTGCTACTTGAACTTCTTGAACCTTCCTGCTACTTGAACTTCTTGAACCTACCTGCTACTTGAACTACTTGAACTTCTTGAACCTTCCTGCTACTTGAACTTCTTGAACCTTCCTGCTACTCGAACTTCTTGAACTTCTTGAACCTTCCTGCTACTTGAACTTCTTGAACTTCTTGAACCTTCCTGCTACTTGAACTTCTTGAACTTCTTGAACCTTCCTGCTACCTAAACTTTTTGAACTTCTTTAACCTTGAACTTCTTGAACTTCTTGAACCTTCCTGCTACTTGAACTTTTTGAACTTCTTGAACCTTAAACTTCTTGAACTTCTTGAACTTTTTGAACCTTCCTGCTACTTGAACTTCTTGAACCTTCCTGCTACTTGAACTTCTTGAACCTTCCTGCTACTTGAACTTCTCGAACCTTCCTGCTACTTGAACTTCTTGAACCTTCCTGCTACTTGAACTTCTTGAACCTTTCTGCTACTTGAACTTCTTGAACCTTCCTGCTACTTGAACTTCTTGAACTTCTTGATCCTTCCTGCTACTTGAACTTCTTGAACCTTCCTGCTACTTGAACTTCTTGAACTTCTTGAACCTTCCTGCCACTTGAACTTCTTGAACTTCTTGAACCTTCCTGATACTTGAACTTCTTGAACCTTCCTGCTACTTGAACTTCTTGAACCTTCCTGCTACTTGAACTTCTTGAAATTCTTGAACCTTCCTGCTACTTGAACTTCTTGAACTTCTTGAACCTTCCTGCTACTTGAACTTCTTGAACTTCTTTAACCTTCCTGCTACTTGAACTTCTTGAACCTTCCTGCTACTTGAACTTCTTGAACCTTACTGCTACTTGAACTTCTTGAACTTCTTGAACCTTCCTGCTACTTGAACTTCTTGAACTTCTTGAACCTTCCTGCTACTTGAACTTCTTGAACCTTCCTGCTACTTGAACTTCTTGAACCTTACTGCTACTTGAACTCCTTGAACTTCTTGAACCTTCCTGCTACTTGAACTTCTTGAACTTCTTGAACCTTCCTGCTACTTGAACTTCTTGATTTTCTTGAACTTCTTGAACTTTCTTTATACTTGAACTTCTTGAACTTTCCTGCCACTTGAACTTCTTGAACCTACCTGCTACTTGAACTACTTGAACTTCTTGAACCTTCCTGCTACTTGAACTTCTTGAACCTTCCTGCTACTTGTACTTCTTGAACTTCTTGAACTTCTTGAACCTTCCTGCTACTTGAAAACCTTGCACTTCTTTAACCTTCCTGCTACTTGAACTTCTTGAACTTCTTGAACTTCTTGAACCTTCCTGCTACTTGAACTTTTTGAACCTTCCGGCTACTTGAACTTCTTGAACTTCTTGAACCTTCCTGCTACTTGAACTTCTTGAACCTAACAGCTACTTGAACTACTTGAGCTTCTTGACCATTCCTGCAACTTGAACTTCTTTAACCTTCCTGCTACTTGAACTTCTTGAACTTCTTAAACCTTCCTGCTACTTGAACTTCTTCAACTTCTTGAACCTTTCTGCTACTTGAACTTCTTGAACTTCTTGAACCTTCCTGCTACTTGAACTTCTTGAACTTTTTGAACCTTCCTGCTACTTGAACTTCTTGAACTTCTTGAACCTTCCTGCTACTTGAACTTCTTGAACCTTCCAGCTACTTGAACTTCTTGAACCTTCCTTCTACTTGAACTTCTTGAACCTTCCTGCTACTTCAACTTCTTGAACCTTCCTGCTACTTGAAGTTCTTGAACTTCTTGATCCTTCCTGCTACTTGAACTTCATGAACCTTCCTGCTACTCGAACTTCTTGAAGTTCTTGAACCTTCCTGCTACTTGAACTTCTTGAACCTTCCTGCTACTTGAACTTCTTGAATCTTCCTGCTACATGAACTTCTTGAACTTCTTGAACTTTCCTGCTACTTGAACTTCTCGAACTTCCTGAACCTTCCTGAAACTTGAACTTCTTGAACTTCTTGAACCTTCCTGTCACTTGAACTTCTTGAACTTCTTGAACCTTCCTGCTACTTGAACTTCTTGAACTTCTTGAACCTTCCTGCTACTTGAACTTCTTGAACCTTCCTGCTACTTGAACTTCTTGAACCTTCCTGCTACTTGAACTTCTTGAAGTTCTTGAACCGTCCTGCTACTTGAACTTCTTGAACCTTCCTGCTACTTGAACTTCTTGAACCTTCCTGCTACTTGAACTTCTTGACCCTTCCTGCTAGTTGAACTTTTTGAACCATCCTGCTACTTGAACTTCTTGAACCTTCCTGCTAGTTGAATTTCTTGAACTTCTTGATCCTTCCTGCTACTTGAACTTCATGAACCTTCTTGCTACATGAACTTCTTGAACCTCCCTGCTGCTTGAACTTCTTGAAATTTCCTGCTACTTGAACTTCTTGAACCTTCCTGCTACTTGAACTTTTTGAACTTCCTGCTACTTGAACTTCTTGAACCTTCCTGCTACTTGAACTTCTTGAACTTCTTGCACCTTCCTGCTACTTGAACTTCTTGCACCTTCCTGCTACTTGAACTTCTTGAACCTTTCTGCTACTTGAACTTCTTGAACCTTCCTGCTACTTGAACTTCTTGAACTTCTTGATCCTTCCTGCTACTTGAACTTCTTGAACCTTCCTGCTACTTGAACTTCTTGAACTTCTTGAACCTTCCTGCCACTTGAACTTCTTGAACTTCTTGAACCTTCCTGATACTTGAACTTCTTGAACCTTCCTGCTACTTGAACTTCTTGAACCTTCCTGCTACTTGAACTTCTTGAAATTCTTGAACCTTCCTGCTACTTGAACTTCTTGAACTTCTTGAACCTTCCTGCTACTTGAACTTCTTGAACTTCTTTAACCTTCCTGCTACTTGAACTTCTTGAACCTTCCTGCTACTTGAACTTCTTGAACCTTACTGCTACTTGAACTTCTTGAACTTCTTGAACCTTCCTGCTACTTGAACTTCTTGAACTTCTTGAACCTTCCTGCTACTTGAACTTCTTGAACCTTCCTGCTACTTGAACTTCTTGAACCTTACTGCTACTTGAACTCCTTGAACTTCTTAAACCTTCCTGCTACTTGAACTTCTTGAACTTCTTGAACCTTCCTGCTACTTGAACTTCTTGATTTTCTTGAACTTCTTGAACTTTCCTTATACTTGAACTTCTTGAACTTTCCTGCAACTTGAACTTCTTGAACCTACCTGCTACTTGAACTACTTGAACTTCTTGAACCTTCCTGCTACTTGAACTTCTTGAACCTTCCTGCTACTTGTACTTCTTGAACTTCTTGAACTTCTTGAACCTTCCTGCTACTTGAAAACCTTGCACTTCTTTAACCTTCCTGCTACTTGAACTTCTTGAACTTCTTGAACTTCTTGAACCTTCCTGCTACTTGAACTTTTTGAACCTTCCGGCTACTTGAACTTCTTGAACTTCTTGAACCTTCCTGCTACTTGAACTTCTTGAACCTAAAAGCTACTTGAACTACTTGAGCTTCTTGACCATTCCTGCTACTTGAACTTCTTTAACCTTCCTGCTACTTGAACTTCTTGAACTTCTTAAACCTTCCTGCTACTTGAACTTCTTGAACTTCTTGAACCTTTCTGCTACTTGAACTTCTTGAACTTCTTGAACCTTCCTGCTACTTGAACTTCTTGAACTTTTTGAACCTTCCTGCTACTTGAACTTCTTGAACTTCTTGAACCTTCCTGCTACTTGAACTTCTTGAACCTTCCAGCTACTTGAACTTCTTGAACCTTCCTTCTACTTGAACTTCTTGAACCTTCCTGCTACTTCAACTTCTTGAACCTTCCTGCTACTTGAAGTTCTTGAACTTCTTGATCCTTCCTGCTACTTGAACTTCATGAACCTTCCTGCTACTCGAACTTCTTGAAGTTCTTGAACCTTCCTGCTACTTGAACTTCTTGAACCTTCCTGCTACTTGAACTTCTTGAATCTTCCTGCTACATGAACTTCTTGAACTTCTTGAACTTTCCTGCTACTTGAACTTCTCGAACTTCCTGAACCTTCCTGAAACTTGAACTTCTTGAACTTCTTGAACCTTCCTGTCACTTGAACTTCTTGAACTTCTTGAACCTTCCTGCTACTTGAACTTCTTGAACTTCTTGAACCTTCCTGCTACTTGAACTTCTTGAACCTTCCTGCTACTTGAACTTCTTGAAGTTCTTGAACCGTCCTGCTACTTGAACTTCTTGAACCTTCCTGCTACTTGAACTTCTTGAACCTTCCTGCTACTTGAACTTCTTGACCCTTCCTGCTAGTTGAACTTTTTGAACCATCCTGCTACTTGAACTTCTTGAACCTACCTGCTAGTTGAATTTCTTGAACTTCTTGATCCTTCCTGCTACTTGAACTTCATGAACCTTCTTGCTACATGAACTTCTTGAACCTCCCTGCTGCTTGAACTTCTTAAAATTTCCTGCTACTTGAACTTCTTGAACCTTCCTGCTACTTGAACTTTTTGAACCTTCCTGCTACTTGAACTTCTTGAACCTTCCTGCTACTTGAACTTCTTGAACTTCTTGCACCTTCCTGCTACTTGAACTTCTTGAACCTTCCTGCTACTTGAACTTCTTGAACTTTCCTGCTACTTGAACTTCTTGAAACTTCCTGCTACTTGAACTTCTTGAACTTCTTGGACCTTCCTGCTACTTGAAGTTCTTAAACCTTCCTGCTACTTGAACTTCTTAAACCTTCCTGCTACTTGAACTTCTTGAACTTCTTGAACCTTCCTGCTACTTGAACTTATTGAACCTTCCTACTACTTGAACTTCTTGAAATTCTTGAACCTTCCTGCTACTTGAACTTCATGAACCTTCCTGCTACTTGAACTTCTTGAACCTTCCAGCTACTTGAACTTCTTGAACTTCTTGAACATTCCAGCTACTTGAACTTCTTGAACCTTCATGCTACTTGAACTTTTTGAACCTTCCTGCTACATGAACTTCTCGAACCTTCCTGCTACTTGAACTTCTTGAACCTTCCTGCTACTTGACCTCTATGAACCTTCCGGCTACTTGAACTTCGTGAACCTTCCTGCTACTTGAACTTCTTGAACCTTCCTGCTACTTGAACTTCTTGAACTTGTTGAACCTTCCTACTTCTTGAACTTCTTGAACCTTCCTGCTACTTGAACTGCTTGAACTTCTTGTCCCTTCCTGCTACTTGAATTACTTGAACTTCTTGAACCTTCCTGCTACTTGAACTTCTTGAACTTCTTGAACTTTCCTGCTACTTGAACTTCTTGAACTTCTTGAACCTTCCTGCTACTTGAACTTCTTGAACTTCTTGAACCTTCCTGCTACTTGAACTTCTTGACCCTTACTGCTACTTGTACTTCTTGAACTTCTTGAACCTTCCTACTACCTGAACTTCTTGAACTTCTTGAACCTTCCTGCTACTTGAACTTCTTGAACTTCTTGAACCTTCCTGCTACTTGAACTTCTTGAACTTCTTGAACCTTCCTGCTACTTGAACTTCTTGAACCTTCCTGCTACTCGAACTTCTTGAACTTCTTGAACCTTCCTGCTACTTGAACTTCTTGAACTTCTTGAACCTTCCTGCTACTTGAACTTCTTGAACTTCTTGAACCTTCCTGCTACTTAAACTTTTTGAACTTCTTGAACCTTGAACTTCTTGAACTTCTTGAACCTTCCTGCTACTTGAACTTTTTGAACTTCTTGAACCTTAAACTTCTTGAACTTCTTGAACTTCTTGAACTTCTTGAACTTCTTGAACCTTCCTGCTACTTGAACTTCTTGAACCTTCCTGCTACTTGAACTTCTTGAACCTTCCTGCTACTTGAACTTCTTGAACCTTCCTGCTACTTGAACTTCTTGAACCTTCCTGCTACTTGAACTTCTTGAACCGTCCTGCTACTTGAACTTCTTGAACCTCTTGATCCATCCTGCTACTCGAACTTCTCGAACCTTCCTGCTGCTTGAACTTCTTGAACTTCTTGAACCTTCCTGCCACTTGAACTTCTTGAACTTCTTGAACCTTCCTGATACTTGAACTTCTTGAACCTTCCTGCTACTTGAACTTCTTGAACCTTCCTGCTACTTGAACTTCTTGAACTTCTTGAACTTCTTGAACCTTCCTGCTACTTGAACTTCTTGAACTTCTTGAACCTTCCTACTACTTGAACTTCTTGAACTTCTTTAACCTTCCTGCTACTTGAACTTCTTGAACCTTCCTGCTACTCGAACTTCTTGAACCTTACTGCTACTTGAACTTCTTGAACTTCTTGAACCTTCCTGCTACTTGAACTTCTTGAACTTCTTGAACCTTCCTGCTACTTGAACTTCTTGAACCTTCCTGCTACTTGAACTTCTTGAACCTTCCTGCTACTCGAACTTCTTGAACTTCTTGAACTTCTTGAACCTTCCTGCTACTTGAAAATCTTGCACTTCTTTAACCTTCCTGCTACTTGAACTTCTTGAACCTTACTGCTACTTGAACTTCTTGAACCTTGAACTTCTTGAACTTCTTGAACTTCTTGAACCTTCCTGCTACTTGAACTTCTTGAACCTAAAAGCTACTTGAACTACTTGAGCTTCTTGACCCTTCCTGCTACTTGAACTTCTTGAACCTTCCTGCTACTTGAACTTCTTGAACTTCTTGAACCTTCCTGCTACTTGAACTTCTTGAACTTCTTGAACCTTTCTGCTACTTGAACTTCTTGAACTTCTTGAACCTTCCTGCTACTTGAACTTCTTGAACTTCTTGAACCTTCCTGCTACTTGAACTTCTTGAACTTCTTGAACCTTCCTGCTACTTGAACTTCTCGAACTTCTTGAACCTTCCTGCTACTTGAACTTCTTGAACCTTCCGGCTACTTGAACTTCTTGAACCTTCCTGCTACTTGAACTTCTTGAACTTTCCTGCTACTTCAACTTCTTGAACCTTCCTGCTACTTGAAGTTCTTGAACTTCTTGATCCTTCCTGCTACTTGAACTTCATGAAACTTCCTGCTACTTGAACTTCTTGAACTTCTTGAACCTTCCTGCTACTTGAACTTCTTGAACCTTCCTGCTACTTGAACTTCTTGAACCTTCCTGCTACTTGAACTTCTTGAACCTTCCTGCTACATGAACTTCTTGAACTTCTTGAACTTTCCTGCTACTTGAACTTCTTGAACTTCTTGAACCTTCCTGAAACTTGAACTTCTTGAACTTCTTGAACCTTCCTGTCACTTGAACTTCTTGAACTTCTTGAACCTTCCTGCTACTTGAACTTCTTGAACCTTCCTCTTACTTGAACTTCTTGAACTTTTTGAACCGTCCTGCTACTTGAACTTCTTGAACCTTCCTACTACTTGAACTTCTTGAACCTTCCTGCTACTTGAACTTCTTGAACTTCTTGAACCTTCCTGCTACTTGAACTTCTTGAACCTTCCTGCTAGTTGAACTTTTTGAACCTTCCTGCTACTTGAACTTCTTGAACCTTCCTGCTAGTTGAACTTCTTGAACTTCTTGAACCTTCCTGCTACTTGAACTTCATGAACCTTCATGCTACATGAACTTCTTGAACCTTCCTGCTGCTTGAACTTCTTGAAATTTCCTGCTACTTGAACTTCTTGAACCTTCCTGCTACTTGAACTTTTTGAACCTTCCTGCTACTTGAACTTCTTGAACCTTCCTGCTACTTGAACTTCTTGAACTTCTTGCACCTTCCTGCTACTTGAACTTCTTGAACCTTCCTGCTACTTGAACTTCCTAAACCTTCCTGCTACTTGAACTTCTTGAACATCTTGAACCTTCCTGCTACTTGAACTTCTTGAACCTTCCTACTACTTGAACTTCTTGAACTTCTTGAACCTTCCTGCTACTTGAACTTCATGAACCTTCCTGCTACTTGAACTTCTTGAACTTCTTGAACCTTCCTGCTACTTGAACTTTATGAACCTTCCTGCTACTTGAACTTTTTGAACCTTCCTGCTACTTGAACTTCTTGAACGTTCCTGCTACTTGAACTTCTTGAACCTTCCTGCTACTTGAACTCTATGAACCTTTCGGCTACTTGAACTTCTTGAACCTTCCTGCTACTTGAACTTCTTGAATCTTCCTGCTACTCGAACTTCTTGAACTTCTTGAACCTTCCTACTTCTTGAACTTCTTGAACCTTCCTGCTACTTGAACTGCTTGAACTTCTTGAACCTTCCTGTTTCTTTAACTTCTTGAACTTCTTGAACTTTTCTGCTACTTGAACTTCTTGAACCTTCCTGCTACTTGAACTTCTTGAACCTTCCTGCTACTTGAACTCTATGAACCTTCCGGCTACTTGAACTTCTTGAACCTTCCTGCTACTTGAACTTCTTGAACCTTCCTGCTACTTGAACTTCTTGAACTTCTTGAACCTTCCTCCTTCTTGAACTTCTTGAACCTTCCTGCTACTTGAATTACTTGAACTTCTTGACCCTTCCTGCTACTTGAACTTCTTGAACTTATTGAACTTTCCTGCTACTTGAACTTCTTGAACTTCTTGAACCTTCCTGCTACTTGAACTTCTTGAACTTCTTGAACTTTCCTGCTACTTGAACTTCTTGAACCTTACTGCTACTTGAACTTCTTGAACTTCTTGAACCTTCCTACTACCTGAACTTCTTGAACCTTCCTGCTACTTGAACTTCTTGAACCTTCCTGCTACTTGAACTTCTTGAACTTCTTGAACCTTCCTGCTACTTGAACTTCTTGAACCTTCCTGCTACTTCAACTTCTTGAACCTTGCTGCTACTTGAACTTCTTGAACCTTCCTGCTACTTGAACTTCTTGAACTACTTGAAGTTTCCTGCTACTTGAACTTCTTGAACCTTCCTGCTACTTGAACTTCTTGAACTTCTTGAACTACTTGAACCTTCCTGCTACTTGAACTTCTTTAACCTTCCTGCTACTTGAACTTCTTGAACCTACCTGCTACTTGAACTACTTGAACTTCTTGAACCTTCCTGCTACTTGAACTTCTTGAACCTTCCTGCTACTCGAACTTCCTGAACTTCTTGAACCTTCCTGCTACTTGAACTTCTTGAACTTCTTGAACTTTCCTGATACTTGAACTTCTTGAACTTCTTGAACCTTCCTGCTACTTAAACTTTTTGAACTTCTTGAACCTTGAACTTCTTGAACTTCTTGAACCTTCCTGCTACTTGAACTTTTTGAACTTCTTGAACCTTAAACTTCTTGAACTTCTTGAACTTCTTGAACCTTCCTGCTACTTGAACTTCTTGAACCTTCCTGCTACTTGAACTTCTTGAACCTTCCTGCTACTTGAACTTCTTGAACCTTCCTGCCACTTGAACTTCTTGAACCTTCCTGCTACTTGAACTTCTTGAACCTTTCTGCTACTTGAACTTCTTGAACCTTCCTGCTACTTGAACTTCTTGAACTTCTTGATCCTTCCTGCTACTTGAACTTCTTGAACCTTCCTGCTACTTGAACTTCTTGAACTTCTTGAACCTTCCTGCCACTTGAACTTCTTGAACTTCTTGAACCTTCCTGATACTTGAACTTCTTGAACCTTCCTGCTACTTGAACTTCTTGAACCTTCCTGCTACTTGAACTTCTTGAACTTCTTGAACCTTCCTGCTACTTGAACTTCTTGAACTTCTTCAACCTTCTTGCTACTTGAACTTCTTGAACCTTCCTGCTACTTGAACTTCTTGAACCTTACTGCTACTTGAACTTCTTGAACTTTCCTGCTACTTGAACTTCTTGAACTTCTTGAACCTTCCTGCTACTTGAACTTCTTGAACCTTCCTGCTACTTGAACTTCTTGAACCTTCCTGCTACTTGAACTTCTTGAACTTCTTGAACTTCTTGAACTTTCCTTATACTTGAACTTCTTGAACTTTCCTCCCACTTGAACTTCTTGAACCTACCTGCTACTTGAACTACTTGAACTTCTTGAACCTTCCTGCTACTTGAACTTCTTGAACCTTCCTGCTACTCGAACTTCTTGAACTTCTTGAACTTCTTGAACCTTCCTGCTACTTGAAAATCTTGCACTTCTTCAACCTTCCTGCTACTTGAACTTCTTGAACCTTCCTGCTACTTGAACTTCTTGAACCTTCCTGCTACTTGAACTTCTTGAACATCTTGATCCTTCCTGCTACTTGAACTTCTTGAACCTTCCTGCTACTTGAACTTCTTGAACTTCTTGAACCTTCCTGCTACTTGAACTTGTTGAACTTCTTGAACCTTCCTGATACTTTAACTTCTTGAACCTTCCTGCTAATTGAACTTATTGAACTTCTTGAACCTTCCTGCTACTTGAACTTCTTGAACTTCTTGAACCTTCCTGCTACTTGAACTTCTTGAACTTCTTTAACCTTCCTGCTACTTGAACTTCTTGAACCTTCCTGCTACTTGAACTTCTTGAACCTTACTGCTACTTGAACTTCTTGAACTTCTTGAACCTTCCTGCTACTTGAACTTCTTGAAATTCTTGAACCTTCCTGCTACTTGAACTTCTTGAACCTTCCTGCTACTTGAACTTCTTGAACTTCTTGAACTTCTTGAACTTTCCTTATACTTGAACTTCTTGATCTTTCCTGCCACTTGAACTTCTTGAACCTACCTGGTACTTGAACTACTTGAACTTCTTGAACCTTCCTGCTACTTGAACTTCTTGAACCTTCCTGCTACTTGAACTTCTTGAACTTCTTGAACTTCTTGAACCTTCCTGCTACTTGAAAATCTTGCACTTCTTTAACCTTCCTGCTACTTGAACTTCTTGAACCTTCCTGCTACTTGAACTTCTTGTACTTCTTGAACTTCTTGAACCTTCCTGCTACTTGAACTTTTTGAACCTTCCGGCTACTTGAACTTCTTGAACTTCTTGAACCTTCCAGCTACTTGAACTTCTTCAACCTAAAAGCTACTTGAACTACTTGAGCTTCTTGACCATTCCTGCTACTTGAACTTCTTGAACCTTCCTGCCACTTGAACTTCTTGAACTTCTTGAACCTTCCTGCTACTTGAACTTCTTGAACTTCTTGAACCTTTCTGCTACTTGAACTTCTTGAACTTCTTGAACCTTCCTACTACTTGAACTTCTTGAACTTTTTGAACCTTCCTGCTACTTGAACTTCTTGAACTTCTTGAACCTTCCTGCTACTTGAACTTCTTGAACCTTCCAGCTACTTGAACTTCTTGAACCTTCCTGCTACTTGAACTTCTTTAACCTTCCTGCTACTTCAACTTCTTGAACCTTCCTGCTACTTGAAGTTCTTGAACTTCTTGATCCTTCCTGCTACCTGAACTTCATGAACCTTCCTGCTACTCGAACTTCTTGAACTTCTTGAACCTTCCTGCTACTTGAACTTCTTGAACCTTCCTGCTACTTGAACTTCTTGAACATTGCTGCTACATGAACTTCTTGAAATTCTTGAACTTGCCTGCTACTTGAACTTCTTGAACTTCCTGAACCTTCCTGAAACTTGAACTTCTGTAACTTCTTGAACCTTCCTGTCACTTGAACTTCTTGAACTTCTTGAACCTTCCTGCAACTTGAACTTCTTGAACCTTCCTGCTACTTGAACTTCTTGATTTTCTTGAACCGTCCTGCTACTTGAACTTCTTGAACCTTCCTGCTACTTGAACTTCTTGAACCTTCCTGCTACTTGAACTTCTTGAACCTTCCTGCTAGTTGAACTTTTTGAACCTTCCTGCTTCTTGAACTTCTTGAACCTTCCTGCTAGTTGAACTTCTTGAACTTCTTGAACCTTCCTGCTACTTGAACTTCATGAACCTTCATGCTACATGAACTTCTTGAACCTTCCTGCTGCTTGAACTTCTTGAAATTTCCTGCTACTTGAACTTCTTGAACCTTCCTGCTTCTTGAACTTTTTGAACCTTCCTGCTACTTGAACTTCTTGAACCTTCCTGCTACTTGAACTTCTTGAACTTCTTGCACCTTCCTGCTACTTGAACTTCTTGAACCTTCCTGCTACTTGAACTTCTTGAACTTTCCTACTACTTGAACTTCTTGAAACTTCCTGCTACTTGAACTTCTTGAACTTTTTGGACCTTCCTGCTACTTGAACTTCTTGAACCTTCCTGCTACTTGAACTTCTTAAACCTTCCTGCTACTTGAACTTCTTGAACTTCTTGAACCTTCCTGCTACTTGAACTTCTCGAACCTTCCTACTACTTGAACTTCTTGAACTTCTTGAACCTTCCTGCTACTTGAACTTCATGAACCTTCCTGCTACTTGAACTTCTTGAACCTTCCGGCTACTTGAACTTCTTGAACTTCTTGAACATTCCAGCTACTTGAAATTCTTGAACCTTCATGCTACTTGAACTTTTTGAACCTTCCTGCTACTTGAACTTCTTGAACCTTCCTGCTACTTGAACTTCTTGAACCTTCCTGCTACTTGAACTCTATGAACCTTCCGGCTACTTGAACTTCTTGAACCTTCCTGCTACTTGAACTTCTTGAACCTTCCTGCTACTTGAACTTCTTGAACTTCTTGAACCTTCCTACTTCTTGAACTTTTTGAACCTTCCTGCTACTTGAACTGCTTGAACTTCTTGAACCTTCCTGCTACTTGAATTACTTGAACTTCTTGAACCTTCCTGCTACTTGAACTTCTTGAACTTCTTGAACTTTCCTGCTACTTGAACTTCTTGAACTTCTTGAACCTTCCTGCTACTTGAACTTCTTGAACTTCTTGAACCTTCCTGCTACTTGAACTTCTTGAACCTTACTGCTACTTGAACTTCTTGAACTTCTTGAACCTTCCTACTACCTGAACTTCTTGAACTTCTTGAACCTTCCTGCTACTTGAACTTCTTGAATTTTCCTGCTACTTGAACTTCTTGAACTTCTTGAACCTTCCTGCTACTTGAACTTCTCGAACTTCTTGAACATTCCAGCTACTTGAACTTCTGGAACCTTCATGCTACTTGAACTTTTTGAACCTTCCTGCTACTTGAACTTCTTGAACCTTCCTGCTACTTGAACTTCTTGAACCTTCCTGCTACTTGAACTCTATGAACCTTCCGGCTACTTGAACTTCTTGAACCTTCCTGCTACTTGAACTTCTTGAACCTTCCTGCTTCTTGAACTTCTGGAACTTCTTGAACCTTCCTACTTCTTGAACTTCTTGAACCTTCCTGCTACTTGAACTGTTTGAACTTATTGAACCTTCCTGCTACTTGAATCACTTGAACTTCTTGAACCTTCCTGCTACTTGAACTTCTTGAACTTCTTGAACTTTCCTGCTACTTGAACTTCTTGAACTTCTTGAACCTTCCTGCTACTTGAACTTCTTAAACCTTTCTGCTACTTGAACTTCTTGAACCTTCCTGCTACTTGAACTTCTTGAACTTCTTGAACCTTCCTGCTACTTGAACTTCTTGAACTTCTTGAACCTTCCTGCTAGTAGAACTTCTTGAACTTCTTGAACTTTCCTGCTACTTGAACTTCTTGAACCTTCCTGCTACTTGAACTTCTTGAACCTTCCTGTTACTTGAACTTCTTGTACTTCTTGAAGTTTCCTGCTACTTGAACTTCTTGAACCTTACTGCTACTTGAACTTCTTGAACTTCTTGAACTACTTGAACCTCCCTGCTACTTGAACTTCTTGAACCTTCCTGCTACTTGACTTTCTTGAACCTACCTGCTACTTGAACTACTTGAACTTCTTGAACCTTCCTGCTACTTGAACTTCTTGAACCTTCCTGCTACTCGAACTTCTTGAACTTCTTGAATTTTCCTGCTATTTGAAATTCTTGAACTTCTTGAACCTTCCTGCTACTTGAACTTCTTGAACTTCTTGAACCTTCCTGCTACTTGAACTTTTTGAACTTCTTGAACCTTGAACTTCTTAAACTTCTTGAACTTCTTGAACCTTCCTGCTACTTGAACTTCTTGAACCTTCCTGCTACTTGAACTTCTTGATCCTTCCTGCTACTTGAACTTCTTGAACCTTCCTGCTACTTGAACTTCTTGAACCTTCCTGCTACTTGAACTTCTTGAACCTTCCTGCTACTTGAACTTCTTGAACCTTCCTGCTACTTGAACTTCTTGAACCTTCCTGCTACTTGAACTTCTTGAACTTCTTGATCCTTCCTGCTACTTGAACTTCTTGAACCTTCCTGCTACTTGAACTTCTTGAACTTCTTGAACCTTCCTGCTACTTGAACTTCTTGAACTTCTTGAACCTTCCTGATACTTGAACTTCTTGAACCTTCCTGCTACTTGAACTTCTTGAACCTTCCTGCTACTTGAACTTCTTGAACTTCTTGAACCTTCCTGCTACTTGAACTTCTTGAACTTCTTGAACCTTCCTGCTACTTGAACTTCTTGAACTTCTTGAACCTTCCTGCTACTTGAACTTCTTGAACTTCTTTAACCTTCCTGCTACTTGAACTTCTTGAACCTTCCTGCTACTTGAACTTCTTGAACCTTACTGCTACTTGAACTTCTTGAACTTTTTGAACCTTCCTGCTACTTGAACTTCTTGAACTTCTTGAACCTTCCTGCTACTTGAACTTCTTGAACCTTCCTGCTACTTGAACTTCTTGAACCTTCCTGCTACTTGAACTTCTTGAACTTCTTGAACTTCTTGAACTTCTTGAACTTTCCTTATACTTGAACTTCTTGAACTTTCCTGCCAATTTAACTTCTTGAACCTACCTGCTACTTGAACTACTTGAACTTCTTGAAACTTCCTGCTACTTGAACTTCTTGAACCTTCCTGCTACTTGAACTTCTTGAACTTCTTGAACTTCTTGAACCTTCCTGCTACTTGAAAATCTTGCACTTCTTTAACCTTCCTGCTACTTGAACTTCTTGAACCTTCCTGCTACTTGAACTTCTTGAACTTCTTGAACTTCTTGAACCTTCCTGCTACTGGAACTTCTTGAACCTTCCTGCTACTTGAACTTCTTGAACTTCTTGAACCTTCCTGCTACTTGAACTTCTTGAACCTAAAAGCTACTTGAACTACTTGAGCTTCTTGACCCTTCCTGCTACTTGAACTTCTTGAATCTTCCTGCTACTTGATCTTCTTGAACTTCTTGAACCTTCCTGCTACTTGAACTTCTTGAACTTCTTGAACCTTTCTGCTACTTGAACTTCTTGCACTTCTTGAACATTCCTGCTACTTGAACTTCTTGAACTTCTTGAACCTTCCTGCTACTTGAACTTCTTGAACTTCTTGAACCTTCCTGCTACTTGAACTTCTTGAACCTTCCAGCTACTTGAACTTCTTGAACCTTCCTGCTACTTGACCTTCTTGAACCTTTCTGCTACTTGAACTTCTTGAACTTCTCGAACCTTCCTACTACCTGAACTTCTTGAACTTCTTGAACCTTCCTGCTACCTGAACTTCTTGAACCTTCCTGCTACTTGAACTTCTTGAACTTCTCGAACCTTCCTGCTACTTGAACTTCTTGAACTTCTTGAACCTTCCTGCTACTTGAACTTCTTGAACTTCTTGAACCTTCCTGCTACTTGAACATCTTGAACCTTCCTGCTACTTGAACTTCTTTAACTTATTGAGTCTTCCTGCTACTTGAACTTCTTTCACCTTCCTGCTTTTTGAACTTCTTGAACTTGTTGAACTTTCCTGCTACTTGAACTTCTTGAACATCTTGAACCTTCCTGCTACTTGAACTTCTTGAACCTTCCTGCTACTTGAACTTCTTGAACCTTCCTGCTACTTGAACTTCTTGAACATCTTGAACCGTCCTGCTACTTGAATTTCTTGAACCTTTCTGCTACTTGAACTTCATGAACCTTCCTGCTACTTGAACTTCTTGAACCTTCCTGCTAGTTGAACTTTTTGAACCTTCCTGCTACTTGAACTTCTTGAACCTTCCTGCCAGTTGAACTTCTTGAACTTCTTGAACCTTCCTGCTACTTGAACTTCATGAACCTTCATGCTACATGAACTTCTTGAACCTTCCTGCTGCTTGAACTTCTTGAACCTTCCTGCTACTTGAACTTTTTGAACCTTCCTGCTACTTGAACTTCTTGAACCTTCCTGCTACTTGAACTTCTTGAACTTCTTGCACCTTCCGGCTACTTGAACTTCTTGAACCTTCCTGCTACTTGAACTTTTTGAACTTTCCTGCTACTTGAACTTCTTGAAACTTCCTGCTACTTGAACTTCTTGAACTTCTTGGACCTTCCTGCTACTTGAACTTCTTGAACCTTCCTGCTACTTGAACTTCTTAAACCTTCCTGCTACTTGAACTTCTTGAACTTCTTGAACCTTCCTGCTACTTGAACTTCTTGAACCTTCCTACTACCTGAACTTCTTGAACTTCTTAAACCTTCCTGCTACTTGAACATCTTGAACCTTCCTGCTACTTGAACTTCTTTAACTTATTGAGTCTTCCTGCTACTTGAACTTCTTTCACCTTCCTGCTTTTTGAACTTCTTGAACTTGTTGAACTTTCCTGCTACTTGAACTTCTTGAACATCTTGAACCTTCCTGCTACTTGAACTTCTTGAACCTTCCTGCTACTTGAACTTCTTGAACTTCTTGAACCTTCCTGCTACTTGAACTTCTTGATCCTTCCTGCAACTTGAACTACCTGAACTTCTTGAACCGTCCTGCAACTTGAACTTCTTGAACTTCTTGAACCTTCCTGCTACTTGAACTTCTTGAACTTTTTGAACCTTCCTGCTACTTGAACTTCTTGAACCTTCCTGCTACTTGAACTTCTTGAACCTTCCTGCTACTTGAACTTCTTGAACTTCTTTAACCTTCCTGCTACTTGAACTTCTTGAACCTTCCTGCTACTTGAACTTCTTGAACCTTCCTGCTACTTGAACTTCTTGAACCCTCATGCTACATGAACTTCTTGAGCTTCTTAAACCTTCCTGCTACTTGAACTTCTTGAACCTTCCTGCTACTTGAACTTCTTGAACCTCCCTGCTACTTAAACTTCTTGAACTTCTTGAACCTTCCTGCTGCTTGAACTTCTTGAACCTTCCTGCTACTTGAACTTCTTGAACCTTCCTGCTACTTGAACTTCTTGAACCTTCCTGCCACTTGAACTTCTTTAACCTTCCTGCTTCTTGAACTTTTTGAACCTTCCTGCTACTTGAACTTCTTGAACCTTCCTGCTACTCGAACTTCTTGAACTTCTTGAACCTTCCTGCTACTTGAACTTTTTGAACTTCTTGAACCTTCCTGCAACATGAACTTTTTGAACCTTCCCGCTACTTGAACTTCTCGAACTTCTTAAACATTCCAGCTACTTGAACTTCTTGAACCTTCATGCTACTTGAACTTTTTGAACCTTCCTGCTACTTGAACTTCTTGAACCTTCCTGCTACTTGAACTTCTTGAACCTTCCTGCTACTTGAACTCTATGAACCTTCCGGCTACTTGAACTTCTTGAACCTTCCTGCTACTTGAACTTCTTGAACCTTCCTGCTTCTTGAACTTCTTGAACTTCTTGAACCTTCCTACTTCTTGAACTTCTTGAACCTTCCTGCTACTTGAACTGTTTGAACTTATTGAACCTTCCTGCTACTTGAACTACTTAAACTTCTTGAACCTTCCTGCTACTTAAACTTCTTGAACTTCTTGAACTTTCCTGCTACTTGAACTTCTTGAACTTCTTGAACCTTCCTGCTACTTGAACTTCTTAAACCTTCCTGCTACTTAAACTTCTTGAACTTCTTGAACTTTCCTGCTACTTGAACTTCTTGAACTTCTTGAACCTTCCTGCTACTTGAACTTCTTAAACCTTCCTTCTACTTGAACTTCTTGAACCTTCCTGCTACTTGAACTTCTTGAACCTTCCTGCTACTTGAACTTCTTGAACTTCTTGAACCTTCCTACTACCTGAAATTCTTGAACTTCTTGAACCTTTCTGCTACTTGAACTTCTTGAACCTTCCTGCTACTTGAACTTCTTGAACTTCTTGAGCCTTCCTGCTACTTGAACTTCTTGAACTTCTTGAACCTTCCTGCTAGTAGAACTTCTTGAACTTCTTGAACTTTCCTGCTACTTGAACTTCTTGAACCTTCCTGCTACTTGAACTTCTTGAACCTTCCTGTTACTTGAACTTCTTGTACTTCTTGAAGTTTCCTGCTACTTGAACTTCTTGAACCTTACTGCTACTTGAACTTCTTGAACTTCTTGAACTACTTGAACCTTCCTGCTACTTGAACTTCTTGAACCTTCCTGCTACTTGACTTTCTTGAACCTACCTGCTACTTGAACTACTTGAACTTCTTGAACCTTCCTGCTCCTTGAACTTCTTGAACCTTCCTGCTACTCGAACTTCTTGAACTTCTTGAATTTTCCTGCTATTTGAACTTCTTGAACTTCTTGAACCTTCCTGCTACTTGAACTTCTTGAACTTCTTGAACCTTCCTGCTACTTGAACTTTTTGAACTTCTTGAACCTTGAACTTCTTAAACTTTTTGAACTTCTTGAACCTTCCTGCTACTTGAACTTCTCGAACCTTCCTGCTACTTGAACTTCTTGAACCTTCCTGCTACTTGAACTTCTTGAACCTTCCTGCTACTTGAACTTCTTGAACCTTCCTGCTACTTGAACTTCTTGAACCTTCCTGCTACTTGAACTTCTTGAACCTTCCTGCTACTTGAACTTCTTGAACCTTCCTGCTACTTGAACTTCTTGAACCTTCCTGCTACTTGAACTTCTTGAACATTCCTGCTACTTGAACTTCTTGAACCTTCCTGCTACTTGAACTTCTTGAATTTCTTGATCCTTCCTGCTACTTGAACTTCTTGAACCTTCCTGCTACTTGAACTTCTTGAACTTCTTGAACCTTCCTGATACTTGAACTTCTTGAACCTTCCTGCTACTTGAACTTCTTGAACCTTCCTGCTACTTGAACTTCTTGATCTTCTTGAACCTTCCTGCTACTTGAACCTCTTGAACTTCTTGAACCTTCCTGCTACTTGAACTTCTTGAACTTCTTTAACCTTCCTGCTACTTGAACTTCTTGAACCTTCCTGCTACTTGAACTTCTTGAACCTTACTGCTATTTGAACTTCTTGAACTTCTTGAACCTTCCTGCTACTTGAACTTCTTGAACTTCTTGAACCTTCCTGCTACTTGAACTTCTTGAACCTTCCTGCTACTTGAACTTCTTGAACCTTCCTGCTACTTGAACTTCTTGAACTTCTTGAACTTCTTGAACTTCTTGAACTTTCCTTATACCTGAACTTCTTGAACTTTCCTGCCACTTGAACTTCTTGAACCTACCTGCTACTTGAACTACTTGAACTTCTTGAAACTTCCTGCTACTTGAACTTCTTGAACCTTCCTGCTACTTGAACTTCTTGAACTTCTTGAACTTCTTGAACCTTCCTGCTACCTGAAAATCTTGCACTTCTTTAACCTTCCTGCTACTTGAACTTCTTGAACCTTCCTGCTACTTGAACTTCTTGAACTTCTTGAACCTTCCTGCTACTTGAACTTCTTGAACCTTCCTGCTACTTGAACTTCTTGAACTTCTTGAACCTTCCTGCTACTTGAACTTCTTGAACCTAAAAGCTACTTGAACTACTTGAGCTTCTTGACCCTTCCTGCTACTTGAACTTCTTGAACCTTCCTGCTACTTGAACTTCTTGAACTTCTTGAACCTTCCTGCTACTTGAATTTCTTGAACTTCTTGAACCTTTCTGCTACTTGAACTTCTTGAACTTCTTGAACATTCCTGCTACTTGAACTTCTTGAACTTCTTGAACCTTCCTGCTACTTGAACTTCTTGAACTTCTTGAACCTTCCTGCTACTTGAACTTCTTGAAACTTCCAGCTACTTGAACTTCTTGAACCTTCCTGCTACTTGAACTTCTTGAACCTTTCTGCTACTTGAACTTCTTGAACTTCTTGAACCTTCCTACTACCTGAACTTCTTGAACTTCTTGAACCTTCCTGCTACTTGAACTTCTTGAACCTTCCTGCTACTTGAACTTCTTGAACTTCTCGAAGCTTCCTGCTACTTGAACTTCTTGAACCTTCCTGCTACTTGAACTTCTTGAACTTCTTGAACCTTCCTGCTACTTGAACTTCTTGAACCTTGCTGCTACTTGAACTTCTTGAACCTTCCTGCTACTTGAACTTCTTGTACTTCTTGAAGTTTCCTGCTACTTGAACTTCTTGAACCTTACTGCTACTTGAACTTCTTGAACTTCTTGAACTACTTGAACCTTCCTGCTACTTGAACTTCTTGAACCTTCCTGCTACTTGAACTTCTTGAACCTACCTGCTACTTGAACTACTTGAACTTCTTGAACCTTCCTGCTACTTGAACTTCTTGAACCTTCCTGCTACTCGAACTTCTTGAACTTCTTGAACCTTCCTGCTACTTGAACTTCTTGAACTTCTTGAACCTTCCTGCTACTTGAACTTCTTGAACTTCTTGAACCTTCCTGCTACTTAAACTTTTTGAACTTCTTGAACCTTGAACTTCTTGAACTTTTTGAACCTTCCTGCTACTTGAACTTTTTGAACTTCTTGAACCTTGAACTTCTTGAACTTCTTGAATTTCTTGAACCTTGCTGCTACTTGAACTTCTTGAACCTTCCTGCAACTTGAACTTCTTGAACCTTCCTGCTACTTGAACTTCTTGAACCTTCCTGCTACTTGAACTTCTTGAACCTTCCTGCTACTTGAACTTTTTGAACCTTCCTGCTACTTGAACTTCTTTAACCTTCCTGCTACTTGAACTTCTTGAACCTTCCTGCTACTTGAACTTCTTGAACATCTTGATCCTTCCTGCTACTTGAACTTCTTGAACCTTCCTGCTACTTGAACTTCTTGAACTTCTTGAACCTTCCTGCTACTTGAACTTCTTGAACTTCTTGAACCTTCCTGATACTTGAACTTCTTGAACCTTCCTGCTACTTGAACTTCTTGAACCTTCCTGCTACTTGAACTTCTTGAACTTCTTGAACCTTCCTGCTACTTGAACTTCTTGAACTTCTTGAACCTTCCTGCTACTTGAACTTCTTGAACTTTTTTAACCTTCCTGCTACTTGAACTTCTTGAACTTTCCTGCTACTTGAACTTCTTGAACCTTACTGCTACTTGAACTTCTTGAACTTCTTGAACCTTCCTGCTACTTGAACTTCTTGAACTTCTTGAACCTTCCTGCTACTTAAACTTCTTGAACCTTCCTGCTACTTGAACTTCTTGAACTTCTTGAACTTCTTGAACTTTCCTTATACTTGAACTTCTTGAACTTTCCTGCCACTTGAACTTCTTGAACCTACCTGCTACTTGAACTACTTGAACTTCTTGAACCTTCCTGCTACTTGAACTTCTTGAACCTTCCTGCTACTTGAACTTCTTGAACTTTTTGAACTTCCTGAACCTTCCTGCTACTTGAAAATCTTGCACTTATTTAACCTTCCTGCTACTTGAACTTCTTGAACCTTCCTGCTACTTGAACTTCTTGAACTTCTTAAACTTCTTGAACCTTCCTGCTACTTGAACTTTTTGAACCTTCCGGCTACTTGAACTTCTTGAACTTCTTGAACATTCCTGCTACTTGAACTTCTTGAACTTCTTGAACCTTCCTGCTACTTGAACTTCTTGAACCTAAAAGCTACTTGAACTACTTGAGCTTCTTGACCATTCCTGCTACTTGAACTTCTTGAACCTTCCTGCTACTTGAACTTCTGGAACTTCTTGAAAATTCCTGCTACTTGAACTTCTTGAACTTCTTGAACCTTTCTGCTACTTGAACTTCTTGAACTTCTTGAACCTTCCTGCTACTTGAACTTCTTGAACTTTTCGAACCTTCCTGCTACTTGAACTTCTTGAACTTCTTGAACCTTCCTGCTACTTGAACTTCTTGAACCTTCCAGCTACTTGAACTTCTTGAACCTTCCTGCTACTTGAACTTCTTGAACCTTCCTGCTACTTCAACTTCTTGAACCTTCCTGCTACTTGAAGTTCTTGAACTTCTTGATCCTTCCTGCTACTTGAACTTCATGAACCTTCCTGCTACTCGAACTTCTTGAATTTCTTGAACCTTCCTGCTACTTGAACTTCTTGAACCTTCCTGCTACTTGAACTTCTTGAACCTTCCTGCTACATGAACTTCTTGAACTTCTTGAACTTTCCTGCTACTTGAACTTCCTGAACCTTCCTGAAACTTGAACTCCTTGAACTTCTTGAACCTTCCTGTCACTTGAACTTCTTGAACTTTTTGAACCTTCCTGCTACTTGAACTTCTTGAACCTTCCTGCTACTTGAACTTCTTGAACTTCTTGAACCGTCCTGCTACTTGAATTTCTTGAACCTTCCTGCTACTTGAACTTCTTGAACCTTCCTGCTACTTGAACTTCTTGAACCTTCCTGCTAGTTGAACTTTTTGAACCTTCCTGCTACTTGAACTTCTTGAACCTTCCTGCTAGTTGAACTTCTTGAACTTCTTGAACCTTCCTGCTACTTGAACTTCATGAACCTTCATGCTACATGAACTTCTTGAACCTTCCTGCTGCTTGAACTTCTTGAAATTTCCTGCTACTTGAACTTCTTGAACCTTCCTGCAACTTGAACTTTTTGAACCTTCCTGCTACTTGAACTTCTTGAACCTTCCTGCTACTTGAACTTCTTGAACTTCTTGCACCTTCCTGCTACTAGAACTTCTTGAACCTTCCTGCTACTTGAACTTCTTGAACTTTCCTGCTACTTGAACTTCTTGAAACTTCCTGCTACTTGAACTTCTTGAACTTCTTGGACCTTCCTGCTACTTGAACTTCTTGAACCTTCCTGCTACTTGAACTTCTTAAACCTTCCTGCTACTTGAACTTCTTGAACTTCTTGAACCTTCCTGCTACTTGAACTTCTTGAACTTCTTGAACCTTCCTGCTACTTGAACTTCTTGAACTTCTTGAACCTTTCTGCTACCTGAACTTCTTGAACTTCTTGAACCTTCCTGCTACTTGAACTTCTTGAACTTTTTGAACCTTCCTGCTACTTGAACTTCTTGAACCTCTTGAACCTTCCTGCTACTTGAACTTCTTGAACCTTCCAGCTACTTGAACTTCTTGAACCTTCCTGCTACTTGAACTTCTTGAACCTTCCTGCTACTTCAACTTCTTGAACCTTCCTGCTACTTGAAGTTCTTGAACTTCTTGATCCTTCCTGCTACTTGAACTTCATGAACCTTCCTGCTACTCGAACTTCTTGAATTTCTTGAACCTTCCTGCTACTTGAACTTCTTGAACCTTCCTGCTACTTGAACTTCTTGAACCTTCCTGCTACATGAACTTCTTGAACTTCTTGAACTTTCCTGCTACTTGAACTTCTTGAACTTCCTGAACCTTCCTGAAACTTGAACTCCTTGAACTTCTTGAACCTTCCTGTCACTTGAACTTCTTGAACTTTTTGAACCTTCCTGCTACTTGAACTTCTTGAACCTTCCTGCTACTTGAACTTCTTGAACTTCTTGAACCGTCCTGCTACTTGAATTTCTTGAACCTTCCTGCTACTTGAACTTCTTGAACCTTCCTGCTACTTGAACTTCTTGAACCTTCCTGCTAGTTGAACTTTTTGAACCTTCCTGCTACTTGAACTTCTTGAACCTTCCTGCTAGTTGAACTTCTTGAACTTCTTGAACATTCCTGCTACTTGAACTTCATGAACCTTCATGCTACATGAACTTCTTGAACCTTCCTGCTGCTTGAACTTCTTGAAATTTCCTGCTACTTGAACTTCTTGAACCTTCCTGCTACTTGAACTTTTTGAACCTTCCTGCTACTTGAACTTCTTGAACCTTCCTGCTACTTGAACTTCTTGAACTTCTTGCACCTTCCTGCTACTTGAACTTCTTGAACCTTCCTGCTACTTGAACTTCTTGAACTTTCCTGCTACTTGAACTTCTTGAAACTTCCTGCTACTTGAACTTCTTGAACTTCTTGGACCTTCCTGCTACTTGAACTTCTTGAACCTTCCTGCTACTTGAACTTCTTAAACCTTCCTGCTACTTGAACTTCTTGAACTTCTTGAACCTTCCTGCTACTTGAACTTCTTGAACCTTCCTACTACTTGAACTTCTTGAACTTCTTGAACCTTCCTGCTACTTGAACTTCATGAACCTTCCTGCTACTTGAACTTCTTGAACCTTCCAGCTACTTGAACTTCTTGAACTTCTTGAACATTCCAGCTACTTGAACTTCTTGAACCTTCATGCTACTTGAACTTTTTGAACCTTCCTGCTACTTGAACTTCTTGAACCTTCCTGCTACTTGAACTTCTTGAACCTTCCTGCTACTTGAACTCTATGAACCTTCCGGCTACTTGAACTTCTTGAACCTTCCTGCTACTTGAACTTCTTGAACCTTCCTGCTACTTGAACTTCTTGAACTTCTTGAACCTTCCTACTTCTTGAACTTCTTGAACCTTCCTGCTACTTGAACTGCTTGAACTTCTTGAACCTTCCTGCTACTTGAATTACTTGAACTTCTTGAACCTTCCTGCTACTTGAACTTCTTGAACTTCTTGAACTTTCCTGCTACTTGAACTTCTTGAACTTCTTGAACCTTCCTGCTACTTGAACTTCTTGAACTTCTTGAACCTTCCTGCTACTTGAACTTCTTGAACCTTACTGCTACTTGAACTTCTTGAACTTCTTGAACCTTCCTACTACCTGAACTTCTTGAACTTCTTGAACCTTCCTGCTACTTGAACTTCTTGAACCTTCCTGCTACTTGAACTTCTTGAACCTTCCTGCTACTTGAACTTCTTGAACCTTCCTGCTACTTGAACTTCTTGAACCTTCCTGCTACTTGAACTTCTTGAACTTCTTGATCCTTCCTGCTACTTGAACTTCTCGAACCTTCCTGCTACTTGAACTTCTTGAACTTCTTGAACCTTCCTGCCACTTGAACTTCTTGAACTTCTTGAACCTTCCTGATACTTGAACTTCTTGAACCTTCCTGCTACTTGAACTTCTTGAACCTTCCTGCTACTTGAACTTCTTGAACTTCTTGAACCTTCCTGCTTCTTGAACTTCTTGAACTTCTTGAACCTTCCTGCTACTTGAACTTCTTGAACTTCATGAACCTTCCTGCTACTTGAACTTCTTGAACTTCTTTAACCTTCCTGCTACGTGAACTTCCTGAACCTTCCTGCTACTTGAACTTCTTGAACCTTACTGCTACTTGAACTTCTTGAACTTCTTGAACCTTCCTGCTACCTGAACTTCTTGAACCTTCCTGCTACTTGAACTTCTTGAACTTCTTGAACCTTCCTGCTACTTGAACTTCTTGAACCTTCCTGCTACTTGAACTTCTTGAACTTCTTGAACTTCTTGAACTTTCCTTATACTTGAACTTCTTGAACTTTCCTCCCACTTGAACTTCTTGAACCTACCTGCTACTTGAACTACTTGAACTTCTTGAACCTTCCTGCAACTTGAACTTCTTGAACCTTCCTGCTACTCGAACTTCTTGAACTTCTTGAACTTCTTGAACCTTCCTGCTACTTGAAAATCTTGCACTTCTTTAACCTTCCTGCTACTTGAACTTCTTGAACCTTCCTGCTACTTGAACTTCTTGAACTTCTTGAACTTCTTGAACCTTCCTGCTACTTGAACTTCTTGAACCTTGAACTTCTTGAACTTCTTGAACTTCTTGAACCTTCCTGCTACTTGAACTTTTTGAACCTAAAAGCTACTTGAACTACTTGAGCTTCTTGACCCTTCCTGCTACTTGAACTTCTTGAACCTTCCTGCTACTTGAACTTCTTGAACTTCTTGACCCTTCCTGCTACTTGAACTTCTTGAACTTCTTGAACCTTTCTGCTACTTGAACTTCTTGAACTTCTTGAACCTTCCTGCTACTTGAACTTCTTGAACTTCTTGAACCTTCCTGCTACTTGAACTTCTCGAACTTCTTGAACCTTCCTGCTAGTTGAACTTCTTGAACCTTCCGGCTACTTGAACTTCTTGAACCTTCCTGCTACTCGAACTTCTTGAACTTTCCTGCTACTTCAACTTCTTCAACCTTCCTGCTACTTGAAGTTCTTGAACTTCTTGATCCTTCCTGCTACTTGAACTTCATGAAACTTCCTGCTACTTGAACTTCTTGAACTTCTTGAACCTTCCTGCTACTTGAACTTCTTGAACCTTCCTGCTACTTGAACTTCTTGAACCTTCCTGCTACTTGAACTTCTTGAACCTTCCTGCTACATGAACTTCTTGAACTTCTTGAACTTTCCTGCTACTTGAACTTCTTGAACTTCTTGAACCTTCCTGAAACTTGAACTTCTTGAACTTCTTGAACCTTCCTGTCACTTGAATTTCTTGAACTTCTTGAACATTCCTGCTACTTGAACTTCTTGAACCTTCCTGCTACTTGAACTTCTTGAACTTCTTGAACCTTCCTGCTACTTCAACTTCTTGAACCTTGCTGCTACTTGAACTTCTTGAACCTTCCTACTACTTGAACTTCTTGAACTACTTGAAGTTTCCTGCTACTTGAACTTCTTGAACCTTCCTGCCACTTGAACTTCTTGAACTTCTTGAACTACTTGAAACTTCCTGCTACTTGAACTTCTTGAACCTTCCTGCTACTTGAACTTCTTGAACCTACCTGTTACTTGAACTACTTGAACTTCTTGAACCTTCCTGCTACTTGAACTTCTTGAACCTTCCTGCTACTCGAACTTATTGAACTTATTGAACCTTCCTGCTACTTGAACTTCTTGAACTTCTTGAACTTTCCTGCTACTTGAACTTCTTGAACTTCTTGAACCTTCCTGCTACTTAAACTTTTTGAACTTCTTGAACCTTGAACTTCTTGAACTTCTTGAACCTTCCTGCTACTTGAACTTTTTGAACTTCTTGAACCTTAAACTTCTTGAACTTCTTGAACTTCTTGAACCTTCCTGCTACTTGAACTTCTTGAACCTTCCTGCTACTTGAACTTCTTGAACCTTCCTGCTACTTGAACTTCTTGAACCTTCCTGCTACTTGAACTTCTTGAACCTTCCTGCTACTTGAACTTCTTGAACCTTCCTGCTACTTGAACTTCTTGAACCTTCCTGCTACTTGAACTTCTTGAACTTCTTGATCCTTCCTGCTACTTGAACTTCTCGAACCTTCCTGCTACTTGAACTTCTTGAACTTCTTGAACCTTCCTGCCACTTGAACTTCTTGAACTTCTTGAACCTTCCTGATACTTGAACTTCTTGAACCTTCCTGCTACTTGAACTTCTTGAACCTTCCTGCTACTTGAACTTCTTGAACTTCTTGAACCTTCCTGCTTCTTGAACTTCTTGAACTTCTTGAACCTTCCTGCTACTTGAACTTCTTGAACTTCTTGAACCTTCCTGCTACTTGAACTTCTTGAACTTCTTTAAACTTCCTGCTACTTGAACTTCTTGAACCTTCCTGCTACTTGAACTTCTTGAACCTTCCTGCTACTTGAACTTCTTGAACTTCTTGAACCTTCCTGCTACTTGAACTTCTTGAACTTCTTGAACCTTTCTGCTACTTGAACTTCTTGAACTTCTTGAACCTTCCTGCTACTTGAACTTCTTGAACTTCTTGAACCTTCCTGCTACTTGAACTTCTCGAACTTCTTGAACCTTCCTGCTACTTGAACTTCTTGAACCTTCCGGCTACTTGAACTTCTTGAACCTTCCTGCTACTCGAACTTCTTGAACTTTCATGCTACTTCAACTTCTTGAACCTTCCTGCTACTTGAAGTTCTTGAACTTCTTGATCCTCCCTGCTACTTGAACTTCATGAAACTTCCTGCTACTTGAACTTCTTGAACTTCTTGAACCTTCCTGCTACTTGAACTTCTTGAACCTTCCTGCTACTTGAACTTCTTGAACCTTCCTGCTACTTGAACTTCTTGAACCTTCCTGCTACATGAACTTCTTGAACTTCTTGAACTTTCCTGCTACTTGAACTTCTTGAACTTCTTGAACCTTCCTGAAACTTGCACTTCTTGAACTTCTTGAACCTTCCTGTCACTTGAATTTCTTGAACTTCTTGAACCTTCCTGCTACTTGAACTTCTTGAACCTTCCTGCTACTTGAACTGCTTGAACTTCTTGAACCGTCTTGCTACTTGAACTTCTTGAACCTTCCTGCTACTTGAACTTCTTGAACCTTCCTGCTACTTGAACTTCTTGACCTTCTTGAACCTTCCTGCTACTTGAACTTCTTGAACCTTCCTGCTAGTTGAACTTTTTGAACCTTCCTGCTACTTGAACTTCTTGAACCTTCCTGCTAGTTGAACTTCTTGAACTTCTTGAACCTTCCTGCTACTTGAACTTCATGAACCTTCATGCTACATGAACTTCTTGAACCTTCCTGCTGCTTGAACTTCTTGAAATTTCCTGCTACTTGAACTTCTTGAACCTTCCTGCTACTTGAACTTTTTGAACCTTCCTGCTACTTGAACTTCTTGAACCTTCCTGCTACTTGAACTTCTTGAACTTCTTGCACCTTCCTGCTACTTGAACTTCTTGAACCTTCCTGCTACTTGAACTTCTCGAACTTTCCTGCTACTTGAACTTCTTGAAACTTCCTGCTACTTGAACTTCTTGAACTTCTTGGACCTTCCTGCTACTTGAACTTCTTGAACCTTCCTGCTACTTGAACTTCTTAAACCTTCCTGCTACTTGAACTTCTTGAACTTCTTGAACCTTCCTGCTACTTGAACTTCTTGAACCTTCCTACTACTTGAACTTCTTGAACTTCTTGAACCTTCCTGCTACTTGAACTTCATGAACCTTCCTGCTACTTGAACTTTTTGAACCTTCCTGCTACTTGAACTTCTTGAACCTTCCTGCTACTTGAACTTCTTGAACCTTCCTGCTACTTGAACTCTATGAACCTTCCGGCTACTTGAACTTCTTGAACCTTCCTGCTACTTGAACTTCTTGAACCTTCCTGCTACTTGAACTTCTTGAACTTCTTGAACCTTCCTACTTCTTGAACTTCTTGAACCTTCCTGCTATTTGAACTGCTTGAACTTCTTGAACCTTCCTGCTACTTGAATTACTTGAATTACTTGAACTTCTTGAACCTTCCTGCTACTTGAACTTCTTGAACTTCTTGAACTTTCCTGCTACTTGAACTTCTTGAACTTCTTGAACCTTCCTGCTACTTGAACTTCTTGAACTTCTTGAACCTTCCTGCTACTTGAACTTCTTGAACCTTACTGCTACTTGAACTTCTTGAACTTCTTGAACCTTCCTACTACCTGAACTTCTTGAACTTCTTGAACCTTCCTGCTACTTGAACTTCTTGAACTTCTTGAACCTTCCTGCTACTTCAACTTCTTGAACCTTGCTGCTACTTGAACTTCTTGAACCTTCCTGCTACTTGAACTTCTTGAACTACTTGAAGTTTCCTGCTACTTGAACTTCTTGAACCTTCCTGCTACTTGAACTTCTTGAACTTCTTGAACTACTTGAACCTTCCTGCTACTTGAACTTCTTGAACCTTCCTGCTACTTGAACTTCTTGAACCTACCTGCTACTTGAACTACTTGAACTTCTTGAACCTTCCTGCTACTTGAACTTCTTGAACCTTCCTGCTACTTGAACTTCTTGAACTTCTTGAACCTTCCTGCTACTTGAACTTCTTGAACTTCTTGAACCTTCCTGCTACTTGAACTTCTTGAACTTCTTGAACCTTCCTGCTACCTAAACTTTTTGAACTTCTTTAACCTTGAACTTCTTGAACTTCTTGAACCTTCCTGCTACTTGAACTTTTTGAACTTCTTGAACCTTAAACTTCTTGAACTTCTTGAACTTTTTGAACCTTCCTGCTACTTGAACTTCTTGAACCTTCCTGCTACTTGAACTTCTTGAACCTTCCTGCTACTTGAACTTCTCGAACCTTCCTGCTACTTGAACTTCTTGAACCTTCCTGCTACTTGAACTTCTTGAACCTTTCTGCTACTTGAACTTCTTGAACCTTCCTGCTACTTGAACTTCTTGAACTTCTTGACCCTTCCTGCTACTTGAACTTCTTGAACCTTCCTGCTACTTGAACTTCTTGAACTTCTTGAACCTTCCTGCCACTTGAACTTCTTGAACTTCTTGAACCTTCCTGATACTTGAACTTCTTGAACCTTCCTGCTACTTGAACTTCTTGAACCTTCCTGCTACTTGAACTTCTTGAAATTCATGAACCTTCCTGCTACTTGAACTTCTTGAACTTCTTGAACCTTCCTGCTACTTGAACTTCTTGAACTTCTTTAACCTTCCTGCTACTTGAACTTCTTGAACCTTCCAGCTACTTGAACTTCTTGAACCTTACTGCTACTTGAACTTCTTGAACTTCTTGAACCTTCCTGCTACTTGAACTTCTTGAACTTCTTGAACCTTCCTGCTACTTGAACTTCTTGAACCTTCCTGCTACTTGAACTTCTTGAACCTTCCTGCTACTTGAACTTCTTGAACCTTCCTGCTACTTGAACTTCTTGAACTTCTTGAACTTCTTGAACTTTTCTTATACTTGAACTTCTTGAACTTTCCTCATACTTGAACTTCTTGAACCTACCTGCTACTTGAACTACTTGAACTTCTTGAACCTTCCTGCTACTTGAACTTCTTGAACCTTCCTGCTACTCGAACTTCTTGAACTTCTTGAACTTCTTGAACCTTCCTGCTACTTGAAAATCTTGCACTTCTCTAACCTTCCTGCTACTTGAACTTCTTGAACCTTCATGCTACTTGAACTTCTTGAACCTTCCAGCTACTTGAACTTCTTGAACATCTTGATTCTTCCTGCTACTTGAACTTCTTGAACCTTCCTGCTACTTGAACTTCTTGAACTTCTTGAACCTTCCTGCTACTTGAACTTCTTGAACTTCTTGAACCTTCCTGATACTTGAACTTCTTGAACCTTCCTGCTACTTGAACTTCTTGAACCTTCCTGCTACTTGAACTTCTTGAACTTCTTGAACCTTCCTGCTACTTGAACTTATTGAACTTCTTGAACCTTCCTGCTACTTGAACTTCTTGAACTTCTTTAACCTTCCTGCTACTTGAACTTCTTGAACCTTCCTGCTACTTGAACTTCTTGAACCTTACTGCTACTTGAACTCCTTGAACTTCTTGAACCTTCCTGCTACTTGAACTTCTTGAACTTCTTGAACCTTCCTGCTACTTGAACTTCTTGAACCTTCCTGCTACTTGAACTTCTTGATTTTCTTGAACTTCTTGAACTTTCCTTATACTTGAACTTCTTGAACTTTCCTGCCACTTGAACTTCTTGAACCTACCTGCTACTTGAACTACTTGAACTTCTTGAACCTTCCTGCTACTTGAACTTCTTGAACCTTCCTGCTACTTGTACTTCTTGAACTTCTTGAACTTCTTGAACCTTCCTGCTACTTGAAAACCTTGCACTTCTTTAACCTTCCTGCTACTTGAACTTCTTGAACTTCTTGAACTTCTTGAACCTTCCTGCTACTTGAACTTTTTGAACCTTCCGGCTACTTGAACTTCTTGAACTTCTTGAACCTTCCTGCTACTTGAACTTCTTGAACCTAAAAGCTACTTGAACTACTTGAGCTTCTTGACCATTCCTGCTACTTGAACTTCTTTAACCTTCCTGCTACTTGAACTTCTTGAACTTCTTGAACCTTCCTGCTACTTGAACTTCTTGAACTTCTTGAACCTTTCTGCTACTTGAACTTCTTGAACTTCTTGAACCTTCCTGCTACTTGAACTTCTTGAACCTTCCTGCTACTTGAACTTCTTGAACCTACCTGCTACTTGAACTACTTGAACATCTTGAACCTTCCTGCTACTTGAACTTCTTGAACCTTCCTGCTACTCGAACTTCTTGAACTTCTTGAACCTTCCTGCTACTTGAACTTCTTGAACTTCTTGAACCTTCCTGCTACTTGAACTTCTTGAACTTCTTGAACCTTCCTGCTACCTAAACTTTTTGAACTTATTTAACCTTGAACTTCTTGAACTTCTTGAACCTTCCTGCTACTTGAACTTTTTGAACTTCTTGAACCTTAAACTTCTTGAACTTCTTGAACTTTTTGAACCTTCCTGCTACTTGAACTTCTTGAACCTTCCTGCTACTTGAACTTCTTGAACCTTCCTGCTACTTGAACTTCTCGAACCTTCCTGCTACTTGAACTTCTTGAACCTTCCTGCTACTTGAACTTCTTGAACCTTTCTGCTACTTGAACTTCTTGAACCTTCCTGCTACTTGAACTTCTTGAACTTCTTGATCCTTCCTGCTACTTGAACTTCTTGAACCTTCCTGCTACTTGAACTTCTTGAACTTCTTGAACCTTCCTGCCACTTGAACTTCTTGAACTTCTTGAACCTTCCTGATACTTGAACTTCTTGAACCTTCCTGCTACTTGAACTTCTTGAACCTTCCTGCTACTTGAACTTCTTGAAATTCTTGAACCTTCCTGCTACTTGAACTTCTTGAACTTCTTGAACCTTCCTGCTACTTGAACTTCTTGAACTTCTTTAACCTTCCTGCTACTTGAACTTCTTGAACCTTCCTGCTACTTGAACTTCTTGAACCTTACTGCTACTTGAACTTCTTGAACTTCTTGAACCTTCCTGCTACTTGAACTTCTTGAACTTCTTGAACCTTCCTGCTACTTGAACTTCTTGAACCTTCCTGCTACTTGAACTTCTTGAACCTTACTGCTACTTGAACTCCTTGAACTTCTTGAACCTTCCTGCTACTTGAACTTCTTGAACTTCTTGAACCTTCCTGCTACTTGAACTTCTTGATTTTCTTGAACTTCTTGAACTTTCCTTATACTTGAACTTCTTGAACTTTCCTGCCACTTGAACTTCTTGAACCTACCTGCTACTTGAACTACTTGAACTTCTTGAACCTTCCTGCTACTTGAACTTCTTGAACCTTCCTGCTACTTGTACTTCTTGAACTTCTTGAACTTCTTGAACCTTCCTGCTACTTGAAAACCTTGCACTTCTTTAACCTTCCTGCTACTTGAACTTCTTGAACTTCTTGAACTTCTTGAACCTTCCTGCTACTTGAACTTTTTGAACCTTCCGGCTACTTGAACTTCTTGAACTTCTTGAACCTTCCTGCTACTTGAACTTCTTGAACCTAAAAGCTACTTGAACTACTTGAGCTTCTTGACCATTCCTGCTACTTGAACTTCTTTAACCTTCCTGCTACTTGAACTTCTTGAACTTCTTAAACCTTCCTGCTACTTGAACTTCTTGAACTTCTTGAACCTTTCTGCTACTTGAACTTCTTGAACTTCTTGAACCTTCCTGCTACTTGAACTTCTTGAACTTTTTGAACCTTCCTGCTACTTGAACTTCTTGAACTTCTTGAACCTTCCTGCTACTTGAACTTCTTGAACCTTCCAGCTACTTGAACTTCTTGAACCTTCCTTCTACTTGAACTTCTTGAACCTTCCTGCTACTTCAACTTCTTGAACCTTCCTGCTACTTGAAGTTCTTGAACTTCTTGATCCTTCCTGCTACTTGAACTTCATGAACCTTCCTGCTACTCGAACTTCTTGAAGTTCTTGAACCTTCCTGCTACTTGAACTTCTTGAACCTTCCTGCTACTTGAACTTCTTGAATCTTCCTGCTACATGAACTTCTTGAACTTCTTGAACTTTCCTGCTACTTGAACTTCTCGAACTTCCTGAACCTTCCTGAAACTTGAACTTCTTGAACTTCTTGAACCTTCCTGTCACTTGAACTTCTTGAACTTCTTGAACCTTCCTGCTACTTGAACTTCTTGAACTTCTTGAACCTTCCTGCTACTTGAACTTCTTGAACCTTCCTGCTACTTGAACTTCTTGAAGTTCTTGAACCGTCCTGCTACTTGAACTTCTTGAACCTTCCTGCTACTTGAACTTCTTGAACCTTCCTGCTACTTGAACTTCTTGACCCTTCCTGCTAGTTGAACTTTTTGAACCATCCTGCTACTTGAACTTCTTGAACCTTCCTGCTAGTTGAATTTCTTGAACTTCTTGATCCTTCCTGCTACTTGAACTTCATGAACCTTCTTGCTACATGAACTTCTTGAACCTCCCTGCTGCTTGAACTTCTTGAAATTTCCTGCTACTTGAACTTCTTGAACCTTCCTGCTACTTGAACTTTTTGAACCTTCCTGCTACTTGAACTTCTTGAACCTTCCTGCTACTTGAACTTCTTGAACTTCTTGCACCTTCCTGCTACTTGAACTTCTTGCACCTTCCTGCTACTTGAACTTCTTGAACCTTTCTGCTACTTGAACTTCTTGAACCTTCCTGCTACTTGAACTTCTTGAACTTCTTGATCCTTCCTGCTACTTGAACTTCTTGAACCTTCCTGCTACTTGAACTTCTTGAACTTCTTGAACCTTCCTGCCACTTGAACTTCTTGAACTTCTTGAACCTTCCTGATACTTGAACTTCTTGAACCTTCCTGCTACTTGAACTTCTTGAACCTTCCTGCTACTTGAACTTCTTGAAATTCTTGAACCTTCCTGCTACTTGAACTTCTTGAACTTCTTGAACCTTCCTGCTACTTGAACTTCTTGAACTTCTTTAACCTTCCTGCTACTTGAACTTCTTGAACCTTCCTGCTACTTGAACTTCTTGAACCTTACTGCTACTTGAACTTCTTGAACCTTACTGCTACTTGAACTCCTTGAACTTCTTGAACCTTCCTGCTACTTGAACTTCTTGAACTTCTTGAACCTTCCTGCTACTTGAACTTCTTGATTTTCTTGAACTTCTTGAACTTTCCTTATACTTGAACTTCTTGAACTTTCCTGCAACTTGAACTTCTTGAACCTACCTGCTACTTGAACTACTTGAACTTCTTGAACCTTCCTGCTACTTGAACTTCTTGAACCTTCCTGCTACTTGTACTTCTTGAACTTCTTGAACTTCTTGAACCTTCCTGCTACTTGAAAACCTTGCACTTCTTTAACCTTCCTGCTACTTGAACTTCTTGAACTTCTTGAACTTCTTGAACCTTCCTGCTACTTGAACTTTTTGAACCTTCCGGCTACTTGAACTTCTTGAACTTCTTGAACCTTCCTGCTACTTGAACTTCTTGAACCTAAAAGCTACTTGAACTACTTGAGCTTCTTGACCATTCCTGCTACTTGAACTTCTTTAACCTTCCTGCTACTTGAACTTCTTGAACTTCTTAAACCTTCCTGCTACTTGAACTTCTTGAACTTCTTGAACCTTTCTGCTACTTGAACTTCTTGAACTTCTTGAACCTTCCTGCTACTTGAACTTCTTGAACTTTTTGAACCTTCCTGCTACTTGAACTTCTTGAACTTCTTGAACCTTCCTGCTACTTGAACTTCTTGAACCTTCCAGCTACTTGAACTTCTTGAACCTTCCTTCTACTTGAACTTCTTGAACCTTCCTGCTACTTCAACTTCTTGAACCTTCCTGCTACTTGAAGTTCTTGAACTTCTTGATCCTTCCTGCTACTTGAACTTCATGAACCTTCCTGCTACTCGAACTTCTTGAAGTTCTTGAACCTTCCTGCTACTTGAACTTCTTGAACCTTCCTGCTACTTGAACTTCTTGAATCTTCCTGCTACATGAACTTCTTGAACTTCTTGAACTTTCCTGCTACTTGAACTTCTCGAACTTCCTGAACCTTCCTGAAACTTGAACTTCTTGAACTTCTTGAACCTTCCTGTCACTTGAACTTCTTGAACTTCTTGAACCTTCCTGCTACTTGAACTTCTTGAACTTCTTGAACCTTCCTGCTACTTGAACTTCTTGAACCTTCCTGCTACTTGAACTTCTTGAAGTTCTTGAACCGTCCTGCTACTTGAACTTCTTGAACCTTCCTGCTACTTGAACTTCTTGAACCTTCCTGCTACTTGAACTTCTTGACCCTTCCTGCTAGTTGAACTTTTTGAACCATCCTGCTACTTGAACTTCTTGAACCTTCCTGCTAGTTGAATTTCTTGAACTTCTTGATCCTTCCTGCTACTTGAACTTCATGAACCTTCTTGCTACATGAACTTCTTGAACCTCCCTGCTGCTTGAACTTCTTAAAATTTCCTGCTACTTGAACTTCTTGAACCTTCCTGCTACTTGAACTTTTTGAACCTTCCTGCTACTTGAACTTCTTGAACCTTCCTGCTACTTGAACTTCTTGAACTTCTTGCACCTTCCTGCTACTTGAACTTCTTGAACCTTCCTGCTACTTGAACTTCTTGAACTTTCCTGCTACTTGAACTTCTTGAAACTTCCTGCTACTTGAACTTCTTGAACTTCTTGGACCTTCCTGCTACTTGAAGTTCTTAAACCTTCCTGCTACTTGAACTTCTTAAACCTTCCTGCTACTTGAACTTCTTGAACTTCTTGAACCTTCCTGCTACTTGAACTTATTGAACCTTCCTACTACTTGAACTTCTTGAAATTCTTGAACCTTCCTGCTACTTGAACTTCATGAACCTTCCTGCTACTTGAACTTCTTGAACCTTCCAGCTACTTGAACTTCTTGAACTTCTTGAACATTCCAGCTACTTGAACTTCTTGAACCTTCATGCTACTTGAACTTTTTGAACCTTCCTGCTACATGAACTTCTCGAACCTTCCTGCTACTTGAACTTCTTGAACCTTCCTGCTACTTGACCTCTATGAACCTTCCGGCTACTTGAACTTCGTGAACCTTCCTGCTACTTGAACTTCTTGAACCTTCCTGCTACTTGAACTTCTTGAACTTGTTGAACCTTCCTACTTCTTGAACTTCTTGAACCTTCCTGCTACTTGAACTGCTTGAACTTCTTGTCCCTTCCTGCTACTTGAATTACTTGAACTTCTTGAACCTTCCTGCTACTTGAACTTCTTGAACTTCTTGAACTTTCCTGCTACTTGAACTTCTTGAACTTCTTGAACCTTCCTGCTACTTGAACTTCTTGAACTTCTTGAACCTTCCTGCTACTTGAACTTCTTGACCCTTACTGCTACTTGTACTTCTTGAACTTCTTGAACCTTCCTACTACCTGAACTTCTTGAACTTCTTGAACCTTCCTGCTACTTGAACTTCTTGAACTTCTTGAACCTTCCTGCTACTTGAACTTCTTGAACTTCTTGAACCTTCCTGCTACTTGAACTTCTTGAACCTTCCTGCTACTCGAACTTCTTGAACTTCTTGAACCTTCCTGCTACTTGAACTTCTTGAACTTCTTGAACCTTCCTGCTACTTGAACTTCTTGAACTTCTTGAACCTTCCTGCTACTTAAACTTTTTGAACTTCTTGAACCTTGAACTTCTTGAACTTCTTGAACCTTCCTGCTACTTGAACTTTTTGAACTTCTTGAACCTTAAACTTCTTGAACTTCTTGAACTTCTTGAACTTCTTGAACTTCTTGAACCTTCCTGCTACTTGAACTTCTTGAACCTTCCTGCTACTTGAACTTCTTGAACCTTCCTGCTACTTGAACTTCTTGAACCTTCCTGCTACTTGAACTTCTTGAACCTTCCTGCTACTTGAACTTCTTGAACCGTCCTGCTACTTGAACTTCTTGAACCTCTTGATCCATCCTGCTACTCGAACTTCTCGAACCTTCCTGCTGCTTGAACTTCTTGAACTTCTTGAACCTTCCTGCCACTTGAACTTCTTGAACTTCTTGAACCTTCCTGATACTTGAACTTCTTGAACCTTCCTGCTACTTGAACTTCTTGAACCTTCCTGCTACTTGAACTTCTTGAACTTCTTGAACTTCTTGAACCTTCCTGCTACTTGAACTTCTTGAACTTCTTGAACCTTCCTACTACTTGAACTTCTTGAACTTCTTTACCCTTCCTGCTACTTGAACTTCTTGAACCTTCCTGCTACTCGAACTTCTTGAACCTTACTGCTACTTGAACTTCTTGAACTTCTTGAACCTTCCTGCTACTTGAACTTCTTGAACTTCTTGAACCTTCCTGCTACTTGAACTTCTTGAACCTTCCTGCTACTTGAACTTCTTGAACCTTCCTGCTACTCGAACTTCTTGAACTTCTTGAACTTCTTGAACCTTCCTGCTACTTGAAAATCTTGCACTTCTTTAACCTTCCTGCTACTTGAACTTCTTGAACCTTCCTGCTACTTGAACTTCTTGAACCTTGAACTTCATGAACTTCTTGAACTTCTTGAACCTTCCTGCTACTTGAACTTCTTGAACCTAAAAGCTACTTGAACTACTTGAGCTTCTTGACCCTTCCTGCTACTTGAACTTCTTGAACCTTCCTGCTACTTGAACTTCTTGAACTTCTTGAACCTTCCTGCTACTTGAACTTCTTGAACTTCTTGAACCTTTCTGCTACTTGAACTTCTTGAACTTCTTGAACCTTCCTGCTACTTGAACTTCTTGAACTTCTTGAACCTTCCTGCTACTTGAACTTCTTGAACTTCTTGAACCTTCCTGCTACTTGAACTTCTCGAACTTCTTGAACCTTCCTGCTACTTGAACTTCTTGAACCTTCCGGCTACTTGAACTTCTTGAACCTTCCTGCTACTTGAACTTCTTGAACTTTCCTGCTACTTCAACTTCTTGAACCTTCCTGCTACTTGAAGTTCTTGAACTTCTTGATCCTTCCTGCTACTTGAACTTCATGAAACTTCCTGCTACTTGAACTTCTTGAACTTCTTGAACCTTCCTGCTACTTGAACTTCTTGAACCTTCCTGCTACTTGAACTTCTTGAACCTTCCTGCTACTTGAACTTCTTGAACCTTCCTGCTACATGAACTTCTTGAACTTCTTGAACTTTCCTGCTACTTGAACTTCTTGAACTTCTTGAACCTTCCTGAAACCTGAACTTCTTGAACTTCTTGAACCTTCCTGTCACTTGAACTTCTTGAACTTCTTGAACCTTCCTGCTACTTGAACTTCTTGAACCTTCCTCTTACTTGAACTTCTTGAACTTTTTGAACCGTCCTGCTACTTGAACTTCTTGAACCTTCCTACTACTTGAACTTCTTGAACCTTCCTGCTACTTGAACTTCTTGAACTTCTTGAACCTTCCTGCTACTTGAACTTCTTGAACCTTCCTGCTAGTTGAACTTTTTGAACCTTCCTGCTACTTGAACTTCTTGAACCTTCCTGCTAGTTGAACTTCTTGAACTTCTTGAACCTTCCTGCTACTTGAACTTCATGAACCTTCATGCTACATGAACTTCTTGAACCTTCCTGCTGCTTGAACTTCTTGAAATTTCCTGCTACTTGAACTTCTTGAACTTTCCTGCTACTTGAACTTTTTGAACCTTCCTGCTACTTGAACTTCTTGAACCTTCCTGCTACTTGAACTTCTTGAACTTCTTGCACCTTCCTGCTACTTGAACTTCTTGAACCTTCCTGCTACTTGAACTTCCTAAACCTTCCTGCTACTTGAACTTCTTGAACATCTTGAACCTTCCTGCTACTTGAACTTCTTGAACCTTCCTACTACTTGAACTTCTTGAACTTCTTGAACCTTCCTGCTACTTGAACTTCATGAACCTTCCTGCTACTTGAACTTCTTGAACTTCTTGAACCTTCCTGCTACTTGAACTTTATGAACCTTCCTGCTACTTGAACTTTTTGAACCTTCCTGCTACTTGAACTTCTTGAACGTTCCTGCTACTTGAACTTCTTGAACCTTCCTGCTACTTGAACTCTATGAACCTTTCGGCTACTTGAACTTCTTGAACCTTCCTGCTACTTGAACTTCTTGAATCTTCCTGCTACTCGAACTTCTTGAACTTCTTGAACCTTCCTACTTCTTGAACTTCTTGAACCTTCCTGCTACTTGAACTGCTTGAACTTCTTGAACCTTCCTGTTTCTTTAACTTCTTGAACTTCTTGAACTTTTCTGCTACTTGAACTTCTTGAACCTTCCTGCTACTTGAACTTCTTGAACCTTCCTGCTACTTGAACTCTATGAACCTTCCGGCTACTTGAACTTCTTGAACCTTCCTGCTACTTGAACTTCTTGAACCTTCCTGCTACTTGAACTTCTTGAACTTCTTGAACCTTCCTCCTTCTTGAACTTCTTGAACCTTCCTGCTACTTGAATTACTTGAACTTCTTGACCCTTCCTGCTACTTGAACTTCTTGAACTTATTGAACTTTCCTGCTACTTGAACTTCTTGAACTTCTTGAACCTTCCTGCTACTTGAACTTCTTGAACTTCTTGAACTTTCCTGCTACTTGAACTTCTTGAACCTTACTGCTACTTGAACTTCTTGAACTTCTTGAACCTTCCTACTACCTGAACTTCTTGAACCTTCCTGCTACTTGAACTTCTTGAACCTTCCTGCTACTTGAACTTCTTGAACTTCTTGAACCTTCCTGCTACTTGAACTTCTTGAACTTCTTGAACCTTCCTGCTACTTCAACTTCTTGAACCTTGCTGCTACTTGAACTTCTTGAACCTTCCTGCTACTTGAACTTCTTGAACTACTTGAAGTTTCCTGCTACTTGAACTTCTTGAACCTTCCTGCTACTTGAACTTCTTGAACTTCTTGAACTACTTGAACCTTCCTGCTACTTGAACTTCTTTAACCTTCCTGCTACTTGAACTTCTTGAACCTACCTGCTACTTGAACTACTTGAACTTCTTGAACCTTCCTGCTACTTGAACTTCTTGAACCTTCCTGCTACTCGAACTTCCTGAACTTCTTGAACCTTCCTGCTACTTGAACTTCTTGAACTTCTTGAACTTTCCTGATACTTGAACTTCTTGAACTTCTTGAACCTTCCTGCTACTTAAACTTTTTGAACTTCTTGAACCTTGAACTTCTTGAACTTCTTGAACCTTCCTGCTACTTGAACTTTTTGAACTTCTTGAACCTTAAACTTCTTGAACTTCTTGAACTTCTTGAACCTTCCTGCTACTTGAACTTCTTGAACCTTCCTGCTACTTGAACTTCTTGAACCTTCCTGCTACTTGAACTTCTTGAACCTTCCTGCCACTTGAACTTCTTGAACCTTCCTGCTACTTGAACTTCTTGAACCTTTCTGCTACTTGAACTTCTTGAACCTTCCTGCTACTTGAACTTCTTGAACTTCTTGATCCTTCCTGCTACTTGAACTTCTTGAACCTTCCTGCTACTTGAACTTCTTGAACTTCTTGAACCTTCCTGCCACTTGAACTTCTTGAACTTCTTGAACCTTCCTGATACTTGAACTTCTTGAACCTTCCTGCTACTTGAACTTCTTGAACCTTCCTGCTACTTGAACTTCTTGAACTTCTTGAACCTTCCTGCTACTTGAACTTCTTGAACTTCTTCAACCTTCTTGCTACTTGAACTTCTTGAACCTTCCTGCTACTTGAACTTCTTGAACCTTACTGCTACTTGAACTTCTTGAACTTTCCTGCTACTTGAACTTCTTGAACTTCTTGAACCTTCCTGCTACTTGAACTTCTTGAACCTTCCTGCTACTTGAACTTCTTGAACCTTCCTGCTACTTGAACTTCTTGAACTTCTTGAACTTCTTGAACTTTCCTTATACTTGAACTTCTTGAACTTTCCTCCCACTTGAACTTCTTGAACCTACCTGCTACTTGAACTACTTGAACTTCTTGAACCTTCCTGCTACTTGAACTTCTTGAACCTTCCTGCTACTCGAACTTCTTGAACTTCTTGAACTTCTTGAACCTTCCTGCTACTTGAAAATCTTGCACTTCTTCAACCTTCCTGCTACTTGAACTTCTTGAACCTTCCTGCTACTTGAACTTCTTGAACCTTCCTGCTACTTGAACTTCTTGAACATCTTGATCCTTCCTGCTACTTGAACTTCTTGAACCTTCCTGCTACTTGAACTTCTTGAACTTCTTGAACCTTCCTGCTACTTGAACTTGTTGAACTTCTTGAACCTTCCTGATACTTTAACCTCTTGAACCTTCCTGGTAATTGAACTTATTGAACTTCTTGAACCTTCCTGCTACTTGAACTTCTTGAACTTCTTGAACCTTCCTGCTACTTGAACTTCTTGAACTTCTTTAACCTTCCTGCTACTTGAACTTCTTGAACCTTCCTGCTACTTGAACTTCTTGAACCTTACTGCTACTTGAACTTCTTGAACTTCTTGAACCTTCCTGCTACTTGAACTTCTTGAAATTCTTGAACCTTCCTGCTACTTGAACTTCTTGAACCTTCCTGCTACTTGAACTTCTTGAACTTCTTGAACTTCTTGAACTTTCCTTATACTTGAACTTCTTGATCTTTCCTGCCACTTGAACTTCTTGAACCTACCTGCTACTTGAACTACTTGAACTTCTTGAACCTTCCTGCTACTTGAACTTCTTGAACCTTCCTGCTACTTGAACTTCTTGAACTTCTTGAACTTCTTGAACCTTCCTGCTACTTGAAAATCTTGCACTTCTTTAACCTTCCTGCTACTTGAACTTCTTGAACCTTCCTGCTACTTGAACTTCTTGAACTTCTTGAACTTCTTGAACCTTCCTGCTACTTGAACTTTTTGAACCTTCCGGCTACTTGAACTTCTTGAACTTCTTGAACCTTCCAGCTACTTGAACTTCTTGAACCTAAAAGCTACTTGAACTACTTGAGCTTCTTGACCATTCCTGCTACTTGAACTTCTTGAACCTTCCTGCCACTTGAACTTCTTGAACTTCTTGAACCTTCCTGCTACTTGAACTTCTTGAACTTCTTGAACCTTTCTGCTACTTGAACTTCTTGAACTTCTTGAACCTTCCTACTACTTGAACTTCTTGAACTTTTTGAACCTTCCTGCTACTTGAACTTCTTGAACTTCTTGAACCTTCCTGCTACTTGAACTTCTTGAACCTTCCAGCTACTTGAACTTCTTGAACCTTCCTGCTACTTGAACTTCTTTAACCTTCCTGCTACTTCAACTTCTTGAACCTTCCTGCTACTTGAAGTTCTTGAACTTCTTGATCCTTCCTGCTACCTGAACTTCATGAACCTTCCTGCTACTCGAACTTCTTGAACTTCTTGAACCTTCCTGCTACTTGAACTTCTTGAACCTTCCTGCTACTTGAACTTCTTGAACATTGCTGCTACATGAACTTCTTGAAATTCTTGAACTTGCCTGCTACTTGAACTTCTTGAACTTCCTGAACCTTCCTGAAACTTGAACTTCTTGAACTTCTTGAACCTTCCTGTCACTTGAACTTCTTGAACTTCTTGAACCTTCCTGCAACTTGAACTTCTTGAACCTTCCTGCTACTTGAACTTCTTGAACTTCTTGAACCGTCCTGCTACTTGAACTTCTTGAACCTTCCTGCTACTTGAACTTCTTGAACCTTCCTGCTACTTGAACTTCTTGAACCTTCCTGCTAGTTGAACTTTTTGAACCTTCCTGCTTCTTGAACTTCTTGAACCTTCCTGCTAGTTGAACTTCTTGAACTTCTTGAACCTTCCTGCTACTTGAACTTCATGAACCTTCATGCTACATGAACTTCTTGAACCTTCCTGCTGCTTGAACTTCTTGAAATTTCCTGCTACTTGAACTTCTTGAACCTTCCTGCTTCTTGAACTTTTTGAACCTTCCTGCTACTTGAACTTCTTGAACCTTCCTGCTACTTGAACTTCTTGAACTTCTTGCACCTTCCTGCTACTTGAACTTCTTGAACCTTCCTGCTACTTGAACTTCTTGAACTTTCCTACTACTTGAACTTCTTGAAACTTCCTGCTACTTGAACTTCTTGAACTTTTTGGACCTTCCTGCTACTTGAACTTCTTGAACCTTCCTGCTACTTGAACTTCTTAAACCTTCCTGCTACTTGAACTTCTTGAACTTCTTGAACCTTCCTGCTACTTGAACTTCTCGAACCTTCCTACTACTTGAACTTCTTGAACTTCTTGAACCTTCCTGCTACTTGAACTTCATGAACCTTCCTGCTACTTGAACTTCTTGAACCTTCCGGCTACTTGAACTTCTTGAACTTCTTGAACATTCCAGCTACTTGAAATTCTTGAACCTTCATGCTACTTGAACTTTTTGAACCTTCCTGCTACTTGAACTTCTTGAACCTTCCTGCTACTTGAACTTCTTGAACCTTCCTGCTACTTGAACTCTATGAACCTTCCGGCTACTTGAACTTCTTGAACCTTCCTGCTACTTGAACTTCTTGAACCTTCCTGCTACTTGAACTTCTTGAACTTCTTGAACCTTCCTACTTCTTGAACTTTTTGAACCTTCCTGCTACTTGAACTGCTTGAACTTCTTGAACCTTCCTGCTACTTGAATTACTTGAACTTCTTGAACCTTCCTGCTACTTGAACTTCTTGAACTTCTTGAACTTTCCTGCTACTTGAACTTCTTGAACTTCTTGAACCTTCCTGCTACTTGAACTTCTTGAACTTCTTGAACCTTCCTGCTACTTGAACTTCTTGAACCTTACTGCTACTTGAACTTCTTGAACTTCTTGAACCTTCCTACTACCTGAACTTCTTGAACTTCTTGAACCTTCCTGCTACTTGAACTTCTTGAATTTTCCTGCTACTTGAACTTCTTGAACTTCTTGAACCTTCCTGCTACTTGAACTTCTCGAACTTCTTGAACATTCCAGCTACTTGAACTTCTGGAACCTTCATGCTACTTGAACTTTTTGAACCTTCCTGCTACTTGAACTTCTTGAACCTTCCTGCTACTTGAACTTCTTGAACCTTCCTGCTACTTGAACTCTATGAACCTTCCGGCTACTTGAACTTCTTGAACCTTCCTGCTACTTGAACTTCTTGAACCTTCCTGCTTCTTGAACTTCTGGAACTTCTTGAACCTTCCTACTTCTTGAACTTCTTGAACCTTCCTGCTACTTGAACTGTTTGAACTTATTGAACCTTCCTGCTACTTGAATCACTTGAACTTCTTGAACCTTCCTGCTACTTGAACTTCTTGAACTTCTTGAACTTTCCTGCTACTTGAACTTCTTGAACTTCTTGAACCTTCCTGCTACTTGAACTTCTTAAACCTTCCTGCTACATGAACTTCTTGAACCTTCCTGCTACTTGAACTTCTTGAACCTTCCTGCTACTTGAACTTCTTGAACTTCTTGAACCTTCCTACTACCTGAACTTCTTGAACTTCTTGAACCTTTCTGCTACTTGAACTTCTTGAACCTTCCTGCTACTTGAACTTCTTGAACTTCTTGAACCTTCCTGCTACTTGAACTTCTTGAACTTCTTGAACCTTCCTGCTAGTAGAACTTCTTGAACTTCTTGAACTTTCCTGCTACTTGAACTTCTTGAACCTTCCTGCTACTTGAACTTCTTGAACCTTCCTGTTACTTGAACTTCTTGTACTTCTTGAAGTTTCCTGCTACTTGAACTTCTTGAACCTTACTGCTACTTGAACTTCTTGAACTTCTTGAACTACTTGAACCTCCCTGCTACTTGAACTTCTTGAACCTTCCTGCTACTTGACTTTCTTGAACCTACCTGCTACTTGAACTACTTGAACTTCTTGAACCTTCCTGCTACTTGAACTTCTTGAACCTTCCTGCTACTCGAACTTCTTGAACTTCTTGAATTTTCCTGCTATTTGAAATTCTTGAACTTCTTGAACCTTCCTGCTACTTGAACTTCTTGAACTTCTTGAACCTTCCTGCTACTTGAACTTTTTGAACTTCTTGAACCTTGAACTTCTTAAACTTCTTGAACTTCTTGAACCTTCCTGCTACTTGAACTTCTTGAACCTTCCTGCTACTTGAACTTCTTGAACCTTGCTGCTACTTGAACTTCTTGAACCTTCCTGCTACTTGAACTTCTTGAACCTTCCTGCTACTTGAACTTCTTGAACCTTCCTGCTACTTGAACTTCTTGAACCTTCCTGCTACTTGAACTTCTTGAACCTTCCTGCTACTTGAACTTCTTGAACTTCTTGATCCTTCCTGCTACTTGAACTTCTTGAACCTTCCTGCTACTTGAACTTCTTGAACTTCTTGAACCTTCCTGCTACTTGAACTTCTTGAACTTCTTGAACCTTCCTGATACTTGAACTTCTTGAACCTTCCTGCTACTTGAACTTCTTGAACCTTCCTGCTACTTGAACTTCTTGAACTTCTTGAACCTTCCTGCTACTTGAACTTCTTGAACTTCTTGAACCTTCCTGCTACTTGAACTTCTTGAACTTCTTGAACCTTCCTGCTACTTGAACTTCTTGAACTTCTTTAACCTTCCTGCTACTTGAGCTTCTTGAACCTTCCTGCTACTTGAACTTCTTGAACCTTACTGCTACTTGAACTTCTTGAACTTTTTGAACCTTCCTGCTACTTGAACTTCTTGAACTTCTTGAACCTTCCTGCTACTTGAACTTCTTGAACCTTCCTGCTACTTGAACTTCTTGAACCTTCCTGCTACTTGAACTTCTTGAACTTCTTGAACTTCTTGAACTTCTTGAACTTTCCTTATACTTGAACTTCTTGAACTTTCCTGCCAATTTAACTTCTTGAACCTACCTGCTACTTGAACTACTTGAACTTCTTGAAACTTCCTGCTACTTGAACTTCTTGAACCTTCCTGCTACTTGAACTTCTTGAACTTCTTGAACTTCTTGAACCTTCCTGCTACTTGAAAATCTTGCACTTCTTTAACCTTCCTGCTACTTGAACTTCTTGAACCTTCCTGCTACTTGAACTTCTTGAACTTCTTGAACTTCTTGAACCTTCCTGCTACTGGAACTTCTTGAACCTTCCTGCTACTTGAACTTCTTGAACTTCTTGAACCTTCCTGCTACTTGAACTTCTTGAACCTAAAAGCTACTTGAACTACTTGAGCTTCTTGACCCTTCCTGCTACTTGAACTTCTTGAATCTTCCTGCTACTTGATCTTCTTGAACTTCTTGAACCTTCCTGCTACTTGTACTTCTTGAACTTCTTGAACCTTTCTGCTACTTGAACTTCTTGCACTTCTTGAACATTCCTGCTACTTGAACTTCTTGAACTTCTTGAACCTTCCTGCTACTTGAACTTCTTGAACTTCTTGAACCTTCCTGCTACTTGAACTTCTTGAACCTTCCAGCTACTTGAACTTCTTGAACCTTCCTGCTACTTGACCTTCTTGAACCTTTCTGCTACTTGAACTTCTTGAACTTCTCGAACCTTCCTACTACCTGAACTTCTTGAACTTCTTGAACCTTCCTGCTACCTGAACTTCTTGAACCTTCCTGCTACTTGAACTTCTTGAACTTCTCGAACCTTCCTGCTACTTGAACTTCTTGAACTTCTTGAACCTTCCTGCTACTTGAACTTCTTGAACTTCTTGAACCTTCCTGCTACTTGAACTTCTTGAACCTTGCTGCTACTTGAACTTCTTGAACCTTCCTGCTACTTGAACTTCTTGTACTTCTTGAAGTTTCCTGCTACTTGAACTTCTTGAACCTTACTGCTACTTGAACTTCTTGAACCTTCCTGCTACTTGAACTTCTTGAACATCTTGATCCTTCCTGCTACTTGAACTTCTTGAACCTTCCTGCTACTTGAACTTCTTGAACTTCTTGAACCTTCCTGCTACTTGAACTTCTTGAACTTCTTGAACCTTCCTGATACTTAAACTTCTTGAACATTCCTGCTACTTGAACTTCTTGAACCTTCCTGCTACTTGAACTTCTTGAACTTCTTGAACTTCTTGAACCTTCCTGCTACTTGAAAATCTTGCACTTCTTTCACCTTCCTGCTACTTGAACTTCTTGAACCTTCCTGCTACTTGAACTTCTTGAACTTCTTGAACTTCTTGAACCTTCCTGCTACTTGAACTTTTTGAACCTTCCGGCTACTTGAACTTCTTGAACTTCTTGAACCTTCCTGCTACTTAAACTTCTTGAACCTAAAAGCTACTTGAACTACTTGAGCTTCTTGACCATTCCTGCTACTTGAACTTCTTGAACCTTCCTGCTACTTGAACTTCTTGAACTTCTTGAACCTTCCTGCTACTTGAACTTCTTGAACTTTTTGAACCTTTCTGCTACTTGAACTTCTTGAACTTCTTGAACCTTCCTGCTACTTGAACTTCTTGATTTTCTTGAACCATCCGGGTACTTAAACTTTTTGAACTTCTTGAACCTTGAACTTCTTGAACTTTTTGAACCTTCCTGCTACTTGAACTTTTTGAACTTCTTGAACCTTGAACTTCTTGAACTTCTTGAATTTCTTGAACCTTCCTGCTACTTGAACTTCTTGAACCTTCCTGCAACTTGAACTTCTTGAACCTTCCTGCAACTTGAACTTCTTGAACCTTCCTGCTACTTGAACTTCTTGAACCTTCCTGCTACTTGAACTTCTTGAACCTTCCTGCTACTTGAACTTCTTGAACCTTCCTGCTACTTGAACTTCTTGAACCTTCCTGCTACTTGAACTTCTTGAACATCTTGATCGTTCCTGCTACTTGAACTTCTTGAACCTTCCTGCTACTTGAACTTCTTGAACTTCTTGAACCTTCCTGCTACTTGAACTTCTTGAACTTCTTGAACCTTCCTGATACTTGAACTTCTTGAACCTTCCTGCTACTCGAACTTCTTGAACTTCTTGAACCTTCCTGCTACTTGAACTTCTTGAACTTCTTGAACCTTCCTGCTACTTGAACTTCTTGAACTTCTTTAACCTTCCTGCTACTTGAACTTCTTGAACCTTCCTGCTACTTGAACTTCTTGAACCTTACTGCTACTTGAACTTCTTGAACTTCTTGAACCTTCCTGCTACTTGAACTTCTTGAACTTCTTGAACCTTCCTGCTACTTGAACTTCTTGAACCTTCCTGCTACTTGAACTTCTTGAACTTCTTGAACTTCTTGAACTTTCCTTATACATGAACTTCTTGAACTTTCCTGCCACTTGAACTTCTTGAACCTACCTGCTACTTGAACTACTTGAACTTCTTGAACCTTCCTGCTACTTGAACTTCTTGAACCTTCCTGCTACTTGAACTTCTTGAACTTCTTGAACTTCTTGAACCTTCCTGCTACTTGAAAATCTTGCCCTTCTTTAACCTTCCTGCTACTTGAACTTCTTGAACCTTCCTGCTACTTGAACTTCTTGAACTTCTTGAACTTCTTGAACCTTCCTGCTACTTGAACTTTTTGAACCTTCCGGCTACTTGAACTTCTTGAACTTCTTGAACCTTCCTGCTACTTAAACTTCTTGAACCTAAAAGCTACTTGAACTACTTGAGCTTCTTGACGATTCCTGCTACTTGAACTTCTTGAACCTTCCTGCCACTTGAACTTCTTGAACTTCTTGAACCTTCCTGCTACTTGAACTTCATGAACTTCTTGAACCTTTCTGCTACTTGAACTTCTTGAACTTCTTGAACCTTCCTGCTACTTGAACTTCTTGAACTTTTTGAACCTTCCTGCTACTTGAACTTCTTGAACTTCTTCAACCTTCCTGCTACTTGAACTTCTTGAACCTTCCAGCTACTTGAACTTCTTGAACCTTCCTGCTACTTGAAGTTCTTGAACTTCTTGATCCTTCCTGCTACTTGAACTTCATGAACCTTCCTGCTACTCGAACTTCTTGAACTTCCTGAACCTTCCTGCTACTTGAACTTCTTGAACCTACCTGCTACTTGAACTTCTTGAACCTTCCTGCTACATGAACTTCTTGAACTTTCCTGCTACTTGAACTTTCCTGCTACTTGAACTTCTTGAACTTCCTGAACCTTCCTGAAACTTGAACTTCTTGAACTTCTTGAACCTTCCTGTCACTTGAACTTCTTGAACTTTTTGAACCTTCCTGCTACTTGAACTTCTTGTACCTTCCTGCTACTTGAACTTCTTGAACTTCTTGAACCGTCCTGCTACTTGAACTTCTTGAACCTTCCTGCTACTTGAACTTCTTGAACCTTCCTGGTACTTGAACTTCTTGAACCTTCCTGCTAGTTGAACTTTTTGAACCTTCCTGCTACTTGAACTTCTTGAACCTTCCTGCTAGTTGAACTTCTTGAACTTCTTGAACCTTCCTGCTACTTGAACTTCATGAACCTTCATGCTACATGAACTTCTTGAACCTTCCTGCTGCTTGAACTTCTTGAAATTTCCTGCTACTTGAACTTCTTGAACCTTCCTGCTACTTGAACTTTTTGAACCTTCCTGCTACTTGAACTTCTTGAACCTTCCTGCTACCTGAACTTCTTGAACTTCTTGCCCCTTCCTGCTACTTGAACTTCTTGAACCTTCCTGTTACTTGAACTTCTTGAACTTTCCTGCTACTTGAACTTCTTGAAACTTCCTGCTACTTGAACTTCTTGAACTTCTTGGACCTTCCTGCTACTTGAACTTCTTGAACCTTCCTGCTACTTGAACTTCTTGAACTTCTTGAACTTCTCGAACCTTCCTGCTACTGGAACTTCTTGAACCTTCCTGCTACTTGAACTTCTTGAACTTCTTGAACCTGCCTGCTACTTGAACTTCTTGAACCTAAAAGCTACTTGAACTACTTGAGCTTCTTGACCCTTCCTGCTACTTGAACTTCTTGAACCTTCCTGCTACTTGATCTTCTTGAACTTCTTGAACCTTCCTGCTACTTGAACTTCTTGAACTTCTTGAACCTTTCTGCTACTTGAACTTCTTGCACTTCTTGAACATTCCTGCTACTTGAACTTCTTGAACTTCTTGAACCTTCCTGCTACTTGAACTTCTTGAACTTCTTGAACCTTCCTGCTACTTGAACTTCTTGAACCTTCCAGCTACTTGAACTTCTTGAACCTTCCTGCTACTTGACCTTCTTGAACCTTTCTGCTACTTGAACTTCTTGAACTTCTCGAACCTTCCTACTACCTGAACTTCTTGAACTTCTTGAACCTTCCTGCTACTTGAACTTCTTGAACCTTCCTGCTACTTGAACTTCTTGAACTTCTCGAACCTTCCTGCTACTTGAACTTCTTGAACTTCTTGAACCTTCCTGCTACTTGAACTTCTTGAACTTCTTGAACCTTCCTGCTACTTGAACTTCTTGAACCTTGCTGCTACTTGAACTTCTTGAACCTTCCTGCTACTTGAACTTCTTGTACTTCTTGAAGTTTCCTGCTACTTGAACTTCTTGAACCTTACTGCTACTTGAACTTCTTGAACCTTCCTGCTACTTGAACTTCTTGAACATCTTGATCCTTCCTGCTACTTGAACTTCTTGAACCTTCCTGCTACTTGAACTTCTTGAACTTCTTGAACCTCTCTGCTACTTGAACTTCTTGAACTTCTTGAACCTTCCTGATACTTAAACTTCTTGAACATTCCTGCTACTTGAACTTCTTGAACCTTCCTGCTACTTGAACTTCTTGAACTTCTTGAACTTCTTGAACCTTCCTGCTACTTGAAAATCTTGCACTTCTTTCACCTTCCTGCTACTTGAACTTCTTGAACCTTCCTGCTACTTGAACTTCTTGAACTTCTTGAACTTCTTGAACCTTCCTGCTACTTGAACTTTTTGAACCTTCCGGCTACTTGAACTTCTTGAACTTCTTGAACCTTCCTGCTACTTAAACTTCTTGAACCTAAAAGCTACTTGAACTACTCGAGCTTCTTGACCATTCCTGCTACTTGAACTTCTTGAACCTTCCTGCTACTTGAACTTCTTGAACTTCTTGAACCTTCCTGCTACTTGAACTTCTTGAACTTCTTGAACCTTTCTGCTACTTGAACTTCTTGAACTTCTTGAACCTTCCTGCTACTTGAACTTCTTGATTTTCTTGAACCTTCCTGGTACTTAAACTTTTTGAACTTCTTGAACCTTGAACTTCTTGAACTTTTTGAACCTTCCTGCTACCTGAACTTTTTGAACTTCTTGAACCTTGAACTTCTTGAACTTCTTGAATTTCTTGCACCTTCCTGCTACTTGAACTTCTTGAACCTTCCTGCAACTTGAACTTCTTGAACCTTCCTGCTACTTGAACTTCTTGAACCTTCCTGCTACTTGAACTTCTTGAACCTTCCTGCTACTTGAACTTCTTGAAACTTCCTGCTACTTGAACTTCTTGAACCTTCCTGCTACTTGAACTTCTTGAACCTTCCTGCTACTTGAACTTCTTGAACATCTTGATCGTTCCTGCTACTTGAACTTCTTGAACCTTCCTGCTACTTGAACTTCTTGAACTTCTTGAACCTTCCTGCTACTTGAACTTCTTGAACCTTCCTGCTACTTGAACTTCTTGAACTTCTTGAACCTTCCTGCTACTTGAACTTCTTGAACTTCTTGAACCTTCCTGCTACTTGAACTTCTTGAACTTCTTTAACCTTCCTGCTACTTGAACTTCTTGAACCTTCCTGCTACTTGAACTTCTTGAACCTTACTGCTACTTGAACTTCTTGAACTTCTTGAACCTTCCTGCTACTTGAACTTCTTGAACTTCTTGAACCTTCCTGCTACTTGAACTTCTTGAACCTTCCTGCTACTTGAACTTCTTGAACTTCTTGAACTTCTTGAACTTTCCTTATACTTGAACTTCTTGAACTTTCCTGCCACTTGAACTTCTTGAACCTACCTGCTACTTGAACTACTTGAACTTCTTGAACCTTCCTGCTACTTGAACTTCTTGAACCTTCCTGCTACTTGAACTTCTTGAACTTCTTGAACTTCTTGAACCTTCCTGCTACTTGAAAATCTTGCCCTTCTTTAACCTTCCTGCTACTTGAACTTCTTGAACCTTCCTGCTACTTGAACTTCTTGAACTTCTTGAACTTCTTGAACCTTCCTGCTACTTGAACTTTTTGAACCTTCTGGCTACTTGAACTTCTTGAACTTCTTGAACCTTCCTGCTACCTAAACTTCTTGAACCTAAAAGCTACTTGAACTACTTGAGCTTCTTGACGATTCCTGCTACTTGAACTTCTTGAACCTTCCTGCTACTTGAACTTCTTGAACTGCTTGAACCTTCCTGCTACTTGAACTTCATGAACTTCTTGAACCTTTCTGCTACTTGAACTTCTTGAACTTCTTGAACCTTCCTGCTACTTGAACTTCTTGAACTTTTTGAACCTTCCTGCTACTTGAACTTCTTGAACTTCTTGAACCTTCCTGCTACTTGAACTTCTTGAACCTTCCAGCTACTTGAACTTCTTGAACCTTCCTGCTACTTGAAGTTCTTGAACTTCTTGATCCTTCCTGCTACTTGAACTTCATGAACCTTCCTGCTACTCGAACTTCTTGAACTTCCTGAACCTTCCTGCTACTTGAACTTCTTGAACCTACCTGCTACTTGAACTTCTTGAACCTTCCTGCTACATGAACTTCTTGAACTTTCCTGCTACTTGAACTTTCCTGCTACTTGAACTTCTTGAACTTCCTGAACCTTCCTGAAACTTGAACTTCTTGAACTTCTTGAACCTTCCTGTCACTTGAACTTCTTGAACTTTTTGAACCTTCCTGCTACTTGAACTTCTTGTACCTTCCTGCTACTTGAACTTCTTGAACTTCTTGAACCGTCCTGCTACTTGAACTTCTTGAACCTTCCTGCTACTTGAACTTCTTGAACCGTCCTGGTACTTGAAGTTCTTGAACCTTCCTGCTAGTTGAACTTTTTGAACCTTCCTGCCACTTGAACTTCTTGAACCTTCCTGCTAGTTGAACTTCTTGAACTTCTTGAACCTTCCTGCTACTTGAACTTCATGAACCTTCATGCTACATGAACTTCTTGAACCTTCCTGCTGCTTGAACTTCTTGAAATTTCCTGCTACTTGAACTTCTTGAACCTTCCTGCTACTTGAACTTTTTGAACCTTCCTGCTACTTGAACTTCTTGAACCTTCCTGCTACCTGAACTTCTTGAACTTCTTGCACCTTCCTGCTACTTGAACTTCTTGAACCTTCCTGTTACTTGAACTTCTTGAACTTTCCTGCTACTTGAACTTCTTGAAACTTCCTGCTACTTGAACTTCTTGAACTTTTTGGACCTTCCTGCTACTTGAACTTCTTGAACCTTCCTGCTACTTGAACTTCTTGAACCTTCCTGCTACCTGAAATTCTTGAACTTCTTGCACCTTCCTGCTACTTGAACTTCTTGAACCTTCCTGTTACTTGAACTTCTTGAACTTTCCTGCTACTTGAACTTCTTGAAACTTTCTGCTACTTGAACTTCTTGAACTTCTTGAACCTTCCTGCAACTTGAACTTCTTGAACCTTCCTGCTACTCGAACTTCTTGAACTTCTTGAACTTCTTGAACCTTCCTGCTACTTGAAAATCTTGCACTTCTTCAACCTTCCTGCTACTTGAACTTCTTGAACCTTCCTGCTACTTGAACTTCTTGAACTTCTTGAACTTCTTGAACCTTCCTGCTACTTGAACTTCTTGAACCTTGAACTTCTTGAACTTCTTGAACTTCTTGAACCTTCTTGCTACTTGAAATTCTTGAACCTAAAAGCTACTTGAACTACTTGAGCTTCTTGACCCTTCTTGCTACTTGAACTTCTTGAACCTTCCTGCTACTTGATTTTCTTGAACTTCTTGAACCTTCCTGCTACTTGAACTTCTTGAACTTCTTGAACCTTTCTGCTACTTGAACTTCTTGAACTTCTTGAACCTTCCTGCTACTTGAACTTCTTGAACTTCTTGAACCTTCCTGCTACTTGAACTTCTCGAACTTCTTGAACCTTCCTGCTACTTGAACTTCTTGAACCTTCCGGCTACTTGAACTTCTTGAACCTTCCTGCTACTTGAACTTCTTGAACTTTCCTGCTACTTCAACTTCTTGAACCTTCCTGCTACTTGAAGTTCTAGAACTTCTTGATCCTTCCTGCTACTTGAACTTCATAAAACTTCCTGCTACTTGAACTTCTTGAACTTCTTAAACCTTCCTGCTACATGAACTTCTTGAACCTTCCTGCTACTTGAACTTCTTGAACCTTCCTGCTACCTGAACTTCTTGAACCTTCCTGCTACATGAACTTCTTGAACTTCTTGAACTTTCCTGCTAATTGAACTTCTTGAACTTCTTGAACCTTCCTGAAACTTGAACTTCTTGAACTTCTTGAACTTTCCTACTACTTGAACTTCTGAAACTTCCTGCTACTTGAACTTCATGAACTTCTTGGACCTTCCTGCTACTTGAACTTCTTGAACCTACCTGCTACTTGAACTTCTTAAACCTTCCTGCTACTTGAACTTCTTGAACTTCTTGAACCTTCCTGCTACTTGAACTTCTTGAACCTTCCTACTACTTGAACTTCTTGAACTTCTTGAACCTTCCTGCTACTTGAACTTCATGAACCTTCCTGCTACTTGAACTTTTTGAACCTTCCTGCTACTTGAACTTCTTGAACCTTCCTGCTACTTGAACTTCTTGAACCTTCCTGCTACTTGAACTCTATGAACCTTCCGGCTACTTGAACTTCTTGAACCTTCCTGCTACTTGAACTTCTTGAACCTTCCTGCTACTTGAACTTCTTGAACTTCTTGAACCTTCCTACTTCTTGAACTTCTTGAACCTTCCTGCTACTTGAACTGCTTGAACTTCTTGAACCTTCCTGCTACTTGAATTACTTGAACTTCTTGAACCTTCCTGCTACTTGAACTTCTCGAACTTCTTGAACTTTCCTGCTACTTGAACTTCTTGAACTTCTTGAACCTTCCTGCTACTTGAACTTCTTGAACTTCTTGAACCTTCCTGCTACTTGAACTGCTTGAACTTCTTGAACCTTCCTGCTACTTGAATTACTTGAACTTCTTGAACCTTCCTGCTACTTGAACTTCTCGAACTTCTTGAACTTTCCTGCTACTTGAACTTCTTGAACTTCTTAAACCTTCCTGGTACTTGAACTTCTTGAACTTCTTGAACCTTCCTACTACCTGAACTTCTTGAACTTCTTGAACCTTCCTGCTACTTGAACTTCTTGAACCTTCCTGCTACTTGAACTTCTTGAACTTCTTGAACCTTCCTGCTACTTGAACTTCTTGAACTTCTTGAACCTTACTGCTACTTGAACTTCTTGAACTTCTTGAACCTTCCTGCTACTTCAACTTCTTGAACCTTCCTGCTAGTTGAACTTTTTGAACCTTCCTGCTACTTGAACTTCTTGAACCTTCCTGCTAGTTGAACTTCTTGAACTTCTTGAACCTTCCTGCTACTTGAACTTCATGAACCTTCATGCTACATGAACTTCTTGAACCTTCCTGCTACTTGAACTTCTTGAAATTTCCTGCTACTTGAACTTCTTGAACCTTCCTGCTACTTGAACTTTTTGAACCTTCCTGCTACTTGAACTTCTTGAACCTTCCTGCTACTTGAACATCTTGAACTTCTTGCACCTTCCTGCTACTTGAACTTCTTGAACCTTCCTGCTACTTGAACTTCTTGAACTTTCCTGCTACTTGAACTTCTTGAAACTTCCTGCTACTTGAACTTCTTGAACTTCTTGGACCTTCCTGCTACTTGAACTTCTTGAACCTTCCTGCTACTTGAACTTCTTAAACCTTCCTGCTACTTGAACTTCTTGAACTTCTTGAACCTTCCTGCTACTTGAACTTCTTGAACCTTCCTACTACTTGAACTTCTTGAACTTCTTGAACCTTCCTGCTACTTGAACTTCATGAACCTTCCTGCTACTTGAACTTCTTGAACCTTCCAGCTACTTGAACTTCTTGAACTTCTTGAACATTCCAGCTACTTGAACTTCTTGAACCTTCATGCTACTTGAACTTTTTGAACCTTCCTGCTACTTGAACTTCTTGAACCTTCCTGCTACTTGAACTTCTTGAACCTTCCTGCTACTTGAACTCTATGAACCTTCCGGCTACTTGAACTTCTTGAACCTTCCTGCTACTTGAACTTCTTGAACCTTCCTGCTACTTGAACTTCTTGAACTTCTTGAACCTTCCTACTTCTTGAACTTCTTGAACCTTCCTGCTACTTGAACTGCTTGAACTTCTTGAACCTTCCTGCTACTTGAATTACTTGAACTTCTTGAACCTTCCTGCTACTTGAACTTCTTGAACTTCTTGAACTTTCCTGCTACTTGAACTTCTTGAACTTCTTGAACCTTCCTGCTACTTGAACTTCTTGAACTTCTTGAACCTTCCTGCTACTTGAACTTCTTGAACCTTACTGCTACTTGAACTTCTTGAACTTCTTGAACCTTCCTACTACCTGAACTTCTTGAACTTCTTGAACCTTCCTGCTACTTGAACTTCTTGAACCTTCCTGCTACTTGAACTTCTTGAACTTCTTGAACCTTCCTGCTACTTGAACTTCTTGAACTTCTTGAACCTTCCTGCTACTTCAACTTCTTGAACCTTGCTGCTACTTGAACTTCTTGAACCTTCCTGCTACTTGAACTTCTTGAACTACTTGAAGTTTCCTGCTACTTGAACTTCTTGAACCTTCCTGCCACTTGAACTTCTTGAACTTCTTGAACTACTTGAAACTTCCTGCTACTTGAACTTCTTGAACCTTCCTGCTACTTGAACTTCTTGGACCTACCTGTTACTTGAACTACTTGAACTTCTTGAACCTTCCTGCTACTTGAACTTCTTGAACCTTCCTGCTACTCGAACTTCTTGAACTTCTTGAACCTTCCTGCTACTTGAACTTCTTGAACTTCTTGAACCTTCCTGCTACTTGAACTTCTTGAACTTCTTGAACCTTCCTGCTACTTAAACTTTTTGAACTTCTCGAACCTTGAACTTCTTGAACTTCTTGAACCTTCCTGCTACTTGAACTTTTTGAACTTCTTGAACCTTAAACTTCTTGAACTTCTTGAACTTCTTGAACCTTCCTGCTACTTGAACTTCTTGAACCTTCCTGCTACTCGAACTTCTTGAACCTTCCTGCTACTTGAACTTCTTGAACCTTCCTGCTACTTGAACTTTTTGAACCTTCCTGCTACTTGAACTTCTTGAACCTTCCTGCTACTTGAACTTCTTGAACCTTCCTGCTACTTGAACTTCTTGAACCTTCCTGCTACTTGAACTTCTTGAACTTCTTGATCCTTCCTGCTACTTGAACTTCTCGAACCTTCCTGCTACTTGAACTTCTTGAACTTCTTGAACCTTCCTGCCACTTGAACTTCTTGAACTTCTTGACCCTTCCTGATACTTGAACTTCTTGAACCTTCCTGCTACTTGAACTTCTTGAACCTTCCTGCTACTTGAACTTCATGAACTTCTTGAACCTTCCTGCTACTTGAACTTCTTGAACTTCTTGAACCTTCCTGCTACTTGAACTTCTTGAACTTCTTGAACCTTCCTGCTACTTGAACTTCTTGAAATTCTTTAACCTTCCTGCTACTTGAACTTCTTGAACCTTCCTGCTACTTGAACTTCTTGAACCTTACTGCTACTTGAACTTCTTGAACTTCTTGAACCTTCCTGCTACTTGAACTTCTTGAACTTCTTGAACCTTCCTGCTACTTGAACTTCTTGAACTTCTTGAACTTCTTGAACTTTCCTTATACTTGAACTTCTTGAACTTTCCTCCCACTTGAACTTCTTGAACCTACCTGCTTCTTGAACTACTTGAACTTCTTGAACCTTCCTGCAACTTGAACTTCTTGAACCTTCCTGCTACTCGAACTTCTTGAACTTCTTGAACTTCTTGAACCTTCCTGCTACTTGAAAATCATGCACTTCTTCAACCTTCCTGCTACTTGAACTTCTTGAACCTTCCTGCTACTTGAACTTCTTGAACTTCTTGAACTTCTTGAACCTTCCTGCTACTTGAACTTCTTGAACCTTGAACTTCTTGATCTTCTTGAACTTCTTGAACCTTCCTGCTACTTGAACTTCTTGAACCTAAAAGCTACTTGAACTACTTGAGCTTCTTGACCCTTCCTGCTACTTGAACTTCTTGAACCTTCCTGCTACTTGAACTTCTTGAACTTCTTGAACCTTCCTGCTACTTGAACTTCTTGAACTTCTTGAACCTTTCTGCTACTTGAACTTCTTGAACTTCTTGAACCTTCCTGCTACTTGAACTTCTTGAACTTCTTGAACCTTCCTGCTACTTGAACTTCTCGAACTTCTTGAACCTTCCTGCTACTTGAACTTCTTGAACCTTCCGGCAACTTGAATTTCTTGAACCTTCCTGCTACTTGAACTTCTTGAACTTTCCTGCTACTTCAACTTCTTGAACCTTCCTGCTACTTGAAGTTCTTGAACTTCTTGATCCTTCCTGCTACTTGAACTTCATGAAACTTCCTGCTACTTGAACTTCTTGAACTTCTTAAACCTTCCTGCTACTTGAACTTCTTGAACCTTCCTGCTACTTGAACTTCTTGAACCTTCCTGCTACTTGAACTTCTTGAACCTTCCTGCTACATGAACTTCTTGAACTTCTTGAACTTTCCTGCTACTTGAACTTCTTGAACTTCTTGAACCTTCCTGAAACTTGAACTTCTTGAACTTCTTGAACCTTCCTGTCACTTGAACTTCTTGAACTTCTTGAACCTTCCTGCTACTTGAACTTCTTGAACCTTCCTGCTACTTGAACTTTTTGAACTTCTTGAACCGTCCTGCTACTTGAACTTCTTGAACCTTCCTGCTACTTGAACTTCTTGAACCTTCCTGCTACTTGAACTTCTTGAACTTCTTGAACCTTCCTGCTACTTGAACTTCTTGAACCTTCCTGCAAATTGAACTTTTCGAACCTTCCTGCTACTTGAACTTTTAGAACCTTCCTGCTAGTTGAACTTCTTGAACTTCTTGAACCTTCCTGCTACTTGAACTTCATGAACCTTGATGCTACATGAACTTCTTGAACCTTCCTGCTGCTTGAACTTCTTGAAATTTCCTGCTACTTGAACTTCTTGAACCTTCCTGCTACTTGAACTTTTTGAACCTTCCTGCTACTTGAACTTCTTGAACCTTCCTGCTACTTGAACTTCTTGAACTTCTTGCACCTTCCTGCTACTTGAACTTCTTGAACCTTCCTGCTACTTGAACTTCTTGAACTTTCCTGCTACTTGAACTTCTTGAAACTTCCTGCTACTTGAACTTCTTGAACTTCTTGGACCTTCCTGCTACTTGAACTTCTTGAACCTTCCTGCTACTTGAACTTCTTAAACCTTCCTGCTACTTGAACTTCTTGAACTTCTTGAACCTTCCTGCTACTTGAACTTTTTGAACCTTCCTACTACTTGAACTTCTTGAACTTCTTGAACCTTCCTGCTACTTGAACTTCATGAACCTTCCTGCTACTTGAACTTTTTGAACCTTCCTGCTACTTGAACTTCTTGAACCTTCCTGCTACTTGAACTTCTTGAACCTTCCTGCTACTTGAACTCTATGAACCTTCCGGCTACTTGAACTTCTTGAACCTTCCTGCTACTTGAACTTCTTGAACCTTCCTGCTACTTGAACTTCTTGAACTTCTTGAACCTTCCTACTTCTTGAACTTCTTGAACCTTCCTGCTACTTGAACTGCTTGAACTTCTTGAACGTTCCTGCTACTTGAATTACTTGAACTTCTTGAATCTTCCTGCTACTTGAACTTCTCGAACTTCTTGAACTTTCCTGCTACTTGAACTTCTTGAACTTCTTGAACCTTCCTGCTACTTGAACTTCTTGAACTTCTTGAACCTTCCTGCTACTTGAACTTCTTGAACCTTACTGCTACTTGAACTTCTTGAACTTCTTGAACCTTCCTACTACCTGAACTTCTTGAACTTCTTGAACCTTCCTGCTACTTGAACTTCTTGAACCTTCCTGCTACTTGAACTTCTTGAACTTCTTGAACCTTCCTGCTACTTGAACTTCTTGAACTTCTTGAACCTTCCTGCTACTTCAACTTCTTGAACCTTGCTGCTACTTGAACTTCTTGAACCTTCCTGCTACTTGAACTTCTTGATCTACTTGAAGTTTCCCGCTACTTGAACTTCTTGAACCTTCCTGCTACTTGAACTTTTTGAACTTTTTGAACTACCCGAACCTTGCTGCTACTTGAACTTCTTGAACCTTCCTGCTACTTGAACTTCTTGAACCTACCTGCTACTTGAACTACTTGAACTTCTTGAACCTTCCTGCTACTTGAACGTCCTGAACCTTCCTGCTACTCGAATTTCTTGAACTTCTTGAACCTTAATGCTACTTGAACTTCTTGAACTTCTTGAACCTTCCTGCTACTTGAACTTCTTGAACTTCTTGAACCTTCCTGCTACTTAAACTTTTTGAACTTCTTGAACCTTGAACTTCTTGAACTTCTTGAACCTTCCTGCTACTTGAACTTTTCGAACTTCTTGAACCTTAAACTTCCTGAACTTCTTGAACTTCTTGAACCTTCCTGCTACTTGAACTTCTTGAACTTCTTGAACTTCTTGAACCTTCCTGCTACTTGAACTTCTTGAACCTTGAACTTCTTGATCTTCTTGAACTTCTTGAACCTTCCTGCTACTTGAACTTCTTGAACCTAAAAGCTACTTGAACTACTTGAGCTTCTTGACCCTTCCTGCTACTTGAACTTCTTGAACCTTCCTGCTACTTGAACTTCTTGAACTTCTTGAACCTTCCTGCTACTTGAACTTCTTGAACTTCTTGAACCTTTCTGCTACTTGAACTTCTTGAACTTCTTGAACCTTCCTGCTACTTGAACTTCTTGAACTTCTTGAACCTTCCTGCTACTTGAACTTCTCGAACTTCTTGAACCTTCCTGCTACTTGAACTTCTTGAACCTTCCGGCAACTTGAATTTCTTGAACCTTCCTGCTACTTGAACTTCTTGAACTTTCCTGCTACTTCAACTTCTTGAACCTTCCTGCTACTTGAAGTTCTTGAACTTCTTGATCCTTCCTGCTACTTGAACTTCATGAAACTTCCTGCTACTTGAACTTCTTGAACTTCTTAAACCTTCCTGCTACTTGAACTTCTTGAACCTTCCTGCTACTTGAACTTCTTGAACCTTCCTGCTACTTGAACTTCTTGAACCTTCCTGCTACATGAACTTCTTGAACTTCTTGAACTTTCCTGCTACTTGAACTTCTTGAACTTCTTGAACCTTCCTGAAACTTGAACTTCTTGAACTTCTTGAACCTTCCTGTCACTTGAACTTCTTGAACTTCTTGAACCTTCCTGCTACTTGAACTTCTTGAACCTTCCTGCTACTTGAACTTTTTGAACTTCTTGAACCGTCCTGCTACTTGAACTTCTTGAACCTTCCTGCTACTTGAACTTCTTGAACCTTCCTGCTACTTGAACTTCTTGAACTTCTTGAACCTTCCTGCTACTTGAACTTCTTGAACCTTCCTGCAAATTGAACTTTTCGAACCTTCCTGCTACTTGAACTTTTAGAACCTTCCTGCTAGTTGAACTTCTTGAACTTCTTGAACCTTCCTGCTACTTGAACTTCATGAACCTTGATGCTACATGAACTTCTTGAACCTTCCTGCTGCTTGAACTTCTTGAAATTTCCTGCTACTTGAACTTCTTGAACCTTCCTGCTACTTGAACTTTTTGAACCTTCCTGCTACTTGAACTTCTTGAACCTTCCTGCTACTTGAACTTCTTGAACTTCTTGCACCTTCCTGCTACTTGAACTTCTTGAACCTTCCTGCTACTTGAACTTCTTGAACTTTCCTGCTACTTGAACTTCTTGAAACTTCCTGCTACTTGAACTTCTTGAACTTCTTGGACCTTCCTGCTACTTGAACTTCTTGAACCTTCCTGCTACTTGAACTTCTTAAACCTTCCTGCTACTTGAACTTCTTGAACTTCTTGAACCTTCCTGCTACTTGAACTTTTTGAACCTTCCTACTACTTGAACTTCTTGAACTTCTTGAACCTTCCTGCTACTTGAACTTCATGAACCTTCCTGCTACTTGAACTTTTTGAACCTTCCTGCTACTTGAACTTCTTGAACCTTCCTGCTACTTGAACTTCTTGAACCTTCCTGCTACTTGAACTCTATGAACCTTCCGGCTACTTGAACTTCTTGAACCTTCCTGCTACTTGAACTTCTTGAACCTTCCTGCTACTTGAACTTCTTGAACTTCTTGAACCTTCCTACTTCTTGAACTTCTTGAACCTTCCTGCTACTTGAACTGCTTGAACTTCTTGAACCTTCCTGCTACTTGAATTACTTGAACTTCTTGAATCTTCCTGCTACTTGAACTTCTCGAACTTCTTGAACTTTCCTGCTACTTGAACTTCTTGAACTTCTTGAACCTTCCTGCTACTTGAACTTCTTGAACTTCTTGAACCTTCCTGCTACTTGAACTTCTTGAACCTTACTGCTACTTGAACTTCTTGAACTTCTTGAACCTTCCTACTACCTGAACTTCTTGAACTTCTTGAACCTTCCTGCTACTTGAACTTCTTGAACCTTCCTGCTACTTGAACTTCTTGAACTTCTTGAACCTTCCTGCTACTTGAACTTCTTGAACTTCTTGAACCTTCCTGCTACTTCAACTTCTTGAACCTTGCTGCTACTTGAACTTCTTGAACCTTCCTGCTACTTGAACTTCTTGATCTACTTGAAGTTTCCCGCTACTTGAACTTCTTGAACCTTCCTGCTACTTGAACTTTTTGAACTTTTTGAACTACCCGAACCTTGCTGCTACTTGAACTTCTTGAACCTTCCTGCTACTTGAACTTCTTGAACCTACCTGCTACTTGAACTACTTGAACTTCTTGAACCTTCCTGCTACTTGAACGTCCTGAACCTTCCTGCTACTCGAATTTCTTGAACTTCTTGAACCTTAATGCTACTTGAACTTCTTGAACTTCTTGAACCTTCCTGCTACTTGAACTTCTTGAACTTCTTGAACCTTCCTGCTACTTAAACTTTTTGAACTTCTTGAACCTTGAACTTCTTGAACTTCTTGAACCTTCCTGCTACTTGAACTTTTCGAACTTCTTGAACCTTAAACTTCCTGAACTTCTTGAACTTCTTGAACCTTCCTGCTACTTGAACTTCTTAAACCTTCCTGCTACTTGAACTTCTTGAACCTTCCTGCTACTTGAACTTCTTGAACCTTCCTTGTACTTGAACTTCTTGAACCTTCCTGCTACTTGAACTTCTTGAACCTTTCTGCTACTTGAACTTCTTGAACCTTCCTGCTTCTTGAACTTCTTGAACTTCTTGATCCTTCCTGCTACTTGAACTTCTTGAACCTTCCTGCTACTTGAACTTCTTGAACTTCTTGAACCTTCCTGCCACTTGAACTTCTTGTACTTCTTGAACCTTCCTGATACTTGAACTTCTTGAACCTTCCTGCTACTTGAACTTCTTGAACCTTCCTGCTACTTGAACTTCTTGAACTTCTTGAACCTTCCTGCTACTTGAACTTCTTGAACTTCTTGAACCTTCCTGCTACTTGAACTTCTTGAACTTCTTTAACCTTCCTGCTCTTTGAACTTCTTTTACCTTCCTGCTACTTGAACTTTTTGAACCTTACTGCTACTTGAACTTCTTGAACTTCTTGAACCTTCCTGCTACTTGAACTTCTTGAACTTCTTGAACCTTCCTGCTACTTGAACTTCTTGAACCTTCCTGCTACTTGAACTTCTTGAACCTTCCTGCTACTTGAACTTCTTGAACTTCTTGATCCTTCCTGCTACTTGAACTTCTCGAACCTTCCTGCTACTTGAACTTCTTGAACTTCTTGAACCTTCCTGCCACTTGAACTTCTTGAACTTCTTGACCCTTCCTGATACTTGAACTTCTTGAACCTTCCTGCTACTTGAACTTCTTGAACCTTCCTGCTACTTGAACTTCATGAACTTCTTGAACCTTCCTGCTACTTGAACTTCTTGAACTTCTTGAACCTTCCTGCTACTTGAACTTCTTGAACTTCTTGAACCTTCCTGCTACTTGAACTTCTTGAAATTCTTTAACCTTCCTGCTACTTGAACTTCTTGAACCTTCCTGCTACTTGAACTTCTTGAACCTTACTGCTACTTGAACTTCTTGAACTTCTTGAACCTTCCTGCTACTTGAACTTCTTGAACTTCTTGAACCTTCCTGCTACTTGAACTTCTTGAACTTCTTGAACTTCTTGAACTTTCCTTATACTTGAACTTCTTGAACTTTCCTCCCACTTGAACTTCTTGAACCTACCTGCTTCTTGAACTACTTGAACTTCTTGAACCTTCCTGCAACTTGAACTTCTTGAACCTTCCTGCTACTCGAACTTCTTGAACTTCTTGAACTTCTTGAACCTTCCTGCTACTTGAAAATCATGCACTTCTTCAACCTTCCTGCTACTTGAACTTCTTGAACCTTCCTGCTACTTGAACTTCTTGAACTTCTTGAACTTCTTGAACCTTCCTGCTACTTGAACTTCTTGAACCTTGAACTTCTTGATCTTCTTGAACTTCTTGAACCTTCCTGCTACTTGAACTTCTTGAACCTAAAAGCTACTTGAACTACTTGAGCTTCTTGACCCTTCCTGCTACTTGAACTTCTTGAACCTTCCTGCTACTTGAACTTCTTGAACTTCTTGAACCTTCCTGCTACTTGAACTTCTTGAACTTCTTGAACCTTTCTGCTACTTGAACTTCTTGAACTTCTTGAACCTTCCTGCTACTTGAACTTCTTGAACTTCTTGAACCTTCCTGCTACTTGAACTTCTCGAACTTCTTGAACCTTCCTGCTACTTGAACTTCTTGAACCTTCCGGCAACTTGAATTTCTTGAACCTTCCTGCTACTTGAACTTCTTGAACTTTCCTGCTACTTCAACTTCTTGAACCTTCCTGCTACTTGAAGTTCTTGAACTTCTTGATCCTTCCTGCTACTTGAACTTCATGAAACTTCCTGCTACTTGAACTTCTTGAACTTCTTAAACCTTCCTGCTACTTGAACTTCTTGAACCTTCCTGCTACTTGAACTTCTTGAACCTTCCTGCTACTTGAACTTCTTGAACCTTCCTGCTACATGAACTTCTTGAACTTCTTGAACTTTCCTGCTACTTGAACTTCTTGAACTTCTTGAACCTTCCTGAAACTTGAACTTCTTGAACTTCTTGAACCTTCCTGTCACTTGAACTTCTTGAACTTCTTGAACCTTCCTGCTACTTGAACTTCTTGAACCTTCCTGCTACTTGAACTTTTTGAACTTCTTGAACCGTCCTGCTACTTGAACTTCTTGAACCTTCCTGCTACTTGAACTTCTTGAACCTTCCTGCTACTTGAACTTCTTGAACTTCTTGAACCTTCCTGCTACTTGAACTTCTTGAACCTTCCTGCAAATTGAACTTTTCGAACCTTCCTGCTACTTGAACTTTTAGAACCTTCCTGCTAGTTGAACTTCTTGAACTTCTTGAACCTTCCTGCTACTTGAACTTCATGAACCTTGATGCTACATGAACTTCTTGAACCTTCCTGCTGCTTGAACTTCTTGAAATTTCCTGCTACTTGAACTTCTTGAACCTTCCTGCTACTTGAACTTTTTGAACCTTCCTGCTACTTGAACTTCTTGAACCTTCCTGCTACTTGAACTTCTTGAACTTCTTGCACCTTCCTGCTACTTGAACTTCTTGAACCTTCCTGCTACTTGAACTTCTTGAACTTTCCTGCTACTTGAACTTCTTGAAACTTCCTGCTACTTGAACTTCTTGAACTTCTTGGACCTTCCTGCTACTTGAACTTCTTGAACCTTCCTGCTACTTGAACTTCTTAAACCTTCCTGCTACTTGAACTTCTTGAACTTCTTGAACCTTCCTGCTACTTGAACTTTTTGAACCTTCCTACTACTTGAACTTCTTGAACTTCTTGAACCTTCCTGCTACTTGAACTTCATGAACCTTCCTGCTACTTGAACTTTTTGAACCTTCCTGCTACTTGAACTTCTTGAACCTTCCTGCTACTTGAACTTCTTGAACCTTCCTGCTACTTGAACTCTATGAACCTTCCGGCTACTTGAACTTCTTGAACCTTCCTGCTACTTGAACTTCTTGAACCTTCCTGCTACTTGAACTTCTTGAACTTCTTGAACCTTCCTACTTCTTGAACTTCTTGAACCTTCCTGCTACTTGAACTGCTTGAACTTCTTGAACCTTCCTGCTACTTGAATTACTTGAACTTCTTGAATCTTCCTGCTACTTGAACTTCTCGAACTTCTTGAACTTTCCTGCTACTTGAACTTCTTGAACTTCTTGAACCTTCCTGCTACTTGAACTTCTTGAACTTCTTGAACCTTCCTGCTACTTGAACTTCTTGAACCTTACTGCTACTTGAACTTCTTGAACTTCTTGAACCTTCCTACTACCTGAACTTCTTGAACTTCTTGAACCTTCCTGCTACTTGAACTTCTTGAACCTTCCTGCTACTTGAACTTCTTGTACTTCTTGAACCTTCCTGCTACTTGAACTTCTTGAACTTCTTGAACCTTCCTGCTACTTCAACTTCTTGAACCTTGCTGCTACTTGAACTTCTTGAACCTTCCTGCTACTTGAACTTCTTGATCTACTTGAAGTTTCCCGCTACTTGAACTTCTTGAACCTTCCTGCTACTTGAACTTTTTGAACTTTTTGAACTACCCGAACCTTGCTGCTACTTGAACTTCTTGAACCTTCCTGCTACTTGAACTTCTTGAACCTACCTGCTACTTGAACTACTTGAACTTCTTGAACCTTCCTGCTACTTGAACGTCCTGAACCTTCCTGCTACTCGAATTTCTTGAACTTCTTGAACCTTAATGCTACTTGAACTTCTTGAACTTCTTGAACCTTCCTGCTACTTGAACTTCTTGAACTTCTTGAACCTTCCTGCTACTTAAACTTTTTGAACTTCTTGAACCTTGAACTTCTTGAACTTCTTGAACCTTCCTGCTACTTGAACTTTTCGAACTTCTTGAACCTTAAACTTCCTGAACTTCTTGAACTTCTTGAACCTTCCTGCTACTTGAACTTCTTAAACCTTCCTGCTACTTGAACTTCTTGAACCTTCCTGCTACTTGAACTTCTTGAACCTTCCTTGTACTTGAACTTCTTGAACCTTCCTGCTACTTGAACTTCTTGAACCTTTCTGCTACTTGAACTTCTTGAACCTTCCTGCTTCTTGAACTTCTTGAACTTCTTGATCCTTCCTGCTACTTGAACTTCTTGAACCTTCCTGCTACTTGAACTTCTTGAACTTCTTGAACCTTCCTGCCACTTGAACTTCTTGTACTTCTTGAACCTTCCTGATACTTGAACTTCTTGAACCTTCCTGCTACTTGAACTTCTTGAACCTTCCTGCTACTTGAACTTCTTGAACTTCTTGAACCTTCCTGCTACTTGAACTTCTTGAACTTCTTGAACCTTTCTGCTACTTGAACTTCTTGAACTTCTTTAACCTTCCTGCTCTTTGAACTTCTTTTACCTTCCTGCTACTTGAACTTTTTGAACCTTACTGCTACTTGAACTTCTTGAACTTCTTGAACCTTCCTGCTACTTGAACTTCTTGAACTTCTTGAACCTTCCTGCTACTTGAACTTCTTGAACCTTCCTGCTACTTGAACTTCTTGAACCTTCCTGCTACTTGAACTTCTTTAACCTTCCTGCTACTTGAACTTCTTGAACTTCTTGAACTTCTTGAACTTTCCTTATACTTGAACTTCTTGAACTTTCCTCCCACTTGAACTTCTTGAACCTACCTGCTACTTGAACTACTTGAACTTCTTGAACCTTCCTGCTACTTGAACTTCTTGAACCTTCCTGCTACTCGAACTTCTTGAACTTCTTGAACTTCTTGAACCTTCCTGCTACTTGAAAATCTTGCACTTCTTTAACCTTCCTGCTACTTGAACTTCTTGAACCTTCCTGCTACTTGAACTTCTTGAACCTTCCTGCTACTTGAACTTCTTGAACATCTTGATCCTTCCTGCTACTTGAACTTCTTGAACCTTCCTGCTACTTGAACTTCTTGAACTTCTTGAACCTTCCTGCTACTTGAACTTTTTTAACTTCTTGAACCTTCCTGATACTTGAACTTCTTGAACCTTCCTGCTACTTGAACTTCTTGAACCTTCCTGCTACTTGAACTTCTTGAACTTCTTGAACCTTCCTGCTACTTGAACTTCTTGAACTTCTTGAACCTTCCTGCTACTTGAACTTCTTGAACTTCTTTAACCTTCCTGCTACTTGAACTTCTTGAACCTTCCTGCTACTTGAACTTCTTGAACCTTACTGCTACTTGAACTTCTTGAACTTCTTGAACCTTCATGCTACTTGAACTTCTTGAACTTCTTGAACCTTCCTGCTACTTGAACTTCTTGAACCTTCCTGCTACTTGAACTTCTTGAACTTCTTGAACTTCTTGAACTTTTCTTGTACTTGAACTTCTTGAACTTTCCTGCCACTTGAACTTCTTGAACCTACCTGCTACTTGAACTACTTGAACTTCTTGAACCTTCCTGCTACTTGAACTTCTTGAACCTTCCTGCTACTTGAACTTCTTGAACTTCTAGAAGTTCTTGAACCTTCCTGCTACTTGAAAATCTTGCACTTCTTTAACCTCCCTGCTACTCGAACTTCTTGAACTTCTTGAACTTCTTGAACCTTCCTGCTACTTGAACTTTTTGAATCTTCCGGCTACTTGAACTTCTTGAACTTCTTGAACCTTCCTGCTACTTGAACTTCTTGAACCTAAAAGCTACTTGAACTACTTGAGCTTCTTGACCATTTCTGCTACTTGAACTTCTTGAACCTTCCTGCTACTTGAACTTCTTGAACTTCTTGAACCTTCCTGCTACTTGAACTTCTTGAACTTCTTGAACCTTTCTGCTACTTGAACTTCTTGAACTTCTTGAACCTTCCTGCTACTTGAACTTCTTGAACTTTTTGAACCTTCCTGCTACTTGAACTTCTTGAACTTCTTGAACCTTCCTGCTACTTCAACTTCTTGAACCTTCCAGCTACTTGAACTTCTTGAACCTTCCTGCTACTCGAACTTCTTGAACCTTCCTGCTACTTCAACTTCTTGAACCTTCCTGCTACTTGAAGTTCTTGAACCTCTTGATCCTTCCTGCTACTTGAACTTCATGAACCTTCCTGCTCCTCGAACTTCTTGAACTTCTTGAACCTTCCTGCTACTTGAACTTCTTGAACCTTCCTGCTACTTGAACTTCTTGAACCTTCCTGCTACATGAACTTCTTGAACTTCTTGAACTTTCCTGCTACTTGAACTTCTTGAACTTCCTGAACCTTCCTGAAACTTGAACTTCTTGAACTTCTTGAACCTTCCTGTCACTTGAACTTCTTGAACCTTCCTGCTACTTGAACTTCTTGAACCTTCCTGCTACTTGAACTTTTTGAACTTCTTGAACCGTCCTGCTACTTGAACTTCTTGAACCTTCCTGCTACTTGAACTTCTTGAACCTTCCTGTTACTTGAACTTCTTGAACCTTCCTGCTAGTTGAACTTTTTGAACCTTCCTGCTACTTGAACTTCTTGAACCTTCCTGCTAGTTGAACTTCTTGAACTTCTTGAACCTTCCTGCTACTTGAACTTCATGAACCTTCATGCTACATGAACTTCTTGAACCTTCCTGCTGCTTGAACTTTTTGAACCTTCCTGCTACTTGAACTTCTTGAACCTTCCTGCTACTTGAACTTCTTGAACTTCTTGCACCTTCCTGCTACTTGAACTTCTTGAACCTTCCTGCTACTTGAACTTCTTGAACTTTCCTGCTACTTGAACTTCTTGAAACTCCCTGCTACTTGAACTTCTTGATTTTCTTGGACCTTCCTGCTACTTGAACTTCTTGAACCTTCCTGCTACTTGAACTTCTTAAACCTTCCTGCTACTTGAACTTCTTGAACTTCTTGAACCTTTCTGCTACTTGAACTTTTTGAACCTTCCTACTACTTGAACTTCTTGAACTTCTTGAACCTTCCTGCTACTTGAACTTCATGAACCTTCCTGCTACTTGAACTTCTTGAACCTTCCAGCTACTTGAACTTCTTGAACTTCTTGAACATTCCAGCTACTTGAACTTCTTGAACCTTCATGCTACTTGAACTTTTTGAACCTTCCTGCTACTTGAACTTCTTGAACATTCCTGCTACTTAAACTTCTTGAACCTTCCTGCTACTTGAACTCTATGAACCTTCCGGCTACTTGAAATTCTTGAACCTTCCTGCTACTTGAACTTGACCCTTCCTGCTACTAGAACTTCTTGAACTTCTTGAACCTTCCTACTTCTTGAACTTCTTGAACATTCCTGCTACTTGAACTGCTTGAACTTCTTGAACCTTCCTGCTACTTGAATTACTTGAACTTCTTGAACCTTCCTGCTACTTGAACTTCTTGAACTTCTTGAACTTTCCTGCTACTTGAACTTCTTGAACTTCTTGAACCTTCCTGCTACTTGAACTTCTTGAACTTCTTGAACCTTCCTGCTACTTGAACTTCTTGAACCTTACTGCTACTTGAACTTCTTGAACTTCTTGAACCTTCCTACTACCTGAACTTCTTGAACTTCTTGAACCTTCCTGTTACTCGAACTTCTTGAACCTTCCTGCTACTTGAACTTCTGGAACTTCTTAAACCTTCCTGCTACTTGAACTTCTTGAACTTCTTGAACCTTCCTGCTACTTGAACTTCTTGAACCTTCCTGCTACTCGAACTTCTTGAACTTTTTGAACCTTCCTGCTACTTGAACTTCTTGAACTTCTTGAACCTTCCTGCTACTTGAACTTCTTGAACTTCTTGAACCTTCCTGCTACTTAAACTTTTTGAACTTCTTGAACCTTGAACTTCTTGAACTTCTTGAACCTTCCTGCTACTTGAACTTTTTGAACTTCTTGAACCTTAAACTTCTTGAACTTTTTGAACTTCTTGAACCTTCCTGCTACTTGAACTTCTTGAACCTTCCTGCTACTTGAACTTCTTGAACCTTCCTGCAACTTGAACTTCATGAACCTTCCTGCTACTTGAACTTCTTGAACCTTCCTGCTACTTGAACTTCTTGAACCTTCCTGCTACTTGAACTTCTTGAACCTTCCTGCTACTTGAACTTCTTGAACCTTTCTGCCACTTGAACTTCTTGAACTTCTTGATCCTTCCTGCTACTTGAACTTCTCGAACCTTCCTGCTACTTGAACTTCTTGAACTTCTTGAACCTTCCTGCCACTTGAACTTCTTGAACTTCTTGAACCTTCCTGATACTTGAACTTTTTGAACCTTCCTGCTACTTAAACTTCTTGAACCTTCCTGCTACTTGAACTTCTTGAACTTCTTGAACCTTCCTGCTACTTGAACTTCTTGAACTTCTTGAACCTTCCTGCTACTCGAACTTCTTGAACTTCTTGAACCTTCCTGCTACTTGAACTTCTTGAACTTCTTTGACCTTCCTGCTACTTGAACTTCTTGAACCTTCCTGCTACTTGAACTTCTTGAACCTTACTGCTACTTGAACTTCTTGAACTTCTTGAACCTTCCTGCTACTTGAACTTCTTGAACTTCTTGAACCTTCCTGCTACTTGAACTTCTTGAACCTTCCTGCTACTTGAACTTCTTGAACTTCTTGAACTTCTTGAACTTTCCTTATACTTGAACTTCTTGAACTTTCCTCCCACTTGAACTTCTTGAACCTACCTGCTACTTGAACTACTTGAACTTCTTGAACCTTCCTGCAACTTGAACTTCTTGAACCTTCCTGCTACTCGAACTTCTTGAACTTCTTGAACTTCTTGAACCTTCCTGCTACTTGAAAATCTTGCACTTCTTTAACCTTCCTGCTACTTGAACTTCTTGAACCTTCCTGCTACTTGAACTTCTTGAACTTCTTGAACTTCTTGAACCTTCCTGCTACTTGAACTTCTTGAACCTTGAACTTCTTGAACTTCTTGAACTTCTTGAACCTTCCTGCTACTTGAACTTCTTGAACCTAAAAGCTACTTGAACTACTTGAGCTTCTTGACCCTTCCTGCTACTTGATCTTCTTGAACATTCCTGCTACTTGAACTTCTTGAACTTCTTGAACCTTCCTGCTACTTGAACTTCTTGAACTTCTTGAACCTTTCTGCTACTTGAACTTCTTGAACTTCTTGAACCTTCCTGCTACTTGAACTTCTTGAACTTCTTGAACCTTCCTGCTACTTGAACTTCTCGAACTTCTTGAACCTTCCTGCTACTTGAACTTCTTGAACCTTCCGGCTACTTGAACTTCTTGAACCTTCCTGCTACTTGAACTTCTTGAACTTTCCTGCTACTTCAACTTCTTGAACCTTCCTGCTACTTGAAGTTCTTGAACTTCTTGATCCTTCCTGCTACTTGAACTTCATGAAACTTCCTGCTACTTGAACTTCTTGAACTTCTTGAACCTTCCTGCTACTTGAACTTCTTGAACCTTCCTGCTACTTGAACTTCTTGAACCTTCCTGCTACTTGAACTTCTTGAACCTTCGTGCTACATGAACTTCTTGAACTTCTTGAACTTTCCTGCTACTTGAACTTCTTGAATTTCTTGAACCTTCCTGGAACTTGAACTTCTTGAACTTCTTGAACCTTCCTGTCACTTTAACTTCTTGAACTTCTTGAACCTTCCTGCTACTTGAACTTCTTGAACCTTCCTGCTACTTGAACTTCTTGAACTTCTTGAACCGTCCTGCTACTTGAACTTCTTGAACCTTCCTGCTACTTGAACTTCTTGAACTTCTTGAACCTTCCTGCTACTTGAAAATCTTGCACTTCTTTAACCTTCCTGCTACTTGAACTTCTTGAACCTTCCTGCTACTTGAACTTCTTGAACCTTCCTGCTACATGAACTTCTTGAACATCTTGATCCTTCCTGCTACTTGAACTTCTTGAACCTTCCTGCTACTTGAACTTCTTGAACTTCTTGAACCTTCCTGGTACTTGAACTTTTTGAACTTCTTGAACCTTCCTGATACTTGAACTTCTTGAACCTTCCTGCTACTTGAACTTCTTGAACCTTCCTGCTACTTGAACTTCTTGAACTTCTTGAACCTTCCTGCTACTTGAACTTCTTGAACTTCTTGAACCTTCCTGCTACTTGAACTTCTTGAACTTCTTTAACCTTCCTGCTACTTGAACTTCTTGAACCTTCCTGCTACTTGAACTTCTTGAACCTTACTGCTACTTGAACTTCTTGAACTTCTTGAACCTTCATGCTACTTGAACTTCTTGAACTTCTTGAACCTTCCTGCTACTTGAACTTCTTGAACCTTCCTGCTACTTGAACTTCTTGAACTTCTTGAACTTCTTGAACTTTCCTTGTACTTGAACTTCTTGAACTTTCCTGCCACTTGAACTTCTTGAACCTACCTGCTACTTGAACTACTTGAACTTCTTGAACCTTCCTGCTACTTGAACTTCTTGAACCTTCCTGCTACTTGAACTTCTTGAACTTCTTGAAGTTCTTGAACCTTCCTGCTACTTGAAAATCTTGCACTTCTTTCACCTCCCTGCTACTCGAACTTCTTGAACTTCTTGAACTTCTTGAACTTCTTGAACCTTCCTGCTACTTGAACTTTTTGAATCTTCCGGCTACATGAACTTCTTGAACTTCTTGAACCTTCCTGCTACTTGAACTTCTTGAACCTAAAAGCTACTTGAACTACTTGAGCTTCTTGACCATTTCTGCTACTTGAACTTCTTGAACCTTCCTGCTACTTGAACTTCTTGAACTTCTTGAACCTTCCTGCTACTTGAACTTCTTGAACTTCTTGAACCTTTCTGCTACTTGAACTTCTTGAACTTCTTGAACCTTCCTGCTACTTGAACTTCTTGAACTTTTTGAACCTTCCTGCTACTTGAACTTCTTGAACTTCTTGAACCTTCCTGCTACTTCAACTTCTTGAACCTTCCTGCTACTTCAACTTCTTGAACCTTCCTGCTACTTGAAGTTCTTGAACCTCTTGATCCTTCCTGCTACGTGAACTTCATGAACCTTCCTGCTCCTCGAACTTCTTGAACTTCTTGAACCTTCCTGCTACTTGAACTTCTTGAACCTTCCTGCTACTTGAACTTCTTGAACCTTCCTGCTACATGAACTTCTTGAACTTCTTGAACTTTCCTGCTACTTGAACTTCTTGAACTTCCTGAACCTTCCTGAAACTTGAACTTCTTGAACTTCTTGAACCTTCCTGTCACTTGAACTTCTTGAACCTTCCTGCTACTTGAACTTCTTGAACCTTCCTGCAACTTGAACTTTTTGAACTTCTTGAACCGTCCTGCTACTTGAACTTCTTGAACCTTCCTGCTACTTGAACTTCTTGAACATTCCTGCTACATGAACTTCTTGAACTTCTTGAACTTTCCTGCTACTTGAATTTCTTGAACTTCCTGAACCTTCCTGAAACTTGAACTTCTTGAACTTCTTGAACCTTCCTGTCACTTGAACTTCTTGAACCTTCCTGCTACTTGAACTTCTTGAACCTTCCTGCAACTTGAACTTTTTGAACTTCTTGAACCGTCCTGCTACTTGAACTTCTTGAACCTTCCTGCTACTTGAACTTCTTGAACCTTCCTGTTACTTGAACTTCTTGAACCTTCCTGCTAGTTGATTTTTTTGAACCTTCCTGCTACTTGAACTTCTTGAACCTTCCTGCTAGTTGAACTTCTTGAACTTCTTGAACCTTCCTGCTACTTGAACTTCATGAACCTTCATGCTACATGAACTTCTTGAACCTTCCTGCTGCTTGAACTTTTTGAACCTTCCTGCTACTTGAACTTCTTGAACCTTCCTGCTACTTGAACTTCTTGAACTTCTTGCACCTTCCTGCTACTTGAACTTCTTGAACCTTCCTGCTACTTGAACTTCTTGAACTTTCCTGCTACTTGAACTTCTTGAAACTCCCTGCTACTTGAACTTCTTGAACTTCTTGGACCTTCCTGCTACTTGAACTTCTTGAACCTTCCTGCTACTTGAACTTCTTAAACCTTCCTGCTACTCGAACTTCTTGAACTTCTTGAACCTTCCTGCTACTTGAACTTCTTGAACCTTCCTACTACTTGAACTTCTTGAACTTCTTGAACCTTCCTGCTACTTGAACTTCATGAACCTTCCTGCTACTTGAACTTCTTGAACCTTCCAGCAACTTGAACTTCTTGAACTTCTTGAACATTCCAGCTACTTGAACTTCTTGAACCTTCATGCTACTTGAACTTTTTGAACCTTCCTGCTACTTGAACTTCTTGGACCTTCCTGCTACCCAAACTTCTTGAACCTTCCTGCTACTTGAACTCTATGAACCTTCCGGCTACTGGAAATTCTTGAACGTTCCTGCTACTTGAACTTCTTGACCCTTCCTGCTACTTGAACTTCTTGAACTTCTTGAACCTTCCTACTTCTTGAACTTCTTGAACCTTCCTGCTACTTGAACTGCTTGAACTTCTTGAACCTTCCTGCTACTTGAATTACTTGAACTTCTTGAACCTTCCTGCTACTTGAACTTCTTGAACTTCTTGAACTTTCCTGCTACTTGAACTTCTTGAACTTCTTGAACCTTCCTGCTACTTGAACTTCTTGAACTTCTTGAACCTTCCTGCCACTTGAACTTCTTGAACCTTACTGCTACTTGAACTTCTTGAACTTCTTGAACCTTCCTACTACCTGAACTTCTTGAACTTCTTGAACCTTCCTGTTACTTGAACTTCTTGAACCTTCCTGCTACTTGAACTTCTGGAACTTCTTGAACCTTCCTGCTACTTGAACTTCTTGAACTTCTTGAACCTTCCTGCTACTTGAACTTCTTGAACCTTCCTGCTACTCGAACTTCTTGAACTTCTTGAACCTTCCTGCTACTTGAACTTCTTGAACCTTCCTGCTACTTGAACTTCTTGAACTTCTTGAACCTTCCTGCTACTTAAACTTTTTGAACTTCTTGAACCTTGAACTTCTTGAACTTCTTGAACCTTCCTGCTACTTGAACTTTTTGAACTTCTTGAACCTTAAACTTCTTGAACTTTTTGAACTTCTTGAACCTTCCTGCTACTTGAACTTCTTGAACCTTCCTGCTACTTGAACTTCTTGAACCTTCCTGCTACTTGAACTTCAAGAACCTTCCTGCTACTTGAACTTCTTGAACCTTCCTGCTACTTGAATTTCTTGAACCTTCCTGCTACTTGAACTTCTTGAACCTTCCTGCTACTTGAACTTCTTGAACCTTTCTGCCACTTGAACTTCTTGAACTTCTTGATCCTTCCTGCTACTTGAACTTCTCGAACCTTCCTGCTACTTGAACTTCTTGAACTTCTTGAACCTTCCTGCCACTTGAACTTTTAGAACTTCTTGAACCTTCCTGATACTTGAACTTCTTGAACCTTCCTGCTACTTAAACTTCTTGAACCTTCCTGCTACTTGAACTTCTTGAACTTCTTGAACCTTCCTGCTACTTGAACTTCTTGAACTTCTTGAACCTTCCTGCTACTCGAACTTCTTGAACTTCTTGAACCTTCCTGCTACTTGAACTTCTTGAACTTCTTTGACCTTCCTGCTACTTGAACTTCTTGAACCTTCCTGCTACTTGAACTTCTTGAACCTTACTGCTACTTGAACTTCTTGAACTTCTTGAACCTTCCTGCTACTTGAACTTCTTGAACTTCTTGAACCTTCCTGCTACTTGAACTTCTTGAACCTTCCTGCTACTTGAACTTCTTGAACTTCTTGAACTTCTTGAACTTTCCTTATACTTGAACTTCTTGAACTTTCCTCCCACTTGAACTTCTTGAACCTACCTGCTACTTGAACTACTTGAACTTCTTGAACCTTCCTGCAACTTGAACTTCTTGAACCTTCCTGCTACTCGAACTTCTTGAACTTCTTGAACTTCTTGAACCTTCCTGCTACTTGAAAATCTTGCACTTCTTTAACCTTCCTGCTACTTGAACTTCTTGAACCCTCCTGCTACTTGAACTTCTTGAACTTCTTGAACTTCTTGAACCTTCCTGCTACTTGAACTTCTTGAACCTTGAACTTCTTGAACTTCTTGAACTTCTTGAACCTTCCTGCTACTTGAACTTCTTGAACCTAAAAGCTACTTGAACTACTTGAGCTTCTTGACCCTTCCTGCTACTTGATCTTCTTGAACTTTCCTGCTACTTGAACTTCTTGAACTTCTTGAACCTTCCTGCTACTTGAACTTCTTGAACTTCTTGAACCTTTCTGCTACTTGAACTTCTTGAACTTGTTGAACCTTCCTGCTACTTGAACTTCTTGAACTTCTTGAACCTTCCTGCTACTTGAACTTCTCGAACTTCTTGAACCTTCCTGCTACTTGAACTTCTTGAACCTTCCGGCTACTTGAACTTCTTGAACCTTCCTGCTACTTGAACTTCTTGAACTTTCCTGCTACTTCAACTTCTTGAACCTTCCTGCTACTTGAAGTTCTTGAACTTCTTGATCCTTCCTGCTACTTGAACTTCATGAAACTTCCTGCTACTTGAACTTCTTGAACTTCTTGAACCTTCCTGCTACTTGAACTTCTTGAACCTTCCTGCTACTTGAACTTCTTGAACCTTCCTGCTACTTGAACTTCTTGAACCTTCGTGCTACATGAACTTCTTGAACTTCTTGAACTTTCCTGCTACTTGAACTTCTTGAATTTCTTGAACCTTCCTGAAACTTGAACTTCTTGAACTTCTTGAACCTTCCTGTCACTTTAACTTCTTGAACTTCTTGAACCTTCCTGCTACTTGAACTTCTTGAACCTTCCTGCTACTTGAACTTCTTGAACTTCTTGAACCGTCCTGCTACTTGAACTTCTTGAACCTTCCTGCTACTTGAACTTCTTGAACTTCTTGAACCTTCCTGCTACTTGAAAATCTTGCACTTCTTTAACCTTCCTGCTACTTGAACTTCTTGAACCTTCCTGCTACTTGAACTTCTTGAACCTTCCTGCTACTTGAACTTCTTGAACATCTTGATCCTTCCTGCTACTTGAACTTCTTGAACCTTCCTGCTACTTGAACTTCTTGAACTTCTTGAACCTTCCTGCTACTTGAACTTTTTGAACTTCTTGAACCTTCCTGATACTTGAACTTCTTGAACCTTCCTGCTACTTGAACTTCTTGAACCTTCCTGCTACTTGAACTTCTTGAACTTCTTGAACCTTCCTGCTACTTGAACTTCTTGAACTTCTTGAACCTTCCTGCTACTTGAACTTCTTGAACTTCTTTAACCTTCCTGCTACTTGAACTTCTTGAACCTTCCTGCTACTTGAACTTCTTGAACCTTACTGCTACTTGAACTTCTTGAACTTCTTGAACCTTCATGCTACTTGAACTTCTTGAACTTCTTGAACCTTCCTGCTACTTGAACTTCTTGAACCTTCCTGCTACTTGAACTTCTTGAACTTCTTGAACTTCTTGAACTTTCCTTGTACTTGAACTTCTTGAACTTTCCTGCCACTTGAACTTCTTGAACCTACCTGCTACTTGAACTACTTGAACTTCTTGAACCTTCCTGCTACTTGAACTTCTTGAACCTTCCTGCTACTTGAACTTCTTGAACTTCTTGAAGTTCTTGAACCTTCCTGCTACTTGAAAATCTTGCACTTCTTTCACCTCCCTGCTACTCGAACTTCTTGAACTTCTTGAACTTCTTGAACCTTCCTGCTACTTGAAATTTTTGAATCTTCCGGCTACTTGAACTTCTTGAACTTCTTGAACCTTCCTGCTACTTGAACTTCTTGAACCTAAAAGCTACTTGAACTACTTGAGCTTCTTGACCATTTCTGCTACTTGAACTTCTTGAACCTTCCTGCTACTTGAACTTCTTGAACTTCTTGAACCTTCCTGCTACTTGAACTTCTTGAACTTCTTGAACCTTTCTGCTACTTGAACTTCTTGAACTTCTTGAACCTTCCTGCTACTTGAACTTCTTGAACTTTTTGAACCTTCCTGCTACTTGAACTTCTTGAACTTCTTGAACCTTCCTGCTACTTCAACTTCTTGAACCTTCCAGCTACTTGAACTTCTTGAACCTTCCTGCTACTCGAACTTCTTGAACCTTCCTGCTACTTCAACTTCTTGAACCTTCCTGCTACTTGAAGTTCTTGAACCTCTTGATCCTTCCTGCTACTTGAACTTCATGAACCTTCCTGCTCCTCGAACTTCTTGAACTTCTTGAACCTTCCTGCTACTTGAACTTCTTGAACCTTCCTGCTACTTGAACTTCTTGAACCTTCCTGCTACATGAACTTCTTGAACTTCTTGAACTTTCCTGCTACTTGAACTTCTTGAACTTCCTGAACCTTCCTGAAACTTGAACTTCTTGAACTTCTTGAACCTTCCTGTCACTTGAACTTCTTGAACCTTCCTGCTACTTGAACTTCTTGAACCTTCCTGCAACTTGAACTTTTTGAACTTCTTGAACCGTCCTGCTACTTGAACTTCTTGAACCTTCCTGCTACTTGAACTTCTTGAACCTTCCTGTTACTTGAACTTCTTGAACCTTCCTGCTAGTTGATTTTTTTTAACCTTCCTGCTACTTGAACTTCTTGAACCTTCCTGCTAGTTGAACTTCTTGAACTTCTTGAACCTTCCTGCTACTTGAACTTCATGAACCTTCATGCTACATGAACTTCTTGAACCTTCCTGCTGCTTAAACTTTTTGAACCTTCCTGCTACTTGAACTTCTTGAACCTTCCTGCTACTTGAACTTCTTGAACTTCTTGCACCTTCCTGCTACTTGAACTTCTTGAACCTTCCTGCTACTTGAACTTCTTGAACTTTCCTGCTACTTGAACTTCTTGAAACTCCCTGCTACGTGAACTTCTTGAACTTCTTGGACCTTCCTGCTACTTGAACTTCTTGAACCTTCCTGCTACTTGAACTTCTTAAACCTTCCTGCTACTTGAACTTCTTGAAGTTCTTGAACCTTCCTGCTACTTGAACTTCTTGAACCTTCCTACTACTTGAACTTCTTGAACTTCTTGAACCTTCCTGCTACTTGAACTTCATGAACCTTCCTGCTACTTGAACTTCTTGAACCTTCCAGCTACTTGAACTTCTTGAACTTCTTGAACATTCCAGCCACTTGAACTTCTTGAACCTTCATGCTACTTGAACTTTTTGAACCTTCCTGCTACTTGAACTTCTTGGACCTTCCTGCTACCCAAACTTCTTGAACCTTCCTGCTACTTGAACTCTATGAACCTTCCGGCTACTTGAAATTCTTGAACGTTCCTGCTACTTGAACTTCTTGACCCTTCCTGCTACTTGAACTTCTTGAACTTCTTGAACCTTCCTACTTCTTGAACTTCTTGAACCTTCCTGCTACTTGAACTGCTTGAACTTCTTGAACCTTCCTGCTACTTGAATTACTTGAACTTCTTGAACCTTCCTGCTACTTGAACTTCTTGAACTTCATGAACTTTCCTGCTACTTGAACTTCTTGAACTTCTTGAACCTTCCTGCTACTTGAACTTCTTGAACTTCTTGAACCTTCCTGCTACTTGAACTTCTTGAACCTTACTGCTACTTGAACTTCTTGAACTTCTTGAACCTTCCTATTACCTGAACTTCTTGAACTTCTTGAACCTTCCTGTTACTTGAACTTCTTGAACCTTCCTGCTACTTGAACTTCTGGAACTTCTTGAACCTTCCTGCTACTTGAACTTCTTGAACTTCTTGAACCTTCCTGCTACTTGAACTTCTTGAACCTTCCTGCTACTCGAACTTCTTGAACTTCTTGAACCTTCCTGCTACTTGAACTTCTTGAACTTCTTGAACCTTCCTGCTACTTGAACTTCTTGAACTTCTTGAACCTTCCTGCTACTTAAACTTTTTGAACTTCTTGAACCTTGAACTTCTTGAACTTCTTGAACCTTCCTGCTACTTGAACTTTTTGAACTTCTTGAACCTTAAACTTCTTGAACTTTTTGAACTTCTTGAACCTTCCTGCTACTTGAACTTCTTGAACCTTCCTGCTACTTGAACTTCTTGAACCTTCCTGCTACTTGAACTTCATGAACCTTCCTGCTACTTGAACTTCTTGAACCTTCCTGCTACTTGAACTTCTTGAACCTTCCTGCTACTTGAACTTCTTGAACTTCTTGAACCTTCCTGCTACTTGAACTTCTTGAACCTTCCTGCTACTTGAACTTCTTGAACTTCTTGAACTTCTTGAACTTTCCTTATACTTGAACTTCTTGAACTTTCCTCCCACTTGAACTTCTTGAACCTACCTGCTACTTGAACTACTTGAACTTCTTGAACCTTCCTGCTACTCGAACTTCTTGAACTTCTTGAACTTCTTGAACCTTCCTGCTACTTGAAAATCTTGCACTTCTTTCACCTTCCTGCTACTTGAACTTCTTGAACCTTCCTGCTACTTGAACTTCTTGAACTTCTTGAACTTCTTGAACCTTCCTGCTACTTGAACTTCTTGAACCTTGAACTTCTTGAACTTCTTGAACTTCTTGAACCTTCCTGCTACTTGAACTTCTCGAACCTAAAAGCTACTTGAACTACTTGAGCTTCTTGACCCTTCCTGCTACTTGATCTTCTTGAACCTTCCTGCTACTTGAACTTCTTGAACTTCTTGAACCTTCCTGCTACTTGAACTTCTTGAACTTCTTGAACCTTTCTGCTACTTGAACTTCTTGAACTTCTTGAACCTTCCTGCTACTTGAACTTCTTGAACTTCTTGAACCTTCCTGCTACTTGAACTTCTCGAACTTCTTGAACCTTCCTGCTACTTGAACTTCTTGAACCTTCCGGCTACTTGAACTTCTTGAACCTTCCTGCTACTTGAACTTCTTGAACTTTCCTGCTACTTCAACTTCTTGAACCTTCCTGCTACTTGAAGTTCTTGAACTTCTTGATCCTTCCTGCTACTTGAACTTCATGAAACTTCCTGCTACTTGAACTTCTTGAACTTCTTGAACCTTCCTGCTACTTGAACTTCTTGAACCTTCCTGCTACTTGAACTTCTTGAACCTTCCTGCTACTTGAACTTCTTGAACCTTCGTGCTACATGAACTTCTTGAACTTCTTGAACTTTCCTGCTACTTGAACTTCTTGAATTTCTTGAACCTTCCTGAAACTTGAACTTCTTGAACTTCTTGAACCTTCCTGTCACTTTAACTTCTTCAACTTCTTGAACCTTCCTGCTACTTGAACTTCTTGAACCTTCCTGCTACTTGAACTTCTTGAACTTCTTGAACCGTCCTGCTACTTGAACTTCTTGAACCTTCCTGCTACTTGAACTTCTTGAACCTTCCTGCTACTTGAACTTCTTGAACTTCTTGAACCTTCCTGCTACTTGAACTTCTTGAACCTTCCTGCTAGTTGAACTTTTTGAACCTTCCTGCTACTTGAACTTCTTGAACCTTCCTGCTAGTTGAACTTCTTGAACTTCTTGAACCTTCCTGCTACTTGAACTTCATGAACCTTCATGCTACATGAACTTCTTGAACCTTCCTGCTGCTTGAACTTCTTGAAATTTCCTGCTACTTGAACTTCTTGAACCTTCCTGCTACTTGAACTTTTTGAACCTTCCTGCTACTTGAACTTCTTGAACCTTCCTGCTACTTGAACTTCTTGAACTTCTTGCACCTTCCTGCTACTTGAACTTCTTGAACCTTCCTGCTACTTGAACTTCTTGAACTTTCCTGCTACTTGAACTTCTTGAAACTTCCTGCTACTTGAACTTCTTGAACTTCTTGGACCTTCCTGCTACTTGAACTTCTTGAACCTTCCTGCTACTTGAACTTCTAAAACCTTCCTGCTACTTGAACTTCTTGAACTTCTTGAACCTTCCTGCTACTTGAACTTCTTGAACCTTCCTACTACTTGAACTTCTTGAACTTCTTGAACCTTCCTGCTACTTGAACTTCATGAACCTTCCTGCTACTTGAACTTTTTGAACCTTCCTGCTACTTGAACTTCTTGAACCTTCCTGCTACTTGAACTTCTTGAACCTTCCTGCTACTTGAACTCTATGAACCTTCCGGCTACTTGAACTTCTTGAACTTTCCTGCTACTTGAACTTCTTGAACCTTCCTGCTACTTGAACTTCTTGAACTTCTTGAACCTTCCTACTTCTTGAACTTCTTTAACCTTCCTGCTACTTGAACTGCTTGAACTTCTTGAACCTTCCTGCTACTTGAATTACTTGAACTTCTTGAACCTTCCTGCTACTTGAACTTCTTGTACTTCTTGAACTTTCCTGCTACTTGAACTTCTTGAACTTCTTGAACCTTCCTGCTACTTGAACTTCTTGAACTTCTTGAACCTTCCTGCTACTTGAACTTCTTGAACCTTACTGCTACTTGAACTTCTTGAACTTCTTGAACCTTCCTACTACCTGAACTTCTTGAACTTCTTGAACCTTCCTGCTACTTGAACTTCTTGAACCTTCCTGCTACTTGAACTTCTTGAACTTCTTGAACCTTCCTGCTACTTGAACTTCTTGAACTTCTTGAACCTTCCTGCTACTTCAACTTCTTGAACCTTGCTGCTACTTGAACTTCTTGAACCTTCCTGCTACTTGAACTTCTTGAACTACTTGAAGTTTCCTGCTACTTGAACTTCTTGAACCTTCCTGCTACTTGAACTTCTTGAACTTCTTGAACTACTTGAACCTTCCTGCTACTTGAACTTCTTGAACCTTCCTGCTACTTGAACTTCTTGAACCTACCTGCTACTTGAACTACTTGAACTTCTTGAACCTTCCTGCTACTTGAACTTCTTGAACCTTCCTGCTACTCGAACTTCTTGAACTTCTTGAACCTTCCTGCTACTTGAACTTCTTGAACTTCTTGAACCTTCCTGCTACTTGAACTTCTTGAACTTCTTGAACCTTCCTGCTACTTGAACTTTTTGAACTTCTTGAACCTTGAACTTCTTGAACTTCTTGAACCTTCCTGCTACTTGAACTTTTTAAACTTCTTGAACCTTAAACTTCTTGAACTTCTTGAACTTCTTGAACCTTCGTGCTACTTGAACTTCTTGAACCTTCCTGCTACTTGAACTTCTTGAACCTTCCTGCTACTTGAACTTCTTGAACCTTCCTGCTACTTGAACTTCTTGAACCTTCCTGCTACTTGAACTTCTTGAACCTTTCTGCTACTTGAACTTCTTGAACCTTCCTGCTACTTGAACTTCTTGAACTTCTTGATCCTTCCTGCTACTTGAACTTCTTGAACCTTCCTGCTACTTGAACTTCTTGAACTTCTTGAACCTTTCTGCCACTAGAACTTCTTGAACTTCTTGAACCTTCCTGATACTTGAACTTCTCGAACCATCCTGCTACTTGAACTTCTTGAACCTTCCTGCTACTTGAACTTCTTGAACTTCTTGAACCTTCCTGCTACTTGAACTTATTGAACTTCTTGAACCTTCCTGCTACTTGAACTTCTTGAACTTCTTTTACCTTCCTGCTACTTGAACTTCTTGAACCTTCCTGCTACATGAACTTCTTGAACCTTACTGCTACTTGAACTTCTTGAACTTCTTGAACCTTCCTGCTACTTGAACTTCTTGAACTTCTTGAACCTTACTGCTACTTGAACTTCTTGAACCTTCCTGCTACTTGAACTTCTTGAACCTTCCTGCTACTTGAACTTCTTGAACCTTCCTGCTAGTTGAACTTTTTGAACCTTCCTGCTACTTGAACTTCTTGAACCTTCCTGCTAGTTGAACTTCTTGAACTTCTTGAACATTCCTGCTACTTGAACTTCATGAACCTTCATGCTACATGAACTTCTTGAACCTTCCTGCTGCTTGAACTTCTTGAAATTTCCTGCTACTTGAACTTCTTGAACCTTCCTGCTACTTGAACTTCTTGCACCTTCCTGGTACTTGAACTTCTTGAACCTTCCTGCTACTTGAACTTCTTGAACTTCTTGCACCTTCCTGCTACTTGAACTTCTTGAACCTTCCTGCTACTTGAACTTCTTGAACTTTCCTGCTACTTGAACTTCTTGAAACTTCCTGCTACTTGAACTTCTTGAACTTCTTGAACCTTCCTGCTACTTGAACTTCTTGAACCTTCCTACTACTTGAACTTCTTGAACTTCTTGAACCTTCCTGCTACTTGAACTTCATGAACCTTCCTGCTACTTGAACTTCTTGAACCTTCCAGCTACTTGAACTTCTTGAACTTCTTGAACATTCCAGCTACTTGAACTTCTTGAACCTTCATGCTACTTGAACTTTTTGAACCTTCCTGCTACTTGAACTTCTTGAACCTTCCTGCTACTTGAACTTCTTGAACCTTCCTGCTACTTGAACTCTATGAACCTTCCGGCTACTTGAACTTCTTGAACCTTCCTGCTACTTGAACTTCTTGAACCTTCCTGCTACTTGAACTTCTTGAACTTCTTGAACCTTCCTACTTCTTGAACTTCTTGAACCTTCCTGCTACTTGAACTGCTTGAACTTCTTGAACCTTCCTGCTACTTGAATTACTTGAACTTCTTGAACCTTCCTGCTACTTGAACTTCTTGAACTTCTTGAACCTTCCTGCAATTCAACTTCTTGAACCTTGCTGCTACTTGAACTTCTTGAACCTTCCTGCTACTTGAACTTCTTGAACTACTTGAAGTTTCCTGCTACTTGAACTTCTTGAACCTTCCTGCCACTTGAACTTCTTGAACTTCTTGAACTACTTGAAACTTCCTGCTACTTGAACTTCTTGAACCTTCCTGCTACTTGAACTTCTTGAACCTACCTGTTACTTGAACTACTTGAACTTCTTGAACCTTCCTGCTACTTGAACTTCTTGAACCTTCCTGCTACTCGAACTTCTTGAACTTCTTGAACCTTCCTGCTACTTGAACTTCTTGAACTTCTTGAACTTCTTGAACCTTCCTGCGACTTAAACTTTTTGAACTTCTTGAACCTTGAACTTCTTGAACTTCTTGAACCTTCCTGCTACTTGAACTTTTTGAACTTCTTGACCCTTAAACTTCTTAAACTTCTTGAACTTCTTGAACTTCTTGAACCTTCCTGCTACTTGAACTTCTTGAACCTTCCTGCTACTTGAACTTCTTGAACCTTCCTGCTACTTGAACTTCTTGAACCTTCCTGCTACTTGAACTTCTTGAACCTTCCTGCTACTTGAACTTCTTGAAATTCTTGATCCTTCCTGCTAGTTGAACTTCTCGAACCTTCCTGCTACTTGAACTTCTTGAACTTCTTGAACCTTCCTGCAACTTGAACTTCTTGAACTTCTTGAACCTTCCTGCTACTTGAACTTCTTGAACCTTCCTGCTACTTGAACATCTTGAACTTCTTGAACTTCTTGAACTTTCCTCATACTTGAACTTCTTGAACTTTCCTCCCACTTGAACTTCTTGAACCTACCTGCTACTTGAACTTCTTGAACTTCTTGAACCTTTCTGCAACTTGAACTTCTTGAACCTTCCTGCTACTCGAACTTCTTGAACTTCTTGAACCTTCCTGCTACTTGAAAATCTTGCACTTCTTTAACCTTCCTGCTACTTGAACTTCTTGAACCTTCCTGCTACTTGAACTTCTTGAACTTCTTGAACTTCTTGAACCTTCCTGCTACTTGAACTTCTTGAACCTTGAACTTCTTGAACTTCTTGTACTTCTTGAACCTTCCTGCTACTTGAACTTCTTGAACCTAAAAGCTACTTGAACTACTTGAGCTTCTTGACCCTTCCTGCTACTTGAACTTCTTGAACCTTCCTGCTACTTGAACTTCTTGAACTTCTTGAACCTTCCTGCTACTTGAACTTCTTGAACCTCTTGAACCTTTCTGCTACTTGAACTTCTTGAACTTCTTGAACCTTCCTGCTACTTGAACTTCTTGAACTTCTTGAACCTTCTGCTACTTGAACTTCTCGAACTTCTTGAACCTTCCTGCTACTTGAACTTCTTGAACCTTCCGGCTACTTGAACTTCTTGAACCTTCCTGCTACTTGAACTTCTTGAACTTTCCTGCTACTTGAACTTCCTGAACCTTCCTGCTATTTGAACTTCTTGAACCTTCCTGCTACTTGAACTTCTTGAACCTTCCTGCTACATGAACTTCTTGAACTTCTTGAACTTTCCTGCTACTTGAACTTCTTGAACTTCTTGAACCTTCCTGAAACTTAAACTTCTTGAACTTCTTGAACCTTCCTGTCACTTGAACTTCTTGAACTTCTTGAACCTTCCTGCTACTTGAACTTCTTGAACCTTCCTGCTACTTGAACTTCTTGAACTTCTTGAACCGTCCTGCTACTTGAACTTCTTGAACCTTCCTGCTACTTGAACTTCTTGAACCTTCCTGCTACTTGAACTTCTTGAACTTCTTGAACCTTCCTGCTACTTGAACTTCTTGAACCTTCCTGTTAGTTGAACTTTTTGAACCTTCCTGCTACTTGAACTTCTTGAACCTTCCTGCTAGTTAAACTTCTTGAACTTCTTGAACCTTCCTGCTACTTGAACTTCATGAACCTTCATGCTACATGAACTTCTTGAACCTTCCTGCTGCTTGAACTTCTTGAAATTTCCTGCTACTTGAACTTCTTGAACCTTCCTGCTACTTGAACTTTTTGAACCTTCCTGCTACTTGAAATTCTTGAACCTTCCTGCTACTTGAACTTCTTGAACTTCTTGCACCTTCCTGCTACTTGAACTTCTTGAACCTTCCTGCTACTTGAACTTCTTGAACCTTCCTGCTACTTGAACTTCTTGAAACATCCTGCTACTTGAACTTCTTGAACTTCTTGGACCTTCCTGCTACTTGAACTTCTTGAACCTTCCTGCTACTTGAACTTCTTAAACCTTCCTGCTACTTGAACTTCTTGAACTTCTTGAACCTTCCTGCTACTTGAACTTCTTGAACCTTCCTACTACTTGAACTTCTTGAACTTCTTGAACCTTCCTGCTACTTGAACTTCATGAACCTTCCTGCTACTTGAACTTTTTGAACCTTCCTGCTACTTGAACTTCTTGAACCTTCCTGCTACTTGAACTTCTTGAACCTTCCTGCTACTTGAACTCTATGAACCTTCCGGCTACTTGAACTTCTTGAACCTTACTGCTACTTGAACTTCTTGAACCTTCCTGCTACTTGAACTTCTTGAACTTCTTGAACCTTCCTACTTCTTGAACTTCTTGAACCTTCCTGCTACTTGAACTGCTTTAACTTCTTGAACCTTCCTGCTACTTGAATTACTTGAACTTCTTGAACCTTCCTGCTACTCGAACTTCTGGAACTTCTTGAACTTTCCTGCTACTTGAACTTCTTGAACTTCTTGAACCTTCCTGCTACTTGAACTTCTTGAACTTTTTGAACCTTCCTGCTACTTTAACTTCTTGAACCTTACTGCTACTTGAACTTCTTGAACTTCTTGAACCTTCCTACTACCTGAACTTCTTGAACTTCTTGAACCTTCCTGCTACTTGAACTTCTTGAATCTTCCTGCTACTTGAACTTCTTGAACTTCTTGAACCTTCCTGCTACTTGAACTTCTTGAACTTCTTGAACCTTCCTGCTACTTCAACTTCTTGAACCTTGCTGCTACTTGAACTTCTTGAACCTTCCTGCTTCTTGAACTTCTTGAACTACTTGAAGTTTCCTGCTACTTGAACTTCTTGAACCTTCCTGCTACTTGAACCTCTTGAACTTCTTGAACTACTTGAACCTTCCTGCTACTTGAACTTCTTGAACCTTCCTGCTACTTGAACTTCTTGAACCTACCTGCTACTTGAACTACTTGAACTTCTTGAACCTTCCTGCTACTTGAACTTCTTGAACCTTCCTGCTACTCGAACTTCTTGAACTTCTTGAACCTTCCTGCTACTTGAACTTCTTGAACTTCTTGAACCTTCCTGCTACTTGAACTTCTTGAACTTCTTGAACCTTCCTGCTACTTAAACTTTTTGAACTTCTTGAACCTTGAACTTCTTGAACTTCTTGAACCTTCCTGCTACTTGAACTTTTTGAACTTCTTGAACCTTAAACTTCTTGAACTTCTTGAACTTCTTGAACCTTCCTGCTACTTGAACTTCTTGAACCTTCCTGCTACTTGAACTTCTTGAACCTTCCTGCTACTTGAACTTCTTGAACCTTCCTGCTACTTAAACTTCTTGAACCTTCCTGCTACTTGAACTTCTTGAACCTTTCTGCTACTTGAACTTCTTGAACCTTCCTGCTACTTGAACTTCTTGAACTTCTTGATCCTTCCTGCTACTTGAACTTCTTGAACCTTCATCCTACTTGAACTTCTTGAACTTCTTGAACCTTCCTGCCACTTGAACTTCTTGAACTTCTTGAACCTTCCTGATACTTGAACTTCTTGAACCTTCCTGATACTTGAACTTCTTGAACCTTCCTGCTACTCGAACTTCTTGAACTTCTTGAACCTTCCTGCTACTTGAACTTCTTGAACTTCTTGAACCTTCCTGCTACTTGAACTTCTTGAACTTTTTTAACCTTCCTGCTACTTGAACTTCTTGAACCTTCCTGCTACTTGAACTTCTTGAACCTTACTGCTACTTGAACTTCTTGAACTTCTTGAACCTTCCTGCTACTTGAACTTCTTGAACTTCTTGAACCTTCCTGCTACTTGAACTTCTTGAACCTTCCTGCTACTTGAACTTCTTGAACCTTCCTGCTACTTGAACTTCTTGAACTTCTTGAACTTCTTGAACTTTCCTTATACTTGAACTTCTTGAACTTTCCTCCCACTTGAACTTCTTGAACCTACCTGCTACTTGAACTACTTGAACTTCTTGAACCTTCCTGCTACTTGAACTTCTTGAACCTTCCTGCTACTCGAACTTCTTGAACTTATTGAACTTCTTGAACCTTCCTGCTACTTGAAAATTTTGCACTTCTTTAACCTTCCTGCTACTTGAACTTCTTGAACCTTCTTGCTACTTGAACTTCTTGAACTTCTTGAACTTCTTGAACCTTCCTGCTACTTGAACTTCTTGAACTTCTTGAACCTTCCTGCTACTTGAACTTCTTGAACCTAAAAGCTACTTGAACTACTTGAGCTTCTTGACCCTTCCTGCCACTTGAACTTCGTGAACCTTCCTGCTACTTGAACTTCTTGAACTTCTTGAACCTTCCTGCTACTTGAACTTCTTGAACTTCTTGAACCTTTCTGCTACTTGAACTTCTTGAACTTCTTGAACCTTCCTGCTACTTGACCTTCTTGAACTTCTTGAACCTTCCTGCTACTTGAACTTCTTGAACTTCCTGAACCTTCCTGCTACTTGAACTTCTTGAACCTTCCGGCTACTTGAACTTCTTGAACCTTCCTGCTACTTGAACTTCTTGAACCTTCCTGCTACTTCAACTTCTTGAACCTTCCTGCTACTTGAAGTTCTTGAACTTCTTGATCCTTCCTGCTACTTGAACTTCATGAAACTTCCTGCTACTTGAACTTCTTGAACTTCTTGAACCTTCCTGCTACTTGAACTTCTTGAACCTTCCTGCTACTTGAACTTCTTGAACCTTCCTGCTACATGAACTTCTTGAACTTCTTGAACTTTCCTGCTACTTGAACTTCTTGAACTTCTTGAACCTTCCTGAAACTTGAACTTCTTGAACTTCTTGAACCTTCCTGCCACTTGAACTTCTTGAACTTCTTGACCCTTCCTGCTACTTGAACTTCTTGAACCTGCCTGCTACTTGAAGTTCTTGAACTTCTTGATCCGTCCTGCTACTTGAACTTCTTGAACCTTCCTGCTACTTGAACTTCTTGAACTTCTTGAACCTTCCTGCTACTTGAACTTCTTGAACCTTCCTGCTAGTTGAACTTTTTGAACCTTCCTGCTACTTGAACTTCTTGACCCTTCCTGCTAGTTGAACTTCTTGAACTTCTTGAACCTTCTTGCTACTTGAACTTCATGAACCTTCATGCTACATGAACTTCTTGAACGTTCCTGCTACTTGAACTTCTTGAAATTTCCTGCTACTTGAACTTCTTGAACCTTCCTGCTACTTGAACTTCTTGAAACTTCCTGCTACTTGATTTTCTTGAACTTCTTGGACCTTCCTGCTACTTGAACTTCTTGAACCTTCCTGCTACTTGAACTTCTTAAACCTTCCTGCTAGTTGAACATCTTGAACTTCTTGAACCTTCCTGCTACTTGAACTTCTTGAACCTTCCTGCTACTTGAACTTCTTGAACTTCTTGAACCTTCCTGCTACTTGAACTTCTTGAACCTTCCTGCTAGTTGAACTTTTTGAACCTTCCTGCTACTTGAACTTCTTGAACCTTCCTGCTAGTTGAACTTCTTGAACTTCTTGAACCTTCCTGCTACTTGAACTTCATGAACCTTCATGCTACATGAACTTCATGAACCTTCCTGCTGCTTGAACTTCTTGAAATTTCCTGCTACTTGAACTTCTTGAACCTTCCTGCTACTTGAACTTTTTGAACCTTCCTGCTACTTGAACTTCTTGAACCTTCCTGCTACTTGAACTTCTTGAACTTCTTGCACCTTCCTGCTACTTGAACTTCTTGAACCTTCCTGCTACTTGAACTTCTTGAACTTTCCTGCTACTTGAACTTCTTGAAACTTCCTGCTACTTGAACTTCTTGAACTTCTTGGACCTTCCTGCTACTTGAACTTCTTGAACCTTCCTGCTACTTGAACTTCTTAAACCTTCCTGCTACTTGAACTTCTTGAACTTCTTGAACCTTCCTGCTACTTGAACTTCTTGAACCTTCCTACTACTTGAACTTCTTGAACTTCTTGAACCTTCCTGCTACTTGAACTTCATGAACCTTCCTGCTACTTGAACTTTTTGAACCTTCCTGCTACTTGAACTTCTTGAACCTTCCTGCTACTTGAACTTCTTGAACCTTCCTGCTACTTGAACTCTATGAACCTTCCGGCTACTTGAACTTCTTGAACTTTCCTGCTACTTGAACTTCTTGAACCTTCCTGCTACTTGAACTTCTTGAACTTCTTGAACCTTCCTACTTCTTGAACTTCTTTAACCTTCCTGCTACTTGAACTGCTTGAACTTCTTGAACCTTCCTGCTACTTGAATTACTTGAACTTCTTGAACCTTCCTGCTACTTGAACTTCTTGTACTTCTTGAACTTTCCTGCTACTTGAACTTCTTGAACTTCTTGAACCTTCCTGCTACTTGAACTTCTTGAACTTCTTGAACCTTCCTGCTACTTGAACTTCTTGAACCTTACTGCTACTTGAACTTCTTGAACTTCTTGAACCTTCCTACTACCTGAACTTCTTGAACTTCTTGAACCTTCCTGCTACTTGAACTTCTTGAACCTTCCTGCTACTTGAACTTCTTGAACTTCTTGAACCTTCCTGCTACTTGAACTTCTTGAACTTCTTGAACCTTCCTGCTACTTCAACTTCTTGAACCTTGCTGCTACTTGAACTTCTTGAACCTTCCTGCTACTTGAACTTCTTGAACTACTTGAAGTTTCCTGCTACTTGAACTTCTTGAACCTTCCTGCTACTTGAACTTCTTGAACTTCTTGAACTACTTGAACCTTCCTGCTACTTGAACTTCTTGAACCTTCCTGCTACTTGAACTTCTTGAACCTACCTGCTACTTGAACTACTTGAACTTCTTGAACCTTCCTGCTACTTGAACTTCTTGAACCTTCCTGCTACTCGAACTTCTTGAACTTCTTGAACCTTCCTGCTACTTGAACTTCTTGAACTTCTTGAACCTTCCTGCTACTTGAACTTCTTGAACTTCTTGAACCTTCCTGCTACTTGAACTTTTTGAACTTCTTGAACCTTGAACTTCTTGAACTTCTTGAACCTTCCTGCTACTTGAACTTTTTAAACTTCTTGAACCTTAAACTTCTTGAACTTCTTGAACTTCTTGAACCTTCGTGCTACTTGAACTTCTTGAACCTTCCTGCTACTTGAACTTCTTGAACCTTCCTGCTACTTGAACTTCTTGAACCTTCCTGCTACTTGAACTTCTTGAACCTTCCTGCTACTTGAACTTCTTGAACCTTTCTGCTACTTGAACTTCTTGAACCTTCCTGCTACTTGACCTTCTTGAACTTCTTGATCCTTCCTGCTACTTGAACTTCTTGAACCTTCCTGCTACTTGAACTTCTTGAACTTCTTGAACCTTTCTGCCACTAGAACTTCTTGAACTTCTTGAACCTTCCTGATACTTGAACTTCTCGAACCATCCTGCTACTTGAACTTCTTGAACCTTCCTGCTACTTGAACTTCTTGAACTTCTTGAACCTTCCTGCTACTTGAACTTATTGAACTTCTTGAACCTTCCTGCTACTTGAACTTCTTGAACTTCTTTTACCTTCCTGCTACTTGAACTTCTTGAACCTTCCTGCTACATGAACTTCTTGAACCTTACTGCTACTTGAACTTCTTGAACTTCTTGAACCTTCCTGCTACTTGAACTTCTTGAACTTCTTGAACCTTCCTGCTACTTGAACTTCTTGAACCTTCCTGCTACTTGAACTTCTTGAACCTTCCTGCTACTTGAACTTCTTGAACCTTCCTGCTAGTTGAACTTTTTGAACCTTCCTGCTACTTGAACTTCTTGAACCTTCCTGCTAGTTGAACTTCTTGAACTTCTTGAACCTTCCTGCTACTTGAACTTCATGAACCTTCATGCTACATGAACTTCTTGAACCTTCCTGCTGCTTGAACTTCTTGAAATTTCCTGCTACTTGAACTTCTTGAACCTTCCTGCTACTTGAACTTCTTGCACCTTCCTGGTACTTGAACTTCTTGAACCTTCCTGCTACTTGAACTTCTTGAACTTCTTGCACCTTCCTGCTACTTGAACTTCTTGAACCTTCCTGCTACTTGAACTTCTTGAACTTTCCTGCTACTTGAACTTCTTGAAACTTCCTGCTACTTGAACTTCTTGAACTTCTTGAACCTTCCTGCTACTTGAACTTCTTGAACCTTCCTACTACTTGAACTTCTTGAACTTCTTGAACCTTCCTGCTACTTGAACTTCATGAACCTTCCTGCTACTTGAACTTCTTGAACCTTCCAGCTACTTGAACTTCTTGAACTTCTTGAACATTCCAGCTACTTGAACTTCTTGAACCTTCATGCTACTTGAACTTTTTGAACCTTCCTGCTACTTGAACTTCTTGAACCTTCCTGCTACTTGAACTTCTTGAACCTTCCTGCTACTTGAACTCTATGAACCTTCCGGCTACTTGAACTTCTTGAACCTTCCTGCTACTTGAACTTCTTGAACCTTCCTGCTACTTGAACTTCTTGAACTTCTTGAACCTTCCTACTTCTTGAACTTCTTGAACCTTCCTGCTACTTGAACTGCTTGAACTTCTTGAACCTTCCTGCTACTTGAATTACTTGAACTTCTTGAACCTTCCTGCTACTTGAACTTCTTGAACTTCTTGAACCTTCCTGCAATTCAACTTCTTGAACCTTGCTGCTACTTGAACTTCTTGAACCTTCCTGCTACTTGAACTTCTTGAACTACTTGAAGTTTCCTGCTACTTGAACTTCTTGAACCTTCCTGCCACTTGAACTTCTTGAACTTCTTGAACTACTTGAAACTTCCTGCTACTTGAACTTCTTGAACCTTCCTGCTACTTGAACTTCTTGAACCTACCTGTTACTTGAACTACTTGAACTTCTTGAACCTTCCTGCTACTTGAACTTCTTGAACCTTCCTGCTACTCGAACTTCTTGAACTTCTTGAACCTTCCTGCTACTTGAACTTCTTGAACTTCTTGAACCTTCCTGCTACTTGAACTTCTTGAACTTCTTGAACCTTCCTGCTACTTAAACTTTTTGAACTTCTTGAACCTTGAACTTCTTGAACTTCTTGAACCTTCCTGCTACTTGAACTTTTTGAACTTCTTGACCCTTAAACTTCTTGAACTTCTTGAACTTCTTGAACCTTCCTGCTACTTGAACTTCTTGAACCTTCCTGCTACTTGAACTTCTTGAACCTTCCTGCTACTTGAACTTCTTGAACCTTCCTGCTACTTGAACTTCTTGAACTTCTTGATCCTTCCTGCTAGTTGAACTTCTCGAACCTTCCTGCTACTTGAACTTCTTGAACTTCTTGAACCTTCCTGCCACTTGAACTTCTTGAACTTCTTGAACCTTCCTGATACTTGAACTTCTTGAACCTTCCTGCTACTTGAACTTCTTGAACCTTCCTGCTACTTGAACTTCTTGAACTTCTTGAACCTTCCTGCTACTTGAACTTCTTGAACTTCTTGAACCTTCCTGCTACTTGAACTTCTTGAACTTCTTGAACCTTCCTGCTACTTGAACTTCTTGAACTTCTTTAACCTTCCTGCGACTTGAACTTCTTGAACCTTCCTGCTACTTGAACTTCTTGAACCTTACTGCTACTTGAACTTCTTGAACTTCTTGAACCTTCCTGCTACTTGAACTTCTTGAACTTCTTGAACCTTCCTGCTACTTGAACTTCTTGAACCTTCCTGCTACTTGAACATCTTGAACTTCTTGAACTTCTTGAACTTTCCTCATACTTGAACTTCTTGAACTTTCCTCCCACTTGAACTTCTTGAACCTACCTGCTACTTGAACTTCTTGAACTTCTTGAACCTTTCTGCAACTTGAACTTCTTGAACCTTCCTGCTACTCGAACTTCTTGAACTTCTTGATCCTTCCTGCTACTTGAAAATCTTGCACTTCTTTAACCTTCCTGCTACTTGAACTTCTTGAACCTTCCTGCTACTTGAACTTCTTGAACTTCTTGAACTTCTTGAACCTTCCTGCTACTTGAACTTCTTGAACCTTGAACTTCTTGAACTTCTTGTACTTCTTGAACCTTCCTGCTACTTGAACTTCTTGAACCTAAAAGCTACTTGAACTACTTGAGCTTCTTGACCCTTCCTGCTACTTGAACTTCTTGAACCTTCCTGCTACTTGAACTTCTTGAACTTCTTGAACCTTCCTGCTACTTGAACTTCTTGAACCTCTTGAACCTTTCTGCTACTTGAACTTCTTGAACTTCTTGAACCTTCCTGCTACTTGAACTTCTTGAACTTCTTGAACCTTCTGCTACTTGAACTTCTCGAACTTCTTGAACCTTCCTGCTACTTGAACTTCTTGAACCTTCCGGCTACTTGAACTTCTTGAACCTTCCTGCTACTCGAACTTCTTGAACTTCTTGAACCTTCCTGCTACTTGAACTTCTTGAACTTCTTGAACCTTCCTGCTACTTGAACTTCTTGAACTTCTTGAACCTTCCTGCTACTTGAACTTTTTGAACTTCTTGAACCTTGAACTTCTTGAACTTCTTGAACCTTCCTGCTACTTGAACTTTTTAAACTTCTTGAACCTTAAACTTCTTGAACTTCTTGAACTTCTTGAACCTTCGTGCTACTTGAACTTCTTGAACCTTCCTGCTACTTGAACTTCTTGAACCTTCCTGCTACTTGAACTTCTTGAACCTTCCTGCTACTTGAACTTCTTGAACCTTCCTGCTACTTGAACTTCTTGAACCTTTCTGCTACTTGAACTTCTTGAACCTTCCTGCTACTTGAACTTCTTGAACTTCTTGATCCTTCCTGCTACTTGAACTTCTTGAACCTTCCTGCTACTTGAACTTCTTGAACTTCTTGAACCTTTCTGCCACTAGAACTTCTTGAACTTCTTGAACCTTCCTGATAATTGAACTTCTCGAACCATCCTGCTACTTGAACTTCTTGAACCTTCCTGCTACTTGAACTTCTTGAACTTCTTGAACCTTCCTGCTACTTGAACTTATTGAACTTCTTGAACCTTCCTGCTACTTGAACTTCTTGAACTTCTTTTACCTTCCTGCTACTTGAACTTCTTGAACCTTCCTGCTACATGAACTTCTTGAACCTTACTGCTACTTGAACTTCTTGAACTTCTTGAACCTTCCTGCTACTTGAACTTCTTGAACTTCTTGAACCTTCCTGCTACTTGAACTTCTTGAACCTTCCTGCTACTTGAACTTCTTGAACCTTCCTGCTACTTGAACTTCTTGAACCTTCCTGCTAGTTGAACTTTTTGAACCTTCCTGCTACTTGAACTTCTTGAACCTTCCTGCTAGTTGAACTTCTTGAACTTCTTGAACCTTCCTGCTACTTGAACTTCATGAACCTTCATGCTACATGAACTTCTTGAACCTTCCTGCTGCTTGAACTTCTTGAAATTTCCTGCTACTTGAACTTCTTGAACCTTCCTGCTACTTGAACTTCTTGCACCTTCCTGGTACTTGAACTTCTTGAACCTTCCTGCTACTTGAACTTCTTGAACTTCTTGCACCTTCCTGCTACTTGAACTTCTTGAACCTTCCTGCTACTTGAACTTCTTGAACTTTCCTGCTACTTGAACTTCTTGAAACTTCCTGCTACTTGAACTTCTTGAACTTCTTGAACCTTCCTGCTACTTGAACTTCTTGAACCTTCCTACTACTTGAACTTCTTGAACTTCTTGAACCTTCCTGCTACTTGAACTTCATGAACCTTCCTGCTACTTGAACTTCTTGAACCTTCCAGCTACTTGAACTTCTTGAACTTCTTGAACATTCCAGCTACTTGAACTTCTTGAACCTTCATGCTACTTGAACTTTTTGAACCTTCCTGCTACTTGAACTTCTTGAACCTTCCTGCTACTTGAACTTCTTGAACCTTCCTGCTACTTGAACTCTATGAACCTTCCGGCTACTTGAACTTCTTGAACCTTCCTGCTACTTGAACTTCTTGAACCTTCCTGCTACTTGAACTTCTTGAACTTCTTGAACCTTCCTACTTCTTGAACTTCTTGAACCTTCCTGCTACTTGAACTGCTTGAACTTCTTGAACCTTCCTGCTACTTGAATTACTTGAACTTCTTGAACCTTCCTGCTACTTGAACTTCTTGAACTTCTTGAACCTTCCTGCAATTCAACTTCTTGAACCTTGCTGCTACTTGAACTTCTTGAACCTTCCTGCTACTTGAACTTCTTGAACTACTTGAAGTTTCCAGCTACTTGAACTTCTTGAACCTTCCTGCCACTTGAACTTCTTGAACTTCTTGAACTACTTGAAACTTCCTGCTACTTGAACTTCTTGAACCTTCCTGCTACTTGAACTTCTTGAACCTACCTGTTACTTGAACTACTTGAACTTCTTGAACCTTCCTGCTACTTGAACTTCTTGAACCTTCCTGCTACTCGAACTTCTTGAACTTCTTGAACCTTCCTGCTACTTGAACTTCTTGAACTTCTTGAACCTTTCTGCTACTTGAACTTCTTGAACTTCTTGAACCTTCCTGCTACTTAAACTTTTTGAACTTCTTGAACCTTGAACTTCTTGAACTTCTTGAACCTTCCTGCTACTTGAACTTTTTGAACTTCTTGACCCTTAAACTTCTTGAACTTCTTGAACTTCTTGAACCTTCCTGCTACTTGAACTTCTTGAACCTTCCTGCTACTTGAACTTCTTGAACCTTCCTGCTACTTGAACTTCTTGAACCTTCCTGCTACTTGAACTTCTTGAACCTTCCTGCTACTTGAACTTCTTGAACTTCTTGATCCTTCCTGCTAGTTGAACTTCTCGAACCTTCCTGCTACTTGAACTTCTTGAACTTCTTGAACCTTCCTGCCACTTGAACTTCTTGAACTTCTTGAACCTTCCTGATACTTGAACTTCTTGAACCTTCCTGCTACTTGAACTTCTTGAACCTTCCTGCTACTTGAACTTCTTGAACTTCTTGAACCTTCCTGCTACTTGAACTTCTTGAACTTCTTGAACCTTCCTGCTACTTGAACTTCTTGAACTTCTTGAACCTTCCTGCTACTTGAACTTCTTGAACTTCTTTAACCTTCCTGCGACTTGAACTTCTTGAACCTTCCTGCTACTTGAACTTCTTGAACCTTCCTGCTACATGAACTTCTTGAACCTTACTGCTACTTGAACTTCTTGAACTTCTTGAACCTTCCTGCTACTTGAACTTCTTGAACTTCTTGAACCTTCCTGCTACTTGAACTTCTTGAACCTTCCTGCTACTTGAACTTCTTGAACCTTCCTGCTACTTGAACTTCTTGAACCTTCCTGCTAGTTGAACTTTTTGAACCTTCCTGCTACTTGAACTTCTTGAACCTTCCTGCTAGTTGAACTTCTTGAACTTCTTGAACCTTCCTGCTACTTGAACTTCATGAACCTTCATGCTACATGAACTTCTTGAACCTTCCTGCTGCTTGAACTTCTTGAAATTTCCTGCTACTTGAACTTCATGAACCTTCCTGCTACTTGAACTTCTTGCACCTTCCTGGTACTTGAACTTCTTGAACCTTCCTGCTACTTGAACTTCTTGAACTTCTTGCACCTTCCTGCTACTTGAACTTCTTGAACCTTCCTGCTACTTGAACTTCTTGAACTTTCCTGCTACTTGAACTTCTTGAAACTTCCTGCTACTTGAACTTCTTGAACTTCTTGAACCTTCCTGCTACTTGAACTTCTTGAACCTTCCTACTACTTGAACTTCTTGAACTTCTTGAACCTTCCTGCTACTTGAACTTCATGAACCTTCCTGCTACTTGAACTTCTTGAACCTTCCAGCTACTTGAACTTCTTGAACTTCTTGAACATTCCAGCTACTTGAACTTCTTGAACCTTCATGCTACTTGAACTTTTTGAACCTTCCTGCTACTTGAACTTCTTGAACCTTCCTGCTACTTGAACTTCTTGAACCTTCCTGCTACTTGAACTCTATGAACCTTCCGGCTACTTGAACTTCTTGAACCTTCCTGCTACTTGAACTTCTTGAACCTTCCTGCTACTTGAACTTCTTGAACTTCTTGAACCTTCCTACTTCTTGAACTTCTTGAACCTTCCTGCTACTTGAACTGCTTGAACTTCTTGAACCTTCCTGCTACTTGAATTACTTGAACTTCTTGAACCTTCCTGCTACTTGAACTTCTTGAACTTCTTGAACCTTCCTGCAATTCAACTTCTTGAACCTTGCTGCTACTTGAACTTCTTGAACCTTCCTGCTACTTGAACTTCTTGAACTACTTGAAGTTTCCTGCTACTTGAACTTCTTGAACCTTCCTGCCACTTGAACTTCTTGAACTTCTTGAACTACTTGAAACTTCCTGCTACTTGAACTTCTTGAACCTTCCTGCTACTTGAACTTCTTGAACCTACCTGTTACTTGAACTACTTGAACTTCTTGAACCTTCCTGCTACTTGAACTTCTTGAACCTTCCTGCTACTCGAACTTCTTGAACTTCTTGAACCTTCCTGCTACTTGAACTTCTTGAACTTCTTGAACCTTTCTGCTACTTGAACTTCTTGAACTTCTTGAACCTTCCTGCTACTTAAACTTTTTGAACTTCTTGAACCTTGAACTTCTTGAACTTCTTGAACCTTCCTGCTACTTGAACTTTTTGAACTTCTTGACCCTTAAACTTCTTGAACTTCTTGAACTTCTTGAACCTTCCTGCTACTTGAACTTCTTGAACCTTCCTGCTACTTGAACTTCTTGAACCTTCCTGCTACTTGAACTTCTTGAACCTTCCTGCTACTTGAACTTCTTGAACCTTCCTGCTACTTGAACTTCTTGAACTTCTTGATCCTTCCTGCTAGTTGAACTTCTCGAACCTTCCTGCTACTTGAACTTCTTGAACTTCTTGAACCTTCCTGCCACTTGAACTTCTTGAACTTCTTGAACCTTCCTGATACTTGAACTTCTTGAACCTTCCTGCTACTTGAACTTCTTGAACCTTCCTGCTACTTGAACTTCTTGAACTTCTTGAACCTTCCTGCTACTTGAACTTCTTGAACTTCTTGAACCTTCCTGCTACTTGAACTTCTTGAACTTCTTGAACCTTCCTGCTACTTGAACTTCTTGAACTTCTTTAACCTTCCTGCGACTTGAACTTCTTGAACCTTCCTGCTACTTGAACTTCTTGAACCTTACTGCTACTTGAACTTCTTGAACTTCTTGAACCTTCCTGCTACTTGAACTTCTTGAACTTCTTGAACCTTCCTGCTACTTGAACTTTTTGAACCTTCCTGCTACTTGAACATCTTGAACTTCTTGAACTTCTTGAACTTTCCTCATACTTGAACTTCTTGAACTTTCCTCCCACTTGAACTTCTTGAACCTACCTGCTACTTGAACTTCTTGAACTTCTTGAACCTTTCTGCAACTTGAACTTCTTGAACCTTCCTGCTACTCGAACTTCTTGAACTTCTTGATCCTTCCTGCTACTTGAAAATCTTGCACTTCTTTAACCTTCCTGCTACTTGAACTTCTTGAACCTTCCTGCTACTTGAACTTCTTGAACTTCTTGAACTTCTTGAACCTTCCTGCTACTTGAACTTCTTGAACCTTGAACTTCTTGAACTTCTTGTACTTCTTGAACCTTCCTGCTACTTGAACTTCTTGAACCTAAAAGCTACTTGAACTACTTGAGCTTCTTGACCCTTCCTGCTACTTGAACTTCTTGAACCTTCCTGCTACTTGAACTTCTTGAACTTCTTGAACCTTCCTGCTACTTGAACTTCTTGAACCTCTTGAACCTTTCTGCTACTTGAACTTCTTGAACTTCTTGAACCTTCCTGCTACTTGAACTTCTTGAACTTCTTGAACCTTCTGCTACTTGAACTTCTCGAACTTCTTGAACCTTCCTGCTACTTGAACTTCTTGAACCTTCCGGCTACTTGAACTTCTTGAACCTTCCTGCTACTTGAACTTCTTGAACTTTCCTGCTACTTGAACTTCCTGAACCTTCCTGCTATTTGAACTTCTTGAACCTTCCTGCTACTTGAACTTCTTGAACCTTCCTGCTACATGAACTTCTTGAACTTCTTGAACTTTCCTGCTACTTGAACTTCTTGAACTTCTTGAACCTTCCTGAAACTTAAACTTCTTGAACTTCTTGAACCTTCCTGTCACTTGAACTTCTTGAACTTCTTGAACCTTCCTGCTACTTGAACTTCTTGAACCTTCCTGCTACTTGAACTTCTTGAACTTCTTGAACCGTCCTGCTACTTGAACTTCTTGAACCTTCCTGCTACTTGAACTTCTTGAACCTTCCTGCTACTTGAACTTCTTGAACTTCTTGAACCTTCCTGCTACTTGAACTTCTTGAACCTTCCTGCTAGTTGAACTTTTTGAACCTTCCTGCTACTTGAACTTCTTGAACCTTCCTGCTAGTTAAACTTCTTGAACTTCTTGAACCTTCCTGCTACTTGAACTTCATGAACCTTCATGCTACATGAACTTCTTGAACCTTCCTGCTGCTTGAACTTCTTGAAATTTCCTGCTACTTGAACTTCTTGAACCTTCCTGCTACTTGAACTTTTTGAACCTTCCTGCTACTTGAAATTCTTGAACCTTCCTGCTACTTGAACTTCTTGAACTTCTTGCACCTTCCTGCTACTTGAACTTCTTGAACCTTCCTGCTACTTGAACTTCTTGAACATTCCTGCTACTTGAACTTCTTGAAACATCCTGCTACTTGAACTTCTTGAACTTCTTGGACCTTCCTGCTACTTGAACTTCTTGAACCTTCCTGCTACTTGAACTTCTTAAACCTTCCTGCTACTTGAACTTCTTGAACTTCTTGAACCTTCCTGCTACTTGAACTTCTTGAACCTTCCTACTACTTGAACTTCTTGAACTTCTTGAACCTTCCTGCTACTTGAACTTCATGAACCTTCCTGCTACTTGAACTTTTTGAACCTTCCTGCTACTTGAACTTCTTGAACCTTCCTGCTACTTGAACTTCTTGAACCTTCCTGCTACTTGAACTCTATGAACCTTCCGGCTACTTGAACTTCTTGAACCTTACTGCTACTTGAACTTCTTGAACCTTCCTGCTACTTGAACTTCTTGAACTTCTTGAACCTTCCTACTTCTTGAACTTCTTGAACCTTCCTGCTACTTGAACTGCTTGAACTTCTTGAACCTTCCTGCTACTTGAATTACTTGAACTTCTTGAACCTTCCTGCTACTTGAACTTCTGGAACTTCTTGAACTTTCCTGCTACTTGAACTTCTTGAACTTCTTGAACCTTCCTGCTACTTGAACTTCTTGAACTTTTTGAACCTTCCTGCTACTTTAACTTCTTGAACTTCTTGAACCTTCCTGCTACTTCAACTTCTTGAACCTTGCTGCTACTTGAACTTCTTGAACCTTCCTGCTACTTGAACTTCTTGAACTACTTGAAGTTTCCTGCTACTTGAACTTCTTGAACCTTCCTGCTACTTGAACCTCTTGAACTTCTTGAACTACTTGAACCTTCCTGCTACTTGAACTTCTTGAACCTTCCTGCTACTTGAACTTCTTGAACCTACCTGCTACTTGAACTACTTGAACTTCTTGAACCTTTCTGCTACTTGAACTTCTTGAACCTTCCTGCTACTCGAACTTCTTGAACTTCTTGAACCTTCCTGCTACTTGAACTTCTTGAACTTCTTGAACCTTCCTGCTACTTGAACTTCTTGAACTTCTTGAACCTTCCTGCTACTTAAACTTTTTGAACTTCTTGAACCTTGAACTTCTTGAACTTCTTGAACCTTCCTGCTACTTGAACTTTTTGAACTTCTTGAACCTTAAACTTCTTGAACTTCTTGAACTTCTTGAACCTTCCTGCTACTTGAACTTCTTGAACCTTCCTGCTACTTGAACTTCTTGAACCTTCCTGCTACTTGAACTTCTTGAACCTTCCTGCTACTTAAACTTCTTGAACCTTCCTGCTACTTGAACTTCTTGAACCTTTCTGCTACTTGAACTTCTTGAACCTTCCTGCTACTTGAACTTCTTGAACTTCTTGATCCTTCCTGCTACTTGAACTTCTTGAACCTTCATCCTACTTGAACTTCTTGAACTTCTTGAACCTTCCTGCCACTTGAACTTCTTGAACTTCTTGAACCTTCCTGATACTTGAACTTCTTAAACCTTCCTGCTACTTGAACTTCTTGAACCTTCCTGCTACTTGAACTTCTTGAACTTCTTGAACCTTCCTGCTACTTGAACTTCTTGAACTTCTTGAACCTTCCTGCTACTTGAACTTCTTGAACTTTTTTAACCTTCCTGCTACTTGAACTTCTTGAACCTTCCTGCTACTTGAACTTCTTGAACCTTACTGCTACTTGAACTTCTTGAACTTCTTGAACCTTCCTGCTACTTGAACTTCTTGAACTTCTTGAACCTTCCTGCTACTTGAACTTCTTGAACCTTCCTGCTACTTGAACTTCTTGAACCTTCCTGCTACTTGAACTTCTTGAACCTTCCTGCTACTTGAACTTCTTGAACTTCTTGAACTTCTTGAACTTTCCTTATACTTGAACTTCTTGAACTTTCCTCCCACTTGAACTTCTTGAACCTACCTGCTACTTGAACTACTTGAACTTCTTGAACCTTCCTGCTACTTGAACTTCTTGAACCTTCCTGCTACTCGAACTTCTTGAACTTATTGAACTTCTTGAACCTTCCTGCTACTTGAAAATTTTGCACTTCTTTAACCTTCCTGCTACTTGAACTTCTTGAACCTTCTTGCTACTTGAACTTCTTGAACTTCTTGAACTTCTTGAACCTTCCTGCTACTTGAACTTCTTGAACTTCTTGAACCTTCCTGCTACTTGAACTTCTTGAACCTAAAAGCTACTTGAACTACTTGAGCTTCTTGACCCTTCCTGCCACTTGAACTTCGTGAACCTTCCTGCTACTTGAACTTCTTGAACTTCTTGAACCTTCCTGCTACTTGAACTTCTTGAACTTCTTGAACCTTTCTGCTACTTGAACTTCTTGAACTTCTTGAACCTTCCTGCTACTTGACCTTCTTGAACTTCTTGAACCTTCCTGCTACTTGAACTTCTTGAACTTCCTGAACCTTCCTGCTACTTGAACTTCTTGAACCTTCCGGCTACTTGAACTTCTTGAACCTTCCTGCTACTTGAACTTCTTGAACCTTCCTGCTACTTCAACTTCTTGAACCTTCCTGCTACTTGAAGTTCTTGAACTTCTTGATCCTTCCTGCTACTTGAACTTCATGAAACTTCCTGCTACTTGAACTTCTTGAACTTCTTGAACCTTCCTGCTACTTGAACTTCTTGAACCTTCCTGCTACTTGAACTTCTTGAACCTTCCTGCTACATGAACTTCTTGAACTTCTTGAACTTTCCTGCTACTTGAACTTCTTGAACTTCTTGAACCTTCCTGAAACTTGAACTTCTTGAACTTCTTGAACCTTCCTGCCACTTGAACTTCTTGAACTTCTTGACCCTTCCTGCTACTTGAACTTCTTGAACCTGCCTGCTACTTGAAGTTCTTGAACTTCTTGATCCGTCCTGCTACTTGAACTTCTTGAACCTTCCTGCTACTTGAACTTCTTGAACTTCTTGAACCTTCCTGCTACTTGAACTTCTTGAACCTTCCTGCTAGTTGAACTTTTTGAACCTTCCTGCTACTTGAACTTCTTGACCCTTCCTGCTAGTTGAACTTCTTGAACTTCTTGAACCTTCTTGCTACTTGAACTTCATGAACCTTCATGCTACATGAACTTCTTGAACGTTCCTGCTACTTGAACTTCTTGAAATTTCCTGCTACTTGAACTTCTTGAACCTTCCTGCTACTTGAACTTCTTGAAACTTCCTGCTACTTGATTTTCTTGAACTTCTTGGACCTTCCTGCTACTTGAACTTCTTGAACCTTCCTGCTACTTGAACTTCTTAAACCTTCCTGCTAGTTGAACATCTTGAACTTCTTGAACCTTCCTGCTACTTGAACTTCTTGAACCTTCCTGCTACTTGAACTTCTTGAACCTTCCTGCTACTTGAACTCTATAAACCTTCCGGCTACTTGAACTTCTTGAACCTTCCTGCTACTTGAACTTTTTGAACCTTCCTGCTACTTGAACTTCTTGAACTTCTTGAACCTTCCTACTTCTTGAACTTCTTGAACCTTCCTGCTACTTGAACTGCTTGAACTTCTTGAACCTTCCTGCTACTTGAATTACTTGAACTTCTTGAACCTTCCTGCTACTTGAACTTCTTGAACTTCTTGAACTTTCCTGCTACTTGAACTTCTTGAACTTCTTGAACCTTCCTTCTACTTGAACTTCTTGAACTTCTTGAACCTTCCTGCTACTTGAACTTCTTGAACCTTACTGCTACTTGAACTTCTTGAACTTCTTGAACCTTCCTACTACCTGAACTTCTTGAACTTCTTGAACCTTCCTGCTACTTGAACTTCTTGAACCTTCCTGCTACTTGAACTTCTTGAACTTCTTGAACCTTCCTGCTACTTGAACTTCTTGAACTTCTTGAACCTTCCTGCAATTCAACTTCTTGAACCTTGCTGCTACTTGAACTTCTTGAACCTTCCTGCTACTTGAACTTCTTGAACTACTTGAAGTTTCCTGCTACTTGAACTTCTTGAACCTTCCTGCCACTTGAACTTCTTGAACTTCTTGAACTACTTGAAACTTCCTGCTACTTGAACTTCTTGAACCTTCCTGCTACTTGAACTTCTTGAACCTACCTGTTACTTGAACTACTTGAACTTCTTGAACCTTCCTGCTACTTGAACTTCTTGAACCTTCCTGCTACTCGAACTTCTTGAACTTCTTGAACCTTCCTGCTACTTGAACTTCTTGAACTTCTTGAACCTTCCTGCTACTTGAACTTCTTGAACTTCTTGAACCTTCCTGCTACTTAAACTTTTTGAACTTCTTGAACCTTGAACTTCTTGAACTTCTTGAACCTTCCTGCTACTTGAACTTTTTGAACTTCTTGAACCTTAAACTTCTTGAACTTCTTGAACTTCTTGAACCTTCCTGCTACTTGAACTTCTTGAACCTTCCTGCTACTTGAACTTCTTGAACCTTCCTGCTACTTGAACTTCTTGAACCTTCCTGCTACTTGAACTTCTTGAACCTTCCTGCTACTTGAACTTCTTGAACCTTCCTGGTACTTGAACTTCTTGAACCTTCCTGCTACTTGAACTTCTTGAACCTTCCTGCTACTTGAACTTCTTGAACTTCTTGATCCTTCCTGCTAGTTGAACTTCTCGAACCTTCCTGCTACTTGAACTTCTTGAACTTCTTGAACCTTCCTGCCACTTGAACTTCTTGAACTTCTTGAACCTTCCTGATACTTGAACTTCTTGAACCTTCCTGCTACTTGAACTTCTTGAACCTTCCTGCTACTTGAACTTCTTGAACTTCTTGAACCTTCCTGCTACTTGAACTTCTTGAACTTCTTGAACCTTCCTGCTACTTGAACTTCTTGAACTTCTTGAACCTTCCTGCTACTTGAACTTCTTGAACTTCTTTAACCTTCCTGCGACTTGAACTTCTCGAACCTTCCTGCTACTTGAACTTCTTGAACCTTACTGCTACTTGAACTTCTTGAACTTCTTGAACCTTCCTGCTACTTGAACTTCTTGAACTTCTTGAACCTTCCTGCTACTTGAACTTCTTGAACCTTCCTGCTACTTGAACATCTTGAACTTCTTGAACTTCTTGAACTTTCCTCATACTTGAACTTCTTGAACTTTCCTCCCACTTGAACTTCTTGAACCTACCTGCTACTTGAACTTCTTGAACTTCTTGAACCTTTCTGCAACTTGAACTTCTTGAACCTTCCTGCTACTCGAACTTCTTGAACTTCTTGAACTTCTTGAACCTTCCTGCTACTTGAAAATCTTGCACTTCTTTAACCTTCCTGCTACTTGAACTTCTTGAACCTTCCTGCTACTTAAACTTCTTGAACTTCTTGAACTTCTTGAACTTTCCGCATACTTGAACTTCTTGAACTTTCCTCCCACTTGAACTTCTTGAACCTACCTGCTACTTGAACTACTTGAACTTCTTGAACCTTCCTGCTACTTGAACTTCTTGAACCTTCCTGCTACTCGAACTTCTTGAACTTATTGAACTTCTTGAACCTTCCTGCTACTTGAAAATTTTGCACTTCTTTAACCTTCCTGCTACTTGAACTTCTTGAACCTTCTTGCTACTTGAACTTCTTGAACTTCTTGAACTTCTTGAACCTTCCTGCTACTTGAACTTCTTGAACTTCTTGAACCTTCCTGCTACTTGAACTTCTTGAACCTAAAAGCTACTTGAACTACTTGAGCTTCTTGACCCTTCCTGCCACTTGAACTTCGTGAACCTTCCTGCTACTTGAACTTCTTGAACTTCTTGAACCTTCCTGCTACTTGAACTTCTTGAACTTCTTGAACCTTTCTGCTACTTGAACTTCTTGAACTTCTTGAACCTTCCTGCTACTTGACCTTCTTGAACTTCTTGAACCTTCCTGCTACTTGAACTTCTTGAACTTCCTGAACCTTCCTGCTACTTGAACTTCTTGAACCTTCCGGCTACTTGAACTTCTTGAACCTTCCTGCTACTTGAACTTCTTGAACCTTCCTGCTACTTCAACTTCTTGAACCTTCCTGCTACTTGAAGTTCTTGAACTTCTTGATCCTTCCTGCTACTTGAACTTCATGAAACTTCCTGCTACTTGAACTTCTTGAACTTCTTGAACCTTCCTGCTACTTGAACTTCTTGAACCTTCCTGCTACTTGAACTTCTTGAACCTTCCTGCTACATGAACTTCTTGAACTTCTTGAACTTTCCTGCTACTTGAACTTCTTGAACTTCATGAACCTTCCTGAAACTTGAACTTCTTGAACTTCTTGAACCTTCCTGCCACTTGAACTTCTTGAACTTCTTGACCCTTCCTGCTACTTGAACTTCTTGAACCTGCCTGCTACTTGAAGTTCTTGAACTTCTTGAACCTTCTTGCTACTTGAACTTCATGAACCTTCATGCTACATGAACTTCTTGAACGTTCCTGCTACTTGAACTTCTTGAACTTCTTGAACCTTCCTGCTACTTGAACTTCTTGAACCTTCCTGCTAGTTGAACTTCTTGAACTTCTTGAACCTTCCTGCTACTTGAACTTCTTGAACCTTCCTGCTAGTTGAACTTTTTGAACCTTCCTGCTACTTGAACTTCTTGACCCTTCCTGCTAGTTGAACTTCTTGAACTTCTTGAACCTTCTTGCTACTTGAACTTCATGAACCTTCATGCTACATGAACTTCTTGAACGTTCCTGCTACTTGAACTTCTTGAAATTTCCTGCTACTTGAACTTCTTGAACCTTCCTGCTACTTGAACTTCTTGAAACTTCCTGCTACTTGATTTTCTTGAACTTCTTGGACCTTCCTGCTACTTGAACTTCTTGAACCTTCCTGCTACTTGAACTTCTTAAACCTTCCTGCTAGTTGAACATCTTGAACTTCTTGAACCTTCCTGCTACTTGAACTTCTTGAACCTTCCTGCTACTTGAACTTCTTGAACCTTTCTGCTACTTGAACTCTATGAACCTTCCGGCTACTTGAACTTCTTGAACCTTCCTGCTACTTGAACTTCTTGAACCTTCCTGCTACTTGAACTTCTTGAACTTCTTGAACCTTCCTACTTCTTGAACTTCTTGAACCTTCCTGCTACTTGAACTGCTTGAACTTCTTGAACCTTCCTGCTACTTGAATTACTTGAACTTCTTGAACCTTCCTGCTACTTGAACTTCTTGAACTTCTTGAACTTTCCTGCTACTTGAACTTCTTGAACTTCTTGAACCTTCCTGCTACTTGAACTTCTTGAACTTCTTGAACCTTCCTGCTACTTGAACTTCTTGAACCTTACTGCTACTTGAACTTCTTGAACTTCTTGAACCTTCCTACTACCTGAACTTCTTAAACTTCTTGAACCTTCCTGCTACTTGAACTTCTTGAACCTTCCTGCTACTTGAAATTCTTGAACTTCTTGAACCTTCCTGCTACTTGAACTTCTTGAACTTCTTGAACCTTCCTGCAATTCAACTTCTTGAACCTTGCTGCTACTTGAACTTCTTGAACCTTCCTGCTACTTGAACTTCTTGAACTACTTGAAGTTTCCTGCTACTTGAACTTCTTGAACCTTCCTGCCACTTGAACTTCTTGAACTTCTTGAACTACTTGAAACTTCCTGCTACTTGAACTTCTTGAACCTTCCTGCTACTTGAACTTCTTGAACCTTCCTGCTACTTGAACTTCTTGAACCTTCCTGCTACTTCAACTTCTTGAACCTTCCTGCTACTTGAAGTTCTTGAACTTCTTGATCCTTCCTGCTACTTGAACTTCATGAAACTTCCTGCTACTTGAACTTCTTGAACTTCTTGAACCTTCCTGCTACTTGAACTTCTTGAACCTTCCTGCTACTTGAACTTCTTGAACCTTCCTGCTACATGAACTTCTTGAACTTCTTGAACTTTCCTGCTACTTGAACTTCTTGAACTTCTTGAACCTTCCTGAAACTTGAACTTCTTGAACTTCTTGAACCTTCCTGCCACTTGAACTTCTTGAACTTCTTGACCCTTCCTGCTACTTGAACTTCTTGAACCTGCCTGCTACTTGAAGTTCTTGAACTTCTTGAACCTTCTTGCTACTTGAACTTCATGAACCTTCATGCTACATGAACTTCTTGAACGTTCCTGCTACTTGAACTTCTTGAACTTCTTGAACCTTCCTGCTACTTGAACTTCTTGAACCTTCCTGCTACTTGAACTTCTTGAACTTCTTGAACCTTCCTGCTACTTGAACTTCTTGAACCTTCCTGCTAGTTGAACTTTTTGAACCTTCCTGCTACTTGAACTTCTTGACCCTTCCTGCTAGTTGAACTTCTTGAACTTCTTGAACCTTCTTGCTACTTGAACTTCATGAACCTTCATGCTACATGAACTTCTTGAACGTTCCTGCTACTTGAACTTCTTGAAATTTCCTGCTACTTGAACTTCTTGAACCTTCCTGCTACTTGAACTTCTTGAAACTTCCTGCTACTTGATTTTCTTGAACTTCTTGGACCTTCCTGCTACTTGAACTTCTTGAACCTTCCTGCTACTTGAACTTCTTAAACCTTCCTGCTAGTTGAACATCTTGAACTTCTTGAACCTTCCTGCTACTTGAACTTCTTGAACCTTCCTGCTACTTGAACTTCTTGAACCTTCCTGCTACTTGAACTCTATGAACCTTCCGGCTACTTGAACTTCTTGAACCTTCCTGCTACTTGAACTTCTTGAACCTTCCTGCTACTTGAACTTCTTGAACTTCTTGAACCTTCCTACTTCTTGAACTTCTTGAACCTTCCTGCTACTTGAACTGCTTGAACTTCTTGAACCTTCCTGCTACTTGAATTACTTGAACTTCTTGAACCTTCCTGCTACTTGAACTTCTTGAACTTCTTGAACTTTCCTGCTACTTGAACTTCTTGAACTTCTTGAACCTTCCTGCTACTTGAACTTCTTGAACTTCTTGAACCTTCCTGCTACTTGAACTTCTTGAACCTTACTGCTACTTGAACTTCTTGAACTTCTTGAACCTTCCTACTACCTGAACTTCTTAAACTTCTTGAACCTTCCTGCTACTTGAACTTCTTGAACCTTCCTGCTACTTGAAATTCTTGAACTTCTTGAACCTTCCTGCTACTTGAACTTCTTGAACTTCTTGAACCTTCCTGCAATTCAACTTCTTGAACCTTGCTGCTACTTGAACTTCTTGAACCTTCCTGCTACTTGAACTTCTTGAACTACTTGAAGTTTCCTGCTACTTGAACTTCTTGAACCTTCCTGCCACTTGAACTTCTTGAACTTCTTGAACTACTTGAAACTTCCTGCTACTTGAACTTCTTGAACCTTCCTGCTACTTGAACTTCTTGAACCTACCTGTTACTTGAACTACTTGAACTTCTTGAACCTTCCTGCTACTTGAACTTCTTGAACCTTCCTGCTACTCGAACTTCTTGAACTTCTTGAACCTTCCTGCTACTTGAACTTCTTGAACTTCTTGAACCTTCCTGCTACTTGAACTTCTTGAACTTCTTGAACCTTCCTGCTACTTAAACTTTTTGAACTTCTTGAACCTTGAACTTCTTGAACTTCTTGAACCTTCCTGCTACTTGAACTTTTTGAACTTCTTGAACCTTAAACTTCTTGAACTTCTTGAACTTCTTGAACCTTCCTGCTACTTGAACTTCTTGAACCTTCCTGCTACTTGAACTTCTTGAACCTTCCTGCTACTTGAACTTCTTGAACCTTCCTGCTACTTGAACTTCTTGAACCTTCCTGCTACTTGAACTTCTTGAACCTTCCTGGTACTTGAACTTCTTGAACCTTCCTGCTACTTGAACTTCTTGAACCTTCCTGCTACTTGAACTTCTTGAACTTCTTGATCCTTCCTGCTAGTTGAACTTCTCGAACCTTCCTGCTACTTGAACTTCTTGAACTTCTTGAACCTTCCTGCCACTTGAACTTCTTGAACTTCTTGAACCTTCCTGATACTTGAACTTCTTGAACCTTCCTGCTACTTGAACTTCTTGAACCTTCCTGCTACTTGAACTTCTTGAACTTCTTGAACCTTCCTGCTACTTGAACTTCTTGAACTTCTTGAACCTTCCTGCTACTTGAACTTCTTGAACTTCTTGAACCTTCCTGCTACTTGAACTTCTTGAACTTCTTTAACCTTCCTGCGACTTGAACTTCTTGAACCTTCCTGCTACTTGAACTTCTTGAACCTTACTGCTACTTGAACTTCTTGAACTTCTTGAACCTTCCTGCTACTTGAACTTCTTGAACTTCTTGAACCTTCCTGCTACTTGAACTTCTTGAACCTTCCTGCTACTTGAACATCTTGAACTTCTTGAACTTCTTGAACTTTCCTCATACTTGAACTTCTTGAACTTTCCTCCCACTTGAACTTCTTGAACCTACCTGCTACTTGAACTTCTTGAACTTCTTGAACCTTTCTGCAACTTGAACTTCTTGAACCTTCCTGCTACTCGAACTTCTTGAACTTCTTGAACTTCTTGAACCTTCCTGCTACTTGAAAATCTTGCACTTCTTTAACCTTCCTGCTACTTGAACTTCTTGAACCTTCCTGCTACTTGAACTTCTTGAACTTCTTAAACTTCTTGAACCTTCCTGCTACTTGAACTCCTTGAACCTTGAACTTCTTGAACTTCTTGAACTTCTTGAACCTTCCTGCTACTTGAACTTCTTGAACCTAAAAGCTACTTGAACTACTTGAGCTTCTTGACCCTTTCTGCTACTTGAACTTCTTGAACCTTCCTGCTACTTGAACTTCTTGAACTTCTTGAACCTTCCTGCTACTTGAACTTCTTGAACCTCTTGAACCTTTCTGCTACTTGAACTTCTTGAACTTCTTGAACCTTCCTGCTACTTGAACTTCTTGAACTTCTTGAACCTTCTGCTACTTGAAGTTCTCGAACTTCTTTAACCTTCCTGCTACTTGAACTTCTTGAACCTTCCGGCTATTTGAACTTCTTGAACCTTCCTGCTACTTGAACTTCTTGAACTTTCCTGCTACTTGAACTTCTTGAACCTTCCTGCTACTTGAACTTCTTGAACCTTCCTGCTACTTGAACTTCTTGAACCTTCCTGCTACATGAACTTCTTGAACTTCTTGAACTTTCCTGCTACTTGAACTTCTTGAACTTCTTGAACCTTCCTGAAACTTAAACTTCTTGAACTTCTTGAACCTTCCTGTCACTTGAACTTCTTGAACTTCTTGAACCTTCCTGCTACTTGAACTTCTTGAACCTTCCTGCTACTTGAACTTCTTGAACTTCTTGAACCGTCCTGCTACTTGAACTTCTTGAACCTTCCTGCTACTTGAACTTCTTGAACCTTCCTGCTACTTGAACTTCTTGAACTTCTTGAACCTTCCTGCTACTTGAACTTCTTGAACCTTCCTGCTAGTTGAACTTTTTGAACCTTCCTGCTACTTGAACTTCTTGAACCTTCCTGCTAGTTAAACTTCTTGAACTTCTTGAACCTTCCTGCTACTTGAACTTCATGAACCTTCATGCTACATGAACTTCTTGAACCTTCCTGCTGCTTGAACTTCTTGAAATTTCCTGCTACTTGAACTTCTTGAACCTTCCTGCTACTTGAACTTTTTGAACCTTCCTGCTACTTGAAATTCTTGAACCTTCCTGCTACTTGAACTTCTTGAACTTCTTGCACCTTCCTGCTACTTGAACTTCTTGGCCTTCCTGCTACTTGAACTTCTTGAACTTTCCTGCTACTTGAACTTCTTGAAACTTCCTGCTATTTGAACTTCTTGAACTTCTTGGACCTTCCTGCTACTTGAACTTCTTGAACCTTCCTGCTACTTGAACTTCTTAAACCTTCCTGCTACTTGAACTTCTTGAACTTCTTGAACCTTCCTGCTACTTGAACTTCTTGAACCTTCCTACTACTTGAACTTCTTGAACTTCTTGAACCTTCCTGCTACTTGAACTTCATGAACCTTCCTGCTACTTGAACTTTTTGAACCTTCCTGCTACTTGAACTTCTTGAACCTTCCTGCTACTTGAACTTCTTGAACCTTCCTGCTACTTGAACTCTATGAACCTTCCGGCTACTTAAACTTCTTGAACCTTACTGCTACTTGAACTTCTTGAACCTTCCTGCTACTTGAACTTCTTGAACTTCTTGAACCTTCCTACTTCTTGAACTTCTTGAACCTTCCTGCTACTTGAACTGCTTGAACTTCTTGAACCTTCCTGCTACTTGAATTACTTGAACTTCTTGAACCTTCCTGCTACTTGAACTTCTGGAACTTCTTGAACTTTCCTGCTACTTGAACTTCTTGAACTTCTTGAACCTTCCTGCTACTTGAACTTCTTGAACTTTTTGAACCTTCCTGCTACTTTAACTTCTTGAACCTTACTGCTACTTGAACTTCTTGAACTTCTTGAACCTTCCTACTACCTGAACTTCTTGAACTTCTCGAACCTTCCTGCTACTTGAACTTCTTGAACCTTCCTGCTACTTGAAAATCTTGCACTTCTTTAACCTTCCTGCCACTTGAACTTCGTGAACCTTCCTGCTACTTGAACTTCTTGAACTTCTTAAACCTTCCTGCTACTTGAACTTCTTGAACTTCTTGAACCTTTCTGCTACTTGAACTTCTTGAACTTCTTGAACCTTCCTGCTACTTGAACTTCTTGAACTTCTTGAACCTTCCTGCTACTTGAACTTCTTGAACTTCCTGAACCTTCCTGCTACTTGAACTTCTTGAACCTTCCGGCTACTTGAACTTCTTGAACCTTCCTGCTACTTGAACTTCTTGAACCTTCCTGCTAGTTAAACTTCTTGAACTTCTTGAACCTTCCTGCTACTTGAACTTCATGAACCTTCATGCTACATGAACTTCTTGAACCTTCCTGCTGCTTGAACTTCTTGAAATTTCCTGCTACTTGAACTTCTTGAACCTTCCTGCTACTTGAACTTTTTGAACCTTCCTGCTACTTGAAATTCTTGAACCTTCCTGCTACTTGAACTTCTTAAACTTCTTGCACCTTCCTGCTACTTGAACTTCTTGGCCTTCCTGCTACTTGAACTTCTTGAACTTTCCTGCTACTTGAACTTCTTGAAACTTCCTGCTATTTGAACTTCTTGAACTTCTTGGACCTTCCTGCTACTTGAACTTCTTGAACCTTCCTGCTACTTGAACTTCTTAAACCTTCCTGCTACTTGAACTTCTTGAACTTCTTGAACCTTCCTGCTACTTGAACTTCTTGAACCTTCCTACTACTTGAACTTCTTGAACTTCTTGAACCTTCCTGCTACTTGAACTTCATGAACCTTCCTGCTACTTGAACTTTTTGAACCTTCCTGCTACTTGAACTTCTTGAACCTTCCTGCTACTTGGACTTCTTGAACCTTCCTGCTACTTGAACTCTATGAACCTTCCGGCTACTTGAACTTCTTGAACCTTACTGCTACTTGAACTTCTTGAACCTTCCTGCTACTTGAACTTCTTGAACTTCTTGAACCTTCCTACTTCTTGAACTTCTTGAACCTTCCTGCTACTTGAACTGCTTGAACTTCTTGAACCTTCCTGCTACTTGAATTACTTGAACTTCTTGAACCTTCCTGCTACTTGAACTTCTGGAACTTCTTGAACTTTCCTGCTACTTGAACTTCTTGAACTTCTTGAACCTTCCTGCTACTTGAACTTCTTGAACTTTTTGAACCTTCCTGCTACTTTAACTTCTTGAACCTTACTGCTACTTGAACTTCTTGAACTTCTTGAACCTTCCTACTACCTGAACTTCTTGAACTTCTCGAACCTTCCTGCTACTTGAACTTCTTGAACCTTCCTGCTACTTGAAAATCTTGCACTTCTTTAACCTTCCTGCCACTTGAACTTCGTGAACCTTCCTGCTACTTGAACTTCTTGAACTTCTTAAACCTTCCTGCTACTTGAACTTCTTGAACTTCTTGAACCTTTCTGCTACTTGAACTTCTTGAACTTCTTGAACCTTCCTGCTACTTGAACTTCTTGAACTTCTTGAACCTTCCTGCTACTTGAACTTCTTGAACTTCCTGAACCTTCCTGCTACTTGAACTTCTTGAACCTTCCGGCTACTTGAACTTCTTGAACCTTCCTGCTACTTGAACTTCTTGAACCTTCCTGCTACTTCAACTTCTTGAACCTTCCTGCTACTTGAAGTTCTTGAACTTCTTGATCCTTCCTGCTACTTGAACTTCATGAAACTTCCTGCTACTTGAACTTCTTGAACTTCTTGAACCTTCCTGCTACTTGAACTTCTTGAACCTTCCTGCTACTTGAACTTCTTGAACCTTCCTGCTACATGAACTTCTTGAACTTCTTGAAGTTTCCTGCTACTTGAACTTCTTGAACTTCTTGAACCTTCCTGAAACTTGAACTTCTTGAACTTCTTGAACCTTCCTGCCACTTGAACTTCTTGAACTTCTTGACCCTTCCTGCTACTTGAACTTCTTGAACCTGCCTGCTACTTGAACTTCTTGAACTTCTTGATCCGTCCTGCTACTTGAACTTCTTGAACCTTCCTGCTACTTGAACTTCTTGAACTTCTTGAACCTTCCTGCTACTTGAACTTCTTGAACTTCTTGAACCTTCCTGCTACTTGAACTTCTTGAACCTTCCTGCTAGTTGAACTTTTTGAACCTTCCTGCTACTTGAACTTCTTGACCCTTCCTGCTAGTTGAACTTCTTGAACTTCTTGAACCTTCTTGCTACTTGAACTTCATGAACCTTCATGCTACATGAACTTCTTGAACGTTCCTGATACTTGAACTTCTTGAAATTTCCTGCTACTTGAACTTCTTGAACCTTCCTGCTACTTGAACTTCTTGAAACTTCCTGCTACTTGATTTTCTTGAACTTCTTGGACCTTCCTGCTACTTGAACTTCTTGAACCTTCCTGCTACTTGAACTTCTTAAACCTTCCTGCTAGTTGAACATCTTGAACTTCTTGAACCTTCCTGCTACTTGAACTTCTTGAACCTTCCTACTACTTGAACTTCTTGAACCTTCCTGCTACTTGAACTTCTTGAACCTTCCTGCTACTTGAACTTCTTGAACTTCTTGAACTTCTTGAACTTTCCTTATACTTGAACTTCTTGAACTTTCCTCCCACTTGAACTTCTTGAACCTACCTGCTACTTGAACTACTTGAACTTCTTGAACCTTCCTGCTACTTGAACTTCTTGAACCTTCCTGCTACTCGAACTTCTTAAATTTCTTGAACTTCTTGAACCTTCCTGCTACTTGAAAATCTTGAACTTCTTTAACCTTCCTGCTACTTGAACTGCTTGAACCTTCCTGCTACTTGACCTTCTTGAACCTTCCTGCTACTTGAACTTCTTGAACTTCTTGAACCTTCCTGCTACTTGAACTTCTTGAACCTAAAAGCTACTTGAACTACTTGAGCTTCTTGACCCTTCCTGCTACTTGAACTTCTTGAACCTTCCTGCTACTTGAACTTCTTGAACTTTCCTGCTACTTGAACTTCTTGAACTTCTTGAACCTTCCTGCTACTTGAACTTCTTGAACCTAAAAGCTACTTGAACTACTTGAGCTTCTTGACCCTTCCTGCTACTTGAACTTCTTGAACCTTCCTGCTACTTGAACTTCTTGAACCTTCCTGCTACTTGAACTTCTTGAACTTCTTGAACCTTTCTGCTACTTGAACTTCTTGAACTTCTTGAACCTTCCTGCTACTTGAACTTCTTGAACTTCTTGAACCTTCCTGCTACTTGAACTTCTCGAACTTCTTGAACCTTCCTGCTACTTGAACTTCTTGAACCTTCCTGCTACTTGAACTTCTTGAACTTCTTGAACCTTCCTGCTACTTGAACTTCTTGAACCATCCGGCTACTTGAACTTCTTGAACCTTCCTGCTACTTGAACTTCTTGAACCTTCCTGCTACTTCAACTTCTTTAACCTTCCTGCTACTTGAAGTTCTTGAACTTCTTGATCCTTCCTGCTACTTGAACTTCATGAAACTTCCTGCTACTTGAACTTCTTGAACTTCTTGAACCTTCCTGCTACTTGAACTTCTTGAACCTTCCTGCTACTTGAACTTCTTGAATCTTCCTGCTACATGAACTTCTTGAACTTCTTGAACTTTCCTGCTACTTGAACTTCTTGAACTTCTTGAACCTTCCTGAAACTTGAATTTCTTGAACTTCTTGAACCTTCCTGTCACTTGAACTTCTTGAACTTCTTGAACCTTCCTGCTACTTGAACTTCTTGAACCTTCCTGCTACTTGAACTTCTTGAACTTCTTGAACCGTCCTGCTACTTGAACTTCTTGAACCTTCCTGCTACTTGAACTTCTTGAACCTTCCTGCTACTTGAACTTCTTGAACTTCTTGAAACTTCCTGCTACTTGAACTTCTTGAACCTTCCTGCTAGTTGAACTTTTTGAACCTTCCTGCTACTTGAACTTCTTGAACCTTCCTGCTAGTTGAACTTCTTGAACTTCTTGAACCTTCCTGCTACTTGAACTTCATGAACCTTCATGCTACATGAACTTCTTGAACCTTCCTGCTGCTTGAACTTCTTGAAATTTCCTGCTACTTGAACTTCTTGAACATTCCTGCTACTTGAACTTCTTGAACTTCTTGCACCTTCCTGCTACTTGAACTTCTTGAACCTTCCTGCTACTTGAACTTCTTGAACTTTCCTGCTACTTGAACTTCTTGAAACTTCCTGCTACTTGAACTTCTTGAACTTCTTGAACTTCTTGAACTTTCCTTATACTTGAACTTCTTGAACTTTCCTTCCACTTGAACTTCTTGAACCTACCTGCTACTTGAACTACTTGAATTTCTTGAACCTTCCTGCTACTTGAACTTCTTGAACCTTCCTGCTACTCGAACTTCTTGAACTTCTTGAACTTCTTGAACCTTCCTGGTACTTGAAAATCTTGCACTTCTTTAACCTTCCTGCTACTTGAACTTCTTGAACCTTCCTGCTACTTGAACTTCTTGAACTTCTTGAACTTCTTGAACCTTCCTGCTACTTGAACTTCTTGAACCTTCCTGCACTTGAACTTCTTGAACTTCTTGAACCTTCCTGCTACTTGAACTTCTTGAACCTAAAAGCTACTTGAACTACTTGAGCTTCTTGACCCTTCCTGCTACTCGAACTTCTTAAACCTTCCTGCTACTTGAACTTCTTTAACTTCTTGAACCTTCCTGCTACTTGAACTTCTTGAACTTCTTGAACCTTCCTGCTACTTGAACTTCTTGAACTTCTTGAACCTTCCTGCTACTTGAACTTCTTGAACCTTCATGCTACTTGAACTTTTTGAACCTTCCTGCTACTTGAACTTCTTGAACCTTCCTGCTACTTGAACTTCTTGAACCTTCCTGCTACTTGAACTCTATGAACCCTCCGGCCACTTGAACTTCTTGAACCTTCCTGCTACTTGAACTTCTTGAACCTTCCTGCTACTTGAACTTCTTGAACTTCTTGAACCTTCCTACTTTTTGAACTTCTTGAACTTCTTGAACCTTCCTGCTACTTGAACTGTTTGAACTTATTGAACCTTCCTGCTACTTGAACTACTTGAACTTCTTGAACCTTCCTGCTACTTGAACTTCTTGAACTTCTTGAACTTTCCTGCTACTTGAACTTCTTGAACTTCTTGAACCTTCCTGCTACTTGAACTTCTTAAACCTTCCTGCTACTTGAACTTCTTGAACCTTCCTGCTACTTGAACTTCTTGAACCTTCCTGCTACTTGAACTTCTTGAACTTCTTGAACCTTCCTACTACCTGAACTTCTTGAACTTCTTGAACCTTCCTGCTACTTAAACTTCCGGAACCTTCCTGCTACTTGAACTTCTTGAACCTTCCTGTTACTTGAACTTCTTGAACCTTCCTGCTACTTGACTTTCTTGAACCTACCTGCTACTTGAACTACTTGAACTTCTTGAACCTTCCTGCTACTCGAACTTCTTGAACTTCTTGAATTTTCCTGCTATTTGAACTTCTTGAACTTCTTGAACCTTCCTGCTACTTGAACTTCTTGAACTTCTTGAACCTTCCTGCCACTTAAACTTTTTGAACTTCTTGAACCTTGAACTTCTTGAACTTCTTGAACCTTCCTGCTACTTGAACTTTTTGAACTTCTTGAACCTTGAACTTCTTGAACTTCTTGAACTTCTTGAACCTTCCTGCTACTTGAACTTCTTGAACCTTCCTGCTACTTGAACTTCTTGAACCTTCCGGCTACTTGAACTTCTTGAACCTTCCTGCTACTTGAACTTCTTGAACCTTCCTGCTACGTGAACTTCTTGAACCTTCCTGCTACTTGAACTTCTTGAACCTTCCTGCTACTTGAACATCTTGAACCTTCCTGCTACTTGAACTTCTTGAACTTCTTGATCCTTCCTGCTACTTGAACTTCTTGAACCTTCCTGCTACTTGAACTTCTTGAACTTCTTTAACCTTCCTGCTACTTGAACTTCTTGAACTTCTTGAACTTCTTGAACCTTCCTGATACTTGAACTTCTTGAAACTTCCTGCTACTTGAACTTCTTGAACCTTCCTGCTACTTGAACTTCTTGAACTTCTTGAACCTTCCTGCTACTTGAACTTCTTGAACTTCTTGAACCTTTCTGCTACTTGAACTTCTTGAATTTCTTTACCCTTCCTGCTACTTGAACTTCTTGAACCTTCCTGCTACTTGAACTTCTTGAACCTTACTGCTACTTGAACTTCTTGAACTTCTTGAACCTTCCTGCTACTCGAACTTCTTGAACTTCTTGAACCTTCCTGCTACTTGAACTTCTTGAACCTTCCTGCTACTTGAACTTCATGAACCTTCCTGCTACTTGAACTTCTTGAACTTCTTGAACTTCTTGAACTTTCCTTATACTTGAACTTCTTGAACTTTCCTGCCACTTGAACTTCTTGAACCTACCTGCTACTTGAACTACTTGAACTTCTTGAACCTTCCTGCTACTTGAACTTCTTGAACCTTCCTGCTACTTGAACTTCTTGAACTTCTTGAACTTCTTGAACCTTCCTGCTACTTGAAAATCTTGCACTTCTTCAACCTTCCTGCTACTTGAACTTCTTGAACCTTCCTGCTACTTGAACTTCTTGAACTTCTTGAACTTCTTGAACCTTCCTGCTACTTGAACTTCTTGAACCTTCCTGCTACTTGAACTTCTTGAACCTACCTGCTACTTGAACTACTTGAACTTCTTGAACCTTCCTGCTACTTGAACTTCTTGAACCTTCCTGCTACTCGAACTTCTTGAACTTCTTGAACCTTCCTGCTACTTGAACTTCTTGAACTTCTTGAACTTCTCGAACCTTCCTGCTACTTGAACTTCTTGAACTTCTTGAACCTTCCTGCTACTTGAACTTCTTGAACCTTCCTGCTACTTGAACTTCTTGAACTTCTTGAACCTTCCTACTACCTGAACTTCTTGAACTTCTTGAACCTTCCTGCTACTTGAACTTCTTGAACCTTCCTGCTACTTGAACTTCTTGAACCTTCCTGCTACTTAAACTTCTTGAACCTTCCTGCTACTTGAACTTCTTGAACCTTTCTGCTACTTGAACTTCTTGAACCTTCCTGCTACTTGAACTTCTTGAACTTCTTGATCCTTCCTGCTACTTGAACTTCTTGAACCTTCATGCTACTTGAACTTCTTGAACTTCTTGAACCTTCCTGCCACTTGAACTTCTTGAACTTCTTGAACCTTCCTGATACTTGAACTTCTTGAACCTTCCTGCTACTTGAACTTCTTGAACCTTCCTGCTACTTGAACTTCTTGAACTTCTTGAACCTTCCTGCTACTTGAACTTCTTGAACTTCTTGATCCTTCCTGCTACTTGAACTTCTTGAACTTTTTTAAACTTCCTGCTACTTGAACTTCTTGAACCATCCTGCTACTTGAACTTCTTGAACCTTACTGCTACTTGAACTTCTTGAACTTCTTGAACCTTCCTGCTACTTGAACTTCTTGAACTTCTTGAACCTTCCTGCTACTTGAACTTCTTGAACCTTCCTGCTACTTGAACTTCTTGAACCTTCCTGCTACTTGAACTTCTTGAACCTTCCTGCTACTTGAACTTCTTGAACTTCTTGAACTTCTTGAACTTTCCTTATACTTGAACTTCTTGAACTTTCCTCCCACTTGAACTTCTTGAACCTACCTGCTACTTGAACTACTTGAACTTCTTGAACCTTCCTGCTACTTGAACTTCTTGAACCTTCCTGCTACTCGAACTTCTTGAACTTCTTGAACTTCTTGAACCTTCCTGCTACTTGAAAATCTTGCACTTCTTTAACCTTCCTGCTACTTGAACTTCTTGAACCTTCCTGCTACTTGAACTTCTTGAACTTCTTGAACTTCTTGAACCTTCCTGCTACTTGAACTTCTTGAACTTCTTGAACCTTCCTGCTACTTGAACTTCTTGAACCTAAAAGCTACTTGAACTACTTGAGCTTCTTGACCCTTCCTGCCACTTGAACTTCGTGAACCTTCCTGCTACTTGAACTTCTTGAACTTCTTGAACCTTCCTGCTACTTGAACTTCTTGAACTTCTTGAACCTTTCTGCTACTTGAACTTCTTGAACTTCTTGAACCTTCCTGCTACTTGAACTTCTTGAACCTTCCTGCTACTTGAACTTCTTGAACTTCCTGAACCTTCCTGCTACTTGAACTTCTTGAACCTTCCGGCTACTAGAACTTCTTGAACCTTCCTGCTACTTGAACTTCTTGAACCTTCCTGCTACTTCAACTTCTTGAACCTTCCTGCTACTTGAAGTTCTTGAACTTCTTGATCCTTCCTGCTACTTGAACTTCATGAAACTTCCTGCTACTTGAACTTCTTGAACTTCTTGAACCTTCCTGCTACTTGAACTTCTTGAACCTTCCTGCTACATGAACTTCTTGAACTTCTTGAACTTTCCTGCTACTTGAACTTCTTGAACTTCTTGAACCTTCCCGAAACTTGAACTTCTTGAACTTCTTGAACCTTCCTGCCACTTGAACTTCTTGAACTTCTTGACCCTTCCTGCTACTTGAACTTCTTGAACCTGCTTGCTACTTGAACTTCTTGAACTTCTTGATCCGTCCTGCTACTTGAACTTCTTGAACCTTCCTGCTACTTGAACTTCTTGAACTTCTTGAACCTTCCTGCTACTTGAACTTCTTGAACCTTCCTGCTAGTTGAACTTTTTGAACCTTCCTGCTACTTGAACTTCTTGACCCTTCCTGCTAGTTGAACTTCTCGAACTTCTTGAACCTTCTTGCTACTTGAACTTCATGAACCTTCATGCTACATGAACTTCTTGAACGTTCCTGCTACTTGAACTTCTTGAAATTTCCTGCTACTTGAACTTCTTGAACCTTCCTGCTACTTGAACTTCTTGAAACTTCCTGCTACTCGATTTTCTTGAACTTCTTGGACCTTCCTGCTACTTGAACTTCTTGAACCTTCCTGCTACTCGAACTTCTTAAACCTTCCTGCTAGTTGAACATCTTGAACTTCTTGAACCTTCCTACTACTTGAACTTCTTGAACCTTCCTACTACTTGAACTTCTTGAACCTTCCTGCTACTTGAACTTCTTGAACCTTCCTGCTACTTGAACTTCTTGAACTTCTTGAACTTCTTGAACTTTCCTTATACTTGAACTTCTTGAACTTTCCTCCCACTTGAACTTCTTGAACCTACCTGCTACTTGAACTACTTGAACTTCTTGAACCTTCCTGCTACTTGAACTTCTTGAACCTTCCTGCTACTCGAACTTCTTGAATTTCTTGAACTTCTTGAACCTTCCTGCTACTTGAACTTCTTGAACCTTCCTGCTACTTGAACTACTTGAACTTCTTGAACCTTCCTGCTACTTGAACTACTTGAACTTCTTGAACCTTCCTGCTACTTGAACTTCTTGAACCTTCCTGCTACTTGAACTTCTTGAACTTCTTGAACCTTCCTGCTACTTGAACTTCTTGAACCTTCCTGCTACTTGAACTTCTTGAACTTCTTGAACTTCTTGAACCTTCCTGCTACTTGAACTTCTTGAACCTTCCTGCTACTTGATTTTCTTGAACCTACCTGCTACTTGAACTACTTGAACTTCTTGAACCTTCCTGCTACTTGAACTTCTTGAACCTTCCTGCTACTCGAACTTCTTGAACTTCTTGAACCTTCCTGCTACTTGAACTTCTTGAACTTCTTGAACTTCTCGAACCTTCCTGCTACTTGAACTTCTTGAACTTCTTGAACCTTCCGGCTACTTAAACTTTTTGAACTTCTTGAACCTTGAACTTCTTGAACTTCTTGAACCTTCCTGCTACTTGAACTTTTTGAACTTCTTGAACCTTAAACTTCTTGAACTTCTTGAACTTCTTGAACCTTCCTGCTACTTGAACTTCTTGAACCTTCCTGCTACTTGAACTTCTTGAACCTTCCTGCTACTTGAACTTCTTGAACCTTCCTGCTACTTAAACTTCTTGAACCTTCCTGCTACTTGAACTTCTTGAACCTTTCTGCTACTTGAACTTCTTGAACCTTCCTGCTACTTGAACTTCTTGAACTTCTTGATCCTTCCTGCTACTTGAACTTCTTGAACCTTCATGCTACTTGAACTTCTTGAACTTCTTGAACCTTCCTGCCACTTGAACTTCTTGAACTTCTTGAACCTTCCTGATACTTGAACTTCTTGAACCTTCCTGCTACTTGAACTTCTTGAACCTTCCTGCTACTTGAACTTCTTGAACTTCTTGAACCTTCCTGCTACTTGAACTTCTTGAACTTCTTGATCCTTCCTGCTACTTGAACTTCATGAACTTTTTTAAACTTCCTGCTACTTGAACTTCTTGAACCATCCTGCTACTTGAACTTCTTGAACCTTACTGCTACTTGAACTTCTTGAACTTCTTGAACCTTCCTGCTACTTGAACTTCTTGAACTTCTTGAACCTTCCTGCTACTTGAACTTCTTGAACCTTCCTGCTACTTGAACTTCTTGAACCTTCCTGCTACTTGAACTTCTTGAACCTTCCTGCTACTTGAACTTCTTGAACTTCTTGAACTTCTTGAACTTTCCTTATACTTGAACTTCTTGAACTTTCCTCCCACTTGAACTTCTTGAACCTACCTGCTACTTGAACTACTTGAACTTCTTGAACCTTCCTGCTACTTGAACTTCTTGAACCTTCCTGCTACTCGAACTTCTTGAACTTCTTGAACTTCTTGAACCTTCCTGCTACTTGAAAATCTTGCACTTCTTTAACCTTCCTGCTACTTGAACTTCTTGAACCTTCCTGCTACTTGAACTTCTTGAACTTCTTGAACCTTCCTGCTACTTGAACTTCTTGAACCTAAAAGCTACTTGAACTACTTGAGCATCTTGACCCTTCCTGCCACTTGAACTTCGTGAACCTTCCTGCTACTTGAACTTCTTGAACTTCTTGAACCTTCCTGCTACTTGAACTTCTTGAACTTCTTGAACCTTTCTGCTACTTGAACTTCTTGAACTTCTTGAACCTTCCTGCTACTTGAACTTCTTGAACCTTCCTGCTACTTGAACTTCTTGAACTTCCTGAACCTTCCTGCTACTTGAACTTCTTGAACCTTCCGGCTACTAGAACTTCTTGAACCTTCCTGCTACTTGAACTTCTTGAACCTTCCTGCTACTTCAACTTCTTGAACCTTCCTGCTACTTGAAGTTCTTGAACTTCTTGATCCTTCCTGCTACTTGAACTTCATGAAACTTCCTGCTACTTGAACTTCTTGAACCTTCCTGCTACTTGAACTTCTTGAACCTTCCTGCTACTTGAACTTCTTGAACCTTCCTGCTACATGAACTTCTTGAACTTCTTGAACTTTCCTGCTACTTGAACTTCTTGAACTTCTTGAACCTTCCCGAAACTTGAACTTCTTGAACTTCTTGAACCTTCCTGCCACTTGAACTTCTTGAACTTCTTGACCCTTCCTGCTACTTGAACTTCTTGAACCTGCCTGCTACTTGAACTTCTTGAACTTCTTGATCCGTCCTGCTACTTGAACTTCTTGAACCTTCCTGCCACTTGAACTTCTTGAACTTCTTGAACCTTCCTGCTACTTGAACTTCTTGAACCTTCCTGCTAGTTGAACTTTTTGAACCTTCCTGCTACTTGAACTTCTTGACCCTTCCTGCTAGTTGAACTTCTTGAACTTCTTGAACCTTCTTGCTACTTGAACTTCATGAACCTTCATGCTACATGAACTTCTTGAACGTTCCTGCTACTTGAACTTCTTGAAATATCCTGCTACTTGAACTTCTTGAACCTTCCTGCTACTTGAACTTCTTGAAACTTCCTGCAACTCGATTTTCTTGAACTTCTTGGACCTTCCTGCTACTTGAACTTCTTGAACCTTCCTGCTACTTGAACTTCTTAAACCTTCCTGCTAGTTGAACATCTTGAACTTCTTGAACCTTCCTGCTACTTGAACTTCTTGAACCTTCCTACTACTTGAACTTCTTGAACCTTCCTGCTACTTGAACTTCTTGAACCTTCCTGCTACTTGAACTTCTTGAACTTCTTGAACTTCTTGAACTTTCCTTATACTTGAACTTCTTGAACTTTCCTCCCACTTGAACTTCTTGAACCTACCTGCTACTTGAACTACTTGAACTTCTTGAACCTTCCTGCTACTTGAACTTCTTGAACCTTCCTGCTACTCGAACTTCTTGAATTTCTTGAACTTCTTGAACCTTCCTGCTACTTGAAAATCTTGCACTTCTTTAACCTTCCTGCTACTTGAACTGCTTGAACCTTCCTGCTACTTGAACTTCTTGAACCTTGCTGCTACTTGAACTTCTTGAACTTCTTGAACCTTCCTGCTACTTGAACTTCTTGAACCTAAAAGCTACTTGAACTACTTGAGCTTCTTGACCCTTCCTGCTACTTGAACTTCTTGAACCTTCCTGCTACTTGAACTTCTTGAACTTTCCTGCTACTTGAACTTCTTGAACTTCTTGAACCTTCCTGCTACTTGAACTTCTTGAACCTAAAAGCTACTTGAACTACTTGAGCTTCTTGACCCTTCCTGCTACTTGAACTTCTTGAACCTTCCTGCTACTTGAACTTCTTGAACTTCTTTAACCTTTCTGCTACTTGAACTTCTTGAACTTCTTGAACCTTCCTGCTACTTGAACTTCTTGAACTTCTTGAACCTTCCTGCTACTTGAACTTCTCGAACTTCTTGAACCTTCCTGCTACTTGAACTTCTTGAACCATCCGGCTACTTGAACTTCTTGAACCTTCCTGCTACTTGAACTTCTTGAACCTTCCTGCTACTTCAACTTCTTTAACCTTCCTGCTACTTGAAGTTCTTGAACTTCTTGATCCTTCCTGCTACTTGAACTTCATGAAACTTCCTGCTACTTGAACTTCTTGAACTTCTTGAACCTTCCTGCTACTTGAACTTCTTGAACCTTCCTGCTACTTGAACTTCTTGAACCTTCCTGCTACATGAACTTCTTGAACTTCTTGAACTTTCCTGCTACTTGAACTTCTTGAACTTCTTGAACCTTCCTGAAACTTGAATTTCTTGAACCTTCCTGCTAGTTGAACTTTTTGAACCTTCCTGCTACTTGAACTTCTTGAACCTTCCTGCTAGTTGAACTTCTTGAACTTCTTGAACCTTCCTGCTACTTGAACTTCATGAACCTTCATGCTACATGAACTTCTTGAACCTTCCTGCTGCTTGAACTTCTTGAAATTTCCTGCTACTTGAACTTCTTGAACCTTCCTGCTACTTGAACTTCTTGAACTTCTTGCACCTTCCTGCTACTTGAACTTCTTGAACCTTCCTGCTACTTGACCTTCTTGAGCTTTCCTGCTACTTGAACTTCTTGAAACTTCCTGCTTCTTGAACTTCTTGAACTTCTTGGACCTTCCTGCTACTTGAACTTTTTGAACCTTCCTGCTACTTGAACTTCTTAAACCTTCCTGCTACTTGAACTTCTTGAACTTTTTGAACCTTCCTGCTACTTGAACTTCTTGAACCTTCCTACTACTTGAACTTCTTGAACTTCTTGAACCTTCCTGCTACTTGAACTTCATGAACCTTCCTGCTACTTGAACTTCTTGAACCTTCCAGCTACTTGAACTTCTTGAACTTCTTGAACATTCCAGCTACTTGAACTTCTTGAACCTTCATGCTACTTGAACTTTTTGAACCTTCCTGCTACTTGAACTACTTGAACTTCTTGAACCTTCCTGCTACTTGAACTTCTTGAACCTTCCTGCTACTTGAACTTCTTGAACTTCTTGAACCTTCCTGCTACTTGAACTTCTTGAACCTTCCTGCTACTTGAACTTCTTGAACTTCTTGAACTTCTTGAACCTTCCTGCTACTTGAACTTCTTGAACCTTCCTGCTACTCGAACTTCTTGAACTTCTTGAACCTTCCTGCTACTTGAACTTCTTGAACTTCTTGAACTTCTCGAACCTTCCTGCTACTTGAACTTCTTGAACTTCTTGAACCTTCCGGCTACTTAAACTTTTTGAACTTCTTGAACCTTGAACTTCTTGAACTTCTTGAACCTTCCTGCTACTTGAACTTTTTGAACTTCTTGAACCTTAAACTTCTTGAACTTCTTGAACTTCTTGAACCTTCCTGCTACTTGAACTTCTTGAACCTTCCTGCTACTTGAACTTCTTGAACCTTCCTGCTACTTGAACTTCTTGAACCTTCCTGCTGCTTAAACTTCTTGAACCTTCCTGCTACTTGAACTTCTTGAACCTTTCTGCTACTTGAACTTCTTGAACCTTCCTGCTACTTGAACTTCTTGAACTTCTTGATCCTTCCTGCTACTTGAACTTCTTGAACCTTCATGCTACTTGAACTTCTTGAACTTCTTGAACCTTCCTGCCACTTGAACTTCTTGAACTTCTTGAACCTTCCTGATACTTGAACTTCTTGAACCTTCCTGCTACTTGAACTTCTTGAACCTTCCTGCTACTTGAACTTCTTGAACTTCTTGAACCTTCCTGCTACTTGAACTTCTTGAACTTCTTGATCCTTCCTGCTACTTGAACTTCATGAACTTTTTTAAACTTCCTGCTACTTGAACTTCTTGAACCATCCTGCTACTTGAACTTCTTGAACCTTACTGCTACTTGAACTTCTTGAACTTCTTGAACCTTCCTGCTACTTGAACTTCTTGAACTTCTTGAACCTTCCTGCTACTTGAACTTCTTGAACCTTCCTGCTACTTGAACTTCTTGAACCTTCCTGCTACTTGAACTTCTTGAACCTTCCTGCTACTTGAACTTCTTGAACTTCTTGAACTTCTTGAACTTTCCTTATACTTGAACTTCTTGAACTTTCCTCCCACTTGAACTTCTTGAACCTACCTGCTACTTGAACTACTTGAACTTCTTGAACCTTCCTGCTACTTGAACTTCTTGAACCTTCCTGCTACTCGAACTTCTTGAACTTCTTGAACTTCTTGAACCTTCCTGCTACTTGAAAATCTTGCACTTCTTTAACCTTCCTGCTACTTGAACTTCTTGAACCTTCCTGCTACTTGAACTTCTTGAACTTCTTGAACCTTCCTGCTACTTGAACTTCTTGAACCTAAAAGCTACTTGAACTACTTGAGCATCTTGACCCTTCCTGCCACTTGAACTTCGTGAACCTTCCTGCTACTTGAACTTCTTGAACTTCTTGAACCTTCCTGCTACTTGAACTTCTTGAACTTCTTGAACCTTTCTGCTACTTGAACTTCTTGAACTTCTTGAACCTTCCTGCTACTTGAACTTCTTGAACCTTCCTGCTACTTGAACTTCTTGAACTTCCTGAACCTTCCTGCTACTTGAACTTCTTGAACCTTCCGGCTACTAGAACTTCTTGAACCTTCCTGCTACTTGAACTTCTTGAACCTTCCTGCTACTTCAACTTCTTGAACCTTCCTGCTACTTGAAGTTCTTGAACTTCTTGATCCTTCCTGCTACTTGAACTTCATGAAACTTCCTGCTACTTGAACTTCTTGAACCTTCCTGCTACTTGAACTTCTTGAACCTTCCTGCTACTTGAACTTCTTGAACCTTCCTGCTACATGAACTTCTTGAACTTCTTGAACTTTCCTGCTACTTGAACTTCTTGAACTTCTTGAACCTTCCCGAAACTTGAACTTCTTGAACTTCTTGAACCTTCCTGCCACTTGAACTTCTTGAACTTCTTGACCCTTCCTGCTACTTGAACTTCTTGAACCTGCCTGCTACTTGAACTTCTTGAACTTCTTGATCCGTCCTGCTACTTGAACTTCTTGAACCTTCCTGCCACTTGAACTTCTTGAACTTCTTGAACCTTCCTGCTACTTGAACTTCTTGAACCTTCCTGCTAGTTGAACTTTTTGAACCTTCCTGCTACTTGAACTTCTTGACCCTTCCTGCTAGTTGAACTTCTTGAACTTCTTGAACCTTCTTGCTACTTGAACTTCATGAACCTTCATGCTACATGAACTTCTTGAACGTTCCTGCTACTTGAACTTCTTGAAATATCCTGCTACTTGAACTTCTTGAACCTTCCTGCTACTTGAACTTCTTGAAACTTCCTGCAACTCGATTTTCTTGAACTTCTTGGACCTTCCTGCTACTTGAACTTCTTGAACCTTCCTGCTACTTGAACTTCTTAAACCTTCCTGCTAGTTGAACATCTTGAACTTCTTGAACCTTCCTGCTACTTGAACTTCTTGAACCTTCCTACTACTTGAACTTCTTGAACCTTCCTGCTACTTGAACTTCTTGAACCTTCCTGCTACTTGAACTTCTTGAACTTCTTGAACTTCTTGAACTTTCCTTATACTTGAACTTCTTGAACTTTCCTCCCACTTGAACTTCTTGAACCTACCTGCTACTTGAACTACTTGAACTTCTTGAACCTTCCTGCTACTTGAACTTCTTGAACCTTCCTGCTACTCGAACTTCTTGAATTTCTTGAACTTCTTGAACCTTCCTGCTACTTGAAAATCTTGCACTTCTTTAACCTTCCTGCTACTTGAACTGCTTGAACCTTCCTGCTACTTGAACTTCTTGAACCTTGCTGCTACTTGAACTTCTTGAACTTCTTGAACCTTCCTGCTACTTGAACTTCTTGAACCTAAAAGCTACTTGAACTACTTGAGCTTCTTGACCCTTCCTGCTACTTGAACTTCTTGAACCTTCCTGCTACTTGAACTTCTTGAACTTTCCTGCTACTTGAACTTCTTGAACTTCTTGAACCTTCCTGCTACTTGAACTTCTTGAACCTAAAAGCTACTTGAACTACTTGAGCTGCTTGACCCTTCCTGCTACTTGAACTTCTTGAACCTTCCTGCTACATGAACTTCTTGAACTTCTTGAACCTTTCTGCTACTTGAACTTCTTGAACTTCTTGAACCTTCCTGCTACTTGAACTTCTTGAACTTCTTGAACCTTCCTGCTACTTGAACTTCTCGAACTTCTTGAACCTTCCTGCTACTTGAACTTCTTGAACCATCCGGCTACTTGAACTTCTTGAACCTTCCTGCTACTTGAACTTCTTGAACCTTCCTGCTACTTCAACTTCTTTAACCTTCCTGCTACTTGAAGTTCTTGAACTTCTTGATCCTTCCTGCTACTTGAACTTCATGAAACTTCCTGCTACTTGAACTTCTTGAACTTCTTGAACCTTCCTGCTACTTGAACTTCTTGAACCTTCCTGCTACTTGAACTTCTTGAACCTTCCTGCTACATGAACTTCTTGAACTTCTTGAACTTTCCTGCTACTTGAACTTCTTGAACTTCTTGAACCTTCCTGAAACTTGAATTTCTTGAACCTTCCTGCTAGTTGAACTTTTTGAACCTTCCTGCTACTTGAACTTCTTGAACCTTCCTGCTAGTTGAACTTCTTGAACTTCTTGAACCTTCCTGCTACTTGAACTTCATGAACCTTCATGCTACATGAACTTCTTGAACCTTCCTGCTGCTTGAACTTCTTGAAATTTCCTGCTACTTGAACTTCTTGAACCTTCCTGCTACTTGAACTTCTTGAACTTCTTGCACCTTCCTGCTACTTGAACTTCTTGAACCTTCCTGCTACTTGACCTTCTTGAGCTTTCCTGCTACTTGAACTTCTTGAAACTTCCTGCTTCTTGAACTTCTTGAACTTCTTGGACCTTCCTGCTACTTGAACTTTTTGAACCTTCCTGCTACTTGAACTTCTTAAACCTTCCTGCTACTTGAACTTCTTGAACTTTTTGAACCTTCCTGCTACTTGAACTTCTTGAACCTTCCTACTACTTGAACTTCTTGAACTTCTTGAACCTTCCTGCTACTTGAACTTCATGAACCTTCCTGCTACTTGAACTTCTTGAACCTTCCAGCTACTTGAACTTCTTGAACTTCTTGAACATTCCAGCTACTTGAACTTCTTGAACCTTCATGCTACTTGAACTTTTTGAACCTTCCTGCTACTTGAACTTCTTGAACCTTCCTGCTACTTGAACTTCTTGAACCTTCCTGCTACTTGAACTCTATGAACCTTCCGGCTACTTGAACTTCTTGAACCTTCCTGCTACTTGAACTTCTTGAACCTTCCTGCTACTTGAACTTCTTGAACTTCTTGAACCTTCCTACTTCTTGAACTTCTTGAACCTTCCTGCTACTTGAACTGCTTGAACTTTTTGAACCTTCCTGCTACTTGAATTACTTGAACTTCTTGAACCTTCCTGCTACTTGAACTTCTTGAACTTCTTGAACTTTCCTGCTACTTGAAATTCTTGAACTTCTTGAACCTTCCTGCTACTTGAACTTCCTGAACTTCTTGAACCTTCCTGCTACTTGAACTTCTTGAACCTTACTGCTACTTGAACTTCTTGAACTTCATGAACCTTCCTACTACCTGAACTTCTTGAACTTCTTGAACCTTCCTGCTACTTGAACTTCTTGAACCTTCCTGCTACTTGAACTTCTTGAACTTCTTGAACCTTCCTGCTACTTGAACTTCTTGAACTTCTTGAACCTTCCTGCTACTTCAACTTCTTGAACCTTGCTGCTACTTGAACATCTTGAACCTTCCTGTTACTTGAACTTCTTGAACTACTTGAAGTTTCCTGCTACTTGAACTTCTTGAACCTTCCTGCTACTTGAACTTCTTGAACTTCTTGAACTACTTGAAACTTCCTGCTAATTGAACTTCTTGAACCTTCCTGCTACTCGAACTTCTTGAACTTCTTGAACCTTCCTGCTACTTCAACTTCTTGAACCTTGCTGCTACTTGAACTTCTTGAACCTACCTGCTACTTGAACTACTTGAACTTCTTGAACCTTCCTGCTACTTGAACTTCTTGAACCTTCCTGCTACTCGAACTTCTTGAACTTCTTGAACCTTCCTGCTACTTGAACTTCTTGAAATTCTTGAACCTTCCTGCTACTTGAACTTCTTGAACCTTCCTGCTACTTGAACTTCTTGAACCTTCCTGCTACTTGAACTTCTTGAACCTTCCTGCTACTTGAACTTCTTGAACCTTCCTGCTACTTGAACTTCTTGAACCTTCCTGCTACTTGAACTTCTTGAACCTTCCTGCTACTTGAACTTCTTGAACCTTCCTGCTACTTGAACTTCTTGAACTTCTTGATCCTTCCTGCTACTTGAACTTCTTGAACCTTCCTGCTACTTGAACTTCTTGAACTTCTTGAACCTTCCTGCCACTTGAACTTCTTGAACTTCTTGAACCTTTCTGATACTTGAACTTCTTGAACCTTCCTGCTACTTGAACTTCTTGAACCTTCCTGCTACTTGAACTTCTTGAACTTCTTGACCCTTCCTGCTACTTGAACTTCTTGAACTTCTTGAACCTTCCTGCTACTTGAACTTCTTGAACTTCGTTAACCTTCCTGCTACTTGAACTTCTTGAACCTTTCTGCTACTTGAACTTCTTGAACCTTACTGCTACTTGAACTTCTTGAACTTCTTGAACCTTCCTGCTACTTGAACTTCTTGAACTTCTTGAACCTTCCTGCTACTTGAACTTCTTGAACCTTCCTGCTACTTGAACTTCTTGAACCTTCCTGCTACTTGAACTTCTTGAACTTCTTGAACCTTCCTGCTACTTGAACTTCTTGAACTTCTTGAACCTTCCTGCTACTTGAACTTCTTGAACCTTCCTGCTAGTTGAACTTTTTGAACCTTCCTGCTACTTGAACTTCTTGAACCTTCCTGCTAGTTGAACTTCTTGAACTTCTTGAACCTTCCTGCTACTTGAACTTCATGAACCTTCATCCTACATGAACTTCTTGAACCTTCCTGCTGCTTGAACTTCTTGAAATTTCCTGCTACTTGAACTTCTTGAACTTCTTGAACCTTCCTGCTACTTGAACTTCATGAACCTTCATGCTACATGAACTTCTTGAACCTTCCTGCTGCTTGAACTTCTTGAAATTTCCTGCTACTTGAACTTCTTGAACCTTCCTGCTACTTGAACTTTTTGAACCTTCCTGCTACTTGAACTTCTTGAACCTTCCTGCTACTTGAACTTCTTGAACTTCTTGCACCTTCCTGCTACTTGAACTTCTTGAACCTTCCTGCTACTTGAACTTCTTGAACTTTCCTGCTACTTGAACTTCTTGAAACTTCCTGCTACTTGAACTTCTTGAACTTCTCGGACCTTCCTGCTACTTGAACTTCTTGAACTTTTTGAACCTTCCTGCTACTTGAACTTCTTGAACTTTTTGAACCTTCCTGCTACTTGAACTTCTTGAACCTTCCTGCTACTTGAACTTCATGAACCTTCCTGCTACTTGAACTTCTTGAACCTTCCAGCTTCTTGAACTTCTTGAACTTCTTGACCCTTCCTGCTACTTGAACTTCTTGAACCTTCCTGCTACTTGAACTTCTTAAGCCTTCCTGCTACTTGAACTTCTTGAACTTCTTGACCCTTCCTGCAACTTGAACTTCTTGAACTTCTTGAACCTTCCTGCTACTTGAACTTCTTGAACTTCTTTAACCTTCCTGCTACTTGAACTTCTTGAACCTTTCTGCTACTTGAACTTCTTGAACCTTACTGCTACTTGAACTTCTTGATCTTCTTGAACCTTCCTGCTACTTGAACTTCTTGAACTTCTTGAACCTTCCTGCTACTTGAACTTCTTGAACCTTCCTGCTACTTGAACTTCTTGAACCTTCCTGCTACTTGAACTTCTTGAACCTTCCTGCTACTTGAACTTCTTGAACTTCTTGAACTTCTTGAACTTTCCATATACTTGAACTTCTTGAACTTTCCTCCCACTTGAACTTCTTGAACCTACCTGCTACTTGAACTACTTTAACTTCTTGAACCTTCCTGCTACTTGAACTTCTTGAACCTTCCTGCTACTCGAACTTCTTGAACTTCTTGAACTTCTTGAACCTTCCTGGTACTTGAAAATCTTGCACTTCTTTAACCTTCCTGCTACTTGAACTTCTTGAACCTTCCTGCTACTTGAACTTCTTGAACTTCTTGAACTTCTTGAACCTTCCTGCTACTTGAACTTCTTGAACCTTCCTGCTACTTGAACTTCTTGAACTTCTTGAACCTTCCTGCTACTTGAACTTCTTGAACCTAAAAGCTACTTGAACTACTTAAGCTTCTTGACCCTTCCTGCTACTTGAACTTCTTAAACCTTCCTGCTACTTGAACTTCTTGAACTTCTTGAACCTTCCTGCTACTTGAACTTCTTGAACTTCTTGAACCTTTCTGCTACTTGAACGTCTTGAACTTCTTGAACCTTCCTGCTACTTGAACTTCTTGAACTTCTTGAACCTTCCTGCTACTTGAACTTCTTGAACTTCTTGAACCTTCCTGCTACTTGAACTTCTTGAACCTTCCGGCTACTTGAACTTTTTGAACCTTCCTGCTACTTGAACTTCTTGAACCATCCTGCTACTTCAACTTCTTGAACCTTCCTGCTACTTGAAGTTCTTGAACTTCTTGATCCTTCCTGCTACTTGAACTTCATGAAACTTCCTACTACTTGAACTTCTTGAACTTCTTGAACCCTCCTGCTACTTGAAATTCTTGAACTTCTCGAACCTTCCTGTTACTTGAACTTCTTGAACTTCTTGAATCTTCCTGCTACTCGAACTTCATGAACCTTCCTGCTACTTGAACTTCTTGAACCTTCCTGCTACTTGAACTTCTTGAACTTCTTGAACCTTCCTGCTACTTGAACTTCTTGAACCTTCCTGCTACCTTAACTTCTTGAACTTCTTGATTCTTCCTGCTACCTGAACTTCTTGACCCTTCCTGCTACCTGAACTTCTTGAACTTCTTGAAACATCCTGCTACTTGAACTTCTCGAACTTCTTGAACTTTCCAGCTACTTGAACTTCTTGAACCTTCCAGCTACTTGAACTTCTTGAACTTTCCTGCTACTTGTAATTCTTGAACCTTCCTGCTACTTGAACTTCTCGAACTTCTTGAACTTTCCTGCTACTTGAACTTCTTGAACCTTCCATCTACTTGAACTTCTTGAACTTTCCTGCTACTTGAAATTCTTGAACCTTCCTGCTACTTGAACTTCTTGAATTACTTGAACCTTCCTGCTACTTGAACATCTTGAACCTTCCTGCTACTTGAACTTCTTTAACTTATTGAGTCTTCCTGCTACTTGAACTTCTTGAACCTTCCTGCTACTTGAACTTCTTGAACTTGTTGAACCTCCCTGCTACTTGAACTTCTTGAACTTCTTGAACCTTCCTGCTACTTGAACTTCTTGAACTTCTTGAACCGTCCTGTAACTTGAATTTCTTGAACTTCTTGAACCTTCCTGCTACTTGAACTTCTTGAACTTTTTGAACCTTCCTGCTACTTGAACTTCTTGAACCTTCCTGCTACTTGAACTTTTTAAACCTTCCTGCTACTTGAACTTCTTGAACTTCTTTAACCTTCCTGCTACTTGAACTTCTTGAACCTTCCTGCTACTTGAACATCTTGAACCCTCATGCTACATGAACTTCTTGAACTTCTTGAACTTTCCTGCTACTTGAACTTCTTGAACCTTCCTGCTACTTGAACTTCTTGAACCTCCCTGCAACTTGAACTTCTTGAACTTCTTGAACCTTCCTGCTACTTGAACTTCTTGAACCTTCCTGCTACTTGAACTTCTTGAACCTTCCTACAACTTGAACTTCTTAAACCTTCCTGCCACCTGAACTTCTTGAACCTTCCTGCTTCTTGAACTTTTTGAACCTTCCTGCTACTTGAACTTCTTGAACCTTCCTGCTACTCGAACTTCTTGAACTTCTTGAACCTTCCTGCTACTTGAACTTTTTGAACTTCTTGAACCTTCCTGCAACTTGAACTTCTTGAACCTTCCTGCTACTTGAACTTCTTGAACTTCTTGAACATTCCAGCTACTTGAACTTCTTGAACCTTCATGCTACTTGAACTTTTTGAACCTTCCTGCTACTTGAACTTCTTGAACCTTCCTGCTACTTGAACTTCTTGAACCTTCCTGCTACTTGAACTCTATGAACCTTCCGGCCACTTGAACTTCTTGAACCTTCCTGCTACTTGAACTTCTTGAACCTTCCTGCTACTTGAACTTCTTGAACTTCTTGAACCTTCCTACTTTTTGAACTTCTTGAACTTCTTGAACCTTCCTGCTACTTGAACTGTTTGAACTTATTGAACCTTCCTGCTACTTGAACTACTTGAACTTCTTGAACCTTCCTGCTACTTGAACTTCTTGAACTTCTTGAACTTTCCTGCTACTTGAACTTCTTGAACTTTCCTGCTACTTGAACTTCTTGAAACTTCCTGCTTCTTGAACTTCTTGAACTTCTTGGACCTTCCTGCTACTTGAACTTTTTGAACCTTCCTGCTACTTGAACTTCTTAAACCTTCCTGCTACTTGAACTTCTTGAACTTTTCGAACCTTCCTGCTACTTGAACTTCTTGAACCTTCCTACTACTTGAACTTCTTGAACTTATTGAACCTTCCTGCTACTTGAACTTCATGAACCTTCCTGCTACTTGAACTTCTTGAACCTTCCAGCTACTTGAACTTCTTGAACTTCTTGAACATTCCAGCTACTTGAACTTCTTGAACCTTCATGCTACTTGAACTTTTTGAACCTTCCTGCTACTTGAACTTCTTGAACCTTCCCGCTACTTGAACATCTTGAACCTTCCTGCTACTTGAACTCTATGAACCTTCCGGCTACTTGAACTTCTTGAACCTTCCTGCTACTTGAACTTCTTGAACCTTCCTGCTACTTGAACTTCTTGAACTTCTTGAACCTTCCTACTTCTTGAACTTCTTGAACCTTCCTGCTACTTGAACTGCTTGAACTTTTTGAACCTTCCTGCTACTTGAATTACTTGAACTTCTTGAACCTTCCTGCTACTTGAACTTCTTGAACTTCTTGAACTTTCCTGCTACTTGAAATTCTTGAACTTCTTGAACCTTCCTGCTACTTGAACTTCCTGAACTTCTTGAACCTTCCTGCTACTTGAACTTCTTGAACCTTACTGCTACTTGAACTTCTTGAACTTCATGAACCTTCCTACTACCTGAACTTCTTGAACTTCTTGAACCTTCCTGCTACTTGAACTTCTTGAACCTTCCTGCTACTTGAACTTCTTGAACTTCTTGAACCTTCCTGCTACTTGAACTTCTTGAACTTCTTGAACCTTCCTGCTACTTCAACATCTTGAACCTTGCTGCTACTTGAACATCTTGAACCTTCCTGCTACTTGAACTTCATGAACTACTTGAAGTTTCCTGCTACTTGAACTTCTTGAACTTCTTGAACTACTTGAAACTTCCTGCTAATTGAACTTCTTGAACCTTCCTGCTACTCGAACTTCTTGAACTTCTTGAACCTTCCTGCTACTTCAACTTCTTGAACCTTGCTGCTACATGAACTTCTTGAACCTACCTGCTACTTGAACTACTTGAACTTCTTGAACCTTCCTGCTACTTGAACTTCTTGAACCTTCCTGCTACTCGAACTTCTTGAACTTCTTGAACCTTCCTGCTACTTGAACTTCTTGAACTTCTTGAACCTTCCTGCTACTTGAACTTCTTGAACCTTCCTGCTACTTGAACTTCTTGAACCTTCCTGCTACTTGAACTTCTTGAACCTTCCTGCTACTTGAACTTCTTGAACCTTCCTGATACTTGAACTTCTTGAACCTTCCTGCTACTTGAACTTCTTGAACCTTCCTGCTACTTGAACTTCTTGAACTTCTTGATCCTTCCTGCTACTTGAACTTCTTGAACCTTCCTGCTACTTGAACTTCTTGAACTTCTTGAACCTTCCTGCCACTTGAACTTCTTGAACTTCTTGAACCTTTCTGATACTTGAACTTCTTGAACCTTCCTGCTACTTGAACTTCTTGAACCTTCCTGCTACTTGAACTTCTTGAACTTCTTGACCCTTCCTGCTACTTGAACTTCTTGAACTTCTTGAACCTTCCTGCTACTTGAACTTCTTGAACTTCGTTAACCTTCCTGCTACTTGAACTTCTTGAACCTTTCTGCTACTTGAACTTCTTGAACCTTACTGCTACTTGAACTTCTTGAACTTCTTGAACCTTCCTGCTACTTGAACTTCTTGAACTTCTTGAACCTTCCTGCTACTTGAACTTCTTGAACCTTCCTGCTACTTGAACTTCTTGAACTTCTTGAACCTTCCTGCTACTTGAACTTCTTGAACTTCTTGAACCTTCCTGCTACTTGAACTTCTTGAACCTTCCTGCTACTTGAACTTCTTGAACCTTCCTGCTACTTGAACTTCTTGAACTTCTTGAACCTTCCTGCTACTTGAACTTCTTGAACCTTCCTGCTAGTTGAACTTTTTGAACCTTCCTGCTACTTGAACTTCTTGAACCTTCCTGCTAGTTGAACTTCTTGAACTTCTTGAACCTTCCTGCTACTTGAACTTCATGAACCTTCATGCTACATGAACTTCTTGAACCTTCCTGCTGCTTGAACTTCTTGAAATTTCCTGCTACTTGAACTTCTTGAACTTCTTGAACCTTCCTGCTACTTGAACTTCATGAACCTTCATGCTACATGAACTTCTTGAACCTTCCTGCTGCTTGAACTTCTTGAAATTTCCTGCTACTTGAACTTCTTGAACCTTCCTGCTACTTGAACTTTTTGAACCTTCCTGCTACTTGAACTTCTTGAACCTTCCTGCTACTTGAACTTCTTGAACTTCTTGCACCTTCCTGCTACTTGAACTTCTTGAACCTTCCTGCTACTTGAACTTCTTGAACTTTCCTGCTACTTGAACTTCTTGAAACTTCCTGCTACTTGAACTTCTTGAACTTCTCGGACCTTCCTGCTACTTGAACTTCTTGAACCTTCCTGCTACTTGAACTTCCTAAACCTTCCTGCTACTTGAACTTCTTGAACTTTTTGAACCTTCCTGCTACTTGAACTTCTTGAACCTTCCTACTACTTGAACTTCTTGAACTTCTTGAACCTTCCTGCTACTTGAACTTCATGAACCTTCCTGCTACTTGAACTTCTTGAACCTTCCAGCTTCTTGAACTTCTTGAACTTCTTGACCCTTCCTGCTACTTGAACTTATTGAACCTTCCTGCTACTTGAACTTCTTAAACCTTCCTGCTACTTGAACTTCTTGAACTTCTTGACCCTTCCTGCAACTTGAACTTCTTGAACTTCTTGAACCTTCCTGCTACTTGAACTTCTTGAACTTCTTTAACCTTCCTGCTACTTGAACTTCTTGAACCTTTCTGCTACTTGAACTTCTTGAACCTTACTGCTACTTGAACTTCTTGAACTTCTTGAACCTTCCTGCTACTTGAACTTCTTGAACTTCTTGAACCTTCCTGCTACTTGAACTTCTTGAACCTTCCTGCTACTTGAACTTCTTGAACCTTCCTGCTACTTGAACTTCTTGAACCTTCCTGCTACTTGAACTTCTTGAACTTCTTGAACTTCTTGAACTTTCCTTATACTTGAACTTCTTGAACTTTCCTCCCACTTGAACTTCTTGAACCTACCTGCTACTTGAACTACTTGAACTTCTTGAACCTTGCTGCTACTTGAACTTCTTGAACCTTCCTGCTACTCGAACTTCTTGAACTTCTTGAACTTCTTGAACCTTCCTGGTACTTGAAAATCTTGCACTTCTTTAACCTTCCTGCTACTTGAACTTCTTGAACCTTCCTGCTACTTGAACTTCTTGAACTTCTTGAACTTCTTGAACCTTCCTGCTACTTGAACTTCTTGAACCTTCCTGCTACTTGAACTTCTTGAACCTAAAAGCTACTTGAACTACTTGAGCTTCTTGACCCTTCCTGCTACTTGAACTCCTTAAACCTTCCTGCTACTTGAACTTCTTGAACTTCTTGAACCTTCCTGCTACTTGAACTTCTTGAACTTCTTGAACCTTTCTGCTACTTGAACGTCTTGAACTTCTTGAACCTTCCTGCTACTTGAACTTCTTGAACTTCTTGAACCTTCCTGCTACTTGATCTTCTTGAACTTCTTGAACCTTCCTGCTACTTGAACTTCTTGAACCTTCCGGCTACTTGAACTTTTTGAACCTTCCTGCTACTTGAACTTATTGAACCTTCCTGCTACTTCAACTTCTTGAACCTTCCTGCTACTTGAAGTTCTTGAACTTCTTGATCCTTCCTGCTACTTGAACTTCATGAAACTTCCTGCTACTTGAACTTCTTGAACTTCTTGAACCTTCCTGCTACTTGAAATTCTTGAACTTCTCGAACCTTCCTGTTACTTGAACTTCTTGAACTTCTTGAACCTTCCTGCTACTTGAACTTCTTGAACCTTCCTGCTACCTTAACTTCTTGAACTTCTTGACCCTTCCTGCTACCTGAACTTCTTGACCCTTCCTGCTACCTGAACTTCTTGAACTTCTTGAAACTTCCTGCTACTTGAACTTCTCGAACTTCTTGAACTTTCCTGCTACTTGAACTTCTTGAACCTTCCAGCTACTTGAACTTCTTGAACTTTCCTGCTACTTGAAATTCTTGAACCTTCCTGCTACTTGAACTTCTTGAATTACTTGAACCTTCCTGCTACTTGAACATCTTGAACCTTCCTGCTACTTGAACTTCTTTAACTTATTGAGTCTTCCTGCTACTTGAACTTCTTGAACCTTCCTGCTACTTGAACTTCTTGAACTTGTTGAACCTCCCTGCTACTCGAACTTCTTGAACTTCTTGAACCTTCCTGCTACTTGAACTTCTTGAACTTCTTGAACCGTCCTGTAACTTGAATTTCTTGAACTTCTTGAACCTTCCTGCTACTTGAACTTCTTGAACTTTTTGAACCTTCCTGCTACTTGAACTTCTTGAACCTTCCTGCTACTTGAACTTTTTAAACCTTCCTGCTACTTGAACTTCTTGAACTTCTTTAACCTTCCTGCTACTTGAACTTCTTGAACCTTCCTGCTACTTGAACATCTTGAACCCTCATGCTACATGAACTTCTTGAACTTCTTGAACCTTCCTGCTACTTGAACTTCTTGAACCTTCCTGCTACTTGAACTTCTTGAACCTCCCTGCAACTTGAACTTCTTGAATTTCTTGAACCTTCCTGCTACTTGAACTTCTTGAACCTTCCTGCTACTTGAACTTCTTGAACCTTCCTCCAACTCGAACTTCTTGAACCTTCCTGCCACCTGAACTTCTTGAACCTTCCTGCTTCTTGAACTTTTTGAACCTTCCTGCTACTTGAACTTCTTGAACCTTCCTGCTACTCGAACTTCTTGAACTTCTTGAACCTTCCTGCTACTTGAACTTTTTGAACTTCTTGAACCTTCCTGCAACTTGAACTTCTTGAACCTTTCTGCTACTTGAACTTCTTGAACTTCTTGAACATTCCAGCTACTTGAACTTCTTGAACCTTCATGCTACTTGAACTTTTTGAACCTTCCTGCTACTTGAACTTCTTGAACCTTCCTGCTACTTGAACTTCTTGAACCTTCCTGCTACTTGAGCTCTATGAACCTTCCGGCCACTTGAACTTCTTGAACCTTCCTGCTACTTGAACTTCTTGAACCTTCCTGCTACTTGAACTTCTTGAACTTCTTGAACCTTCCTGCTACTTGAACTGTTTGAACTTATTGAACCTTCCTGCTACTTGAACTACTTGAACTTCTTGAACTTTCCTGCTACTTGAACTTCTTGAACTTCTTGAACCTTCCTGCTACTTGAACTTCTTAAACCTTCCTGCTACTTGAACTTCTTGAACCTTCCTGCTACTTGAACTTCTTGAACCTTCCTGCTACTCGAACTTCTTGAACTTCTTGAACTTCTTGAACCTTCCTGGTACTTGAAAATCTTGCACTTCTTTAACCTTCCTGCTACTTGAACTTCTTGAACCTTCCTGCTACTTGAACTTCTTGAACTTCTTGAACTTCTTGAACCTTCCTGCTACTTGAACTTCTTGAACCTTCCTGCTACTTGAACTTCTTGAACCTTCCTGCTACTTGAACTTCTTGAACCTAAAAGCTACTTGAACTACTTGAGCTTCTTGACCCTTCCTGCTACTTGAACTCCTTAAACCTTCCTGCTACTTGAACTTCTTGAACTTCTTGAACCTTCCTGCTACTTGAACTTCTTGAACTTCTTGAACCTTTCTGCTACTTGAACGTCTTGAACTTCTTGAACCTTCCTGCTACTTGAACATCTTGAACTTCTTGAACCTTCCTGCTACTTGAACTTCTTGAACTTCTTGAACCTTCCTGCTACTTGAACTTCTTGAACCTTCCGGCTACTTGAACTTTTTGAACCTTCCTGCTACTTGAACTTATTGAACCTTCCTGCTACTTCAACTTCTTGAACCTTCCTGCTACTTGAAGTTCTTGAACTTCTTGATCCTTCCTGCTACTTGAACTTCATGAAACTTCCTGCTACTTGAACTTCTTGAACTTCTTGAACCTTCCTGCTACTTGAAATTCTTGAACTTCTCGAACCTTCCTGTTACTTGAACTTCTTGAACTTCTTGAACCTTCCTGCTACTTGAACTTCTTGAACCTTCCTGCTACCTTAACTTCTTGAACTTCTTGACCCTTCCTGCTACCTGAACTTCTTGACCCTTCCTGCTACCTGAACTTCTTGAACTTCTTGAAACTTCCTGCTACTTGAACTTCTCGAACTTCTTGAACTTTCCTGCTACTTGAACTTCTTGAACCTTCCAGCTACTTGAACTTCTTGAACTTTCCTGCTACTTGAAATTCTTGAACCTTCCTGCTACTTGAACTTCTTGAATTACTTGAACCTTCCTGCTACTTGAACATCTTGAACCTTCCTGCTACTTGAACTTCTTTAACTTATTGAGTCTTCCTGCTACTTGAACTTCTTGAACCTTCCTGCTACTTGAACTTCTTGAACTTGTTGAACCTCCCTGCTACTTGAACTTCTTGAACTTCTTGAACCTTCCTGCTACTTGAACTTCTTGAACTTCTTGAACCGTCCTGCTACTTGAATTTCTTGAACTTCTTGAACCTTCCTGCTACTTGAACTTCTTGAACTTTTTGAACCTTCCTGCTACTTGAACTTCTTGAACCTTCCTGCTACTTGAACTTTTTAAACCTTCCTGCTACTTGAACTTCTTGAACTTCTTTAACCTTCCTGCTACTTGAACTTCTTGAACTTCTTGAACCTTCCTGCTACTTGAATTTCTTGAACTTCTTGAACCTTCCTGCTACTTGAACTTCTTGAACTTTTTGAACCTTCCTGCTACTTGAACTTCTTGAACCTTCCTGCTACTTGAACTTTTTAAACCTTCCTGCTACTTGAACTTCTTGAACTTCTTTAACCTTCCTGCTACTTGAACTTCTTGAACCTTCCTGCTACTTGAACATCTTGAACCCTCATGCTACATGAACTTCTTGAACTTCTTGAACCTTCCTGCTACTTGAACTTCTTAAACCTTCCTGCTACTTGAACTTCTTGAACCTCCCTGCAACTTGAACTTCTTGAATTTCTTGAACCTTCCTGCTACTTGAACTTCTTGAACCTTCCTGCTACTTGAACTTCTTGAACCTTCCTCCAACTCGAACTTCTTGAACCTTCCTGCCACCTGAACTTCTTGAACCTTCCTGCTTCTTGAACTTTTTGAACCTTCCTGCTACTTGAACTTCTTGAACCTTCCTGCTACTCGAACTTCTTGAACTTCTTGAACCTTCCTGCTACTTGAACTTTTTGAACTTCTTGAACCTTCCTGCAACTTGAACTTCTTGAACCTTCCTGCTACTTGAACTTCTTGAACTTCTTGAACATTCCAGCTACTTGAACTTCTTGAACCTTCATGCTACTTGAACTTTTTGAACCTTCCTGCTACTTGAACTTCTTGAACCTTCCTGCTACTTGAACTTCTTGAACCTTCCTGCTACTTGAACTCTATGAACCTTCCGGCCACTTGAACTTCTTGAACCTTCCTGCTACTTGAACTTCTTGAACCTTCCTGCTACTTGAACTTCTTGAACTTCTTGAACCTTCCTACTTTTTGAACTTCTTGAACTTCTTGAACCTTCCTGCTACTTGAACTGTTTGAACTTATTGAACCTTCCTGCTACTTGAACTACTTGAACTTCTTGAACTTTCCTGCTACTTGAACTTCTTGAACTTCTTGAACCTTCCTGCTACTTGAACTTCTTAAACCTTCCTGCTACTTGAACTTCTTGAACCTTCCTGCTACTTGAACTTCTTGAACCTTCCTGCTACTTGAACTTCTTGAACTTCTTGAACCTTCCTACTACCTGAACTTCTTGAACTTCTTGAACCTTCCTGCTACTTAAACTTCTGGAACCTTACTGCTACTTGAACTTCTTGAACCTTCCTGTTACTTGAACTTCTTGAACCTTCCTGCTACTTGACTTTCTTGAACCTACCTGCTACTTGAACTACTTGAACTTCTTGAACCTTCCTGCTACTTGAACTTCTTGAACCTTCCTGCTACTCGAACTTCTTGAACTTCTTGAATTTTCCTGCTATTTGAACTTCTTGAACTTCTTGAACCTTCCTGCTACTTGAACTTCTTGAACTTCTTGAACCTTCCTGCCACTTAAACTTTTTGAACTTCTTGAACCTTGAACTTCTTGAACTTCTTGAACCTTCCTGCTACCTGAACTTTTTGAACTTCTTGAACCTTGAACTTCTTGAACTTCTTGAACTTCTTGAACCTTCCTGCTACTTGAACTTCTTGAACCTTCCTGCTACTTGAACTTCTTGAACCTTCCGGCTACTTGAACTTCTTGAACCTTCCTGCTACTTGAACTTCTTGAACCTTCCTGCTACGTGAACTTCTTGAACCTTCCTGCTACTTGAACTTCTTGAACCTTCCTGCTACTTGAACATCTTGAACCTTCCTGCTACTTGAACTTCTTGAACTTCTTGATCCTTCCTGCTACTTGAACTTCTTGAACCTTCCTGCTACTTGAACTTCTTGAACTTCTTGAACCTTCCTGCTACTTGAACTTCTTGAACTTCTTGAACCTTTCTGCTACTTGAACTTCTTGAATTTCTTTAACCTTCCTGCTACTTGAACTTCTTGAACCTTCCTGCTACTTGAACTTCTTGAACCTTACTGCTACTTGAACTTCTTGAACTTCTTGAACCTTCCTGCTACTCGAACTTCTTGAACTTCTTGAACCTTCCTGCTACTTGAACTTCTTGAACCTTCCTGCTACTTGAACTTATTGAACCTTCCTGCTACTTGAACTTCTTGAACTTCTTGAACTTCTTGAACTTTCCTTATACTTGAACTTCTTGAACTTTCCTGCCACTTGAACTTCTTGAACCTACCTGCTACTTGAACTACTTGAACTTCTTCAACCTTCCTGCTACTTGAACTTCTTGAACCTTCCTGCTACTTGAACTTCTTGAACTTCTTGAACTTCTTGAACCTTCCTGCTACTTGAAAATCTTGCACTTCTTCAACCTTCCTGCTACTTGAACTTCTTGAACTTCTTGAACTTCTTTAACCTTCCTGCTACTTGAACTTCTTGAACCTTCCTGCTACTTGAACTTCTTGAACCTACCTGCTACTTGAACTACTTGAACTTCTTGAACCTTCCTGCTACTTGAACTTCTTGAACCTTCCTGCTACTCGAACTTCTTGAACTTCTTGAACCTTCCTGCTACTTGAACTTCTTGAACTTCTTGAACCTTCCTGCTACTTGAACTTCTTGAACATCTTGAACCTTCCTGCTACTTAAACTTTTTGAACTTCTTGAACCTTGAACTTCTTGAACTTCTTGAACCTTCCTGCTACTTGAACTTTTTGAACTTCTTGAACCTTAAACTTCTTGAACTTCTTGAACTTCTTGAACCTTCCTGCTACTTGAACTTCTTGAACCTTCCTGCTACTTGAACTTCTTGAACCTTCCTGCTACTTGAACTTCTTGAACCTTCCTGCTACTTAAACTTCTTGAACCTTCCTGCTACTTGAACTTCTTGAACCTTTCTGCTACTTGAACTTCTTGAACCTTCCTGCTACTTGAACTTCTTGAACTTCTTGATCCTTCCTGCTACTTGAACTTCTTGAACCTTCATGCTACTTGAACTTCTTGAAATTCTTGAACCTTCCTGCCACTTGAACTTCTTGAACTTCTTGAACCTTCCTGATACTTGAACTTCCTGAACCTTCCTGCTACTTGAACTTCTTGAACCTTCCTGCTACTTGAACTTCTTGAACTTCTTGAACCTTCCTGCTACTTGAACTTCTTGAACTTCTTGAACCTTCCTGCTACTTGAACTTCTTGAACTTTTTTACCCTTCCTGCTACTTGAACTTCTTGAACCATCCTGCTACTTGAACTTCTTGAACCTTACTGCTACTTGAACTTCTTGAACTTCTTGAACCTTCCTGCTACTTGAACTTCTTGAACTTCTTGAACCTTCCTGCTACTTGAACTTCTTGAACCTTCCTGCTACTTGAACTTCTTGAACCTTCCTGCTACTTGAACTTCTTGAACCTTCCTGCTACTTGAACTTCTTGAACTTCTTGAACTTCTTGAACTTTCCTTATACTTGAACTTCTTGAACTTTCCTCCCACTTGAACTTCTTGAACCTACCTGCTACTTGAACTACTTGAACTTATTGAACCTTCCTGCTACTTGAACTTCTTGAACCTTCCTGCTACTCGAACTTCTTGAACTTCTTGAACTTCTTGAACCTTCCTGCTACTTGAAAATCTTGCACTTCATTAACCTTCCTGCTACTTGAACTTCTTGAACCTTCCTGCTACTTGAACTTCTTGAACTTCTTGAACTTCTTGAACCTTCCTGCTACTTGAACTTCTTGAACTTCTTGAACCTTCCTGCTACTTGAACTTCTTGAACTTCTTGAACCTTCCTGCTACTTGAACTTCTTGAACTTCCTGAACCTTCCTGCTACTTGAACTTCTTGAACCTTCCGGCTACTTGAACTTCTTGAACCTTCCTGCTACTTGAATTTCTTGAACCTTCCTGCTACTTCAACTTCTTGAACCTTCCTGCTACTTGAAGTTCTTGAACTTCTTGATCCTTCCTGCTACTTGAACTTCATGAAACTTCCTGCTACTTGAACTTCTTGAACTTCTTGAACCTTCCTGCTACTTGAACTTCTTGAACCTTCCTGCTACTTGAACTTCTTGAACCTTCCTGCTACATGAACTTCTTGAACTTCTTGAACTTTCCTGCTACTTGAACTTCTTGAACTTCTTGAACCTTCCTGAAACTTGAACTTCTTGAACTTCTTGAACCTTCCTGCCACTTGAACTTCTTGAACTTCTTGACCCTTCCTGCTACTTGAACTTCTTGAACCTGCCTGCTACTTGAACTTCTTGAACTTCTTGATCCGTCCTGCTACTTGAACTTCTTGAACCTTCCTGCTACTTGAACTTCTTGAACTTCTTGAACCTTCCTGCTACTTGAACTTCTTGAACCTTCCTGCTAGTTGAACTTTTTGAACCTTCCTGCTACTTGAACTTCTTGACCCTTCCTGCTAGTTGAACTTCTTGAACTTCTCGAGCCTTCTTGCTACTTGAACTTCATGAACCTTCGTGCTACATGAACTTCTTGAACGTTCCTGCTACTTGAACTTCTTGAAATTTCCTGCTACTTGAACTTCTTGAACCTTCCTGCTACTTGAACTTCTTGAAACTTCCTGCTACTTGATTTTCTTGAACTTCTTGGACCTTCCTGCTACTTGAACTTCTTGAACCTTCCTGCTACTTGAACTTCTTAAACCTTCCTGCTAGTTGAACATCTTGAACTTCTTGAACCTTCCTGCTACTTGAACTTCTTGAACCTTCCTACTACTTGAACTTCTTGAACTTTCCTGCTACTTGAACTTCTTGAACCTTCCTGCTACTTGAACTTCTTGAACTTCTTGAACTTCTTGAACTTTCCTTATACTTGAACTTCTTGAACTTTCCTCCCACTTGAACTTCTTGAACCTACCTGCTACTTGAACTACTTGAACTTCTTGAACCTTCCTGCTACTTGAACTTCTTGAACATTCCTGCTACTCGAACTTCTTGAATTTCTTGAACTTCTTGAACCTTCCTGCTACTTGAAAATCTTGCACTTCTTTAACCTTCCTGCTACTTGAACTGCTTCAACCTTCCTGCTACTTGAACTTCTTGAACCTTCCTGCTACTTGAACTTCTTGAACTTCTTGAACCTTCCTGCTACTTGAACTTCTTGAACCTAAAAGCTACTTGAACTACTTGAGCTTCTTGACCCTTCCTGCTACTTGAACTTCTTGAACCTTCCTGCTACTTGAACTTCTTGAACTTTCCTGCTACTTGAACTTCTTGAACTTCTTGAACCTTCCTGCTACTCGAACTTCTTGAACTTAAAAGCTACTTGAACTACTTGAGCTTCTTGACCCTTCCTGCTACTTGAACTTCTTGAACCTTCCTGCTACTTGAACTTCTTGAACCTTCCTGCTACTTGAACTTCTTGAACTTCTTGAACCTTTCTGCTACTTGAACTTCTTGAACTTCTTGAACCTTCCTGCTACTTGAACTTCTTGAACTTCTTGAACCTTCCTGCTACTTGAACTTCTCGAACTTCTTGAACCTTCCTGCTACTTGAACTTCTTGAACCATCCGGCTACTTGAACTTCTTGAACCTTCCTGCTACTTGAACTTCTTGAACCTTCCTGCTACTTCAACTTCTTTAACCTTCCTGCTACTTGAAGTTCTTGAACTTCTTGATCCTTCCTGCTACTTGAACTTCATGAAACTTCCTGCTACTTGAACTTCTTGAACTTCTTGAACCTTCCTGCTACTTGAACTTCTTGAACCTTTCTGCTACTTGAACTTCTTGAACCTTCCTGCTACATGAACTTCTTGAACTTCTTGAACTTTCCTGCTACTTGAACTTCTTGAACTTCTTGAACCTTCCTGAAACTTGAATTTCTTGAACCTTCCTGCTAGTTGAACTTTTTGAACCTTCCTGCTACTTGAACTTCTTGAACCTTCCTGCTAGTTGAACTTCTTGAACTTCTTGAACCTTCCTGCTACTTGAACTTCATGAACCTTCATGCTACATGAACTTCTTGAACCTTCCTGCTGCTTGAACTTCTTCAAATTTCCTGCTACTTGAACTTCTTGAACCTTCCTGCTACTTGAACTTCTTGAACTTCTTGCACCTTCCTGCTACTTGAACTTCTTGAACCTTCCTGCTACTTGAACTTCTTGAACTTTCCTGCTACTTGAACTTCTTGAAACTTCCTGCTACTTGAACTTCTTGAACTTCTTGGACCTTCCTGCTACTTGAACTTTTTGAACCTTCCTGCTACTTGAACTTCTTAAACCTTCCTGCTACTTGAACTTCTTGAACTTTTTGAACCTTCCTGCTACTTGAACTTCTTGAACCTTCCTACTACTTGAACTTCTTGAACTTCTTGAACCTTCCTGCTACTTGAACTTCATGAACCTTCCTGCTACTTGAACTTCTTGAACCTTCCAGCTACTTGAACTTCTTGAACTTCTTGAACATTCCAGCTACTTGAACTTCTTGAACCTTCATGCTACTTGAACTTTTTGAACCTTCCTGCTACTTGAACTTCTTGAACCTTCCTGCTACTTGAACTTCTTGAACCTTCCTGCTACTTGAACTCTATGAACCTTCCGGCTACTTGAACTTCTTGAACCTTCCTGCTACTTGAACTTCTTGAACCTTCCTGCTACTTGAACTTCTTGAACTTCTTGAACCTTCCTACTTCTTGAACTTCTTGAACCTTCCTGCTACTTGAACTGCTTGAACTTCTTGAACCTTCCTGCTACTTGAACTGCTTGAACTTTTTGAACCTTCCTGCTACTTGAATTACTTGAACTTCTTGAACCTTCCTGCTACTTGAACTTCTTGAACTTCTTGAACTTTCCTGCTACTTGAAATTCTTGAACTTCTTGAACCTTCCTGCTACTTGAACTTCTTGAACTTCTTGAACCTTCCTGCTACTTGAACTTCTTGAACCTTACTGCTACTTGAACTTCTTGAACTTCATGAACCTTCCTACTACCTGAACTTCTTGAACTTCTTGAACCTTCCTGCTACTTGAACTTCTTGAACCTTCCTGCTACTTGAACTTCTTGAACTTCTTGAACCTTCCTGCTACTTGAACTTCTTGAACTTCTTGAACCTTCCTGCTACTTCAACTTCTTGAACCTTGCTGCTACTTGAACATCTTGAACCTTCCTGCTACTTGAACTTCTTGAACTACTTGAAGTTTCCTGCTACTTGAACTTCTTGAACCTTCCTGCTACTTGAACTTCTTGAACTTCTTGAACTACTTGAAACTTCCTGCTAATTGAACTTCTTGAACCTTCCTGCTACTCGAACTTCTTGAACTTCTTGAACCTTCCTGCTACTCGAACTTCTTGAACTTCTTGAAATTTCCTGCTACTTCAACTTCTTGAACCTTGCTGCTACTTGAACTTCTTGAACCTACCTGCTACTTGAACTACTTGAACTTCTTGAACCTTCCTGCTACTTGAACTTCTTGAACCTTCCTGCTACTCGAACTTCTTGAACTTCTTGAACCTTCCTGCTACTTGAACTTCTTGAACTTCTTGAACCTTCCTGCTACTTGAACTTCTTGAACCTTCCTGCTACTTGAACTTCTTGAACCTTCCTGCTACTTGAACTTCTTGAACCTTCCTGCTACTTGAACTTCTTGAACCTTCCTGCTACTTGAACTTCTTGAACCTTCCTGCTACTTGAACTTCTTGAACTTCTTGATCCTTCCTGCTACTTGAACTTCTTGAACCTTCCTGCTACTTGAACTTCTTGAACTTCTTGAACCTTCCTGCCACTTGAACTTCTTGAACTTCTTGAACCTTTCTGATACTTGAACTTCTTGAACCTTCCTGCTACTTGAACTTCTTGAACCTTCCTGCTACTTGAACTTCTTGAACTTCTTGACCCTTCCTGCTACTTGAACTTCTTGAACTTCTTGAACCTTCCTGCTACTTGAACTTCTTGAACTTCGTTAACCTTCCTGCTACTTGAACTTCTTGAACCTTTCTGCTACTTGAACTTCTTGAACCTTACTGCTACTTGAACTTCTTGAAATTCTTGAACCTTCCTGCTACTTGAACTTCTTGAACTTCTTGAACCTTCCTGCTACCTGAACTTCTTGAACCTTCCTGCTACTTGAACTTCTTGAACCTTCCTGCTACTTGAACTTCTTGAACTTCTTGAACCTTCCTGCTACTTGAACTTCTTGAACCTTCCTGCTACTTGAACTTCATGAACCTTCATGCTACATGAACTTCTTGAACCTTCCTGCTGCTTGAACTTCTTGAAATTTCCTGCAACTTGAACTTCTTGAACTTCTTGAACCTTCCTGCTACTTGAACTTCATGAACCTTCATGCTACATGAACTTCTTGAACCTTCCTGCTGCTTGAACTTCTTGAAATTTCCTGCTACTTGAACTTCTTGAACCTTCCTGCTACTTGAACTTTTTGAACCTTCCTGCTTCTTGAACTTCTTGAACCTTCCTGCTACTTGAACTTCTTGAACTTCTTGCACCTTCCTGCTACTTGAACTTCTTGAACCTTCCTGCTACTTGAACTTCTTGAACTTTCCTGCTACTTGAACTTCTTGAAACTTCCTGCTACTTGAACTTCTTGAACTTCTCGGACCTTCCTGCTACTTGAACTTCTTGAACCTTCCTGCTACTTGAACTTCTTAAACCTTCCTGCTACTTGAACTTCTTGAACTTTTTGAACCTTCCTGCTACTTGAACTTCTTGAACTTTTTGAACCTTCCTGCTACTTGAACTTCTTGAACCTTCCTACTACTTGAACTTCTTGAACTTCTTGAACCTTCCTGCTACTTGAACTTCATGAACCTTCCTGCTACTTGAACTTCTTGAACCTTCCAGCTTCTTGAACTTCTTGAACTTCTTGACCCTTCCTGCTACTTGAACTTCTTGAACCTTCCTGCTACTTGAACTTCTTAAACCCTCCTGCTACTTGAACTTCTTGAACTTCTTGACCCTTCCTGCAACTTGAACTTCTTGAACTTCTTGAACCTTCCTGCTACTTGAACTTCTTGAACTTCTTTACCCTTCCTGCTACTTGAACTTCTTGAACCTTTCTGCTACTTGAACTTCTTGAACCTTACTGCTACTTGAACTTCTTGAACTTCTTGAACCTTCCTGCTACTTGAACTTCTTGAACTTCTTGAACCTTCCTGCTACTTGAACTTCTTGAACCTTCCTGCTACTTGAACTTCTTGAACTTCTTGAACTTCTTGAACTTTCCATATACTTGAACTTCTTGAACTTTCCTCCCACTTGAACTTCTTGAACCTACCTGCTACTTGAACTACTTGAACTTCTTGAACCTTCCTGCTACTTGAACTTCTTGAACCTTCCTGCTACTCGAACTTCTTGAACTTCTTGAACTTCTTGAACCTTCCTGGTACTTGAAAATCTTGCACTTCTTTAACCTTCCTGCTACTTGAACTTCTTGAACCTTCCTGCTACTTGAACTTCTTGAACTTCTTGAACTTCTTGAACCTTCCTGCTACTTGAACTTCTTGAACTTCTTGAACCTTCCTGCTACTTGAACTTCTTGAACCTAAAAGCTACTTGAACTACTTGAGCTTCTTGACCCTTCCTGCTACTTGAACTTCTTAAACCTTCCTGCTACTTGAACTTCTTGAACTTCTTGAACCTTCCTGCTACTTGAACTTCTTGAACTTCTTGAACCTTTCTGCTACTTGAACTTCTTGAACTTCTTGAACCTTCCTGCTACTTGAACTTCTTGAACTTCTTGAACCTTCCTGCTACTTGAACTTCTTGAACTTCTTGAACCTTCCTGCTACTTGAACTTCTTGAACCTTCCGGCTACTTGAACTTTTTGAACCTTCCTGCTACTTGAACTTCTTGAACCTTCCTGCTACTTCAACTTCTTGAACCTTCCTGCTACTTGAACTTCTTGAACCTTCCTGCTACTTGAACATCTTGAACCTTCCTGCTACTTGAACTTCTTGAACTTCTTGATCCTTCCTGCTACTTGAACTTCTTGAACCTTCCTGCTACTTGAACTTCTTGAACTTCTTGAACCTTCCTGCTACCTGAACTTCTTGAACTTCTTGAACTTCTTGAACCTTCCTGATACTTGAACTTCTTGAACCTTCCTGCTACTTGAACTTCTTGAACCTTCCTGCTACTTGAACTTCTTGAACTTCTTGAACCTTCCTGCTACTTGAACTTCTTGAACTTCTTGAACCTTCCTGCTACTTGAACTTCTTGAACTTCTTGAACCTTTCTGCTACTTGAACTTCTTGAATTTCTTTAACCTTCCTGCTACTTGAACTTCTTGAACCTTCCTGCTACTTGAACTTCTTGAACCTTACTGCTACTTGAACTTCTTGAACTTCTTGAACCTTCCTGCTACTCGAACTTCTTGAACTTCTTGAACCTTCCTGCTACTTGAACTTCTTGAACCTTCCTGCTACTTGAACTTCTTGAACATTCCTGTTACTTGAACTTCTTGAACTTCTTGAACTTCTTGAACTTTCCTTATACCTGAACTTCTTGAACTTTCCTGCCACTTGAACTTCTTGAACCTACCTGCTACTTGAACTACTTGAACTTCTTTAACCTTCCTGCTACTTGAACTTCTTGAACCTTCCTGCTACTTGAACTTCTTGAACTTCTTGAACTTCTTGAACCTTCCTGCTACTTGAAAATCTTGCACTTCTTCAACCTTCCTGCTACTTGAACTTCTTGAACCTTCCTGCTACTTGAACTTCTTGAACTTCTTGAACTTCTTGAACCTTCCTGCTACTTGAACTTCTTGAACCTTCCTGCTACTTGAACTTCTTGAACTTCTTGAACCTTCCTGCTACTTGAACTTCTTGAACTTCTTGAACCTTTCTGCTACTTGAACTTCTTGAACTTCTTGAACCTTCCTGCTACTTGAACTTCTTGAACTTCTTGAACCTTCCTGCTACTTGAACTTCTTGAACTTCTTGAACCTTCCTGCTACTTGAACTTCTTGAACCTTCCAGGTACTTGAACTTTTTGAACCTTCCTGCTACTTGAACTTCTTGAACCTTTCTGCTACTTGAACTTCTTGAACTTCTTGAACCTTCCTACTACCTGAACTTCTTGAACTTCTTGAACCTTCCTGCTACTTGAACTTCTTGAACCTTCCTGCTACTTGAACTTCTTGAACTTCTTGAACCTTTCTGCTACTTGAACTTCTTGAACTTCTTGAACCTTCCTGCTACTTGAACTTCTTGAACTTCTTGAACCTTTCTGCTACTTGAACTTCTTGAACTTCTTGAACCTTCCTGCTACGTGAACTTCTTGAACTTCTTGAACCTTCCTGCTACTTGAACTTCTTGAACTTCTTGAACCTTCCTGCTACTTGAACTTCTTGAACCTTCCAGCTACTTGAACTTCTTGAACCTTCCTGCTACTTGAACTTCTTGAACCTTTCTGCTACTTGAACTTCATGAACTTCTTGAACCTTCCTACTACCTGAACTTCTTGAACTTCTTGAACCTTCCTGCTACTTGAACTTCTTGAACTTCTTGAACCTTCCTGCTACTTGAACTTCTTGAACTTCTTGAACCTTCCTGCTACTTGAACTTCTTGAACTTCTTGAACCTTCCTGCTACTTGAACTTCTTGAACCTTGCTGCTACTTGAACTTCTTGAACCTTCCTGCTACTTGAACTTCTTGTACTTCTTGAAGTTTCCTGCTACTTGAACTTCTTGAACCTTACTGCTACTTGAACTTCTTGAACTTCTTGAACTACTTGAACCTTCCTGCTACTTGAACTTCTTGAACCTTCCTGCTACTTGAACTTCTTGAACCTACCTGCTACATGAACTACTTGAACTTCTTGAACCTTCCTGCCACTTGAACTTCTTGAACCTTCCTGCTACTCGAACTTCTTGAACTTCTTGAACCTTCCTGCTACTTGAACTTCTTGAACTTCTTGAACCTTCCTGCTACTTGAACTTCTTGAACTTCTTGAACCTTCCTGCTACTTAAACTTTTTGAACTTCTTGAACCTTGAACTTCTTGAACTTCTTGAACCTTCCTGCTACTTGAACTTTTTGAACTTCTCGAACCTTGAACTTCTTGAACTTCTTGAACTTCTTGAACCTTCCTGCTACTTGAACTTCATGAACCTTCCTGCTACTTGAACTTCTTGAACCTTCCTGCTACTTGAACTTCTTGAACCTTCCTGCTACTTGAACTTCTTGAACCTTTCTGCTACTTGAACTTCTTGAACCTTCCTGCTACTTGAACTTCTTGAACCTTCCTGCTACTTGAACTTCTTGAACTTTTTGAACCGTCCTGTACCTTGAATTTCTTGAACTTCTTGAACATTCCTGCTACTTGAACTTCTTGAACTTTTTGAACCTTCCTGCTACTTGAACTTCTTGAACCTTCCTGCTACTTGAACTTCTTAAACCTTCCTGCAACTTGAACTTCTTGAACTTCTTTAACCTTCCTGCTACTTGAACTTCTTGAACCTTCCTGCTACTTGAACATCTTGAACCCTCATGCTACATGAACTTCTTGAACTTCTTGAACCTTCCTGCTACTTGAACTTCTTGAACCTTCCTGCTACTTGAACTTCTTGAACCTCCCTGCTACTTGAACTTCTTGAACTTCTTGAACCTTCCTGCTACTTGAACTTCTTGAACCTTCCTGCTACTTGAACTTCTTGAACCTTCCTACAACTTGAACTTCTTGAACCTTCCTGCCACTTGAACTTCTCGAACCTTCCTGCTTCTTGAACTTTTTGAACCTTTCTGCTACTTGAACTTCTTGAACCTTCCTGCTACTCGAACTTCTTGAACTTCTTGAACCTTCCTGCTACTTGAACTTTTTGAACTTCTTGAACCTTCCTGCAACTCGAACTTCTTGAACCTTCCTGCTACTTGAACTTCTTGAACTTCTTGAACATTCCAGCTACTTGAACTTCTTGACCCTTCATGCTACTTGAACTTTTTGAACCTTCCTGCTACTTGAACTTCTTGAACCTTCCTGCTACTTGAACTTCTTGAACCTTCCTGCTACTTGAACTCTATGAACCTTCCGGCCACTTGAACTTATTGAACCTTCCTGCTACTTGAACTTCTTGAACATTCCTGCTACTTGAAATTCTTGAACTTCTTGAACCTTCCTACTTTTTGAACTTCTTGAACTTCTTGAACCTTCCTGCTACTTGAACTGTTTGAACTTATTGAACCTTCCTGCTACTTGAACTACTTGAACTTCTTGAACCTTCCTGATACTTGAACTTCTTGAACTTCTTGAACTTTCCTGCTACTTGAACTTCTTGAACTTCTTGAACCTTCCTGCTACTTGAACTTCTTAAACCTTCCTGCTACTTGAACTTCTTGAACCTTCCTGCTACTTGAACTTCTTGAACCTTCCTGCTACTTGAACTTCTTGAACTTCTTGAACCTTCCTACTACCTGAACTTCTTGAACTTCTTGAACCTTCCTGCTACTTGAACTTCTGGAACCTTCCTGCTACTTGAACTTCTTGAACTTCTTGAACCTTCCTGCTACTTGAACTTCTTGAACTTCTTGAACCTTCCTGCTAGTTGAACTTCTTGAACTTCTTGAACCTTCCTGCTACTTGAACTTCTTGAACCTTCCTGCTACTTGAACTTCTTGAACCTTCCTGTTACTTGAACTTCTTGTACTTCTTGAAGTTTCCTGCTACTTGAACTTCTTGAACCTTACTGCTACTTGAACTTCTTGAACTTCTTGAACTACTTGAACCTTCCTGCTACTTGAACTTCTTGAACCTTCCTGCTACTTGACTTTCTTGAACCTACCTGCTACTTGAACTACTTGAACTTCTTGAACCTTCCTGCTACTTGAACTTCTTGAACCTTCCTGCTACTCGAACTTCTTGAACTTCTTGAATTTTCCTGCTATTTGAACTTCTTGAACTTCTTGAACCTTCCTGCTACTTGAACTTCTTGAACTTCTTGAACCTTCTTGCCACTTAAACTTTTTGAACTTCTTGAACCTTGAACTTCTTGAACTTCTTGAACCTTCCTGCTACTTGAACTTCTTGAACCTTCCTGCTACTTGAACTTCTTGAACCTTCCGGCTACTTGAACTTCTTGAACCTTCCTGCTACTTGAACTTCTTGAACCTTCCTGCTACTTGAACTTCTTGAACCTTCCTGCTACTTGAACTTCTTGAACCTTCCTGCTACTTGAACATCTTGAACCTTCCTGCTACTTGAACTTCTTGAACTTCTTGATCCTTCCTGCTACTTGAACTTCTTGAACCTTCCTGCTACTTGAACTTCTTGAACTTCTTGAACCTTCCTGCTACTTGAACTTCTTGAACTTCTTTAACTTCTTGAACCTTCCTGATACTTGAACTTCTTGAACCTTCCTGCTACTTGAACTTCTTGAACCTTCCTGCTACTTGAACTTCTTGAACTTCTTGAACCTTCCTGCTACTTGAACTTCTTGAACTTCTTGAAACTTCCTGCTACTTGAACTTCTTGAATTTCTTTACCCTTCCTGCTACTTGAACTTCTTGAACCTTCCTGCTACTTGAACTTCTTGAACCTTACTGCTACTTGAACTTCTTGAACTTCTTGAACCTTCCTGCTACTCGAACTTCTTGAACTTCTTGAACCTTCCTGCTACTTGAACTTCTTGAACCTTCCTGCTACTTGAACTTCTTGAACCTTCCTGCTACTTGAACTTCTTGAACTTCTTGAACTTCTTGAACCTTCCTGCTACTTGAAAATCTTGCACTTCTTCAACCTTCCTGCTACTTGAACTTCTTGAACCTTCCTGCTACTTGAACTTCTTGAACTTCTTGAACCTTCCTGCTACTTGAACTTCTTGAACCTTCCTGCTACTTGAACTTCTTGAACTTCTTGAACCTTCCTGCTACTTGAACTTCTTGAACTTCTTGAACCTTTCTGCTACTTGAACTTCTTGAACTTCTTGAACCTTCCTGCTACTTGAACTTCTTGAACTTCTTGAACCTTCCTGCTACTTGAACTTCTTGAACTTCTTGAACCTTCCTGCTACTTGAACTTCTTGAACCTTCCTGCTACTTGAACTTCTTGAACCTTCCTGCTACTTGAACTTCTTGAACCTTCCTGCTACTTGAACTCTATGAACCTTCCGGCCACTTGAACTTCTTGAACCTTCCTGCTACTTGAACTTCTTGAACCTTCCTGCTACTTGAACTTCTTGAACCTTCCTGCAACTTGAACTACTTGAACTTCTTGAACCTTCCTGCTTCTTGAACTACTTGAACTTCATGAACCTTCCTGCTACTTGAACTTTCCTGCTACTTGAACTTCCCAAACTTCTTGAACCTTCCTGCTACTTGAACTACTTGAACTTCTTGAACCTTCCTGCTACTTGAACTTCTTGAACTTCTTGAACCTTCCTGCTACTTGAACTTCTTAAACCTTCCTGCTACTTGAACTTCTTGAACCTTCCTGCTACTTGAACTTCTTGAACCTTCCTGCTACTTGAACTTCTTGAACTTCTTGAACCTTCCTACTACCTGAACTTCTTGAACTTCTTGAACCTTCCTGCTACTTGAACTTCTGGAACCTTCCTGCTACTTGAACTTCTTGAACCTTCCTGTTACTTGAACTTCTTGAACCTTCCTGCTACTTGACTTTCTTGAACCTACCTGCTACTTGAACTACTTGAACTTCTTGAACCTTCCTGCTACTTGAACTTCTTGAACCTTCCTGCTACTCGAACTTCTTGAACTTCTTGAATTTTCCTGCTATTTGAACTTCTTGAACTTCTTGAACCTTCCTGCTACTTGAACTTCTTGAACTTCTTGAACCTTCCTGCCACTTAAACTTTTTGAACTTCTTGAACCTTGAACTTCATGAACTTCTTGAACTTCTTGAACCTTCCTGCTACTTGAACTTCTTGAACCTTCCTGCTACTTGAACTTCTTGAACCTTCCGGCTACTTGAACTTCTTGAACCTTCCTGCTACTTGAACTTCTTGAACCTTCCTGCTACTTGAACTTCTTGAACCTTCCTGCTACTTGAACTTCTTACCCCTTCCTGCTACTTGAACATCTTGAACCTTCCTGCTACTTGAACTTCTTGAACTTCTTGATCCTTCCTGCTACTTGAACTTCTTGAACCTTCCTGCTACTTGAACTTCTTGAACTTCTTGAACCTTCCTGCTACTTGAACTTCTTGAACTTCTTGAACTTCTTGAACCTTCCTGATACTTGAACTTCTTGAACCTTCCTGCTACTTGAACTTCTTGAACCTTCCTGCCACTTGAACTTCTTGAACTTCTTGAACCTTCCTGCTACTTGAACTTCTTGAACTTCTTGAACCTTTCTGCTACTTGAACTTCTTGAATTTCTTTAACCTTCCTGCTACTTGAACTTCTTGAACCTTCCTGCTACTTGAACTTCTTGAACCTTACTGCTACTTGAACTTCTTGAACTTCTTGAACCTTCCTGCTACTCGAACTTCTTTAACTTCTTGAACCTTCCTGCTACTTGAACTTCTTGAACCTTCCTGCTACTTGAACTTCTTGAACCTTCCTGCTACTTGAACTTCTTGAACTTCTTGAACTTCTTGAACTTTCCTTATACTTGAACTTCTTGAACTTTCCTGCCACTTGAACTTCTTGAACCTACCTGCTACTTGAACTACTTGAACTTCTTGAACCTTCCTGCTACTTGAACTTCTTGAACCTTCCTGCTACTTGAACTTCTTGAACTTCTTGAACTTCTTGAACCTTCCTGCTACTTGAAAATCTTGCACTTCTTCAACCTTCCTGCTACTTGAACTTCTTGAACCTTCCTGCTACTTGAACTTCTTGAACTTCTTGAACTTCTTGAACCTTCCTGCTACTTGAACTTCTTGAACCTTCCTGCTACTTGAACTTCTTGAACTTCTTGAACCTTCCTGCTACTTGAACTTCTTGAACTTCTTGAACCTTTCTGCTACTTGAACTTCTTGAACTTCTTGAACCTTCCTGCTACTTGAAATTCTTGAACTTCTTGAACCTTCCTGCTACTTGAACTTCTTGAACTTCTTGAACCTTCCTGATACTTGAACTTCTTGAACCTTCCAGCTACTTGAACTTTTTGAACCTTCCTGCTACTTGAACTTCTTGAACCTTTCTGCTACTTGAACTTCTTGAACTTCTTGAACCTTCCTACTACCTGAACTTCTTGAACTTCTTGAACCTTCCTGCTACTTGAACTTCTTGAACCTTCCTGCTACTTGAACTTCTTGAACTTCTTGAATTTTCCTGCTATTTGAACTTCTTGAACTTCTTGAACCTTCCTGCTACTTGAACTTCTTGAACTTCTTGAACCTTCCTGCCACTTAAACTTTTTGAACTTCTTGAACCTTGAACTTCTCGAACTTCTTGAACCTTCCTGCTACTTGAACTTTTTAAACTTCTTGAACCTTGAACTTCATGAACTTCTTGAACTTCTTGAACCTTCCTGCTACTTGAACTTCTTGAACCTTTCTGCTACTTGAACTTCTTGAACCTTCCGGCTACTTGAACTTCTTGAACCTTCCTGCTACTTGAACTTCTTGAACCTTCCTGCTACTTGAACTTCTTGAACCTTCCTGCTACTTGAACTTCTTGAACCTTCCTGCTACTTGAACATCTTGAACCTTCCTGCTACTTGAACTTCTTGAACTTCTTGATCCTTCCTGCTACTTGAACTTCTTGAACCTTCCTGCTACTTGAGCTTCTTGAACTTCTTGAACCTTCCTGCTACTTGAACTTCTTGAACCTTCCTGCTACTTGAACTTCTTGAACCTTCCTGCTACTTGAACTTCTTGAACTTCTTGAACCTTCCTGCTACGTGAACTTCTTGAACTTCTTGAACCTTTTTGCTACTTGAACTTCTTGAACCTTCCTGCTACTTGAACTTCTTGAACCTTACTGCTATTTGAACTTCTTGAACTTCTTGAACCTTCCTGCTACTCGAACTTCTTGAACTTCTTGAACCTTCCTGCTACTTGAACTTCTTGAACCTTCCTGCTACTTGAACTTCTTGAACCTTCCTGCTACTTGAACTTCTTGAACTTCTTGAACCTTCCTGCTACTTGAACTTCTTGAACCTTCCAGCTACTTGAACTTTTTGAACCTTCCTGCTACTTGAACTTCTTGAACTTCTTGAACCTTTCTGCTACTTGAACTTCTTGAACTTCTTGAACCTTCCTGCTACTTGAACTTCTTGAACTTCTTGAACCTTTCTGCTACTTGAACTTCTTGAACTTCTTGAACCTTTCTGCTACTTGAACTTCTTGAACTTCTTGAACCTTTCTGCTACTTGAACTTTTTGAACTTCTTGAACCTTCCTGCTACTTGAACTTCTTGAACTTCTTGAACCTTTCTGCTACTTGAACTTCTTGAACTTCTTGAACCTTCCTGCTACGTGAACTTCTTGAACTTCTTGAACCTTCCTGCTACTTGAACTTCTTGAACTTCTTGAACCTTCCTGCTACTTGAACTTCTTGAACCTTCCAGCTACTTGAACTTCTTGAACCTTCCTGCTACTTGAACTTCTTGAACCTTTCTGCTACTTGAACTTCATGAACTTCTTGAACCTTCCTACTACCTGAACTTCTTGAACTTCTTGAACCTTCCTGCTACTTGAACTTCTTGAACCTTCCTGCTACTTGAACTTCTTGAACTTCTTGAACCTTCCTGCTACTTGAACTTCTTGAACTTCTTGAACCTTCCTGCTACTTGAACTTCTTGAACTTCTTGAACCTTCCTGCTACTTGAACTTCTTGAACCTTGCTGCTACTTGAACTTCTTGAACCTTCCTGCTACTTGAACTTCTTGTACTTCTTGAAGTTTCCTGCTACTTGAACTTCTTGAACCTTACTGCTACTTGAACTTCTTGAACTTCTTGAACTACTTGAACCTTCCTGCTACTTGAACTTCTTGAACCTTCCTGCTACTTGAACTTCTTGAACCTACCTGCTACATGAACTACTTGAACTTCTTGAACCTTCCTGCTACTTGAACTTCTTGAACCTTCCTGCTACTCGAACTTCTTGAACTTCTTGAACCTTCCTGCTACTTGAACTTCTTGAACTTCTTGAACCTTCCTGCTACTTGAACTTCTTGAACTTCTTGAAGCTTCCTGCTACTTAAACTTTTTGAACTTCTTGAACCTTGAACTTCTTGAACTTCTTGAACCTTCCTGCTACTTAAACTTTTTGAACTTCTTGAACCTTGAACTTCTTGAACTTCTTGAACTTCTTGAACCTTCCTGCTACTTGAACTTCATGAACCTTCCTGCTACTTGAACTTCTTGAACCTTCCTGCTACTTGAACTTCTTGAACCTTCCTGCTACTTGAACTTCTTGAACCTTTCTGCTACTTGAACTTCTTGAACCTTCCTGCTACTTGAACTTCTTGAACCTTCCTGCTACTTGAACTTCTTGAACTTCTTGAACCGTCCTGTAACTTGAATTTCTTGAACTTCTTGAACCTTCCTGCTACTTGAACTTCTTGAACTTTTTGAACCTTCCTGCTACTTGAACTTCTTGAACCTTCCTGCTACTTGAACTTCTTAAACCTTCCTGCAACTTGAACTTCTTGAACTTCTTTAACCTTCCTGCTACTTGAACTTCTTGAACCTTCCTGCTACTTGAACATCTTGAACCCTCATGCTACATGAACTTCTTGAACTTCTTGAACCTTCTAGCTACTTGAACTTCTTGAACCTTCCTGCTACTTGAACTTCTTGAACTTCTTGAACCTTCCTGCTACTTGAACTTCTTGAACCTTCCTGCTACTTGAACTTCTTGAACCTTCCTACAACTTGAACTTCTTGAACCTTCCTGCCACTTGAACTTCTTGAACCTTCCTGCTTCTTGAACTTTTTGAACCTTCCTGCTACTTGAACTTCTTGAACCTTCCTGCTACTCGAACTTCTTGAACTTCTTGAACCTTCCTGCTACTTGAACTTTTTGAACTTCTTGAACCTTCCTGCGACTTGAACTTCTTGAACCTTCCTGCTACTTGAACTTCTTGAATTTCTTTACCCTTCCTGCTACTTGAACTTCTTGAACCTTCCTGCTACTTGAACTTCTTGAACTTCTTGAACCTTCCTGCTACTTGAACTTCTTGAACTTCTTGAAACTTCCTGCTACTTGAACTTCTTGAATTTCTTTACCCTTCCTGCTACTTGAACTTCTTGAACCTTCCTGCTACTTGAACTTCTTGAACCTTACTGCTACTTGAACTTCTTGAACTTCTTGAACCTTCCTGCTACTCGAACTTCTTGAACTTCTTGAACCTTCCTGCTACTTGAACTTCTTGAACCTTCCTGCTACTTGAACTTCTTGAACCTTCCTGCTACTTGAACTTCTTGAACCTTCCTGCTACTTGAACTTCTTGAACTTCTTGAACTTCTTGAACCTTCCTGCTACTTGAAAATCTTGCACTTCTTCAACCTTCCTGCTACTTGAACTTCTTGAACCTTCCTGCTACTTGAACTTCTTGAACTTCTTGAACCTTCCTGCTACTTGAACTTCTTGAACCTTCCTGCTACTTGAACTTCTTGAACTTCTTGAACCTTCCTGCTACTTGAACTTCTTGAACTTCTTGAACCTTTCTGCTACTTGAACTTCTTGAACTTCATGAACCTTCCTGCTACTTGAACTTCTTGAACTTCTTGAACCTTCCTGCTACTTGAACTTCTTGAACTTCTTGAACCTTCCTGCTACTTGAACTTCTTGAACCTTCCTGCTACTTGAACTTCTTGAACCTTCCTGCTACTTGAACTTCTTGAACCTTCCTGCTACTTGAACTCTATGAACCTTCCGGCCACTTGAACTTCTTGAACCTTCCTGCTACTTGAACTTCTTGAACCTTCCTGCTACTTGAACTTCTTGAACCTTCCTGCAACTTGAATTACTTGAACTTCTTGAACCTTCCTGCTTCTTGAACTACTTGAACTTCATGAACCTTCCTGCTACTTGAACTTTCCTGCTACTTGAACTTCCCAAACTTCTTGAACCTTCCTGCTACTTGAACTACTTGAACTTCTTGAACCTTCCTGCTACTTGAACTTCTTGAACTTCTTGAACCTTCCTGCTACTTGAACTTCTTAAACCTTCCTGCTACTTGAACTTCTTGAACCTTCCTGCTACTTGAACTTCTTGAACCTTCCTGCTACTTGAACTTCTTGAACTTCTTGAACCTTCCTACTACCTGAACTTCTTGAACTTCTTGAACCTTCCTGCTACTTGAACTTCTGGAACCTTCCTGCTACTTGAACTTCTTGAACCTTCCTGTTACTTGAACTTCTTGAACCTTCCTGCTACTTGACTTTCTTGAACCTACCTGCTACTTGAACTACTTGAACTTCTTGAACCTTCCTGCTACTTGAACTTCTTGAACCTTCCTGCTACTCGAACTTCTTGAACTTCTTGAATTTTCCTGCTATTTGAACTTCTTGAACTTCTTGAACCTTCCTGCTACTTGAACTTCTTGAACTTCTTGAACCTTCCTGCCACTTAAACTTGTTGAACTTCTTGAATCTTGAACTTCATGAACTTCTTGAACTTCTTGAACCTTCCTGCTACTTGAACTTCTTGAACCTTCCTGCTACTTGAACTTCTTGAACCTTCCGGCTACTTGAACTTCTTGAACCTTCCTGCTACTTGAACTTCTTGAACCTTCCTGCTACTTGAACTTCTTGAACCTTCCTGCTACTTGAACTTCTTACCCCTTCCTGCTACTTGAACATCTTGAACCTTCCTGCTACTTGAACTTCTTGAACTTCTTGATCCTTCCTGCTACTTGAACTTCTTGAACCTTCCTGCTACTTGAACTTCTTGAACTTCTTGAACCTTCCTGCTACTTGAACTTCTTGAACTTCTTGAACTTCTTGAACCTTCCTGATACTTGAACTTCTTGAACCTTCCTGCTACTTGAACTTCTTGAACCTTCCTGCCACTTGAACTTCTTGAACTTCTTGAACCTTCCTGCTACTTGAACTTCTTGAACTTCTTGAACCTTTCTGCTACTTGAACTTCTTGAATTTCTTTAACCTTCCTGCTACTTGAACTTCTTGAACCTTCCTGCTACTTGAACTTCTTGAACCTTACTGCTACTTGAACTTCTTGAACTTCTTGAACCTTCCTGCGACTCGAACTTCTTGAACTTCTTGAACCTTCCTGCTACTTGAACTTCTTGAACCTTCCTGCTACTTGAACTTCTTGAACCTTCCTGCTACTTGAACTTCTTGAACTTCTTGAACTTCTTGAACTTTCCTTATACTTGAACTTCTTGAACTTTCCTGCCACTTGAACTTCTTGAACCTACCTGCTACTTGAACTACTTGAACTTCTTGAACCTTCCTGCTACTTGAACTTCTTGAACCTTCCTGCTACTTGAACTTCTTGAACTTCTTGAACTTCTTGAACCTTCCTGCTACTTGAAAATCTTGCACTTCTTCAACCTTCCTGCTACTTGAACTTCTTGAACCTTCCTGCTACTTGAACTTCTTGAACTTCTTGAACTTCTTGAACCTTCCTGCTACTTGAACTTCTTGAACCTTCCTGCTACTTGAACTTCTTGAACTTCTTGAACCTTCCTGCTACTTGAACTTCTTGAACTTCTTGAACCTTTCTGCTACTTGAACTTCTTGAACTTCTTGAACCTTCCTGCTACTTGAAATTCTTGAACTTCTTGAACCTTCCTGCTACTTGAACTTCTTGAACTTCTTGAACCTTCCTGATACTTGAACTTCTTGAACCTTCCAGCTACTTGAACTTTTTGAACCTTCCTGCTACTTGAACTTCTTGAACCTTTCTGCTACTTGAACTTCTTGAACTTCTTGAACCTTCCTACTACCTGAACTTCTTGAACTTCTTGAACCTTCCTGCTACTTGAACTTCTTGAACCTTCCTGCTACTTGAACTTCTTGAACTTCTTGAATTTTCCTGCTATTTGAACTTCTTGAACTTCTTGAACCTTCCTGCTACTTGAACTTCTTGAACTTCTTGAACCTTCCTGCCACTTAAACTTTTTGAACTTCTTGAACCTTGAACTTCTCGAACTTCTTGAACCTTCCTGCTACTTGAACTTTTTAAACTTCTTGAACCTTGAACTTCATGAACTTCTTGAACTTCTTGAACCTTCCTGCTACTTGAACTTCTTGAACCTTTCTGCTACTTGAACTTCTTGAACCTTCCGGCTACTTGAACTTCTTGAACCTTCCTGCTACTTGAACTTCTTGAACCTTCCTGCTACTTGAACTTCTTGAACCTTCCTGCTACTTGAACTTCTTGAACCTTCCTGCTACTTGAACATCTTGAACCTTCCTGCTACTTGAACTTCTTGAACTTCTTGATCCTTCCTGCTACTTGAACTTCTTGAACCTTCCTGCTACTTGAGCTTCTTGAACTTCTTGAACCTTCCTGCTACTTGAACTTCTTGAACCTTCCTGCTACTTGAACTTCTTGAACCTTCCTGCTACTTGAACTTCTTGAACTTCTTGAACCTTCCTGCTACTTGAACTTCTTGAACTTCTTGAACCTTTTTGCTACTTGAACTTCTTGAATTTCTTTAACCTTCCTGCTACTTGAACTTCTTGAACCTTCCTGCTACTTGAACTTCTTGAACCTTACTGCTATTTGAACTTCTTGAACTTCTTGAACCTTCCTGCTACTCGAACTTCTTGAACTTCTTGAACCTTCCTGCTACTTGAACTTCTTGAACCTTCCTGCTACTTGAACTTCTTGAACCTTCCTGCTACTTGAACTTCTTGAACTTCTTGAACTTCTTGAACTTTCCTTATACTTGAACTTCTTGAACTTTCCTGCCACTTGAACTTATTGAACCTACCTGCTACTTGAACTACTTGAACTTCTTAAACCTTCCTGCTACTTGAACTTCTTGAACTTCTTGAACTTCTTGAACCTTCCTGCTACTTGAAAATCTTGCACTTCTTCAACCTTCCTGCTACTTAAACTTCTTGAACCTTCCTGCTACTTGAACTTCTTGAACTTCTTGAACTTCTTGAACCTTCCTGCTACTTGAACTCCTTGAACCTTCCTGCTACTTGAACTTCTTGAACTTCTTCAACCTTCCTGCTACTTGAACTTCATGAACTTCTTGAACCTTTCTGCTACTTGAACTTCTTGAACTTCTTGAACCTTCCTGCTACTTGAACTTCTTGAACTTCTTGAACCTTCCTGCTACTTGAACTTCTTGAACCTTCCAGCTACTTGAACTTTTTGAACCTTCCTGCTACTTGAACTTCTTGAACTTCTTGAACCTTTCTGCTACTTGAACTTCTTGAACTTCTTGAACCTTCCTGCTACTTGAACTTCTTGAACCTTCCTGCTACTTGAACTTCTTGAACCTTCCTGCTACTTGAACTTCTTGAACTTCTTGAACTTCTTGAACTTTCCTTATACTTGAACTTCTTGAACTTTCCTGCCACTTGAACTTATTGAACCTACCTGCTACTTGAACTACTTGAACTTCTTAAACCTTCCTGCTACTTGAACTTCTTGAACTTCTTGAAGTTCTTGAACCTTCCTGCTACTTGAAAATCTTGCACTTCTTCAACCTTCCTGCTACTTAAACTTCTTGAACCTTCCTGCTACTTGAACTTCTTGAACTTCTTGAACTTCTTGAACCTTCCTGCTACTTGAACTCCTTGAACCTTCCTGCTACTTGAACTTCTTGAACTTCTTCAACCTTCCTGCTACTTGAACTTCATGAACTTCTTGAACCTTTCTGCTACTTGAACTTCTTGAACTTCTTGAACCTTCCTGCTACTTGAACTTCTTGAACTTCTTGAACCTTCCTGCTACTTGAACTTCTTGAACCTTCCAGCTACTTGAACTTTTTGAACCTTCCTGCTACTTGAACTTCTTGAACTTCTTGAACCTTTCTGCTACTTGAACTTCTTGAACTTCTTGAACCTTCCTGCTACTTGAACTTCTTGAACTTCTTGAACCTTTCTGCTACTTGAACTTCTTGAACTTCTTGAACCTTTCTGCTACTTGAACTTCTTGAACTTCTTGAACCTTTCTGCTACTTGAACTTTTTGAACTTCTTGAACCTTCCTGCTACTTGAACTTCTTGAACTTCTTGAACCTTTCTGCTACTTGAACTTCTTGAACTTCTTGAACCTTCCTGCTACGTGAACTTCTTGAACTTCTTGAACCTTCCTGCTACTTGAACTTCTTGAACTTCTTGAACCTTCCTGCTACTTGAACTTCTTGAACCTTCCAGCTACTTGAACTTCTTGAACCTTCCTGCTACTTGAACTTCTTGAACCTTTCTGCTACTTGAACTTCATGAACTTCTTGAACCTTCCTACTACCTGAACTTCTTGAACTTCTTGAACCTTCCTGCTACTTGAACTTCTTGAACCTTCCTGCTACTTGAACTTCTTGAACTTCTTGAACCTTCCTGCTACTTGAACTTCTTGAACTTCTTGAACCTTCCTGCTACTTGAACTTCTTGAACTTCTTGAACCTTCCTGCTACTTGAACTTCTTGAACCTTGCTGCTACTTGAACTTCTTGAACCTTCCTGCTACTTGAACTTCTTGTACTTCTTGAAGTTTCCTGCTACTTGAACTTCTTGAACCTTACTGCTACTTGAACTTCTTGAACTTCTTGAACTACTTGAACCTTCCTGCTACTTGAACTTCTTGAACCTTCCTGCTACTTGAACTTCTTGAACCTACCTGCTACATGAACTACTTGAACTTCTTGAACCTTCCTGCTACTTGAACTTCTTGAACCTTCCTGCTACTCGAACTTCTTGAACTTCTTGAACCTTCCTGCTACTTGAACTTCTTGAACTTCTTGAACCTTCCTGCTACTTGAACTTCTTGAACTTCTTGAACCTTCCTGCTACTTAAACTTTTTGAACTTCTTGAACCTTGAACTTCTTGAACTTCTTGAACCTTCCTGCTACTTAAACTTTTTGAACTTCTTGAACCTTGAACTTCTTGAACTTCTTGAACTTCTTGAACCTTCCTGCTACTTGAACTTCATGAACCTTCCTGCTACTTGAACTTCTTGAACCTTCCTGCTACTTGAACTTCTTGAACCTTCCTGCTACTTGAACTTCTTGAACCTTTCTGCTACTTGAACTTCTTGAACCTTCCTGCTACTTGAACTTCTTGAACCTTCCTGCTACTTGAACTTCTTGAACTTCTTGAACCGTCCTGTAACTTGAATTTCTTGAACTTCTTGAACCTTCCTGCTACTTGAACTTCTTGAACTTTTTGAACCTTCCTGCTACTTGAACTTCTTGAACCTTCCTGCTACTTGAACTTCTTAAACCTTCCTGCAACTTGAACTTCTTGAACTTCTTTAACCTTCCTGCTACTTGAACTTCTTGAACCTTCCTGCTACTTGAACATCTTGAACCCTCATGCTACATGAACTTCTTGAACTTCTTGAACCTTCCTGCTACTTGAACTTCTTGAACCTTCCTGCTACTTGGACTTCTTGAACTTCTTGAACCTTCCTGCTACTTGAACTTCTTGAACCTTCCTGCTACTTGAACTTCTTGAACCTTCCTACAACTTGAACTTCTTGAACCTTCCTGCCACTTGAACTTCTTGAACCTTCCTGCTTCTTGAACTTTTTGAACCTTCCTGCTACTTGAACTTCTTGAACCTTCCTGCTACTCGAACTTCTTGAACTTCTTGAACCTTCCTGCTACTTGAACTTTTTGAACTTCTTGAACCTTCCTGCGACTTGAACTTCTTGAACCTTCCTGCTACTTGAACTTCTTGAACTTCTTGAACATTCCAGCTACTTGAACTTCTTGACCCTTCATGCTACTTGAACTTTTTGAACCTTCCTGCTACTTGAACTTCTTGAACCTTCCTGCTACTTGAACTTCTTGAACTTTCCTGCTACTTGAACTCTATGAACCTTCCGGCCACTTGAACTTCTTGAACCTTCCTGCTACTTGAACTTCTTGAACCTTCCTGCTACTTGAAATTCTTGAACTTCTTGAACCTTCCTACTTTTTGAACTTCTTGAACTTCTTGAACCTTCCTGCTACTTGAACTGTTTGAACTTATTGAACCTTCCTGCTACTTGAACTACTTGAACTTCTTGAACCTTCCTGATACTTGAACTTCTTGAACTTCTTGAACTTTCCTGCTACTTGAACTTCTTGAACTTCTTGAACCTTCCTGCTACTTGAACTTCTTAAACCTTCCTGCTTTTTGAACTTCTTGAACCTTCCTGCTACTTGAACTTCTTGAACCTTCCTGCTACTTGAACTTCTTGAACTTCTTGAACCTTCCTACTACCTGAACTTCTTGAACTTCTTGAACCTTCCTGCTACTTGAACTTCTGGAACCTTCCTGCTACTTGAACTTCTTGAACTTCTTGAACCTTCCTGCTACTTGAACTTCTTGAACTTCTTGAACCTTCCTGCTAGTTGAACTTCTTGAACTTCTTGAACCTTCCTGCTACTTGAACTTCTTGAACCTTCCTGCTACTTGAACTTCTTGAACCTTCCTGTTACTTGAACTTCTTGTACTTCTTGAAGTTTCCTGCTACTTGAACTTCTTGAACCTTACTGCTACTTGAACTTCTTGAACTTCTTGAACTACTTGAACCTTCCTGCTACTTGAACTTCTTGAACCTTCCTGCTACTTGACTTTCTTGAACCTACCTGCTACTTGAACTACTTGAACTTCTTGAACCTTTCTGCTACTTGAACTTCTTGAACCTTCCTGCTACTCGAACTTCTTGAACTTCTTGAATTTTCCTGCTATTTGAACTTCTTGAACTTCTTGAACCTTCCTGCTACTTGAACTTCTTGAACTTCTTGAACCTTCTTGCCACTTAAACTTTTTGAACTTCTTGAACCTTGAACTTCTTGAACTTCTTGAACCTTCCTGCTACTTGAACTTTTTGAACTTCTTGAACCTTGAACTTCTTGAACTTCTTGAACTTCTTGAACCTTCCTGCTACTTGAACTTCTTGAACCTTCCTGCTACTTGAACTTCTTGAACCTTCCGGCTACTTGAACTTCTTGAACCTTCCTGCTACTTGAACTTCTTGAACCTTCCTGCTACTTGAACTTCTTGAACCTTCCTGCTACTTGAACTTCTTGAACCTTCCTGCTACTTGAACATCTTGAACCTTCCTGCTACTTGAATTTCTTGAACTTCTTGATCCTTCCTGCTACTTGAACTTCTTGAACCTTCCTGCTACTTGAACTCCTTGAACTTCTTGAACCTTCCTGCTACTTGAACTTCTTGAACTTCTTGAACTTCTTGAACCTTCCTGATACTTGAACTTCTTGAACCTTCCTGCTACTTGAACTTCTTGAACCTTCCTGCTACTTGAACTTCTTGAACTTCTTGAACCTTCCTGCTACTTGAACTTCTTGAACTTCTTGAACCTTCCTGCTACTTGAACTTCTTGAATTTATTTAACCTTCCTGCTACTTGAACTTCTTGAACCTTCCTGCTACTTGAACTTCTTGAACCTTACTGCTACTTGAACTTCTTGAACTTCTTGAACCTTCCTGCTACTCGAACTTCTTGAACTTCTTGAACCTTCCTGCTACTTGAACTTCTTGAACCTTCCTGCTACTTGAACTTCTTGAACTTCTTGAACTTCTTGAACTTTCCTTATACTTGAACTTCTTGAACTTTCCTGCCACTTGAACTTCTTGAACCTACCTGCTACTTGAACTACTTGAACTTCTTGAACCTTTCTGCTACTTGAACTTCTTGAACCTTCCTGCTACTTGAACTTCTTGAACTTCTTGAACTTCTTGAACCTTCCTGCTACTTGAACTTCTTGAACCTTCCTGCTACTTGAACTTCTTGAACTTCTTGAACCTTCCTGCTACTTGAACTTCTTGAACTTCTTGAACCTTTCTGCTACTTGAACTTCTTGAACTTCTTGAACCTTCCTGCTACTTGAACTTCTTGAACTTCTTGAACCTTCCTGCTACTTGAACTTCTTGAACTTCTTGAACCTTCCTGCTACTTGAACTTCTTGAACCTTACAGCTACTTGAACTTTTTGAACCTTCCTGCTACTTGAACTTCTTGAACCTTTCTGCTACTTGAACTTCTTGAACTTCTTGAACCTTCCTACTACCTGAACTTCTTGAACTTCTTGAACCTTCCTGCTACTTGAACTTCTTGAACCTTCCTGCTACTTGAACTTCTTGAACTTCTTGAACCTTCCTGCTACTTGAACTTCTTGAACTTCTTGAACCTTCCTGCTACTTGAACTTCTTGAACTTCTTGAACCTTTCTGCTACTTGAACTTCTTTAACTTCTTGAACCTTCCTGCTACGTGAACTTCTTGAACTTCTTGAACCTTCCTGCTACTTGAACTTCTTGAACTTCTTGAACCTTCCTGCTACTTGAACTTCTTGAACCTTCCAGCTACTTGAACTTCTTGAACCTTCCTGCTACTTGAACTTCTTGAACCTTTCTGCTACTTGAACTTCATGAACTTCTTGAACCTTCCTACTACCTGAACTTCTTGAACTTCTTGAACCTTCCTGCTACTTGAACTTTTTGAACCTTCCTGCTACTTGAACTTCTTGAACTTCTTGAACCTTCCTGCTACCTGAACTTCTTGAACTTCTTGAACCTTCCTGCTACTTGAACTTCTTGAACCTTGCTGCTACTTGAACTTCTTGAACCTTCCTGCTACTTGAACTTCTTGTACTTCTTGAAGTTTCCTGCTACTTGAACTTCTTGAACCTTACTGCTACTTGAACTTCTTGAACTTCTTGAACTACTTGAACCTTCCTGCTACTTGAACTTCTTGAACCTTCCTGGTACTTGAACTTCTTGAACCTACCTGCTACATGAACCACTTGAACTTCTTGAACCTTCCTGCTACTTGAACTTCTTGAACTTCTTGAACCTTCCTGCTACTTGAACTTCTTGAACTTCTTGAACCTTCCTGCTACTTGAACTTCTTGAACTTCTTGAACCTTCCTGCTACTTGAACTTCTTGAACTTCTTGAACCTTCCTGCTACTTGAACTTCTTGAACTTCTTGAACCTTCCTGCTACTTAAACTTTTTAAACTTCTTGAACTTTGAACTTCTTGAACTTCTTGAACCTTCCTGCTACTTGAACTTTTTGAACTTCTTGAACCTTGAACTTCTTGAACTTCTTGAACTTCTTGAACCTTCCTGCTACTTGAACTTCATGAACCTTCCTGCTACTTGAACTTCTTGAACCTTCCTGCTACTTGAACTTCTTGAACCTTCCTGCTACTTGAACTTCTTGAACCTTTCTGCTACTTGAACTTCTTGAACCTTCCTGCTACTTGAACTTCTTGAACCTTAATGCTACTTGAACTTCTTGAACATCTTGATCCTTCCTGCTACTTGAACTTCTTGAACCTTCCTGCTACTTGAACTTTTTGAACTTCTTGAACCTTCCTGCTACTTGAACTTCTTGAACTTCTTGAACCTTCCTGATACTTGAACTTCTTGAACCTTCCTGCTACTTGAACTTCTTGAACCTTCCTGCTACTCGAACTTCTTGAACTTCTTGAACCTTCCTGCTACTTGAACTTCTTGAACTTCTTGAACCTTCCTGCATTTTGAACTTCTTGAACTTCTTTAACCTTCCTGCTACTTGAACTTCTTGAACCTTCCTGCTACTTTAACTTCTTGAACCTTACTGCTACTTGAACTTCTTGAACTTCTTGAACCTTCCTGCTACTTGAACTTCTTGTACTTCTTGAACCTTCTTGCTACTTGAACTTCTTGAACCTTCCTGCTACTTGAACTTCTTGAACCTTCCTGCTACTTGAACTTCTTGAACTTCTTGAACTTCTTGAACTTCTTGAACTTTCCTTATACTTGAACTTCTTGAACTTTCCTGCCACTTGAACTTCTTGAACCTACCTGCTACTTGAACTACTTGAACTTCTTGAACCTTCCTGCTACTTGAACTTCTTAAACTTCTTGAACTTCTTGAACCTTCCTGCTACTTGAACTTCTTGAACCTTCCGGGTACTTGAACTTCTTGAACTTCTTGAACCTTCGTGCTACATGAACTTCTTGAACCTAAAAGCTACTTGAACTACTTGAGCTTCTTGACCCTTCCTGCTACTTCAACTTCTTGAACCTTCCTGCTACTTGAACTTCTTGAACTTCTTGAACCTTCCTGCTACTTGAACTTCTTGAACTTCTTGTACCTTTCTGCTACTTGAACTTCTTGAACTTCTTGAACCTTCCTGCTACTTGAACTTCTTGAACTTCTTGAACCTTCCTGCTACTTGAACTTCTTGAACTTCTTGAACCTTCCTGCTACTTGAACTTCTTGAACCTTCCAGCTACTTGAACTTCTTGAACCTTCCTGCTACTTGAACTTCTTGAACCTTCCTGCTACTTCAACTTCTTGAACCTTCCTGCTACTCGAAGTTCTTGAACTTCATGATCCTTCCTGCTACTTGAACTTCATGAACCTTCCTGCTACTTGAACTTCTTGAACTTCTTGAACCTTCCTGCTTCTTGAACTTCTTGAACCTTCCTGCTACTTGAACTTCTTGAACCTTCCTGCTACATGAACTTCTTGAACTTCTTGAACTTTCCTGCTACTTGAACTTCTCGAACTTCTTGAACCTTCCTGAAACTTGAACTTCTTGAACTTCTTGAACCTTCCTGCCACTTGAACTTCTTGAACTTCTTGACCCTTCCTGCTACTTAAACTTCTTGAACCTTCCTGCTACTTGAACTTCTTGAACTTCTTGATCCATCCTGCTACTTGAACTTCTTGAACCTTCCTGCTACTTGAACTTCTTGAACCTTCCTGCTACTTGAACTTCTTGAACTTCTTGAACCTTCCTGTTACTTGAACTTCTTGAACCTTCCTGCTAGTTGAACTTTTTGAACCTTCCTGCTACTTGAACTTCTTGAACCTTCCTGCTAGTTGAACTTCTTGAACTTCTTGAACCTTCTTGCTACTTGAACTTCATGAACCTTCATGCTACATGAACTTCTTGAACCTTCCTGCTACTTGAACTTCTTGAAATTTCCTGCTACTTGAACTTCTTGAACCTTCCTGCTACTTGAACTTCTTGAAACTTCCTGCTACTTGAACTTCTTGAACTTCTTGGACCTTCCTGCTACTTGAACTTCTTGAACCTTCCTGCTACTTGAACTTCTTAAACCTTCCTGCTACTTGAACTTCTTGAACTTCTTGAACCTTCCTGCTACTTGAACTTCTTTGACCTTCCTACTACTTGAACTTCTTGAACTTCTTGAACCTTACTGCTACTTGAACTTCATGAACCTTCCTGCTACTTGAACTTCTTGAACCTTCCAGCTACTTGAACTTCTTGAACTTCTTGAACCTTCCTGGTACTTAACTTCTTGAACCTTCCTGCTACTCGAACTTCTTGAACTCCTTGAACCTTCCTGCTACTTGAACTACTTGAACTTCTTGACCCTTCCTGCTTCTTGAACTACTTGAACTTCTTGAACCTTGGTGCTTCTTGAACTACTTGAACTTCTTGAACCTTCCTGCTACTTGAACTTCTTGAACTTTCCTGCAACTTGAACTTCTCGAACTTCTTGAACCTTCCTGCTACTTGAACTACTTGAACTTCTTGAACCTTCCAGCTACTTGAACTTCTTGAACTCCTTGAACCATCCTGCTACTTGAACTTCTTGAACCTTATTTGCTACATGAACTTCTTGAACCTTCCTGCTACTTGATCTTCTTGAACCTTCCAGCTACTTGAACTTCTTGAACTTCCTAAACCTTCCTGCTACTTGAACTTCTTGAACTTCTTGAACCTTCCTGCTACTTGAACTTCTTGAACCTTTCTGCTTCTTGAACTTCTTTAACCTTCGTGCTACTTGAACTTCTTGAACATCTTGAACCTTCCTGCTACTTGAACTTCTTGAACGTCTTGAACCTTCCTGCTACTTGAACTTGTTGAACTTCTTGAACCTTTCTGCTACTTGAACTTCTTGAACTTATTGAACCTTCCTGCCACTTGAACTTCTTGAACCTCCCTGCTACTTGAACTTCTTGAACCTTCCTGCTACTTGAACTCCTTGAACCTTCCTGCTACTTGAACTTCTTGAACTTCTTGAACCTTCCTGTTACTTAACTTCTTGAACCTTTCTGCTACTTAAACTTCTTGAACCTTCCTGCTACTTGAACTTCTTGAACCCTCCTGCTACTTGAACTTTTTGAACTTCATGAACCTTCCTGCTACTTGAACTTCTTGAAACTTCCTGCTACTTGAACTTCTTGAACTTCTTAGACCTTCCTGCTACTTGAACTTCTTGAACCTTCCTGCTACTTGAACTTCTTGAACCTTCCTGCTACTTGAACTTCTTGAACTTCTTGAACCTTCCTGCTACTTGAACTTCTTGAACCTTCCTACTACTTGAACTTCTGGAACTTCCTGAACCTTCTTGCTACTTGAACTTCATGAACCTTCCTGCTACTTGAACTTCTTGAACCTTCCAGCTACTTGAACTTTTTGAACTTCTTGAACCTTCCTGTTACTTAACTTGTTGAATCTTCCTGCTACTCGAACTTCTTCAAATCCTTGAACCTTCACGCTACTTGAACTACTTGAACTTCTTGAGATTTCCTAGTTCTTGAACTACTTGAACTTCTTGAACCTTCCTGCTTCTTGAACTACTTGAACTTCTTGAACCTTCTTGCTACTTGAACTTCTTGAACTTTCCTGCTTCTTGAACTTCTCGAACTTCTTGAACCTTCCTGCTGCTTGAACTACTCGAACGTCTTGAACCTTCCTGCTACTTGAACTTCTTGAACTCCTTGAACCATCCTGCTACTTGAACTTCTTGAACCTTCCTGCTACTTGAACTTCTTGAACCTTCCTGCTACTTGAACTTCTTGAACCTTCCTGCTACTTGAACTTCTTCAACCTTCCTGCTACTTGAACTTCTTGAACTTCTTGAATTTTTCTGCTACTTGAACTTCTTGAACCTTCCTGCTACTTGAACTTCTTGAACTTCTTGAACCTTCCCGCTACTTGAACTTCTTGAACTTCTTGAACCTTCATGCTACTTGAACTTCTTGAACGTCTTGAACCTTCCTGCTACTTGAACTTCTTGAACTTCTCGAACCTTTCTGCTACTTGAAATCCTTGAACTTCTTGAACCTTCCTTGTACATGAACTTCTAGAACCTTCCTGCTACTTGAACTTCTTGAACCTTCCTGCTACTTGAACTTCTTGAACCTTCCTGCTACTTGAACTTCTTGAACCTTCCTGCTACTTGAACTCCTTGAATTTTCCTGCTACTTGAACTTCTTGAACTTCTTGAACCTCCCTGCTTCTTGAACTTTTTAAACTTCTTGAACCTTTCTGCTACTTGAACTTCTTATCCCTCCCTGCTACTTGAACTTCTTGAACTTCTTGAACCTTCCTGCTACTTGAACTTCTTGATCGTTTTGCACCTTCCTGCTACTTGAACTTCTTGATCCTTTTGCACCTTCCTGCTACTTGAACTTCTTGAACCTTCCTGCTACTTGAACTTCTTGAACCTTCCTGCTACTTGAACTTCTTGAACTTCTTGAACCTTCCTGCTACCTGAACTTCTTGAACTTCTTGAACCTTCCTGCAACTTGAACTTTTTGAACTTCTTGAACCTTCCTGCTACGTGAACTTCTTGAACTTCTTGCACCTTCCTGCTACTTGAACTTCTAGAACCTTCCTGCTACTTGAACTTCTAGAAACTTCCTGCCACTTGAACTTCTTGAACTTCTTGAACCTTCCTGCTACTTGAACTTCTTGTACCTTCCTGCTACTTGAACTTCTTGAACTTCTTGAACTTCTTGAACTTCTCGAACCTTCCTGCTACTTGAACTTCTTGAACCTTCCTGCTACTTGAACTTCTTGAACTTTTTGAACCTTTCTGCTACTTGAACTTTTTGAACCTTCTTGCTACTTGAACTACTCGAACTTCTTGAACCTTCCTGCTGCTTGAACTTATTGAACCTTCCTTCTACTTGAACTTCATGAACTTCTTGAACCTTCCTGCAACTTGATTTTCTTGAACCTTCCTGCTACTTGAACTTCTTGAACCTTCCTGCTACTTGAACTTCTTGAACTTCTTGAACCTTCCTGCTACTTGAACTTTTTGAACCTTCCTGCTACTTGAACTTCTTGAACTTCTTGAACCTTCCTGCTACTTGAACTTCTTGAACTTCTTGAACCTTCCTGCTACTTGAACTTTTTGAACCTTCCTGCTACTTGAACTTCTTGAACTTCTTGAACCTTCCTGCTTCTTGAACTTCTTGAAACTTCCTGCTACTTGAACTACTTGAACTTCTTAAACCTTCCTGCTACTTGAACTTCTTAAACTTCTTGAACTTTCCTGCTACTTGAACTTCTAGAACCCTCCTGCTACTTGAACTTCCTGAACCTTCCTGCTACTTGAACTTACTGAACTTCTTGAACCTTCCTGCTACTTGAACTTCTTGAAAATTCATGCTACATGAACTTCTTGAACCTTCGTGTTACTTGAACTTCTTGAACTTCTTGAACCTTCCTGCTACTTGAACTTCTTGAACTTCTTGAACCTTCCTGCTACTTAAACTTCTTGAACCTTCCTGCAACTTGAACTTCTTGAACCTTCCTGCTACTTGAACTTTTTGAACCTTTCTGCTACTTGAACTTCTTGAACCATCCTGCTACTTGAACTTCTTGAACTTCTTGATCCTTCCTGCTACTTGAACTTCTTGAACCTTCCTGTTACTTGAACTTCTTGAACCTTCCTGCTACTTGAACTTCTTGAACCTTCCTGCTACTTGAAATACTTGAACTTCTTGAACCTTCCTGCTACTTGAACTTCTTGAAACTTCCTGCTACTTGAACTTCTTGAACTTCTTGGACCTTCCTGCTACTTGAACTTCTTGAACCTTCCTGCTACTTGAACTTCTTGAACCTTCCTGCTACTTGAACTTCTTGAACCTTCCTGCAACTTGAACTTCTTGAACCTTTTTGCTACTTGAACTTTATGAACCTTCCTGCTACTTGAACTTCTTGAACCTTCCAGCTACTTGAACTTCTTGAACTTCTTGAACCTTCCTGTTACTTAACTTGTTGAACCTTCCTGCTACTCGAACTTCTTGAAATCTTTGAACCTTCCTGCTACTTGAACTACTTGAACTTCTTGAGGTTTCCTAGTTCTTGAACTACTTGAACTTCTTGAACCTTCCTGCTTCTTGAACTACTTGAACTTCTTGAACCTTCCTGCTACTTGAACTTCTTGAACTTTCCTGCTACTTGAACTTCTCGAACTTCTTGAACCTTCCTGCTACTTGAACTACTCGAACGTCTTGAACCTTCCTGCTACTTGAACTTCTTGAACTCCTTGAACCATCCTGCTACTTGAACTTCTTGAACCTTCCTGCTACTTGAACTTCTTGAACCTTCCTGCTACTTGAACTTCTTGAACCTTCCTGCTACTTGAACTTCTTCAACCTTCCTGCTACTTGAACTTCTTGAACTTCTTGAATTTTTCTGCTACTTGAACTTCTTGAACCTTCCTGCTACTTGAACTTCTTGAACTTCTTGAACCTTCCCGCTACTTGAACTTCTTGAACTTCTTGAACCTTCATGCTACTTGAACTTCTTGAACGTCTTGAACCTTCCTGCTACTTGAACTTCTTGAACTTCTCGAACCTTTCTGCTACTTGAAATCCTTGAACTTCTTGAACCTTCCTTGTACTTGAACTTCTAGAACCTTCCTGCTACTTGAACTTCTTGAACCTTCCTGCTACTTGAACTTCTTGAACCTTCCTGCTACTTGAACTTCTTGAACCTTCCTGCTACTTGAACTCCTTGAATTTTCCTGCTACTTGAACTTCTTGAACTTCTTGAACCTCCGTGCTTCTTGAACTTTTTAAACTTCTTGAACCTTTCTGCTACTTGAACTTCTTATCCCTCCCTGCTACTTGAACTTCTTGAACTTCTTGAACCTTCCTGCTACTTGAACTTCTTGATCGTTTTGCACCTTCCTGCTACTTGAACTTCTTGATCCTTTTGCACCTTCCTGCTACTTGAACTTCTTGAACCTTCCTGCTACTTGAACTTCTTGAACCTTCCTGCTACTTGAACTTCTTGAACTTCTTGAACCTTCCTGCTACCTGAACTTCTTGAACTTCTTGAACCTTCCTGCAACTTGAACTTTTTGAACTTCTTGAACCTTCCTGCTACGTGAACTTCTTGAACTTCTTGCACCTTCCTGCTACTTGAACTTCTAGAACCTTCCTGCTACTTGAACTTCTAGAAACTTCCTGCCACTTGAACTTCTTGAACTTCTTGAACCTTCCTGCTACTTGAACTTCTTGTACCTTCCTGCTACTTGAACTTCTTGAACTTCTTGAACTTCTTGAACTTCTCGAACCTTCCTGCTACTTGAACTTCTTGAACCTTCCTGCTACTTGAACTTCTTGAACTTTTTGAACTATTCTGCTACTTGAACTTTTTGAACCTTCTTGCTACTTGAACTACTCGAACTTCTTGAACCTTCCTGCTGCTTGAACTTATTGAACCTTCCTTCTACTTGAACTTCATGAACTTCTTGAACCTTCCTGCAACTTGATTTTCTTGAACCTTCCTGCTACTTGAACTTCTTGAACCTTCCTGCTACTTGAACTTCTTGAACTTCTTGAACCTTCCTGCTACTTGAACTTTTTGAACCTTCCTGCTACTTGAACTTCTTGAACTTCTTGAACCTTCCTGCTACTTGAACTTCTTGAACTTCTTGAACCTTCCTGCTACTTGAACTTTTTGAACCTTCCTGCTACTTGAACTTCTTGAACTTCTTGAACCTTCCTGCTTCTTGAACTTCTTGAAACTTCCTGCTACTTGAACTACTTGAACTTCTTAAACCTTCCTGCTACTTGAACTTCTTAAACTTCTTGAACTTTCCTGCTACTTGAACTTCTAGAACCCTCCTGCTACTTGAACTTCCTGAACCTTCCTGCTACTTGAACTTACTGAACTTCTTGAACCTTCCTGCTACTTGAACTTCTTGAAAATTCATGCTACATGAACTTCTTGAACCTTCGTGTTACTTGAACTTCTTGAACTTCTTGAACCTTCCTGCTACTTGAACTTCTTGAACTTCTTGAACCTTCCTGCTACTTAAACTTCTTGAACCTTCCTGCAACTTGAACTTCTTGAACCTTCCTGCTACTTGAACTTTTTGAACCTTTCTGCTACTTGAACTTCTTGAACCATCCTGCTACTTGAACTTCTTGAACTTCTTGATCCTTCCTGCTACTTGAACTTCTTGAACCTTCCTGTTACTTGAACTTCTTGAACCTTCCTGCTACTTGAACTTCTTGAACCTTCCTGCTACTTGAAATACTTGAACTTCTTGAACCTTCCTGCTACTTGAACTTCTTGAAACTTCCTGCTACTTGAACTTCTTGAACTTCTTAGACCTTCCTGCTACTTGAACTTCTTGAACCTTCCTGCTACTTGAACTTCTTGAACCTTCCTGCTACTTGAACTTCTTGAACCTTCCTGCAACTTGAACTTCTTGAACCTTTTTGCTACTTGAACTTCATGAACCTTCCTGCTACTTGAACTTCTTGAACCTTCCAGCTACTTGAACTTCTTGAACTTCTTGAACCTTCCTGTTACTTAACTTGTTGAACCTTCCTGCTACTCGAACTTCTTGAAATCTTTGAACCTTCCTGCTACTTGAACTACTTGAACTTCTTGAGGTTTCCTAGTTCTTGAACTACTTGAACTTCTTGAACCTTCCTGCTTCTTGAACCTTCCTGCTTCTTGAACTACTTGAACTTCTTGAACCTTCCTGCTACTTGAACTTCTTGAACTTTCCTGCTACTTGAACTTCTCGAACTTCTTGAACCTTCCTGCTACTTGAACTACTTGAACTTCTTGAACCTCCCTGCTACTTGAACTTCTTGAACTCCTTGAACCATCCTGCTTCTTGAACTTCTTGAACCTTCCTGCTACTTGAACTTCTTGAGCCTTCCTGCTACTTGAACTTCTTGAACCTTCCTGCTACTTGAACTTCTTCAACCTTTCTGCTACTAGAACTTCTTGAACTTCTTGAATTTTTCTGCTACTTGAACTTCTTGAACCTTCCTGCTACTTGAACTTCTTGAACTTCTTGAACCTTCCTGCTACTTGAACTTCTTGAACTTCTTGAACCTTCATGCTACTTGAACTTCTTGAACGTCTTGAACCTTCCTGCTACTTGAACTTGTTGAACTTCTCGAACCTTTCTGCTACTTGAACTTCTTGAACTTCTTGAACCTTCTTTCTACTTGAACTTCTAGAACCTTCCTGCTACTTGAACTTCTTGAACCTTCCTGCTACTTGAACTTCTTGAACCTTCCTGCTACTTGAACTTCTTGAACCTTCCTGCTACTTGAACTCCTTGAATTTTCCTGCTACTTGAACTTCTTGAACTTCTTGAACCTTCCTGCTTCTTGAACTTCTTAAACTTCTTGAACCTTTCTGCTACTTGAACTTCTTATACCTCCCTGCTACTTGAACTTCTTGAACTTCTTGAACCTTCCTGCTACTTGAACTTCTTGATCGTTTTGCACCTTCCTGCTACTTGAACTTCTTGAACTTCTTGAACCTTTCTGCTACTTGAACTTCTTGAACCTTCCTGCTACTTGAACTTCTTGAACCTTCCTGCAAATTGAACTTCTTGAACTTCTTGAACCTTCCTGCTAATTGAACTTCTTGAACACTTGAACCTTCCTGCTACCTGAACTTCTTTAACTTCTTGAACCTTCCTGCAACTTGAACTTTTTGAACTTCTTGAACCTTCCTGCTACGTGAACTTCTTGAACTTCTTGAACCTTCCTGTTACTTGAACTTTTTGAACGTTCCTGCTATTTGAAATTCTTGAACCTTCCGTCTACTTGAACTTCATGAACCTTCCTGCTACTTGAACTTCTTGAACCTTCCTGCTATTTGAACTTCTTGAACCTTACTGCTTCTCGAACTTCTTGAACTTCTTGAACCTTCCTTCTACATAACCTTCTTGAACTTCGTGAACCTTTCTCCTACTTGAACTTCTTGAACTTCTTGAAACATCCTGCTACTTGAACTTCTTGAACTTCTTGCACCTTCCTGCTACTTGAACTTCTAGAACCTTCCTGCTACTTGAACTTCTTGAACCTTCCTGCCACTTGAACTTCTTGAACTTCTTGAACCTTCCTGCTACTTGAACTTCTTGAACTTCTTGAACTTCTTGAACTTCTCGAACCTTCCTGCTACTTGAACTTCTTGAACCTTCCTGCTACTTGAACTTCTTGAACTTTTTGAACCTTTCTGCTACTTGAACTTTTTGAACCTTCTTGCTACTTGAACTACTCGAACTTCTTGAACCTTCCTGCTGCTTGAACTTATTGAACCTTCCTGCTACTTGAACTTCTTGAACTTCTTGAACCTTCCTGCTACTTGAACTTCTTGAACCTTCCTGCTACTTGAACTTCTTGAACCTTCCTGCTACTTGAACTTCTTGAACTTCTTGAACCTTCCTGCTACTTGAACTTCTTGAACTTCTTGAACCTTCCTGCTACTTGAACTTCTTGAACCTTCCTGCTACTTGAACTTCCTGAACCTTCCTGCTACTTGAACTTTTTGAAGCTTCCTACTACTTGAACTTCTTGAATCAACCTGCTACTTGAACTTCTTGAACTTCTTGATCCTTCCTGCTACTTGAACTTCTTGAACCTTCCTGTTACTTGAACTTCTTGAACTTCTTGAACCTTCCTGCTACTTGAACTTCTTGAACTTTCCTGGTACTTGAACTACTTGAACTTCTTGAACCTTCCTGCTATTTGAACTTCTTGAACCTTCCTGCTACTTGAACTTCCTGAACCTTCCTGCAACTTGAACTACTTGAACTTCTTGAACCTTCCTGCTTCTTGAACTACTTGAACTTCAATAACCTTCCTGCTACTTGAACTTTCCTGCTACTTGAACTTCTCGAACTTCTTGAACCTTCCTGCTACTTGAACTACTTGAACTTCTTGAACCTTCCTGCTACTTGAACTTCTTGAACTCCTTGAACCATCCTGCTACTTGAACTTCTTGAACCTTCCTGCTACCTGAACTTCTTGAACCTTCCTGCTACTTGAACTTCTTGAACCTTCCTGCTACTTGAACTTCTTGAACTTCTTCAACCTTCCTGCTACTTGAACTTCTTGAACTTCTTGAACCTTTCTGCTACTTGAACTTTTTGAACCTTCCTACTACTTGAACTTCTTGAACCTTCCTGCTACTTGAACTTCTTGAACTTCTTGAACCTTCATGCTACTTGAACTTCTTGAACGTCTTGAACCTTCCTGCTACTTGAACTTCTTGAACTCCTTGAACCATCCTGCTACTTGAAATTCTTGAACCTTCCTGCTACTTGAACTACTTGTACTTCTTGAACCTTCCTGCTACTTGAACTTCTTGAATCCCTTGAACCATCCTGTTACTTGAACTTCTTGAACCTTTCTGCTACTTGAACTTCTTGAACCTTCCTACTACTTGAACTTCTTGAACCTTCCTGCTACTTGAACTTCTTGAACTTCTTGAACCTTCATGCTACTTGAACTTCTTGAACGTCTTGAACCTTCCTGCTACTTGAACTTGTTGAACTTCTCGAACCATTCTGCTACTTGAATCTTGAACTTCTTGAACCTTCCTGCTACTTGAACTTCTAGAACCTTCCTGCTACTTGAACTTCTTGAACCTTCCTGCTACTTGAACTTCTTGAACCTTCCTGCTACTTGAACTTCTCGAACTTCTTGAACCTTTCTGCTACTTGAACTTCTTATACCTACCTGCTACTTGAACTTCTTGAACTTCTTGAACCTTCCTGCTACTTGAACTTCTTGATCGTTTTGCACCTTCCTGCTACTTGAACTTCCTGAACTTCTTGAACCTTCCTGCTACTTGAACTTCTTGAACCTTCCTGCTACTTGAACTTCTTGAACCTTCCTGCTACTTGAACTTCTTGAACCTTCCTGCTACTTGAACTTCTTGAACTTCTTGAACCTTCCTGGTACCTGAACTTCTTGAACTTCTTGAACCTTCCAGCTACTTGAACTTTTTGAACGTCTTGAACCTTCCTGCAACGTGAACTTCTTGAACCTTCCTGCTACTTGAACTTCTTGACCTTCTCAACACTTCCTGCTACTTGAACTTCTTGAACTTCTTGAACCTTCCTGCTACTTGAACTTCTCGAACCTTCCCGCTACTTGAACTTCTTGAACCTTACTGCTTCTTGAACTTCTTGAAATTCTTGAACCTTCCTTCTACATGAACTTCTTGAACTTCTTGAACCTTTCTGCTACTTGAACTTCTTGAACTTCTTGAACCTTCCTGCTACTTGAACTTCTTGAACCTTCCTGCTACTTGAACTTCTTGAACCTTCCTGCTACTTGAACTACTTGAACTTCTTGAACCTTCCTGCTATTTGAACTTCTTGAACCTTCCTGCTACTTGAACTTCTTGAACCTTCCTGCAACTTGAACTTCTTGAACTTCTTGAACCTTCCTGTTACATGAACTTCTTGAACTTCTTGAACCTTCCTGCTACTTGAACTTCTTGAACCTTCCTGCTACTTGAACTTCTTGAACCTTCCTGCTACTTGAACTACTTGAACTTCTTGAGCCTTCCTGCTACTTGAACTTCTTGAACCTTCCTGCTACTTGAACTTCTTGAACTTCTTGAACCTTCCTGCTACCTGAACTTCTTGAACCTTCCTGCTACTTGAACTTCTTGAACTTCTTGAACCTTCCTGCAACTTGAACTTCTTGAACTTCTTGAACCTTCCTGCTACTTGAACTTCGTGAACCTTCCTGCTACTTGAACTTCTTGAACCTTCCTGCTACTTGAACTTCTTGAACCTTCCTGCTACTTGAACTTCTTGAACCCTCCTGCTACTTGAACTTCTTGAACTTCTTGAACCTTCCTGCTACATGAACTTCTTGAACCTTCCTGTTACTTGAACTTCTTGAACTTCATGAACCTTCCTGCTACTTGAACTTCTTGAACTTTCCTGCTACTTGAACTTCTTGAACCTTCCTGCTACTTGAACTTCTTGAACCTTCCTGCTACTTGAACTTCTTGAACTTCTTAACCTTCTTGCTACTTGAACTTCTTGAACCTTCCTGCTACTTGAACTTTTTAAACTTCTTGAACCTTCCTGCTACTTGAACTTCTTGAACCTTCCTGCTACTTGAACTTCTTCTACTTCTTGAACCTTCCTGCTACCTGAACTTCTTGAACCTTCATGCTACTTGAACTTCTTGAACCTTCCTGCTACCTGAACTTCTTGAACCTTCCTGCTACTTCAACTTCTTGAACTTCTTGAACCTTCCTGCTACTTGAACTTCTTGAACCTACCTGCTACTTGAACTACTTGAACTTCTTGAACCTTCCTGCTACTTAAACTACTTGAACTTCTTGAACCTTCCTGCTACTTGAACTGCTTGAACCTTCCTGCTACTTGAACTTCCTGAACTTCTTGAACCTTCCTGCTACTCGAACTTCTTGAATCTTCCTGCTACTTGAACTTCTTGAACTTCTTGAACCTTCCAGCTACTTGAACTTCTTGAACCTTCCTGCTACTTGAACTTCTTGAACTTCTTGAACCTTCCTGCTACTTGAACTTCTTGATCCTGCTACTTGAATTTTTTGAACTTCTTTAACCTTCCAGCTACTTGAACTTCTTGAACCTTCCTACTACCTGAACTTTTTGAACTTCTTGAACCTTCCTGCTACTTGAACTTCATGAACCTTCATGCTACTTGAACTTCTTGACCTTCCTGCTACTTGAACATATTGAACCTTCCTGCTACATGAACTTCTGGAACCTTCCTGCTACTTGAACTTTTTGAACCTTCCTGCTACTTGAACTTCTTGAACCTTCCTGCTACTTGAACTTCTTGAACTTCTTGAACCTTCCTGCTACTTGAACTTCTTGAAACTTCCTGCTACTTGAATTCTTGAACTTCTTGAACCTTCCTGCTACTTGAACTTCTTGAACCTTCCTGCTACTTGAACTTTCTGAACCTTCCTGCAACTTGAACTTCTTGAACCTTCCTGCGACTTGAACTTCTTGAACCTTCCCACTACTTGAACTTCTTGAACTTCTTGAACCTTCCTGCTACATGAACTTTATGAACCTTCCCGCTACTTGAACTTCTTGAACCTTCCAGCTACTTGAACTTCTTGAACTTCTTGCACCTTCCTGTTACTTAACTTCTTGAACCTTCTTGCTACTCGAACTTCTTGAACTTCTTGAACCTTCCTGCTACTTGAACTACTTGAACTGCTTGACCCTTCCTGCTTCTTGAACTACTTGAACTTCTTGAACCTTCCTGCTTCTTGAACTACTTGAACTTCTTGAACCTTCCTGCTACTTGAACTTCTTGAACTTTCCTGCTACTTGAACTTCTCGAACTTCTTGAACCTTCCTGCTACTTGAACTACTTGAACTTCTTGAACCTTCCTGGTACTTGAACTTATTGAACTTCTTGAACCTTTCTGCTACTTGAACTTCTTGAACCTTCCTGCTACTTGAACTTCTTGAACCTTCCTGCTACTTGAACTTCTTGAACTTCATGAACCTTCCTGCTACTTGAATTTCTTGAACCTTCCTGCTACTTGAACTTCTTGAACCTTCCTGCTATTTGAACTTCTTGAACCTTCCTTCGACTTGAACTTCATGAACCTTCCTGCTACTTGAACTTTTTGAACCTCCCTCTACTTGAACTTCTTGAACCTTCCTGCTACTTGAACTTCTTGAACCTTCCTGCTACTTGAACTTCTTGAACCTTCCTGCTACTTGAACTTCTTGAACCTTCCTGCTACTTGAACTTCTTGAACCTTCCTGCTACTTGAACTTCTTGAACCTTCCTGCTACTTGAACTTCTTTGACCTTCCTGCTACTTGAACTTCTTGAACTTCTTGAACCTTCCTGCTATCTGAACTTCTTGAACCTTCCTGCTACTTGAACTTCTTGAACTTCTTGAACCTTCCTGCAACTTGAACTTCTTGAACCTTCCTGCTACTTGAACGTCTTGAACTTCTTGAACCTTCCTGCTACTAGAACTTCTTGAACTTCTTGCACCTTCCTGCAACTTGAACTTCTTGAACCTTCCTGCTACTTGAACTTCTTGAACCTTCCTGCTACTTGAACTTCTTGAACCTTCATGCTAATTGAACTTCTTGAACTTCTTGAACCTTCCTTCTACTTGAACTTCTTGAACCTTCCTGCTACTTGAACTTCTTGAACCTTCCTTCTACTTGAACTTCTTGAACCTCCCTGCTACTTGAACTTCTTGAACCTTCCTGCTACTTGAACTTCTTGAACCTTCCTGCTACTTGAACTTCATGAACCTTCCTGCTACTCGAACTTTTTGAACCTCCCTGCCACTTGAACTTCTTGAACCTTCCTGCTACTTGAATTTCTTGAATTATTTGAACCTTCCTGCTACTTGAACTTCTTGAACCTTCCTGTTAATTGAACTTCTTGAACCTTCCTGCTACTTGAACTTCTTGAACCTTCCGGCTACTTGAACTTCTTGAACCTTCCTGCTACTTGAACTTCTTGAACTTCTTGAACCTTCCTGCTACTTGAACTTCTTGAACCTTCCTGCTACTTGAACTTTTTGAACTTTTTTAACCTTCCTGCTACTTGAACTTCTTGAACCTTCCTGCTTCTTGAACTTCTTGAACTTCTTGAACCTTCCGGCAACTTGAACTTCTTAAACCTTTCTGCTACTTGAACTTCTTGAACTTCTTGAACCTTCCTGCTACTTGAATTTCTTGAATTTTTTGAACCTTCCTTCTACTTGAACTTCTTGGACCTTCCTGCTACTTGAACTTCTTGAAAATCTTGAACCTTCCTGCTACTTGAATATCTTGAACCTTTCTGCTACCTGAACTTCTTGAACCTTCCTGGTACATGAACTTTTTGAACTTCTTGAACCTTCCTGCTACTTGAACTTCTTGAACCTTCCTGCTACTTGAACTTTTTGAAATTCTTGAACCTTCCTGCTACCTGAACTTCTTGAACCTTCCTGCTACGTGAACTTCTTGAACCTTCCTGCTACGTGAACTTGTTGAACTTCTTGAACCTTCCTGCTACGTGAACTTTTTGAACTTCTTGAACCTTCCTGCTACCTGAACTTCTCAAACCTTCCTGCCACTTGAATTACTTGAACTTCTTGAACCTTCCTGCTACTTGAACTTCTTGAACTTCTTGAACCTTCCTGCTACATGAACTACTTGATATTCTTGAACCTTCCTGCTACTTGAACTTCTTGAAATTTCCTGTTCTTGAAATTCTTGAACTTCTTGAACCTTCCTGCTACTTGAACTTCTTGAACTTCTTGAACCTTCCTGCTACTTGAACTTCTTGAACTTCTTGAACCTTCCTGCTACTTGAACTTCTTGAACTTCTTGAACCTTCCTGCTACTTGAACTTCTTGAACTTGATGAGCCTTCCCGCTACTTGAACTTCTTTAACCTTCCTGCTACTTGAACTTCTTGAACCTTCCTGCAACTAGAACTTCTTGAACCTTCCTGCAACTAGAACTTCTTGAACATTCCTGCTACTTGAACATCTTGAACCTTCCTGCTACTTGAACTTCTTGACCCTCCATGCTACTTGAACTTCTTGAACCTTCCTGCTACCTGAACTTCTTGAACCTTCCTGCTACTTGAATTTCTAGAACCTTCCTGCTACTTGAACTTCTTGAACCTTCCTGCCACTTGAATTTCTTGAACTTCTTGAACCTTCCTGCTACTTGAACTTCATGAACTTCTTGTTCCTTCCTGCTACATGAACTACTTGATATTCTTGAACCTTCCTGCTACTTGAACTTCTTGAAATTTCCTGGTACTTGAAATTCTTGAACTTCTTGAACCTTCCTGCTACTTGAACTTCTTGAACTTCTTGAACCTTCCTGCTACTTGAACTTCTTGAACTTTTTGAACCTTTCTGCTACTTGAACTTCTTATACCTTCCTGCTACATGAACTTCTTGAACTTCTTGAACCTTCCTGCTACTTGAACTTCTTGATCGTCTTGAACCTTCCTGCTACTTGAACTTCTTGAACTGCTTGAACCTTCCAACTACTTGAACTTCTTGAACCTTCCTGCTACTTGAACTTCTTGAACTTCTTGAACTTTCCTGCTACTTGAACTTCTTGAACCTTCCTGCTACTTGAACTTCTTGAACCTTCCTGCTACTTGAACTTCTTGAACCTTCCTGCTACTTGAACTTCTTGAACTTCTTGAACCTTCCTGCTACTTGAACTTCTTGAACTTCTTGAACCTTCCTGCTAATTGAACTTTTTGAACTTCTTGAACCTTCCTGCTACTTCAACTTCTTGAACCATCCTGCTATTTGAACTTCTTGAACTTCTTGAACCTTCCTGCTACTTGAACTTCTTGAACTTCTTGAACCTTCCTGTTACTTGAACTTTTTGAACCTTCCTGCTACTTGAAATTCTTGAACCTTCCTGCTACTTGAACTTCATGAATCTTCCTGCTACTTGAACTTCTTGAACCTTCCTGCTACTTGAACTTCTTGAACCTTACTGCTACTTGAACTTCTTGAACTTCTTGAACCTTCCTGCTACTTGAACTTCTTGAACTTCTTGCACCTTCCTGCTACTTGAACTTCTTGAATTTCTTGCACCTTCCTGCTACTTGAACTTCTAGAACCTTCCTACTACTTGAACTTCTTGAACTTCTTGAACCTTCCTGCTACTTGAACTTCATGAACCTTCCCGCTACTTGAAATTCTTGAACCTTCCAGCTACTTGAACTTCTTGAACTTCTTGAACCTTCCTGTTACTTAACTTCTTGAACCTTCCTGCTACTCGAACTTCTTGAACTTCTTGAACCTTCCTGCTACTTGAACTACTTGAACTTCTTGACCCTTTCTGCTTCTTGAACTACTTGAACTTCTTGAACCTTCCTGCTTCTTGAACTAATTGAACTTCTTGAAACTTCCTGCTACTTGAACTTCTTGAACCTTCCTGCTACTTGAACCTCATGAACCTTCCTGCTACTTGAACTTCTTGAACTTCTTGAAACTTCCTGCAACTTGAACTTCTTGAACCTTCCTGCTACTTGAACTTCTTGAACCTTCCTGTTACTTGAACTTCTTGAACTTCTTGAACATTCCTGCTACTTGAACTTCTTGAACCTTCCTGCTACTTGAACTTCTTGAACCTTTCTGCTACTTGAACTTCTTGAACTTCTTGAACCTTCCTGCTACTTGAACTTTTTGAATCTTCCTGCTACTTGAACTTTTTGAACTTTTTGAACCTTCCTGCTACTTGAACTTCTTGAACCTTCCTGCTACTTGAACTTTTAGAACTTCTTGAACCTTCCTGCTACTTGAACTTCTTGAAACTTCCTGCTACTTGAACTTCTTGAACTTCTTGGACCTTCCTGCTACTTGAACTTATTGAACCTTCCTGCTACTTGAACTTCTTGAACCTTCCTACTACTTGAACTTATTGAACTTCTTGAACCTTCCTGCTACTTGAACTTCATGAACCTTCCTGCTACTTGAACTTCTTGAACCTTCCTGCTACTTGAACTTCATGAACCTTCCTGCTACTTGAACTTCTTGAACCTTCCAGCTACTTGAACTTCTTGAACTTGTTGAACCTTCCTGTTACTTAACTTCTTAAACCTTCCTGCTACTCGAACTTCTTGAACTTCTTGAACCTTCCTGCTACTTTAACTACTTGAACTTCTTGACCATTCCTGCTTCTTGATCTACTTGAACTTCTCGAACCTTCCTGCTACTTGAACTTCTTGAACCTTCCTGCTACTTGAACTTCTTGAACCTTCCTGCTACTTGAACTTCTTGAATTTTCCTGCTACTTGAACTTCTTGAACCTTCCTGCTACTTGAACTTCTTGAACCTTCCTGCTACTTGAACTTCTTGAACCTTCCTGCTACTTGAACTTCTTGAACCTTCCTGCTACTTGAACTTCTTGAACCTTCATGCTACTTGAACTTCTTGAACTACTTGAACCTTCCTGCTACTTGAACTTTTTGAACCTTCCTGCTACTCAAACTTTTCGAATTTTTTGAACCTTCCTGCTACTTGAACTTCTTGAACCTTCCTGCTACTTGAACTTCTTGAACCTTCCTGCTACTTGAACTTTTTGAACCTTCCTGCTACTTGAACGTCATGATCTTTCATGCTACTTGAACTTCTTGAAACTTCCTGCTACTTGAACTTCTTGAACCTTCCTGCTACTTGAACTTCTTGAACCTTCTGCTACTTGAACTTTTTGAACCTTCCTGCTACTTGAACTTCTTGAACCTTCCTGCTACTTGAACTTCTTGAACCTTCCTGCTACTTGAACTTCTTGAACCTTCCTGCTACTTGAACTTTTTGAACTTCTTGAATCTTCCTGCTACTTGAACTTCTTGAAACTTCCTGCTACTTGAACTTCTTGAACTTCATGGACCTTCCTGCTACTTGAACTTCTTGAAATTTTTGAACCTTTCTGCTACTTGAACTTTTTGAACCTTCTTGCTACTTGAACTACTCGAACTTCTTGAACCTTCCTGCTGCTTGAACTTATTGAACCTTCCTGCTACTTGAACTTCTTGAACTTCTTGAACCTTCCTGCTACTTGAACTTCTTGAAACTTCCTGCTACTTGAACTTCTTGAACCTTCCTGCTACTTGAACTTCTTGAACTTCTTGAACCTTCCTTCTACTTGAACTTCTTGAACTTCTTGAACCTTCCTGCTACTTGAACTTCTTGAACCTTCCTGCTACTTGAACTACTTGAACTTCTTAAACCTTCCTGCTACTTGAACTTCTTGAACTTCTTGAACTTTCCTGCTACTTGAACTTCTAGAACCTTCCTGCTACTTGAACTTTCTGAACCTTCCTGCTACTTGAACTTACTGAACTTCTTGAACCTTCCTGCTACTTGAACTTCTTGAAAATTCATGCTACTTTAACTTCTTGAACCTGCCTGTTACTTGAACTTCTTGAACTTCTTGAACCTTCCTGCTACTTGAACTTCTTGAACTTCTTGAACCTTCCTGCTACTTGAACTTCTTGAACCTTCCTGCTACTTGAACTTCCTGAACCTTCCTGCTACTTGAATTTTATGAAGCTTCCTCCTACTTGAACTTCTTGAACCATCCTGCTACTTGAACTTCATGAACTTCTTGATCCTTCCTGCTACTTGAACTTCTTGAACCTTCCTGCTACTTGAACTACTTGAACTTCTTGAGCCTTCCTGCTACTTGAATTTCTTGAACCTTTTTGCTACTTGAACTTCTTGAACTTCTTGAACCTTCCTGCTACTTGAACTTCTTGAACCCTCCTGCTACTTGAACTTCTTGAACTTCTTGAACCTTCCTGCTACTTGAACTTCTTGTACCTTCCTGCTACTTGAACTTCTTGAACTTCATGAACCTTCCTGCTACTTGAACTTCTTGAACCTTCCTGCTACTTGAACTTCTTGAACCTTCCTGCTACTTGAACTTCTTGAACCTTCCTGCTACTTGAACTTCTTGAACTTCCTAACCTTCTTGCTACTTGAACTTCTTGAACCTTTCTGCTACTTGAACTTTTTAAACTTCTTGAACCTTCCTGCTACTTGAACTTCTTGAACCTTCCTGCTACTTGGACTTCTTGTACTTCTTGAACCTTCCTGCTACTTGAACTTCTTGAACCTTCATGCTACTTGAACTTCTTGAACCTTCCTGCTACCTGAACTTCTTGAACCTTCCTGCTACTTCAACTTCTTGAACTTCTTGAACCTTCCTGCTACTTGAACTTCTTGAACCTACCTGCTACTTGAACTACTTGAACTTCTTGAACCTTCCTGCTACTTAAACTACTTGAACATCTTGAACCTTCCTGCTACTTGAACTGCTTGAACCTTCCTGCTACTTGAACTTCCTGAACTTCTTGAACCTTCCTGCTACTTGAACTTCTTGAATCTTCCTGCTACTTGAACTTCTTGAACCTTCCTGCTACTTGAACTTCTTGAACTTCTTGAACCATCCTGCTACTTGAACTTCTTGAACCTTCCTGCTACTTGAATTTTTTGAACTTCTTGAACCTTCCAGCTACTTGAACTTCTTGAACCTTCCTGCTACCTGAACTTTTTGAACTTCTTGAACCTCCCTGCTACTTGAACTTCATGAACCTTCATGCTACTTGAACTTCTTGAACCTTCCTGCTACTTGACCATATTGAACCTTCCTGCTACATGAACTTCTGGAACCTTCCTGCTACTTGAACTTTTTGAACCTTCCTGCTACTTGAACTTCTTGAACCTTCCTGCTACCTGGACTTCTTGAACTTCTTGAACCTTCCTGCTACTTGAACTTCTTGAAACTTCCTGCTACTTAAATTCTTGAACTTCTTGAACCTTCCTGCTACTTGAACTTCTTGAACCTTCCTGCTACTTGAACTTTCTGAACCTTCCTGCAACTTGAACTTCTTGAACCTTCCTGCGACTTGAACTTTTTGAACCTTCCCACTACTTGTACTTCTTGAACTTCTTGAACCTTCCTGCCACATGAACTTCATGAACCTTCCCGCTACTTGAACTTCTTGAACCTTCCAGCTACTTGAACTTCTTGAACTTCTTGCACCTTCCTGTTACTTAACTTCTTGAACCTTCTTGCTACTCGAACTTCTTGAACTTCTTGAACCTTCCTGCTACTTGAACTACTTGAACTTCTTGACCCTTCCTGCTTCTTGAACTACTTGAACTTCTTGAACCTTCCTGCTTCTTGAACTACTTGAACTTCTTGAACCTTCCTGCTACTTGAACTTCTTGAACTTTCCTGCTACTTGAACTTCTCGAACTTCTTGAACCTTCCTGCTACTTGAACTACTTGAACTTCTTGAACCTTCCTGGTACTTGAACTTATTGAACTTCTTGAACCTTTCTGCTACTTGAACTTCTTGAACCTTCCTGCTACTTGAACTTCTTGAACCTTCCTGCTACTTAAACTTCTTGAACTTCATGAACCTTCCTGCTACTTGAATTTCTTGAACCTTCCTGCTACTTGAACTTCTTGAACCTTCATGCTATTTGAACTTCTTGAACCTTCCTGCGACTTGAACTTCATGAACCTTCCTGCTACTTGAACTTTTTGAACCTCCCTGCTACTTGAACTTCTTGAACCTTCCTGCTACTTGAACTTCTTGAACCTTCCTGCTACTTGAACTTCTTGAACCTTCCTGCTACTTGAACTTCTTGAACCTTCCTGCTACTTGAACTTCTTGAACCTTCCTGCTACTTGAACTTCTTGAACCTTCCTGCTACTTGAACTTCTATGACCTTCCTGCTACTTGAACTTCTTGAACTTCTTGAACCTTCCTGCTATCTGAACTTCTTGAACCTTCCTGCTACTTGAACTTCTTGAACTTCTTGAACCTTCCTGCAACTTGAACTTCTTGAACCTTCCTGCTACTTGAACGTCTTGAACTTCTTGAACCTTCCTGCTACTAGAACTTCTTGAACTTCTTGCACCTTACTGCTACTTGAACTTCTTGAACCTTCCTGCTACTTGAACTTCTTGAACCTTCCTGCTACTTGAACTTCTTGAACCTTCATGCTAATTGAACTTCTTGAACCTTCCTTTTACTTGAACTTCTTGAACCTTCCTGCTACTTGAACTTCTTGAACCTTCCTTCTACTTGAACTTCTTGAACCTCCCTGCTACTTGAACTTCTTGAACCTTCCTGCTACTTGAACTTCTTGAACCTTCCTGCTACTTGAACTTCATGAACCTTCCTGCTATTTGAACTTTTTGAACATCCCTGCAACTTGAACTTCTTGAACCTTCCTGCTACTTGAATTTCTTGAATTTTTTAAACCTTCCTGCTACTTGAACTTCTTGAACCTTACTGTTAATTGAACTTCTTGAACCTTCCTGCTACTTGAACTTCTTGAACCTTCCTGCTACTTGAACTTCTTGAACCTTCCTGCTACTTGAACTTCTTGAACTTCTTGAACCTTCCTGCTACTTGAACTTCTTGAACCTTCCTGCTACTTGAACTTTTTGAACTTTTTTAACCTTCCTGCTACTTGAACTTCTTGAACCTTCCTGCTTCTTGAACTTCTTGAACTTCTTGAACCTTCCGGCAACTTGAACTTCTTGAACCTTTCTGCTACTTGAACTTCTTGAACTTCTTGAAGCTTCCTGCTACTTGAATTTCTTTAATTTTTTGAACCTTCCTTCTACTTGAACTTCTTGAACCTTCCTGCTACTTGAACTTCTTGAAAATCTTGAACCTTCCTGCTACTTGAATATCTTGAACCTTTCTGCTACTTGAACTTCTTGAACCTTCCTGGGACATGAACTTTTTGAATTTCTTGAACCTTCCATGCTACTTGAACTTCTTGAACCTTCCTGCTACTTGAACTTTTTGAAATTCTTGAACCTTCCTGCTACCTGAACTTCTTGAACCTTCCTGCTACGTGAACTTCTTGAACCTTCCTGCTACGTGAACTTTTTGAACTTCTTGAACCTTCCTGCTACCTGAACTTCTCAAACCTTCCTGCCACTTGAATTTCTTGAACTTCTTGAACCTTCCTGCTACTTGACCTTCTTGAACTTCTTGAACCTTCCTGCTACATGAACTACTTGATATTCTTGAACCTTCCTGCTACTTGAACTTCTTGAAATTTCTTGTTACTTGAAATTCTTGAACTTCTTGAACCTTCCTGCTACTTGAACTTCTTGAACTTCTTGAACCTTCCTGCTACTTGAACTTCTTGAACTTGATGAGCCTTCCCGCTACTTGAACTTCTTTAACCTTCCTGCTACTTGAACTTCTTGAACCTTCCTGCAACTAGAACTTCTTGAACCTTCCTGCAACTAGAACTTCTTGAACATTCCTGCTACTTGAACATCTTGAACCTTCCTGCTACTTGAACTTCTTGACCCTCCCTGCTACTTGAACTTCTTGAACCTTCCTGCTACCTGAACTTCTTGAACCTTCCTGTTACTTGAATTTCTAGAACCTTCCTGCTACTTGATTTTCTTGAACCTTCCTGCTACTTGAAGTTCTTGAACCTTCCTGCTACTTGAACTTCTTGAATTTCATGAACCTTCCTGCTATTTGATCTTCTTGAACCTTCCTGCTACTTGAACTTTTTGAACCTTCCTGCTACTTGAACTTCTTGAACCTTCCTGTTACTTGAACTTCTTGAACCTTCCTGCTACTTGAACTTCTTGAACCTTCCTGCTACTTGAACTTCTTGAACCTTCCTGTTACTTGAACTTCTTGAACGTCTTGAACCTTCCTGCTACTTGAACTTCTTGAACCTGTCTACTACTTGAATTTCTCGAACCTTCCTGGTACATGAACTTTTTGAACTTCTTGAACCTTCCAGCTACTTGAACTTCTTGAACCTTCCTGCTACTTGAACTTTTGGAAATTCTTGAACCTTCCTGCTTCCTGAACTTCTTGAACCTTCCTGCTACTTGAACTTCTTGAACTTCTTGAACCTTCCTGCTACTTGAACTTCTTGAACCTTCCTGCTACTTGAACTTCTTGAACTTCTTGAACCTTCCTGCTACTTGAACTTCTTGAACCTTCCTGCCACATGAATTTCTTGAACTTCTTGAACCTTCCTGCTACATGAACTACTTGAACTTCTTGAACCTTCCTGCTACTTAAACTTCTTGAACCTTCCTGCTACTTGCACTTCTTGAACCTTCCGGCTACTAGAACTTTTTGAACCTTCCGGTTACTTGAACTTCTTGAACTTCTTGAACCTTCCTGCTACTTGAACTTCTTGAACCTTCCTGCTACTTGAACTTCTTGAACCTTCCTGCTACTTGAACTTCTTGAACCTTCCGGCTACTTGAACTTCTTGAACCTTCCTGCTACTTGAACTTCTTGAACTTCTTGAACCTTGCTGCTACTTGAACTACTCGAACTTCTTGAACCTTCCTGCTACTTTAACTTCTTGAAATTTCCTGCTACTTGAACTTCTTGAACCTTCCTGCTACTTGAACTTCTTGAACTTCTTGAACCTTGCTGCTACTTGAACTACTTGAACTTCTTGAACCTTCCTGCTACTTTAACTTCTTGAAATTTCCTGCTACTTGAACTTCTTGAACCTTCCTGCTACTTGAACTTCTTGAACCTTCCTGCTACTTGAACTTCTTGAACTTCTCGAACCTTCCTGCTACTTGAACTTCTTGAACCTTCCTGCTACTTGAACTTCTTGAAGCTTCATGCTAATTGAACTTCTTGAACTTCTTGAACCTTCCTTCTACTTGAACTTCTTGAACTTTCCTGCTACTTGAACTTCTTGAACCTTCCTTCTACTTGAACTTCTTGAACCTCCCTGCTACTTGAACTTCTTGAACCTTCCTGCTACTTGAACTTTTTGAACCTTCCTGCTTCTTGAACTTCATTAAACTTCCTGCTACTTGAACTTTTTGAACCTCCCTGCCACTTGAACTTCTTGAACCTTCCTGCTACTTGAATTTCTTGAATTTTTTGAACTTTCCTGCTACTTGAACTTCTTGAACCTTCCTGCTAATTGAAGTTCATGAACCTTCCTGCTACTTGAACTTCTTGAACCTTCCTGTTACTTGAACTTCTTGAACCTTCCTGCTACTTGAACTTCTTGAACTTCTTGAACCTTCCTGCTACTTGAACTTCTCGAACCTTCCTGCTACTAGAACTTTTTGAACTTTTTGAACCTTCCTGCTACTTGAACTTCTTGAACCTTCCTGCTTCTTGAACTTCTTGAACTTCTTGAACCTTCCGGCTGCTTGAACTTCTTGAACCTTTCTGCTACTTGAACTTCTTGAAATTATTGAACCTTCCTGCTACTTGAATTTCTTGAATTTTTTGAACCTTCCTTCTACTTGAACTTCTTGAACCTTCCTGCTACTTGAACTTCTGTAAAATCTTGAACCTTCCTGCTACTTGGATTTCTTGAACCTTTCTGATACTTGAACTTTTTGAACCTTCCTGGTACATGAACTTTTTGAACTTCTCGAACCTTCCTGCTACTTGAACTTCTTGAACCTTTCTGCTACTTGCACTTTTTGAAATTCTGGAACCTTCCTGCTACTTGAACTTCTTGAACCTTCCTGCTACGTGAACTTCTTGAACCTTCCTGCTACGTGAACTTTTTAAACTTCTTGAACCCTCCTGCTACCTGAACATCTTGAACCTTCCTGCCACTTGAATTTCTTGAACTTCTTGAACCTTCCTGCTACTTGAACTTCTTGAACTTCTTGAACCTTCCTGCTACATGAACTACTTGATATTCTTAAACCTTCCTGCTACTTGAACATCTTGAAATTTCCTGGTACTTGAAATTCTCGAACTTCTTGAACCTTCCTGCTACTTGAACTTCTTGAACTTCTTGAACCTTCCTGCTACTTGAACTTCTTGAACTTCTTGAACCTTCCTGCTACTTGAACTTCTCGAACTTGATGAGTCTTCCCGCTACTTGAACTTCTTTAAAATTCCTGCTACTTGAACATCTTGAACCTTCCTGCAAATAGAACTTCTTGAACCTTCCTGCAACTAGAACTTCTTGAACATTCCTGCTACTTGAACATCTTGAACCTTCCTGCTACTTGAACTTCTTGACCCTCCCTGCTACTTGAACTTCTTGAACCTTCCTGCTACCTGAACTTCTTGAATTTTCCTGCTACTTAAATTTCTAGAACCTTCCTGCTACTTGAACTTCTTGAACCTTCCTGCCACTTGAATTTCTTGAACTTCTTGAACCTTCCTGCTACTTGAACTTCTTAAACTTCTTGTTCCTTCCTGCTACATGAACTACTTGATATTCTTGAAATTTCCTGGTACTTGAAATTCTTGAACTTCTTGAACCTTCCTGCTACTTGAACTTCTTGAACTTCTTGAACCTTCCTGCTACTTGAACTTCTTGAACTTCTTGAACATTTCTGCTACTTGAACTTCTTATACCATCCTGCTACATGAACTTCTTGAACCTTCCTGCTACTTGAACTTCTTGAAATTTCCTGGTACTTGAACTTCTTGATCGTCTTGAACCTTCCTTCTACTTGAACTTCTTGAACTTCTTGAACCTTCCTACTACTTGAACTTCTTGAACCTTCCTGCTACTTGATCTTCTTGAACTTCTTGAACTTTCCTGCTTCTTGAACTTCTTGAACCTTCCTGCTACTTGAACTTCTTGAACCTTCCTGCTACTTGAACTTCTTGAACCTTCCTGCTACTTGAACTTCTTGAACTTCTTGAACCTTCCTGCTACTTGAACTTCTTGAACTTCTTGAACCTTCCTGCTAATTGAACTTTTTGAACTTCTTGAACCTTCCTGCTACTTCAACTTCTTGAACCATCCTGCTATTTGAACTTCTTGAACTTCTTGAACCTTCCTGCTACTTGAACTTCTTGAACTTCTTGAACCTTCCTGTTACTTGAACTTTTTGAACCTTCCTGCTACTTGAAATTCTTGAACCTTCCTGCTACTTGAACTTCATGAACCTTCCTGCTACTTGAACTTCTTGAACCTTCCTGCTACTTGAACTTCTTGAACCTTACTGCGTCTTGAACTTCTTGAACTTCTTGAATCTTTCTGCTACTTGAACTTCTTGAACTTCTTGAACCTTCCTGCTACTTGAACTTCTTGTACTTCTTGCACCTTCCTGCTACTTGAACTTCTTGAACTTCTTGCACCTTCCTGCTACTTGAACTTCTAGAACCTTCCTACTACTTGAACTTCTTGAACTTCTTGAACCTTCCTGCTACTTGAACTTCATGAACCTCCCCGCTACTTGAAATTCTTGAACCTTCCAGCTACTTGAACTTCTTGAACCTTCCTGTTACTTAACATCTTGAACATTCCTGCTACTCGAACTTCTTGAACTTCTTGAACCTTCCTGCTACTTGAACTACTTGAACTTCTTGACCCTTTCGGCTTCTTGAACTACTTGAACTTCTTGAACCTTCCTGCTTCTTGAACTAATTGAACTTCTTGAAACTTCCTGCTACTTGAACTTCTTGAACCTTCCTGCTACTTAAACCTCTTGAACCTTCCTGCTACTTGAACTTCTTGAACTTCTTGAAACTTCCTGCAACTTGAACTTCTTGAACCTTCCTGCTACTTGAACTTCTTGAACCTTCCTGTTACTTGAACTTCTTGAACTTCTTGAACATTCCTGCTACTTGAACTTCTTGAACCTTCCTGCTACTTGAACTTCTTGAACCTTTCTGCTACTTGAACTTCTTGAACTTTTCGAACCTTCCTGCTACTTGAACTTTTTGAACCTTCCTGCTACTTGAACTTTTTGAACTTTTTGAACCTTCCTGCTACTTGAACTTCTTGAACCTTCCTGCTACTTGAACTTTTAGAACTTCTTGAACCTTCCTGCTACTTGAACTTCTTGAAACTTCCTGCTACTTGAACTTCTTGAACTTCTTGGACCTTCCTGCTACTTGAACTTATTGAACCTTCCTGCTACTTGAACTTCTTGAACCTTCCTGCTACTTGAACTTCTCGAACCTTCCTACTACTTGAACTTATTGAACTTCTTGAACCTTCCTGCTACTTGAACTTCATGAACCTTCCTGCTACTTGAACTTCTTGAACCTTCCAGCTACTTGAACTTCTTGAACTTGTTGAACCTTCCTGTTACTTAACTTCTTAAACCTTCCTGCTACTCGAACTTCTTGAACTTCTTGAACCTTCCTGCTACTTTAACTACTTGAACTTCTTGACCATTCCTGCTTCTTGATCTACTTGAACTTCTCGAACCTTCCTGCTTCTTGAACTTCTTGAACCTTCCTGCTACTTGAACTTCTTGAACCTTCCTGCTACTTGAACTTCTTGAACCTTCCTGCTACTTGAACTTCTTGAACCTTCCTGCTACTCTAACTTCTTAAACCTTCATGCTACTTGAACTTCTTGAACTACTTGAACCTTCCTGCTACTTGTACTTCTTGAACCTTCCTGCTACTCAAACTTTTTGAATTTTTTGAACCTTCCTGCTACTTGAACTTCTTGAACCTTCCTGCTACTTGAACTTCTTGAACCTTCCTTCTACTTGAACTTTTTGAACCTTCCTGCTACTTGAACGTCATGAACCTTCATGCTACTTGAACTTCTTGAAACTTCCTGCTACTTGAACTTCTTGAACCTTCCTGCTACTTGAACTTCTTGAACCTTCTGCTACTTGAACTTTTTGAACCTTCCTGCTACTTGAACTTCTTGAACCTTCCTGCTACTTGAACTTCTTGAACCTTCCTGCTACTTGAACTTCTTGAACCTTCCTGCTACTTGAACTTTTTGAACTTCTTGAATCTTCCTGCTACTTGAACTTGTTGAAACTTCCTGCTACTTGAACTTCTTGAACTTCTTGGACCTTCCTGCTACTTGAACTTCTTGAACCTTCCTGCTACTTGAACTTCTTGAACCTTCCTGCTACTTGAACTTCTTGAACTTCTTGAACCTTCCTACTACTTGAACTTTTTGAAATTTCCTGGTACTTGAACTTCTTGATCGTCTTGAACCTTCCTTCTACTTGAACTTCTTGAACTTCTTGAACCTTCCTACTAATTGAACTTCTTGAACCTTCCTGCTAATTGAACTTCTTGAACTTCTTGAACTTTCCTGCTTCTTGAACTTGTTGAACCTTCCTGCTACTTGAACTTCTTGAACCTTCCTGCTACTTGAACTTCTTGAACCTTCCTGCTACTTGAACTTCTTGAACTTCTTGAACCTTCCTGCTACTTGAACTTCTTGAACTTTTTGAACCTTCCTGCTAATTGAACTTTTTGAACTTCTTGAACCTTCCTGCTACTTCAACTTCTTGAACCATCCTGCTATTTGAACTTCTTGAACTTCTTGAACCTTCCTGCTACTAGAACTTCTTGAACTTCTTGAACCTTCCTGTTACTTGAACTTTTTGAACCTTCCTGCTACTTGAAATTCTTGAACCTTCCTGCTACTTGAACTTCATGAACCTTCCTGCTACTTGAACTTCTTGAACCTTCCTGCTACTTGAACTTCTTGAACCTTACTGCGTCTTGAACTTCTTGAACTTCTTGAATCTTTCTGCTACTTGAACTTCTTGAACTTCTTGAACCTTCCTGCTACTTGAACTTCTTGTACTTCTTGCACCTTCCTGCTACTTGAACTTCTTGAACTTCTTGCACCTTCCTGCTACTTGGACTTCTAAAACCTTCCTACTACTTGAACTTCTTGAACTTCTTGAACCTTCCTGCTACTTGAACTTCATGAACCCTCCCGCTACTTGAAATTCTTGAACCTTCCAGCTACTTGAACTTCTTGAACCTTCCTGTTACTTAACTTCTTGAACCTTCCTGCTACTCGAATTTCTTGAACTTCTTGAACCTTCCTGCTACTTGAACTACTTGAACTTCTTGACCCTTTCGGCTTCTTGAACTACTTGAACTTCTTGAACCTTCCTGCTTCTTGAACTAATTGAACTTCTTGAAACTTCCTGCTACTTGAACTTCTTGAACCTTCCTGCTACTTAAACCTCTTGAACCTTCCTGCTACTTGAACTTCTTGAACTTCTTGAAACTTCCTGCAACTTGAACTTCTTGAACCTTCCTGCTACTTGAACTTCTTGAACCTTCCTGTTACTTGAACTTCTTGAACTTCTTGAACATTCCTGCTACTTGAACTTCTTGAACCTTCCTGCTACTTCAACTTCTTGAATCTTTCTGCTACTTGAACTTCTTGAACTTTTCGAACCTTCCTGCTACTTGAACTTTTTGAACCTTCCTGCTACTTGAACTTTTTGAACTTTTTGAACCTTCCTGCTACTTGAACTTCTTGAACCTTCCTGCTACTTGAACTTTTAGAACTTCTTGAACCTTCCTGCTACTTGAACTTCTTGAAACTTCCTGCTACTTGAATTTCTTGAACTTCTTGGACTTTCCTGCTACTTGAACTTATTGAACCTTCCTGCTACTTGAACTTCTTGAACCTTCCTGCTACTTGAACTTCTTGAACTTCTTGAACCTTCCTGCTACTTGAACTTCTCGAACCTTCCTACTACTTGAACTTATTGAACTTCTTGAACCTTCCTGCTACTTGAACTTCATGAACCTTCCTGCTACTTGAACTACTTGAACCTTCCAGCTACTTGAACTTCTTGAACTTGTTGAACCTTCCTGTTACTTAACTTCTTAAACCTTCCTGCTACTCGAACTTCTTGAACTTCTTGAACCTTCCTGCTACTTTAACTACTTGAACTTCTTGACCATTACTGCTTCTTTATCTACTTGAACTTCTCGAACCTTCCTGCTTCTTGAACTACTTGAACTTCTTGAACCTTCCTGCTACTTGAACTTCTTGAACCTTCCTGCTACTTGAACTTCTTGAACCTTCCTGCTACTTGAACTTCTTGAACCTTCCTGCTACTTGAACTTCTTGAACCTTCCTGCTACTCTAACTTCTTAAACCTTCATGCTACTTGAACTTCTTGAACTACTTGAACCTTCCTGCTACTTGTACTTCTTGAACCTTCCTGCTACTCAAACTTTTTGAATTTTTTGAACCTTGCTGCTACTTGAACTTCTTGAACCTTCCTGCTACTTGAACTTCTTGAACCTTCCTGCTACTTGAACTTTTTGAACCTTCCTGCTACTTGAACGTCATGAACCTTCATGCTACTTAAACTTCTTGAAACTTCCTGCTACTTGAACTTCTTGAACCTTCCTGCTACTTGAACTTCTTGAACCTTCTGCTACTTGAACTTTTTGAACCTTCCTGCTACTTGAACTTCTTGAACCTTCCTGCTACTTGAACTTCTTGAACCTTCCTGCTACTTGAACTTCTTGAACCTTCCTGCTACTTGAACTTTTTGAACTTCTTGAATCTTCCTGCTACTTGAACTTGTTGAAACTTCCTGCTACTTGAACTTCTTGAACTTCTTGGACCTTCCTGCTACTTGAACTTCTTGAACCTTCCTGCTACTTGAACTTCTTGAACCTTCCTGCTACTTGAACTTCTTGAACTTCTTGAACCTTCCTACTACTTGAACTTCTTGAAATTTCCTGGTACTTGAACTTCTTGACCGTCTTGAACCTTCCTTCTACTTGAACTTCTTGAACTTCTTGAACCTTCCTACTACTTGAACTTCTTGAACCTTCCTGCTAATTGAACTTCTTGAACTTCTTGAACTTTCCTGCTTCTTGAACTTGTTGAACCTTCCTGCTACTTGAACTTCTTGAACCTTCCTGCTACTTGAACTTCTTGAACCTTCCTGCTACTTGAACTTCTTGAACTTCTTGAACCTTCCTGCTACTTGAACTTCTTGAACTTTTTGAACCTTCCTGCTAATTGAACTTTTTGAACTTCTTGAACCTTCCTGCTACTTCAACTTCTTGAACCATCCTGCTATTTGAACTTCTTGAACTTCTTGAACCTTCCTGCTACTAGAACTTCTTGAACTTCTTGAACCTTCCTGTTACTTGAACTTTTTGAACCTTCCTGCTACTTGAAATTCTTGAACCTTCCTGCTACTTGAACTTCATGAACCTTCCTGCTACTTGAACTTCTTGAACCTTCCTGCTACTTGAACTTCTTGAACCTTACTGCGTCTTGAACTTCTTGAACTTCTTGAATCTTTCTGCTACTTGAACTTCTTGAACTTCTTGAACCTTCCTGCTACTTGAACTTCTTGTACTTCTTGCACCTTCCTGCTACTTGAACTTCTTGAACTTCTTGCACCTTCCTGCTACTTGGACTTCTAGAACCTTCCTACTACTTGAACTTCTTGAACTTCTTGAACCTTCCTGCTACTTGAACTTCATGAACCTTCCCGCTACTTGAAATTCTTGAACCTTCCAGCTACTTGAACTTCTTGAACCTTCCTGTTACTTAACTTCTTGAACCTTCCTGCTACTCGAACTTCTTGAACTTCTTGAACCTTCCTGCTACTTGAACTACTTGAACTTCTTGACCCTTTCGGCTTCTTGAACTATTTGAACATCTTGAACCTTCCTGCTTCTTGAACTAATTGAACTTCTTGAAACTTCCTGCTACTTGAACTTCTTGAACCTTCCTGCTACTTAAACCTCTTGAACCTTCCTGCTACTTGAACTTCTTGAACTTCTTGAAACTTCCTGCAACTTGAACTTCTTGAACCTTCCTGCTACTTGAACTTCTTGAACCTTCCTGTTACTTGAACTTCTTGAACTTCTTGAACATTCCTGCTACTTGAACTTCTTGAACCTTCCTGCTACTTGAACTTCTTGAATCTTTCTGCTACTTGAACTTCTTGAACTTTTCGAACCTTCCTGCTACTTGAACTTTTTGAACCTTCCTGCTACTTGAACTTTTTGAACTTTTTGAGCCTTCCTGCTACTTGAACTTCTTGAACCTTCCTGCTACTTGAACTTCTAGAACTTCTTGAACTTTACTGCTACTTGAACTTCTTGAAACTTCCTGCTACTTGAATTTCTTGAACTTCTTGGACTTTCCTGCTACTTGAACTTATTGAACCTTCCTGCTACTTGAACTTCTTGAACCTTCCTGCTACTTGAACTTCTTGAACTTCTTGAACCTTCCTGCTACTTGAACTTCTCGAACCTTCCTACTACTTGAACTTATTGAACTTCTTGAACCTTCCTGCTACCTGAACTTCATGAACCTTCCTGCTACTTGAACTACTTGAACCTTCCAGCTACTTGAACTTCTTGAACTTGTTGAACCTTCCTGTTACTTAACTTCTTAAACCTTCCTGCTACTCGAACTTCTTGAACTTCTTGAACCTTCCTGCTACTTTAACTACTTGAACTTCTTGACCATTACTGCTTCTTTATCTACTTGAACTTCTCGAACCTTCCTGCTTCTTGAACTACTTGAACTTCTTGAACCTTCCTGCTACTTGAACTTCTTGAACCTTCCTGCTACTTGAACTTCTTGAACCTTCCTGCTACTTGAACTTCTTGAACCTTCCTGCTACTTGAACTTCTTGAACCTTCCTGCTACTCTAACTTCTTAAACCTTCATGCTACTTGAACTTCTTGAACTACTTGAACCTTCCTGCTACTTGTACTTCTTGAACCTTCCTGCTAATCAAACTTTTTGAATTTTTTGAACCTTCCTGCTACTTGAACTTCTTGAATCTTCCTGCTACTTGAACTTCTTGAACCTTCCTGCTACTTGAACTTTTTGAACCTTCCTGCTACTTGAACGTCAAGAACCTTCATGCTACTTGAACTTCTTGAAACTTCCTGCTACTTGAACTTCTTGAACCTTCCTGCTACTTGAACTTCTTGAACCTTCTGCTACTTGAACTTTTTGAACCTTCCTGCTACTTGAACTTCTTTAACCTTCCTGCTACTTGAACTTCTTGAACCTTCCTGCTACTTGAACTTCTTGAACCTTCCTGCTACTTGAACTTTTTGAACTTCTTGAATCTTCCTGCTACTTGAACTTCTTGAAACTTCCTGCTACTTGAACTTCTTGAACTTCTTGGACCTTCCTGCTACTTGAACTTCTTGAACCTTCCTGCTACTTGAACTTCTTGAACCTTCCTGCTACTTGAACTTCTTGAACTTCTTGAACCTTCCTGCTACTTGAACTTCTTGAACCTTCCTGCTACTTGAACTTCTTGAACCATCCTGCTACTTGAACTACTTGAACTTCTTAAACCTTCCTGCTACTTGAACTTCTTAAACTTCTTGAACTTTCCTGCTACTTGAACTTCTAGAACCTTCCTGCTACTTGAACTTCCTGAACCTTCCTGCTACTTGAACTTACTGAACTTCTTGAACCTTCCTGCTACTTGAACTTCTTGAAAATTCATGCTACTTGAACTTCTTGAACCTTCCTGTTACTTGAACTTCTCGAGCTTCTTGAACCTTCCTGCTACTTGAGTTTCTTGAACTTCTTGAACCTTCCTGCTACTTGAACTTCTTGAACCTTCCTGCTACTTGAACTTCCTGAAACTTCCTGCTACTTGAACTTTTTGAAGCTTTCTGCTACTTGAACTTCTTGAACCATCCTGCTACTTGAACTTCTTGAACTTCTGATCCTTCCTGCTACTTGAACTTCTTGAACCTTCCTGTTACTTGAACTTCTTGAACTTCTTGAACCTTCCTGCTACTTGAACTTCTTGAACCTTCCTGGTCCTTGAACTACTTGAACTTCTTGAACCTTCCTGCTATTTGAACTTCTTGAACCTTCCTGCTACTCAAACTTTTTGAATTTTTTTAACCTTCCTGCTACTTGAACTTCTTGAACCTTACTGCGTCTTGAACTTCTTGAACTTCTTGAAACTTTCTGCTACTTGAACTTCTTGAACTTCTTGAACCTTCCTGCTACTTGAACTTCTTGTACTTCTTGCACCTTCCTGCTACTTGAACTTCTTGAACTTCTTGCACCTTCCTGCTACTTGAACTTCTAGAACCTTCCTACTACTTGAACTTCTTGAACTTCTTGAACCTTCCTGCTACTTGAACTTCATGAACCTTCCCGCTACTTGAAATTCTTGAACCTTCCAGCTACTTGAACTTCTTGAACGTTCCTGTTACTTAACTTTTGAACCTTCCTGCTACTCGAACTTCTTGAACTTCTTGAACCTTCCTGCTACTTGAACTACTTGAACTTCTTGACCCTTTCGGCTTCTTGAACTACTTGAACTTCTTGAACCTTCCTGCTTCTTGAACTAATTGAACTTCTTGAAACTTCCTGCTACTTGAACTTCTTGAACCTTCCTGCTACTTAAACCTCTTGAACCTTCCTGCTACTTGAACTTCTTGAACTTCTTGAAACTTCCTGCAACTTGAACTTCTTGAACCTTCCTGCTACTTGAACTTCTTGAACCTTCCTGTTACTTGAACTTCTTGAACTTCTTGAACATTCCTGCTACTTGAACTTCTTGAACCTTCCTGCTACTTGAACTTCTTGAACCTTTCTGCTACTTGAACTTCTTGAACTTTTCGAACCTTCCTGCTACTTGAACTTTTTGAACCTTCCTGCTACTTGAACTTTTTGAACTTCTTGAACCTTCCTGCTACTTGAACTTCATGAACCTTCCTGCTACTTGAACTACTTGAACCTTCCAGCTACTTGAACTTCTTGAACTTGTTGAACCTTCCTGTTACTTAACTTCTTAAACCTTCCTGCTACTCGAACTTCTTGAACTTCTTGAACCTTCCTGCTACTTTAACTACTTGAACTTCTTGACCATTACTGCTTCTTTATCTACTTGAACTTCTCGAACCTTCCTGCTTCTTGAACTACTTGAACTTCTTGAACCTTCCTGCTACTTGAACTTCTTGAACCTTCCTGCTACTTGAACTTCTTGAACCTTCCTGCTACTTGAACTTCTTGAACCTTCCTGCTACTTGAACTTCTTGAACCTTCCTGCTACTCTAACTTCTTAAACCTTCATGCTACTTGAACTTCTTGAACTACTTGAACCTTCCTGCTACTTGTACTTCTTGAACCTTCCTGCTACTCAAACTTTTTGAATTTTTTGAACCTTGCTGCTACTTGAACTTCTTGAACCTTCCTGCTACTTGAACTTCTTGAACCTTCCTGCTACTTGAACTTTTTGAACCTTCCTGCTACTTGAACGTCATGAACCTTCATGCTACTTAAACTTCTTGAAACTTCCTGCTACTTGAACTTCTTGAACCTTCCTGCTACTTGAACTTCTTGAACCTTCTGCTACTTGAACTTTTTGAACCTTCCTGCTACTTGAACTTCTTGAACCTTCCTGCTACTTGAACTTCTTGAACCTTCCTGCTACTTGAACTTCTTGAACCTTCCTGCTACTTGAACTTTTTGAACTTCTTGAATCTTCCTGCTACTTGAACTTGTTGAAACTTCCTGCTACTTGAACTTCTTGAACTTCTTGGACCTTCCTGCTACTTGAACTTCTTGAACCTTCCTGCTACTTGAACTTCTTGAACCTTCCTGCTACTTGAACTTCTTGAACTTCTTGAACCTTCCTACTACTTGAACTTCTTGAAATTTCCTGGTACTTGAACTTCTTGACCGTCTTGAACCTTCCTTCTACTTGAACTTCTTGAACTTCTTGAACCTTCCTACTACTTGAACTTCTTGAACCTTCCTGCTAATTGAACTTCTTGAACTTCTTGAACTTTCCTGCTTCTTGAACTTGTTGAACCTTCCTGCTACTTGAACTTCTTGAACCTTCCTGCTACTTGAACTTCTTGAACCTTCCTGCTACTTGAACTTCTTGAACTTCTTGAACCTTCCTGCTACTTGAACTTCTTGAACTTTTTGAACCTTCCTGCTAATTGAACTTTTTGAACTTCTTGAACCTTCCTGCTACTTCAACTTCTTGAACCATCCTGCTATTTGAACTTCTTGAACTTCTTGAACCTTCCTGCTACTAGAACTTCTTGAACTTCTTGAACCTTCCTGTTACTTGAACTTTTTGAACCTTCCTGCTACTTGAAATTCTTGAACCTTCCTGCTACTTGAACTTCATGAACCTTCCTGCTACTTGAACTTCTTGAACCTTCCTGCTACTTGAACTTCTTGAACCTTACTGCGTCTTGAACTTCTTGAACTTCTTGAATCTTTCTGCTACTTGAACTTCTTGAACTTCTTGAACCTTCCTGCTACTTGAACTTCTTGTACTTCTTGCACCTTCCTGCTACTTGAACTTCTTGAACTTCTTGCACCTTCCTGCTACTTGGACTTCTAGAACCTTCCTACTACTTGAACTTCTTGAACTTCTTGAACCTTCCTGCTACTTGAACTTCATGAACCTTCCCGCTACTTGAAATTCTTGAACCTTCCAGCTACTTGAACTTCTTGAACCTTCCTGTTACTTAACTTCTTGAACCTTCCTGCTACTCGAACTTCTTGAACTTCTTGAACCTTCCTGCTACTTGAACTACTTGAACTTCTTGACCCTTTCGGCTTCTTGAACTATTTGAACATCTTGAACCTTCCTGCTTCTTGAACTAATTGAACTTCTTGAAACTTCCTGCTACTTGAACTTCTTGAACCTTCCTGCTACTTAAACCTCTTGAACCTTCCTGCTACTTGAACTTCTTGAACTTCTTGAAACTTCCTGCAACTTGAACTTCTTGAACCTTCCTGCTACTTGAACTTCTTGAACCTTCCTGTTACTTGAACTTCTTGAACTTCTTGAACATTCCTGCTACTTGAACTTCTTGAACCTTCCTGCTACTTGAACTTCTTGAATCTTTCTGCTACTTGAACTTCTTGAACTTTTCGAACCTTCCTGCTACTTGAACTTTTTGAACCTTCCTGCTACTTGAACTTTTTGAACTTTTTGAGCCTTCCTGCTACTTGAACTTCTTGAACCTTCCTGCTACTTGAACTTCTAGAACTTCTTGAACTTTACTGCTACTTGAACTTCTTGAAACTTCCTGCTACTTGAATTTCTTGAACTTCTTGGACTTTCCTGCTACTTGAACTTATTGAACCTTCCTGCTACTTGAACTTCTTGAACCTTCCTGCTACTTGAACTTCTTGAACTTCTTGAACCTTCCTGCTACTTGAACTTCTCGAACCTTCCTACTACTTGAACTTATTGAACTTCTTGAACCTTCCTGCTACCTGAACTTCATGAACCTTCCTGCTACTTGAACTACTTGAACCTTCCAGCTACTTGAACTTCTTGAACTTGTTGAACCTTCCTGTTACTTAACTTCTTAAACCTTCCTGCTACTCGAACTTCTTGAACTTCTTGAACCTTCCTGCTACTTTAACTACTTGAACTTCTTGACCATTACTGCTTCTTTATCTACTTGAACTTCTCGAACCTTCCTGCTTCTTGAACTACTTGAACTTCTTGAACCTTCCTGCTACTTGAACTTCTTGAACCTTCCTGCTACTTGAACTTCTTGAACCTTCCTGCTACTTGAACTTCTTGAACCTTCCTGCTACTTGAACTTCTTGAACCTTCCTGCTACTCTAACTTCTTAAACCTTCATGCTACTTGAACTTCTTGAACTACTTGAACCTTCCTGCTACTTGTACTTCTTGAACCTTCCTGCTAATCAAACTTTTTGAATTTTTTGAACCTTCCTGCTACTTGAACTTCTTGAATCTTCCTGCTACTTGAACTTCTTGAACCTTCCTGCTACTTGAACTTTTTGAACCTTCCTGCTACTTGAACGTCAAGAACCTTCATGCTACTTGAACTTCTTGAAACTTCCTGCTACTTGAACTTCTTGAACCTTCCTGCTACTTGAACTTCTTGAACCTTCTGCTACTTGAACTTTTTGAACCTTCCTGCTACTTGAACTTCTTTAACCTTCCTGCTACTTGAACTTCTTGAACCTTCCTGCTACTTGAACTTCTTGAACCTTTCTGCTACTTGAACTTTTTGAACTTCTTGAATCTTCCTGCTACTTGAACTTCTTGAAACTTCCTGCTACTTGAACTTCTTGAACTTCTTGGACCTTCCTGCTACTTGAACTTCTTGAACCTTCCTGCTACTTGAACTTCTTGAACCTTCCTGCTACTTGAACTTCTTGAACTTCTTGAACCTTCCTGCTACTTGAACTTCTTGAACCTTCCTGCTACTTGAACTTCTTGAACCATCCTGCTACTTGAACTACTTGAACTTCTTAAACCTTCCTGCTACTTGAACTTCTTAAACTTCTTGAACTTTCCTGCTACTTGAACTTCTAGAACCTTCCTGCTACTTGAACTTCCTGAACCTTCCTGCTACTTGAACTTACTGAACTTCTTGAACCTTCCTGCTACTTGAACTTCTTGAAAATTCATGCTACTTGAACTTCTTGAACCTTCCTGTTACTTGAACTTCTCGAGCTTCTTGAACCTTCCTGCTACTTGAGTTTCTTGAACTTCTTGAACCTTCCTGCTACTTGAACTTCTTGAACCTTCCTGCTACTTGAACTTCCTGAAACTTCCTGCTACTTGAACTTTTTGAAGCTTTCTGCTACTTGAACTTCTTGAACCATCCTGCTACTTGAACTTCTTGAACTTCTGATCCTTCCTGCTACTTGAACTTCTTGAACCTTCCTGTTACTTGAACTTCTTGAACTTCTTGAACCTTCCTGCTACTTGAACTTCTTGAACCTTCCTGGTCCTTGAACTACTTGAACTTCTTGAACCTTCCTGCTATTTGAACTTCTTGAACCTTCCTGCTACTCAAACTTTTTGAATTTTTTTAACCTTCCTGCTACTTGAACTTCTTGAACCTTACTGCGTCTTGAACTTCTTGAACTTCTTGAAACTTTCTGCTACTTGAACTTCTTGAACTTCTTGAACCTTCCTGCTACTTGAACTTCTTGTACTTCTTGCACCTTCCTGCTACTTGAACTTCTTGAACTTCTTGCACCTTCCTGCTACTTGAACTTCTAGAACCTTCCTACTACTTGAACTTCTTGAACTTCTTGAACCTTCCTGCTACTTGAACTTCATGAACCTTCCCGCTACTTGAAATTCTTGAACCTTCCAGCTACTTGAACTTCTTGAACGTTCCTGTTACTTAACTTTTGAACCTTCCTGCTACTCGAACTTCTTGAACTTCTTGAACCTTCCTGCTACTTGAACTACTTGAACTTCTTGACCCTTTCGGCTTCTTGAACTACTTGAACTTCTTGAACCTTCCTGCTTCTTGAACTAATTGAACTTCTTGAAACTTCCTGCTACTTGAACTTCTTGAACCTTCCTGCTACTTAAACCTCTTGAACCTTCCTGCTACTTGAACTTCTTGAACTTCTTGAAACTTCCTGCAACTTGAACTTCTTGAACCTTCCTGCTACTTGAACTTCTTGAACCTTCCTGTTACTTGAACTTCTTGAACTTCTTGAACATTCCTGCTACTTGAACTTCTTGAACCTTCCTGCTACTTGAACTTCTTGAACCTTTCTGCTACTTGAACTTCTTGAACTTTTCGAACCTTCCTGCTACTTGAACTTTTTGAACCTTCCTGCTACTTGAACTTTTTGAACTTTTTGAACCTTCCTGCTGCTTGAACTTCATGAACCTTCCTGCTACTTGAACTACTTGAACCTTCCAGCTACTTGAACTTCTTGAACTTGTTGAACCTTCCTGTCACTTAACTTCTTAAACCTTCCTGCTACTCGAACTTCTTGAACTTCTTGAACCTTCCTGCTACTTTAACTACTTGAACTTCTTGACCATTACTGCTTCTTTATCTACTTGAACTTCTCGAACCTTCCTGCTTCTTGAACTACTTGAACTTCTTGAACCTTCCTGCTACTTGAACTTCTTGAACCTTCCTGCTACTTGAACTTCTTGAACTTTCCTGCTACTTGAACTTCTTGAACCTTCCTGCTACTTGAACTTCTTGAACCTTCCTGCTACTCTAACTTCTTAAACCTTCATGCTACTTGAACTTCTTGAACTACTTGAACCTTCCTGCTACTTGTACTTCTTGAACCTTCCTGCTACTCAAACTTTTTGAATTTTTTGAACCTTCCTGCTACTTGAACTTCTTGAACCTTCCTGCTACTTGAACTTCTTGAACCTTCCTGCTACTTGAACTTTTTGAACCTTCCTGCTACTTGAACGTCATGAACCTTCATGCTACTTGAACTTCTTGAAACTTCCTGCTACTGGAACTTCTTGAACCTTCCTGCTACTTGAACTTCTTGAACCTTCTGCTACTTGAACTTTTTGAACCTTCCTGCTACTTGAACTTCTTGAACCTTCCTGCTACTTGAACTTCTTGAACCTTCCTGCTACTTGAACTTCTTGAACCTTCCTGCTACTTGAACTTTTTGAACTTCTTGAATCTTCCTGCTACTTGAACTTGTTGAAACTTCCTGCTACTTGAACTTCTTGAACTTCTTGGACCTTCCTGCTACTTGAACTTCTTGAACCTTCCTGCTACTTGAACTTCTTGAACCTTCCTGCTACTTGAACTTCTTGAACTTCTTGAACCTTCCTACTACTTGAACTTCTTGAAATTTCCTGGTACTTGAACTTCTTGATCGTCTTGAACCTTCCTTCTACTTGAACTTCTTGAACTTCTTGAACCTTCCTACTACTTGAACTTCTTGAACCTTCCTGCTAATTGAACTTCTTGAACTTCTTGAACTTTCCTGCTTCTTGAACTTGTTGAACCTTCCTGCTACTTGAACTTCTTGAACCTTCCTGCTACTTGAACTTCTTGAACCTTCCTGCTACTTGAACTTCTTGAACTTCTTGAACCTTCCTGCTACTTGAACTTCTTGAACTTTTTGAACCTTCCTGCTAATTGAACTTTTTGAACTTCTTGAACCTTCCTGCTACTTCAACTTCTTGAACCATCCTGCTATTTGAACTTCTTGAACTTCTTGAACCTTCCTGCTACTAGAACTTCTTGAACTTCTTGAACCTTCCTGTTACTTGAACTTTTTGAACCTTCCTGCTACTTGAAATTCTTGAACCTTCCTGCTACTTGAACTTCATGAACCTTCCTGCTACTTGAACTTCTTGAACCTTCCTGCTACTTGAACTTCTTGAACCTTACTGCGTCTTGAACTTCTTGAACTTCTTGAATCTTTCTGCTACTTGAACTTCTTGAACTTCTTGAACCTTCCTGCTACTTGAACTTCTTGTACTTCTTGCACCTTCCTGCTACTTGAACTTCTTGAACTTCTTGCACCTTCCTGCTACTTGGACTTCTAGAACCTTCCTACTACTTGAACTTCTTGAACTTCTTGAACCTTCCTGCTACTTGAACTTCATGAACCTTCCCGCTACTTGAAATTCTTGAACCTTCCAGCTACTTGAACTTCTTGAACCTTCCTGTTACTTAACTTCTTGAACCTTCCTGCTACTCGAACTTCTTGAACTTCTTGAACCTTCCTGCTACTTGAACTACTTGAACTTCTTGACCCTTTCGGCTTCTTGAACTACTTGAACTTCTTGAACCTTCCTGCTTCTTGAACTAATTGAACTTCTTGAAACTTCCTGCTACTTGAACTTCTTGAACCTTCCTGCTACTTAAACCTCTTGAACCTTCCTGCTACTTGAACTTCTTGAACTTCTTGAAACTTCCTGCAACTTGAACTTCTTGAACCTTCCTGCTACTTGAACTTCTTGAACCTTCCTGTTACTTGAACTTCTTGAACTTCTTGAACATTCCTGCTACTTGAACTTCTTGAACCTTCCTGCTACTTGAACTTCTTGAATCTTTCTGCTACTTGAACTTCTTGAACTTTTCGAACCTTCCTGCTACTTGAACTTTTTGAACCTTCCTGCTACTTGAACTTTTTGAACTTTTTGAACCTTCCTGCTACTTGAACTTCTTGAACCTTCCTGCTACTTGAACTTTTAGAACTTCTTGAACCTTCCTGCTACTTGAACTTCTTGAAACTTCCTGCTACTTGAATTTCTTGAACTTCTTGGACTTTCCTGCTACTTGAACTTATTGAACCTTCCTGCTACTTGAACTTCTTGAACCTTCCTGCTACTTGAACTTCTTGAACTTCTTGAACCTTCCTGCTACTTGAACTTCTCGAACCTTCCTACTACTTGAACTTATTGAACTTCTTGAACCTTCCTGCTACTTGAACTTCATGAACCTTCCTGCTACTTGAACTACTTGAACCTTCCAGCTACTTGAACTTCTTGAACTTGTTGAACCTTCCTGTTACTTAACTTCTTAAACCTTCCTGCTACTCGAACTTCTTGAACTTCTTGAACCTTCCTGCTACTTTAACTACTTGAACTTCTTGACCATTACTGCTTCTTTATCTACTTGAACTTCTCGAACCTTCCTGCTTCTTGAACTACTTGAACTTCTTGAACCTTCCTGCTACTTGAACTTCTTGAACCTTCCTGCTACTTGAACTTCTTGAACCTTCCTGCTACTTGAACTTCTTGAACCTTCCTGCTACTTGAACTTCTTGAACCTTCCTGCTACTCTAACTTCTTAAACCTTCATGCTACTTGAACTTCTTGAACTACTTGAACCTTCCTGCTACTTGTACTTCTTGAACCTTCCTGCTACTCAAACTTTTTGAATTTTTTGAACCTTCCTGCTACTTGAACTTCTTGAATCTTCCTGCTACTTGAACTTCTTGAACCTTCCTGCTACTTGAACTTTTTGAACCTTCCTGCTACTTGAACGTCAAGAACCTTCATGCTACTTGAACTTCTTGAAACTTCCTGCTACTTGAACTTCTTGAACCTTCCTGCTACTTGAACTTCTTGAACCTTCTGCTACTTGAACTTTTTGAACCTTCCTGCTACTTGAACTTCTTTAACCTTCCTGCTACTTGAACTTCTTGAACCTTCCTGCTACTTGAACTTCTTGAACCTTCCTGCTACTTGAACTTTTTGAACTTCTTGAATCTTCCTGCTACTTGAACTTCTTGAAACTTCCTGCTACTTGAACTTCTTGAACTTCTTGGACCTTCCTGCTACTTGAACTTCTTGAACCTTCCTGCTACTTGAACTTCTTGAACCTTCCTGCTACTTGAACTTCTTGAACTTCTTGAACCTTCCTGCTACTTGAACTTCTTGAACCTTCCTGCTACTTGAACTTCTTGAACCTTCCTGCTACTTGAACTACTTGAACTTCTTAAACCTTCCTGCTACTTGAACTTCTTAAACTTCTTGAAATTTCCTGCTACTTGAACTTCTAGAACCTTCCTGCTACTTGAACTTCCTGAACCTTCCTGCTACTTGAACTTACTGAACTTCTTGAACCTTCCTGCTACTTGAACTTCTTGAAAATTCATGCTACTTGAACTTCTTGAACCTTCCTGTTACTTGAACTTCTCGAGCTTCTTGAACCTTCCTGCTACTTGAGTTTCTTGAACTTCTTGAACCTTCCTGCTACTTGAACTTCTTGAACCTTCCTGCTACTTGAACTTCCTGAAACTTCCTGCTACTTGAACTTTTTGAAGCTTTCTGCTACTTGAACTTCTTGAACCATCCTGCTACTTGAACTTCTTGAACTTCTGATCCTTCCTGCTACTTGAACTTCTTGAACCTTCCTGTTACTTGAACTTCTTGAACTTCTTGAACCTTCCTGCTACTTGAACTTCTTGAACCTTCCTGGTCCTTGAACTACTTGAACTTCTTGAACCTTCCTGCTATTTGAACTTCTTGAACCTTCCTGCTACTCAAACTTTTTGAATTTTTTGAACCTTCCTGCTACTTGAACTTCTTGAACCTTACTGCGTCTTGAACTTCTTGAACTTCTTGAAACTTTCTGCTACTTGAACTTCTTGAACTTCTTGACCCTTCCTGCTACTTGAACTTCTTGTACTTCTTGCACCTTCCTGCTACTTGAACTTCTTGAACTTCTTGCACCTTCCTGCTACTTGAACTTCTAGAACTTTCCTACTACTTGAACTTCTTGAACTTCTTGAACCTTCCTGCTACTTGAACTTCATGAACCTTCCCGCTACTTGAAATTCTTGAACCTTCCAGCTACTTGAACTTCTTGAACGTTCCTGTTACTTAACTTCTTGAACCTTCCTGCTACTCGAACTTCTTGAACTTCTTGAACCTTCCTGCTACTTGAACTACTTGAACTTCTTGACCCTTTCGGCTTCTTGAACTACTTGAACTTCTTGAACCTTCCTGCTTCTTGAACTAATTGAACTTCTTGAAACTTCCTGCTACTTGAACTTCTTGAACCTTCCTGCTACTTAAACCTCTTGAACCTTCCTGCTACTTGAACTTCTTGAACTTCTTGAAACTTCCTGCAACTTGAACTTCTTGAACCTTCCTGCTACTTGAACTTCTTGAACCTTCCTGTTACTTGAACTTCTTGAACTTCTTGAACATTCCTGCTACTTGAACTTCTTGAACCTTCCTGCTACTTGAACTTCTTGAACCTTTCTGCTACTTGAACTTCTTGAACTTTTCGAACCTTCCTGCTACTTGAACTTTTTGAACCTTCCTGCTACTTGAACTTTTTGAACTTTTTGAACCTTCCTGCTACTTGAACTTCTTGAACCTTCCTGCTACTTGAACTTTTAGAACTTCTTGAACCTTCCTGCTACTTGAACTTCTTGAAACTTCCTGCTACTTGAACTTCTTGAACTTCTTGGACCTTCCTGCTACTTGAACTTATTGAACCTTCCTGCTACTTGAACTTCTTGAACCTTCCTGCTACTTGAACTTCTTGAACTTCTTGAACCTTCCTGCTACTTGAATTTCTCGAACCTTCCTACTACTAGAACTTATTGAACTTCTTGAACCTTCCTGCTACTTGAACTTCATGAACCTTCCTGCTACTTGAACTTCTTGAACCTTCCAGCTACTTGAACTTCTTGAACTTGTTGAACCTTCCTGTTACTTAACTTCTTAAACCTTCCTGCTACTCGAACTTCTTGAACTTCTTGAACCTTCCTGCTACTTTAACTACTTGAACTTCTTGACCATTCCTGCTTCTTGATCTACTTGAACTTCTCGAACCTTCCTGCTTCTTGAACTACTTGAACTTCTTGAACCTTCCTGCTACTTGAACTTCTTGAACCTTCCTGCTACTTGAACTTCTTGAACCTTCCTGCTACTTGAACTTCTTGAACCTTCCTGCTACTCTAACTTCTTAAACCTTCATGCTACTTGAACTTCTTGAACTACTTGAACCTTCCTGCTACTTGTACTTCTTGAACCTTCCTGCTACTCAAACTTTTTGAATTTTTTGAACCTTCCTGCTACTTGAACTTCTTGAACCTTCCTGCTACTTGAACTTCTTGAACCTTCCTGCTACTTGAACTTTTTGAACCTTTCTGCTACTTGAACGTCATGAACCTTCATGCTACTTGAACTTCTTGAAACTTCCTGCTACTTGAACTTCTTGAACCTTCCTGCTACTTGAACTTCTTGAACCTTCTGCTACTTGAACTTTTTGAACCTTCCTGCTACTTGAACTTCTTGAACCTTCCTGCTACTTGAACTTCTTGAACCTTCCTGCTACTTGAACTTCTTGAACCTTCCTGCTACTTGAACTTTTTGAACTTCTTGAATCTTCCTGCTACTTGAACTTCTTGAAACTTCCTGCTACTTGAACTTCTTGAACTTCTTGGACCTTCCTGCTACTTGAACTTCTTGAACCTTCCTGCTACTTGAACGTCTTGAACCTTCCTGCTACTTGAACTTCTTGAACTTCTTGAACCTTCCTGCTACTTGAACTTCTTGAACCTTCCTGCTACATGAACTTCTTGAACCTTCCTGCTACTTGAACTACTTGAACTTCTTAAACCTTCCTGCTACTTGAACTTCTTAAACTTCTTGAACTTTCCTGCTACTTGAACTTCTAGAACCTTCCTGCTACTTGAACTTCCTAAACCTTCCTGCTACTTGAACTTACTGAACTTCTTGAACCTTCCTGCTACTTGAACTTCTTGAAAATTCATGCTACTTGAACTTCTTGAACCTTCCTGTTACTTGAACTTCTCGAGCTTCTTGAACCTTCCTGCTACTTGAGTTTCTTGAACTTCTTGAACCTTCCTGCTACTTGAACTTCTTGAACCTTCCTGCTACTTGAACTTCCTGAAACTTTCTGCTACTTGAACTTTTTGAAGCTTTCTGCTACTTGAACTTCTTGAACCATCCTGCTACTTGAACTTCTTGAACTTCTGATCCTTCCTGCTACTTGAACTTCTTGAACCTTCCTGTTTCTTGAACTTCTTGAACTTCTTGAACCTTCCTGCTACTTGAACTTCTTGAACCTTACTGGTCCTTGAACTACTTGAACTTCTTGAACCTTCCTGCTATTTGAACTTCTTGAACCTTCCTGCTACTTGAACTTCTTGAACCTTCCTGCAACTTGAACTACTTGAACTTCTTGAACCTTCCTGCTTCTTGAACTACTTGAACTTCATGAACCTTCCTGCTACTTGAACTTTCCTGCTACTTGAACTTCCCGAACTTCTTGAACCTTCCTGCTACTTGAACTACTTGGACTTCTTGAACCTTCCTGCTACTTGAACTTCTTGAACTCCTTGAACCATCCTGCTACTTGAACTTCTTGAACCTTCCTGCTACTTGAACTTCTTGAACCTTCCTGCTACTTGAACTTCTTGAACCTTCCTGCTACTTGAACTTCTTGAACCTTCCTGCTACTTGAACTTCTTGAACTTCTTGAACCTTCATGCTACTTGAACTTCTTGAACGTCTTGGACCTTCCTGCTACTTGAACTTCTTGAACTCCTTGAACCATCCTGCTACTTGAACTTCTTGAACCTTCCTGCTACTTGAACTACTTGAACTTCTTGAACCTTCCTGCTACTTGAACTTCTTGAACCCCTTGAACCATCCTGCTACTTGAACTTCTTGAACCTTCCTGCTACTTGAACTTCTTGAACCTTCCTGCTACTTGAACTTCTTGAACCTTCCTGCTACTTGAACTTCTTGAACTTCTTGAACCTTCATGCTACTTAAACTTCTTGAACGTCTTGAACCTTCCTGCTACTTGAACTTGTTGAACTTCTCGAACCATTCTGCTACTTGAATCTTGAACTTCTTGAACCTTCCTGCTACTTGAACTTCTAGAACCTTCCTGCTACTTGAACTTCTTGAACCTTCCTGCTACTTGAACTTCTTGAACCTTCCTGCTACTTGAACTTCTTGAACCTTACTGCTACTTGATCTCCTTGAATTTTCCTGCAACTAGAACTTCTTGAACTTCTTGAACCTTCCTGCTACTTGAACTTCTTGAACTTCTTGAACCTTTCTGCTACTTGAACTTCTTATACCTACCTGCTACTTGAACTTCTTGAACTTCTTGAACCTTCCTGCTACTTGAACTTCTTGATCGTTTCGCACCTTCCTGCTACTTGAACTTCTTGAACTTTTTGAACCTTCCTGCTACTTGAACTTCTTGAACCTTCCTGCTACTTGAACTTCTTGAACCTTCCTGCTACTTGAAATTCTTGAACCTTCCTGCTACTTGAACTTCTTGAACTTCTTGAACCTTCCTGCTACCTGAACTTCTTGAACTTCTTGAACCTTCCTGCTACTTGAACTTTTTGAGCGTCTTGAACCTTCCTGCAACGTGAACTTCTTGAACCTTCCTGCTACTTGAACTTCTTGACCTTCTTAACACTTCCTGCTACTTGAACTTCTTGAACTTCTTGAACCTTCCTGTTACTTGAACTTTTTGAACGTTCCTGCTACTTGACATTCTTGAACCTTCCGTCTACTTGAACTTCATGAACCTTCCTGCTACTTGAACTTCTCGAACCTTCCCGCTACTTGAACTTCTTGAACCTTACTGCTTCTTGAACTTCTTGAACTTCTTGAACCTTCCTTCTACATGAACTTCTTGAACTTCTTGAACCTTTCTGCTACTTGAACTTCTTGAACTTCTTGAACCTTCCTGCTACTTGAACTTCTTGAACCTTCCTGCTACTTGAACCCTCCTGCTACTTGAACTACTTGAACTTCTTGAACCTTCCTGCTATTTGAACTTCTTGAACCTTCCTGCTACTTGAACTTCTTGAACCTTCCTGCAACTTGAACTTCTTGAACTTCTTGAACCTTCCTGTTACATGAACTTCTTGAACTTCTTGAACCTTCCTGCTACTTGAACTTCTTGAACCTTCCTGCTACTTGAACTTCTTGAACCTTCCTGCTACTTGAACTTCTTAAACTTCTTGAACCTTCCTGCAACTTGAACTTCTTAAACTTCTTGAACCTTCCTGCAACTTGAACTTCTTGAACTTCTTGAACCTTCCTGCTACTTGAACTTCTTGAACCTTCCTGCTAATTGAACTTCTTGAACATTCCTGCTACTTGAACTTCTTGAACCTTCCTGCTACTTGAACTTCTTGAACTTCTTGAACCTTCCTGCTACTTGAACTTCTTGAACCTTCCTGCTACTTGAACTTCTTGAACCCTCCTGCTACTTGAACTTCTTGAACTTCTTGAACCTTCCTGCTACTTGAACTTCTTGAACCTTCCTGATACTTGAACTTCTTGAACTTCATGAACCTTCCTGCTACTTGAACTTCTTGAACCTTCCTGCTACTTGAACTTCTTGAACCTTCCTGCTACTTGAACTTCTTGAACCTTCCTGCTACTTGAACTTCTTGAACTTCTTAACCTTCTTGCTACTTGAACTTCTTGAACCTTCCTGCTACTTGAACTTTTTAAACTTCTTGAACCTTCCTGCTACTTGAACTTCTTGAACCATCCTGCTACTTGAACTTCTTGTACTTCTTGAACCTTCCTGCTACTTGAACTTCTTGAACCTTCATGCTACTTGAACTTCTTGAACCTTCCTGCTACCTGAACTTCTTGAACCTTCCTACTACTTCAACTTCTTGAACCTTCCTGCTACTTGAACTTCTTGAACCTACCTGCTACTTGAACTACTTGAACTTCTTGAACCTTCCTGCTACTTGAACGTCTCGAACCTTCCTGCTACTTGAACTACTTGAACTTCTTGAACCTTCCTGCTACTTGAACTGCTTGAACCTTCCTGCTACTTGAACTTCCTGAACTTCTTGAACCTTCCTGCTACTTGAACTTCTTGAATCTTCCTGCTACTTAAACTTCTTGAACTTCTTGAACCTTCCAGCTACTAGAACTTCTTGAACCTTCCTGCTACTTGAACTTCTTGAACTTCTTGAACCTTCCTGCTACTTGAACTTCTTGAACCTTCCTGCTACTTGAACTTCTTGAACCTTCCTGCTACTTGAATTTTTTGAACTTCTTGAACCTTCCAGCTACTTATACTTCTTGAACCTTCCTGCTACCTGAACTTTTTGAACTTCTTGAACCTACCTGCTACTTGAACTTCATGAACCTTCATGCTACTTGAACTTCTTGAACCTTCCTGCTACTTGAACATATTGAACCTTCCTGCAACTTGAACTTCTTGAACCTTCCTGCTACTTGAACTTTTTGAACCTTCCTGCTACTTGAACTTCTTGAACCTTCCTGCTACTTGAACTTCTTGAACTTCTTGAACCTTCCTGCTACTTGAACTTCTTGAAACTTCCTGCTACTTGAATTCTTGAACTTCTTGAACCTTCCTGCTACTTGAACTTCTTGAACCTTCCTGCTACTTGAACTTTCTGAACCTTCCTGCTACTTGAACTTCTTGAACTTCTTGAACCTTCGTGCTACATGAACTTCAGTAACCTTCCCGCTACTTGAACTTCTTGAACCTTCCAGCTACTTGAACTTCTTGAACTTTTGCACCTTCCTGTTACTTAACTTCTTGAACCTTCTTGCTACTCGAACTTCTTGAACTTCTTGAACCTTCCTGCTACTTGAACTACTTGAACTTCTTGACCCTTCCTGCTTCTTGAACTACTTGAACTTCTTGAACCTTCCTGCTTCTTGAACTACTTGAACTTCTTGAACCTTCCTGCTACTTGAACTTTTTGAACCTTCCTGCTACTTGAACTTCATGAACCTTCCTGCTACTTGAACTTCTTGAACTTCTTGAACCTTCCTGCTACATGAACTACTTGATATTCTTGAACCTTCCTGCTACTTGAACATCTTGAAATTTCCTGGTACTTGAAATTCTTGAACTTCTTGAACCTTCCTGCTACTTGAACTTCTTGAACTTCTTGAACCTTCCTGCTACTTGAACTTCTTGAACTTCTTGAACCTTCCTGCTACTTGAACTTCTTGAACTTCTTGAACCTTCCTGCTACTTGAACTTCTCGAACTTGATGAGTCTTCCCGCTACTTGAACTTCTTTAAAATTCCTGCTACTTGAACTTCTTGAACCTTCCTGCAAATAGAACTTCTTGAACCTTCCTGCAACTAGAACTTCTTGAACATTCCTGCTACTTGAACATCTTGAACCTTCCTGCTACTTGAACTTCTTGACCCTCCCTGCTACTTGAACTTCTTGAACCTTCCTGCTACCTGAACTTCTTGAATTTCTCTGCTACTTAAATTTCTAGAACCTTCCTGCTACTTGAACTTCTTGAACCTTCCTGCCACTTGAATTTCTTGAACTTCTTGAACCTTCCTGCTACTTGAACTTCTTGAACTTCTTGTTCCTTCCTGCTACATGAACTACTTGATATTCTTGAACCTTCCTGCTACTTGAACTTCTTGAAATTTCCTGGTACTTGAAATTCTTGAACTTCTTGAACCTTCCTGCTACTTGAACTTCTTGAACTTCTTGAACCTTCCTGCTACTTGAACTTCTTGAACTTCTTGAACCTTTCTGCTACTTGAACTTCTTATACCATCCTGCTACATGAACTTCTTGAACTTCTTGAACCTTCCTGCTACTTGAACTTCTTGATCGTCTTGAACCTTCCTTCTACTTGAACTTCTTGAACTTCTTGAACCTTCCTACTACTTGAACTTCTTGAACCTTCCTGCTACTTGAACTTCTTGAACTTCTTGAACTTTCCTGCTTCTTGAACTTCTTGAACCTTCCTGCTACTTGAACTTCTTGAACCTTCCTGCTACTTGAACTTCTTGAACCTTCCTGCTACTTGAACTTCTTGAACTTCTTGAACCTTCCTGCTACTTGAACTTCTTGAACTTCTTGAACCTTCCTGCTAATTGAACTTTTTGAACTTCTTGAACCTTCCTGCTACTTCAACTTCTTGAACCATCCTGCTATTTGAACTTCTTGAACTTCTTGAACCTTCCTGCTACTTGAACTTCTTGAACTTCTTGAACCTTCCTGTTACTTGAACTTTTTGAACCTTCCTGCTACTTGAAATTCTTGAACCTTCCTGCTACTTGAACTTCATGAACCTTCCTGCTACTTGAACTTCTTGAACCTTCCTGCTACTTGAACTTCTTGAACCTTACTGCGTCTTGAACTTCTTCAACTTCTTGAATCTTTCTGCTACTTGAACTTCTTGAACTTCTTGAACCTTCCTGCTACTTGAACTTCTTGTACTTCTTGCACCTTCCTGCTACTTGAACTTCTTGAACTTCTTGCACCTTCCTGCTACTTGAACTTCTAGAACCTTCCTACTACTTGAACTTCTTGAACTTCTTGAACCTTCCTGCTACTTGAACTTCATGAACCTTCCCGCTACTTGAAATTCTTGAACCTTCCAGCTACTTGAATTTCTTGAACTTCTTGAACCTTCCTGTTACTTAACTTCTTGAACCTTCCTGCTACTCGAACTTCTTGAACTTCTTGAACCTTCCTGCTACTTGAACTACTTGAACTTCTTGACCCTTTCGGCTTCTTGAACTACTTGAACTTCTTGAACCTTCCTGCTTCTTGAACTAATTGAACTTCTTGAAACTTCCTGCTACTTGAACTTCTTGAACCTTCCTGCTACTTGAACCTCTTGAACTTTCCTGCTACTTGAACTTCTTGAACTTCTTGAAACTTCCTGCAACTTGAACTTCTTGAACCTTCCTGCTACTTGAACTTCTTGAACCTTCCTGTTACTTGAACTTCTTGAAATTCTTGAACATTCCTGCTACTTGAACTTCTTGAACCTTCCTGCTACTTGAACTTCTTGAACCTTTCTGCTACTTGAACTTCTTGAACTTTTCGAACCTTCCTGCTACTTGAACTTTTTGAACCTTCCTGCTACTTGAACTTCTTGAACCTTCCTGCTACTTGAACTTTTAGAACTTCTTGAACCTTCCTGGTACTTGAACTTCTTGAAACTTCCTGCTACTTGAACTTCTTGAACTTCTTGGACCTTCCTGCTACTTGAACTTATTGAACCTTCCTGCTACTTGAACTTCTTGAACCTTCCTGCTACTTGAACTTCTTGAACTTCTTGAAACTTCCTGCTACTTGAACTTCTCGAACCTTCCTACTACTTGAACTTATTGAACTTCTTGAACCTTTCTGCTACTTGAACTTCATGAACCTTCCTGCTACTTGAACTTCTTGAACCTTCCAGCTACTTGAACTTCTTGAACTTGTTGAACCTTCCTGTTACTTAACTTCTTAAACCTTCCTGCTACTCGAACTTCTTGAACTTCTTGAACCTTCCTGCTACTTTAACTACTTGAACTTCTTGACCATTCCTGCTTCTTGATCTACTTGAACTTCTCGAACCTTCCTGCTTCTTGAACTACTTGAACTTCTTGAACCTTCCTGCTACTTGAACTTCTTGAACCTTCCTGCTACTTGAACTTCTTGAACCTTCCTGCTACTTGAACTTCTTGAACCTTCCTGCTACTTGAACTTCTTGAACCTTCCTGCTACTCTAACTTCTTAAACCTTCATGCTACTTGAACTTCTTGAACTACTTGAACCTTCCTGCTACTTGTACTTCTTGAACCTTCCTGCTACTCAAACTTTTTGAATTTTTTGAACCTTCCTGCTACTTGAACTTCTTGAACCTTCCTGCTACTTGAACTTCTTGAACCTTCCTGCTACTTGAACTTTTTGAACCTTCCTGCTACTTGAACGTCATGAACCTTCATGCTACTTGAACTTCTTGAAACTTCCTGCTACTTGAACTTCTTGAACCTTCCTGCTACTTGAACTTCTTGAACCTTCTGCTACTTGAACTTTTTGAACCTTCCTGCTACTTGAACTTCTTGAACCTTCCTGCTACTTGAACTTCTTGAACCTTCCTGCTACTTGAACTTCTTGAACCTTCCTGCTACTTGAACTTTTTGAACTTCTTGAATCTTCCTGCTACTTGAACTTGTTGAAACTTCCTGCTACTTGAACTTCTTGAACTTCTTGGACCTTCCTGCTACTTGAACTTCTTGAACCTTCCTGCTACTTGAACTTCTTGAACCTTCCTGCTACTTGAACTTCTTGAACTTCTTGAACCTTCCTACTACTTGAACTTCTTGAAATTTCCTGGTACTTGAACTTCTTGATCGTCTTGAACCTTCCTTCTACTTGAACTTCTTGAACTTCTTGAACCTTCCTACTACTTGAACTTCTTGAACCTTCCTGCTAATTGAACTTCTTGAACTTCTTGAACTTTCCTGCTTCTTGAACTTGTTGAACCTTCCTGCTACTTGAACTTCTTGAACCTTCCTGCTACTTGAACTTCTTGAACCTTCCTGCTACTTGAACTTCTTGAACTTCTTGAACCTTCCTGCTACTTGAACTTCTTGAACTTTTTGAACCTTCCTGCTAATTGAACTTTTTGAACTTCTTGAACCTTCCTGCTACTTCAACTTCTTGAACCATCCTGCTATTTGAACTTCTTGAACTTCTTGAACCTTCCTGCTACTAGAACTTCTTGAACTTCTTGAACCTTCCTGTTACTTGAACTTTTTGAACCTTCCTGCTACTTGAAATTCTTGAACCTTCCTGCTACTTGAACTTCATGAACCTTCCTGCTACTTGAACTTCTTGAACCTTCCTGCTACTTGAACTTCTTGAACCTTACTGCGTCTTGAACTTCTTGAACTTCTTGAATCTTTCTGCTACTTGAACTTCTTGAACTTCTTGAACCTTCCTGCTACTTGAACTTCTTGTACTTCTTGCACCTTCCTGCTACTTGAACTTCTTGAACTTCTTGCACCTTCCTGCTACTTGGACTTCTAGAACCTTCCTACTACTTGAACTTCTTGAACTTCTTGAACCTTCCTGCTACTTGAACTTCATGAACCTTCCCGCTACTTGAAATTCTTGAACCTTCCAGCTACTTGAACTTCTTGAACCTTCCTGTTACTTAACTTCTTGAACCTTCCTGCTACTCGAACTTCTTGAACTTCTTGAACCTTCCTGCTACTTGAACTACTTGAACTTCTTGACCCTTTCGGCTTCTTGAACTACTTGAACTTCTTGAACCTTCCTGCTTCTTGAACTAATTGAACTTCTTGAAACTTCCTGCTACTTGAACTTCTTGAACCTTCCTGCTACTTAAACCTCTTGAACCTTCCTGCTACTTGAACTTCTTGAACTTCTTGAAACTTCCTGCAACTTGAACTTCTTGAACCTTCCTGCTACTTGAACTTCTTGAACCTTCCTGTTACTTGAACTTCTTGAACTTCTTGAACATTCCTGCTACTTGAACTTCTTGAACCTTCCTGCTACTTGAACTTCTTGAATCTTTCTGCTACTTGAACTTCTTGAACTTTTCGAACCTTCCTGCTACTTGAACTTTTTGAACCTTCCTGCTACTTGAACTTTTTGAACTTTTTGAACCTTCCTGCTACTTGAACTTCTTGAACCTTCCTGCTACTTGAACTTTTAGAACTTCTTGAACCTTCCTGCTACTTGAACTTCTTGAAACTTCCTGCTACTTGAATTTCTTGAACTTCTTGGACTTTCCTGCTACTTGAACTTATTGAACCTTCCTGCTACTTGAACTTCTTGAACCTTCCTGCTACTTGAACTTCTTGAACTTCTTGAACCTTCCTGCTACTTGAACTTCTCGAACCTTCCTACTACTTGAACTTATTGAACTTCTTGAACCTTCCTGCTACTTGAACTTCATGAACCTTCCTGCTACTTGAACTACTTGAACCTTCCAGCTACTTGAACTTCTTGAACTTGTTGAACCTTCCTGTTACTTAACTTCTTAAACCTTCCTGCTACTCGAACTTCTTGAACTTCTTGAACCTTCCTGCTACTTTAACTACTTGAACTTCTGGACCATTACTGCTTCTTTATCTACTTGAACTTCTCGAACCTTCCTGCTTCTTGAACTACTTGAACTTCTTGAACCTTCCTGCTACTTGAACTTCTTGAACCTTCCTGCTACTTGAACTTCTTGAACCTTCCTGCTACTTGAACTTCTTGAACCTTCCTGCTACTTGAACTTCTTGAACCTTCCTGCTACTCTAACTTCTTAAACCTTCATGCTACTTGAACTTCTTGAACTACTTGAACCTTCCTGCTACTTGTACTTCTTGAACCTTCCTGCTACTCAAACTTTTTGAATTTTTTGAACCTTCCTGCTACTTGAACTTCTTGAATCTTCCTGCTACTTGAACTTCTTGAACCTTCCTGCTACTTGAACTTTTTGAACCTTCCTGCTACTTGAACGTCAAGAACCTTCATGCTACTTGAACTTCTTGAAACTTCCTGCTACTTGAACTTCTTGAACCTTCCTGCTACTTGAACTTCTTGAACCTTCTGCTACTTGAACTTTTTGAACCTTCCTGCTACTTGAACTTCTTTAACCTTCCTGCTACTTGAACTTCTTGAACCTTCCTGCTAGTTGAACTTCTTGAACCTTCCTGCTACTTGAACTTTTTGAACTTCTTGAATCTTCCTGCTACTTGAACTTCTTGAAACTTCCTGCTACTTGAACTTCTTGAACTTCTTGGACCTTCCTGCTACTTGAACTTCTTGAACCTTCCTGCTACTTGAACTTCTTGAACCTTCCTGCTACTTGAACTTCTTGAACTTCTTGAACCTTCCTGCTACTTGAACTTCTTGAACCTTCCTGCTACTTGAACTTCTTGAACCTTCCTGCTACTTGAACTACTTGAACTTCTTAAACCTTCCTGCTACTTGAACTTCTTAAACTTCTTGAACTTTCCTGCTACTTGAACTTCTAGAACCTTCCTGCTACTTGAACTTCCTGAACCTTCCTGCTACTTGAACTTACTGAACTTCTTGAACCTTCCTGCTACTTGAACTTCTTGAAAATTCATGCTACTTGAACTTCTTGAACCTTCCTGTTACTTGAACTTCTCGAGCTTCTTGAACCTTCCTGCTACTTGAGTTTCTTGAACTTCTTGAACCTTCCTGCTACTTGAACTTCTTGAACCTTCCTGCTACTTGAACTTCCTGAAACTTCCTGCTACTTGAACTTTTTGAAGCTTTCTGCTACTTGAACTTCTTGAACCATCCTGCTACTTGAACTTCTTGAACTTCTGATCCTTCCTGCTACTTGAACTTCTTGAACCTTCCTGTTACTTGAACTTCTTGAACTTCTTGAACCTTCCTGCTACTTGAACTTCTTGAACCTTCCTGGTCCTTGAACTACTTGAACTTCTTGAACCTTCCTGCTATTTGAACTTCTTGAACCTTCCTGCTACTCAAACTTTTTGAATTTTTTGAACCTTCCTGCTACTTGAACTTCTTGAACCTTACTGCGTCTTGAACTTCTTGAACTTCTTGAAACTTTCTGCTACTTGAACTTCTTGAACTTCTTGAACCTTCCTGCTACTTGAACTTCTTGTACTTCTTGCACCTTCCTGCTACTTGAACTTCTTGAACTTCTTGCACCTTCCTGCTACTTGAACTTCTAGAACCTTCCTACTACTTGAACTTCTTGAACTTCTTGAACCTTCCTGCTACTTGAACTTCATGAACCTTCCCGCTACTTGAAATTCTTGAACCTTCCAGCTACTTGAACTTCTTGAACGTTCCTGTTACTTAACTTCTTGAACCTTCCTGCTACTCGAACTTCTTGAACTTCTTGAACCTTCCTGCTACTTGAACTACTTGAACTTCTTGACCCTTTCGGCTTCTTGAACTACTTGAACTTCTTGAACCTTCCTGCTTCTTGAATCAATTGAACTTCTTGAAACTTCCTGCTACTTGAACTTCTTGAACCTTCCTGCTACTTAAACCTCTTGAACCTTCCTGCTACTTGAACTTCTTGAACTTCTTGAAACTTCCTGCAACTTGAACTTCTTGAACCTTCCTGCCACTTGAACTTCTTGAACCTTCCTGTTACTTGAACTTCTTGAACTTCTTGAACATTCCTGCTACTTGAACTTCTTGAACCTTCCTGCTACTTGAACTTCTTGAACCTTTCTGCTACTTGAACTTCTTGAACTTTTTGAACCTTCCTGCTACTTGAACTTTTTGAACCTTCCTGCTACTTGAACTTCTTGAACCTTCCTGCTACTTGAACTTTTAGAACTTCTTGAACCTTCCTGCTACTTGAACTTCTTGAAACTTCCTGCTACTTGAACTTCTTGAACTTCTTGGACCTTCCTGCTACTTGAACTTATTGAACCTTCCTGCTACTTGAACTTCTTGAACCTTCCTGCCACTTGAACTTCTTGAACTTCTTGAACCTTCCTGCTACTTGAATTTCTCGAACCTTCCTACTACTTGAACTTATTGAACTTCTTGAACCTTCCTGCTACTTGAACTTCATGAACCTTCCTGCTACTTGAACGTCTTGAACCTTCCAGCTACTCGAACTTCTTGAACTTGTTGAACCTTCCTGTTACCTAACTTCTTAAACCTTCCTGCTACTCGAACTTCTTGAACTTCTTGAACCTTCCTGCTACTTTAACTACTTGAACTTCTTGACCATTCCTGCTTCTTGATCTACTTGAACTTCTCGAACCTTCCTGCTTCTTGAACTACTTGAACTTCTTGAACCTTCCTGCTACTTGAACTTCTTGAACCTTCCTGCTACTTGAACTTCTTGAACCTTCCTGCTACTTGAACTTCTTGAACCTTCCTGCTACTTGAACTTCTTGAACCTTCCTGCTACTCTAACTTCTTAAACCTTCATGCTACTTGAACTTCTTGAACTACTTGAACCTTCCTGCTACTTGTACTTCTTGAACCTTCCTGCTACTCAAACTTTTTGAATTTTTTGAACCTTCCTGCTACTTGAACTTCTTGAACCTTCCTGCTACTTGAACTTCTTGAACCTTCCTGCTACTTGAACTTTTTGAACCTTCCTGCTACTTGAACGTCATGAACCTTCATGCTACTTGAACTTCTTGAAACTTCCTGCTACTTGAACTTCTTGAACCTTCCTGCTACTTGAACTTCTTGAACCTTCTGCTACTTGAACTTTTTGAACCTTCCTGCTACTTGAACTTCTTGAACCTTCCTGCTACTTGAACTTCTTGAACCTTCCTGCTACTTGAACTTCTTGAACCTTCCTGCTACTTGAACTTTTTGAACTTCTTGAATCTTCCTGCTACTTGAACTTCTTGAAACTTCCTGCTACTTGAACTTCTTGAACTTCTTGGACCTTCCTGCTACTTGAACTTCTTGAACCTTCCTGCTACTTGAACGTCTTGAACCTTCCTGCTACTTGAACTTCTTGAACTTCTTGAACCTTCCTGCTACTTGAACTTCTTGAACCTTCCTGCTACATGAACTTCTTGAACCTTCCTGCTACTTGAACTACTTGAACTTCTTAAACCTTCCTGCTACTTGAACTTCTTAAACTTCTTGAACTTTCCTGCTACTTGAACTTCTAGAACCTTCCTGCTACTTGAACTTCCTAAACCTTCCTGCTACTTGAACTTACTGAACTTCTTGAACCTTCCTGCTACTTGAACTTCTTGAAAATTCATGCTACTTGAACTTCTTGAACCTTCCTGTTACTTGAACTTCTCGAGCTTCTTGAACCTTCCTGCTACTTGAGTTTCTTGAACTTCTTGAACCTTCCTGCTACTTGAACTTCTTGAACCTTCCTGCTACTTGAACTTCCTGAAACTTCCTGCTACTTGAACTTTTTGAAGCTTTCTGCTACTTGAACTTCTTGAACCATCCTGCTACTTGAACTTCTTGAACTTCTGATCCTTCCTGCTACTTGAACTTCTTGAACCTTCCTGTTTCTTGAACTTCTTGAACTTCTTGAACCTTCCTGCTACTTGAACTTCTTGAACCTTACTGGTCCTTGAACTACTTGAACTTCTTGAACCTTCCTGCTATTTGAACTTCTTGAACCTTCCTGCTACTTGAACTTCTTGAACCTTCCTGCAACTTGAACTACTTGAACTTCTTGAACCTTCCTGCTTCTTGAACTACTTGAACTTCATGAACCTTCCTGCTACTTGAACTTTCCTGCTACTTGAACTTCCCGAACTTCTTGAACCTTCCTGCTACTTGAACTACTTGAACTTCTTGAACCTTCCTGCTACTTGAACTTCTTGAACTCCTTGAACCATCCTGCTACTTGAACTTCTTGAACCTTCCTGCTACTTGAACTTCTTGAACCTTCCTGCTACTTGAACTTCTTGAACCTTCCTGCTACTTGAACTTCTTGAACCTTCCTGCTACTTGAACTTCTTGAACTTCTTGAACCTTCATGCTACTTGAACTTCTTGAACGTCTTGGACCTTCCTGCTACTTGAACTTCTTGAACTCCTTGAACCATCCTGCTACTTGAACTTCTTGAACCTTACTGCTACTTGAACTACTTGAACTTCTTGAACCTTCCTGCTACTTGAACTTCTTGAACCCCTTGAACCATCCTGCTACTTGAACTTCTTGAACCTTCCTGCTACTTGAACTTCTTGAACCTTCCTGCTACTTGAACTTCTTGAACCTTCCTGCTACTTGAACTTCTTGAACTTCTTGAACCTTCATGCTACTTAAACTTCTTGAACGTCTTGAACCTTCCTGCTACTTGAACTTGTTGAACTTCTCGAACCATTCTGCTACTTGAATCTTGAACTTCTTGAACCTTCCTGCTACTTGAACTTCTAGAACCTTCCTGCTACTTGAACTTCTTGAACCTTCCTGCTACTTGAACTTCTTGAACCTTCCTGCTACTTGAACTTCTTGAACCTTACTGCTACTTGATCTCCTTGAATTTTCCTGCAACTAGAACTTCTTGAACTTCTTGAACCTTCCTGCTACTTGAACTTCTTGAACTTCTTGAACCTTTCTGCTACTTGAACTTCTTATACCTACCTGCTACTTGAACTTCTTGAACTTCTTGAACCTTCCTGCTACTTGAACTTCTTGATCGTTTCGCACCTTCCTGCTACTTGAACTTCTTGAACTTTTTGAACCTTCCTGCTACTTGAACTTCTTGAACCTTCCTGCTACTTGAACTTCTTGAACCTTCCTGCTACTTGAAATTCTTGAACCTTCCTGCTACTTGAACTTCTTGAACTTCTTGAACCTTCCTGCTACCTGAACTTCTTGAACTTCTTGAACCTTCCTGCTACTTGAACTTTTTGAGCGTCTTGAACCTTCCTGCAACGTGAACTTCTTGAACCTTCCTGCTACTTGAACTTCTTGACCTTCTTAACACTTCCTGCTACTTGAACTTCTTGAACTTCTTGAACCTTCCTGTTACTTGAACTTTTTGAACGTTCCTGCTACTTGACATTCTTGAACCTTCCGTCTACTTGAACTTCATGAACCTTCCTGCTACTTGAACTTCTCGAACCTTCCCGCTACTTGAACTTCTTGAACCTTACTGCTTCTTGAACTTCTTGAACTTCTTGAACCTTCCTTCTACATGAACTTCTTGAACTTCTTGAACCTTTCTGCTACTTGAACTTCTTGAACTTCTTGAACCTTCCTGCTACTTGAACTTCTTGAACCTTCCTGCTACTTGAACCCTCCTGCTACTTGAACTACTTGAACTTCTTGAACCTTCCTGCTATTTGAACTTCTTGAACCTTCCTGCTACTTGAACTTCTTGAACCTTCCTGCAACTTGAACTTCTTGAACTTCTTGAACCTTCCTGTTACATGAACTTCTTGAACTTCTTGAACCTTCCTGCTACTTGAACTTCTTGAACCTTCCTGCTACTTGAACTTCTTGAACCTTCCTGCTACTTGAACTTCTTAAACTTCTTGAACCTTCCTGCAACTTGAACTTCTTAAACTTCTTGAACCTTCCTGCAACTTGAACTTCTTGAACTTCTTGAACCTTCCTGCTACTTGAACTTCTTGAACCTTCCTGCTAATTGAACTTCTTGAACCTTCCTGCTACTTGAACTTCTTGAACCTTCCTGCTACTTGAACTTCTTGAACTTCTTGAACCTTCCTGCTACTTGAACTTCTTGAACCTTCCTGCTACTTGAACTTCTTGAACCCTCCTGCTACTTGAACTTCTTGAACTTCTTGAACCTTCCTGCTACTTGAACTTCTTGAACCTTCCTGATACTTGAACTTCTTGAACTTCATGAACCTTCCTGCTACTTGAACTTCTTGAACCTTCCTGCTACTTGAACTTCTTGAACCTTCCTGCTACTTGAACTTCTTGAACCTTCCTGCTACTTGAACTTCTTGAACTTCTTAACCTTCTTGCTACTTGAACTTCTTGAACCTTCCTGCTACTTGAACTTTTTAAACTTCTTGAACCTTCCTGCTACTTGAACTTCTTGAACCTTCCTGCTACTTGAACTTCTTGTACTTCTTGAACCTTCCTGCTACTTGAACTTCTTGAACCTTCATGCTACTTGAACTTCTTGAACCTTCCTGCTACCTGAACTTCTTGAACCTTCCTGCTACTTCAACTTCTTGAACTTCTTGAACCTTCCTGCTACTTGAACTTCTTGAACCTACCTGCTACTTGAACTACTTGAACTTCTTGAACCTTCCTGCTACTTGAACGTCTCGAACCTTCCTGCTACTTGAACTACTTGAACTTCTTGAACCTTCCTGCTACTTGAACTGCTTGAACCTTCCTGCTACTTGAACTTCCTGAACTTCTTGAACCTTCCTGCTACTTGAACTTCTTGAATCTTCCTGCTACTTAAACTTCTTGAACTTCTTGAACCTTCCAGCTACTAGAACTTCTTGAACCTTCCTGCTACTTGAACTTCTTGAACTTCTTGAACCTTCCTGCTACTTGAACTTCTTGAACCTTCCTGCTACTTGAACTTCTTGAACCTTCCTGCTACTTGAATTTTTTGAACTTCTTGAACCTTCCAGCTACTTATACTTCTTGAACCTTCCTGCTACCTGAACTTTTTGAACTTCTTGAACCTACCTGCTACTTGAACTTCATGAACCTTCATGCTACTTGAACTTCTTGAACCTTCCTGCTACTTGAACATATTGAACCTTCCTGCAACTTGAACTTCTTGAACCTTCCTGCTACTTGAACTTTTTGAACCTTCCTGCTACTTGAACTTCTTGAACCTTCCTGCTACTTGAACTTCTTGAACTTCTTGAACCTTCCTGCTACTTGAACTTCTTGAAACTTCCTGCTACTTGAATTCTTGAACTTCTTGAACCTTCCTGCTACTTGAACTTCTTGAACCTTCCTGCTACTTGAACTTTCTGAACCTTCCTGCTACTTGAACTTCTTGAACTTCTTGAACCTTCGTGCTACATGAACTTCAGTAACCTTCCCGCTACTTGAACTTCTTGAACCTTCCAGCTACTTGAACTTCTTGAACTTTTGCACCTTCCTGTTACTTAACTTCTTGAACCTTCTTGCTACTCGAACTTCTTGAACTTCTTGAACCTTCCTGCTACTTGAACTACTTGAACTTCTTGACCCTTCCTGCTTCTTGAACTACTTGAACTTCTTGAACCTTCCTGCTTCTTGAACTACTTGAACTTCTTGAACCTTCCTGCTACTTGAACTTTTTGAACCTTCCTGCTACTTGAACTTCATGAACCTTCCTGCTACTTGAACTTTTTGAACCTTCCTGCCACTTGAACTTCTTGAACCTTCCTGCTACTTGAATTTCTTGAATTTTTTGAACTTTCCTGCTACTTGAACTTCTTAAACCTTCCTGCTAATTGAAGTTCATGAACCTTCCTGCTAATTGAACTTCATGAACCTTCCTGCTACTTGAACTTCTTGAACCTTCCTGCTACTTGAACTTCTTGAACTTCTTAAACCTTCCTGCTACTTGAACTTCTTGAACCTTCCTGCTACTTGAACTTTTTGAACTTTTTGAACCTTCCTGCTACTTGAACTTCTTGAACCTTCCTGCTTCTTGAACTTCTTGAACTTCTTGAACCTTCCGGCTACTTGAACTTCTTGAACCTTTCTGCTACTTGAACTTCTTGAAATTATTGAACCTTCCTGCTACTTGAATTTCTTGAATTTTTTGAACCTTCCTTCTACTTGAACTTCTTGAACCTTCCTGCTACTTGAACTTCTTGAAAATCTTGAACCTTCCTGCTACTTGGATTTCTTGAACCTTTCTGCTACTTGAACTTTTTGAACCTTCCTGGTACATGAACTTTTTGAACTTCTCGAACCTTCCTGCTACTTGAACTTCTTGAACCTTTCTGCTACTTGAACTTTTTGAAATTCTGGAACCTTCCTGCTACTTGAACTTCTTGAACCTTCCTGCTACGTGAACTTCTTGAACCTTCCTGCTACGTGAACTTTTGAAACTTCTTGAACCCTCCTGCTACCTGAACATCTTGAACCTTCCTGCCACTTGAATTTCTTGAACTTCTTGAACCTTCCTGCTACTTGAACTTCTTGAACTTCTTGAACCTTCCTGCTACATGAACTACTTGATATTCTTGAACCTTCCTGCTACTTGAACATCTTGAAATTTCCTGGTACTTGAAATTCTTGAACTTCTTGAACCTTCCTGCTACTTGAACTTCTTGAACTTCTTGAACCTTCCTGCTACTTGAACTTCTTGAACTTCTTGAACCTTCCTGCTACTTGAACTTCTTGAACTTCTTGAACCTTCCTGCTACTTGAACTTCTCGAACTTGATGAGTCTTCCCGCTACTTGAACTTCTTTAAAATTCCTGCTACTTGAACTTCTTGAACCTTCCTGCAAATAGAACTTCTTGAACCTTCCTGCAACTAGAACTTCTTGAACATTCCTGCTACTTGAACATCTTGAACCTTCCTGCTACTTGAACTTCTTGACCCTCCCTGCTACTTGAACTTCTTGAACCTTCCTGCTACCTGAACTTCTTGAATTTTTCTGCTACTTAAATTTCTAGAACCTTCCTGCTACTTGAACTTCTTGAACCTTCCTGCCACTTGAATTTCTTGAACTTCTTGAACCTTCCTGCTACTTGAACTTCTTGAACTTCTTGTTCCTTCCTGCTACATGAACTACTTGATATTCTTGAACCTTCCTGCTACTTGAACTTCTTGAAATTTCCTGGTACTTGAAATTCTTGAACTTCTTGAACCTTCCTGCTACTTGAACTTCTTGAACTTCTTGAACCTTCCTGCTACTTGAACTTCTTGAACTTCTTGAACCTTTCTGCTACTTGAACTTCTTATACCATCCTGCTACATGAACTTCTTGAACTTCTTGAACCTTCCTGCTACTTGAACTTCTTGATCGTCTTGAACCTTCCTTCTACTTGAACTTCTTGAACTTCTTGAACCTTCCTACTACTTGAACTTCTTGAACCTTCCTGCTACTTGAACTTCTTGAACTTCTTGAACTTTCCTGCTTCTTGAACTTCTTGAACCTTCCTGCTACTTGAACTTCTTGAACCTTCCTGCTACTTGAACTTCTTGAACCTTCCTGCTACTTGAACTTCTTGAACTTCTTGAACCTTCCTGCTACTTGAACTTCTTGAACTTCTTGAACCTTCCTGCTAATTGAACTTTTTGAACTTCTTGAACCTTCCTGCTACTTCAACTTCTTGAACCATCCTGCTATTTGAACTTCTTGAACTTCTTGAACCTTCCTGCTACTTGAACTTCTTGAACTTCTTGAACCTTCCTGTTACTTGAACTTTTTGAACCTTCCTGCTACTTGAAATTCTTGAACCTTCCTGCTACTTGAACTTCATGAACCTTCCTGCTACTTGAACTTCTTGAACCTTCCTGCTACTTGAACTTCTTGAACCTTACTGCGTCTTGAACTTCTTCAACTTCTTGAATCTTTCTGCTACTTGAACTTCTTGAACTTCTTGAACCTTCCTGCTACTTGAACTTCTTGTACTTCTTGCACCTTCCTGCTACTTGAACTTCTTGAACTTCTTGCACCTTCCTGCTACTTGAACTTCTAGAACCTTCCTACTACTTGAACTTCTTGAACTTCTTGAACCTTCCTGCTACTTGAACTTCATGAACCTTCCCGCTACTTGAAATTCTTGAACCTTCCAGCTACTTGAACTTCTTGAACTTCTTGAACCTTCCTGTTACTTAACTTCTTGAACCTTCCTGCTACTCGAACTTCTTGAACTTCTTGAACCTTCCTGCTACTTGAACTACTTGAACTTCTTGACCCTTTCGGCTTCTTGAACTACTTGAACTTCTTGAACCTTCCTGCTTCTTGAACTAATTGAACTTCTTGAAACTTCCTGCTACTTGAACTTCTTGAACCTTCCTGCTACTTGAACCTCTTGAACCTTCCTGCTACTTGAACTTCTTGAACTTCTTGAAACTTCCTGCAACTTGAACTTCTTGAACCTTCCTGCTACTTGAACTTCTTGAACCTTCCTGTTACTTGAACTTCTTGAAATTCTTGAACATTCCTGCTACTTGAACTTCTTGAACCTTCCTGCTACTTGAACTTCTTGAACCTTTCTGCTACTTGAACTTCTTGAACTTTTCGAACCTTCCTGCTACTTGAACTTTTTGAACCTTCCTGCTACTTGAACTTTTTGAACTTTTTGAACCTTCCTGCTACTTGAACTTCTTGAACCTTCCTGCTACTTGAACTTTTAGAACTTCTTGAACCTTCCTGGTACTTGAACTTCTTGAAACTTCCTGCTACTTGAACTTCTTGAACTTCTTGGACCTTCCTGCTACTTGAACTTATTGAACCTTCCTGCTACTTGAACTTCTTGAACCTTCCTGCTACTTGAACTTCTTGAACTTCTTGAAACTTCCTGCTACTTGAACTTCTCGAACCTTCCTACTACTTGAACTTATTGAACTTCTTGAACCTTCCTGCTACTTGAACTTCATGAACCTTCCTGCTACTTGAACTTCTTGAACCTTCCAGCTACTTGAACTTCTTGAACTTGTTGAACCTTCCTGTTACTTAACTTCTTAAACCTTCCTGCTACTCGAACTTCTTGAACTTCTTGAACCTTCCTGCTACTTTAACTACTTGAACTTCTTGACCATTCCTGCTTCTTGATCTACTTGAACTTCTCGAACCTTCCTGCTTCTTGAACTACTTGAACTTCTTGAACCTTCCTGCTACTTGAACTTCTTGAACCTTCCTGCTACTTGAACTTCTTGAACCTTCCTGCTACTTGAACTTCTTGAACCTTCCTGCTACTTGAACTTCTTGAACCTTCCTGCTACTCTAACTTCTTAAACCTTCATGCTACTTGAACTTCTTGAACTACTTGAACCTTCCTGCTACTTGTACTTCTTGAACCTTCCTGCTACTCAAACTTTTTGAATTTTTTGAACCTTCCTGCTACTTGAACTTCTTGAACCTTCCTGCTACTTGAACTTCTTGAACCTTCCTGCTACTTGAACTTTTTGAACCTTCCTGCTACTTGAACGTCATGAACCTTCATGCTACTTGAACTTCTTGAAACTTCCTGCTACTTGAACTTCTTGAACCTTCCTGCTACTTGAACTTCTTGAACCTTCTGCTACTTGAACTTTTTGAACCTTCCTGCTACTTGAACTTCTTGAACCTTCCTGCTACTTGAACTTCTTGAAAATTCCTGCTACTTGAACTTCTCGAACCTTCCTGCTACTTGAACTTCTTGAACCTTTCTGCTACTTGAACTTTTTGAAATTCTGGAACCTTCCTGCTACTTGAACTTCTTGAACCTTCCTGCTACGTGAACTTCTTGAACCTTCCTGCTACGTGAACTTTTGAAACTTCTTGAACCCTCCTGCTACCTGAACATCTTGAACCTTCCTGCCACTTGAATTTCTTGAACTTCTTGAACCTTCCTGCTACTTGAACTTCTTGAACTTCTTGAACCTTCCTGCTACATGAACTACTTGATATTCTTGAACCTTCCTGCTACTTGAACATCTTGAAATTTCCTGGTACTTGAAATTCTTGAACTTCTTGAACCTTCCTGCTACTTGAACTTCTTGAACTTCTTGAACCTTCCTGCTACTTGAACTTCTTGAACTTCTTGAACCTTCCTGCTACTTGAACTTCTTGAACTTCTTGAACCTTCCTGCTACTTGAACTTCTCGAACTTGATGAGTCTTCCCGCTACTTGAACTTCTTTAAAATTCCTGCTACTTGAACTTCTTGAACCTTCCTGCAAATAGAACTTCTTGAACCTTCCTGCAACTAGAACTTCTTGAACATTCCTGCTACTTGAACATCTTGAACCTTCCTGCTACTTGAACTTCTTGACCCTCCCTGCTACTTGAACTTCTTGAACCTTCCTGCTACCTGAACTTCTTGAATTTTCCTGCTACTTAAATTTCTAGAACCTTCCTGCTACTTGAACTTCTTGAACCTTCCTGCCACTTGAATTTCTTGAACTTCTTGAACCTTCCTGCTACTTGAACTTCTTGAACTTCTTGTTCCTTCCTGCTACATGAACTACTTGATATTCTTGAACCTTCCTGCTACTTGAACTTCTTGAAATTTCCTGGTACTTGAAATTCTTGAACTTCTTGAACCTTCCTGCTACTTGAACTTCTTGAACTTCTTGAACCTTCCTGCTACTTGAACTTCTTGAACTTCTTGAACCTTTCTGCTACTTGAACTTCTTATACCATCCTGTTACATGAACTTCTTGAACTTCTTGAACCTTCCTGCTACTTGAACTTCTTGATCGTCTTGAACCTTCCTTCTACTTGAACTTCTTGAACTTCTTGAACCTTCCTACTACTTGAACTTCTTGAACCTTCCTGCTACTTGAACTTCTTGAACTTCTTGAACTTTCCTGCTTCTTGAACTTCTTGAACCTTCCTGCTACTTGAACTTCTTGAACCTTCCTGCTACTTGAACTTCTTGAACCTTCCTGCTACTTGAACTTCTTGAACTTCTTGAACCTTCCTGCTACTTGAACTTCTTGAACTTCTTGAACCTTCCTGCTAATTGAACTTTTTGAACTTCTTGAACCTTCCTGCTACTTCAACTTCTTGAACCATCCTGCTATTTGAACTTCTTGAACTTTTTGAACCTTCCTGTTACTTGAACTTTTTGAACCTTCCTGCTACTTGAAATTCTTGAACCTTCCTGCTACTTGAACTTCATGAACCTTCCTGCTACTTGAACTTCTTGAACCTTCCTGCTACTTGAACTTCTTGAACCTTACTGCGTCTTGAACTTCTTCAACTTCTTGAATCTTTCAGCTACTTGAACTTCTTGAACTTCTTGAACCTTCCTGCTACTTGAACTTCTTGTACTTCTTGCACCTTCCTGCTACTTGAACTTCTTGAACTTCTTGCACCTTCCTGCTACTTGAACTTCTAGAACCTTCCTACTACTTGAACTTCTTGAACTTCTTGAACCTTCCTGCTACTTGAACTTCATGAACCTTCCCGCTACTTGAAATTCTTGAACCTTCCAGCTACTTGAACTTCTTGAACTTCTTGAACCTTCCTGTTACTTAACTTCTTGAACCTTCCTGCTACTCGAACTTCTTGAACTTCTTGAACCTTCCTGCTACTTGAACTACTTGAACTTCTTGACCCTTTCGGCTTCTTGAACTACTTGAACTTCTTGAACCTTCCTGCTTCTTGAACTAATTGAACTTCTTGAAACTTCCTGCTACTTGAACTTCTTGAACCTTCCTGCTACTTGAACCTCTTGAACCTTCCTGCTACTTGAACTTCTTGAACTTCTTGAAACTTCCTGCAACTTGAACTTCTTGAACCTTCCTGCTACTTGAACTTCTTGAACCTTCCTGTTACTTGAACTTCTTGAAATTCTTGAACATTCCTGCTACTTGAACTTCTTGAACCTTCCTGCTACTTGAACTTCTTGAACCTTTCTGCTACTTGAACTTCTTGAACTTTTCGAACCTTCCTGCTACTTGAACTTTTTGAACCTTCCTGCTACTTGAACTTTTTGAACTTTTTGAACCTTCCTGCTACTTGAACTTCTTGAACCTTCCTGCTACTTGAACTTTTAGAACTTCTTGAACCTTCCTGGTACTTGAACTTCTTGAAACTTCATGCTACTTGAACTTCTTGAACTTCTTGGACCTTCCTGCTACTTGAACTTATTGAACCTTCCTGCTACTTGAACTTCTTGAACCTTCCTGCTACTTGAACTTCTTGAACTTCTTGAAACTTCCTGCTACTTGAACTTCTCGAACCTTCCTACTACTTGAACTTATTGAACTTCTTGAACCTTCCTGCTACTTGAACTTCATGAACCTTCCTGCTACTTGAACTTCTTGAACCTTCCAGCTACTTGAACTTCTTGAACTTGTTGAACCTTCCTGTTACTTAACTTCTTAAACCTTCCTGCTACTCGAACTTCTTGAACTTCTTGAACCTTCCTGCTACTTTAACTACTTGAACTTCTTGACCATTCCTGCTTCTTGATCTACTTGAACTTCTCGAACCTTCCTGCTTCTTGAACTACTTGAACTTCTTGAACCTTCCTGCTACTTGAACTTCTTGAACCTTCCTGCTACTTGAACTTCTTGAACCTTCCTGCTACTTGAACTTCTTGAACCTTCCTGCTACTTGAACTTCTTGAACCTTCCTGCTACTCTAACTTCTTAAACCTTCATGCTACTTGAACTTCTTGAACTACTTGAACCTTCCTGCTACTTGTACTTCTTGAACCTTCCTGCTACTCAAACTTTTTGAATTTTTTGAACCTTCCTGCTACTTGAACTTCTTGAACCTTCCTGCTACTTGAACTTCTTGAACCTTCCTGCTACTTGAACTTTTTGAACCTTCCTGCTACTTGAACGTCATGAACCTTCATGCTACTTGAACTTCTTGAAACTTCCTGCTACTTGAACTTCTTGAACCTTCCTGCTACTTGAACTTCTTGAACCTTCTGCTACTTGAACTTTTTGAACCTTCCTGCTACTTGAACTTCTTGAACCTTCCTGCTACTTGAACTTCTTGAACCTTCCTGCTACTTGAACTTCTTGAACCTTCCTGCTACTTGAACTTTTTGAACTTCTTGAATCTTCCTGCTACTTGAACTTCTTGAAACTTCCTGCTACTTGAACTTCTGGAACTTCTTGGACCTTCCTGCTACTTGAACTTCTTGAACCTTCCTGCTACTTGAACTTCTTGAACCTTCCTGCTACTTGAACTTCTTGAACTTCTTGAACCTTCCTGCTACTTGAACTTCTTGAACCTTCCTGCTACTTGAACTTCTTGAACCTTCCTGCTACTTGAACTACTTGAACTTCTTAAACCTTCCTGCTACTTGAACTTCTTAAACTTCTTGAACTTTCCTGCTACTTGAACTTCTAGAACCTTCCTGCTACGTGAACTTCCTGAACCTTCCTGCTACTTGAACTTACTGAACTTCTTGAACCTTCCTGCTACTTGAACTTCTTGAAAATTCATGCTACTTGAACTTCTTGAACCTTCCTGTTACTTGAACTTCTCGAGCTTCTTGAACCTTCCTGCTACTTGAACTTCTTGAACTTCTTGAACCTTCCTGCTACTTGAACTTCTTGAACCTTCCTGCTACTTGAACTTCCTGAAACTTCCTGCTACTTGAACTTTTTGAAGCTTCCTGCTACTTGAACTTCTTGAACCATCCTGCTACTTGAACTTCTTGAACTTCTTGATCCTTCCTGCTACTTGAACTTCTTGAACCTTCCTGTTACTTGAACTTCTTGAACTTCTTGAACCTTCCTGCTACTTGAACTTCTTGAACCTTCCTGGTCCTTGAACTACTTGAACTTCTTGAACCTTCCTGCTATTTGAACTTCTTGAACCTTCCTGCTACTTGAACTTCTTGAACCTTCCTGCAACTTGAACTACTTGAACTTCTTGAACCTTCCTGCTTCTTGAACTACTTGAACTTCATGAACCTTCCTGCTACTTGAACTTTCCTGCTACTTGAACTTCCCAAACTTCTTGAACCTTCCTGCTACTTGAACTACTTGAACTTCTTGAACCTTCCTGCTACTTGAACTTCTTGAACTCCTTGAACCATCCTGCTACTTGAACTTCTTGAACCTTCCTGCTACTTGAACTTCTTGAACCTTCCTGCTACTTGAACTTATTGAACCTTCCTGCTACTTGAACTTCTTGAACTTCTTCAACCTTCCTGCTACTTGAACTTCTTGAACTTCTTGAACCTTTCTGCTACTTGAACTTCTTGAACCTTCCTGCTACTTGAACTTCTTGAACCTTCCTGCTACTTGAACTTCTTGAACTTCTTGAACCTTCATGCTACTTGAACTTCTTGAACGTCTTGGACCTTCCTGCTACTTGAACTTCTTGAACTCCTTGAACCATCCTGCTACTTGAACTTCTTGAACCTTCCTGCTACTTGAACTTCTTGAACCTTCCTGCTACTTGAACTTCTTGAACCTTCCTGCTACTTGAACTTCTTGAACTTCTTGAACCTTCATGCTACTTAAACTTCTTGAACGTCTTGAACCTTCCTGCTACTTGAACTTGTTGAACTTTTCGAACCATTCTGCTACTTGAATCTTGAACTTCTTGAACCTTCCTGCTACTTGAACTTCTAGAACCTTCCTGCTACTTGAACTTCTTGAACCTTCCTGCTACTTGAACTTCTTGAACCTTCCTGCTACTTGAACTTCTTGAACCTTACTGCTACTTGATCTCCTTGAATTTTCCTGCAACTAGAACTTCTTGAACTTCTTGAACCTTCCTGCTACTTGAACTTCTTGAACTTCTTGAACCTTCCTGCTACTTGAAATTCTTGAACCTTCCTGCTACTTGAACTTCTTGAACTTCTTGAACCTTCCTGCTACCTGAACTTCTTGAACTTCTTGAACCTTCCTGCTACTTGAACTTTTTGAGCGTCTTGAACCTTCCTGCAACGTGAACTTCTTGAACCTTCCTGCTACTTGAACTTCTTGACCTTCTTAACACTTCCTGCTACTTGAACTTCTTGAACTTCTTGAACCTTCCTGTTACTTGAACTTTTTGAACGTTCCTGCTACTTGACATTCTTGAACCTTCCGTCTACTTGAACTTCATGAACCTTCCTGCTACTTGAACTTCTCGAACCTTCCCGCTACTTGAACTTCTTGAACCTTACTGCTTCTTGAACTTCTTGAACTTCTTGAACCTTCCTTCTACATGAACTTCTTGAAATTCTTGAACCTTTCTGCTACTTGAACTTCTTGAACTTCTTGAACCTTCCTGCTACTTGAACTTCTTGAACCTTCCTGCTACTTGAACCTTCCTGCTACTTGAACTACTTGAACTTCTTGAACCTTCCTGCTATTTGAACTTCTTGAACCTTCCTGCTACTTGAACTTCTTGAACCTTCCTGCAACTTGAACTTCTTGAACCTTCCTGCTACTTGAACTACTTGAACTTCTTGAGCCTTCCTGCTACTTGAACTTCTTGAACTTTTTGAACCTTCCTGCTACCTGAACTTCTTGAACCTTCCTGCTACTTGAACTTCTTAAACTTCTTGAACCTTACTGCAACTTGAACTTCTTGAACTTCTTGAACCTTCCTGCTACTTGAACTTCTTGAACCTTCCTGCTAATTGAACTTCTTGAACCTTCCTGCTACTTGAACTTCTTGAACTTCTTGAACCTTCCTGCTACTTGAACTTCTTGAACCTTCCTGCTACTTGAACTTCTTGAACCCTCCTGCTACTTGAACTTCTTGAACTTCTTGAACCTTCCTGCTACTTGAACTTCTTGAACCTTCCTGCTACTTGAACTTCTTGAACTTCATGAACCTTCCTGCTACTTGAACTTCTTGAACCTTCCTGCTACTTGAACTTCTTGAACCTTCCTGCTACTTGAACTTCTTGAACCTTCCTGCTACTTGAACTTCTTGAACTTCTTAACCTTCTTGCTACTTGAACTTCTTGAACCTTCCTGCTACTTGAACTTCTTGTACTTCTTGAACCTTCCTGCTACTTGAACTTCTTGAACCTTCATGCTACTTGAACTTCTTGAACCTTCCTGCTACCTGAACTTCTTGAACCTTCCTGCTACTTCAACTTCTTGAACTTCTTGAACCTTCCTGCTACTTGAACTTCTTGAACCTACCTGCTACTTGAACTACTTGAACTTCTTGAACCTTCCTGCTACTTGAACTTCTCGAACCTTCCTGCTACTTGAACTACTTGAACTTCTTGAACCTTCCTGCTACTTGAACTGCTTGAACCTTCCTGCTACTTGATTTTCCTGAACTTCTTGAACCTTCCTGCTACTTGAACTTTTTGAATCTTCCTGCTACTTAAACTTCTTGAACTTCTTGAACCTTCCAGCTACTTTAACTTCTTGAACCTTCCTGCTACTTGAACTTCTTGAACTTCTTGAACCTTCCTGCTACTTGAACTTCTTGAACCTTCCTGCTACTTGAACTTCTTGAACCTTCCTGCTACTTGAATTTTTTGAACTTCTTGAACCTTCCAGCTACGTGAACTTCTTGAACCTTCCTGCTACCTGAACTTTTTGAACTTCTTGAACCTTCCTGCTACTTGAACTTCATGAACCTTCATGCTACTTGAACTTCTTGAACCTTCCTGCTACTTGAACATATTGAACCTTCCTGCAACTTGAACTTCTTGAACCTTCCTGCTACTTGAACTTTTTGAACCTTCCTGCTACTTGAACTTCTTGAACCTTCCTGCTACTTGAACTTCTTGAACTTCTTGAATCTTCCTGCTACTTGAATTTCTTGAAACTTCCTGCTACTTGAATTCTTGAACTTCTTGAACCTTCCTGCTACTTGAACTTCTTGAACCTTCCTGCTACTTGAACTTTCTGAACCTTCCTGCTACTTGAACTTCTTGAGCCTTCCTGCGACTTGAACTTCTTGAACCTTCCCACTACTTGAACTTCTTGAACTTCTTGAACCTTCGTGCTACATGAACTTCAGTAACCTTCCCGCTACTTGAACTTCTTGAACCTTCCAGCTACTTGAACTTCTTGAACTTTTGCACCTTCCTGTTACTTAACTTCTTGAACCTTCTTGCTACTCGAACTTCTTGAACTTCTTGAACCTTCCTGCTACTTGAACTACTTGAACTTCTTGACCCTTCCTGCTTCTTGAACTACTTGAACTTCTTGAACCTTCCTGCTTCTTGAACTACTTGAACTTCTTGAACCTTCCTGCTACCTGAACTTCTTGATCTTTCCTGCTACTTGAACTTCTCGAACTTCTTGAACCTTCCTGCTACTTGAACTACTTGAACTTCTTGAACCTTCCTGCTACATGAACTTCTTGAACCTTCCTGCTACTCGAACTTCTTGAACTTCTTGAACCTTTCTGCTACTTGAACTTCTTGAACCTTCCTGCTACTTGAACTTCTTGAACCTTCCTGCTACTTGAACTTCTTAAACTTCATGAACCTTCCTGCTACTTGAATTTCTTGAACCTTCCTGCTACTTGAACTTCTCGAACCTTCCTGCTACTTGAACTTCTTGAACCTTCCTGCTACTTGAACTTCTTGAACCTTCCTGCTACTTGAACTTCTTGAACCTTCCTGCTACTTGAACTTCTTGAACCTTCCTGCTACTTGAACTTCTTGAACCTTCCTGCTACTTGAACTTCTTCGACCTTCCTGCTACTTGAACTTCTTGAACTTCTTGAACCTTCCTGCTATCTGAACTTCTTGAACCTTCCTGCTACTTGAACTTCTTGAACTTCTTGAATCTTCCTGCAACTTGAACTTCTTGAACCTTCCTGCTACTTGAACGTCTTGAACTTCTTGAACCTTCCTGCTACTAGAACTTCTTGAACTTCTTGCACCTTCCTGCTACTTGAACTGCTTGAACCTTCCTGCTACTCGAACTTCTTGAACCTTCCTGCTACTCGAACTTCTTGAACCTTCATGCTAATTGAACTTCTTGAACTTCTTGAACCTTCCTTCTACTTGAATTTCTTGAACCTTCCTGCTACTTGAACTTCTTGAACCTTCCTTTTAGTTGAACTTCTTGAACCTCCCTGCTACTTGAACTTCTTGAACCTTCCTGCTACTTGAACTTCTTGAACCTTCCTGCTACTTGAACTTCATGAACCTTCCTGCTACTTGAACTTTTTGAACCTCCCTGCCACTTGAACTTCTTGAACCTTCCTGCTACTTGAATTTCTTGAATTTTTTGAACCTTCCTGCTACTTGAACTTCTTGAACCTTCCTGTTAATTGAACTTCTTGAACCTTCCTGCTACTTGAACTTCTTGAACCTTCCTGCTACTTGAACTTCTTGAACCTTCCTGCTACTTGAACTTCTTGAACTTCTTGAACCTTCCTGCTACTTGAACTTCTTGAACCTTCCTGCTACATGAACTTTTTGAACTTTTTTAACCTTCCTGCTACTTGAACTTCTTGAACCTTCCTGCTTCTTGAACTTCTTGTACCTTCCGGCTACTTGAACTTCTTGAACCTTTCTGCTACTTGAATTTCTTGAATTTTTTGAACCTTCCTTCTACTTGAACTTCTTGAACCTTCCTGCTACTTGAACTTCTTGAAAATCTTGAACCTTCCTGCTACTTGAATATCTTGAACCTTTCTGCTACTTGAACTTCTTGAACCTTCCTGGTACATGAACTTTTTGAACTTCTTGAACCTTCCTGCTACTTGAACTTTTTGAAATTCTTGAACCTTCCTGCTACCTGAACTTCTTGAACCTTCCTGCTACGTGAACTTCTTGAACCTTCCTGCTACGTGAACTTTTTGAACTTCTTGAACCTTCCTGCTACCTAAACTTCTCAAACCTTCCTGCCACTTGAATTTCTTGAACTTCTTGAACCTTCCTGCTACTTGAACTTCTTGAACTTCTTGAGCCTTCCTGCTACTTGAACTTCTTGAACTTCTTGAACCTTCCTGCTACTTGGACTTCTTGAACTTCTTGAACCTTCCTGCTACTTGAACTTCTTGAACTTGATGAGCCTTCCCGCTACTTGAACTTCTTTAACCTTCCTGCTACTTGAACTTCTTGAACCTTCCTGCAACTAGAACTTCTTGAACCTTCCTGCAACTAGAACTTCTTGAACATTCCTGCTACTTGAACATCTTGAACCTTCCTGCTACTTGAACTTCTTGACCCTCCCTGCTACTTGAACTTCTTGAACTTTCCTGCTACCTGAACTTCTTGAACCTTCCTGCTACTTGAATTTCTAGAACCTTCCTGCTACTTGAACTTCTTGAACCTTCCTGCTACTTGAAGTTCTTGAACCTTCCTGCTACTTGAACTTCTTGAATTTCTTGAACCTTCCTGCTATTTGAACTTTTTGAACCTTCCTGCTACTTGAACTTTTTGAACCTTCCTGCTACTTGAACTTCTTGAACCTTCCTGTTACTTGAACTTCTTGAACCTTCCTGCTACTTGAACTTCTTGAACCTTCCTGCTACTTGAACTTCTTGAACCTTCCTGTTACTTGAACTTCTTGAACGTCTTGAACCTTCCTGCTACTTGAACTTCTTGAACGTCTTGAACCTTCCTGCTACTTGAACTTCTTGAACCTGTCTACGACTTGAATTTCTCGAACCTTCCTGGTACATGCACTTTTTGAACTTCTTGAACCTTCCAGCTACTTGAACTTCTTGACCCTTCCTGCTACTTGAACTTTTGGAAATTCTTGAACCTTCCTGCTTCCTGAACTTCTTGAACCTTCCTGCTACTTGAACTTCTTGAACTTCTTGAACCTTCCTGCTACTTGAACTTCTTGAACTTCTTGAACCTTCCTGCTACTTGAACTTCTTGAACCTTCCTGCTACATGAACTACTTGAACTTCTTGAACCTTCCTGCTACCTAAACTTCTTGAACCTTCCTGCGACTTGCACTTCTTGAACCTTCCGGCTTCTAGAACTTTTTGAACCTTCCGGTTACTTGAACTTCTTGAACTTCTTGAACCTTCCTGCTACTTGAACTTCTTGAACCTTCCTGCTACTTGAACTTCTTGAACCTTCCTGCTACTTGAACTTCTTGAACCTTCCGGCTACTTGAACTTCTTGAACCTTCCTGCTACTTGAACTTATCGAACTTCTTGAACCTTGCTGCTACTTGAACTACTTGAACTTCTTGAATCTTCCTGCTACTTTAACTTCTTGAAATTTCCTGCTACTTGAACTTCTTGAACCTTCCTGCTACTTGAACTTCTTGAATCTTCCAGCTACTTGAACTTCTTGAACTTCTTGAACCTTCCTGCTACTTGAACTTCTTGAACTTCTTGCACCTTCCTGCTACTTGAACTTCTTGAACTTCTTGCACCTTCCTGCTACTTGAACTTCTAGAACCTTCCTACTACTTGAACTTCTTGAACTTCTTGAACCTTCCTGCTACTTGAACTTCATGAACCTTCCCGCTACTTGAACTTCTTGAACCTTCCAGCTACTTGAACTTCTTGAATTTCTTGAACCTTCCTGTTACCTAACTTCTTGAACCTTCCTGCTACTCGAACTTCTTGAACTTCTTGAACCTTCCTGCTACTTGAACTACTTGAACTTCTTGACCCTTTCTGCTTCTTGAACTAATTGAACTTCTCGAACCTTCCTGCTTCTTGAACTAATTGAACATCTTGAAACTTCCTGCTTCTTGAACTTCTTGAACCTTCCTGCTACTTGAACCTCTTGAACCTTCCTGCTACTTGAACTTTCTGAACTTCTTGAAACTTCCTGCAACTTGAACTTCTTGAACCTTCCTGCTACTTGAACTTCTTGAACCTTCCTGTTACTTGAACTTCTTGATCTTCTTGAACATTCCTGCTACTTGAACTTCTTGAACCTTCCTGCTACTTGAACTTCTTGAACCTTCCTGCTACTTGAACTTCTTGAACTTCTTGAACCTTCCTGCTACTTGAACTTTTTGAACCTTCCTGCTACTTGAACTTTTTGAACTTTTTAAACCTTCCTGCTACTTGAACTTCTTGAACCTTCCTGCTACTTGAACTTTTAGAACTTCTTGAACCTTCCTGCTACTTGAACTTCTTGAAACTTCCTGCTACTTGAACTTCTTGAACTTCTTGGACCTTCCTGCTACTTGAACTTATTGAACCTTCCTGCTACTTGAACATTTTGAACCTTTCTGCTACTTGAACTTCTTGAACTTCTTGAACCTTCCTGCTACTCGAACTTCTTGAACCTTCCTACTACTTGAACTTATTGAACTTCTTGAACCTTCCTGCTACTTGAACTTCATGAACCTTCCTGCTACTTGAACTTCTTGAACCTTCCAGCTAATTGAACTTCTTGAACTTGTTGAACCTTCCTGTTACTTAACTTCTTGAACCTTCCTGCTACTCGAACTTCTTGAACTTCTTGAACCTTCCTGCTACTTTAACTACTTGAACTTCTTGACCATTCCTGCTTCTTGATCTACTTGAACTTCTTGAACCTTCCTGCTTCTTGAACTACTTGAAGTTCTTGAACCTTCCTGCTACTTGAACTTCTTGAACCTTCCTGCTACTTGAACTTCTTGAACCTTCCTGCTACTTGAACTTCTTGAACCGTCCTGCTACTTGAACTTCTTGAACCTTCCTGCTACTTGAACTTCTTGAACCTTCCTGCTACTTGAAATTCTTCGACCTTCCTGCTACTTGAACTTCTTGAACTTCTTGAACCTTCCTGCTATCTGAACTTCTTGAACCTTCCTGCTACTTGAACTTCTTGAACTTCTTGAATCTTCCTGCAACTTGAACTTCTTGAACCTTCCTGCTACTTGAACGTCTTGAACTTCTTGAACCTTCCTGCTACTAGAACTTCTTGAACTTCTTGCACCTTCCTGCTACTTGAACTGCTTGAACCTTCCTGCTACTTGAACTTCTTGAACCTTCCTGCTACTCGAACTTCTTGAACCTTCATGCTAATTGAACTTCTTGAACTTCTTGAACCTTCCTTCTACTTGAATTTCTTGAACCTTCCTGCTACTTGAACTTCTTGAACCTTCCTTTTAGTTGAACTTCTTGAACCTCCCTGCTACTTGAACTTCTTGAACCTTCCTGCTACTTGAACTTCTTGAACCTTCCTGCTACTTGAACTTCATGAACCTTCCTGCTACTTGAACTTTTTGAACCTCCCTGCCACTTGAACTTCTTGAACCTTCCTGCTACTTGAATTTCTTGAATTTTTTGAACCTTCCTGCTACTTGAACTTCTTGAACCTTCCTGTTAATTGAACTTCTTGAACCTTCCTGCTACTTGAACTTCTTGAACCTTCCTGCTACTTGAACTTCTTGAACCTTCCTGCTACTTGAACTTCTTGAACTTCTTGAACCTTCCTGCTACTTGAACTTCTTGAACCTTCCTGCTACATGAACTTTTTGAACTTTTTTAACCTTCCTGCTACTTGAACTTCTTGAACCTTCCTGCTTCTTGAACTTCTTGAACTTCTTGTACCTTCCGGCTACTTGAACTTCTTGAACCTTTCTGCTACTTGAACTTCTTGAACTTCTTGAACCTTCCTGCTACTTGAATTTCTTGAATTTTTTGAACCTTCCTTCTACTTGAACTTCTTGAACCTTCCTGCTACTTGAACTTCTTGAAAATCTTGAACCTTCCTGCTACTTGAATATCTTGAACCTTTCTGCTACTTGAACTTCTTGAACCTTCCTGGTACATGAACTTTTTGAACTTCTTGAACCTTCCTGCTACTTGAACTTCTTGAACCTTCCTGCTACTTGAACTTTTTGAAATTCTTGAACCTTCCTGCTACTTGAACTTTTTGAAATTCTTGAACCTTCCTGCTACCTGAACTTCTTGAACCTTCCTGCTACGTGAACTTCTTGAACCTTCCTGCTACGTGAACTTTTTGAACTTCTTGAACCTTCCTGCTACCTAAACTTCTCAAACCTTCCTGCCACTTGAATTTCTTGAACTTCTTGAACCTTCCTGCTACTTGAACTTCTTGAACTTCTTGAGCCTTCCTGCTACTTGAACTTCTTGAACTTCTTGAACCTTCCTGCTACTTGGACTTCTTGAACTTCTTGAACCTTCCTGCTACTTGAACTTCTTGAACTTGATGAGCCTTCCCGCTACTTGAACTTCTTTAACCTTCCTGCTACTTGAACTTCTTGAACCTTCCTGCAACTAGAACTTCTTGAACCTTCCTGCAACTAGAACTTCTTGAACATTCCTGCTACTTGAACATCTTGAACCTTCCTGCTACTTGAACTTCTTGACCCTCCCTGCTACTTGAACTTCTTGAACTTTCCTGCTACCTGAACTTCTTGAACCTTCCTGCTACTTGAATTTCTAGAACCTTCCTGCTACTTGAACTTCTTGAACCTTCCTGCTACTTGAAGTTCTTGAACCTTCCTGCTACTTGAACTTCTTGAATTTCTTGAACCTTCCTGCTATTTGAACTTCTTGAACCTTCCTGCTACTTGAACTTTTTGAACCTTCCTGCTACTTGAACTTCTTGAACCTTCCTGTTACTTGAACTTCTTGAACCTTCCTGCTACTTGAACTTCTTGAACCTTCCTGCTACTTGAACTTCTTGAACCTTCCTGTTACTTGAACTTCTTGAACGTCTTGAACCTTCCTGCTACTTGAACTTCTTGAACCTGTCTACGACTTGAATTTCTCGAACCTTCCTGGTACATGCACTTTTTGAACTTCTTGAACCTTCCAGCTACTTGAACTTCTTGACCCTTCCTGCTACTTGAACTTTTGGAAATTATTGAACCTTCCTGCTTCCTGAACTTCTTGAACCTTCCTGCTACTTGAACTTCTTGAACTTCTTGAACCTTCCTGCTACTTGAACTTCTTGAACCTTCCTGCTACTTGAACTTCTTGAACTTCTTGAACCTTCCTGCTACTTGAACTTCTTGAACCTTCCTGCCACATGAATTTCTTGAACTTCTTGAACCTTCCTGCTACATGAACTACTTGAACTTCTTGAACCTTCCTGCTACCTAAACTTCTTGAACCTTCCTGCGACTTGCACTTCTTGAACCTTCCGGCTTCTAGAACTTTTTGAACCTTCCGGTTACTTGAACTTCTTGAACTTCTTGAACCTTCCTGCTACTCGAACTTCTTGAACCTTCCTGCTACTTGAACTTCTTGAACCTTCCTGCTACTTGAACTTCTTGAACCTTCCGGCTACTTGAACTTCTTGAACCTTCCTGCTACTTGAACTTATCGAACTTCTTGAACCTTGCTGCTACTTGAACTACTTGAACTTCTTGAATCTTCCTGCTACTTTAACTTCTTGAAATTTCCTGCTACTTGAACTTCTTGAACCTTCCTGCTACTTGAACTTCTTGAATCTTCCAGCTACTTGAACTTCTTGAACTTCTTGAACCTTCCTGCTACTTGAACTTCTTGAACTTCTTGCACCTTCCTGCTACTTGAACTTCTTGAACTTCTTGCACCTTCCTGCTACTTGAACTTCTAGAACCTTCCTACTACTTGAACTTCTTGAACTTCTTGAACCTTCCTGCTACTTGAACTTCATGAACCTTCCCGCTACTTGAACTTCTTGAACCTTCCAGCTACTTGAACTTCTTGAACTTCTTGAACCTTCCTGTTACCTAACTTCTTGAACCTTCCTGCTACTCGAACTTCTTGAACTTCTTGAACCTTCCTGCTACTTGAACTACTTGAACTTCTTGACCCTTTCTGCTTCTTGAACTAATTGAACTTCTCGAACCTTCCTGCTTCTTGAACTAATTGAACTTCTTGAAACTTCCTGCTTCTTGAACTTCTTGAACCTTCCTGCTACTTGAACCTCTTGAACCTTCCTGCTACTTGAACTTTCTGAACTTCTTGAAACTTCCTGCAACTTGAACTTCTTGAACCTTCCTGCTACTTGAACTTCTCTAACCTTCCTGTTACTTGAACTTCTTGATCTTCTTGAACATTCCTGCTACTTGAACTTCTTGAACCTTCCTGCTACTTGAACTTCTTGAACCTTCCTGCTACTTGAACTTTTTGAACCTTCCTGCTACTTGAACTTTTTGAACTTTGTAAACCTTCCTGCTACTTGAACTTCTTGAACCTTCCTGCTACTTGAACTTTTAGAACTTCTTGAACCTTCCTGCTACTTGAACTTCTTGAAACTTCCTGCTACTTGAACTTCTTGAACTTCTTGGACCTTCCTGCTACTTGAACTTATTGAACCTTCCTGCTACTTGAACATTTTGAACCTTTCTGCTACTTGAACTTCTTGAACTTCTTGAACCTTCCTGCTACTCGAACTTCTTGAACCTTCCTACTACTTGAACTTATTGAACTTCTTGAACCTTCCTGCTACTTGAACTTCATGAACCTTCCTGCTACTTGAACTTCTTGAACCTACCTGCTACTTGAACTACTTGAACTTCTTGAACCTTCCTGCTACTTGAACTTCTCGAACCTTCCTGCTACTTGAACTACTTGAACTTCTTGAACCTTCCTGCTACTTGAACTGCTTGAACCTTCCTGCTACTTGATTTTCCTGAACTTCTTGAACCTTCCTGCTACTTGAACTTTTTGAATCTTCCTGCTACTTAAACTTCTTGAACTTCTTGAACCTTCCAGCTACTTTAACTTCTTGAACCTTCCTGCTACTTGAACTTCTTGAACTTCTTGAACCTTCCTGCTACTTGAACTTCTTGAACCTTCCTGCTACTTGAACTTCTTGAACCTTCCTGCTACTTGAATTTTTTGAACTTCTTGAACCTTCCAGCTACGTGAACTTCTTGAACCTTCCTGCTACCTGAACTTTTTGAACTTCTTGAACCTTCCTGCTACTTGAACTTCATGAACCTTCATGCTACTTGAACTTCTTGAACCTTCCTGCTACTTGAACATATTGAACCTTCCTGCAACTTGAACTTCTTGAACCTTCCTGCTACTTGAACTTTTTGAACCTTCCTGCTACTTGAACTTCTTGAACCTTCCTGCTACTTGAACTTCTTGAACTTCTTGAATCTTCCTGCTACTTGAATTTCTTGAAACTTCCTGCTACTTGAATTCTTGAACTTCTTGAACCTTCCTGCTACTTGAACTTCTTGAACCTTCCTGCTACTTGAACTTTCTGAACCTTCCTGCTACTTGAACTTCTTGAGCCTTCCTGCGACTTGAACTTCTTGAACCTTCCCACTACTTGAACTTCTTGAACTTCTTGAACCTTCGTGCTACATGAACTTCAGTAACCTTCCCGCTACTTGAACTTCTTGAACCTTCCAGCTACTTGAACTTCTTGAACTTTTGCACCTTCCTGTTACTTAACTTCTTGAACCTTCTTGCTACTCGAACTTCTTGAACTTCTTGAACCTTCCTGCTACTTGAACTACTTGAACTTCTTGACCCTTCCTGCTTCTTGAACTACTTGAACTTCTTGAACCTTCCTGCTTCTTGAACTACTTGAACTTCTTGAACCTTCCTGCTACCTGAACTTCTTGATCTTTCCTGCTACTTGAACTTCTCGAACTTCTTGAACCTTCCTGCTACTTGAACTACTTGAACTTCTTGAACCTTCCTGCTACATGAACTTCTTGAACCTTCCTGCTACTCGAACTTCTTGAACTTCTTGAACCTTTCTGCTACTTGAACTTCTTGAACCTTCCTGCTACTTGAACTTCTTGAACCTTCCTGCTACTTGAACTTCTTAAACTTCATGAACCTTCCTGCTACTTGAATTTCTTGAACCTTCCTGCTACTTGAACTTCTCGAACCTTCCTGCTACTTGAACTTCTTGAACCTTCCTGCTACTTGAACTTCTTGAACCTTCCTGCTACTTGAACTTCTTGAACCTTCCTGCTACTTGAACTTCTTGAACCTTCCTGCTACTTGAACTTCTTGAACCTTCCTGCTACTTGAACTTCTTCGACCTTCCTGCTACTTGAACTTCTTGAACTTCTTGAACCTTCCTGCTATCTGAACTTCTTGAACCTTCCTGCTACTTGAACTTCTTGAACTTCTTGAATCTTCCTGCAACTTGAACTTCTTGAACCTTCCTGCTACTTGAACGTCTTGAACTTCTTGAACCTTCCTGCTACTAGAACTTCTTGAACTTCTTGCACCTTCCTGCTACTTGAACTGCTTGAACCTTCCTGCTACTCGAACTTCTTGAACCTTCCTGCTACTCGAACTTCTTGAACCTTCATGCTAATTGAACTTCTTGAACTTCTTGAACCTTCCTTCTACTTGAATTTCTTGAACCTTCCTGCTACTTGAACTTCTTGAACCTTCCTTTTAGTTGAACTTCTTGAACCTCCCTGCTACTTGAACTTCTTGAACCTTCCTGCTACTTGAACTTCTTGAACCTTCCTGCTACTTGAACTTCATGAACCTTCCTGCTACTTGAACTTTTTGAACCTCCCTGCCACTTGAACTTCTTGAACCTTCCTGCTACTTGAATTTCTTGAATTTTTTGAACCTTCCTGCTACTTGAACTTCTTGAACCTTCCTGTTAATTGAACTTCTTGAACCTTCCTGCTACTTGAACTTCTTGAACCTTCCTGCTACTTGAACTTCTTGAACCTTCCTGCTACTTGAACTTCTTGAACTTCTTGAACCTTCCTGCTACTTGAACTTCTTGAACCTTCCTGCTACATGAACTTTTTGAACTTTTTTAACCTTCCTGCTACTTGAACTTCTTGAACCTTCCTGCTTCTTGAACTTCTTGTACCTTCCGGCTACTTGAACTTCTTGAACCTTTCTGCTACTTGAATTTCTTGAATTTTTTGAACCTTCCTTCTACTTGAACTTCTTGAACCTTCCTGCTACTTGAACTTCTTGAAAATCTTGAACCTTCCTGCTACTTGAATATCTTGAACCTTTCTGCTACTTGAACTTCTTGAACCTTCCTGGTACATGAACTTTTTGAACTTCTTGAACCTTCCTGCTACTTGAACTTTTTGAAATTCTTGAACCTTCCTGCTACCTGAACTTCTTGAACCTTCCTGCTACGTGAACTTCTTGAACCTTCCTGCTACGTGAACTTTTTGAACTTCTTGAACCTTCCTGCTACCTAAACTTCTCAAACCTTCCTGCCACTTGAATTTCTTGAACTTCTTGAACCTTCCTGCTACTTGAACTTCTTGAACTTCTTGAGCCTTCCTGCTACTTGAACTTCTTGAACTTCTTGAACCTTCCTGCTACTTGGACTTCTTGAACTTCTTGAACCTTCCTGCTACTTGAACTTCTTGAACTTGATGAGCCTTCCCGCTACTTGAACTTCTTTAACCTTCCTGCTACTTGAACTTCTTGAACCTTCCTGCAACTAGAACTTCTTGAACCTTCCTGCAACTAGAACTTCTTGAACATTCCTGCTACTTGAACATCTTGAACCTTCCTGCTACTTGAACTTCTTGACCCTCCCTGCTACTTGAACTTCTTGAACTTTCCTGCTACCTGAACTTCTTGAACCTTCCTGCTACTTGAATTTCTAGAACCTTCCTGCTACTTGAACTTCTTGAACCTTCCTGCTACTTGAAGTTCTTGAACCTTCCTGCTACTTGAACTTCTTGAATTTCTTGAACCTTCCTGCTATTTGAACTTTTTGAACCTTCCTGCTACTTGAACTTTTTGAACCTTCCTGCTACTTGAACTTCTTGAACCTTCCTGTTACTTGAACTTCTTGAACCTTCCTGCTACTTGAACTTCTTGAACCTTCCTGCTACTTGAACTTCTTGAACCTTCCTGTTACTTGAACTTCTTGAACGTCTTGAACCTTCCTGCTACTTGAACTTCTTGAACGTCTTGAACCTTCCTGCTACTTGAACTTCTTGAACCTGTCTACGACTTGAATTTCTCGAACCTTCCTGGTACATGCACTTTTTGAACTTCTTGAACCTTCCAGCTACTTGAACTTCTTGACCCTTCCTGCTACTTGAACTTTTGGAAATTCTTGAACCTTCCTGCTTCCTGAACTTCTTGAACCTTCCTGCTACTTGAACTTCTTGAACTTCTTGAACCTTCCTGCTACTTGAACTTCTTGAACTTCTTGAACCTTCCTGCTACTTGAACTTCTTGAACCTTCCTGCTACATGAACTACTTGAACTTCTTGAACCTTCCTGCTACCTAAACTTCTTGAACCTTCCTGCGACTTGCACTTCTTGAACCTTCCGGCTTCTAGAACTTTTTGAACCTTCCGGTTACTTGAACTTCTTGAACTTCTTGAACCTTCCTGCTACTTGAACTTCTTGAACCTTCCTGCTACTTGAACTTCTTGAACCTTCCTGCTACTTGAACTTCTTGAACCTTCCGGCTACTTGAACTTCTTGAACCTTCCTGCTACTTGAACTTATCGAACTTCTTGAACCTTGCTGCTACTTGAACTACTTGAACTTCTTGAATCTTCCTGCTACTTTAACTTCTTGAAATTTCCTGCTACTTGAACTTCTTGAACCTTCCTGCTACTTGAACTTCTTGAATCTTCCAGCTACTTGAACTTCTTGAACTTCTTGAACCTTCCTGCTACTTGAACTTCTTGAACTTCTTGCACCTTCCTGCTACTTGAACTTCTTGAACTTCTTGCACCTTCCTGCTACTTGAACTTCTAGAACCTTCCTACTACTTGAACTTCTTGAACTTCTTGAACCTTCCTGCTACTTGAACTTCATGAACCTTCCCGCTACTTGAACTTCTTGAACCTTCCAGCTACTTGAACTTCTTGAATTTCTTGAACCTTCCTGTTACCTAACTTCTTGAACCTTCCTGCTACTCGAACTTCTTGAACTTCTTGAACCTTCCTGCTACTTGAACTACTTGAACTTCTTGACCCTTTCTGCTTCTTGAACTAATTGAACTTCTCGAACCTTCCTGCTTCTTGAACTAATTGAACATCTTGAAACTTCCTGCTTCTTGAACTTCTTGAACCTTCCTGCTACTTGAACCTCTTGAACCTTCCTGCTACTTGAACTTTCTGAACTTCTTGAAACTTCCTGCAACTTGAACTTCTTGAACCTTCCTGCTACTTGAACTTCTTGAACCTTCCTGTTACTTGAACTTCTTGATCTTCTTGAACATTCCTGCTACTTGAACTTCTTGAACCTTCCTGCTACTTGAACTTCTTGAACCTTCCTGCTACTTGAACTTCTTGAACTTCTTGAACCTTCCTGCTACTTGAACTTTTTGAACCTTCCTGCTACTTGAACTTTTTGAACTTTTTAAACCTTCCTGCTACTTGAACTTCTTGAACCTTCCTGCTACTTGAACTTTTAGAACTTCTTGAACCTTCCTGCTACTTGAACTTCTTGAAACTTCCTGCTACTTGAACTTCTTGAACTTCTTGGACCTTCCTGCTACTTGAACTTATTGAACCTTCCTGCTACTTGAACATTTTGAACCTTTCTGCTACTTGAACTTCTTGAACTTCTTGAACCTTCCTGCTACTCGAACTTCTTGAACCTTCCTACTACTTGAACTTATTGAACTTCTTGAACCTTCCTGCTACTTGAACTTCATGAACCTTCCTGCTACTTGAACTTCTTGAACCTTCCAGCTAATTGAACTTCTTGAACTTGTTGAACCTTCCTGTTACTTAACTTCTTGAACCTTCCTGCTACTCGAACTTCTTGAACTTCTTGAACCTTCCTGCTACTTTAACTACTTGAACTTCTTGACCATTCCTGCTTCTTGATCTACTTGAACTTCTTGAACCTTCCTGCTTCTTGAACTACTTGAAGTTCTTGAACCTTCCTGCTACTTGAACTTCTTGAACCTTCCTGCTACTTGAACTTCTTGAACCTTCCTGCTACTTGAACTTCTTGAACCGTCCTGCTACTTGAACTTCTTGAACCTTCCTGCTACTTGAACTTCTTGAACCTTCCTGCTACTTGAAATTCTTCGACCTTCCTGCTACTTGAACTTCTTGAACTTCTTGAACCTTCCTGCTATCTGAACTTCTTGAACCTTCCTGCTACTTGAACTTCTTGAACTTCTTGAATCTTCCTGCAACTTGAACTTCTTGAACCTTCCTGCTACTTGAACGTCTTGAACTTCTTGAACCTTCCTGCTACTAGAACTTCTTGAACTTCTTGCACCTTCCTGCTACTTGAACTGCTTGAACCTTCCTGCTACTTGAACTTCTTGAACCTTCCTGCTACTCGAACTTCTTGAACCTTCATGCTAATTGAACTTCTTGAACTTCTTGAACCTTCCTTCTACTTGAATTTCTTGAACCTTCCTGCTACTTGAACTTCTTGAACCTTCCTTTTAGTTGAACTTCTTGAACCTCCCTGCTACTTGAACTTCTTGAACCTTCCTGCTACTTGAACTTCTTGAACCTTCCTGCTACTTGAACTTCATGAACCTTCCTGCTACTTGAACTTTTTGAACCTCCCTGCCACTTGAACTTCTTGAACCTTCCTGCTACTTGAATTTCTTGAATTTTTTGAACCTTCCTGCTACTTGAACTTCTTGAACCTTCCTGTTAATTGAACTTCTTGAACCTTCCTGCTACTTGAACTTCTTGAACCTTCCTGCTACTTGAACTTCTTGAACCTTCCTGCTACTTGAACTTCTTGAACTTCTTGAACCTTCCTGCTACTTGAACTTCTTGAACCTTCCTGCTACATGAACTTTTTGAACTTTTTTAACCTTCCTGCTACTTGAACTTCTTGAACCTTCCTGCTTCTTGAACTTCTTGAACTTCTTGTACCTTCCGGCTACTTGAACTTCTTGAACCTTTCTGCTACTTGAACTTCTTGAACTTCTTGAACCTTCCTGCTACTTGAATTTCTTGAATTTTTTGAACCTTCCTTCTACTTGAACTTCTTGAACCTTCCTGCTACTTGAACTTCTTGAAAATCTTGAACCTTCCTGCTACTTGAATATCTTGAACCTTTCTGCTACTTGAACTTCTTGAACCTTCCTGGTACATGAACTTTTTGAACTTCTTGAACCTTCCTGCTACTTGAACTTCTTGAACCTTCCTGCTACTTGAACTTTTTGAAATTCTTGAACCTTCCTGCTACTTGAACTTTTTGAAATTCTTGAACCTTCCTGCTACCTGAACTTCTTGAACCTTCCTGCTACGTGAACTTCTTGAACCTTCCTGCTACGTGAACTTTTTGAACTTCTTGAACCTTCCTGCTACCTAAACTTCTCAAACCTTCCTGCCACTTGAATTTCTTGAACTTCTTGAACCTTCCTGCTACTTGAACTTCTTGAACTTCTTGAGCCTTCCTGCTACTTGAACTTCTTGAACTTCTTGAACCTTCCTGCTACTTGGACTTCTTGAACTTCTTGAACCTTCCTGCTACTTGAACTTCTTGAACTTGATGAGCCTTCCCGCTACTTGAACTTCTTTAACCTTCCTGCTACTTGAACTTCTTGAACCTTCCTGCAACTAGAACTTCTTGAACCTTCCTGCAACTAGAACTTCTTGAACATTCCTGCTACTTGAACATCTTGAACCTTCCTGCTACTTGAACTTCTTGACCCTCCCTGCTACTTGAACTTCTTGAACTTTCCTGCTACCTGAACTTCTTGAACCTTCCTGCTACTTGAATTTCTAGAACCTTCCTGCTACTTGAACTTCTTGAACCTTCCTGCTACTTGAAGTTCTTGAACCTTCCTGCTACTTGAACTTCTTGAATTTCTTGAACCTTCCTGCTATTTGAACTTCTTGAACCTTCCTGCTACTTGAACTTTTTGAACCTTCCTGCTACTTGAACTTCTTGAACCTTCCTGTTACTTGAACTTCTTGAACCTTCCTGCTACTTGAACTTCTTGAACCTTCCTGCTACTTGAACTTCTTGAACCTTCCTGTTACTTGAACTTCTTGAACGTCTTGAACCTTCCTGCTACTTGAACTTCTTGAACCTGTCTACGACTTGAATTTCTCGAACCTTCCTGGTACATGCACTTTTTGAACTTCTTGAACCTTCCAGCTACTTGAACTTCTTGACCCTTCCTGCTACTTGAACTTTTGGAAATTATTGAACCTTCCTGCTTCCTGAACTTCTTGAACCTTCCTGCTACTTGAACTTCTTGAACTTCTTGAACCTTCCTGCTACTTGAACTTCTTGAACCTTCCTGCTACTTGAACTTCTTGAACTTCTTGAACCTTCCTGCTACTTGAACTTCTTGAACCTTCCTGCCACATGAATTTCTTGAACTTCTTGAACCTTCCTGCTACATGAACTACTTGAACTTCTTGAACCTTCCTGCTACCTAAACTTCTTGAACCTTCCTGCGACTTGCACTTCTTGAACCTTCCGGCTTCTAGAACTTTTTGAACCTTCCGGTTACTTGAACTTCTTGAACTTCTTGAACCTTCCTGCTACTCGAACTTCTTGAACCTTCCTGCTACTTGAACTTCTTGAACCTTCCTGCTACTTGAACTTCTTGAACCTTCCGGCTACTTGAACTTCTTGAACCTTCCTGCTACTTGAACTTATCGAACTTCTTGAACCTTGCTGCTACTTGAACTACTTGAACTTCTTGAATCTTCCTGCTACTTTAACTTCTTGAAATTTCCTGCTACTTGAACTTCTTGAACCTTCCTGCTACTTGAACTTCTTGAATCTTCCAGCTACTTGAACTTCTTGAACTTCTTGAACCTTCCTGCTACTTGAACTTCTTGAACTTCTTGCACCTTCCTGCTACTTGAACTTCTTGAACTTCTTGCACCTTCCTGCTACTTGAACTTCTAGAACCTTCCTACTACTTGAACTTCTTGAACTTCTTGAACCTTCCTGCTACTTGAACTTCATGAACCTTCCCGCTACTTGAACTTCTTGAACCTTCCAGCTACTTGAACTTCTTGAACTTCTTGAACCTTCCTGTTACCTAACTTCTTGAACCTTCCTGCTACTCGAACTTCTTGAACTTCTTGAACCTTCCTGCTACTTGAACTACTTGAACTTCTTGACCCTTTCTGCTTCTTGAACTAATTGAACTTCTCGAACCTTCCTGCTTCTTGAACTAATTGAACTTCTTGAAACTTCCTGCTTCTTGAACTTCTTGAACCTTCCTGCTACTTGAACCTCTTGAACCTTCCTGCTACTTGAACTTTCTGAACTTCTTGAAACTTCCTGCAACTTGAACTTCTTGAACCTTCCTGCTACTTGAACTTCTCTAACCTTCCTGTTACTTGAACTTCTTGATCTTCTTGAACATTCCTGCTACTTGAACTTCTTGAACCTTCCTGCTACTTGAACTTCTTGAACCTTCCTGCTACTTGAACTTTTTGAACCTTCCTGCTACTTGAACTTTTTGAACTTTGTAAACCTTCCTGCTACTTGAACTTCTTGAACCTTCCTGCTACTTGAACTTTTAGAACTTCTTGAACCTTCCTGCTACTTGAACTTCTTGAAACTTCCTGCTACTTGAACTTCTTGAACTTCTTGGACCTTCCTGCTACTTGAACTTATTGAACCTTCCTGCTACTTGAACATTTTGAACCTTTCTGCTACTTGAACTTCTTGAACTTCTTGAACCTTCCTGCTACTCGAACTTCTTGAACCTTCCTACTACTTGAACTTATTGAACTTCTTGAACCTTCCTGCTACTTGAACTTCATGAACCTTCCTGCTACTTGAACTTCTTGAACCTTCCAGCTAATTGAACTTCTTGAACTTGTTGAACCTTCCTGTTACTTAACTTCTTGAACCTTCCTGCTACTCGAACTTCTTGAACTTCTTGAACCTTCCTGCTACTTTAACTACTTGAACTTCTTGACCATTCCTGCTTCTTGATCTACTTGAACTTTTTGAACCTTCCTGCTTCTTGAACTACTTGAAGTTCTTGAACCTTCCTGCTACTTGAACTTCTTGAACCTTCCTGCTACTTGAACTTCTTGAACCTTCCTGCTACTTGAACTTCTTGAACCTTCCTGCTACTTGAACTTCTTGAACCGTCCTGCTACTTGAACTTCTTGAACCTTCATGCTACTTGAAATTCTTGAACTACTTAAACCTTCCTGCTACTTGAACTTCTTGAACCTTCCTGCTACTCAAACTTTCTAAATTTTTTGAACCTTCCTGCTACTTGAACTTCTTGAACCTTCCTGCTACTTGAACTTCTAGAACCTTCCTGCTACTTGAACTTCTTGAACCTTCCTGCTACTTGAACGTCATGAACCTTCTTGCTACTTGAACTTCTTGAAACTTCCTGCTACTTGAACTTCTTGAACCTTCCTGCTACTTGAACTTCTTGAACCTTCCTGCTACTTGAACTTTTTGAACCTTCCTGCTACTTGAACTTCTTGAACCTTCCCGCTACTTAAACTTCTTGAACCTTCCTGCTACTTGATCTTCTTGAACCTTCCTGCTACTTGAACTTTTTGAACTTCTTGAATCCTCCTGCTACTTGAACTTCTTGAAACTTCCTGCTACTTGAACTTCTTGAACTTCTTGGACCTTCCTGCTACTTGAACTTCTTGAACTTTTTGAACCTTTCTGCTACTTGAACTTTTTGAACCTTCTTGCTACTTGAACTACTCGAACTTGTTGAACCTTCCTGCTGCTTGAACTTATTGAACCTTCCTGCTACTTGAACTTCTTGAACTTCTTGAACCTTCCTGCTACTTGAACTTCTTGAACCTTCCTGCTACTTGAACTTCTTTAACCTTCCTGCTACTTGAACTTCTTGAACTTCTTGAACCTTCCTGCTACTTGAACTTCTTGAACCTTCCTGCTAATTGAACTTCTTGAACTTCTTGAACCTTCCTGCTACTTGAACTTCTTGAACCTTCCTGCTACTTGAACTACTTGAACTTCTTAAACCTTCCTGCTACTTGAACTTCTTAAACTTCTTGACATTTCCTGCTACTTGAACTTCTAGAACCTTCCTGCTACTTGAACGTCCCGAACCTTCCTGCTACTTGAACTTACTGAACTTCTTGAACCTTCATGCTATTTGAACTTCTTGAAAATTCATGCTACTTGAACTTCTTGAACCTTTCTGTTACTTGAACTTCTTGAACTTCTTGAACCTTCCTGCTACTTGAACTTCTTGAACTTCTTGAACCTTCCTGCTACTTGATCTTCTTGAACCTTCCTGCTACTTGATCTTCTTGAACCTTCCTGCTACTTGAACTTCCTGAACCTTGCTGCTACTTGAACTTTTTGAAGCTTCCTGCTACTTGAACTTCTTGAACCATCCTGCTACTTGATCTTCTTGAACTTCTTGATCCTTCCTGCTACTTGAACTTCTTGAACCTTCCTGTTACTTGAACTTCTTGAACTTCTTGAACCTTCCTGCTACTTGAACTTCTTGAACCTTCCTGGTACTTGAACTACTTGAACTTCTTGAACCTTCCTGCTATTTGAACTTCTTGAACCTTCCTGCTACTTGAACTTTTTGAACCTTCCTGCAACTTGAACTACTTGAACTTCTTGAACCTTCCTGCTTCTTGAACTACTTGAACTTCATGAACCTTCCTGCTACTTGAACTTTCCTGCTACTTGAACTTCTCGAACTTCTTGAACCTTCCTGCTACTTGAACTGCTTGAACTTCTTGAACCTTCCTGCTACTTGAACTTCTTGAACTCCTTGAACCATCCTGCAAGTTGAACTTCTTGAACCTTCCTGCTACTTGAACTTCTTGAACCTTCCTGCTACTTGAACTTCTTGAACCTTCCTGCTACTTGAACTTCTTGAACTTCTTCAACCTTCCTGCTACTTGAACTTCTTGAACTTCTTGAACCTTTCTGCTACTTGAACTTCTTGAACCTTCCTGCTACTTGAACTTCTTGAACCTTCCTGCTACTTGAACTTCTTGAACTTCTTGAATCTTCATGCTACTTGAACTTCTTAAACGTCTTGAACCTTCCTGCTACTTGAACTTCTTGAACTCCTTGAACCATCCTGCTACTTGAACTTCTTGAACCTTCCTGCTACTTGAACTACTTGAACTTCTTGAACCTTCCTGCTACTTGAACTTCTTGAACCCCTTGAACAATCCTGCTACTTGAACTTCTTGAACCTTCCTGCTTCTTGAACTTCTTGAACCTTCCTGCTACTTGAACTTCTTAAACCTTCCTCCTACTTGAACTTCTTGAACTTCTTGAACTTCTTGAACCTTCATGCTTCTTGAACTTGTTGAACGTCATGAACCTTCCTGCTACTTTAACTTGTTGAACTTCTCGAACCATTCTGCTACTTGAATCTTGAACTTCTTGAACCTTCCTGCTACTTGAACTTCTAGAACCTTCCTGCTACTTGAACTTCTTGAACCTTCCTGCTACTTGAACTTCTTGAACCTTCCTGCTACTTGAACTTCTTGAACCTTCCTGCTACTTGATCTCCTTGAATTTTCCTGCTACTTGAACTTCTTGAACTTCTTGAACCTTCCTGCTACTTGAACTTCTTGAACTTCTTGAACCTTTCTGCTACTTGAACTTCTTATACCTACCTGCTACTTGAACTTCTTGAACTTCTTGAACCTTCCTGCTACATGAACTTCTTGATCGTTTTGCACCTTCCTGCTACTTGAACTTCTTGAACTTCTTGAACCTTCCTGCTACTTGAACTTCTTGAACCTTCCTGCTACTTGAATTTCTTGAACCTTCCTGCTACTTGAACTTCTTGAACCTTCCTGCTACTTGAACTTCTTGAACTTCTTGAACCTTCCTGCTACCTGAACTTCTTGAACTTCTTGAACCTTCCTGCTACTTGAACTTTTTGAACGTCTTGAACCTTCCTGCAACGTGAACTTCTTGAACCTTCCTGCTACTTGAACTTCTTGACCTTCTTAACACTTCCTGCTACTTGAACTTCTTGAACTTCTTGAACCTTCCTGTTACTTGAACTTTTTGAACGTTCCTGCTACTTGACATTCTTGAACCTTCCGTCTACTTGAACTTCATGAACCTTCCTGCTACTTGAACTTCTCGAACCTTCCCGCTACTTGAACTTCTTGAACCTTACTGCTTCTTGAACTTCTTGAACTTCTTGAACCTTCCTTCTACATGAACTTCTTGAACTTCTTGAACCTTTCTGCTACTTGAACTTCTTGAACTTCTTGAACCTTCCTGCTACTTGAACTTCTTGAACCTTCCTGCTACTTGAACTTCTTGAACCTTCCTGCTACTTGAACTACTTGAACTTCTTGAACCTTCCTGCTATTTGAACTTCTTGAACCTTCCTGCTACTTGAACTTCTTGAACCTTCCTGCAACTTGAACTTCTTGAACTTTTTTAACCTTCCTGTTACATGAACTTCTTGAACTTCTTGAAACTTCCTGCTACTTGAACTTTTTGAACCTTCCTGCTACTTGAACTTCTTGAACCTTCCTGCTACTTGAACTACTTGAACTTCTTGAGCCTTCCTGCTACTTGAACTTCTTGAACCTTCCTGCTACTTGAACTTCTTGAACTTCTTGAACCTTCCTGCTACCTGAACTCCTTGAACCTTCCTGCTACTTGAACTTCTTAAACTTCTTGAACCTTCCTGCAACTTGAACTCCTTGAACTTCTTGAACCTTCCTGCTACTTGAACTTCTTGAACCTTCCTGCTACTTGAACTTCTTGAACCTTCCTGCTACTTGAACTTCTTGAACCTTCCTGCTACTTGAACTTCTTGAACTTCTTGAACCTTCCTGCTACTTGAACTTCTTGAACCTTCCTGCTACTTGAACTTCTTGAACCTTCCTGCTACTTGAACTTCTTGAACTTCTTGAACCTTCCTGCTACTTGAACTTCTTGACCCTTCCTGCTACTTGAACTTCTTGAACTTCATGAACCTTCCTGTTACTTGAACTTCTTGAACCTTCCTGCTTTTTGAACTTCTTGAACCTTCCTGCTACTTGAACTTCTTGAACCTTCCTGCTACTTGAACTTCTTGAACTTCTTACCCTTCTTGCTATTAGAACTTCTTGAACCTTCCTGCTACTTGAACTTTTTAAACTTCTTGAACCTTCCTGCTACTTGAACTTCTTGAACCTTCCTGCTACTTGAACTTCTTGTACTTCTTGAACCTTCCTGCTACTTGAACTTCTTGAACCTTCATGCTACTTGAACTTCTTGAACCTTCCTGCTACCTGAACTTCTTGAACCTTCCTGCTACTTCAACTTCTTGAACTTCTTGAACCTTCCTGCTACGTGAACTTCTTGAACCTACCTGCTACTTGAACTACTTGAACTTCTTGAACCTTCCTGCTACTTGAACTTCTTGAACCTTCCTGCTACTTGAACTACTTGAACTTCTTGAACCTTCCTGCTACTTGAACTGCTTGAACCTTCCTGCTACTTGAACTTCCTGAACTTCTTGAACCTTCCTGCTACTTGAACTTCTTGAATCTTCCTGCTACTTGAACTTCTTGAACTTCTTGAACTTTCCAGCTACTTGAACTTCTTGAACCTTCCTGCTACTTGAACTTTTTGAACTTCTTGAACCTTCCTGCTACTTGAACTTCTTGAACCTTCCTGCTACTTGAATTTTTTGAACTTCTTGAACCTTCCAGCTACTTGAACTTCTTGAACCTTCCTGCTACCTGAACTTTTTGAACTTCTTGAACCTTCCTGCTACTTGAACTTCATGAACCTTCATGCTAATTGAACTTCTTGAACCTTCCTGCTACTTGAACATATTGAACCTTCCTGCTACTTGAACTTCTTGAACCTTCCTGCTACTTGAACTTTTTGAACCTTCCTGCTACTTGAACTTTTTGAACCTTCCTGCTACTTGAACTTCTTGAACTTCTTGAACCTTCCTGCTACTTGAACTTCTTGAAACTTCCTGCTACTTGAATTCTTGAACTTCTTGAACCTTCCTGCTACTTGAACTTCTTGAACCTTCCTGCTACTTGAACTTTCTGAACCTTCCTGCTACTTGAACTTCTTGAACCTCCCTGCGACTTGAACTTCTTGAACCTTCCAACTACTTGAACTTCTTGAACTTCTTGAACCTTCCTGCTACATGAACTTCATGAACCTTCCCGCTACTTGAACTTCTTGAACCTTCCAGCTACTTGAACTTCTTGAACTTCTTGCACCTTCCTGTTACTTAACTTCTTGAACCTTCTTGCTACTTGAACTTCTTGAACTTCTTGAACCTTCCTGCTACTTGAACTACTTGAACTTCTTGACCCTTCCTGCTTCTTGAACTACTTGAACTTCTTGAACCTTCCTGCTTCTTGAACTACTTGAACTTCTTGAAACTTCCTGCTACTTGAACTTCTTGAACTTTCCTGCTACTTGAACTTCTCGAACTTCTTGAACCTTCCTGCTACTTGAACTACTTGAACTTCTTGAACCTTCCTGCTACTTGAACTTCTTGAACCTTCCTGCTACTTAAACTTCTTGAACTTCTTGAACCTTTCTGCTACTTGAACTTCTTGAACCTTCCTGCTACTCGAACTTCTTGAACCTTCCTGCTACTTGAACTTCTTGAACTTCATGAACCTTCCTGCTACTTGAATTTCTTAAACCTTCCTGCTACTTGAACTTCTTGAACCTTCCTGCTATTTGAACTTCTTGAACCTTCCTGCGACTTGAACTTCATGAACCTTCCTGCTACTTGAACTTTTTGAACCTCCCTGCTACTTGAACTTCTTGAACCTTCCTGCTACTTGAACTTCTTGAACCTTCCTGCTACTTGAACTTCTTGAACCTTCCTGCTAATTGAACTTCTTGAACCTTCCTGCTACTTGAACTTCTTGAACCTTCCTGCTACTTGAACTTCTTGAACCTTCCTGCTACTTGAACTTCTTTGACCTTCCTGCTACTTGAACTTCTTGAACTTCTTGAACATTCCTGCTATCTGAACTTCTTGAACCTTCCTGCTACTTGAACTTCTTGAACTTCTTGAACCTTCCTGCAACTTGAACTTCTTGAACCTTCCTGCTACTTTAACGTCTTGAACTTCTTGAACCTTCTTGCTACTAGAACTTCTTGAACTTCTTGCACCTTCCTGCTACTTGAACTTCTTGAACCTTCCTGCTACTTGAACTTTTTGAACCTTCCTGCTACTTGAACTTCTTGAACCTTCATGCTAATTGAACTTCTTGAACTTCTTGAACCTTCCTTCTTCTTGAACTTCTTGAACCTTCCTGCTACTTGAACTTTTTGAACCTTCCTTCTACTTGAACTTCTTGAACCTCCCTGCTACTTGAACTTCTTGAACCTTCCTGCTACTTGAACTTCTTGAACCTTCCTGCTACTTGAACTTCATGAACATTCCTGCTACTTGAACTTTTTGAACCTCCCTGCCACTTGAACTTCTTGAACCTTCCTGCTACTTGAATTTCTTGAATTTTTTTAACCTTCCTGCTACTTGAACTTCTTGAACCTTCCTGTTAATTGAACTTCTTGAACCTTCCTGCTACTTGAACTTCTTGAACCTTCCTGCTACTTGAACTTCTTGAACCTTCCTGCTACTTGAACTTCTTGAACTTCTTGAACCTTCCTGCTACTTGAACTTTTTGAACTTTTTTAACCTTCCTGCTACTTGAACTTCTTGAACCTTCCTGCTTCTTGAACTTCTTGAACTTCTTGAACCTTCCGGCTACTTGAACTTCTTGAACCTTCCGGCTACTTGAACTTCTTGAACCTTTTTGCTACTTCAACTTCTTGAACTTCTTGAACCTTCCTGCTACTTGAATTTCTTGAATTTTTTAAACCTTCCTTCTACTTGAACTTCTTGAACCTTCCTGCTACTTGAACTTCTTGAAAATCTTGAACCTTCCTGCTACTTGAATGTCTTGAACCTTTCTGCTACTTGAACTTCTTGAACCTTCCTGGTACATGAACTTTTCGAACTTCTTGAACCTTCCTGCTACTTGAACTTCTTGAACCTTCCTGCTACTTGAACTTTTTGAAATTCTTGAACCTTCCTGCTACCTGAACTTCTTGAACCTTCCTGCTACGTGAACTTCTTGAACCTTCCTGCTACGTGAACTTTTTGAACTTCTTGAACCTTCCTGCTACCTGAACTTCTCAAACCTTCCTGCCACTTGAATTTCTTGAACTTCTTGAACCTTCCTGCTACTTGAACTTCTTGAACTTCTTGAACCTTCCTGCTACTTGAACTACTTGATATTCTTGAACCTTCCTGCTACTTGAACTTCTTGAAATTTCCTGTTACATGAAATTCTTGAACTTCTTGAACCTTCCTGCTACTTGAACTTCTTGAACTTCTTGAACCTTCCTGCTACTTGAACTTCTTGAACTTCTTGAACCTTCCTGCTACTTGAACTTCTTGAACTTCTTGAACCTTCCTGCTACTTGAACTTCTTGAACTTGATGAGCCTTCCCGCTACTTGAACTTCTTTAACCCTCCTGCTACTTGAACTTCTTGAACCTTCCTGCAACTAGAACTTCTTGAACCTTCCTGCAACTAGAACTTCTTGAACATTCCTGCTACTTGAACATCTTGAACCTTCCTGCTACTTGAACTTCTTGACCCTCCCTGCTACTTGAACTTCTTGAACCTTCCTGCTACCTGAACTTCTTGAACCTTCTTGCTACTTGAATTTCTAGAACCTTCCTGCTACTTGAACTTCTTGAACCTTCCTGCTACTTGAAGTTCTTGAACCTTCCTGCTACTTGAACTTCTTGAATTTCTTGAACCTTCCTGCTATTTGAACTTCTTGAACCTTCCTGCTACTTGAACTTTTTGACCCTTCCTGCTACTTGGACTTCTTGAACCTTCCTGTTACTTGAACTTCTTGAACCTTCCTGCTACTTGAACTTCTTGAACCTTCCTGCTACTTGAACTTCTTGAACCTTCCTGTTACTTGAACTTCTTGAACGTTTTGAACCTTCCTGCTACTTGAACTTCTTGAACCTGGCTACTACTTGAATTTCTCGAACCTTCCTGGTACATGAACTTTTTGAACTTCTTGAACCTTCCAGCTACTTGAACTTATTGAACCTTCCTGCTACTTGAACTTTTGGAAATTCTTGAACCTTCCTGCTTCCTGAACTTCTTGAACCTTCCTGCTACTTGAACTTCTCGAACTTCTTGAACCTTCCTGCTACTTGAACTTCTTGAACCTTCCTGCTACTTGAACTTCTTGAACTTCTTGAACCTTCCTGCTACTTGAACTTCTTGAACTTCTTGAACCTTCCTGCTACTTGAACTTCTTGAACCTTCCTGCCACATGAATTTCTTGAACTTTTGAACCTTCCTGCTACATGAACTACTTGAACTTCTTGAACCTTCCTGCTACTTAAACTTCTTGAACCTTCCTGCTACTTGCACTTCTTGAACCTTCCTGCTACTTGAACTTCTTGAACTTCTTAAACCTTGCTGCTACTTGAACTACTTGAACTTCTTGAACCTTCCTGCTACTTGAACTTCTTGAACCTTCCTGCTACTTGAACTTCTTGAACCTTCCTGCTACTTGAACTTCTTGAACCTTCCGGATACTTGAACTTCTTGAACCTTCCTGCTACTTGAACTTCTTGAACTTCTTAAACCTTGCTGCTACTTGAACTACTTGAACTTCTTGAACCTTCCTGCTACTTTAACTTCTTGAAATTTCCTGCTACTTGAACTTCTTGAACCTTCCTGCTACTTGAACTTCTTGAACCCTCCAGCTACTTGAACTTCTTGAACTTCTTGTACCTTCCTGCTACTTGAACTTCTTGAACCTTCCTGCTACTTGAACTTCTTGAACCTTCATGCTAATTGAACTTCTTGAACTTCTTGAACCTTCCTTCTACTTGAACTTCTTGAACCTTCCTGCTACTTGAACTTCTTGAACCTTCCTTCTACTTGAACTTCTTGAACCTCCCTGCTACTTGAACTTCTTGAACCTTCCTGCTACTTGAACTTTTTGAACCTTCCTGCTACTTGAACTTCATGAACCTTCGTGCTACTTGAACTTTTTGAACTTCCCTGCCACTTGAACTTCTTGAACCTTCCTGCTACTTGAATTTCTTGAATTTTTTGAACCTTCCTGCTACTTGAACTTCTTGAACCTTCCTGCTACTTGAACTTCTTGAACCTTCCTGCTACTTGAACTTCTTGAACTTCTTGAACCTTCCTGCTACTTGAACTTCTTGAACCTTCCTGCTACTTGAACTTTTTGAACTTTTTGAACTTTCCTGCTACTTGAACTTCTTGAACCTTCCTGCTTCTTGAACTTCTTGAACCTTCCGGCTACTTGAACTTCTTGAACCTTTCTGCTACTTGAACTTCTTTAACTTATTGAACCTTCCTGCTACTTGAATTTCTTGAATTTTTTGAACCTTCCTTCTACTTGAACTTCTTGAGCCTTCCTGCTACTTGAACTTCTTGAAAATCTTGAACCTTCCTGCTACTTGAATTTCTTGAACCTTTCTGCTACTTGAACTTTTTGAACCTTCCTGGTACATGAACTTTTTGAACTTCTTGAACCTTCCTGCTACTTGAACTTCTTGAACCTTCCTGCTACTTGAACTTTTTGAACCTTCCTGCTACGTGAACTTCTTGAACCTTCCTGCTACGTGAACTTTTTGAACTTCTTGAACCTTCCAGCTACCTGAACTTCTTGAACCTTCCTGCCACTTGAATTTCTTGAACTTCTTGAACCTTCCTGCTACTTGAACTTCTTGAACTTCTTGAACCTTCCTGCTACATGAACTACTTGATATTCTTGAACCTTCCTGCTACTTGAACATCTTGAAATTTCCTGGTACTTGAAATTCTTGAACTTCTTGAACCTTCCTGCTACTTGAACGTCTTTAACTTCTTGAACCTTCCTGCTACTTGAACTTCTTGAACTTCTTGAACCTTCCTGCTACTTGAACTTCTTGAACTTCTTGAACCTTCCTGCTACTTGAACTTCTTGAACCTTCCTGCAAATAGAACTTCTTGAACCTTCCTGCAACTAGAAATTCTTGAACATTCCTGCTACTTGAACTTCTTGAACCTTCCTGCTACTTGAACTTCTTGAACCTTCCTGCTACTTGAACTTCTTGAACCTTCCGGATACTTGAACTTCTTGAACCTTCCTGCTACTTGAACTTCTTGAACTTCTTGAACCTTGCTGCAACTTGAACTACTTGAACTTCTTGAACCTTCCTGCTACTTTAACTTCTTGAAATTTCCTGCTACTTGAACTTCTTGAACCTTCCTGCTACTTGAACTTCTTGAACCCTCCAGCTACTTGAACTTCTTGAACTTCTTGTACCTTCCTGCCATTTGAACTTCTTGAACCTTCCTGCTACTTGAACTTCTTGAACCTTCATGCTAATTGAACTTCTTGAACTTCTTGAACCTTCCTTCTACTTGAACTTCTTGAACCTTCCTGCTACTTGAACTTCTTGAACCTTCCTTCTACTTGAACTTCTTGAACCTCCCTGCTACTTGAACTTCTTGAACCTTCCTGCTACTTGAACTTCTTACACCTTCCTGCAACTTGAACTTCTTGAACCTTCCTGCTACTTGAACTTCTTGAACCTTCCTGCTACTTGAACTTCTTGAACCTTCCTGCTACTTGAACTTCTTGAACCTTCCTGCTACTTGAACTTCTTTGACCTTCCTGCTACTTGAACTTCTTGAACTTCTTGAACATTCCTGCTATCTGAACTTCTTGAACCTTCCTGCTACTTGAACTTCTTGAACTTCTTGAACCTTCCTGCAACTTGAACTTCTCGAACCTTCCTGCTACTTTAACGTCTTGAACTTCTTGAACCTTCTTGCTACTAGGACTTCTTGAACTTCTTGCACCTTCCTGCTACTTGAACTTCTTGAACCTTCCTGCTACTTGAACTTTTTGAACCTTCCTGCTACTTGAACTTCTTGAACCTTCATGCTAATTGAACTTCTTGAACTTCTTGAACCTTCCTTCTACTTGAACTTCTTGAACCTTCCTGCTACTTGAACTTCTTGAACCTTCCTTCTACTTGAACTTCTTGAACCTCCCTGCTACTTGAACTTCTTGAACCTTCCTGCTACTTGAACTTCTTGAACCTTCCTGCTACTTGAACTTCATGAACATTCCTGCTACTTGAACTTTTTGAACCTCCCTGCCACTTGAACTTCTTGAACCTTCCTGCTACTTGAATTTCTTGAATTTTTTTAACGTTCCTGCTACTTGAACTTTTTGAACCTCCCTGCCACTTGAACTTCTTGAACCTTCCTGCTACTTGAATTTCTTGAATTTTTTTAACGTTCCTGCTACTTGAACTTCTTGAACCTTCCTGTTAATTGAACTTCTTGAACCTTCCTGCTACTTGAACTTCTTGAACCTTCCTGCTACTTGAACTTCTTGAACCTTCCTGCTACTTGAACTTCTTGAACTTCTTGAACCTTCCTGCTACTTGAACTTTTTGAACTTTTTTCCCCTTCCTGCTACTTGAACTTCTTGAACCTTCCTGCTTCTTGAACTTCTTGAACTTCTTGAACCTTCCGGCTACTTGAACTTCTTGAACCTTTCTGCTACTTCAACTTCTTGAACTTCTTGAACCTTCCTGCTACTTGAATTTCTTGAATTTTTTGAACCTTCCTTCTACTTGAACTTCTTGAACCTTCCTGCTACTTGAACTTCTTGAAAATCTTGAACCTTCCTGCTACCTGAATATCTTGAACCTTTCTGCTACTTGAACTTCTTGAACCTTCCTGGTACATGAACTTTTTGAACTTCTTGAACCTTCCTGCTACTTGAACTTCTTGAACCTTCCTGCTACTTGAACTTTTTGAAATTCTTGAACCTTCCTGCTACCTGAACTTCATGAACCTTCCTGCTACGTGAACTTCTTGAACCTTCCTGCTACGTGAACTTTTTGAACTTCTTGAACCTTCCTGCTACCTGAACTTCTCAAACCTTCCTGCCACTTGAATTTCTTGAACTTCTTGAACCTTCCTGCTACTTGAACTTATTGAACTTCTTGAACCTTCCTGCTACTTGAACTACTTGATATTCTTGAACCTTCCTGCTACTTGAACTTCTTGAAATTTCCTGTTACTTGAAATTCTTGAACTTCTTGAACCTTCCTGCTACTTGAACTTCTTGAACTTCTTGAACCTTCCTGCTACTTGAACTTCTTGAACTTCTTGAACCTTCCTGCTACTTGAACTTCTTGAACTTCTTGAACCTTCCTGCTACTTGAACTTCTTGAACTTGATGAGCCTTCCCGCTACTTGAACTTCTTTAACCCTCCTGCTACTTGAACTTCTTGAACCTTCCTGCAACTAGAACTTCTTGAACCTTCCTGCAACTAGAACTTCTTGAACATTCCTGCTACTTGAACATCTTGAACCTTCCTGCTACTTGAACTTCTTGACCCTCCCTGCTACTTGAACTTCTTGAACCTTCCTGCTACCTGAACTTCTTGAACCTTCTTGCTACTTGAATTTCTAGAACCTTCCTGCTACTTGAACTTCTTGAACCTTCCTGCTACTTGAAGTTCTTGAACCTTCCTGCTACTTGAACTTCTTGAATTTCTTGAACCTTCCTGCTATTTGAACTTCTTGAACCTTCCTGCTACTTGAACTTTTTGACCCTTCCTGCTACTTGGACTTCTTGAACCTTCCTGTTACTTGAACTTCTTGAACCTTCCTGCTACTTGAACTTCTTGAACCTTCCTGCTACTTGAACTTCTTGAACCTTCCTGTTACTTGAACTTCTTGAACGTTTTGAACCTTCCTGCTACTTGAACTTCTTGAACCTGGCTACTACTTGAATTTCTCGAACCTTCCTGGTACATGAACTTTTTGAACTTCTTGAACCTTCCAGCTACTTGAACTTATTGAACCTTCCTGCTACTTGAACTTTTGGAAATTCTTGAACCTTCCTGCTTCCTGAACTTCTTGAACCTTCCTGCTACTTGAACTTCTCGAACTTCTTGAACCTTCCTGCTACTTGAACTTCTTGAACCTTCCTGCTACTTGAACTTCTTGAACTTCTTGAACTTCTTGAACCTTCCTGCTACTTGAACTTCTTGAACCTTCCTGCCACATGAATTTCTTGAACTTTTGAACCTTCCTGCTACATGAACTACTTGAACTTCTTGAACCTTCCTGCTACTTAAACTTCTTGAACCTTCCTGCTACTTGCACTTCTTGAACCTTCCTGCTACTTGAACTTCTTGAACTTCTTAAACCTTGCTGCTACTTGAACTACTTGAACTTCTTGAACCTTCCTGCTACTTTAACTTCTTGAAATTTCCTGCTACTTGAACTTCTTGAACCTTCCTGCTACTTGAACTTCTTGAACCCTCCAGCTACTTGAACTTCTTGAACTTCTTGAACCTTCCTGCTACTTGAACTTCTTGAACCTTCCTGCTACTTGAACTTCTTGAACCTTCCTGCTACTTGAACTTCTTGAACCTTCCGGATACTTGAACTTCTTGAACCTTCCTGCTACTTGAACTTCTTGAACTTCTTAAACCTTGCTGCTACTTGAACTACTTGAACTTCTTGAACCTTCCTGCTACTTTAACTTCTTGAAATTTCCTGCTACTTGAACTTCTTGAACCTTCCTGCTACTTGAACTTCTTGAACCCTCCAGCTACTTGAACTTCTTGAACTTCTTGTACCTTCCTGCTACTTGAACTTCTTGAACCTTCCTGCTACTTGAACTTCTTGAACCTTCATGCTAATTGAACTTCTTGAACTTCTTGAACCTTCCTTCTACTTGAACTTCTTGAACCTTCCTGCTACTTGAACTTCTTGAACCTTCCTTCTACTTGAACTTCTTGAACCTCCCTGCTACTTGAACTTCTTGAACCTTCCTGCTACTTGAACTTTTTGAACCTTCCTGCTACTTGAACTTCATGAACCTTCGTGCTACTTGAACTTTTTGAACTTCCCTGCCACTTGAACTTCTTGAACCTTCCTGCTACTTGAATTTCTTGAATTTTTTGAACCTTCCTGCTACTTGAACTTCTTGAACCTTCCTGCTACTTGAACTTCTTGAACCTTCCTGCTACTTGAACTTCTTGAACTTCTTGAACCTTCCTGCTACTTGAACTTCTTGAACCTTCCTGCTACTTGAACTTTTTGAACTTTTTGAACTTTCCTGCTACTTGAACTTCTTGAACCTTCCTGCTTCTTGAACTTCTTGAACCTTCCGGCTACTTGAACTTCTTGAACCTTTCTGCTACTTGAACTTCTTTAACTTATTGAACCTTCCTGCTACTTGAATTTCTTGAATTTTTTGAACCTTCCTTCTACTTGAACTTCTTGAGCCTTCCTGCTACTTGAACTTCTTGAAAATCTTGAACCTTCCTGCTACTTGAATTTCTTGAACCTTTCTGCTACTTGAACTTTTTGAACCTTCCTGGTACATGAACTTTTTGAACTTCTTGAACCTTCCTGCTACTTGAACTTCTTGAACCTTCCTGCTACTTGAACTTTTTGAAATTCTGGAACCTTCCTGCTACTTGAACTTTTTGAACCTTCCTGCTACGTGAACTTCTTGAACCTTCCTGCTACGTGAACTTTTTGAACTTCTTGAACCTTCCAGCTACCTGAACTTCTTGAACCTTCCTGCCACTTGAATTTCTTGAACTTCTTGAACCTTCCTGCTACTTGAACTTCTTGAACTTCTTGAACCTTCCTGCTACATGAACTACTTGATATTCTTGAACCTTCCTGCTACTTGAACATCTTGAAATTTCCTGGTACTTGAAATTCTTGAACTTCTTGAACCTTCCTGCTACTTGAACGTCTTGAACTTCTTGAACCTTCCTGCTACTTGAACTTCTTGAACTTCTTGAACCTTCCTGCTACTTGAACTTCTTGAACTTCTTGAACCTTCCTGCTACTTGAACTTCTTGAACCTTCCTGCAAATAGAACTTCTTGAACCTTCCTGCAACTAGAAATTCTTGAACATTCCTGCTACTTGAACTTCTTGAACCTTCCTGCTACTTGAACTTCTTGAACCTTCCTGCTACTTGAACTTCTTGAACCTTCCGGATACTTGAACTTCTTGAACCTTCCTGCTACTTGAACTTCTTGAACTTCTTGAACCTTGCTGCAACTTGAACTACTTGAACTTCTTGAACCTTCCTGCTACTTTAACTTCTTGAAATTTCCTGCTACTTGAACTTCTTGAACCTTCCTGCTACTTGAACTTCTTGAACCCTCCAGCTACTTGAACTTCTTGAACTTCTTGTACCTTCCTGCCATTTGAACTTCTTGAACCTTCCTGCTACTTGAACTTCTTGAACCTTCATGCTAATTGAACTTCTTGAACTTCTTGAACCTTCCTTCTACTTGAACTTCTTGAACCTTCCTGCTACTTGAACTTCTTGAACCTTCCTTCTACTTGAACTTCTTGAACCTCCCTGCTACTTGAACTTCTTGAACCTTCCTGCTACTTGAACTTCTTACACCTTCCTGCTACTTGAACTTCTTGAACCTTCCTGCTACTTGAACTTCTTGAACCTTCCTGCTACTTGAACTTCTTGAACCTTCCTGCTACTTGAACTTCTTGAACCTTCCTGCTACTTGAACTTCTTTGACCTTCCTGCTACTTGAACTTCTTGAACTTCTTGAACATTCCTGCTATCTGAACTTCTTGAACCTTCCTGCTACTTGAACTTCTTGAACTTCTTGAACCTTCCTGCAACTTGAACTTCTTGAACCTTCCTGCTACTTTAACGTCTTGAACTTCTTGAACCTTCTTGCTACTAGGACTTCTTGAACTTCTTGCACCTTCCTGCTACTTGAACTTCTTGAACCTTCCTGCTACTTGAACTTTTTGAACCTTCCTGCTACTTGAACTTCTTGAAACTTCATGCTAATTGAACTTCTTGAACTTCTTGAACCTTCCTTCTACTTGAACTTCTTGAACCTTCCTGCTACTTGAACTTCTTGAACCTTCCTTCTACTTGAACTTCTTGAACCTCCCTGCTACTTGAACTTCTTGAACCTTCCTGCTACTTGAACTTCTTGAACCTTCCTGCTACTTGAACTTCATGAACATTCCTGCTACTTGAACTTTTTGAACCTCCCTGCCACTTGAACTTCTTGAACCTTCCTGCTACTTGAATTTCTTGAATTTTTTTAACGTTCCTGCTACTTGAACTTTTTGAACCTCCCTGCCACTTGAACTTCTTGAACCTTCCTGCTACTTGAATTTCTTGAATTTTTTTAACGTTCCTGCTACTTGAACTTCTTGAACCTTCCTGTTAATTGAACTTCTTGAACCTTCCTGCTACTTGAACTTCTTGAACCTTCCTGCTACTTGAACTTCTTGAACCTTCCTGCTACTTGAACTTCTTGAACTTCTTGAACCTTCCTGCTACTTGAACTTTTTGAACTTTTTTCCCCTTCCTGCTACTTGAACTTCTTGAACCTTCCTGCTTCTTGAACTTCTTGAACTTCTTGAACCTTCCGGCTACTTGAACTTCTTGAACCTTTCTGCTACTTCAACTTCTTGAACTTCTTGAACCTTCCTGCTACTTGAATTTCTTGAATTTTTTGAACCTTCCTTCTACTTGAACTTCTTGAACCTTCCTGCTACTTGAACTTCTTGAAAATCTTGAACCTTCCTGCTACTTGAATATCTTGAACCTTTCTGCTACTTGAACTTCTTGAACCTTCCTGGTACATGAACTTTTTGAACTTCTTGAACCTTCCTGCTACTTGAACTTCTTGAACCTTCCTGCTACTTGAACTTTTTGAAATTCTTGAACCTTCCTGCTACCTGAACTTCATGAACCTTCCTGCTACGTGAACTTCTTGAACCTTCCTGCTACGTGAACTTTTTGAACTTCTTGAACCTTCCTGCTACCTGAACTTCTCAAACCTTCCTGCCACTTGAATTTCTTGAACTTCTTGAACCTTCCTACTACTTGAACTTATTGAACTTCTTGAACCTTCCTGCTACTTGAACTACTTGATATTCTTGAACCTTCCTGCTACTTGAACTTCTTGAAATTTCCTGTTACTTGAAATTCTTGAACTTCTTGAACCTTCCTGCTACTTGAACTTCTTGAACTTCTTGAACCTTCCTGCTACTTGAACTTCTTGAACTTCTTGAACCTTCCTGCTACTTGAACTTCTTGAACTTCTTGAACCTTCCTGCTACTTGAACTTCTTGAACTTGATGAGCCTTCCCGCTACTTGAACTTCTTTAACCCTCCTGCTACTTGAACTTCTTGAACCTTCCTGCAACTAGAACTTCTTGAACCTTCCTGCAACTAGAACTTCTTGAACATTCCTGCTACTTGAACATCTTGAACCTTCCTGCTACTTGAACTTCTTGACCCTCCCTGCTACTTGAACTTCTTGAACCTTCCTGCTACCTGAACTTCTTGAACCTTCTTGCTACTTGAATTTCTAGAACCTTCCTGCTACTTGAACTTCTTGAACCTTCCTGCTACTTGAAGTTCTTGAACCTTCCTGCTACTTGAACTTCTTGAATTTCTTGAACCTTCCTGCTATTTGAACTTCTTGAACCTTCCTGCTACTTGAACTTTTTGACCCTTCCTGCTACCTGAACTTCTTGAACCTTCCTGTTACTTGAACTTCTTGAACCTTCCTGCTACTTGAACTTCTTGAACCTTCCTGCTACTTGAACTTCTTGAACCTTCCTGTTACTTGAACTTCTTGAACGTTTTGAACCTTCCTGCTACTTGAACTTCTTGAACCTGTCTACTACTTGAATTTCTCGAACCTTCCTGGTACATGAACTTTTTGAACTTCTTGAACCTTCCAGCTACTTGAACTTCTTGAACCTTCCTGCTACTTGAACTTTTGGAAATTCTTGAACCTTCCTGCTTCCTGAACTTCTTGAACCTTCCTGCTACTTGAACTTCTCGAACTTCTTGAACCTTCCTGCTACTTGAACTTCTTGAACCTTCCTGCTACTTGAACTTCTTGAACTTCTTGAACCTTCCTGCTACTTGAACTTCTTGAACCTTCCTGCCACATGAATTTCTTGAACTTCTTGAACCTTCCTGCTACATGAACTACTTGAACTTCTTGAACCTTCCTGCTACTTAAACTTCTTGAACCTTCCTGCTACTTGCACTTCTTGAACCTTCCGGCTACTAGAACTTTTTGAACCTTCCAGTTACTTGAACTTCTTGAACTTCTTGAACCTTCCTGCTACTTGAACTTCTTGAACCTTCCTGCTACTTGAACTTCTTGAACCTTCCTGCTACTTGAACTTCTTGAACCTTCCGGATACTTGAACTTCTTGAACCTTCCTGCTACTTGAACTTCTTGAACTTCTTAAACCTTGCTGCTACTTGAACTACTTGAACTTCTTGAACCTTCCTGCTACTTTAACTTCTTGAAATTTCCTGCTACTTGAACTTCTTGAACCTTCCTGCTACTTGAACTTCTTGAACCCTCCAGCTACTTAAACTTCTTGAACTTCTTGTACCTTCCTGCTACTTGAACTTCTTGAACCTTCCTGCTACTTGAACTTCTTGAACCTTCATGCTAATTGAACTTCTTGAACTTCTTGAACCTTCCTTCTACTTGAACTTCTTGAACCTTCCTGCTACTTGAACTTCTTGAACCTTCCTTCTACTTGAACTTCTTGAACCTCCCTGCTACTTGAACTTCTTGAACCTTCCTGCTACTTGAACTTTTTGAACCTTCCTGCTACTTGAACTTCTTGAACCTTCCTGCTACTTGAACTTCTTTAACCCTCCAGCTACTTGAACTTCTTGAACTTCTTGTACCTTCCTGCTACTTGAACTTCTTGAACCTTCCTGCTACTTGAACTTCTTGAACCTTCATGCTAATTGAACGTCTTGAACTTCTTGAACCTTCCTTCTACTTGAACTTCTTGAACCTTCCTGCTACTTGAACTTCTTGAACCTTCCTTCTACTTGAACTTCTTGAACCTCCCTGCTACTTGAACTTCTTGAACCTTCCTGCTACTTGAACTTCTTGAACCTTCCTGCTACTTGAACTTCTTGAACCTTCCTGCTACTTGAACTTCTTGAACCTTCCTGCTACTTGAACTTCTTGAACCTTCCTGCTACTTGAACTTCTTGAACCTTCCTGCTACTTGAACTTCTTTGACCTTCCTGCTACTTGAACTTCTTGAACATTCCTGCTATCTGAACTTCTTGAACCTTCCTGCTACTTGAACTTCTTGAACTTCTTGAACCTTCCTGCAACTTGAACTTCTTGAACCTTCCTGCTACTTTAACGTCTTGAACTTCTTGAACCTTCTTGCTACTAGAACTTCTTGAACTTCTTGCACCTTCCAGCTACTTGAACTTCTTGAAACTTCCTGCTACTTGAATTTCTTGAACCTCATGACCCTTCCTGCTACTTCAACTTCTTGAACCTTCCTGCTACTTGAACTTCTTGAACCTTCCTGCTACTTGAAGTTCTTGAACCTTCCTGCTACTTGAACTTCTTGAATTTCTTGAACTTTCCTGCTATTTGAACTTCTTGAACCTTCCTGCTACTTAAACTTTTTGAACTTTTTGGACCTTCCTGCTACTTGAACTTCTTGAACCTTACTGCTACATGAACTTCTTGAACCTTCTTGCTATTTGAACTTCTTGAACTTCTTGAACCTTCCTGCTACTTAAACTTCTTGAACTTCTTGAACATTTATGCTACTTGAACTTCGTGAACCTTCCTGCTACTTGAACTTCTTGAACCTTCCTGCTACTTGAACTTCTTGAACCTTCCTGCTACTTGAACTTCTTGAACTTCTTGAACCTTCCTGCTACTTGAACTTCTTGAACTTCTTGAACCTTCCTGCTACTTGAACTTCTTGAATTTCTTGAACCTTCCTGCTACTTGAACTTCTTGAACCTTCCTGCTACTTGAACTTCTTGAACCTTCCTGCTACTTGAACTTCTTGAACTTCTTTAACCTTCCTGCTACCTGAACTTCTTGAACCTTCCTGTTACTTGAACTTCTTGAACGTCTTGAACCTTTCTGCTACTTGAACTTCTTGAACCTTTCTGCTACTTGAACTTCTAGAACCTTCCTGGTACATGAACTTTTTGAACTTCTTGAACCTTCTAGCTACTTGAACTTCTTGAACCTTCCTGCTACTTGAACTTTTTGAAATTCGTGAACCTTCCTGCTACTTGAACTTCTTGAACCTTCCTGCTACTTGAACTTCTTGAACCTTCCTGCTACTTGAACTTCTTGAGCTTCTTGAACCTTCCTGCTACTTGAACTTCTTGAACCTTCCTGCTACTTGATTTTTTTGAACTTCTTGAACCTTCCTGCTACTTGAACTTCTTGAACCTTCCTGACACATGAATTTCCTGAACTTCTTGAACCTTTCTGCTACATGAACTTCTTGAACCTTCCTGCTACTTGAACTTCTTGAACCTTCCTGCTACTTGAATTTCTTGAACTTCTTTAACCTTCCTGCAACTTGAACTTCTTGAACCTTCCTGCTACTTGAACTTCTTGAACTTCTTGAACCTTCCTGCTACTTGAACTACTTGAACTTCTTGAACCTTCCTGCTACTTGAACTACTTGAACTTCTTGAACCTTCCTGCTACTTGAACTTCTTGAACCTTCCTGGTACTTGAACTTCTTGAACTTCTTGAACCTTCCTGCTACTTGCACTTCTTGAACTTCTTGAACCTTCCTGCTACTTGAACTTCTTGAACTTCTTGAACCTTCCTGCTACTTGAACTTCTTGAACCTTCCTGCTACTTGAACTTTTTGAGCTTCTTGAACCTTCCTGCTACTAGAACTTCTTGAACTTCTTGCACCTTCTTGCTACTTGAACTTCTTGAACCTTCCTGCTACTTGAACTTCTTGAACCTTCCTGCTACTTGAACTTCTTTCACCTTCCTGCTACTTGAATTTCTTGAACCTTCCTGCCACTTGAACTTCTTCAACCTCCCTGCCACTTGAACTTCTTGAACCTTCCTGCTACTTGAACTTCTTGAACCCTCCTGCTACTTCAACTTCTTCAACCTTCCTGATACCTGAACTTTTTGAACCTCTCTGCCACTTAAACTTCTTAAACCTTCCTGCTACTTGAACTTCTTGAACTTCTTGAACCTTCCTGCTACTTGAACTTCTTGAACTTCTTGAACCTTCCTGCTACTTGAACTTCTCGAACTTCTTGAACCTTCCTGCTACTTGAACTTCTTGAACTTCTTGAACCTTCCTGCTACTTGAACTTCTTGAACCTTCCTGTTACCTGAACTTTTTGAACTTCTTGAACCTTCCTGCTACTTGAACTTCTTGAACTTCTTGAACATTCCTGCTACTTGAACTTCTTGAACCTTCCTGCTACTTGAACTTCTTGAACCTTCCTGCTACTTGAACTTCTTGAACTTCTTGAACCTTCCTGCTACTTGAACTTCTTGAACCTTCCTGCTTCTTGAACTTCTTGAACCTTCCTGCTACATCAACTTCTTGAACCTTCATGCTACTTGAACTTCTTGAACTTCTTGAACTTCCTGCTACTTGAACTTCTTGAACCTTCCTGCCACTTGAACTTCTTGAACTTCTTGAACCTTCCTGCTACCTGAACTTCTTGAACCTTCCTGCTACTTGAACTTCTTGAACCTTCCTGCTATTTGAACTTCTTGAACCTTCCTGGGATTTGAACTTCTTGAACCTTCCTGCTACTTGAACTTCTTGAACCTTCCTGCTACTTGAACTTCTTGAACCTTCCTGCTACTTGAACTTCTTGAACTTCTTGAACCTTCATGCTACTTGAACTTCTTGAACCTTCCTGCTTCTTGAACTTCTTGAACCTTCCTGCTACTTGAACTTCGTGAACCTTCATGCTACTTGAACTTCTTGAACTTCTTGAACTTCCTGCTACTCGAACTTCTTGAACCTTCCTGCCACTTGAACTTCTTGATCTTCTTGAACCTTCCTGCTACTTGAACTTCTTGAACCTTCCTGCTACTAGAACTTCTTGAACTTCTTGAACCTTCCTGCTACTAGAACTTCTTGAACTTCTTGCACCTTCCTGCTACTTGAACTTCTTGAACCTTGCTGCTACTTGAACTTCTTGAACCTTCCTGCTACTTGAACTTTTTGAACCTTCCTGCAACTTGAACTTCTTGAACCTTCCTGCTACTTGAAGTTCTTGAACCTTCCTGCTACTTGAACTTCTTGAATTTCTTGAACCTTCCTGCTACTTGAACTTCTTGAACCTTCCTGCTACTTGAGCTTCTTGAACTTCTGACCCTTCCTGCTACTTGTACTTCTTGAACCTTCCTGCTACTTGAACTTCTTGAACCTTCCTGCTACTTGAAGTTTTTGAACCTTCCTGCTACTTGAACTTCTTGAATTTCTTGAACCTTCCTGCTACTTGAACTTCTTGAACCTGCCTGCTCCTTAAACTTTTTGAACTTTTTGAACCTTCCTGCTACTTGAATTCTTGAACCTTCCTGCTACATGAACTTCTTGAACCTTCTTGCTATTTGAACTTCTTGAACTTCTTGAATTTTCCTGCTACTTAAACTTCTTGAACTTCTTGAACATTCCTGCTACTTGAACTTCTTGAACCTTCCTGCTACTTGAACTTCTTGAACCTTCCTGCTACTTGAACTTCTTGAATCTTCCTGCTACTTGAACTTCTTGAACCCTCCTGCTACTTGAACTTCTTGAACTTCTTGAACCTTCATGCTACTTAAACTTCTTGAACTTCTTGAACATTCCTGCTACTTGAACTTCTTGAACCTTCCTGCTACTTGAACTTCTTGAACCTTCCTGCTACTTGAACTTCTTGAATCTTCCTGCTACTTGAACTTCTTGAACCCTCCTGCTACTTGAACTTCTTGAACTTCTTGAACCTTCATGCTACTTGAACTTCTTGAACCTTCCTGCTTCTTGAACTTCTTGAACCTTCCTGCTACTTGAACTTCTTGAACCTTCATGCTACTTGAACTTCTTGAACTTCTTGAACTTCCTGCTACTTGAACTTCATGAACCTTCCTGCCACTTGAACTTCTTGATCTTCTTGAACCTTCCTGCTACTTGAACTTCTTGAACCTTCCTGCTACTAGAACTTCTTGAACTTCTTGAACCTTCCTGCTACTAGAACTTCTTGAACTTCTTGCACCTTCCTGCTACTTGAACTTCTTGAACCTTCCTGCTACTTGAACTTTTTGAACCTTCCTGCTACTTGAACTTCTTGAACTTCTTGAACCTTCCTGCTACTTGAACTTCTTGAACTTCTTGAACCTTCCTGCTACTCGAACTACTTGAAATTCTTGAACCTTACTGCTACTTGAACTTCTTGAACTTCTTGAACCTTCCTACTACTTGAACTTCTTGAACTTCCTAAACCTTCCTGCTGCTTGAACTTCTAGAACCTTCCTGCTACTTGAACTTTTTGAACCTTCCTGCTACTTGAACTTCTTGAACTTCTTGAACCTTCCTGCTACTTGAACTTCTCGAACCTTCCTGCTACTTGAACCTCTTGAACTTCTTGAACCTTCCTGCTACTTGAACTTCTTGAACTTCTTGAACTTCTTGAACATTCCTGCTACTTGAACTTCTTGAACTTCTTGAACCTTCCTGCTACTTGAACTTCTTGAACTTCTTGAACCTTCCTGCTACTTGAACTACTTGAACTTCTTGAACCTTCCTGCTACTTGAACTTCTTGAACTTCTTGAACCTTCCTGCTACTTGAACTTCTCGGACCTTCCTGCTGCTTGAACTTCTTGAACTTCTTGAACCTTCCTGCTACTTGAACTTCTTGAACCTTCCTGCGACTTGAACTTCTTGAACCTTCCTGCTACTTGAACTTCTTGAACCTTCCTGCTACTTGAACTTTTTGAACCTTCCTGCTACTTGAACTTCCAGAACCTTCCTGCTACTTGAACTTCTTGAACTTCTTGAACCTTCCTGCTACTTGAACTTCTTGACCCTTCCTGCTACTTGAACTTCTTGAACCTTCCTGCCACTTGAACTTCTTTAGCCTTCCTGCTACTTGAACTTATTAAACTTCTTGAACCTTCCTGCTACTTGAACTTCTTGAACCTTCCTGCTACTTGAACTTCTTGAACCTTCCTGCTACTTGAACTTCTTGAACTTCTTGAACCTTCCTGCTATTTGAACTTCTTGAACCTTCCTGCTACTTGAACTTCTTGAACTTCTTAAACCTTCCTGCTACTTGAACTTCTTGATCCTTCCTGCTACTTGAACTTTTCGAACCATCCTGCTACTTGAACCTCATGAACTTCTTGAACCTTCCTGCTACTTGAACTTCTTGAACCTTCAGGCTACTTGAACTTCTTGAACCTTCCTGCTACTTGAACTTCTTGAACCTTCCTGATACTTGAACTTTTTGAACCTTCCTGCTACTTGAACTTCTTGAACTTCTTGAACCTTCCTGCAACTTGAACTTCTTGAACCTTAGTGCTACTTGAACATCTTGAACTTCTTGAACCTTCCTGCTACTTGAACTTCTTTAACTTTCCTGCTACCTGAACTTCTTGAACTTCTTGATGCTTCCTGCTACTTGAACTTCTCTAACTTCTTGAACCTTCCTGCTACTTGAACTTTTTGAACCTTCCTGCTACTTGAACTCATGAACTTCTTGAACCTTACTGCTACTTGAACTCTTGAACTTCTTGAACCTTCCTGCTACTTGAACTTCTCGAACTTCTTGAACCTTCGTTCTACTTGAACTTCTTGAACCTTCCTGCTACTTGAACTTCTTGAACCTTCCTGCTACTTGAACTTCTTTAACTTCTTGAACCTTCCTGCTACTTGAACTACTTGAACTTTTTGAACCTTACTGCTACTTGAACTTCTTGAACTTCTTGAACCTTCCTGCTACTTTAACTTCTTGAACCTTCCTGATACTTGAACTTCTCGAACTTCTTAAACCTTCCTGCTACTTGAACTTCTTGAACCTTCCTGCTACTTGAACTTTTTGAACCTTCCTGCTACTTGAACTTCTTGAACTTCTTGAACCTTCCTGCTACTTGAACTTCTTGAACCATCCTGCTACTTGAACCTCTTGAACTTCTTGAACCTTCCTGCTACTTGAACTTCTTGAACTTCTTGAACCTTCCTGCTACTTGAACTTCTTGAACTTCTTGAACATTCCTGCTACTTGAACTTCTTGAACTTCTTGAACATTCCTGCTACTTGAACTTCTTTAACTTCTTGAAACTTCCTGCTACTTGAACTTCTTGAACTTCTTGAACCTTCCTGCTACTTGAACTTCTCGAACCTTCCTGCTGCTTGAACTTCTTGAACTTCTTGAACCTTCCTGCTACTTGAGTTTCTTGAACTTCTTGAACCTTCCTGCTAAGTGAACTTCTTGAACCTTCCTGCGACTTGAACTTCTTGAACCTTCCTGCAACTTGAACTTCTTGAACCTTCCTGCTACTTGAACTTTTCGAACCTTCCTGCTACTCGAACTTCCAGAACCTTCCTGCTACTTGAACTTCTTGAACATTTTGAACTTCTTGAACCTTCCTGCTACTTGAACTTCTTGAACGTTCCTGCTACTTGAACTTTTTGAATTTCTTGAACCTTCCTGCTACTTGAACTTCTTGAACCTTTCTGCTACTTGAACTTCTTGAACTTCTTGAACCTTCCTGCTACTTGAATTTCTTGAAACTTCCTGCTACTTGAACTTCTTGAACTTCTTGAACCTTCCTGCTACTTGAACTTCTTGAACTTCTTGAACCTTCCTGCTACTTGAACTTCTTAAACCTTCCTGCTACTTGAACTTCTTGAAACTTTCTGCTACTTGAACTTCTTGAACTTCTTGAACCTTGCGGCTACTTGAACTTCTTGAACCTTCCTGCTCCTTGAACTTCTTGAACCATCCTGCTACTTGAACCTCATGAACTTCTTGAACCTTCCTGCTACTTGAACTTCTTGAACTTCTTGAACCTTCCTGCTACTTGAACTTCTTGATCCTTCCTGCTACTTGAACTTCTCGAACCTTCCTGCTACTTGAACTTCATGAACTTCTTGAACCTTCCTGCTACTTGAACTTCTTGAACCTTCAGGCTACTTGAACTTCTTGAACCTTCAGGCTATTTGAACTTCTTGAACCTTCCTGACACTTGAACTTCTTGGACCTTCCTGATACTTGAACTTTTTGAACCTTCCTGCTACTTGAACTTCTTGAACTTCTTGAACCTTCCTGCTATATGAACTTCTTGAACTTCTTGAACCTTCCTGCTACTTGAACTTCTTTAACTTTCCTGCTACCTGAACTTCTTGAACTTCTTGATGCTTCCTGCTACTTGAACTTCTTTAACTTCTTGAACCTTCCTGCTACTTGAACTTTTTGAACCTTCCTGTTACTTGAACTTCTTGAACTTCTTGAACCTTTCTGCTACTTGAACTTCTTGAACTTCTTGAACCTTCCTGCTACTTGAACTTCTTGAACCTTCCTGCTACTCGAACTTCTTGAACTTCTTGAACCTTCCTGCTACTTGAACTAATTGAACTTCTTGAACCTTACTGCTACTTGAACTTTTTGAACTTCTTGAACCTTCCTGCTACTTGAACTTCTTGATCCTTCCTGCTACTTGAACTTCTTGAACTTCTTGAACCTTCCTGCTACTTGAACTTCTTGAACCCCTTGAACCTTCCTGCTACTTGAACTTCTCGAACCTTCCTGCTGCTTGAACTTCTTGAACTTCTTGAACCTTCCTGCTACTTGAACTTCTTGAACCTTCCTGCGACTTAAACTTCTTGAACCTTCCTGCTACTTGAACTTCTTGAACCTTCCTGCTACTTGAACTTTTTGAACCTTCCTGCTACTTGAACTTCCAGAACCTTCCTGCAACTCGAACTTCTTGAACTTCTTGAACTTCTTGAACCTTCCTGCTACTTGAACTTCTTGATAATTCCTGCTACTTGAATTTCTTGAACCTTCCTGCCACTTGAACTTTTTTAACCTTCATGCTACTTGAACTTATTGAACTTCTTGAACCTTCCTGCTACTTGAACTTCTTGAACCTTCCTGCTACTTGAACTACTTGAACTTCTTGAACCTTCCTGCTACTCGAACTACTTGAACTTCTTGAACCTTACTGCTACTTGAACTTCTTGAACTTCTCGAACCTTCCTGCAACTTGAACTTCTTGAACTTCTTAAACCTTCCTGCTACATGAACTTCTTGAACCTTCCTGCTACTTGAACTTTTTGAACCTTCATGCTACTTGAACTTCTTGAACTTCTTGAACCTTCCTGCTACTTGAACTTCTTGAACCTTCCTGCTACTTGAACCTCTTGAACTTCTTGAACATTCCTGCTACTTGAACTTCTTGAACTTATTGAACCTTCCTGCTACTTGAACTTCTTGAACTTCTTGAACCTTCCTGCTACTTGAACTTCTCGAACCTTCCTTCTGCTTGAACTTCTTGAACTTCTTGAACCTTCCTGCTACTTGAACTTCTCGAACCTTCCTTCTGCTTGAACTTCTTGAACTTCTTGAACCTTCCTGCTACTTGAACTTCTTGAACCTTCCTGCTACTTGATTTTTTTGAACCTTCCTGCTACTTGAACTTCCAGAACCTTCCTGCTACTTGAACTTCTTGAACTTTTTGAACTTCTTGAACCTTCCTGCTACTTGAACTTCTTGAACGTTCCTGCTACTTGAACTTTTTGAACTTCTTGAACCTTTTTGCTACTTGAACTTCTTGATCCTTTCTGCTACTTGAACTTCTTGAACTTCTTGAACCTTCCTGCTACTTGAAATTCTTGAAACTTCCTGCTACTTGAACTTCTTGAACCTTCCTGCTAGTTGAACTTCTTGAACCTTCCTGCTACTTGAACTTTTTGAACCTTCCTGCTACTTGAACTTCTTGAACTTCTTGAACCTTCCTGCTACTTGAACTTCTTGAACCTTCGTGCTACCTGAACTTCTTGAACTTCTTGAAGCTTCCTGCAACTGGAACTTCTTTAACTTCTTGAACCTTCCTGATACTTGAACTTTTTGAACCTTCCTGCTACTTGAACTTCTTGAACTTCTTGAACCTTCCTGCAACTTGAACTTCTTGAACCTTCCTGCTACTTGAACATCTTGAACTTCTTGAACCTTCCTGCTACTTGAACTTCATTAATTTTCCTGCTACCTGAACTTCTTGAACTTCTTGATGCTTCCTGCTACTTGAACTTCTCTAACTTCTTGAACCTTCCTGCTACTTGAACTTTTTGAACTTTCCTGCTACTTGAACTCTTGAACTTCTTAAACCTTCCTGCTACTTGAACTTCTTGAACTTCTTGAACCTTCCTTCTACTTGAACTTCTTGAACCTTCCTGCTACTTGAACTTCTTGAACCTTCCTGCTACTTGAACTTCTTTAACTTCTTGAACCTTCCTGCCACTTGAACTACTTGAACTTTTTGAACTTTACTGCTACTTGAACTTCTTGAACTTCTTGAACCTTCCTGCTACTTGAACTTCTTGAACCTTCCTGATACTTGAACTTCTCGAGCTTCATAAACCTTCCTGCTACATGAACTTCTTGAACCTTCCTGCCACTTGAACTTTTTGAACCTTCCTGCTACTTGAACATCTTGAATTTCTTGAACCTTCCTGCTACTTGAACTTCTTGAACCATCCTGCCACTTGAACCTCTTGAACTTCTTGAACCTTCCTGCTACTTGAACTTCTTGAACTTCTTGAACCTTCCTGCTACTTGAACTTCTTGAACTTCTTGAACCTTCCTGCTACTTGAACTTCTTGAACTTCTTGAACATTCCTGCTACTTGAACTTCTTGAACTTCTTGAACCTTCCTGCTACTTGAACTTCTTGAACTTCTTGAACCTTCCTGCTACTTGAACTTCTCGAACCTTCCTGCTGCTTGAACTTCTTGAACTTCTTGAACCTTCCTGCTACTTGAGTTTCTTGAACTTCTTGAACCTTCCTGCTACTTGAACCATCCTGCGACTTGAACTTCTTGAACCTTAGTGCAACTTTAACTTCTTGAACCTTCCTGCTACTTGAACTTTTCGAACCTTCCTGCTACTCGAACTTCCAGAACCTTCCTGCTACTTGAACTTCTTGAACATTTTGAACTTCTTGAACCTTCCTGCTACTTGAACTTCTTGAACGTTCCTGCTACTTGAACTTTTTAAATTTCTTGAACCTTCCTGCTACTTGAACTTCTTGAATTTTTCTGCTACTTTAACTTCTTGAACTTCTTGAACCTTCCTGCTACGTGAATTTCTTGAAACTTCCTGGTACTTGAACTTCTTGAACTTTTTGAACCTTCCTGCTACTTGAACTTCTTGAACTTCTTGAACCTTCCTGCTACTTGAACTTCTTAAACCTTAATGCTACTTGAACTTCTTGAAACTTTCTGCTACTTGAACTTCTTGAACTTCTTGAACCTTGCGGCTACTTGAACTTCTTGAACCTTCCTGCTCCTTGAACTTCTTGAACTTCTTGAACCTTCCTGCTACTTGAACTTCTTGAACCTTCCTGCTACTTGAACTTCTTGAACTTCTTAAACCTTCCTGCTACTTGAACTTCTTGATCCTTCCTGCTACTTGAACTTCTCGAACCTTCCTGCTACTTCAACTTCATGAACTTCTTGAACCTTCCTGCTACTTGAACTCCTTGAACCTTCAGGCTGCTTGAACTTCTTGAATCTTCAGGCTACTTGAACTTCTTGAACCTTCCTGCTACTTGAACTTCTTGAACCTTACTGATACTTGAACTTTTTGAACCTTCCTGCTACTTGAACTTCTTGAACTTCTTGAACCTTCCTGCTATATGAACTTCTTGAACTTCTTGAACCTTCCTGCTACTTGAACTTCTTTAACTTTCCTGCTACCTGAACTTCTTGAACTTCTTGATGCTTCCTGCAACTTGATTTTTTAGAACCTTCCTGCTACTTGAACTTCCAGAACCTTCCTGCTACTTGAACTTCTTGAACGTTCCTGCTACTTGAACTTTTTGAACTTCTTGAACCTTCCTGCTACTTGAACTTCTTGATCCTTTCTGCTACTTGAACTTCTTGAACTTCTTGAACCTTCCTGATACTTGAATTTCTTGAAACTTCCTGCTACTTGAACTTCTTGAACCTTCCTGCTAGTTGAACTTCTTGAACCTTCCTGCTACTTGAACTTTTTGAACCTTCATGCTACTTGAACTTCTTGAACTTCTTGAACCTTCCTGCTACTCGAACTTCTTGAACCTTCCTGCTACCTGAACTTCTTGAACTTCTTGAAGCTTCCTGCAACTTGAACTTCTTTAACTTCTTGAACCTTCCTGCTACTTGAACTTTTTGAACCTTCCTGCTACTTGAACTTCTTGAACTTCTTGAACCTTCCTGCTACTTGAACTTCTTGAACTTCTTGAACCTTCCTGCTACTCGAACTACTTGAAATTCTTGAACCTTACTGCTACTTGAACTTCTTGAACTTCTTGAACCTTCCTAATACTTGAACTTCTTGAACTTCCTGAACCTTCCTGCTGCTTGAACTTCTTGAACCTTCCTGCTACTTGAACTTTTTGAACCTTCCTGCTACTTGAACTTCTTGAACTTCTTGAACCTTCCTGCTACTTGAACTTCTCGAACCTTCCTGCTACTTGAACCTCTTGAACTTCTTGAACCTTCCTGCTACTTGAACTTCTTGAACTTCTTGAACATTCCTGCTACTTGAACTTCTTGAACTTCTTGAACCTTCCTGCTACTTGAACTTCTTGAACTTTTTGAACCTTCCTGCTACTTGAACTACTTGAACTTCTTGAACCTTCCTGCTACTTGAACTACTTGAACTTCTTGAACCTTCCTGCTACTTGAACTTCTCGGACCTTCCTGCTGCTTGAACTTCTTGAACTTCTTGAACCTTCCTGCTACTTGAACTTCTTGAACCTTCCTGCGACTTGAACTTCTTGAACCTTCCTGCTACTTGAAATTCTTGAACCTTCCTGCTACTTGAACTTTTTGAACCTTCCTGCTACTTGAACTTCCAGAACCTTCCTGCTACTTGAACTTCTTGAACTTCTTGAACTTCTTGAACCTTCCTGCTACTTGAACTTCTTGACCCTTCCTGCTACTTGAACTTCTTGAACCTTCCTGCCACTTGAACTTCTTTAGCCTTTTGCTACTTGAACTAATTAAACTTCTTGAACCTTCCTGCTACTTGAACTTCTTGAACCTTCCTGCTACTTGAACTTCTTGAACCTTCCTGCTACTTGAACTTCTTGAACCTTCCTGCTACTTGAACTTCTTGAACTTCTTGAACCTTCCTGCTATTTGAACTTCTTGAACCTTCCTGCTACTTGAACTTCTTGAACTTCTTAAACCTTCCTGCTACTTGAACTTCTTGATCCTTCCTGCTACTTGAACTTCTCGAACCATCCTGCTACTTGAACCTCATGAACTTCTTGAACCTTCCTGCTACTTGAACTTCTTGAACCTTCAGGCTACTTGAACTTCTTGAACCTTCCTGCTACTTGAACTCCTTGAACCTTCCTGATACTTGAACTTTTTGAACCTTCCTGCTACTTGAACTTCTTGAACTTCTTGAACCTTCCTGCAACTTGAACTTCTTGAACCTTAGTGCTACTTGAACATCTTGAACTTCTTGAACCTTCCTGCTACTTGCACTTCTTTAACTTTCCTGCTACCTGAACTTCTTGAACTTCTTGATGCTTCCTGCTACTAGAACTTCTCTAACTTCTTGAACCTTCCTGCTACTTGAACTTTTTGAACCTTCCTGCTACTTGAACTCTCGAACTTCTTGAACCTTCCTGCTACTTGAACTCTTGAACTTCTTGAACCTTCCTGCTACTTGAACTTCTTGAACTTCTTGAACCTTCGTTCTACTTGAACTTCTTGAACCTTCCTGCTATTTGAACTTCTTGAACCTTCCTGCTACTTGAACTTCTTTAACTTCTTGAACCTTCCTGCTACTTGAACTACCTGAACTTTTTGAACCTTACTGCTACTTGAACTTCTTGAACTTCTTGAACCTTCCTGATACTTGAACTTCTCGAACTTCTTAAACCTTCCTGCTACTTGAACTTCTTGAACCTTCCTGCTACTTGAACTTTTTGAACCTTCCTGCTACTTGAACTTCTTGAACTTCTTGAACCTTCCTGCTACTTGAACTTCTTGAAACATCCTGCTACTTGAACCTCTTGAACTTCTTGAACCTTCCTGCTACTTGAACTTCTTGAACTTCTTGAACATTCCTGCTACTTGAACTTCTTGAACTTATTGAACCTTCCTGCTACTTGAACTTCTTGAACTTCTTGAACCTTCCTGCTACTTGAACTTCTCGAACCTTCCTTCTGCTTGAACTTCTTGAACTTCTTGAACCTTCCTGCTACTTGAACTTCTCGAACCTTCCTTCTGCTTGAACTTCTTGAACTTCTTGAACCTTCCTGCTACTTGAACTTCTTGAACCTTCCTGCTACTTGATTTTTTTGAACCTTCCTGCTACTTGAACTTCCAGAACCTTCCTGCTACTTGAACTTCTTGAACTTTTTGAACTTCTTGAACCTTCCTGCTACTTGAACTTCTTGAACGTTCCTGCTACTTGAACTTTTTGAACTTCTTGAACCTTTTTGCTACTTGAACTTCTTGATCCTTTCTGCTACTTGAACTTCTTGAACTTCTTGAACCTTCCTGCTACTTGAAATTCTTGAAACTTCCTGCTACTTGAACTTCTTGAACCTTCCTGCTAGTTGAACTTCTTGAACCTTCCTGCTACTTGAACTTTTTGAACCTTCCTGCTACTTGAACTTCTTGAACTTCTTGAACCTTCCTGCTACTTGAACTTCTTGAACCTTCGTGCTACCTGAACTTCTTGAACTTCTTGAAGCTTCCTGCAACTGGAACTTCTTTAACTTCTTGAACCTTCCTGATACTTGAACTTTTTGAACCTTCCTGCTACTTGAACTTCTTGAACTTCTTGAACCTTCCTGCAACTTGAACTTCTTGAACCTTCCTGCTACTTGAACATCTTGAACTTCTTGAACCTTCCTGCTACTTGAACTTCATTAATTTTCCTGCTACCTGAACTTCTTGAACTTCTTGATGCTTCCTGCTACTTGAACTTCTCTAACTTCTTGAACCTTCCTGCTACTTGAACTTTTTGAACTTTCCTGCTACTTGAACTCTTGAACTTCTTAAACCTTCCTGCTACTTGAACTTCTTGAACTTCTTGAACCTTCCTTCTACTTGAACTTCTTGAACCTTCCTGCTACTTGAACTTCTTGAACCTTCCTGCTACTTGAACTTCTTTAACTTCTTGAACCTTCCTGCTACTTGAACTACTTGAACTTTTTGAACTTTACTGCTACTTGAACTTCTTGAACTTCTTGAACCTTCCTGCTACTTGAACTTCTTGAACCTTCCTGATACTTGAACTTCTCGAGCTTCATAAACCTTCCTGCTACATGAACTTCTTGAACCTTCCTGCCACTTGAACTTTTTGAACCTTCCTGCTACTTGAACATCTTGAATTTCTTGAACCTTCCTGCTACTTGAACTTCTTGAACCATCCTGCCACTTGAACCTCTTGAACTTCTTGAACCTTCCTGCTACTTGAACTTCTTGAACTTCTTGAACCTTCCTGCTACTTGAACTTCTTGAACTTCTTGAACCTTCCTGCTACTTGAACTTCTTGAACTTCTTGAACATTCCTGCTACTTGAACTTCTTGAACTTCTTGAACCTTCCTGCTACTTGAACTTCTTGAACTTCTTGAACCTTCCTGCTACTTGAACTTCTCGAACCTTCCTGCTGCTTGAACTTCTTGAACTTCTTGAACCTTCCTGCTACTTGAGTTTCTTGAACTTCTTGAACCTTCCTGCTACTTGAACCATCCTGCGACTTGAACTTCTTGAACCTTAGTGCAACTTTAACTTCTTGAACCTTCCTGCTACTTGAACTTTTCGAACCTTCCTGCTACTCGAACTTCCAGAACCTTCCTGCTACTTGAACTTCTTGAACATTTTGAACTTCTTGAACCTTCCTGCTACTTGAACTTCTTGAACGTTCCTGCTACTTGAACTTTTTAAATTTCTTGAACCTTCCTGCTACTTGAACTTCTTGAATTTTTCTGCTACTTTAACTTCTTGAACTTCTTGAACCTTCCTGCTACGTGAATTTCTTGAAACTTCCTGCTACTTGAACTTCTTGAACTTTTTGAACCTTCCTGCTACTTGAACTTCTTGAACTTCTTGAACCTTCCTGCTACTTGAACTTCTTAAACCTTAATGCTACTTGAACTTCTTGAAACTTTCTGCTACTTGAACTTCTTGAACTTCTTGAACCTTGCGGCTACTTGAACTTCTTGAACCTTCCTGCTCCTTGAACTTCTTGAACTTCTTGAACCTTCCTGCTACTTGAACTTCTTGAACCTTCCTGCTACTTGAACTTCTTGAACTTCTTAAACCTTCCTGCTACTTGAACTTCTTGATCCTTCCTGCTACTTGAACTTCTCGAACCTTCCTGCTACTTCAACTTCATGAACTTCTTGAACCTTCCTGCTACTTGAACTTCTTGAACCTTCAGGCTGCTTGAACTTCTTGAATCTTCAGGCTACTTGAACTTCTTGAACCTTCCTGCTACTTGAACTTCTTGAACCTTACTGATACTTGAACTTTTTGAACCTTCCTGCTACTTGAACTTCTTGAACTTCTTGAACCTTCCTGCTATATGAACTTCTTGAACTTCTTGAACCTTCCTGCTACTTGAACTTCTTTAACTTTCCTGCTACCTGAACTTCTTGAACTTCTTGATGCTTCCTGCAACTTGATTTTTTAGAACCTTCCTGCTACTTGAACTTCCAGAACCTTCCTGCTACTTGAACTTCTTGAACGTTCCTGCTACTTGAACTTTTTGAACTTCTTGAACCTTCCTGCTACTTGAACTTCTTGATCCTTTCTGCTACTTGAACTTCTTGAACTTCTTGAACCTTCCTGATACTTGAATTTCTTGAAACTTCCTGCTACTTGAACTTCTTGAACCTTCCTGCTAGTTGAACTTCTTGAACCTTCCTGCTACTTGAACTTTTTGAACCTTCATGCTACTTGAACTTCTTGAACTTCTTGAACCTTCCTGCTACTCGAACTTCTTGAACCTTCCTGCTACCTGAACTTCTTGAACTTCTTGAAGCTTCCTGCAACTTGAACTTCTTTAACTTCTTGAACCTTCCTGCTACTTGAACTTTTTGAACCTTCCTGCTACTTGAACTTCTTGAACTTCTTGAACCTTCCTGCTACTTGAACTTCTTGAACTTCTTGAACCTTCCTGCTACTCGAACTACTTGAAATTCTTGAACCTTACTGCTACTTGAACTTCTTGAACTTCTTGAACCTTCCTAATACTTGAACTTCTTGAACTTCCTGAACCTTCCTGCTGCTTGAACTTCTTGAACCTTCCTGCTACTTGAACTTTTTGAACCTTCCTGCTACTTGAACTTCTTGAACTTCTTGAACCTTCCTGCTACTTGAACTTCTCGAACCTTCCTGCTACTTGAACCTCTTGAACTTCTTGAACCTTCCTGCTACTTGAACTTCTTGAACTTCTTGAACATTCCTGCTACTTGAACTTCTTGAACTTCTTGAACCTTCCTGCTACTTGAACTTCTTGAACTTTTTGAACCTTCCTGCTACTTGAACTACTTGAACTTCTTGAACCTTCCTGCTACTTGAACTTCTTGAACTTCTTGAACCTTCCTGCTACTTGAACTTCTCGGACCTTCCTGCTGCTTGAACTTCTTGAACTTCTTGAACCTTCCTGCTACTTGAACTTCTTGAACCTTCCTGCGACTTGAACTTCTTGAACCTTCCTGCTACTTGAAATTCTTGAACCTTCCTGCTACTTGAACTTTTTGAACCTTCCTGCTACTTGAACTTCCAGAACCTTCCTGCTACTTGAACTTCTTGAACTTCTTGAACTTCTTGAACCTTCCTGCTACTTGAACTTCTTGACCCTTCCTGCTACTTGAACTTCTTGAACCTTCCTGCCACTTGAACTTCTTTAGCCTTTTGCTACTTGAACTTATTAAACTTCTTGAACCTTCCTGCTACTTGAACTTCTTGAACCTTCCTGCTACTTGAACTTCTTGAACCTTCCTGCTACTTGAACTTCTTGAACCTTCCTGCTACTTGAACTTCTTGAACTTCTTGAACCTTCCTGCTATTTGAACTTCTTGAACCTTCCTGCTACTTGAACTTCTTGAACTTCTTAAACCTTCCTGCTACTTGAACTTCTTGATCCTTCCTGCTACTTGAACTTCTCGAACCATCCTGCTACTTGAACCTCATGAACTTCTTGAACCTTCCTGCTACTTGAACTTCTTGAACCTTCAGGCTACTTGAACTTCTTGAACCTTCCTGCTACTTGAACTCCTTGAACCTTCCTGATACTTGAACTTTTTGAACCTTCCTGCTACTTGAACTTCTTGAACTTCTTGAACCTTCCTGCAACTTGAACTTCTTGAACCTTAGTGCTACTTGAACATCTTGAACTTCTTGAACCTTCCTGCTACTTGCACTTCTTTAACTTTCCTGCTACCTGAACTTCTTGAACTTCTTGATGCTTCCTGCTACTAGAACTTCTCTAACTTCTTGAACCTTCCTGCTACTTGAACTTTTTGAACCTTCCTGCTACTTGAACTCTCGAACTTCTTGAACCTTCCTGCTACTTGAACTCTTGAACTTCTTGAACCTTCCTGCTACTTGAACTTCTTGAACTTCTTGAACCTTCGTTCTACTTGAACTTCTTGAACCTTCCTGCTACTTGAACTTCTTGAACCTTCCTGCTACTTGAACTTCTTTAACTTCTTGAACCTTCCTGCTACTTGAACTACTTGAACTTTTTGAACCTTACTGCTACTTGAACTTCTTGAACTTCTTGAACCTTCCTGATACTTGAACTTCTCGAACTTCTTAAACCTTCCTGCTACTTGAACTTCTTGAACCTTCCTGCTACTTGAACTTTTTGAACCTTCCTGCTACTTGAACTTCTTGAACTTCTTGAACCTTCCTGCTACTTGAACTTCTTGAAACATCCTGCTACTTGAACCTCTTGAACTTCTTGAACCTTCCTGCTACTTGAACTTCTTGAACTTCTTGAACCTTCCTGCTACTTGAACTTCTTGAACTTCTTGAACCTTCCTGCTACTTGAACTTCTTGAACTTCTTGAACATTCCTGCTACTTGAACTTCTTAAACTTCTTGAACCTTCCTGCTACTTGAATTTCTTGAACTTCTTGAACCTTCCTGCTACTTGAACTTCTCGAACCTTCCTGCTGCTTGAACTTCTTGAACTTCTTGAACCTTCCTGCAACTTGAGTTTCTTGAACTTCTTGAACCTTCCTGCTAAGTGAATTTCTTGAACCTTCCTGCGACTTGAACTTCTTGAACCTTCCTGCAACTTGAACTTCTTGAACCTTCCTGCTACTTGAACTTTTCGAACCTTCCTGCTACTCGAACTTCCAGAACCTTCCTGCTACTTGAACTTCTTGAACATTTTGAACTTCTTGAACCTTCCTGCTACTTGAACTTCTTGAACCTTCCTGCTACTTGAACTTCTTGAACCTTCCTGCTACTTGAACTTTTTGAATTTCTTGAACCTTCCTGCTACTTGAACTTTTTGAACCTTTCTGCTACTTGAACTTCTTGAACTTCTTGAACCTTCCTGCTACTTGAATTTCTTGAAACTTCCTGCTACTCGAACTTCTTGAACTTCTTGAACCTTCCTGCTACTTGAACTTCTTGAACTTCTTGAACCTTCCTGCTACTTGAACTTCTTAAACCTTCCTGCTACTTGAACTTCTTGAAACTTTCTGCTACTTGAACTTCTTGAACTTCTTGAACCTTGCAGCTACTTGAACTTCTTGAACCTTCCTGCTCCTTGAACTTCTTGAACTTCTTTAACCTTCCTGCTACTTGAACTTCTTGAACCTTCCTGCTACTTGAACTTCTTGAACTTCTTGAACCTTCCTGCTACTTGAACTTCTTGCTCCTTCCTGCTACTTGAACTTCTCGAACCTTCCTGCTACTTGAACTTCATGAACTTCTTGAACCTTCCTGCTACTTGAACTTCTTGAAACTTCAGGCTACTTGAACTTCTTGAACCTTCAGGCTATTTGAACTTCTTGAACCTTCCTGACACTTGAACTTCTTGGACCTTCCTGATACTTGAACTTTTTGAACCTTCCTGCTACTTGAACTTCTTGAACTTCTTGAACCTTCCTGCTATATGAACTTCTTGAACTTCTTGAACCTTCCTGCTACTTGAACTTCTTTAACTTTCCTGCTACCTGAACTTCTTGAACTTCTTGATGCTTCCTGCTACTTGAACTTCTTTAACTTCTTGAACCTTCCTGCTACTTGAACTTTTTGAACCTTCCTGTTACTTGAACTTCTTGAACTTCTTGAACCTTTCTGCTACTTGAACTTCTTGAACTTCTTGAACCTTCCTGCTACTTGAACTTCTTGAACCTTCCTGCTACTTGAACTTCTTGAACTTCTTGAACCTTCCTGCTACTTGAACTACTTGAACTTTTTGAACCTTACTTCTACTTGAACTTCTTGAACTTCTTGAACCTTCCTGCTACCTGAACTTCTTGAACCTTACTGATACTTGAACTTCTCGAGCTTCATAAACCTTCCTGCTACTTGAACTTCTTGAACCTTCCTGCCACTTGAACTTTTTGAACCTTCCTGCTACTTGAACTTCTTGAACTTCTTGAACCTTCCTGCTACTTGAACTTCTTGAACCATCCTGCCACTTGAACCTCTTGAACTTCTTGAACCTTCCTGCTACTTGAAATTCTTGAACTTCTTGAACCTTCCTGCTACTTGAACTTCTTGAACTTCTTGAACCTTCCTGCTACTTGAACTTCTTGAACTTCTTGAACATTCCTGCTACTTGAACTTCTTGAACTTCTTGAACCTTCCTGCTACTTGAACTTCTTGAACTTCTTGAACCTTCCTGCTACTTGAACTTCTCGAACCTTCCTGCTGCTTGAACTTCTTGAACTTCTTGAACCTTTCTGCGACTTGAACTTCTTGAACCTTAGTGCAACTTTAACTTCTTGAACCTTCCTGCTACTTGAACTTTTCGAACCTTCCTGCTACTCGAACTTCCAGAACCTTCCTGCTACTTGAACTTCTTGAACATTTTGAACTTCTTGAACCTTCCTGCTACTTGAACTTCTTGAACGTTCCTGCTACTTGAACTTTTTGAATTTCTTGAACCTTCCTGCTACTTGAACTTCTTGAATTTTTCTGCTACTTTAACTTCTTGAACTTCTTGAACCTTCCTGCTACGTGAATTTCTTGAAACTTCCTGCTACTTGAACTTCTTGAACTTTTTGAACCTTCCTGCTACTTGAACTTCTTGAACTTCTTGAAACTTCCTGCTACTTGAACTTCTTAAACCTTAATGCTACTTGAACTTCTTGAAACTTTCTGCTACTTGAACTTCTTGAACTTCTTGAACCTTGCGGCTACTTGAACTTCTTGAACCTTCCTGCTCCTTGAACTTCTTGAACTTCTTGAACCTTCCTGCTACTTGAACTTCTTGAACCTTCCTGCTACTTGAACTTCTTGAACTTCTTAAACCTTCCTGCTACTTGAACTTCTTGATCCTTCCTGCTACTTGAACTTCTCGAACCTTCCTGCTACTTGAACTTCATGAACTTCTTGAACCTTCCTGCTACTTGAACTTCTTGAACCTTCAGGCTGCTTGAACTTCTTGAATCTTCAGGCTACTTGAACTTCTTGAACCTTCCTGCTACTTGAACTTCTTGAACCTTCCTGATATTTGAACTTTTTGAACCTTCCTGCTACTTGAACTTCTTGAACTTCTTGAACCTTCCTGCTATATGAACTTCTTGAACTTCTTGAACCTTCCTGCTACTTGAACTTCTTTAACTTTCCTGCTACCTGAACTTCTTGAACTTCTTGATGCTTCCTGCTACTTGATTTTTTAGAACCTTCCTGCTACTTGAACTTCCAGAACCTTCCTGCTACTTGAACTTCTTGAACGTTCCTGCTACTTGAACTTTTTGAACTTCTTGAACCTTCCTGCTACTTGAACTTCTTGATCCTTTCTGCTACTTGAACTTCTTGAACTTCTTGAACCTTCCTGATACTTGAATTTCTTGAAACTTCCTGCTACTTGAACGTCTTGAACCTTCCTGCTAGTTGAACTTCTTGAACCTTCCTGCTACTTGAACTTTTTGAACCTTCATGCTACTTGAACTTCTTGAACTTCTTGAACCTTCCTGCTACTCGAACTTCTTGAACCTTCCTGCTACCTGAACTTCTTGAACTTCTTGAAGCTTCCTGCAACTTGAACTTCTTTAACTTCTTGAACCTTCCTGCTACTTGAACTTTTTGAACCTTCCTGCTACTTGAACTTCTTAAACTTCTTGAACCTTCCTGCTACTTGAACTTCTTGAACTTCTTGAACCTTCCTGCTACTCGAACTACTTGAAATTCTTGAACCTTACTGCTACTTGAACTTCTTGAACTTCTTGAACCTTCCTACTACTTGAACTTCTTGAACTTCCTGAACCTTCCTTCTGCTTGAACTTCTTGAACCTTCCTGCTACTTGAACTTTTTGAACCTTCCTGCTACTTGAACTTCTTGAACTTCTTGAACCTTCCTGCTACTTGAACTTCTCGAACCTTCCTGCTACTTGAACCTCTTGAACTTCTTGAACCTTCCTGCTACTTGAACTTCTTGAACTTCTTGAACATTCCTGCTACTTGAACTTCTTGAACTTCTTGAACCTTCCTGCTACTTGAACTTCTTGAACTTCTTAAACCTTCCTGCTACTTGAACTACTTGAACTTCTTGAACCTTCCTGCTACTTGAACTTCTTGAACTTCTTGAACCTTCCTGCTACTTGAACTTCTCGGACCTTCCTGCTGCTTGAACTTCTTGAACTTCTTGAACCTTCCTGCTACTTGAACTTCTTGAACCTTCCTGCGACTTGAACTTCTTGAACCTTCCTGCTACTTGAACTTCTTGAACCTTCCTGCTACTTGAACTTTTTGAACCTTCCTGCTACTTGAACTTCCAGAACCTTCCTGCTACTTGAACTTCTTGAACTTCTTGAACTTCTTGAACCTTCCTGCTACTTGAACTTCTTGACCCTTCCTGCTACTTGAACTTCTTGAACCTTCCTGCCACTTGAACTTCTTTAGCCTTCCTGCTACTTGAACTTATTAAACTTCTTGAACCTTCCTGCTACTTGAACTTCTTGAACCTTCCTGCTACTTGAACTTCTTGAACCTTCCTGCTACTTGAACTTCTTGAACCTTGCTGCTACTTGAACTTCTTGAACTTCTTGAACCTTCCTGCTATTTGAACTTTTTGAACCTTCCTGCTACTTGAACTCTCGAACTTCTTGAACCTTCCTGCTACTTGAACTCTTGAACTTCTTGAACCTTCCTGCTACTTGAACTTCTTGAACTTCTTGAACCTTCGTTCTACTTGAACTTCTTGAACCTTCCTGCTACTTGAACTTCTTGAACCTTCCTGCTACTTGAACTTCTTTAACTTCTTGAACCTTCCTGCTACTTGAACTACTTGAACTTTTTGAACCTTACTGCTACTTGAACTTCTTGAACTTCTTGAACCTTCCTGATACTTGAACTTCTCGAACTTCTTAAACCTTCCTGCTACTTGAACTTCTTGAACCTTCCTGCTACTTGAACTTTTTGAACCTTCCTGCTACTTGAACTTCTTGAACTTCTTGAACCTTCCTGCTACTTGAACTTCTTGAAACATCCTGCTACTTGAACCTCTTGAACTTCTTGAACCTTCCTGCTACTTGAACTTCTTGAACTTCTTGAACCTTCCTGCTACTTGAACTTCTTGAACTTCTTGAACCTTCCTGCTACTTGAACTTCTTGAACTTCTTGAACATTCCTGCTACTTGAACTTCTTAAACTTCTTGAACCTTCCTGCTACTTGAATTTCTTGAACTTCTTGAACCTTCCTGCTACTTGAACTTCTCGAACCTTCCTGCTGCTTGAACTTCTTGAACTTCTTGAACCTTCCTGCAACTTGAGTTTCTTGAACTTCTTGAACCTTCCTGCTAAGTGAATTTCTTGAACCTTCCTGCGACTTGAACTTCTTGAACCTTCCTGCAACTTGAACTTCTTGAACCTTCCTGCTACTTGAACTTTTCGAACCTTCCTGCTACTCGAACTTCCAGAACCTTCCTGCTACTTGAACTTCTTGAACATTTTGAACTTCTTGAACCTTCCTGCTACTTGAACTTCTTGAACCTTCCTGCTACTTGAACTTCTTGAACCTTCCTGCTACTTGAACTTTTTGAATTTCTTGAACCTTCCTGCTACTTGAACTTTTTGAACCTTTCTGCTACTTGAACTTCTTGAACTTCTTGAACCTTCCTGCTACTTGAATTTCTTGAAACTTCCTGCTACTCGAACTTCTTGAACTTCTTGAACCTTCCTGCTACTTGAACTTCTTGAACTTCTTGAACCTTCCTGCTACTTGAACTTCTTAAACCTTCCTGCTACTTGAACTTCTTGAAACTTTCTGCTACTTGAACTTCTTGAACTTCTTGAACCTTGCAGCTACTTGAACTTCTTGAACCTTCCTGCTCCTTGAACTTCTTGAACTTCTTTAACCTTCCTGCTACTTGAACTTCTTGAACCTTCCTGCTACTTGAACTTCTTGAACTTCTTGAACCTTCCTGCTACTTGAACTTCTTGCTCCTTCCTGCTACTTGAACTTCTCGAACCTTCCTGCTACTTGAACTTCATGAACTTCTTGAACCTTCCTGCTACTTGAACTTCTTGAAACTTCAGGCTACTTGAACTTCTTGAACCTTCAGGCTATTTGAACTTCTTGAACCTTCCTGACACTTGAACTTCTTGGACCTTCCTGATACTTGAACTTTTTGAACCTTCCTGCTACTTGAACTTCTTGAACTTCTTGAACCTTCCTGCTATATGAACTTCTTGAACTTCTTGAACCTTCCTGCTACTTGAACTTCTTTAACTTTCCTGCTACCTGAACTTCTTGAACTTCTTGATGCTTCCTGCTACTTGAACTTCTTTAACTTCTTGAACCTTCCTGCTACTTGAACTTTTTGAACCTTCCTGTTACTTGAACTTCTTGAACTTCTTGAACCTTTCTGCTACTTGAACTTCTTGAACTTCTTGAACCTTCCTGCTACTTGAACTTCTTGAACCTTCCTGCTACTTGAACTTCTTGAACTTCTTGAACCTTCCTGCTACTTGAACTACTTGAACTTTTTGAACCTTACTTCTACTTGAACTTCTTGAACTTCTTGAACCTTCCTGCTACCTGAACTTCTTGAACCTTACTGATACTTGAACTTCTCGAGCTTCATAAACCTTCCTGCTACTTGAACTTCTTGAACCTTCCTGCCACTTGAACTTTTTGAACCTTCCTGCTACTTGAACTTCTTGAACTTCTTGAACCTTCCTGCTACTTGAACTTCTTGAACCATCCTGCCACTTGAACCTCTTGAACTTCTTGAACCTTCCTGCTACTTGAAATTCTTGAACTTCTTGAACCTTCCTGCTACTTGAACTTCTTGAACTTCTTGAACCTTCCTGCTACTTGAACTTCTTGAACTTCTTGAACATTCCTGCTACTTGAACTTCTTGAACTTCTTGAACCTTCCTGCTACTTGAACTTCTTGAACTTCTTGAACCTTCCTGCTACTTGAACTTCTCGAACCTTCCTGCTGCTTGAACTTCTTGAACTTCTTGAACCTTTCTGCGACTTGAACTTCTTGAACCTTAGTGCAACTTTAACTTCTTGAACCTTCCTGATACTTGAACTTTTCGAACCTTCCTGCTACTCGAACTTCCAGAACCTTCCTGCTACTTGAACTTCTTGAACATTTTGAACTTCTTGAACCTTCCTGCTACTTGAACTTCTTGAACGTTCCTGCTACTTGAACTTTTTGAATTTCTTGAACCTTCCTGCTACTTGAACTTCTTGAATTTTTCTGCTACTTTAACTTCTTGAACTTCTTGAACCTTCCTGCTACGTGAATTTCTTGAAACTTCCTGCTACTTGAACTTCTTGAACTTTTTGAACCTTCCTGCTACTTGAACTTCTTGAACTTCTTGAAACTTCCTGCTACTTGAACTTCTTAAACCTTAATGCTACTTGAACTTCTTGAAACTTTCTGCTACTTGAACTTCTTGAACTTCTTGAACCTTGCGGCTACTTGAACTTCTTGAACCTTCCTGCTCCTTGAACTTCTTGAACTTCTTGAACCTTCCTGCTACTTGAACTTCTTGAACCTTCCTGCTACTTGAACTTCTTGAACTTCTTAAACCTTCCTGCTACTTGAACTTCTTGATCCTTCCTGCTACTTGAACTTCTCGAACCTTCCTGCTACTTGAACTTCATGAACTTCTTGAACCTTCCTGCTACTTGAACTTCTTGAACCTTCAGGCTGCTTGAACTTCTTGAATCTTCAGGCTACTTGAACTTCTTGAACCTTCCTGCTACTTGAACTTCTTGAACCTTCCTGATATTTGAACTTTTTGAACCTTCCTGCTACTTGAACTTCTTGAACTTCTTGAACCTTCCTGCTATATGAACTTCTTGAACTTCTTGAACCTTCCTGCTACTTGAACTTCTTTAACTTTCCTGCTACCTGAACTTCTTGAACTTCTTGATGCTTCCTGCTACTTGATTTTTTAGAACCTTCCTGCTACTTGAACTTCCAGAACCTTCCTGCTACTTGAACTTCTTGAACGTTCCTGCTACTTGAACTTTTTGAACTTCTTGAACCTTCCTGCTACTTGAACTTCTTGATCCTTTCTGCTACTTGAACTTCTTGAACTTCTTGAACCTTCCTGATACTTGAATTTCTTGAAACTTCCTGCTACTTGAACGTCTTGAACCTTCCTGCTAGTTGAACTTCTTGAACCTTCCTGCTACTTGAACTTTTTGAACCTTCATGCTACTTGAACTTCTTGAACTTCTTGAACCTTCCTGCTACTCGAACTTCTTGAACCTTCCTGCTACCTGAACTTCTTGAACTTCTTGAAGCTTCCTGCAACTTGAACTTCTTTAACTTCTTGAACCTTCCTGCTACTTGAACTTTTTGAACCTTCCTGCTACTTGAACTTCTTAAACTTCTTGAACCTTCCTGCTACTTGAACTTCTTGAACTTCTTGAACCTTCCTGCTACTCGAACTACTTGAAATTCTTGAACCTTACTGCTACTTGAACTTCTTGAACTTCTTGAACCTTCCTACTACTTGAACTTCTTGAACTTCCTGAACCTTCCTTCTGCTTGAACTTCTTGAACCTTCCTGCTACTTGAACTTTTTGAACCTTCCTGCTACTTGAACTTCTTGAACTTCTTGAACCTTCCTGCTACTTGAACTTCTCGAACCTTCCTGCTACTTGAACCTCTTGAACTTCTTGAACCTTCCTGCTACTTGAACTTCTTGAACTTCTTGAACATTCCTGCTACTTGAACTTCTTGAACTTCTTGAACCTTCCTGCTACTTGAACTTCTTGAACTTCTTAAACCTTCCTGCTACTTGAACTACTTGAACTTCTTGAACCTTCCTGCTACTTGAACTTCTTGAACTTCTTGAACCTTCCTGCTACTTGAACTTCTCGGACCTTCCTGCTGCTTGAACTTCTTGAACTTCTTGAACCTTCCTGCTACTTGAACTTCTTGAACCTTCCTGCGACTTGAACTTCTTGAACCTTCCTGCTACTTGAACTTCTTGAACCTTCCTGCTACTTGAACTTTTTGAACCTTCCTGCTACTTGAACTTCCAGAACCTTCCTGCTACTTGAACTTCTTGAACTTCTTGAACTTCTTGAACCTTCCTGCTACTTGAACTTCTTGACCCTTCCTGCTACTTGAACTTCTTGAACCTTCCTGCCACTTGAACTTCTTTAGCCTTCCTGCTACTTGAACTTATTAAACTTCTTGAACCTTCCTGCTACTTGAACTTCTTGAACCTTCCTGCTACTTGAACTTCTTGAACCTTCCTGCTACTTGAACTTCTTGAACCTTGCTGCTACTTGAACTTCTTGAACTTCTTGAACCTTCCTGCTATTTGAACTTCTTGAACCTTCCTGCTCCTTGAACTTCTTGAACTTCTTGAACCTTCCTGCTACTTGAACTTCTTGAACTTCTTAAACCTTCCTGCTACTTGAACTTCTTGATCCTTCCTGCTACTTGAACTTCTTGAACCTTCCTGCTACTTGAACTTCATGAACTTCTTGAACCTTCCTGCTACTTGAACTTCTTGAACCTTCAGGCTGCTTGAACTTCTTGAATCTTCAGGCTACTTGAACTTCTTGAACCTTCCTTCTTCTTGAACTTCTTGAACCTTCCTGCTATATGAACTTCTTGAACTTCTTGAACCTTCCTGCTACTTGAACTTCTTTAACTTTCCTGCTACCTGAACTTCTTGAACTTCTTGATGCTTCCTGCTACTTGATTTTTTTGAACCTTCCTGCTACTTGAACTTCCAGAACCTTCCTGCTACTTGAACTTCTTGAACGTTCCTGCTACTTGAACTTTTTGAACTTCTTGAACCTTCCTGCTACTTGAACTTCTTGATCCTTTCTGCTACTTGAACTTCTTGAACTTCTTGAACCTTCCTGATACTTGAATTTCTTGAAACTTCCTGCTACTTGAACTTCTTGAACCTTCCTGCTAGTTGAACTTCTTGAACCTTCCTGCTACTTGAACTTTTTGAACCTTCCTGCTACTTGAACTTCTTGAACTTCTTGAACCTTCCTGCTACTCGAACTTCTTGAACCTTCCTGCTACCTGAACTTCTTGAACTTCTTGAAGCTTCCTGCAACTTGAACTTCTTCAACTTCTTGAACCTTCCTGCTACTTGAACTTTTTGAACCTTCCTGCTACTTGAACTTCTTGAACTTCTTGAACCTTCCTGCTACTTGAACTTCTTGAACTTCTTGAACCTTCCTGCTACTCAAACTACTTGAAATTCATGAACCTTACTGCTACTTGAACTTCTTGAACTTCTTGAACCTTCCTACTACTTGAACTTCTTGAACTTCCTGAACCTTCCTGCTGCTTGAACTTCTTGAACCTTCCTGCTACTTGAACTTTTTGAACCTTCCTGCTACTTGAACTTCTTGAACTTCTTGAACCTTTCTGCTACTTGAACTTCTCGAACCTTCCTGCTACTCGAACCTCTTGAACTTCTTGAACCTTCCTGCTACTTGAACTTCTTGAACTTCTTGAACATTCCTGCTACTTGAACTTCTTGAACTTCTTGAACCTTCCTGCTACTTGAACTTCTTGAACTTCTTGAACCTTCCTGCTACTTGAACTACTTGAACTTCTTGAACCTTCCTGCTACTTGAACTTCTTGAACTTCTTGAACCTTCCTGCTACTTGAACTTCTCGGACCTTCCTGCTGCTTGAACTTCTTGAACTTCTTGAACCTTCCTGCTACTTGAACTTCTTGAACCTTCCTGCGACTTGAACTTCTTGAACCTTCCTGCTACTTGAACTTATTGAACCTTCCTGCTACTTGAACTTTTTGAACCTTCCTGCTACTTGAACTTCCAGAACCTTCCTGCTACTTGAACTTCTTGAACTTCATGAACTTCTTGAACCTTCCTGCTACTTGAACTTCTTGACCCTTCCTGCTACTCGAACTTCTTGAACCTTCCTGCCACTTGAACTTCTTTAGCCTTCCTGCTACTTGAACTTATTAAACTTCTTGAACCTTCCTGCTACTTGAACTTCTTGAACCTTCCTGCTACTTGAACTTCTTGAACCTTCCTGCTACTTGAACTTCTTGAACCTTCCTGCTACTTGAACTTCTTGAACTTCTTGAACCTTCCTGCTATTTGAACTTCTTGAACCTTCCTGCTACTTGAACTTCTTGAACTTCTTAAACCTTCCTGCTACTTGAACTTCTTGATCCTTCCTGCTACTTGAACTTCTCGAACCATCCTTCTACTTGAACCTCATGAACTTCTTGAACCTTCCTGCTACTTGAACTTTTTGAACCTTCAGGCTACTTGAACTTCTTGAACCTTCCTGCTACTTGAACTTCTTGAACCTCCCTGATACTTGAACTTTTTGAACCTTCCTGCTACTTGAATTTCTTGAACTTCTTGAACCTTCCTGCAACTTGAACTTCTTGAACCTTAGTGCTACTTGAACATCTTGAACTTCTTGAACCTTCCTGCTACTTGAACTTCTTTAACTTTCCTGCTACCTGAACTTCTTGAACTTCTTGATGCTTCCTGCTACTTGAACTTCTCTAACTTCTTGAACCTTCCTGCTACTTGAACTTCTTGAACCTTCCTGCTACTTGAACTCTCGAACTTCTTGAACCTTCCTGCTACTTGAACTCTTGAACTTCTTGAACCTTCCTGCTACTTGAACTTCTTGAACTTCTTGAACCTTCGTTCTACTTGAACTTCTTGAACCTTCCTGCTACTTGAACTTCTTGAACCTTCCTGCTACTTGAACTTCTTTAACTTCTTGAACCTTCCTGCTACTTGAACTACTTGAACTTTTTGAACCTTACTGCTACTTGAACTTCTTGAACTTCTTGAACCTTCCTGATACTTGAACTTCTCGAACTTCTTGAACCTTCCTGCTACTTGAACTTCTTGAACCTTCCTGCTACTTGAACTTTTTGAACCTTCCTGCTACTTGAACTTCTTGAACTTCTTGAACCTTCCTGCTACTTGAACTTCTTGAACCATCCTGCTACTTGAACCTCTTGAACTTCTTGAACCTTCCTGCTACTTGAACTTCTTGAACTTCTTGAACCTTCCTGCTACTTGAACTTCTTGAACTTCTTGAACCTTCCTGCTACTTGAACTTCTTGAACTTCTTGAACATTCCTGCTACTTGAACTTCTTTAACTTCTTGAACCTTCCTGCTACTTGAACTTCTTGAACTTCTTGAACCTTCCTGCTACTTGAACTTCTCGAACCTTCCTGCTGCTTGAACTTCTTGAACTTCTTGAACCTTCCTGCTACTTGAGTTTCTTGAACTTCTTGAACCTTCCTGCTAAGTGAACTTCTTGAACCTTCCTGCGACTTGAACTTCTTGAACCTTCCTGCAGCTTGAACTTCTTGAACCTTCCTGCTACTTGAACTTTTCGAACCTTCCTGCTACTCGAACTTCCAGAACCTTCCTGCTACTTGAACTTCTTGAACATTTTGAACTTCTTGAACCTTCCTGCTACTTGAACTTCTTGAACGTTCCAGCTACTTGAACTTTTTGAATTTCTTGAACCTTCCTGCTACTTGAACTTCTTGAACCTTTCTGCTACTTGAACTTCTTGAACTTCTTGAACCTTCCTGCTACTTGAATTTCTTGAAACTTCCTGCTACTTGAACTTCTTGAACTTCTTGAACCTTCCTGCTACTTGAACTTCTTGAACTTCTTGAACCTTCCTGCTACTTGAACTTCTTAAACCTTCCTGCTACTTGAACTTCTTGAAACTTTCTGCTACTTGAACTTCTTGAACTTCTTGAACCTTGCGGCTACTTGAACTTCTTGAACCTTCCTGCTCCTTGAACTTCTTGAACTTCTGTAACCTTCCTGCTACTTGAACTTCTTGAACCTTCCTGCTACTTGAACTTCTTGAACTTCTTGAACCTTCCTGCTACTTGAACTTCTTGATCCTTCCTGCTACTTGAACTTCTCGAACCTTCCTGCTACTTGAACTTCATGAACTTCTTGAACCTTCCTGCTACTTGAACTTCTTGAACCTTCAGGCTACTTGAACTTCTTGAACCTCCAGGCTATTTGAACTTCTTGAACCTTCCTGACACTTGAACTTCTTGGACCTTCCTGATACTTGAACTTTTTGAACCTTCCTGATACTTGAACTTCTTGAACTTCTTGAACCTTCCTGCTATATGAACTTCTTGAACTTCTTGAACCTTCCTGCTACTTGAACTTCTTTAACTTTCCTGCTACCTGAACTTCTTGAACTTCTTGATGCTTCGTGCTACTTGAACTTCTTTAACTTCTTGAACCTTCCTGCTACTTGAACTTTTTGAACCTTCCTGTTACTTGAACTTCTTGAACTTCTTGAACCTTTCTGCTACTTGAACTTCTTGAACTTCTTGAACCTTCCTGCTACTTGAACTTCTTGAACCTTCCTGCTACTTGAACTTCTTGAACTTCTTGAACCTTCCTGCTACTTGAACTACTTGAACTTCTTGAACCTTACTGCTACTTGAACTACTTGAACTTCTTGAACCTTCCTGCTACTTGAACTTCTTGAACTTCTCGAACCTTCCTGCAACTTGAACTTCTCGGGCCTTCCTGCTGCTTGAACTTCTTGAACTTCTTGAACCTTCCTGCTACTTGAACTTCTTGAACCTTCCTGCGACTTGAACTTCTTGAACCTTCCTGCTACTTGAACTTCTTGAACCTTCCTGCTACTTGAACTTTTTGAACCTTCCTGCTACTTGAACTTCCAGAACCTTCCTGCTACTTGAACTTCTTGAACTTCTTGAACTTCTTGAACCTTCCTGCTACTTGAACTTCTTGACCCTTCCTGCTACTCGAACTTCTTGAACCTTCCTGCCACTTGAACTTCTTTAGCCTTCCTGCTACTTGAACTTATTAAACTTCTTGAACCTTCCTGCTACTTGAACTTCTTGAACCTTCCTGCTACTTGAACTTCTTGAACCTTCCTGCTACTTGAACTTCTTGAACTTCTTGAACCTTCCTGCTATTTGAACTTCTTGAACCTTCCTGCTACTTGAACTTCTTGAACTTCTTAAACCTTCCTGCTACTTGAACTTCTTGATCCTTCCTGCTACTTGAACTTCTCGAACCATCCTGCTACTTGAACCTCATGAACTTCTTGAACCTTCCTGCTACTTGAACTTTTTGAACCTTCAGGCTACTTGAACTTCTTGAACCTTCCTGCTACTTGAACTTCTTGAACCTTCCTGATACTTGAACTTTTTGAACCTTCCTGCTACTTGAACTTCTTGAACTTCTTGAACCTTCCTGCAACTTGAACTTCTTGAACCTTAGTGCTACTTGAACATCTTGAACTTCTTGAACCTTCCTGCTACTTGAACTTCTTTAACTTTCCTGCTACCTGAACTTCTTGAACTTCTTGATGCTTCCTGCTACTTGAACTTCTCTAACTTCTTGAACCTTCCTGCTACTTGAACTTCTTGAACCTTCCTGCTACTTGAACTCTCGAACTTCTTGAACCTTCCTGCTACTTGAACTCTTGAACTTCTTGAACCTTCCTGCTACTTGAACTTCTTGAACCATCCTGCTACTTGAACCTCTTGAACTTCTTGAACCTTCCTGCTACTTGAACTTCTTGAACTTCTTGAACCTTCCTGCTACTTGAACTTCTTGAACTTCTTGAACCTTCCTGCTACTTGAACTTCTTGAACTTCTTGAACATTCCTGCTACTTGAACTTCTTTAACTTCTTGAACCTTCCTGCTACTTGAACTTCTTGAACTTCTTGAACCTTCCTGCTACTTGAACTTCTCGAACCTTCCTGCTGCTTGAACTTCTTGAACTTCTTGAACCTTCCTGCTACTTGAGTTTCTTGAACTTCTTGAACCTTCCTGCTAAGTGAACTTCTTGAACCTTCCTGCGACTTGAACTTCTTGAACCTTCCTGCAGCTTGAACTTCTTGAACCTTCCTGCTACTTGAACTTTTCGAACCTTCCTGCTACTCGAACTTCCAGAACCTTCCTGCTACTTGAACTTCTTGAACATTTTGAACTTCTTGAACCTTTCTGCTACTTGAACTTCTTGAACGTTCCTGCTACTTGAACTTTTTGAATTTCTTGAACCTTCCTGCTACTTGAACTTCTTGAACCTTTCTGCTACTTGAACTTCTTGAACTTCTTGAACCTTCCTGCTACTTGAATTTCTTGAAACTTCCTGCTACTTGAACTTCTTGAACTTCTTGAACCTTCCTGCTACTTGAACTTCTTGAACTTCTTGAACCTTCCTGCTACTTGAACTTCTTAAACCTTCCTGCTACTTGAACTTCTTGAAACTTTCTGCTACTTGAACTTCTTGAACTTCTTGAACCTTGCGGCTACTTGAACTTCTTGAACCTTCCTGCTCCTTGAACTTCTTGAACTTCTGTAACCTTCCTGCTACTTGAACTTCTTGAACCTTCCTGCTACTTGAACTTCTTGAACTTCTTGAACCTTCCTGCTACTTGAACTTCTTGATCCTTCCTGCTACTTGAACTTCTCGAACCTTCCTGCTACTTGAACTTCATGAACTTCTTGAACCTTCCTGCTACTTGAACTTCTTGAACCTTCAGGCTACTTGAACTTCTTGAACCTTCAGGCTATTTGAACTTCTTGAACCTTCCTGACACTTGAACTTCTTGGACCTTCCTGATACTTGAACTTTTTGAACCTTCCTGATACTTGAACTTCTTGAACTTCTTGAACCTTCCTGCTATATGAACTTCTTGAACTTCTTGAACCTTCCTGCTACTTGAACTTCTTTAACTTTCCTGCTACCTGAACTTCTTGAACTTCTTGATGCTTCGTGCTACTTGAACTTCTTTAACTTCTTGAACCTTCCTGCTACTTGAACTTTTTGAACCTTCCTGTTACTTGAACTTCTTGAACTTCTTGAACCTTTCTGCTACTTGAACTTCTTGAACTTCTTGAACCTTCCTGCTACTTGAACTTCTTGAACCTTCCTGCTACTTGAACTTCTTGAACTTCTTGAACCTTCCTGCTACTTGAACTACTTGAACTTCTTGAACCTTACTGCTACTTGAACTTTTTGAACTTCTTGAACCTTCCTGCTACTTGAACTTTTTGATCCTTCCTGCTACTTGAACTTCTTGAACTTCTTGAACCTTCCTGCTACTTGAACTTCTTGAACCTCTTGAACCTTCCTGCTACTTGAATTCTCGAACCTTCCTGCTGCTTGAACTTCTTGAACTTCTTGAACCTTCCTGCTACTTGAACTTCTTGAACCTTCCTGCGACTTAAACTTCTTGAACCTTCCTGCTCCTTGAACTTCTTGAACCTTCCTGCTACTTGAACATTTTGAACCTTCCTGCTACTTGAACTTCCAGAACCTTCCTGCAACTCGAACTTCTTCAACTTCTTGAACTTCTTGAACCTTCCTTCTACTTGAACTTCTTGACCCTTCCTGCTACTTGAACTTCTCGAACCTTCCTGGTACTCGAACCTCTTGAACTTCTTGAACCTTCCTGCTACTTGAACTTCTTGAACTTCTTGAACATTCCTGCTACTTGAACTTCTTGAACTTCTTGAACCTTCCTGCTACTTGAACTTCTTGAACTTCTTGAACCTTCCTGCTACTTGAACTACTTGAACTTCTTGAACCTTCCTGCTACTTGAACTTCTTGAACTTCTTGAACCTTCCTGCTACTTGAACTTCTCGAACCTTCCTGCTGCTTGAACTTCTTGAACTTCTTGAACCTTCCTGCTACTTGAACTTCTTGAACCTTCCTGCGACTTGAACTTCTTGAACCTTCCTGCTACTTGAACTTCTTGAACCTTCCTGCTACTTGAACTTTTTGAACCTTCCTGCTACTTGAACTTCCAGAACCTTCCTGCTACTTGAACTTCTTGAACTTCTTGAACCTTCCTGCTACTTGAACTTCTTGACCCTTCCTGCTACTCGAACTTCTTGAACCTTCCTGCCACTTGAACTTCTTTAGCCTTCCTGCTACTTGAACTTATTAAACTTCTTGAACCTTCCTGCTACTTGAACTTCTTGAACCTTCCTGCTACTTGAACTTCTTGAACCTTCCTGCTACTTGAACTTCTTGAACCTCCCTGCTACTTGAACTTCTTGAACTTCTTGAACCTTCCTGCTATTTGAACTTCTTGAACCTTCCTGCTACTTGAACTTCTTGAACTTCTTAAACCTTCCTGCTACTTGAACTTCTTGATCCTTCCTGCTACTTGAACTTCTCGAACCATCCTGCTACTTGAACCTCATGAACTTCTTGAACCTTCCTGCTACTTGAACTTTTTGAACCTTCAGGCTACTTGAACTTCTTGAACCTTCCTGCTACTTGAACTTCTTGAACCTTCCTGATACTTGAACTTTTTGAACCTTCCTGCTACTTGAACTTCTTGAACTTCTTGAACCTTCCTGCAACTTGAACTTCTTGAACCTTAGTGCTACTTGAACATCTTGAACTTCTTGAACCTTCCTGCTACTTGAACTTCTTTAACTTTCCTGCTACCTTAACTTCTTGAACTTCTTGATGCTTCCTGCTACTTGAACTTCTCTAACTTCTTGAACCTTCCTGCTACTTGAACTTCTTGAACCTTCCTGCTACTTGAACTCTCGAACTTCTTGAACATTCCTGCTACTTGAACTCTTGAACTTCTTGAACCTTCCTGCTACTTGAACTTCTTGAACTTCTTGAACCTTCGTTCTACTTGAACTTCTTGAACCTTCCTGCTACTTGAACTTCTTGAACCTTCCTGCTACTTGAACTTCTTTAACTTCTTGAACCTTCCTGCTACTTGAACTACTTGAACTTTTTGAACCTTACTGCTACTTGAACTTCTTGAACTTCTTGAACCTTCCTGATACTTGAACTTCTCGAACTTCTTGAACCTTCCTGCTACTTGAACTTCTTGAACCTTCCTGCTACTTGAACTTTTTGAACCTTCCTGCTACTTGAACTTCTTGAACTTCTTGAACCTTCCTGCTACTTGAACTTCTTGAACCATCCTGCTACTTGAACCTCTTGAACTTCTTGAACCTTCCTGCTACTTGAACTTCTTGAACTTCTTGAACCTTCCTGCTACTTGAACTTCTTGAACTTCTTGAACCTTCCTGCTACTTGAACTTCTTGAACTTCTTGAACATTCCTGCTACTTGAACTTCTTTAACTTCTTGAACCTTCCTGCTACTTGAACTTCTTGAACTTCTTGAACCTTCCTGCTACTTGAACTTCTCGAACCTTCCTGCTGCTTGAACTTCTTGAACTTCTTGAACCTTCCTGCTACTTGAGTTTCTTGAACTTCTTGAACCTTCCTGCTAAGTGAACTTCTTGAACCTTCCTGCGACTTGAACTTCTTGAACCTTCCTGCAGCTTGAACTTCTTGAACCTTCCTGCTACTTGAACTTTTCGAACCTTCCTGCTACTCGAACTTCCAGAACCTTCCTGCTACTTGAACTTCTTGAACATTTTGAACTTCTTGAACCTTCCTGCTACTTGAACTTCTTGAACGTTCCTGCTACTTGAACTTTTTGAATTTCTTGAACCTTCCTGCTACTTGAACTTCTTGAACCTTTCTACTACTTGAACTTCTTGAACTTCTTGAACCTTCCTGCTACTTGAATTTCTTGAAACTTCCTGCTACTTGAACTTCTTGAACTTCTTGAACCTTCCTGCTACTTGAACTTCTTGAACTTCTTGAACCTTCCTGCTACTTGAACTTCTTAAACCTTCCTGCTACTTGAACTTCTTGAAACTTTCTGCTACTTGAACTTCTTGAACTTCTTGAACCTTGCGGCTACTTGAACTTCTTGAACCTTCCTGCTCCTTGAACTTCTTGAACTTCTGTAACCTTCCTGCTACTTGAACTTCTTGAACCTTCCTGCTACTTGAACTTCTTGAACTTCTTGAACCTTCCTGCTACTTGAACTTCTTGATCCTTCCTGCTACTTGAACTTCTCGAACCTTCCTGCTACTTGAACTTCATGAACTTCTTGAACCTTCCTGCTACTTGAACTTCTTGAACCTTCAGGCTACTTGAACTTCTTGAACCTTCAGGCTATTTGAACTTCTTGAACCTTCCTGACACTTGAACTTCTTGGACCTTCCTGATACTTGAACTTTTTGAACCTTCCTGCTACTTGAACTTCTTGAACTTCTTGAACCTTCCTGCTATATGAACTTCTTGAACTTCTTGAACCTTCCTGCTACTTGAACTTCTTTAACTTTCCTGCTACCTGAACTTCTTGAACTTCTTGATGCTTCCTGCTACTTGAACTTCTTTAACTTCTTGAACCTTCCTGCTACTTGAACTTTTTGAACCTTCCTGTTACTTGAACTTCTTGAACTTCTTGAACCTTTCTGCTACTTGAACTTCTTGAACTTCTTGAACCTTCCTGCTACTTGAACTTCTTGAACCTTCCTGCTACTTGAACTTCTTGAACTTCTTGAACCTTCCTGCTACTTGAACTACTTGAACTTCTTGAACCTTACTGCTACTTGAACTTTTTGAACTTCTTGAACCTTCCTGCTACTTGAACTTTTTGATCCTTCCTGCTACTTGAACTTCTTGAACTTCTTGAACCTTCCTGCTACTTGAACTTCTTGAACCTCTTGAACCTTCCTGCTACTTGAATTCTCGAACCTTCCTGCTGCTTGAACTTCTTGAACTTCTTGAACCTTCCTGCTACTTGAACTTCTTGAACCTTCCTGCGACTTAAACTTCTTGAACCTTCCTGCTACTTGAACTTCTTGAACCTTCCTGCTACTTGAACATTTTGAACCTTCCTGCTACTTGAACTTCCAGAACCTTCCTGCAACTCGAACTTCTTGAACTTCTTGAACTTCTTGAACCTTCCTGCTACTTGAACTTCTTGACCCTTCCTGCTACTTGAACTTCTTGAACCTTCCTGCCACTTGAACTTTTTTAACCTTCATGCTACTTGAACTTATTGAACTTCTTGAACCTTCCTGCTACTTGAACTTCTTGAACCTTCCTGCTACTTGAACTACTTGAACTTCTTGAACCTTACTGCTACTTGAACTTCTTGAACTTCTCGAACCTTCCTGCAACTTGAACTTCTTGAACTTCTTAAACCTTCCTGCTACATGAACTTCTTGAACCTTCCTGCTACTTGAACTTTTTGAACCTTCCTGCTACTCGAACTTCTCGAACTTCTTGAACCTTCCTGCTACTTGAACTTCTTGAACCTTCCTGCTACTTGAACCTCTTGAACTTCTTGAACATTCCTGCTACTTGAACTTCTTGAACTTATTGAACCTTCCTGCTACTTGAACTTCTTGAACTTCTTGAACCTTCCTGCTACTTGAACTTCTCGAACCTTCCTTCTGCTTGAACTTCTTGAACTTCTTGAACCTTCCTGCTACTTGAACTTCTCGAACCTTCCTTCTGCTTGAACTTCTTGAACTTCTTGAACCTTCCTGCTACTTGAACTTCTTGAACCTTCCTGCGACTTGAACTTCTTGAACCTTCCTGCTACTTGAACTTCTTGAACCTTCCTGCTACTTGATTTTTTTGAACCTTCCTGCGTCTTGAACTTCCAGAACCTTCCTGCTACTTGAACTTCTTGAACTTTTTGAACTTCTTGAACCTTCCTGCTACTTGAACTTCTTGAACGTTCCTGCTACTTGAACTTTTTGAACTTCTTGTACCTTCCTGCTACTTGAACTTCTAGATCCTTTCTGCTACTTGAACTTCTTGAACTTCTTGAACCTTCCTGCTACTTGAAATTCTTGAAACTTCCTGTTACTTGAACTTCTTGAACCTTCCTGCTAGTTGAACTTCTTGAACCTTCCTGCTACTTGAACTTTTTGAACCTTCCTGCTACTTGAACTTCTTGAACTTCTTGAACCTTCCTGCTACTTGAACTTCTTGAACTTCTTGAACCTTCCTGCTACTTGAACTTCTTGAACCTTCCTGCTACTTGAGTTTCTTGAACTTCTTGAACCTTCCTGCTAAGTGAACTTCTTGAACCATCCTGCGACTTGAACTTCTTGAACCTTCCTGCAGCTTGAACTTCTTGAACCTTCCTGCTACTTGAACTTTTCGAACCTTCCTGCTACTCGAACTTCCAGAACCTTCCTGCTACTTGAATTTCTTGAACATTTTGAACTTCTTGAACCTTCCTGCTACTTGAACTTCTTGAACGTTCCTGCTACTTGAACTTTTTGAATTTCTTGAACCTTCCTGCTACTTGAACTTCTTGAACCTTTCTGCTACTTGAACTTCTTGAACTTCTTGAACCTTCCTGCTACTTGAATTTCTTGAAACTTCCTGCTACTTGAACTTCTTGAACTTCTTGAACCTTCCTGCTACTTGAACTTCTTGAACTTCTTGAACCTTCCTGCTACTTGAACTTCTTAAACCTTCCTGCTACTTGAACTTCTTGAAACTTTCTGCTACTTGAACTTCTTGAACTTTTTGAACCTTGCGGCTACTTGAACTTCTTGAACCTTCCTGCTCCTTGAACTTCTTGAACTTCTTGAACCTTCCTGCTACTTGAACTTCTTGAACTTCTTGAACCTTCCTGCTACTTGAACTTCTTGATCCTTCCTGCTACTTGAACTTCTCGAACCTTCCTGCTACTTGAACTTCATGAACTTCTTGAACCTTCCTGCTACTTGAACTTCTTGAACCTTCAGGCTACTTGAACTTCTTGAACTTCTTGAAGCTTCCTGCAACTTGAACTTCTTTAACTTCTTGAACCTTCCTGCTACTTGAACTTTTTGAACCTTCCTGCTACTTGAACTTCTTGAACTTCTTGAACCTTCCTGCTACTTGAACTTCTTGAACTTCTTGAACCTTCCTGCTACTCGAACTACTTGAAATTCTTGAACCTTACTGCTACTTGAACTTCTTGAACTTCTTGAACCTTCCTAATACTTGAACTTCTTGAACTTCCTGAACCTTCCTGCTGCTTGAACTTCTTGAACCTTCCTGCTACTTGAACTTTTTGAACCTTCCTGCTACTTGAACTTCTTGAACTTCTTGAACCTTCCTGCTACTTGAACTTCTCGAACCTTCCTGCTACTTGAACCTCTTGAACTTCTTGAACCTTCCTGCTACTTGAACTTCTTGAACTTCTTGAACATTCCTGCTACTTGAACTTCTTGAACTTCTTGAACCTTCCTGCTACTTGAACTTCTTGAACTTTTTGAACCTTCCTGCTACTTGAACTACTTGAACTTCTTGAACCTTCCTGCTACTTGAACTTCTTGAACTTCTTGAACCTTCCTGCTACTTGAACTTCTCGGACCTTCCTGCTGCTTGAACTTCTTGAACTTCTTGAACCTTCCTGCTACTTGAACTTCTTGAACCTTCCTGCGACTTGAACTTCTTGAACCTTCCTGCTACTTGAAATTCTTGAACCTTCCTGCTACTTGAACTTTTTGAACCTTCCTGCTACTTGAACTTCCAGAACCTTCCTGCTACTTGAACTTCTTGAACTTCTTGAACTTCTTGAACCTTCCTGCTACTTGAACTTCTTGACCCTTCCTGCTACTTGAACTTCTTGAACCTTCCTGCCACTTGAACTTCTTTAGCCTTTTGCTACTTGAACTTATTAAACTTCTTGAACCTTCCTGCTACTTGAACTTCTTGAACCTTCCTGCTACTTGAACTTCTTGAACCTTCCTGCTACTTGAACTTCTTGAACCTTCCTGCTACTTGAACTTCTTGAACTTCTTGAACCTTCCTGCTATTTGAACTTCTTGAACCTTCCTGCTACTTGAACTTCTTGAACTTCTTAAACCTTCCTGCTACTTGAACTTCTTGATCCTTCCTGCTACTTGAACTTCTCGAACCATCCTGCTACTTGAACCTCATGAACTTCTTGAACCTTCCTGCTACTTGAACTTCTTGAACCTTCAGGCTACTTGAACTTCTTGAACCTTCCTGCTACTTGAACTCCTTGAACCTTCCTGATACTTGAACTTTTTGAACCTTCCTGCTACTTGAACTTCTTGAACTTCTTGAACCTTCCTGCAACTTGAACTTCTTGAACCTTAGTGCTACTTGAACATCTTGAACTTCTTGAACCTTCCTGCTACTTGCACTTCTTTAACTTTCCTGCTACCTGAACTTCTTGAACTTCTTGATGCTTCCTGCTACTAGAACTTCTCTAACTTCTTGAACCTTCCTGCTACTTGAACTTTTTGAACCTTCCTGCTACTTGAACTCTCGAACTTCTTGAACCTTCCTGCTACTTGAACTCTTGAACTTCTTGAACCTTCCTGCTACTTGAACTTCTTGAACTTCTTGAACCTTCGTTCTACTTGAACTTCTTGAACCTTCCTGCTACTTGAACTTCTTGAACCTTCCTGCTACTTGAACTTCTTTAACTTCTTGAACCTTCCTGCTACTTGAACTACTTGAACTTTTTGAACCTTACTGCTACTTGAACTTCTTGAACTTCTTGAACCTTCCTGATACTTGAACTTCTCGAACTTCTTAAACCTTCCTGCTACTTGAACTTCTTGAACCTTCCTGCTACTTGAACTTTTTGAACCTTCCTGCTACTTGAACTTCTTGAACTTCTTGAACCTTCCTGCTACTTGAACTTCTTGAAACATCCTGCTACTTGAACCTCTTGAACTTCTTGAACCTTCCTGCTACTTGAACTTCTTGAACTTCTTGAACCTTCCTGCTACTTGAACTTCTTGAACTTCTTGAACCTTCCTGCTACTTGAACTTCTTGAACTTCTTGAACATTCCTGCTACTTGAACTTCTTAAACTTCTTGAACCTTCCTGCTACTTGAATTTCTTGAACTTCTTGAACCTTCCTGCTACTTGAACTTCTCGAACCTTCCTGCTGCTTGAACTTCTTGAACTTCTTGAACCTTCCTGCAACTTGAGTTTCTTGAACTTCTTGAACCTTCCTGCTAAGTGAATTTCTTGAACCTTCCTGCGACTTGAACTTCTTGAACCTTCCTGCAACTTGAACTTCTTGAACCTTCCTGCTACTTGAACTTTTCGAACCTTCCTGCTACTCGAACTTCCAGAACCTTCCTGCTACTTGAACTTCTTGAACATTTTGAACTTCTTGAACCTTCCTGCTACTTGAACTTCTTGAACCTTCCTGCTACTTGAACTTCTTGAACCTTCCTGCTACTTGAACTTTTTGAATTTCTTGAACCTTCCTGCTACTTGAACTTTTTGAACCTTTCTGCTACTTGAACTTCTTGAACTTCTTGAACCTTCCTGCTACTTGAATTTCTTGAAACTTCCTGCTACTCGAACTTCTTGAACTTCTTGAACCTTCCTGCTACTTGAACTTCTTGAACTTCTTGAACCTTCCTGCTACTTGAACTTCTTAAACCTTCCTGCTACTTGAACTTCTTGAAACTTTCTGCTACTTGAACTTCTTGAACTTCTTGAACCTTGCAGCTACTTGAACTTCTTGAACCTTCCTGCTCCTTGAACTTCTTGAACTTCTTTAACCTTCCTGCTACTTGAACTTCTTGAACCTTCCTGCTACTTGAACTTCTTGAACTTCTTGAACCTTCCTGCTACTTGAACTTCTTGCTCCTTCCTGCTACTTGAACTTCTCGAACCTTCCTGCTACTTGAACTTCATGAACTTCTTGAACCTTCCTGCTACTTGAACTTCTTGAAACTTCAGGCTACTTGAACTTCTTGAACCTTCAGGCTATTTGAACTTCTTGAACCTTCCTGACACTTGAACTTCTTGGACCTTCCTGATACTTGAACTTTTTGAACCTTCCTGCTACTTGAACTTCTTGAACTTCTTGAACCTTCCTGCTATATGAACTTCTTGAACTTCTTGAACCTTCCTGCTACTTGAACTTCTTTAACTTTCCTGCTACCTGAACTTCTTGAACTTCTTGATGCTTCCTGCTACTTGAACTTCTTTAACTTCTTGAACCTTCCTGCTACTTGAACTTTTTGAACCTTCCTGTTACTTGAACTTCTTGAACTTCTTGAACCTTTCTGCTACTTGAACTTCTTGAACTTCTTGAACCTTCCTGCTACTTGAACTTCTTGAACCTTCCTGCTACTTGAACTTCTTGAACTTCTTGAACCTTCCTGCTACTTGAACTACTTGAACTTTTTGAACCTTACTTCTACTTGAACTTCTTGAACTTCTTGAACCTTCCTGCTACCTGAACTTCTTGAACCTTACTGATACTTGAACTTCTCGAGCTTCATAAACCTTCCTGCTACTTGAACTTCTTGAACCTTCCTGCCACTTGAACTTTTTGAACCTTCCTGCTACTTGAACTTCTTGAACTTCTTGAACCTTCCTGCTACTTGAACTTCTTGAACCATCCTGCCACTTGAACCTCTTGAACTTCTTGAACCTTCCTGCTACTTGAAATTCTTGAACTTCTTGAACCTTCCTGCTACTTGAACTTCTTGAACTTCTTGAACCTTCCTGCTACTTGAACTTCTTGAACTTCTTGAACATTCCTGCTACTTGAACTTCTTGAACTTCTTGAACCTTCCTGCTACTTGAACTTCTTGAACTTCTTGAACCTTCCTGCTACTTGAACTTCTCGAACCTTCCTGCTGCTTGAACTTCTTGAACTTCTTGAACCTTTCTGCGACTTGAACTTCTTGAACCTTAGTGCAACTTTAACTTCTTGAACCTTCCTGCTACTTGAACTTTTCGAACCTTCCTGCTACTCGAACTTCCAGAACCTTCCTGCTACTTGAACTTCTTGAACATTTTGAACTTCTTGAACCTTCCTGCTACTTGAACTTCTTGAACGTTCCTGCTACTTGAACTTTTTGAATTTCTTGAACCTTCCTGCTACTTGAACTTCTTGAATTTTTCTGCTACTTTAACTTCTTGAACTTCTTGAACCTTCCTGCTACGTGAATTTCTTGAAACTTCCTGCTACTTGAACTTCTTGAACTTTTTGAACCTTCCTGCTACTTGAACTTCTTGAACTTCTTGAAACTTCCTGCTACTTGAACTTCTTAAACCTTAATGCTACTTGAACTTCTTGAAACTTTCTGCTACTTGAACTTCTTGAACTTCTTGAACCTTGCGGCTACTTGAACTTCTTGAACCTTCCTGCTCCTTGAACTTCTTGAACTTCTTGAACCTTCCTGCTACTTGAACTTCTTGAACCTTCCTGCTACTTGAACTTCTTGAACTTCTTAAACCTTCCTGCTACTTGAACTTCTTGATCCTTCCTGCTACTTGAACTTCTCGAACCTTCCTGCTACTTGAACTTCATGAACTTCTTGAACCTTCCTGCTACTTGAACTTCTTGAACCTTCAGGCTGCTTGAACTTCTTGAATCTTCAGGCTACTTGAACTTCTTGAACCTTCCTGCTACTTGAACTTCTTGAACCTTCCTGATATTTGAACTTTTTGAACCTTCCTGCTACTTGAACTTCTTGAACTTCTTGAACCTTCCTGCTATATGAACTTCTTGAACTTCTTGAACCTTCCTGCTACTTGAACTTCTTTAACTTTCCTGCTACCTGAACTTCTTGAACTTCTTGATGCTTCCTGCTACTTGATTTTTTAGAACCTTCCTGCTACTTGAACTTCCAGAACCTTCCTGCTACTTGAACTTCTTGAACGTTCCTGCTACTTGAACTTTTTGAACTTCTTGAACCTTCCTGCTACTTGAACTTCTTGATCCTTTCTGCTACTTGAACTTCTTGAACTTCTTGAACCTTCCTGATACTTGAATTTCTTGAAACTTCCTGCTACTTGAACGTCTTGAACCTTCCTGCTAGTTGAACTTCTTGAACCTTCCTGCTACTTGAACTTTTTGAACCTTCATGCTACTTGAACTTCTTGAACTTCTTGAACCTTCCTGCTACTCGAACTTCTTGAACCTTCCTGCTACCTGAACTTCTTGAACTTCTTGAAGCTTCCTGCAACTTGAACTTCTTTAACTTCTTGAACCTTCCTGCTACTTGAACTTTTTGAACCTTCCTGCTACTTGAACTTCTTAAACTTCTTGAACCTTCCTGCTACTTGAACTTCTTGAACTTCTTGAACCTTCCTGCTACTCGAACTACTTGAAATTCTTGAACCTTACTGCTACTTGAACTTCTTGAACTTCTTGAACCTTCCTACTACTTGAACTTCTTGAACTTCCTGAACCTTCCTTCTGCTTGAACTTCTTGAACCTTCCTGCTACTTGAACTTTTTGAACCTTCCTGCTACTTGAACTTCTTGAACTTCTTGAACCTTCCTGCTACTTGAACTTCTCGAACCTTCCTGCTACTTGAACCTCTTGAACTTCTTGAACCTTCCTGCTACTTGAACTTCTTGAACTTCTTGAACATTCCTGCTACTTGAACTTCTTGAACTTCTTGAACCTTCCTGCTACTTGAACTTCTTGAACTTCTTAAACCTTCCTGCTACTTGAACTACTTGAACTTCTTGAACCTTCCTGCTACTTGAACTTCTTGAACTTCTTGAACCTTCCTGCTACTTGAACTTCTCGGACCTTCCTGCTGCTTGAACTTCTTGAACTTCTTGAACCTTCCTGCTACTTGAACTTCTTGAACCTTCCTGCGACTTGAACTTCTTGAACCTTCCTGCTACTTGAACTTCTTGAACCTTCCTGCTACTTGAACTTTTTGAACCTTCCTGCTACTTGAACTTCCAGAACCTTCCTGCTACTTGAACTTCTTGAACTTCTTGAACTTCTTGAACCTTCCTGCTACTTGAACTTCTTGACCCTTCCTGCTACTTGAACTTCTTGAACCTTCCTGCCACTTGAACTTCTTTAGCCTTCCTGCTACTTGAACTTATTAAACTTCTTGAACCTTCCTGCTACTTGAACTTCTTGAACCTTCCTGCTACTTGAACTTCTTGAACCTTCCTGCTACTTGAACTTCTTGAACCTTGCTGCTACTTGAACTTCTTGAACTTCTTGAACCTTCCTGCTATTTGAACTTTTTGAACCTTCCTGCTACTTGAACTCTCGAACTTCTTGAACCTTCCTGCTACTTGAACTCTTGAACTTCTTGAACCTTCCTGCTACTTGAACTTCTTGAACTTCTTGAACCTTCGTTCTACTTGAACTTCTTGAACCTTCCTGCTACTTGAACTTCTTGAACCTTCCTGCTACTTGAACTTCTTTAACTTCTTGAACCTTCCTGCTACTTGAACTACTTGAACTTTTTGAACCTTACTGCTACTTGAACTTCTTGAACTTCTTGAACCTTCCTGATACTTGAACTTCTCGAACTTCTTAAACCTTCCTGCTACTTGAACTTCTTGAACCTTCCTGCTACTTGAACTTTTTGAACCTTCCTGCTACTTGAACTTCTTGAACTTCTTGAACCTTCCTGCTACTTGAACTTCTTGAAACATCCTGCTACTTGAACCTCTTGAACTTCTTGAACCTTCCTGCTACTTGAACTTCTTGAACTTCTTGAACCTTCCTGCTACTTGAACTTCTTGAACTTCTTGAACCTTCCTGCTACTTGAACTTCTTGAACTTCTTGAACATTCCTGCTACTTGAACTTCTTAAACTTCTTGAACCTTCCTGCTACTTGAATTTCTTGAACTTCTTGAACCTTCCTGCTACTTGAACTTCTCGAACCTTCCTGCTGCTTGAACTTCTTGAACTTCTTGAACCTTCCTGCAACTTGAGTTTCTTGAACTTCTTGAACCTTCCTGCTAAGTGAATTTCTTGAACCTTCCTGCGACTTGAACTTCTTGAACCTTCCTGCAACTTGAACTTCTTGAACCTTCCTGCTACTTGAACTTTTCGAACCTTCCTGCTACTCGAACTTCCAGAACCTTCCTGCTACTTGAACTTCTTGAACATTTTGAACTTCTTGAACCTTCCTGCTACTTGAACTTCTTGAACCTTCCTGCTACTTGAACTTCTTGAACCTTCCTGCTACTTGAACTTTTTGAATTTCTTGAACCTTCCTGCTACTTGAACTTTTTGAACCTTTCTGCTACTTGAACTTCTTGAACTTCTTGAACCTTCCTGCTACTTGAATTTCTTGAAACTTCCTGCTACTCGAACTTCTTGAACTTCTTGAACCTTCCTGCTACTTGAACTTCTTGAACTTCTTGAACCTTCCTGCTACTTGAACTTCTTAAACCTTCCTGCTACTTGAACTTCTTGAAACTTTCTGCTACTTGAACTTCTTGAACTTCTTGAACCTTGCAGCTACTTGAACTTCTTGAACCTTCCTGCTCCTTGAACTTCTTGAACTTCTTTAACCTTCCTGCTACTTGAACTTCTTGAACCTTCCTGCTACTTGAACTTCTTGAACTTCTTGAACCTTCCTGCTACTTGAACTTCTTGCTCCTTCCTGCTACTTGAACTTCTCGAACCTTCCTGCTACTTGAACTTCATGAACTTCTTGAACCTTCCTGCTACTTGAACTTCTTGAAACTTCAGGCTACTTGAACTTCTTGAACCTTCAGGCTATTTGAACTTCTTGAACCTTCCTGACACTTGAACTTCTTGGACCTTCCTGATACTTGAACTTTTTGAACCTTCCTGCTACTTGAACTTCTTGAACTTCTTGAACCTTCCTGCTATATGAACTTCTTGAACTTCTTGAACCTTCCTGCTACTTGAACTTCTTTAACTTTCCTGCTACCTGAACTTCTTGAACTTCTTGATGCTTCCTGCTACTTGAACTTCTTTAACTTCTTGAACCTTCCTGCTACTTGAACTTTTTGAACCTTCCTGTTACTTGAACTTCTTGAACTTCTTGAACCTTTCTGCTACTTGAACTTCTTGAACTTCTTGAACCTTCCTGCTACTTGAACTTCTTGAACCTTCCTGCTACTTGAACTTCTTGAACTTCTTGAACCTTCCTGCTACTTGAACTACTTGAACTTTTTGAACCTTACTTCTACTTGAACTTCTTGAACTTCTTGAACCTTCCTGCTACCTGAACTTCTTGAACCTTACTGATACTTGAACTTCTCGAGCTTCATAAACCTTCCTGCTACTTGAACTTCTTGAACCTTCCTGCCACTTGAACTTTTTGAACCTTCCTGCTACTTGAACTTCTTGAACTTCTTGAACCTTCCTGCTACTTGAACTTCTTGAACCATCCTGCCACTTGAACCTCTTGAACTTCTTGAACCTTCCTGCTACTTGAAATTCTTGAACTTCTTGAACCTTCCTGCTACTTGAACTTCTTGAACTTCTTGAACCTTCCTGCTACTTGAACTTCTTGAACTTCTTGAACATTCCTGCTACTTGAACTTCTTGAACTTCTTGAACCTTCCTGCTACTTGAACTTCTTGAACTTCTTGAACCTTCCTGCTACTTGAACTTCTCGAACCTTCCTGCTGCTTGAACTTCTTGAACTTCTTGAACCTTTCTGCGACTTGAACTTCTTGAACCTTAGTGCAACTTTAACTTCTTGAACCTTCCTGATACTTGAACTTTTCGAACCTTCCTGCTACTCGAACTTCCAGAACCTTCCTGCTACTTGAACTTCTTGAACATTTTGAACTTCTTGAACCTTCCTGCTACTTGAACTTCTTGAACGTTCCTGCTACTTGAACTTTTTGAATTTCTTGAACCTTCCTGCTACTTGAACTTCTTGAATTTTTCTGCTACTTTAACTTCTTGAACTTCTTGAACCTTCCTGCTACGTGAATTTCTTGAAACTTCCTGCTACTTGAACTTCTTGAACTTTTTGAACCTTCCTGCTACTTGAACTTCTTGAACTTCTTGAAACTTCCTGCTACTTGAACTTCTTAAACCTTAATGCTACTTGAACTTCTTGAAACTTTCTGCTACTTGAACTTCTTGAACTTCTTGAACCTTGCGGCTACTTGAACTTCTTGAACCTTCCTGCTCCTTGAACTTCTTGAACTTCTTGAACCTTCCTGCTACTTGAACTTCTTGAACCTTCCTGCTACTTGAACTTCTTGAACTTCTTAAACCTTCCTGCTACTTGAACTTCTTGATCCTTCCTGCTACTTGAACTTCTCGAACCTTCCTGCTACTTGAACTTCATGAACTTCTTGAACCTTCCTGCTACTTGAACTTCTTGAACCTTCAGGCTGCTTGAACTTCTTGAATCTTCAGGCTACTTGAACTTCTTGAACCTTCCTGCTACTTGAACTTCTTGAACCTTCCTGATATTTGAACTTTTTGAACCTTCCTGCTACTTGAACTTCTTGAACTTCTTGAACCTTCCTGCTATATGAACTTCTTGAACTTCTTGAACCTTCCTGCTACTTGAACTTCTTTAACTTTCCTGCTACCTGAACTTCTTGAACTTCTTGATGCTTCCTGCTACTTGATTTTTTAGAACCTTCCTGCTACTTGAACTTCCAGAACCTTCCTGCTACTTGAACTTCTTGAACGTTCCTGCTACTTGAACTTTTTGAACTTCTTGAACCTTCCTGCTACTTGAACTTCTTGATCCTTTCTGCTACTTGAACTTCTTGAACTTCTTGAACCTTCCTGATACTTGAATTTCTTGAAACTTCCTGCTACTTGAACGTCTTGAACCTTCCTGCTAGTTGAACTTCTTGAACCTTCCTGCTACTTGAACTTTTTGAACCTTCATGCTACTTGAACTTCTTGAACTTCTTGAACCTTCCTGCTACTCGAACTTCTTGAACCTTCCTGCTACCTGAACTTCTTGAACTTCTTGAAGCTTCCTGCAACTTGAACTTCTTTAACTTCTTGAACCTTCCTGCTACTTGAACTTTTTGAACCTTCCTGCTACTTGAACTTCTTAAACTTCTTGAACCTTCCTGCTACTTGAACTTCTTGAACTTCTTGAACCTTCCTGCTACTCGAACTACTTGAAATTCTTGAACCTTACTGCTACTTGAACTTCTTGAACTTCTTGAACCTTCCTACTACTTGAACTTCTTGAACTTCCTGAACCTTCCTTCTGCTTGAACTTCTTGAACCTTCCTGCTACTTGAACTTTTTGAACCTTCCTGCTACTTGAACTTCTTGAACTTCTTGAACCTTCCTGCTACTTGAACTTCTCGAACCTTCCTGCTACTTGAACCTCTTGAACTTCTTGAACCTTCCTGCTACTTGAACTTCTTGAACTTCTTGAACATTCCTGCTACTTGAACTTCTTGAACTTCTTGAACCTTCCTGCTACTTGAACTTCTTGAACTTCTTAAACCTTCCTGCTACTTGAACTACTTGAACTTCTTGAACCTTCCTGCTACTTGAACTTCTTGAACTTCTTGAACCTTCCTGCTACTTGAACTTCTCGGACCTTCCTGCTGCTTGAACTTCTTGAACTTCTTGAACCTTCCTGCTACTTGAACTTCTTGAACCTTCCTGCGACTTGAACTTCTTGAACCTTCCTGCTACTTGAACTTCTTGAACCTTCCTGCTACTTGAACTTTTTGAACCTTCCTGCTACTTGAACTTCCAGAACCTTCCTGCTACTTGAACTTCTTGAACTTCTTGAACTTCTTGAACCTTCCTGCTACTTGAACTTCTTGACCCTTCCTGCTACTTGAACTTCTTGAACCTTCCTGCCACTTGAACTTCTTTAGCCTTCCTGCTACTTGAACTTATTAAACTTCTTGAACCTTCCTGCTACTTGAACTTCTTGAACCTTCCTGCTACTTGAACTTCTTGAACCTTCCTGCTACTTGAACTTCTTGAACCTTGCTGCTACTTGAACTTCTTGAACTTCTTGAACCTTCCTGCTATTTGAACTTCTTGAACCTTCCTGCTCCTTGAACTTCTTGAACTTCTTGAACCTTCCTGCTACTTGAACTTCTTGAACTTCTTAAACCTTCCTGCTACTTGAACTTCTTGATCCTTCCTGCTACTTGAACTTCTTGAACCTTCCTGCTACTTGAACTTCATGAACTTCTTGAACCTTCCTGCTACTTGAACTTCTTGAACCTTCAGGCTGCTTGAACTTCTTGAATCTTCAGGCTACTTGAACTTCTTGAACCTTCCTTCTTCTTGAACTTCTTGAACCTTCCTGCTATATGAACTTCTTGAACTTCTTGAACCTTCCTGCTACTTGAACTTCTTTAACTTTCCTGCTACCTGAACTTCTTGAACTTCTTGATGCTTCCTGCTACTTGATTTTTTTGAACCTTCCTGCTACTTGAACTTCCAGAACCTTCCTGCTACTTGAACTTCTTGAACGTTCCTGCTACTTGAACTTTTTGAACTTCTTGAACCTTCCTGCTACTTGAACTTCTTGATCCTTTCTGCTACTTGAACTTCTTGAACTTCTTGAACCTTCCTGATACTTGAATTTCTTGAAACTTCCTGCTACTTGAACTTCTTGAACCTTCCTGCTAGTTGAACTTCTTGAACCTTCCTGCTACTTGAACTTTTTGAACCTTCCTGCTACTTGAACTTCTTGAACTTCTTGAACCTTCCTGCTACTCGAACTTCTTGAACCTTCCTGCTACCTGAACTTCTTGAACTTCTTGAAGCTTCCTGCAACTTGAACTTCTTCAACTTCTTGAACCTTCCTGCTACTTGAACTTTTTGAACCTTCCTGCTACTTGAACTTCTTGAACTTCTTGAACCTTCCTGCTACTTGAACTTCTTGAACTTCTTGAACCTTCCTGCTACTCAAACTACTTGAAATTCATGAACCTTACTGCTACTTGAACTTCTTGAACTTCTTGAACCTTCCTACTACTTGAACTTCTTGAACTTCCTGAACCTTCCTGCTGCTTGAACTTCTTGAACCTTCCTGCTACTTGAACTTTTTGAACCTTCCTGCTACTTGAACTTCTTGAACTTCTTGAACCTTCCTGCTACTTGAACTTCTCGAACCTTCCTGCTACTCGAACCTCTTGAACTTCTTGAACCTTCCTGCTACTTGAACTTCTTGAACTTCTTGAACATTCCTGCTACTTGAACTTCTTGAACTTCTTGAACCTTCCTGCTACTTGAACTTCTTGAACTTCTTGAACCTTCCTGCTACTTGAACTACTTGAACTTCTTGAACCTTCCTGCTACTTGAACTTCTTGAACTTCTTGAACCTTCCTGCTACTTGAACTTCTCGGACCTTCCTGCTGCTTGAACTTCTTGAACTTCTTGAACCTTCCTGCTACTTGAACTTCTTGAACCTTCCTGCGACTTGAACTTCTTGAACCTTCCTGCTACTTGAACTTATTGAACCTTCCTGCTACTTGAACTTTTTGAACCTTCCTGCTACTTGAACTTCCAGAACCTTCCTGCTACTTGAACTTCTTGAACTTCATGAACTTCTTGAACCTTCCTGCTACTTGAACTTCTTGACCCTTCCTGCTACTCGAACTTCTTGAACCTTCCTGCCACTTGAACTTCTTTAGCCTTCCTGCTACTTGAACTTATTAAACTTCTTGAACCTTCCTGCTACTTGAACTTCTTGAACCTTCCTGCTACTTGAACTTCTTGAACCTTCCTGCTACTTGAACTTCTTGAACCTTCCTGCTACTTGAACTTCTTGAACTTCTTGAACCTTCCTGCTATTTGAACTTCTTGAACCTTCCTGCTACTTGAACTTCTTGAACTTCTTAAACCTTCCTGCTACTTGAACTTCTTGATCCTTCCTGCTACTTGAACTTCTCGAACCATCCTTCTACTTGAACCTCATGAACTTCTTGAACCTTCCTGCTACTTGAACTTTTTGAACCTTCAGGCTACTTGAACTTCTTGAACCTTCCTGCTACTTGAACTTCTTGAACCTCCCTGATACTTGAACTTTTTGAACCTTCCTGCTACTTGAATTTCTTGAACTTCTTGAACCTTCCTGCAACTTGAACTTCTTGAACCTTAGTGCTACTTGAACATCTTGAACTTCTTGAACCTTCCTGCTACTTGAACTTCTTTAACTTTCCTGCTACCTGAACTTCTTGAACTTCTTGATGCTTCCTGCTACTTGAACTTCTCTAACTTCTTGAACCTTCCTGCTACTTGAACTTCTTGAACCTTCCTGCTACTTGAACTCTCGAACTTCTTGAACCTTCCTGCTACTTGAACTCTTGAACTTCTTGAACCTTCCTGCTACTTGAACTTCTTGAACTTCTTGAACCTTCGTTCTACTTGAACTTCTTGAACCTTCCTGCTACTTGAACTTCTTGAACCTTCCTGCTACTTGAACTTCTTTAACTTCTTGAACCTTCCTGCTACTTGAACTACTTGAACTTTTTGAACCTTACTGCTACTTGAACTTCTTGAACTTCTTGAACCTTCCTGATACTTGAACTTCTCGAACTTCTTGAACCTTCCTGCTACTTGAACTTCTTGAACCTTCCTGCTACTTGAACTTTTTGAACCTTCCTGCTACTTGAACTTCTTGAACTTCTTGAACCTTCCTGCTACTTGAACTTCTTGAACCATCCTGCTACTTGAACCTCTTGAACTTCTTGAACCTTCCTGCTACTTGAACTTCTTGAACTTCTTGAACCTTCCTGCTACTTGAACTTCTTGAACTTCTTGAACCTTCCTGCTACTTGAACTTCTTGAACTTCTTGAACATTCCTGCTACTTGAACTTCTTTAACTTCTTGAACCTTCCTGCTACTTGAACTTCTTGAACTTCTTGAACCTTCCTGCTACTTGAACTTCTCGAACCTTCCTGCTGCTTGAACTTCTTGAACTTCTTGAACCTTCCTGCTACTTGAGTTTCTTGAACTTCTTGAACCTTCCTGCTAAGTGAACTTCTTGAACCTTCCTGCGACTTGAACTTCTTGAACCTTCCTGCAGCTTGAACTTCTTGAACCTTCCTGCTACTTGAACTTTTCGAACCTTCCTGCTACTCGAACTTCCAGAACCTTCCTGCTACTTGAACTTCTTGAACATTTTGAACTTCTTGAACCTTCCTGCTACTTGAACTTCTTGAACGTTCCAGCTACTTGAACTTTTTGAATTTCTTGAACCTTCCTGCTACTTGAACTTCTTGAACCTTTCTGCTACTTGAACTTCTTGAACTTCTTGAACCTTCCTGCTACTTGAATTTCTTGAAACTTCCTGCTACTTGAACTTCTTGAACTTCTTGAACCTTCCTGCTACTTGAACTTCTTGAACTTCTTGAACCTTCCTGCTACTTGAACTTCTTAAACCTTCCTGCTACTTGAACTTCTTGAAACTTTCTGCTACTTGAACTTCTTGAACTTCTTGAACCTTGCGGCTACTTGAACTTCTTGAACCTTCCTGCTCCTTGAACTTCTTGAACTTCTGTAACCTTCCTGCTACTTGAACTTCTTGAACCTTCCTGCTACTTGAACTTCTTGAACTTCTTGAACCTTCCTGCTACTTGAACTTCTTGATCCTTCCTGCTACTTGAACTTCTCGAACCTTCCTGCTACTTGAACTTCATGAACTTCTTGAACCTTCCTGCTACTTGAACTTCTTGAACCTTCAGGCTACTTGAACTTCTTGAACCTCCAGGCTATTTGAACTTCTTGAACCTTCCTGACACTTGAACTTCTTGGACCTTCCTGATACTTGAACTTTTTGAACCTTCCTGATACTTGAACTTCTTGAACTTCTTGAACCTTCCTGCTATATGAACTTCTTGAACTTCTTGAACCTTCCTGCTACTTGAACTTCTTTAACTTTCCTGCTACCTGAACTTCTTGAACTTCTTGATGCTTCGTGCTACTTGAACTTCTTTAACTTCTTGAACCTTCCTGCTACTTGAACTTTTTGAACCTTCCTGTTACTTGAACTTCTTGAACTTCTTGAACCTTTCTGCTACTTGAACTTCTTGAACTTCTTGAACCTTCCTGCTACTTGAACTTCTTGAACCTTCCTGCTACTTGAACTTCTTGAACTTCTTGAACCTTCCTGCTACTTGAACTACTTGAACTTCTTGAACCTTACTGCTACTTGAACTACTTGAACTTCTTGAACCTTCCTGCTACTTGAACTTCTTGAACTTCTCGAACCTTCCTGCAACTTGAACTTCTCGGGCCTTCCTGCTGCTTGAACTTCTTGAACTTCTTGAACCTTCCTGCTACTTGAACTTCTTGAACCTTCCTGCGACTTGAACTTCTTGAACCTTCCTGCTACTTGAACTTCTTGAACCTTCCTGCTACTTGAACTTTTTGAACCTTCCTGCTACTTGAACTTCCAGAACCTTCCTGCTACTTGAACTTCTTGAACTTCTTGAACTTCTTGAACCTTCCTGCTACTTGAACTTCTTGACCCTTCCTGCTACTCGAACTTCTTGAACCTTCCTGCCACTTGAACTTCTTTAGCCTTCCTGCTACTTGAACTTATTAAACTTCTTGAACCTTCCTGCTACTTGAACTTCTTGAACCTTCCTGCTACTTGAACTTCTTGAACCTTCCTGCTACTTGAACTTCTTGAACTTCTTGAACCTTCCTGCTATTTGAACTTCTTGAACCTTCCTGCTACTTGAACTTCTTGAACTTCTTAAACCTTCCTGCTACTTGAACTTCTTGATCCTTCCTGCTACTTGAACTTCTCGAACCATCCTGCTACTTGAACCTCATGAACTTCTTGAACCTTCCTGCTACTTGAACTTTTTGAACCTTCAGGCTACTTGAACTTCTTGAACCTTCCTGCTACTTGAACTTCTTGAACCTTCCTGATACTTGAACTTTTTGAACCTTCCTGCTACTTGAACTTCTTGAACTTCTTGAACCTTCCTGCAACTTGAACTTCTTGAACCTTAGTGCTACTTGAACATCTTGAACTTCTTGAACCTTCCTGCTACTTGAACTTCTTTAACTTTCCTGCTACCTGAACTTCTTGAACTTCTTGATGCTTCCTGCTACTTGAACTTCTCTAACTTCTTGAACCTTCCTGCTACTTGAACTTCTTGAACCTTCCTGCTACTTGAACTCTCGAACTTCTTGAACCTTCCTGCTACTTGAACTCTTGAACTTCTTGAACCTTCCTGCTACTTGAACTTCTTGAACCATCCTGCTACTTGAACCTCTTGAACTTCTTGAACCTTCCTGCTACTTGAACTTCTTGAACTTCTTGAACCTTCCTGCTACTTGAACTTCTTGAACTTCTTGAACCTTCCTGCTACTTGAACTTCTTGAACTTCTTGAACATTCCTGCTACTTGAACTTCTTTAACTTCTTGAACCTTCCTGCTACTTGAACTTCTTGAACTTCTTGAACCTTCCTGCTACTTGAACTTCTCGAACCTTCCTGCTGCTTGAACTTCTTGAACTTCTTGAACCTTCCTGCTACTTGAGTTTCTTGAACTTCTTGAACCTTCCTGCTAAGTGAACTTCTTGAACCTTCCTGCGACTTGAACTTCTTGAACCTTCCTGCAGCTTGAACTTCTTGAACCTTCCTGCTACTTGAACTTTTCGAACCTTCCTGCTACTCGAACTTCCAGAACCTTCCTGCTACTTGAACTTCTTGAACATTTTGAACTTCTTGAACCTTTCTGCTACTTGAACTTCTTGAACGTTCCTGCTACTTGAACTTTTTGAATTTCTTGAACCTTCCTGCTACTTGAACTTCTTGAACCTTTCTGCTACTTGAACTTCTTGAACTTCTTGAACCTTCCTGCTACTTGAATTTCTTGAAACTTCCTGCTACTTGAACTTCTTGAACTTCTTGAACCTTCCTGCTACTTGAACTTCTTGAACTTCTTGAACCTTCCTGCTACTTGAACTTCTTAAACCTTCCTGCTACTTGAACTTCTTGAAACTTTCTGCTACTTGAACTTCTTGAACTTCTTGAACCTTGCGGCTACTTGAACTTCTTGAACCTTCCTGCTCCTTGAACTTCTTGAACTTCTGTAACCTTCCTGCTACTTGAACTTCTTGAACCTTCCTGCTACTTGAACTTCTTGAACTTCTTGAACCTTCCTGCTACTTGAACTTCTTGATCCTTCCTGCTACTTGAACTTCTCGAACCTTCCTGCTACTTGAACTTCATGAACTTCTTGAACCTTCCTGCTACTTGAACTTCTTGAACCTTCAGGCTACTTGAACTTCTTGAACCTTCAGGCTATTTGAACTTCTTGAACCTTCCTGACACTTGAACTTCTTGGACCTTCCTGATACTTGAACTTTTTGAACCTTCCTGATACTTGAACTTCTTGAACTTCTTGAACCTTCCTGCTATATGAACTTCTTGAACTTCTTGAACCTTCCTGCTACTTGAACTTCTTTAACTTTCCTGCTACCTGAACTTCTTGAACTTCTTGATGCTTCGTGCTACTTGAACTTCTTTAACTTCTTGAACCTTCCTGCTACTTGAACTTTTTGAACCTTCCTGTTACTTGAACTTCTTGAACTTCTTGAACCTTTCTGCTACTTGAACTTCTTGAACTTCTTGAACCTTCCTGCTACTTGAACTTCTTGAACCTTCCTGCTACTTGAACTTCTTGAACTTCTTGAACCTTCCTGCTACTTGAACTACTTGAACTTCTTGAACCTTACTGCTACTTGAACTTTTTGAACTTCTTGAACCTTCCTGCTACTTGAACTTTTTGATCCTTCCTGCTACTTGAACTTCTTGAACTTCTTGAACCTTCCTGCTACTTGAACTTCTTGAACCTCTTGAACCTTCCTGCTACTTGAATTCTCGAACCTTCCTGCTGCTTGAACTTCTTGAACTTCTTGAACCTTCCTGCTACTTGAACTTCTTGAACCTTCCTGCGACTTAAACTTCTTGAACCTTCCTGCTCCTTGAACTTCTTGAACCTTCCTGCTACTTGAACATTTTGAACCTTCCTGCTACTTGAACTTCCAGAACCTTCCTGCAACTCGAACTTCTTCAACTTCTTGAACTTCTTGAACCTTCCTTCTACTTGAACTTCTTGACCCTTCCTGCTACTTGAACTTCTCGAACCTTCCTGGTACTCGAACCTCTTGAACTTCTTGAACCTTCCTGCTACTTGAACTTCTTGAACTTCTTGAACATTCCTGCTACTTGAACTTCTTGAACTTCTTGAACCTTCCTGCTACTTGAACTTCTTGAACTTCTTGAACCTTCCTGCTACTTGAACTACTTGAACTTCTTGAACCTTCCTGCTACTTGAACTTCTTGAACTTCTTGAACCTTCCTGCTACTTGAACTTCTCGAACCTTCCTGCTGCTTGAACTTCTTGAACTTCTTGAACCTTCCTGCTACTTGAACTTCTTGAACCTTCCTGCGACTTGAACTTCTTGAACCTTCCTGCTACTTGAACTTCTTGAACCTTCCTGCTACTTGAACTTTTTGAACCTTCCTGCTACTTGAACTTCCAGAACCTTCCTGCTACTTGAACTTCTTGAACTTCTTGAACCTTCCTGCTACTTGAACTTCTTGACCCTTCCTGCTACTCGAACTTCTTGAACCTTCCTGCCACTTGAACTTCTTTAGCCTTCCTGCTACTTGAACTTATTAAACTTCTTGAACCTTCCTGCTACTTGAACTTCTTGAACCTTCCTGCTACTTGAACTTCTTGAACCTTCCTGCTACTTGAACTTCTTGAACCTCCCTGCTACTTGAACTTCTTGAACTTCTTGAACCTTCCTGCTATTTGAACTTCTTGAACCTTCCTGCTACTTGAACTTCTTGAACTTCTTAAACCTTCCTGCTACTTGAACTTCTTGATCCTTCCTGCTACTTGAACTTCTCGAACCATCCTGCTACTTGAACCTCATGAACTTCTTGAACCTTCCTGCTACTTGAACTTTTTGAACCTTCAGGCTACTTGAACTTCTTGAACCTTCCTGCTACTTGAACTTCTTGAACCTTCCTGATACTTGAACTTTTTGAACCTTCCTGCTACTTGAACTTCTTGAACTTCTTGAACCTTCCTGCAACTTGAACTTCTTGAACCTTAGTGCTACTTGAACATCTTGAACTTCTTGAACCTTCCTGCTACTTGAACTTCTTTAACTTTCCTGCTACCTTAACTTCTTGAACTTCTTGATGCTTCCTGCTACTTGAACTTCTCTAACTTCTTGAACCTTCCTGCTACTTGAACTTCTTGAACCTTCCTGCTACTTGAACTCTCGAACTTCTTGAACATTCCTGCTACTTGAACTCTTGAACTTCTTGAACCTTCCTGCTACTTGAACTTCTTGAACTTCTTGAACCTTCGTTCTACTTGAACTTCTTGAACCTTCCTGCTACTTGAACTTCTTGAACCTTCCTGCTACTTGAACTTCTTTAACTTCTTGAACCTTCCTGCTACTTGAACTACTTGAACTTTTTGAACCTTACTGCTACTTGAACTTCTTGAACTTCTTGAACCTTCCTGATACTTGAACTTCTCGAACTTCTTGAACCTTCCTGCTACTTGAACTTCTTGAACCTTCCTGCTACTTGAACTTTTTGAACCTTCCTGCTACTTGAACTTCTTGAACTTCTTGAACCTTCCTGCTACTTGAACTTCTTGAACCATCCTGCTACTTGAACCTCTTGAACTTCTTGAACCTTCCTGCTACTTGAACTTCTTGAACTTCTTGAACCTTCCTGCTACTTGAACTTCTTGAACTTCTTGAACCTTCCTGCTACTTGAACTTCTTGAACTTCTTGAACATTCCTGCTACTTGAACTTCTTTAACTTCTTGAACCTTCCTGCTACTTGAACTTCTTGAACTTCTTGAACCTTCCTGCTACTTGAACTTCTCGAACCTTCCTGCTGCTTGAACTTCTTGAACTTCTTGAACCTTCCTGCTACTTGAGTTTCTTGAACTTCTTGAACCTTCCTGCTAAGTGAACTTCTTGAACCTTCCTGCGACTTGAACTTCTTGAACCTTCCTGCAGCTTGAACTTCTTGAACCTTCCTGCTACTTGAACTTTTCGAACCTTCCTGCTACTCGAACTTCCAGAACCTTCCTGCTACTTGAACTTCTTGAACATTTTGAACTTCTTGAACCTTCCTGCTACTTGAACTTCTTGAACGTTCCTGCTACTTGAACTTTTTGAATTTCTTGAACCTTCCTGCTACTTGAACTTCTTGAACCTTTCTACTACTTGAACTTCTTGAACTTCTTGAACCTTCCTGCTACTTGAATTTCTTGAAACTTCCTGCTACTTGAACTTCTTGAACTTCTTGAACCTTCCTGCTACTTGAACTTCTTGAACTTCTTGAACCTTCCTGCTACTTGAACTTCTTAAACCTTCCTGCTACTTGAACTTCTTGAAACTTTCTGCTACTTGAACTTCTTGAACTTCTTGAACCTTGCGGCTACTTGAACTTCTTGAACCTTCCTGCTCCTTGAACTTCTTGAACTTCTGTAACCTTCCTGCTACTTGAACTTCTTGAACCTTCCTGCTACTTGAACTTCTTGAACTTCTTGAACCTTCCTGCTACTTGAACTTCTTGATCCTTCCTGCTACTTGAACTTCTCGAACCTTCCTGCTACTTGAACTTCATGAACTTCTTGAACCTTCCTGCTACTTGAACTTCTTGAACCTTCAGGCTACTTGAACTTCTTGAACCTTCAGGCTATTTGAACTTCTTGAACCTTCCTGACACTTGAACTTCTTGGACCTTCCTGATACTTGAACTTTTTGAACCTTCCTGCTACTTGAACTTCTTGAACTTCTTGAACCTTCCTGCTATATGAACTTCTTGAACTTCTTGAACCTTCCTGCTACTTGAACTTCTTTAACTTTCCTGCTACCTGAACTTCTTGAACTTCTTGATGCTTCCTGCTACTTGAACTTCTTTAACTTCTTGAACCTTCCTGCTACTTGAACTTTTTGAACCTTCCTGTTACTTGAACTTCTTGAACTTCTTGAACCTTTCTGCTACTTGAACTTCTTGAACTTCTTGAACCTTCCTGCTACTTGAACTTCTTGAACCTTCCTGCTACTTGAACTTCTTGAACTTCTTGAACCTTCCTGCTACTTGAACTACTTGAACTTCTTGAACCTTACTGCTACTTGAACTTTTTGAACTTCTTGAACCTTCCTGCTACTTGAACTTTTTGATCCTTCCTGCTACTTGAACTTCTTGAACTTCTTGAACCTTCCTGCTACTTGAACTTCTTGAACCTCTTGAACCTTCCTGCTACTTGAATTCTCGAACCTTCCTGCTGCTTGAACTTCTTGAACTTCTTGAACCTTCCTGCTACTTGAACTTCTTGAACCTTCCTGCGACTTAAACTTCTTGAACCTTCCTGCTACTTGAACTTCTTGAACCTTCCTGCTACTTGAACATTTTGAACCTTCCTGCTACTTGAACTTCCAGAACCTTCCTGCAACTCGAACTTCTTGAACTTCTTGAACTTCTTGAACCTTCCTGCTACTTGAACTTCTTGACCCTTCCTGCTACTTGAACTTCTTGAACCTTCCTGCCACTTGAACTTTTTTAACCTTCATGCTACTTGAACTTATTGAACTTCTTGAACCTTCCTGCTACTTGAACTTCTTGAACCTTCCTGCTACTTGAACTACTTGAACTTCTTGAACCTTACTGCTACTTGAACTTCTTGAACTTCTCGAACCTTCCTGCAACTTGAACTTCTTGAACTTCTTAAACCTTCCTGCTACATGAACTTCTTGAACCTTCCTGCTACTTGAACTTTTTGAACCTTCCTGCTACTCGAACTTCTCGAACTTCTTGAACCTTCCTGCTACTTGAACTTCTTGAACCTTCCTGCTACTTGAACCTCTTGAACTTCTTGAACATTCCTGCTACTTGAACTTCTTGAACTTATTGAACCTTCCTGCTACTTGAACTTCTTGAACTTCTTGAACCTTCCTGCTACTTGAACTTCTCGAACCTTCCTTCTGCTTGAACTTCTTGAACTTCTTGAACCTTCCTGCTACTTGAACTTCTCGAACCTTCCTTCTGCTTGAACTTCTTGAACTTCTTGAACCTTCCTGCTACTTGAACTTCTTGAACCTTCCTGCGACTTGAACTTCTTGAACCTTCCTGCTACTTGAACTTCTTGAACCTTCCTGCTACTTGATTTTTTTGAACCTTCCTGCGTCTTGAACTTCCAGAACCTTCCTGCTACTTGAACTTCTTGAACTTTTTGAACTTCTTGAACCTTCCTGCTACTTGAACTTCTTGAACGTTCCTGCTACTTGAACTTTTTGAACTTCTTGTACCTTCCTGCTACTTGAACTTCTAGATCCTTTCTGCTACTTGAACTTCTTGAACTTCTTGAACCTTCCTGCTACTTGAAATTCTTGAAACTTCCTGTTACTTGAACTTCTTGAACCTTCCTGCTAGTTGAACTTCTTGAACCTTCCTGCTACTTGAACTTTTTGAACCTTCCTGCTACTTGAACTTCTTGAACTTCTTGAACCTTCCTGCTACTTGAACTTCTTGAACTTCTTGAACCTTCCTGCTACTTGAACTTCTTGAACCTTCCTGCTACTTGAGTTTCTTGAACTTCTTGAACCTTCCTGCTAAGTGAACTTCTTGAACCATCCTGCGACTTGAACTTCTTGAACCTTCCTGCAGCTTGAACTTCTTGAACCTTCCTGCTACTTGAACTTTTCGAACCTTCCTGCTACTCGAACTTCCAGAACCTTCCTGCTACTTGAATTTCTTGAACATTTTGAACTTCTTGAACCTTCCTGCTACTTGAACTTCTTGAACGTTCCTGCTACTTGAACTTTTTGAATTTCTTGAACCTTCCTGCTACTTGAACTTCTTGAACCTTTCTGCTACTTGAACTTCTTGAACTTCTTGAACCTTCCTGCTACTTGAATTTCTTGAAACTTCCTGCTACTTGAACTTCTTGAACTTCTTGAACCTTCCTGCTACTTGAACTTCTTGAACTTCTTGAACCTTCCTGCTACTTGAACTTCTTAAACCTTCCTGCTACTTGAACTTCTTGAAACTTTCTGCTACTTGAACTTCTTGAACTTTTTGAACCTTGCGGCTACTTGAACTTCTTGAACCTTCCTGCTCCTTGAACTTCTTGAACTTCTTGAACCTTCCTGCTACTTGAACTTCTTGAACTTCTTGAACCTTCCTGCTACTTGAACTTCTTGATCCTTCCTGCTACTTGAACTTCTCGAACCTTCCTGCTACTTGAACTTCATGAACTTCTTGAACCTTCCTGCTACTTGAACTTCTTGAACCTTCAGGCTACTTGAACTTCTTGAACCTTCAGGCTATTTGAACTTCTTGAACCTTCCTGACACTTGAACTTCTTGGACCTTCCTGATACTTGAACTTTTTGAACCTTCCTGCTACTTGAACTTCTTGAACTTCTTGAACCTTCCTGCTATATGAACTTCTTGAACTTCTTGAACCTTCCTGCTACTTGAACTTCTTTAACTTTCCTGCTACCTGAACTTCTTGAACTTCTTGATGCTTCCTGCTACTTGAACTTCTTTAACTTCTTGAACCTTCCTGCTAATTGAACTTTTTGAACCTTCCTGTTACTTGAACTTCTTGAACTTCTTGAACCTTTCTGCTACTTGAACTTCTTGAACTTCTTGAACCTTCCTGCTACTTGACCTTCTTGAACCTTCCTGCTACTTGAACTTCTTGAACTTCTTGAACCTTCCTGCTACTTGAACTACTTGAACTTCTTGAACCTTACTGCTACTTGAACTTTTTGAACTTCTTGAACCTTCCTGCTACTTGAACTTCTTGATCCTTCCTGCTACTTGAACTTCTTGAACTTCTTGAACCTTCCTGCTACTTGAACTTCTTGAACCTCTTGAACCTTCCTGCTACTTGAATTCTCGAACCTTCCTGCTGCTTGAACTTCTTGAACTTCTTGAACCTTCCTGCTACTTGAACTTCTTGAACCTTCCTGCGACTTAAACTTCTTGAACCTTCCTGCTACTTGAACTTCTTGAACCTTCCTGCTACTTGAACTTTTTGAACCTTCCTGCTACTTGAACTTCCAGAACCTTCCTGCAACTCGAACTTCTTGAACTTCTTGAACTTCTTGAACCTTCCTGCTACTTAAACTTCTTGACCCTTCCTGCTACTTGAACTTCTTGAACCTTCCTGCCACTTGAACTTTTTTAACCTTCATGCTACTTGAACTTATTGAACTTCTTGAACCTTCCTGCTACTTGAACTTCTTGAACCTTCCTGCTACTTGAACTACTTGAACTTCTTGAACCTTACTGCTACTTGAACTTCTTGAACTTCTCGAACCTTCCTGCAACTTGAACTTCTTGAACTTCTTAAACCTTCCTGCTACATGAACTTCTTGAACCTTCCTGCTACTTGAACTTTTTGAACCTTCCTGCTACTTGAACTTCTTGAACTTCTTGAACCTTCCTGCTACTTGAACTTCTTGAACCTTCCTGCTACTTGAACCTCTTGAACTTCTTGAACATTCCTGCTACTTGAACTTTTCGAACCTTCCTGCTACTCGAACTTCCAGAACCTTCCTGCTACTTGAACTTCTTGAACATTTTGAACTTCTTGAACCTTCCTGCTACTTGAACTTCTTGAACGTTCCTGCTACTTGAACTTTTTGAATTTCTTGAACCTTCCTGCTACTTGAACTTCTTGAACCTTTCTGCTACTTGAACTTCTTGAACTTCTTGAACCTTCCTGCTACTTGAATTTCTTGAAACTTCCTGCTACTTGAACTTCTTGAACTTCTTGAACCTTCCTGCTACTTGAACTTCTTGAACTTCTTGAACCTTCCTGCTACTTGAACTTCTTAAACCTTCCTGCTACTTGAACTTCTTGAAACTTTCTGCTACTTGAACTTCTTGAACTTCTTGAACCTTGCGGCTACTTGAACTTCTTGAACCTTCCTGCTCCTTGAACTTCTTGAACTTCTGTAACCTTCCTGCTACTTGAACTTCTTGAACCTTCCTGCTACTTGAACTTCTTGAACTTCTTGAACCTTCCTGCTACTTGAACTTCTTGATCCTTCCTGCTACTTGAACTTCTCGAACCTTCCTGCTACTTGAACTTCATGAACTTTTTGAACCTTCCTGCTACTTGAACTTCTTGAACCTTCAGGCTACTTGAACTTCTTGAACCTTCAGGCTATTTGAACTTCTTGAACCTTCCTGACACTTGAACTTCTTGGACCTTCCTGATACTTGAACTTTTTGAACCTTCCTGATACTTGAACTTCTTGAACTTCTTGAACCTTCCTGCTATATGAACTTCTTGAACTTCTTGAACCTTCCTGCTACTTGAACTTCTTTAACTTTCCTGCTACCTGAACTTCTTGAACTTCTTGATGCTTCGTGCTACTTGAACTTCTTTAACTTCTTGAACCTTCCTGCTACTTGAACTTTTTGAACCTTCCTGTTACTTGAACTTCTTGAACTTCTTGAACCTTTCTGCTACTTGAACTTCTTGAACTTCTTGAACCTTCCTGCTACTTGAACTTCTTGAACCTTCCTGCTACTTGAACTTCTTGAACTTCTTGAACCTTCCTGCTACTTGAACTACTTGAACTTCTTGAACCTTACTGCTACTTGAACTTTTTGAACTTCTTGAACCTTCCTGCTACTTGAACTTTTTGATCCTTCCTGCTACTTGAACTTCTTGAACTTCTTGAACCTTCCTGCTACTTGAACTTCTTGAACCTCTTGAACCTTCCTGCTACTTGAATTCTCGAACCTTCCTGCTGCTTGAACTTCTTGAACTTCTTGAACCTTCCTGCTACTTGAACTTCTTGAACCTTCCTGCGACTTAAACTTCTTGAACCTTCCTGCTACTTGAACTTCTTGAACCTTCCTGCTACTTGAACATTTTGAACCTTCCTGCTACTTGAACTTCCAGAACCTTCCTGCAACTCGAACTTCTTCAACTTCTTGAACTTCTTGAACCTTCCTGCTACTTGAACTTCTTGACCCTTCCTGCTACTTGAACTTCTCGAACCTTCCTGCTACTCGAACCTCTTGAACTTCTTGAACCTTCCTGCTACTTGAACTTCTTGAACTTCTTGAACATTCCTGCTACTTGAACTTCTTGAACTTCTTGAACCTTCCTGCTACTTGAACTTCTTGAACTTCTTGAACCTTCCTGCTACTTGAACTACTTGAACTTCTTGAACCTTCCTGCTACTTGAACTTCTTAAACTTCTTGAACCTTCCTGCTACTTGAACTTCTCGGACCTTCCTGCTGCTTGAACTTCTTGAACTTCTTGAACCTTCCTGCTACTTGAACTTCTTGAACCTTCCTGCGACTTGAACTTCTTGAACCTTCCTGCTACTTGAACTTCTTGAACCTTCCTGCTACTTGAACTTTTTGAACCTTCCTGCTACTTGAACTTCCAGAACCTTCCTGCTACTTGAACTTCTTGAACTTCTTGAACTTCTTGAACCTTCCTGCTACTTGAACTTCTTGACCCTTCCTGCTACTCGAACTTCTTGAACCTTCCTGCCACTTGAACTTCTTTAGCCTTCCTGCTACTTGAACTTATTAAACTTCTTGAACCTTCCTGCTACTTGAACTTCTTGAACCTTCCTGCTACTTGAACTTCTTGAACCTTCCTGCTACTTGAACTTCTTGAACTTCTTGAACCTTCCTGCTATTTGAACTTCTTGAACCTTCCTGCTACTTGAACTTCTTGATCCTTCCTGCTACTTGAACTTCTCGAACCATCCTGCTACTTGAACCTCATGAACTTCTTGAACCTTCCTGCTACTTGAACTTTTTGAACCTTCAGGCTACTTGAACTTCTTGAACCTTCCTGCTACTTGAACTTCTTGAACCTTCCTGATACTTGAACTTTTTGAACCTTCCTGCTACTTGAACTTCTTGAACTTCTTGAACCTTCCTGCAACTTGAACTTCTTGAACCTTAGTGCTACTTGAACATCTTGAACTTCTTGAACCTTCCTGCTACTTGAACTTCTTTAACTTTCCTGCTACCTGAACTTCTTGAACTTCTTGATGCTTCCTGCTACTTGAACTTCTCTAACTTCTTGAACCTTCCTGCTACTTGAACTTCTTGAACCTTCCTGCTACTTGAACTCTCGAACTTCTTGAACCTTCCTGCTACTTGAACTCTTGAACTTCTTGAACCTTCCTGCTACTTGAACTTCTTGAACCATCCTGCTACTTGAACCTCTTGAACTTCTTGAACCTTCCTGCTACTTGAACTTCTTGAACTTCTTGAACCTTCCTGCTACTTGAACTTCTTGAACTTCTTGAACCTTCCTGCTACTTGAACTTCTTGAACTTCTTGAACATTCCTGCTACTTGAACTTCTTTAACTTCTTGAACCTTCCTGCTACTTGAACTTCTTGAACTTCTTGAACCTTCCTGCTACTTGAACTTCTCGAACCTTCCTGCTGCTTGAACTTCTTGAACTTCTTGAACCTTCCTGCTACTTGAGTTTCTTGGACTTCTTGAACCTTCCTGCTAAGTGAACTTCTTGAACCTTCCTGCGACTTGAACTTCTTGAACCTTCCTGCAGCTTGAACTTCTTGAACCTTCCTGCTACTTGAACTTTTCGAACCTTCCTGCTACTCGAACTTCCAGAACCTTCCTGCTACTTGAACTTCTTGAACATTTTGAACTTCTTGAACCTTCCTGCTACTTGAACTTCTTGAACGTTCCTGCTACTTGAACTTTTTGAATTTCTTGAACCTTCCTGCTACTTGAACTTCTTGAACCTTTCTGCTACTTGAACTTCTTGAACTTCTTGAACCTTCCTGCTACTTGAATTTCTTGAAACTTCCTGCTACTTGAACTTCTTGAACTTCTTGAACCTTCCTGCTACTTGAACTTCTTGAACTTCTTGAACCTTCCTGCTACTTGAACTTCTTAAACCTTCCTGCTACTTGAACTTCTTGAAACTTTCTGCTACTTGAACTTCCTGAACTTCTTGAACCTTGCGGCTACTTGAACTTCTTGAACCTTCCTGCTCCTTGAACTTCTTGAACTTCTGTAACCTTCCTGCTACTTGAACTTCTTGAACCTTCCTGCTACTTGAACTTCTTGAACTTCTTGAACCTTCCTGCTACTTGAACTTCTTGATCCTTCCTGCTACTTGAACTTCTCGAACCTTCCTGCTACTTGAACTTCATGAACTTCTTGAACCTTCCTGCTACTTGAACTTCTTGAACCTTCAGGCTACTTGAACTTCTTGAACCTTCAGGCTATTTGAACTTCTTGAACCTTCCTGACACTTGAACTTCTTGGACCTTCCTGATACTTGAACTTTTTGAACCTTCCTGATACTTGAACTTCTTGAACTTCTTGAACCTTCCTGCTATATGAACTTCTTGAACTTCTTGAACCTTCCTGCTACTTGAACTTCTTTAACTTTCCTGCTACCTGAACTTCTTGAACTTCTTGATGCTTCGTGCTACTTGAACTTCTTTAACTTCTTGAACCTTCCTGCTACTTGAACTTTTTGAACCTTCCTGTTACTTGAACTTCTTGAACTTCTTGAACCTTTCTGCTACTTGAACTTCTTGAACTTCTTGAACCTTCCTGCTACTTGAACTTCTTGAACCTTCCTGCTACTTGAACTTCTTGAACTTCTTGAACCTTCCTGCTACTTGAACTACTTGAACTTCTTGAACCTTACTGCTACTTGAACTTTTTGAACTTCTTGAACCTTCCTGCTACTTGAACTTTTTGATCCTTCCTGCTACTTGAACTTCTTGAACTTCTTGAACCTTCCTGCTACTTGAACTTCTTGAAGCTCTTGAACCTTCCTGCTACTTGAATTCTCGAACCTTCCTGCTGCTTGAACTTCTTGAACTTCTTGAACCTTCCTGCTACTTGAACTTCTTGAACCTTCCTGCGACTTAAACTTCTTGAACCTTCCTGCTACTTGAACTTCTTGAACCTTCCTGCTACTTGAACATTTTGAACCTTCCTGCTACTTGAACTTCCAGAACCTTCCTGCAACTCGAACTTCTTCAACTTCTTGAACTTCTTGAACCTTCCTGCTACTTGAACTTCTTGACCCTTCCTGCTACTTGAACTTCTCGAACCTTCCTGCTACTCGAACCTCTTGAACTTCTTGAACCTTCCTGCTACTTGAACTTCTTGAACTTCTTGAACCTTCCTGCTACTTGAACTTCTTGAACTTCTTGAACCTTCCTGCTACTTGAACTTCTTGAACTTCTTGAACCTTCCTGCTACTTGAACTACTTGAACTTCTTGAACCTTCCTGCTACTTGAACTTCTTGAACTTCTTGAACCTTCCTGCTACTTGAACTTCTCGGACCTTCCTGCTGCTTGAACTTCTTGAACTTCTTGAACCTTCCTGCTACTTGAACTTCTTGAACCTTCCTGCGACTTGAACTTCTTGAACCTTCCTGCTACTTGAACTTCTTGAACCTTCCTGCTACTTGAACTTTTTGAACCTTCCTGCTACTTGAACTTCCAGAACCTTCCTGCTACTTGAACTTCTTGAACTTCTTGAACTTCTTGAACCTTCCTGCTACTTGAACTTCTTGACCCTTCCTGCTACTCGAACTTCTTGAACCTTCCCGCCACTTGAACTTCTTTAGCCTTCCTGCTACTTGAACTTATTAAACTTCTTGAACCTTCCTGCTACTTGAACTTCTTGAACCTTCCTGCTACTTGAACTTCTTGAACCTTCCTGCTACTTGAACTTCTTGAACCTTCCTGCTACTTGAACTTCTTGAACTTCTTGAACCTTCCTGCTATTCGAACTTCTTGAACCTTCCTGCTACTTGAACTTCTTGAACTTCTTAAACCTTCCTGCTACTTGAACTTCTTGATCCTTCCTGCTACTTGAACTTCTCGAACCATCCTGCTACTTGAACCTCATGAACTTCTTGAACCTTCCTGCTACTTGAACTTTTTGAACCTTCAGGCTACTTGAACTTCTTGAACCTTCCTGCTACTTGAACTTCTTGAACCTTACTGATACTTGAACTTTTTGAACCTTCCTGCTACTTGAACTTCTTGAACTTCTTGAACCTTCCTGCAACTTGAACTTCTTGAACCTTAGTGCTACTTGAACATCTTGAACTTCTTGAACCTTCCTGCTACTTGAACTTCTTTAACTTTCCTGCTACCTGAACTTCTTGAACTTCTTGATGCTTCCTGCTACTTGAACTTCTCTAACTTCTTGAACCTTCCTGCTACTTGAACTTCTTGAACCTTCCTGCTACTTGAACTCTCGAACTTCTTGAACCTTCCTGCTACTTGAACTCTTGAGCTTCTTGAACCTTCCTGCTACTTGAACTTCTTGAACTTCTTGAACCTTCGTTCTACTTGAACTTCTTGAACCTTCCTGCTACTTGAACTTCTTGAACCTTCCTGCTACTTGAACTTCTTTAACTTCTTGAACCTTCCTGCTACTTGAACTACTTGAACTTTTTGAACCTTACTGCTACTTGAACTTCTTGAACTTCTTGAACCTTCCTGATACTTGAACTTCTCGAACTTCTTGAACCTTCCTGCTACTTGAACTTCTTGAACCTTCCTGCTACTTGAACTTTTTGAACCTTCCTGCTACTTGAACTTCTTGAACTTCTTGAACCTTCCTGCTACTTGAACTTCTTGAACCATCCTGCTACTTGAACCTCTTGAACTTCTTGAACCTTCCTGCTACTTGAACTTCTTGAACTTCTTGAACCTTCCTGCTACTTGAACTTCTTGAACTTCTTGAACCTTCCTGCTACTTGAACTTCTTGAACTTCTTGAACATTCCTGCTACTTGAACTTCTTTAACTTCTTGAACCTTCCTGCTACTTGAACTTCTTGAACTTCTTGAACCTTCCTGCTACTTGAACTTCTCGAACCTTCCTGCTGCTTGAACTTCTTGAACTTCTTGAACCTTCCTGCTACTTGAGTTTCTTGAACTTCTTGAACCTTCCTGCTAAGTGAACTTCTTGAACCTTCCTGCGACTTGAACTTCTTGAACCTTCCTGCAGCTTGAACTTCTTGAACCTTCCTGCTACTTGAACTTTTCGAATTTTCCTGCTACTCGAACTTCCAGAACCTTCCTGCTACTTGAACTTCTTGAACATTTTGAACTTCTTGAACCTTCCTGCTACTTGAACTTCTTGAACGTTCCTGCTACTTGAACTTTTTGAATTTCTTGAACCTTCCTACTACTTGAACTTCTTGAACCTTTCTGCTACTTAAACTTCTTGAACTTCTTGAACCTTCCTGCTACTTGAATTTCTTGAAACTTCCTGCTACTTGAACTTCTTGAACTTCTTGAACCTTCCTGCTACTTGAACTTCTTGAACTTCTTGAACCTTCCTGCTACTTGAACTTCTTAAACCTTCCTGCTACTTGAACTTCTTGAAACTTTCTGCTACTTGAACTTCTTGAACTTCTTGATTCTTGCGGCTACTTGAACTTCTTGAACCTTCCTGCTCCTTGAACTTCTTGAACTTCTGTAACCTTCCTGCTACTTGAACTTCTTGAACCTTCCTGCTACTTGAACTTCTTGAACTTCTTGAACCTTCCTGCTACTTGAACTTCTTGATCCTTCCTGCTACTTGAACTTCTCGAACCTTCCTGCTACTTGAACTTCATGAACTTCTTGAACCTTCCTGCTACTTCAACTTCTTGAACCTTCAGGCTACTTGAACTTCTTGAACCTTCAGGCTATTTGAACTTCTTGAACCTTCCTGACACTTGAACTTCTTGGACCTTCCTGATACTTGAACTTTTTGAACCTTCCTGCTACTTGAACTTCTTGAACTTCTTGAACCTTCCTGCTATATGAACTTCTTGAACTTCTTGAACCTTCCTGCTACTTGAACTTCTTTAACTTTCCTGCTACCTGAACTTCTTGAACTTCTTGATGCTTCCTGCTACTTGAACTTCTTTAACTTCTTGAACCTTCCTGCTACTTGAACTTTTTGAACCTTCCTGTTACTTGAACTTCTTGAACTTCTTGAACCTTTCTGCTACTTGAACTTCTTGAACTTCTTGAACCTTCCTGCTACTTGAACTTCTTGAACCTTCCTGCTACTTGAACTTCTTGAACTTCTTGAACCTTCCTGCTACTTGAACTACTTGAACTTCTTGAACCTTACTGCTACTTGAACTTTTTGAACTTCTTGAACCTTCCTGCTACTTGAACTTTTTGATCCTTCCTGCTACTTGAACTTCTTGAACTTCTTGAACCTTCCTGCTACTTGAACTTCTTGAACCTCTTGAACCTTCCTGCTACTTGAATTCTCGAACCTTCCTGCTGCTTGAACTTCTTGAACTTCTTGAACCTTCCTGCTACTTGAACTTCTTGAACCTTCCTGCGACTTAAACTTCTTGAACCTTCCTGCTACTTGAACTTCTTGAACCTTCCTGCTACTTGAACATTTTGAACCTTCCTGCTACTTGAACTTCCAGAACCTTCCTGCAACTCGAACTTCTTGAACTTCTTGAACTTCTTGAACCTTCCTGCTACTTGAACTTCTTGACCCTTCCTGCTACTTGAACTTCTTGAACCTTCCTGCCACTTGAACTTTTTTAACCTTCATGCTACTTGAACTTATTGAACTTCTTGAACCTTCCTGCTACTTGAACTTCTTGAACCTTCCTGCTACTTGAACTACTTGAACTTCTTGAACCTTACTGCTACTTGAACTTCTTGAACTTCTCGAACCTTCCTGCAACTTGAACTTCTTGAACTTCTTAAACCTTCCTGCTACATGAACTTCTTGAACCTTCCTGCTACTTGAACTTTTTGAACCTTCCTGCTACTCGAACTTCTCGAACTTCTTGAACCTTCCTGCTACTTGAACTTCTTGAACCTTCCTGCTACTTGAACTTCTTGAACCTTCCTGCTACTTGAACCTCTTGAACTTCTTGAACATTCCTGCTACTTGAACTTCTTGAACTTATTGAACCTTCCTGCTACTTGAACTTCTTGAACTTCTTGAACCTTCCTGCTACTTGAACTTCTCGAACCTTCCTTCTGCTTGAACTTCTTGAACTTCTTGAACCTTCCTGCTACTTGAACTTCTCGAACCTTCCTTCTGCTTGAACTTCTTGAACTTCTTGAACCTTCCTGCTACTTGAACTTCTTGAACCTTCCTGCGACTTGAACTTCTTGAACCTTCCTGCTACTTGAACTTCTTGAACCTTCCTGCTACTTGATTTTTTTGAACCTTCCTGCGTCTTGAACTTCCAGAACCTTCCTGCTACTTGAACTTCTTGAACTTTTTGAACTTCTTGAACCTTCCTGCTACTTGAACTTCTTGAACGTTCCTGCTACTTGAACTTTTTGATTTTCTTGAACCTTCCTGCTACTTGAACTTCTTGATCCTTTCTGCTACTTGAACTTCTTGAACTTCTTGAACCTTCCTGCTACTTGAAATTCTTGAAACTTCCTGCTACTTGAACTTCTTGAACCTTCCTGCTAGTTGAACTTCTTGAACCTTCCTGCTACTTGAACTTTTTGAACCTTCCTGCTACTTGAACTTCTTGAACTTCTTGAACCTTCCTGCTACTTGAACTTCTTGAACTTCTTGAACCTTCCTGCTACTTGAACTTCTTGAACCTTCCTGCTACTTGAGTTTCTTGAACTTCTTGAACCTTCCTGCTAAGTGAACTTCTTGAACCATCCTGCGACTTGAACTTCTTGAACCTTCCTGCAGCTTGAACTTCTTGAACCTTCCTGCTACTTGAACTTTTCGAACCTTCCTGCTACTCGAACTTCCAGAACCTTCCTGCTACTTGAATTTCTTGAACATTTTGAACTTCTTGAACCTTCCTGCTACTTGAACTTCTTGAACGTTCCTGCTACTTGAACTTTTTGAATTTCTTGAACCTTCCTGCTACTTGAACTTCTTGAACCTTTCTGCTACTTGAACTTCTTGAACTTCTTGAACCTTCCTGCTACTTGAATTTCTTGAAACTTCCTGCTACTTGAACTTCTTGAACTTCTTGAACCTTCCTGCTACTTGAACTTCTTGAACTTCTTGAACCTTCCTGCTACTTGAACTTCTTAAACCTTCCTGCTACTTGAACTTCTTGAAACTTTCTGCTACTTGAACTTCTTGAACTTTTTGAACCTTGCGGCTACTTGAACTTCTTGAACCTTCCTGCTCCTTGAACTTCTTGAACTTCTTTAACCTTCCTGCTACTTGAACTTCTTGAACCTTCCTGCTACTTGAACTTCTTGAACTTCTTGAACCTTCCTGCTACTTGAACTTCTTGATCCTTCCTGCTACTTGAACTTCTCGAACCTTCCTGCTACTTGAACTTCATGAACTTCTTGAACCTTCCTGCTACTTGAACTTCTTGAACCTTCAGGCTACTTGAACTTCTTGAACCTTCAGGCTATTTGAACTTCTTGAACCTTCCTGACACTTGAACTTCTTGGACCTTCCTGATACTTGAACTTTTTGAACCTTCCTGCTACTTGAACTTCTTGAACTTCTTGAACCTTCCTGCTATATGAACTTCTTGAACTTCTTGAACTTTCCTGCTACTTGAACTTCTTTAACTTTCCTGCTACCTGAACTTCTTGAACTTCTTGATGCTTCCTGCTACTTGAACTTCTTTAACTTCTTGAACCTTCCTGCTACTTGAACTTTTTGAACCTTCCTGTTACTTGAACTTCTTGAACTTCTTGAACCTTTCTGCTACTTGAACTTCTTGAACTTCTTGAACCTTCCTGCTACTTGAACTTCTTGAACCTTCCTGCTACTTGAACTTCTTGAACTTCTTGAACCTTCCTGCTACTTGAACTACTTGAACTTCTTGAACCTTACTGCTACTTAAACTTTTTGAACTTCTTGAACCTTCCTGCTACTTGAACTTCTTGATCCTTCCCGCTACTTGAACTTCTTGAACTTCTTGAACCTTCCTGCTACTTGAACTTCTTGAACCTCTTGAACCTTCCTGCTACTTGAATTCTCGAACCTTCCTGCTGCTTGAACTTCTTGAACTTCTTGAACCTTCCTGCTACTTGAACTTCTTGAACCTTCCTGCGACTTAAACTTCTTGAACCTTCCTGCTACTTGAACTTCTTGAACCTTCCTGCTACTTGAACTTTTTGAACCTTCCTGCTACTTGAACTTCCAGAACCTTCCTGCAACTCGAACTTCTTGAACTTCTTGAACCTTCCTGCTACTTAAACTTCTTGACCCTTCCTGCTACTTGAACTTCTTGAACCTTCCTGCCACTTGAACTTTTTTAACCTTCATGCTACTTGAACTTATTGAACTTCTTGAACCTTCCTGCTACTTGAACTTCTTGAACCTTCCTGCTACTTGAACTACTTGAACTTCTTGAACCTTACTGCTACTTGAACTTCTTGAACTTCTCGAACCTTCCTGCAACTTGAACTTCTTGAACTTCTTAAACCTTCCTGCTACATGAACTTCTTGAACCTTCCTGCTACTTGAACTTTTTGAACCTTCCTGCTACTTGAACTTCGTGAACTTCTTGAACCTTCCTGCTACTTGAACTTCTTGAACCTTCCTGCTACTTGAACCTCTTGAACTTCTTGAACATTCCTGCTACTTGAACTTCTTGAACTTATTGAACCTTCCTGCTACTTGAACTTCTTGAACTTCTTGAACCTTCCTGCTACTTGAACTTCTCGAACCTTCCTTCTGCTTGAACTTCTTGAACTTCTTGAACCTTCCTGCTACTTGAACTTCTCGAACCTTCCTTCTGCTTGAACTTCTTGAACTTCTTGAACCTTCCTGCTACTTGAACTTCTTGAACCTTCCTGCGACTTGAACTTCTTGAACCTTCCTGCTACTTGAACTTCTTGAATCTTCATGCTACTTGATTTTTTTGAACCTTCCTGCTACTTGAACTTCCAGAACCTTCCTGCTACTTGAACTTCTTGAACTTTTTGAACTTCTTGAACCTTCCTGCTACTTGAACTTCTTGAACGTTCCTGCTACTTGAACTTTTTGAACTTCTTGAACCTTCCTGCTACTTGAACTTCTTGATCCTTTCTGCAACTTGAACTTCTTGAACTTCTTGAACCTTCCTGCTACTTGAAATTCTTGAAACTTCCTGCTACTTGAATATCTTGAACCTTCCTGCTAGTTGAACTTCTTGAACCTTCCTGCTACTTGAACTTTTTGAACCTTCCTGCTACTTGAACTTCTTGAACTTCTTGAACCTTCCTGCTACTTGAACTTCTTGAACTTCTTGAACCTTCCTGCTACTTGAACTTCTTGAACCTTCGTGCTACCTGAACTTCTTGAACTTCTTGAAGCTTCCTGCAACTTGAACTTCTTTAACTTCTTGAACCTTCCTGCTACTTGAACTTTTTGAACCTTCCTGCTACTTGAACTTCTTGAACTTCTTGAACCATCCTGCTACTTGAACATCTTGAACCTTCCTGCTACTTGAACCTCTTGAACTTCTTGAACCTTCCTGCTACTTGAACTTCTTGAACTTCTTGAACATTCCTGCTACTTGAACTTCTTGAACTTCTTGAACCTTCCTGCTACTTGAACTTCTTGAACTTCTTGAACCTTCCTGCTACTTGAACTTCTTGAACTTCTTGAACCTTCCTGCTACTTGAACTTCTTGAACTTCTTGAACCTTCCTGCTACTTGAACTTCTCAAAACTTCCTGCTGCTTGAACTTCTTGAACTTCTTGAACCTTCCTGCTACTTGAACTTCTTGAACCTTCCTTCGACTTGAACTTCTTGAACCTTCCTGCTACTTGAACTTCTTGAACCTTCCTGCGACTTGAACTTCTTGAACCTTCCTGCAGCTTGAACTTCTTGAACCTTTCTGCTACTTGAACTTTTCGAACCTTCCTGCTACTCGAACTTCCAGAACCTTCCTGCTACTTGAATTTCTTGAACATTTTGAACTTCTTGAACCTTCCTGCTACTTGAACTTCTTGAACGTTCCTGCTACTTGAACTTTTTGAATTTCTTGAACCTTCCTGCTACTTGAACTTCTTGAACCTTTCTGCTACTTGAACTTCTTGAACTTCTTGAACCTTCCTGCTACTTGAATTTTTTGAACCTTCCTGTTACTTGAACTTCTTGAACTTCTTGAACCTTTCTGCTACTTGAACTTCTTGAACTTCTTGAACCTTCCTGCTACTTGAACTTCTTGAACCTTCCTGCTACTTGAACTTCTTGAACTTCTTGAACCTTCCTGCTACTTGAACTACTTGAACTTCTTGAACCTTACTGCTACTTGAACTTTTTGAACTTCTTGAACCTTCCTGCTACTTGAACTTTTTGATCCTTCCTGCTACTTGAACTTCTTGAACTTCTTGAACCTTCCTGCTACTTGAACTTCTTGAACCTCTTGAACCTTCCTGCTACTTGAATTCTCGAACCTTCCTGCTGCTTGAACTTCTTGAACTTCTTGAACCTTCCTGCTACTTGAACTTCTTGAACCTTCCTGCGACTTAAACTTCTTGAACCTTCCTGCTACTTGAACTTCTTGAACCTTCCTGCTACTTGAACATTTTGAACCTTCCTGCTACTTGAACTTCCAGAACCTTCCTGCAACTCGAACTTCTTCAACTTCTTGAACTTCTTGAACCTTCCTGCTACTTGAACTTCTTGACCCTTCCTGCTACTTGAACTTCTCGAACCTTCCTGCTACTCGAACCTCTTGAACTTCTTGAACCTTCCTGCTACTTGAACTTCTTGAACTTCTTGAACATTCCTGCTACTTGAACTTCTTGAACTTCTTGAACCTTCCTGCTACTTGAACTTCTTGAACTTCTTGAACCTTCCTGCTACTTGAACTACTTGAACTTCTTGAACCTTCCTGCTACTTGAACTTCTTGAACTTCTTGAACCTTCCTGCTACTTGAACTTCTCGGACCTTCCTGCTGCTTGAACTTCTTGAACTTCTTGAACCTTCCTGCTACTTGAACTTCTTGAACCTTCCTGCGACTTGAACTTCTTGAACCTTCCTGCTACTTGAACTTCTTGAACCTTCCTGCTACTTGAACTTTTTGAACCTTCCTGCTACTTGAACTTCCAGAACCTTCCTGCTACTTGAACTTCTTGAACTTCTTGAACTTCTTGAACCTTCCTGCTACTTGAACTTCTTGACCCTTCCTGCTACTCGAACTTCTTGAACCTTCCTGCCACTTGAACTTCTTTAGCCTTCCTGCTACTTGAACTTATTAAACTTCTTGAACCTTCCTGCTACTTGAACTTCTTGAACCTTCCTGCTACTTGAACTTCTTGAACCTTCATGCTACTTGAACTTCTTGAACCTTCCTGCTACTTGAACTTCTTGAACTTCTTGAACCTTCCTGCTATTTGAACTTCTTGAACCTTCCTGCTACTTGAACTTCTTGAACTTCTTAAACCTTCCTGCTACTTGAACTTCTTGATCCTTCCTGCTACTTGAACTTCTCGAACCATCCTGCTACTTGAACCTCATGAACTTCTTGAACCTTCCTGCTACTTGAACTTTTTGAACCTTCAGGCTACTTGAACTTCTTGAACCTTCCTGCTACTTGAACTTCTTGAACCTTCCTGATACTTGAACTTTTTGAACCTTCCTGCTACTTGAACTTCTTGAACTTCTTGAACCTTCCTGCAACTTGAACTTCTTGAACCTTAGTGCTACTTGAACATCTTGAACTTCTTGAACCTTCCTGCTACTTGAACTTCTTTAACTTTCCTGCTACCTGAACTTCTTGAACTTCTTGATGCTTCCTGCTACTTGAACTTCTCTAACTTCTTGAACCTTCCTGCTACTTGAACTTCTTGAACCTTCCTGCTACTTGAACTCTCGAACTTCTTGAACCTTCCTGCTACTTGAACTCTTGAACTTCTTGAACCTTCCTGCTACTTGAACTTCTTGAACTTCTTGAACCTTCGTTCTACTTGAACTTCTTGAACCTTCCTGCTACTTGAACTTCTTGAACCTTCCTGCTACTTGAACTTCTTTAACTTCTTGAACCTTCCTGCTACTTGAACTACTTGAACTTTTTGAACCTTACTGCTACTTGAACTTCTTGAACTTCTTGAACCTTCCTGATACTTGAACTTCTCGAACTTCTTGAACCTTCCTGCTACTTGAACTTCTTGAACCTTCCTGCTACTTGAACTTTTTGAACCTTCCTGCTACTTGAACTTCTTGAACTTCTTGAACCTTCCTGCTACTTGAACTTCTTGAACCATCCTGCTACTTGAACCTCTTGAACTTCTTGAACCTTCCTGCTACTTGAACTTCTTGAACTTCTTGAACCTTCCTGCTACTTGAACTTCTTGAACTTCTTGAACCTTCCTGCTACTTGAACTTCTTGAACTTCTTGAACATTCCTGCTACTTGAACTTCTTTAACTTCTTGAACCTTCCTGCTACTTGAACTTCTTGAACTTCTTGAACCTTCCTGCTACTTGAACTTCTCGAACCTTCCTGCTGCTTGAACTTCTTGAACTTCTTGAACCTTCCTGCTACTTGAGTTTCTTGAACTTCTTGAACCTTCCTGCTAAGTGAACTTCTTGAACCTTCCTGCGACTTGAACTTCTTGAACCTTCCTGCAGCTTGAACTTCTTGAACCTTCCTGCTACTTGAACTTTTCGAACCTTCCTGCTACTCGAACTTCCAGAACCTTCCTGCTACTTGAACTTCTTGAACATTTTGAACTTCTTGAACCTTCCTGCTACTTGAACTTCTTGAACGTTCCTGCTACTTGAACTTTTTGAATTTCTTGAACCTTCCTGCTACTTGAACTTCTTGAACCTTTCTGCTACTTGAACTTCTTGAACTTCTTGAACCTTCCTGCTACTTGAATTTCTTGAAACTTCCTGCTACTTGAACTTCTTGAACTTCTTGAACCTTCCTGCTACTTGAACTTCTTGAACTTCTTGAACCTTCCTGCTACTTGAACTTCTTAAACCTTCCTGCTACTTGAACTTCTTGAAACTTTCTGCTACTTGAACTTCTTGAACTTCTTGAACCTTGCGGCTACTTGAACTTCTTGAACCTTCCTGCTCCTTGAACTTCTTGAACTTCTGTAACCTTCCTGCTACTTGAACTTCTTGAACCTTCCTGCTACTTGAACTTCTTGAACTTCTTGAACCTTCCTGCTACTTGAACTTCTTGATCCTTCCTGCTACTTGAACTTCTCGAACCTTCCTGCTACTTGAACTTCATGAACTTCTTGAACCTTCCTGCTACTTGAACTTCTTGAACCTTCAGGCTACTTGAACTTCTTGAACCTTCAGGCTATTTGAACTTCTTGAACCTTCCTGACACTTGAACTTCTTGGACCTTCCTGATACTTGAACTTTTTGAACCTTCCTGCTACTTGAACTTCTTGAACTTCTTGAACCTTCCTGCTATATGAACTTCTTGAACTTCTTGAACCTTCCTGCTACTTGAACTTCTTTAACTTTCCTGCTACCTGAACTTCTTGAACTTCTTGATGCTTCCTGCTACTTGAACTTCTTTAACTTCTTGAACCTTCCTGCTACTTGAACTTTTTGAACCTTCCTGTTACTTGAACTTCTTGAACTTCTTGAACCTTTCTGCTACTTGAACTTCTTGAACTTCTTGAACCTTCCTGCTACTTGAACTTCTTGAACCTTCCTGCTACTTGAACTTCTTGAACTTCTTGAACCTTCCTGCTACTTGAACTACTTGAACTTCTTGAACCTTACTGCTACTTGAACTTTTTGAACTTCTTGAACCTTCCTGCTACTTGAACTTTTTGATCCTTCCTGCTACTTGAACTTCTTGAACTTCTTGAACCTTCCTGCTACTTGAACTTCTTGAACCTCTTGAACCTTCCTGCTACTTGAATTCTCGAACCTTCCTGCTGCTTGAACTTCTTGAACTTCTTGAACCTTCCTGCTACTTGAACTTCTTGAACCTTCCTGCGACTTAAACTTCTTGAACCTTCCTGCTACTTGAACTTCTTGAACCTTCCTGCTACTTGAACATTTTGAACCTTCCTGCTACTTGAACTTCCAGAACCTTCCTGCAACTCGAACTTCTTGAACTTCTTGAACTTCTTGAACCTTCCTGCTACTTGAACTTCTTGACCCTTCCTGCTACTTGAACTTCTTGAACCTTCCTGCCACTTGAACTTTTTTAACCTTCATGCTACTTGAACTTATTGAACTTCTTGAACCTTCCTGCTACTTGAACTTCTTGAACCTTCCTGCTACTTGAACTACTTGAACTTCTTGAACCTTACTGCTACTTGAACTTCTTGAACTTCTCGAACCTTCCTGCAACTTGAACTTCTTGAACTTCTTAAACCTTCCTGCTACATGAACTTCTTGAACCTTCCTGCTACTTGAACTTTTTGAACCTTCCTGCTACTCGAACTTCTCGAACTTCTTGAACCTTCCTGCTACTTGAACTTCTTGAACCTTCCTGCTACTTGAACCTCTTGAACTTCTTGAACATTCCTGCTACTTGAACTTCTTGAACTTATTGAACCTTCCTGCTACTTGAACTTCTTGAACTTCTTGAACCTTCCTGCTACTTGAACTTCTCGAACCTTCCTTCTGCTTGAACTTCTTGAACTTCTTGAACCTTCCTGCTACTTGAACTTCTCGAACCTTCCTTCTGCTTGAACTTCTTGAACTTCTTGAACCTTCCTGCTACTTGAACTTCTTGAACCTTCCTGCGACTTGAACTTCTTGAACCTTCCTGCTACTTGAACTTCTTGAACCTTCCTGCTACTTGATTTTTTTGAACCTTCCTGCGTCTTGAACTTCCAGAACCTTCCTGCTACTTGAACTTCTTGAACTTTTTGAACTTCTTGAACCTTCCTGCTACTTGAACTTCTTGAACGTTCCTGCTACTTGAACTTTTTGATTTTCTTGAACCTTCCTGCTACTTGAACTTCTTGATCCTTTCTGCTACTTGAACTTCTTGAACTTCTTGAACCTTCCTGCTACTTGAAATTCTTGAAACTTCCTGCTACTTGAACTTCTTGAACCTTCCTGCTAGTTGAACTTCTTGAACCTTCCTGCTACTTGAACTTTTTGAACCTTCCTGCTTCTTGAACTTCTTGAACTTCTTGAACCTTCCTGCTACTTGAACTTCTTGAACTTCTTGAACCTTCCTGCTACTTGAACTTCTTGAACCTTCCTGCTACTTGAGTTTCTTGAACTTCTTGAACCTTCCTGCTAAGTGAACTTCTTGAACCATCCTGCGACTTGAACTTCTTGAACCTTCCTGCAGCTTGAACTTCTTGAACCTTCCTGCTACTTGAACTTTTCGAACCTTCCTGCTACTCGAACTTCCAGAACCTTCCTGCTACTTGAATTTCTTGAACATTTTGAACTTCTTGAACCTTCCTGCTACTTGAACTTCTTGAACGTTCCTGCTACTTGAACTTTTTGAATTTCTTGAACCTTCCTGCTACTTGAACTTCTTGAACCTTTCTGCTACTTGAACTTCTTGAACTTCTTGAACCTTCCTGCTACTTGAATTTCTTGAAACTTCCTGCTACTTGAACTTCTTGAACTTCTTGAACCTTCCTGCTACTTGAACTTCTTGAACTTCTTGAACCTTCCTGCTACTTGAACTTCTTAAACCTTCCTGCTACTTGAACTTCTTGAAACTTTCTGCTACTTGAACTTCTTGAACTTTTTGAACCTTGCGGCTACTTGAACTTCTTGAACCTTCCTGCTCCTTGAACTTCTTGAACTTCTTTAACCTTCCTGCTACTTGAACTTCTTGAACCTTCCTGCTACTTGAACTTCTTGAACTTCTTGAACCTTCCTGCTACTTGAACTTCTTGATCCTTCCTGCTACTTGAACTTCTCGAACCTTCCTGCTACTTGAACTTCATGAACTTCTTGAACCTTCCTGCTACTTGAACTTCTTGAACCTTCAGGCTACTTGAACTTCTTGAACCTTCAGGCTATTTGAACTTCTTGAACCTTCCTGACACTTGAACTTCTTGGACCTTCCTGATACTTGAACTTTTTGAACCTTCCTGCTACTTGAACTTCTTGAACTTCTTGAACCTTCCTGCTATATGAACTTCTTGAACTTCTTGAACTTTCCTGCTACTTGAACTTCTTTAACTTTCCTGCTACCTGAACTTCTTGAACTTCTTGATGCTTCCTGCTACTTGAACTTCTTTAACTTCTTGAACCTTCCTGCTACTTGAACTTTTTGAACCTTCCTGTTACTTGAACTTCTTGAACTTCTTGAACCTTTCTGCTACTTGAACTTCTTGAACTTCTTGAACCTTCCTGCTACTTGAACTTCTTGAACCTTCCTGCTACTTGAACTTCTTGAACTTCTTGAACCTTCCTGCTACTTGAACTACTTGAACTTCTTGAACCTTACTGCTACTTGAACTTTTTGAACTTCTTGAACCTTCCTGCTACTTGAACTTCTTGATCCTTCCTGCTACTTGAACTTCTTGAACTTCTTGAACCTTCCTGCTACTTGAACTTCTTGAACCTCTTGAACCTTCCTGCTACTTGAATTCTCGAACCTTCCTGCTGCTTGAACTTCTTGAACTTCTTGAACCTTCCTGCTACTTGAACTTCTTGAACCTTCCTGCGACTTAAACTTCTTGAACCTTCCTGCTACTTGAACTTCTTGAACCTTCCTGCTACTTGAACTTTTTGAACCTTCCTGCTACTTGAACTTCCAGAACCTTCCTGCAACTCGAACTTCTTGAACTTCTTAAACTTCTTGAACCTTCCTGCTACTTAAACTTCTTGACCCTTCCTGCTCCTTGAACTTCTTGAACCTTCCTGCCACTTGTACTTTTTTAACCTTCATGCTACTTGAACTTATTGAACTTCTTGAACCTTCCTGCTACTTGAACTTCTTGAACCTTCCTGCTACTTGAACTACTTGAACTTCTTGAACCTTACTGCTACTTGAACTTCTTGAACTTCTCGAACCTTCCTGCAACTTGAACTTCTTGAACTTCTTAAACCTTCCTGCTACATGAACTTCTTGAACCTTCCTGCTACTTGAACTTTTTGAACCTTCCTGCTACTTGAACTTCTTGAACTTCTTGAACCTTCCTGCTACTTGAACTTCTTGAACCTTCCTGCTACTTGAACCTCTTGAACTTCTTGAACATTCCTGCTACTTGAACTTCTTGAACTTATTGAACCTTCCTGCTACTTGAACTTCTTGAACTTCTTGAACCTTCCTGCTACTTGAACTTCTCGAACCTTCCTTCTGCTTGAACTTCTTGAACTTCTTGAACCTTCCTGCTACTTGAACTTCTCGAACCTTCCTTCTGCTTGAACTTCTTGAACTTCTTGAACCTTCCTGCTACTTGAACTTCTTGAACCTTCCTGCGACTTGAACTTCTTGAACCTTCCTGCTACTTGAACTTCTTGAATCTTCCTGCTACTTGATTTTTTTGAACCTTCCTGCTACTTGAACTTCCAGAACCTTCCTGCTACTTGAACTTCTTGAACTTTTTGAACTTCTTGAACCTTGCTGCTACTTGAACTTCTTGAACGTTCCTGCTACTTGAACTTTTTGAACTTCTTGAACCTTCCTGCTACTTGAACTTCTTGATCCTTTCTGCAACTTGAACTTCTTGAACTTCTTGAACCTTCCTGCTACTTGAAATTCTTGAAACTTCCTGCTACTTGAATATCTTGAACCTTCCTGCTAGTTGAACTTCTTGAACCTTCCTGCTACTTGAACTTTTTGAACCTTCCTGCTACTTGAACTTCTTGAACTTCTTGAACCTTCCTGCTACTTGAACTTCTTGAACTTCTTGAACCTTCCTGCTACTTGAACTTCTTGAACCTTCGTGCTACCTGAACTTCTTGAACTTCTTGAAGCTTCCTGCAACTTGAACTTCTTTAACTTCTTGAACCTTCCTGCTACTTGAACTTTTTGAACCTTCCTGCTACTTGAACTTCTTGAACTTCTTGAACCATCCTGCTACTTGAACATCTTGAACCTTCCTGCTACTTGAACCTCTTGAACTTCTTGAACCTTCCTGCTACTTGAACTTCTTGAACTTCTTGAACATTCCTGCTACTTGAACTTCTTGAACTTCTTGAACCTTCCTGCTACTTGAACTTCTTGAACTTCTTGAACCTTCCTTCTACTTGAACTTCTTGAACTTCTTGAACCTTCCTGCTACTTGAACTTCTTGAACTTCTTGAACCTTCCTGCTACTTGAACTTCTCAAAACTTCCTGCTGCTTGAACTTCTTGAACTTCTTGAACCTTCCTGCTACTTGAACTTCTTGAACCTTCCTGCGACTTGAACTTCTTGAACCTTCCTGCTACTTGAACTTCTTGAACCTTCCTGCGACTTGAACTTCTTGAACCTTCCTGCAGCTTGAACTTCTTGAACCTTTCTGCTACTTGAACTTTTCGAACCTTCCTGCTACTCGAACTTCCAGAACCTTCCTGCTACTTGAATTTCTTGAACATTTTGAACTTCTTGAACCTTCCTGCTACTTGAACTTCTTGAACGTTCCTGCTACTTGAACTTTTTGAATTTCTTGAACCTTCCTGCTACTTGAACTTCTTGAACCTTTCTGCTACTTGAACTTCTTGAACTTCTTGAACCTTCCTGCTACTTGAATTTTTTGAAACTTCCTGCTACTTGAACTTCTTGAACTTCTTGAACCTTCCTGCTACTTGAACTTCTTGAACTTCTTGAACCTTCCTGCTACTTGAACTTCTTAAACCTTCCTGCTACTTGAACTTCTTGAAACTTTCTGCTACTTGAACTTCTTGAACTTTTTGAACCTTGCGTCTACTTGAACTTCTTGAACCTTCCTGCTCCTTGAACTTCTTGAACTTCTTTAACCTTCCTGCTACTTGAACTTCTTGAACCTTCCTGCTACTTGAACTTCTTGAACTTCTTGAACCTTCCTGCTACTTGAACTTCTTGATCCTTCCTGCTACTTGAACTTCTCGAACCTTCCTGCTACTTGAACTTCATGAACTTCTTGAACCTTCCTGCTACTTGAACTTCTTGAACCTTCAGGCTACTTGAACTTCTTGAAGCATTCAGGCTATTTGAACTTCTTGAACCTTCCTGACACTTGAACTTCTTGGACCTCCCTGATACTTGAACTTTTTGAACCTTCCTGCTACTTGAACTTCTTGAACTTCTTGAACCTTCCTGCTATATGAACTTCTTGAACTTCTTGAACTTTCCTGCTACTTGAACTTCTTTAACTTTCCTGCTACCTGAACTTCTTGAACTTCTTGATGCTTCCTGCTACTTGAACTTCTTTAACTTCTTGAACCTTCCTGCTACTTGAACTTTTTGAACCTTCCTGTTACTTGAACTTCTTGAACTTCTTGAACCTTTCTGCTACTTGAACTTCTTGAACTTCTTGAACCTTCCTGCTACTTGAACTTCTTGAACCTTCCTGCTACTTGAACTTCTTGAACTTCTTGAACCTTCCTGCTACTTGAACTACTTGAACTTCTTGAACCTTACTGCTACTTGAACTTTTTGAACTTCTTGAACCTTCCTGCTACTTGAACTTCTTGATCCTTCCTGCTACTTGAACTTCTTGAACTTCTTGAACCTTCCTGCTACTTAAACTTCTTGAACCTCTTGAACCTTCCTGCCACTTGAATTCTCGAACCTTCCTGCTGCTTGAACTTCTTGAACTTCTTGAACCTTCCTGCTACTTGAACTTCTTGAACCTTCCTGCGACTTAAACTTCTTGAACCTTCCTGCTACTTGAACTTCTTGAACCTTCCTGCTACTTGAACTTTTTGAACCTTCCTGCTACTTGAACTTCCAGAACCTTCCTGCAACTCGAACTTCTTGAATTTCTTGAACTTCTTGAACCTTCCTGCTACTTAAACTTCTTGACCCTTCCTGCTACTTGAACTTCTTGAACCTTCCTGCCACTTGATCTTTTTTAACCTTCATGCTACTTGAACTTATTGAACTTCTTGAACCTTCCTGCTACTTAAACTTCTTGAACCTTCCTGCTACTTGAACTACTTGAACTTCTTGAACCTTACTGCTACTTGAACTTCTTGAACTTCTCGAACCTTCCTGCAACTTGAACTTCTTGAACTTCTTAAACCTTCCTGCTACATGAACTTCTTGAACCTTCCTGCTACTTGAACTTTTTGAACCTTCCTGCTACTTGAACTTCTTGAACTTCTTGAACCTTCCTGCTACTTGAACTTCTTGAACCTTCCTGCTACTTGAACCTCTTGAACTTCTTGAACATTCCTGCTACATGAACTTCTTGAACTTATTGAACCTTCCTGCTACTTGAACTTCTTGAACTTCTTGAACCTTCCTGCTACTTGAACTTCTCGAACCTTCCTTCTGCTTGAACTTCTTGAACTTCTTGAACCTTCCTGCTACTTGAACTTCTCGAACCTTCCTTCTGCTTGAACTTCTTGAACTTCTTGAACCTTCCTGCTACTTGAACTTCTTGAACCTTCCTGCGACTTGAACTTCTTGAACCTTCCTGCTACTTGAACTTCTTGAACCTTCCTGCTACTTGATTTTTTTGAACCTTCCTGCTACTTGAACTTTCAGAACCTTCCTGCTACTTGAACTTCTTGAACTTTTTGAACTTCTTGAACCTTCCTGCTACTTGAACTTCTTGAACGTTCCTGCTACTTGAACTTTTTGAACTTCTTGAACCTTCCTGCTACTTGAACTTCTTGATCCTTTCTGCAACTTGAACTTCTTGAACTTCTTGAACCTTCCTGCTACTTGAAATTCTTGAAACTTCCTGCTACTTGAACTTCTTGAACCTTCCTGCTAGTTGAACTTCTTGAACCTTCCTGCTACTTGAACTTTTTGAACCTTCCTGCTACTTGAACTTCTTGAACTTCTTGAACCTTCCTGCTACTTGAACTTCTTGAACTTCTTGAACCTTCCTGCTACTTGAACTTCTTGAACCTTCGTGCTACCTGAACTTCTTGAACTTCTTGAAGCTTCCTGCAACTTGAACTTCTTTAACTTCTTGAACCTTCCTGCTACTTGAACTTTTTGAACCTTCCTGCTACTTGAACTTCTTGAACTTCTTGAACCATCCTGCTACTTGAACATCTTGAACCTTCCTGCTACTTGAACCTCTTGAACTTCTTGAACCTTCCTGCTACTTGAACTTCTTAAACTTCTTGAACATTCCTGCTACTTGAACTTCTTGAACTTCTTGAACCTTCCTGCTACTTGAACTTCTTGAACTTCTTGAACCTTCCTGCTACTTGAACTTATTGAACTTCTTGAACCTTCCTGCTACTTGAACTTCTTGAACTTCTTGAACCTTCCTGCTACTTGAACTTCTCAAAACTTCCTGCTGCTTGAACTTCTTGAACTTCTTGAACCTTTCTGCTACTTGAACTTCTTGAACCTTCCTGCGACTTGAACTTCTTGAACCTTCCTGCTACTTGAACTTCTTGAACCTTCCTGCTACTTGAACTTCTTAAACCTTCCTGCTACTTGATATTTTTGAACCTTCCTGCTACTTGAACTTCCAGAACCTTCCTGCTACTTGAACTTCCAGAACCTTCCTGCTACTTGAACTTCTTGAACTTTTTGAACTTCTTGAACCTTCCTGCTACTTGAACTTCTCGAACGTTCCTGCTACTTGAACATTTTGAACTTCTTGAACCTTCCTGCTACTTGAACTTCTTGATCCTTTCTGCTACTTGAACTTCTTGAACTTCTTGAACCTTCCTGCTACTTAAATTTCTTGAAACTTCCTGCTACTTGAACTTCTTGAACCTTCCTGCTAGTTGAACTTCTTGAACCTTCCTGCTACTTGAACTTCTTGAACTTCTCGAACCTTCCTGCAACTTGAACTTCTTGAACTTCTTAAACCTTCCTGCTACATGAACTTCTTGAATCTTCCTGCTACTTGAACTTTTTGAACCTTCCTGCTACTTGAACTTCTTGAACTTCTTGAACCTTCCTGCTACTTGAACTTCTTGAACCTTCCTGCTACTTGAACCTCTTGAACTTCTTGAACATTCCTGCTACTTGAACTTCTTGAACTTATTGAACCTTCCTGCTACTTGAACTTCTTGAACTTCTTGAACCTTCCTGCTACTTGAACTTCTCGAACCTTCCTTCTGCTTGAACTTCTTGAACTTCTTGAACCTTCCTGCTACTTGAACTTCTCGAACCTTCCTTCTGCTTGAACTTCTTGAACTTCTTGAACCTTCCTGCTACTTGAACTTCTTGAAACTTCCTGCGACTTGAACTTCTTGAACCTTCCTGCTACTTGAACTTCTTGAATCTTCCTGCTACTTGATTTTTTTGAACCTTCCTGCTACTTGAACTTCCAGAACCTTCCTGCTACTTGAACTTCTTGAACTTTTTGAACTTCTTGAACCTTCCTGCTACTTGAACTTCTTGAACGTTCCTGCTACTTGAACTTTTTGAACTTCTTGAACCTTCCTGCTACTTGAACTTCTTGATCCTTTCTGCAACTTGAACTTCTTGAACTTCTTGAACCTTCCTGCTACTTGAAATTCTTGAAACTTCCTGCTACTTGAATATCTTGAACCTTCCTGCTAGTTGAACTTCTTGAACCTTCCTGCTACTTGAACTTTTTGAACCTTCCTGCTACTTGAACTTCTTGAACTTCTTGAACCTTCCTGCTACTTGAACTTCTTGAACTTCTTGAACCTTCCTGCTACTTGAACTTCTTGAACCTTCGTGCTACATGAACTTCTTGAACTTCTTGAAGCTTCCTGCAACTTGAACTTCTTTAACTTCTTGAACCTTCCTGCTACTTGAACTTTTTGAACCTTCCTGCTACTTGAACTTCTTGAACTTCTTGAACCATCCTGCTACTTGAACATCTTGAACCTTCCTGCTACTTGAACCTCTTGAACTTCTTGAACCTTCCTGCTACTTGAACTTCTTGAACTTCTTGAACATTCCTGCTACTTGAACTTCTTGAACTTCTTGAACCTTCCTGCTACTTGAACTTCTTGAACTTCTTGAACCTTCCTGCTACTTGAACTTCTTGAACTTCTTGAACCTTCCTGCTACTTGAACTTCTTGAACTTCTTGAACCTTCCTGCTACTTGAACTTCTCAAAACTTCCTGCTGCTTGAACTTCTTGAACTTCTTGAACCTTCCTGCTACTTGAACTTCTTGAACCTTCCTGCGACTTGAACTTCTTGAACCTTCCTGCTACTTGAACTTCTTGAACCTTCCTGCGACTTGAACTTCTTGAACCTTCCTGCAGCTTGAACTTCTTGAACCTTTCTGCTACTTGAACTTTTCGAACCTTCCTGCTACTCGAACTTCCAGAACCTTCCTGCTACTTGAATTTCTTGAACATTTTGAACTTCTTGAACCTTCCTGCTACTTGAACTTCTTGAACGTTCCTGCTACTTGAACTTTTTGAATTTCTTGAACCTTCCTGCTACTTGAACTTCTTGAACCTTTCTGCTACTTGAACTTCTTGAACTTCTTGAACCTTCCTGCTACTTGAATTTTTTGAAACTTCCTGCTACTTGAACTTCTTGAACTTCTTGAACCTTCCTGCTACTTGAACTTCTTGAACTTCTTGAACCTTCCTGCTACTTGAACTTCTTAAACCTTCCTGCTACTTGAACTTCTTGAAACTTTCTGCTACTTGAACTTCTTGAACTTTTTGAACCTTGCGTCTACTTGAACTTCTTGAACATTCCTGCTCCTTGAACTTCTTGAACTTCTTTAACCTTCCTGCTACTTGAACTTCTTGAACCTTCCTGCTACTTGAACTTCTTGAACTTCTTGAACCTTCCTGCTACTTGAACTTCTTGATCCTTCCTGCTACTTGAACTTCTCGAACCTTCCTGCTACTTGAACTTCATGAACTTCTTGAACCTTCCTGCTACTTGAACTTCTTGAACCTTCAGGCTACTTGAACTTCTTGAAGCATTCAGGCTATTTGAACTTCTTGAACCTTCCTGACACTTGAACTTCTTGGACCTCCCTGATACTTGAACTTTTTGAACCTTCCTGCTACTTGAACTTCTTGAACTTCTTGAACCTTCCTGCTATATGAACTTCTTGAACTTCTTGAACTTTCCTGCTACTTGAACTTCTTTAACTTTCCTGCTACCTGAACTTCTTGAACTTCTTGATGCTTCCTGCTACTTGAACTTCTTTAACTTCTTGAACCTTCCTGCTACTTGACTTTTTTGAACCTTCCTGTTACTTGAACTTCTTGAACTTCTTGAACCTTTCTGCTACTTGAACTTCTTGAACTTCTTGAACCTTCCTGCTACTTGAACTTCTTGAACCTTCCTGCTACTTGAACTTCTTGAACTTCTTGAACCTTCCTGCTACTTGAACTACTTGAACTTCTTGAACCTTACTGCCACTTGAACTTTTTGAACTTCTTGAACCTTCCTGCTACTTGAACTTCTTGATCCTTCCTGCTACTTGAACTTCTTGAACTTCTTGAACCTTCCTGCTACTTGAACTTCTTGAACCTCTTGAACCTTCCTGCTACTTGAATTCTCGAACCTTCCTGCTGCTTGAACTTCTTGAACTTCTTGAACCTTCCTGCTACTTGAACTTCTTGAACCTTCCTGCGACTTAAACTTCTTGAACCTTCCTGCTACTTGAACTTCTTGAACCTTCCTGCTACTTGAACTTTTTGAACCTTCCTGCTACTTGAACTTCCAGAACCTTCCTGCAACTCGAACTTCTTGAATTTCTTGAACTTCTTGAACCTTCCTGCTACTTAAACTTCTTGACCCTTCCTGCTACTTGAACTTCTTGAACCTTCCTGCCACTTGAACTTTTTTAACCTTCATGCTACTTGAACTTATTGAACTTCTTGAACCTTCCTGCTACTTAAACTTCTTGAACCTTCCTGCTACTTGAACTACTTGAACTTCTTGAACCTTACTGCTACTTGAACTTCTTGAACTTCTCGAACCTTCCTGCAACTTGAACTTCTTGAACTTCTTAAACCTTCCTGCTACATGAACTTCTTGAACCTTCCTGCTACTTGAACTTTTTGAACCTTCCTGCTACTTGAACTTCTTGAACTTCTTGAACCTTCCTGCTACTTGAACCTCTTGAACTTCTTAAACATTCCTGCTACTTGAACTTCTTGAACTTATTGAACCTTCCTGCTACTTGAACTTCTTGAACTTCTTGAACCTTCCTGCTACTTGAACTTCTCGAACCTTCCTTCTGCTTGAACTTCTTGAACTTCTTGAACCTTCCTGCTACTTGAACTTCTCGAACCTTCCTTCTGCTTGAACTTCTTGAACTTCTTGAACCTTCCTGCTACTTGAACTTCTTGAACCTTCCTGCGACTTGAACTTCTTGAACCTTCCTGCTACTTGAACTTCTTGAACCTTCCTGCTACTTGATTTTTTTGAACCTTCCTGCTACTTGAACTTTCAGAACCTTCCTGCTACTTGAACTTCTTGAACTTTTTGAACTTCTTGAACCTTCCTGCTACTTGAACTTCTTGAACGTTCCTGCTACTTGAACTTTTTGAACTTCTTGAACCTTCCTGCTACTTGAACTTCTTGATCCTTTCTGCAACTTGAACTTCTTGAACTTCTTGAACCTTCCTGCTACTTGAAATTCTTGAAACTTCCTGCTACTTGAACTTCTTGAACCTTCCTGCTAGTTGAACTTCTTGAACCTTCCTGCTACTTGAACTTTTTGAACCTTCCTGCTACTTGAACTTCTTGAACTTCTTGAACCTTCCTGCTACTTGAACTTCTTGAACTTCTTGAACCTTCCTGCTACTTGAACTTCTTGAACCTTCGTGCTACCTGAACTTCTTGAACTTCTTGAAGCTTCCTGCAACTTGAACTTCTTTAACTTCTTGAACCTTCTTGCTACTTGAACTTTTTGAACCTTCCTGCTACTTGAACTTCTTGAACTTCTTGAACCATCCTGCTACTTGAACATCTTGAACCTTCCTGCTACTTGAACCTCTTGAACTTCTTGAACCTTCCTGCTACTTGAACTTCTTAAACTTCTTGAACATTCCTGCTACTTGAACTTCTTGAACTTCTTGAACCTTCCTGCTACTTGAACTTCTTGAACTTCTTGAACCTTCCTGCTACTTGAACTTATTGAACTTCTTGAACCTTCCTGCTACTTGAACTTCTTGAACTTCTTGAACCTTCCTGCTACTTGAACTTCTCAAAACTTCCTGCTGCTTGAACTTCTTGAACTTCTTGAACCTTTCTGCTACTTGAACTTCTTGAACCTTCCTGCGACTTGAACTTCTTGAACCTTCCTGCTACTTGAACTTCTTGAACCTTCCTGCTACTTGAACTTCTTAAACCTTCCTGCTACTTGATTTTTTTGAACCTTCCTGCTACTTGAACTTCCAGAACCTTCCTGCTACTTGAACTTCCAGAACCTTCCTGCTACTTGAACTTCTTGAACTTTTTGAACTTCTTGAACCTTCCTGCTACTTGAACTTCTCGAACGTTCCTGCTACTTGAACTTTTTGAACTTCTTGAACCTTCCTGCTACTTGAACTTCTTGATCCTTTCTGCTACTTGAACTTCTTGAACTTCTTGAACCTTCCTGCTACTTAAATTTCTTGAAACTTCCTGCTACTTGAACTTCTTGAACCTTCCTGCTAGTTGAACTTCTTGAACTTCTTGAACCTTCCTGCAACTTGAACTTCTTGAACCTTCCTGCTACCTGAACTTCTTGAACTTCTTGAAGCTTCCTGCAACTTGAACTTCTTTAACTTCTTGAACCTTCCTGCTACTTGAACTTTTTGAACCTTCCTGCTACTTGAACTTCTTGAACTTCTTGAACCTTCCTGCTACTTGAACTTCTTGAACTTCTTGAACCTTCCTACTACTTGAACCTCTTTAACCTTCCTGCTACTTGAACTTCTTGAACTTCTTGAACCTTCCTGCTACTTGAACTACTTGAAATTCTTGAACCTTACTGCTACTTGAACTTCTTGAATTTCTTAAACCTTCCTACTACTTGAACTTCTTGAACTTCCTAAACCTTCCTGCTACTTGAACTTCTTGACCCTTCCTGCGACTTGAACTTTTTGAACCTTCCTGCTACTTGAACTTCTTGAACTTCATGAACCTTCCTGAACTTGAACTTCTTGAACCTTCCTGCTACTTGAACCTCTTGAACTTCTTGAACCTTCCTGCTACTTGAATTTCTTGAACTTCTTGAACCTTCCTGCTACTTGAACTTCTTAAGCTTCTTGAACCTTCCTGCTACTAGAACTTCTTGAACTTCTTGAACCTTCCTGCTACTTGAACTTCTTGAACTTCTTGAACCTTCCTGCTACTTGAACTTCTTGAACCTTCCTGCTACTTGAACTTCTCGAACCTTCCTGCTGCTTGAACTTCTTGAACTTCTTGAACCTTCCTGCTACTTGAACTTCTTGAACCTTCCTGCAACTCGAACTTCTTGAACCTTCCTGCTACTTGAACTTCTTGAACCTTCCTGCTACTTGAACAATTTGAACCTTCCTGCTACTTGAACTTCCAGAACCTTCCTGCTACTTGAACTTCTTGAACTTCTTGAACTTCTTGAACCTTCCTGCTACTTGAACTTCTTGACCCTTCCTGCAACTTGAACTTCTTGAACCTTCCTTCCACTTGAACTTCTTTAACCTTCATGCTAATTGAACTTATTGAACTTCTTGAACCTTCCTGCTACTTGAACTTCTTGAACTTTCCTGCTACTTGAACTTCTTGAACCTTCCTGCTACTTGAACTTCTTGAACTTCTTGAACCTTCCTGCTACTTGAACTTCTTGAACTTCTTGAACCTTCCTGCTACTTGAACTACTTGAACTTCTTGAACCTTACTGCTACTTGAACTTCTTGAGCTTCTTGAACCTTTCTGCTACTTGAACTTTTTGAACTTCTTAAACCTTCCTGCTACTTGAACTTCTTGAACCTTCCTGCTACTTGAACTTTTTGAACCTTCCTGCAACTTGAACTTCTTGAACTTCTTGAACCTTCCAGCTACTAGAACTTCTTGAACCTTCCTGCTACTTGAACCTTCCTGCTACTAGAACTTCTTGAACCTTCCTGCTACTTGAACCTCTTGAACTTCTTGAACCTTCCTGCTACTTCAACTTCTTGAACTTCTTGAACCTTCCTGCGACTTGAACTTCTTGAACTTCTTGAACCTTCCTGCTAATTGAACTTCTTGAACTTTTTGAACCTTCCTGCTACTTGAACTTCTTGAACTTCTTGAACCTTCCTGCTACTTGAACTTCTCGAACCTTCCTGCTGCTTGAACTTCTTGAACTTCATGAACCTTCCTGCTACTTGAACTTCTTGAACCTTCCTGCTACTTGAACTTCTTGAAACTTCCTGCGACTTGAACTTCTTGAACCTTCCTGCTACTTGAACTTTTTGAACCTTCCTGCTACTTGAACTTCCAGAACCTTCCTGCTACTTGAACTTTTTGAACTTCTTGAACTTCTTGAACCTTCCTGCTACTTGAACTTCTAGACCCTTCCTGCTACTCGAACATCTTGAACCTTCCTGCCACTTGAACTTCTTGAACCTTCCTGCTACTTGAACTTATTGAACATCTTGAACCCTCCTGCTACTTGAACTTCTTGAACCTTCCTGCTACTTGAACTTCTTGAACCATCCTGCAACTTGAACTTCTTGAACCTTCCTGCTACTTGAACTTCTTGAACTTCTTGAACCTTACTGCTACTTGAACTTCTTGAACCTTCAGGCTACTTGAACTTCTTGAACCTTCCTGCTACTTGAACTTCTTGAAAATTCCTGCTACTTGAACTTCTTGAACCTTCCTGCTACTTGAACTTCTTGAACTTCTTGAACCTTCCTGCTACTTGAACTTCTTGAACTTCTTGAACCTTCCTGCTACTTGAACTACTTGAACTTCTTGAACCTTACTGCTACTTGAAATTCTTGAACTTCTTGAACCTTCCTGCTACTTGAACTTCTTGAACCTTCCTGCTACTTGAACTTCTTGAACTTCTTAAACCTTCCTGCTACTTGAACTTCTTGAACCTTCCTGCTACTTGAACTTTTTGAACCTTCCTGCTACTTGAACTTCTTGAACTTCTTGAACCTTCCTGCTACTTGAACTTCTTGAACTTTCCTGCTACTTGAACCTCTTGAACTTCTTGAACCTTCTTGCTTCTTAAACTTCTTGAACCTTCCTGCTACTTGAACTTCGTGAACTTCTTGAACCTTCCTGCTACTTGAACTTCTTGAACTTCTTGAACATTCCTGCTACTTGAACTTCTTGAACTTATTGATCCTTCCTACTACTTGAACTTCTTGAACTTCTTGAACCTTCCTGCTACTTGAACTTCTCGAACCTTCCTTCTGCTTGAACTTCTTGCACTTCTTGAACCTTCCTGCTACTTGAACTTCTCGAACCTTCCTTCTGCTTGAATTTCTTGAACTTCTTGAACCTTCCTGCTACTTGAACTTCTTGAACTTCTTGAACCTTCCTGCTACTTGAACTTCTTGAACCTTCCTGCGACATGAGCTTCTTGAACCTTCCTGCTACTTGAACTTCTTGAACCTTTCTGCTACTTGATTTTTTTGAACCTTCCTGCTACTTGAACTTCCAGAACCTTCCTGCTACTTGAACTTCTTGAACTTTTAGAACTTCTTGAACCTTCCTGCTACTTGAACTTCTTGAACGTTCCTGCTACTTGAACTTTTTGAAATTCTTGAACCTTCCTGCTACTTGAACTTCTTGATCCTTTCTGCTACTTGAACTTCTTGAACTTTTAGAACTTCTTGAACCTTCCTGCTACTTGAACTTCTTGAACGTTCCTGCTACTTGAACTTTTTGAACTTCTTGAACCTTCCTGCTACTTGAACTTCTTGATCCTTTCTGCTACTTGAACTTCTTGAACTGCTTGAACCTTCCTGCTACTTGAAATTCTTGAAACTTCCTGCTACTTGAACTTCTTGAACCTTCCTGCTAGTTGAACTTCTTGAACCTTCCTGCTACTTGAACTTTTTGACCCTTCCTGCTACTTGAACTTCTTGAACCTTCCTGCTACCTGAACTTCTTGAACTTCTTGAAGCTTCCTGCAACTTGAACTTCTTTAACTTCTTGAACCTTCCTGCTACTTGAACTTTTTGAACCTTTCTGCTACTTGAACTTCTTGAACCTTCCTGCTACTTGAACTTCTTGAACTTCTTGAATTTTCCTGATACTTGAACTTCTTGAACCTTCCTGCTACTTGAACTTCTTGAACTTCTTGAACCTTCCTGCTACTTTAACTACTTGAAATTCTTGAACCTTACTGCTACTTGAACTTCTTGAACTTCTTGAACCTTCCTGCTACTTGAACTTCTTGAACCTTCCTGCTACTTGAACCTCTTGAACTTCTTGAACCTTCCTGCCACTTGAACTTCTTGAACTTCTTGAACATTCCAGCTACTTGAACTTCTTGAACTTCTTGAACCTTCCTGCTACTTGAACTTCTTGAACTTCTTGAACCTTCCTGCTACTTGAACTTCTTGAACTTCTTGAACCTTCCTGCTACTTGAATTTCTTGAACTTCTTGAACCTTCCTGCTACTTGAACTTCTCGAACCTTCCTGCTGCTTGAACTTCTTGAACTTCTTGAACCTTCCTGCTACTTGAACTTCTTGAACCTTCCTGCGAGTTGAACTTCTTGAACCTTCCTGCTACTTGAACTTCTTGAACCTTCCTGCTACTTGAACTTCTTAAACCTTCCTGCTACTTGATTTTTTTGAACCTTCCTGCTACTTGAACTTCCAGAACCTTCCTGCTACTTGAACTTCCAGAACCTTCCTGCTACTTGAACTTCTTGAACTTTTTGAACTTCTTGAACCTTCCTGCTACTTGAACTTCCTGAACGTTCCTGCTTCTTGAACTTTTTGAACTTCTTGAACCTTCCTGCTACTTGAACTTCTTGATCCTTTCTGCTACTTGAACTTCTTGAACTTCTTGAACCTTCCTGCTACTTGAATTTCCTGAAACTTCCTGCTACTTGAACTTCTTGAACCTTCCTGCTAGTTGAACTTCTTGAACCTTCCTGCTACTTGAACTTCTTGAACTTATTGAACCTTCCTGCTACTTGAACTTCTTGAACCTTCCTGCTACCAGAACTTCTTGAACTTCTTGAAGCTTCCTGCAACTTGAACTTCTTTAACTTCTTGAACCTTCCTGCTACTTGAACTTTTTGAACCTTCCTGCTACTTGAACTTCTTGAACTTCTTGAACCTTCCTGCTACTTGAACTTCATGAACTTCTTGAACCTTCCTGCTACTTGAACTTCTTGAACTTCTTGAACCTTCTATCTACTTGAACTTCTTGAACCTTCCTGCTACTTGAACTTCTTGAACCTTCCTGCTACTTGAACTTCTTTAACTTCTTGAACCTTCCTGCTACTTGAACTACTTGAACTTTTTGAACCTTACTGCTACTTGAACTTCTTGAACTTCTTGAACCTTCCTGCTACTTGAACTTCTTGAACCTTCCTGATACTCGAACTTCTCGAACTTCTTAAACCTTCCTGCTACTTGAACTTCTTGAACCTTCCTGCTACTTGAACTTTTTGAACCTTCCTGCTACTTGAACCTCTTCTTGAACTTCTTGAACCTTCCTGTTACTTGAACTTCTTGAACTTCTTGAACCTTCCTGCTACTTGAACTTCTTGAACTTCTTGAACCTTCCTGCTACTTGAACTTTTTGAACTTCTTGAACATTCCTGCTACTTGAACTTCATTAACTTCTTGAACCTTCCTGCTACTTGAACTTCTTGAACTTCTTGAAACTTCCTGCTACTTGAACTTCTCGAACCTTCCTGCTGCTTGAACTTCTTGAACTTCTCGAACCTTCCTGCTACTTGAGTTTCTTGAACTTCTTGAACCTTCCTGCTACTTGAACTTCTTGAACCTTCCTGCGACTTGAACTTCTTGAACCTTCCTGCAACTTGAACTTCTTGAACCTTCCTGCTACTTGAACTTTTCGAACCTTCCTGCTACTCGAACTTCCAGAACCTTCCTGCTACTTGAACTTCTTGAACATTTTGAACTTCTTGAACCTTCCTGCTACTTGAACTTCTTGAACGTTCCTGCTACTTGAACTTTTTGAATTTCTTGAACCTTCCTGCTACTTGAACTTCTTGAACCTTTCTGCTACTTGAACTTCTTGAACTTCTTGAACCTTCCTGCTACTTGAATTTCTTGAAACTTCCTGCAACTTGAACTTCTTGAACTTCTTGAACCTTCCTGCTACTTGAACTTCTTGAACTTCTTGAACCTTCCTGCTACTTGAACTTCTTAAACCTTCCTGCTACTTGAACTTCTTGAAACTTTCTGCTACTTGAACTTCTTGAACTTCTTGAACCTTGCGGCTACTTGAACTTCTTGAACCTTCCTGCTCCTTGAACTTCTTGAACTTCTTTAACCTCCCTGCTACTTGAACTTCTTGAACCTTCCTGCTACTTGAACTTCTTGAACTTCTTGAACCTTCCTGCTACTTGAACTTCTTGATTCTTCCTGCTACTTGAACTTCTCGAACCTTCCTGCTTCTTGAACTTCATGAACTTCTTGAACCTTCCTGCTACCTGAACTTCTTGAACCTTCAGGCTACTTGAACTTCTCGAACCTTCGGGCTATTTGAACTTCTTGAACCTTCCTGCCACTTGAACTTCTTGAACCTTCCTGATACTTGAACTTTTTGAACCTTCCTGCTACTTGAACTTCTTGAACTTCTTGAACCTTCCTGCTATATGAACTTCTTGAACTTCTTGAACCTTCCTGCTACTTGAACTTCTTTAACTTTCCTGCTACCTGAACTTCCTGAACTTCTTGATGCTTCCTGCTACTTGAACTTCTTTAACTTCTTGAACCTTCCTGCTACTTGAACTTTTTGAACTTTCCTGCTACTTGAACTTCTTGAACTTCTTGAACCTTCCTGCTACTTGAACTTCTTGAACTTCTTGAACCTAACTGCTACTTGAACTTCTTGAACCTTCCTGCTACTTGAACTTCTTGAACTTCTTGAACCTTCCTGCTACTTGAACTACTTGAACTTCTTGAACCTTACTGCTACTTGAAATTCTTGAACTTCTTGAACCTTCCTGCTACTTGAACTTCTTGAACCTTCCTGCTACTTGAACTTCTTGAACTTCTTGAACCTTCCTGCTACTTGAACTTCTTGAACTTTCCTGCTACTTGAACCTCTTGAACTTCTTGAACCTTCCTGCTACTTGAACTTCTTGAACCTTCCTGCTACTTGAACTTCGTGAACTTCTTGAACCTTCCTGCTACTTGAACTTCTTGAACTTCTTGAACATTCCTGCTACTTGAACTTCTTGAACTTATTGAACCTTCCTACTACTTGAACTTCTTGAACTTCTTGAACCTTCCTGCTACTTGAACTTCTCGAACCTTCCTTCTGCTGGAACTTCTTGAACTTCTTGAACCTTCCTGCTACTTGAACTTCTCGAACCTTCCTTCTGCTTGAATTTCTTGAACTTCTTGAACCTTCCTGCTACTTGAACATCTTGAACTTCTTGAACCTTCCTGCTACTTGAACTTCTTGAACCTTCCTGCGACATAAGCTTCTTGAACCTTCCTGCTACTTGAACTTCTTGAACCTTCCTGCTACTTGATTTTTTTGAACCTTCCTGCTACTTGAACTTCCAGAACCTTCCTGCTACTTGAACTTCTTGAACTTTTAGAACTTCTTGAACCTTCCTGCTACTTGAACTTCCAGAACCTTCCTGCTACTTGAACTTCTTGAACTTTTAGAACTTCTTGAACCTTCCTGCTACTTGAACTTCTTGAACGTTCCTGCTACTTGAACTTTTTGAACTTCTTGAACCTTCCTGCTACTTGAACTTCTTGATCCTTTCTGCTACTTGAACTTCTTGAACTTCTTGAACCTTCCTGCTACTTGAAATTCTTGAAACTTCCTGCTACTTGAACTTCTTGAACCTTCATGCTAGTTGAACTTCTTGAACCTTCCTGCTACTTGAACTTTTTGAACCTTCCTGCTACTTGAACTTCTTGAACCTTCCTGCTACCTGAACTTCTTGAACTTCTTGAAGCTTCCTGCAACTTGAACTTCTTTAACTTCTTGAACCTTCCTGCTACTTGAACTTTTTGAACCTTCCTGCTACTTGAACTTCTTGAACTTCTTGAACCTTCCTGCTACTTGAACTTCTTGAACTTCTTGAACCTTCCTGCTACTTGAACTTCTTGAACCTTCCTGCTACTTGAACTTCTTGAACTTCTTGAACCTTCCTGCTACTTTAACTACTTGAAATTCTTGAACCTTACTGCTACTTGAACTTCTTGAACTTCTTGAACCTCCCTACTACTTGAACTTCTTGAACTCCCTAAACCTTCCTGCTACTTGAACATCTTGAACCTTCTTGCTACTTGAACTTTTTGAACCTTCCTGCTACTTGAACTTCTTGAACTTCTTGAACCTTCCTGCTACTTGAACTTCTTGAACCTTCCTGCTACTTGAACCTCTTGAACTTCTTGAACCTTCCTGCCACTTGAACTTCTTGAACTTCTTGAACATTCCAGCTACTTGAACTTCTTGAACTTCTTGAACCTTCCTGCTACTTGAACTTCTTGAACTTCTTGAACCTTCCTGCTACTTGAACTTCTTGAACTTCTTGAACCTTCCTGCTACTTGAACTTTTTGAACCTTCCTGCTACTTGAACTTCTTGAACTTCTTGAACCTTCCTGCTACTTGAACTTCATGAACTTCTTGAACCTTCCTGCTACTTGAACTTCTTGAACTTCTTGAACCTTCTATCTACTTGAACTTCTTGAACCTTCCTGCTACTTGAACTTCTTGAACCTTCCTGCTACTTGAACTTCTTTAACTTCTTGAACCTTCCTGCTACTTGAACTACTTGAACTTTTTGAACCTTACTGCTACTTGAACTTCTTGAACTTCTTGAACCTTCCTGCTACTTGAACTTCTTGAACCTTCCTGATACTCGAACTTCTCGAACTTCTTAAACCTTCCTGCTACTTGAACTTCTTGAACCTTCCTGCTACTTGAACTTTTTGAACCTTCCTGCTACTTGAACCTCTTCTTGAACTTCTTGAACCTTCCTGTTACTTGAACTTCTTGAACTTCTTGAACCTTCCTGCTACTTGAACTTCTTGAACTTCTTGAACCTTCCTGCTACTTGAACTTTTTGAACTTCTTGAACATTCCTGCTACTTGAACTTCATTAACTTCTTGAACCTTCCTGCTACTTGAACTTCTTGAACTTCTTGAAACTTCCTGCTACTTGAACTTCTCGAACCTTCCTGCTGCTTGAACTTCTTGAACTTCTCGAACCTTCCTGCTACTTGAGTTTCTTGAACTTCTTGAACCTTCCTGCTACTTGAACTTCTTGAACCTTCCTGCGACTTGAACTTCTTGAACCTTCCTGCAACTTGAACTTCTTGAACCTTCCTGCTACTTGAACTTTTCGAACCTTCCTGCTACTCGAACTTCCAGAACCTTCCTGCTACTTGAACTTCTTGAACATTTTGAACTTCTTGAACCTTCCTGCTACTTGAACTTCTTGAACGTTCCTGCTACTTGAACTTTTTGAATTTCTTGAACCTTCCTGCTACTTGAACTTCTTGAACCTTTCTGCTACTTGAACTTCTTGAACTTCTTGAACCTTCCTGCTACTTGAATTTCTTGAAACTTCCTGCAACTTGAACTTCTTGAACTTCTTGAACCTTCCTGCTACTTGAACTTCTTGAACTTCTTGAACCTTCCTGCTACTTGAACTTCTTAAACCTTCCTGCTACTTGAACTTCTTGAAACTTTCTGCTACTTGAACTTCTTGAACTTCTTGAACCTTGCGGCTACTTGAACTTCTTGAACCTTCCTGCTCCTTGAACTTCTTGAACTTCTTTAACCTCCCTGCTACTTGAACTTCTTGAACCTTCCTGCTACTTGAACTTCTTGAACTTCTTGAACCTTCCTGCTACTTGAACTTCTTGATTCTTCCTGCTACTTGAACTTCTCGAACCTTCCTGCTTCTTGAACTTCATGAACTTCTTGAACCTTCCTGCTACCTGAACTTCTTGAACCTTCAGGCTACTTGAACTTCTCGAACCTTCGGGCTATTTGAACTTCTTGAACCTTCCTGCCACTTGAACTTCTTGAACCTTCCTGATACTTGAACTTTTTGAACCTTCCTGCTACTTGAACTTCTTGAACTTCTTGAACCTTCCTGCTATATGAACTTCTTGAACTTCTTGAACCTTCCTGCTACTTGAACTTCTTTAACTTTCCTGCTACCTGAACTTCCTGAACTTCTTGATGCTTCCTGCTACTTGAACTTCTTTAACTTCTTGAACCTTCCTGCTACTTGAACTTTTTGAACTTTCCTGCTACTTGAACTTCTTGAACTTCTTGAACCTTCCTGCTACTTGAACTTCTTGAACTTCTTGAACCTAACTGCTACTTGAACTTCTTGAACCTTCCTGCTACTTGAACTTCTTGAACTTCTTGAACCTTCCTGCTACTTGAACTACTTGAACTTCTTGAACCTTACTGCTACTTGAAATTCTTGAACTTCTTGAACCTTCCTGCTACTTGAACTTCTTGAACCTTCCTGCTACTTGAACTTCTTGAACTTCTTGAACCTTCCTGCTACTTGAACTTCTTGAACTTTCCTGCTACTTGAACCTCTTGAACTTCTTGAACCTTCCTGCTACTTGAACTTCTTGAACCTTCCTGCTACTTGAACTTCGTGAACTTCTTGAACCTTCCTGCTACTTGAACTTCTTGAACTTCTTGAACATTCCTGCTACTTGAACTTCTTGAACTTATTGAACCTTCCTACTACTTGAACTTCTTGAACTTCTTGAACCTTCCTGCTACTTGAACTTCTCGAACCTTCCTTCTGCTGGAACTTCTTGAACTTCTTGAACCTTCCTGCTACTTGAACTTCTCGAACCTTCCTTCTGCTTGAATTTCTTGAACTTCTTGAACCTTCCTGCTACTTGAACATCTTGAACTTCTTGAACCTTCCTGCTACTTGAACTTCTTGAACCTTCCTGCGACATAAGCTTCTTGAACCTTCCTGCTACTTGAACTTCTTGAACCTTCCTGCTACTTGATTTTTTTGAACCTTCCTGCTACTTGAACTTCCAGAACCTTCCTGCTACTTGAACTTCTTGAACTTTTAGAACTTCTTGAACCTTCCTGCTACTTGAACTTCCAGAACCTTCCTGCTACTTGAACTTCTTGAACTTTTAGAACTTCTTGAACCTTCCTGCTACTTGAACTTCTTGAACGTTCCTGCTACTTGAACTTTTTGAACTTCTTGAACCTTCCTGCTACTTGAACTTCTTGATCCTTTCTGCTACTTGAACTTCTTGAACTTCTTGAACCTTCCTGCTACTTGAAATTCTTGAAACTTCCTGCTACTTGAACTTCTTGAACCTTCATGCTAGTTGAACTTCTTGAACCTTCCTGCTACTTGAACTTTTTGAACCTTCCTGCTACTTGAACTTCTTGAACCTTCCTGCTACCTGAACTTCTTGAACTTCTTGAAGCTTCCTGCAACTTGAACTTCTTTAACTTCTTGAACCTTCCTGCTACTTGAACTTTTTGAACCTTCCTGCTACTTGAACTTCTTGAACTTCTTGAACCTTCCTGCTACTTGAACTTCTTGAACTTCTTGAACCTTCCTGCTACTTGAACTTCTTGAACCTTCCTGCTACTTGAACTTCTTGAACTTCTTGAACCTTCCTGCTACTTTAACTACTTGAAATTCTTGAACCTTACTGCTACTTGAACTTCTTGAACTTCTTGAACCTCCCTACTACTTGAACTTCTTGAACTCCCTAAACCTTCCTGCTACTTGAACATCTTGAACCTTCTTGCTACTTGAACTTTTTGAACCTTCCTGCTACTTGAACTTCTTGAACTTCTTGAACCTTCCTGCTACTTGAACTTCTTGAACCTTCCTGCTACTTGAACCTCTTGAACTTCTTGAACCTTCCTGCCACTTGAACTTCTTGAACTTCTTGAACATTCCAGCTACTTGAACTTCTTGAACTTCTTGAACCTTCCTGCTACTTGAACTTCTTGAACTTCTTGAACCTTCCTGCTACTTGAACTTCTTGAACTTCTTGAACCTTCCTGCTACTTGAACTTCTTGAACTTCTTGAACCTTCCTGCTACTTGAACTTCTCGAACCTTCCTGCTGCTTGAACTTCTTGAACTTCTTGAACCTTCCTGCTACTTGAACTTCTTGAACCTTCCTGCGAGTTGTACTTCTTGAACCTTCCTGCTACTTGAACTTCTTGAACCTTCCTGCTACTTGAACTTCTTAAACCTTCCTGCTACTTGATTTTTTTGAACCTTCCTGCTACTTGAACTTCCAGAACCTTCCTGCTACTTGAACTTCCAGAACCTTCCTGCTACTTGAACTTCTTGAACTTTTTGAACTTGTTGAACCTTCCTGCTACTTGAACTTCCTGAACGTTCCTGCTACTTGAACTTTTTGAACTTCTTGAACCTTCCTGCTACTTGAACTTCTTGATCCTTTCTGCTACTTGAACTTCTTGAACTTCTTGAACCTTCCTGCTACTTGAATTTCCTGAAACTTCCTGCTACTTGAACTTCTTGAACCTTCCTGCTAGTTGAACTTCTTGAACCTTCCTGCTACCTGAACTTCTTGAACTTATTGAACCTTCCTGCTACTTGAACTTCTTGAACCTTTCTGCTACCAGAACTTCTTGAACTTCTTGAAGCTTCCTGCAACTTGAACTTCTTTAACTTCTTGAACCTTCCTGCTACTTGAACTTTTTGAACCTTCCTGCTACTTGAACTTCTTGAACTTCTTGAACCTTCCTGCTACTTGAACTTCATGAACTTCTTGAACCTTCCTGCTACTTGAACTTCTTGAACTTCTTGAACCTTCCTTCTACTTGAACTTCTTGAACCTTCCTGCTACTTGAACTTCTTGAACCTTCCTGCTACTTGAACTTCTTTAACTTCTTGAACCTTCCTGCTACTTGAACTACTTGAACTTTTTGAACCTTGCTGCTACTTGAACTTCTTGAACTTCTTGAACCTTCCTGCTACTTGAACTTCTTGAACCTTCCTGATACTTGAACTTCTCGAACTTCTTAAACCTTCCTGCTACTTGAACTTCTTGAACCTTCCTGCTACTTGAACTTTTTGAACCTTCCTGCTACTTGAACTTCTTGAACTTCTTGAACCTTCCTGCTACTTGAACTTCTTGAACCATCCTGCTACTTGAACCTCTTCTTGAACTTCTTGAACCTTCCTGCTACTTGAACTTCTTGAACTTCTTGAACCTTCCTGCTACTTGAACTTCTTGAACTTCTTGAACCTTCCTGCTACTTGAACTTTTTGAACTTCTTGAACATTCCTGCTACTTGAACTTCATTAACTTCTTGAACCTTCCTGCTACTTGAACTTCTTGAACTTCTTGAACCTTCCTGCTACTTGAACTTCTCGAACCTTCCTGCTGCTTGAACTTCTTGAACTTCTCGAACCTTCCTGCTACTTGAACTTCTTGAACTTCTTGAACCTTCCTGCTACTTGAACTTCTCGAACCTTACTGCTGCTTGAACTTCTTGAACTTCTCGAACCTTCCTGCTACTTGAGTTTCTTGAACTTCTTGAACCTTCCTGCTACTTGAACTTCTTGAACCTTCCTGCAACTTGAACTTCTTGAACCTTCCTGCAACTTGAACTTCTTGAACCTTCCTGATACTTGAACTTTTCGAACCTTCCTGCTACTCGAACTTCCAGAACCTTCCTGCTACTTGAACTTCTTGAACATTTTGAACTTCTTGAACCTTCCTGCTACTTGAACTTCTTGAACGTTCCTGCTACTTGAACTTTTTGAATTTCTTGAATTTTCCTGCTACTTGAACTTCTTGAACCTTCCTGCTCCTTGAACTTCTTGAACTTCTTTAACCTTCCTGCTACTTGAACTTCTTGAAACTTCCTGCTACTTGAACTTCTTGAACTTCTTGAACCTTCCTGCTACTTGAACTTCTTGATTCTTCCTGCTACTTGAACTTCTCGAACCTTCCTGCTTCTTGAACTTCATGAACTTCTTGAACCTTCCTGCTACTTGAACTTCTTGAACCTTCAGGCTACTTGAACTCCTCGAACCTTCGGGCTATTTGAACTTCTTGAACCTTCCTGCCACTTGAACTTCTTGAACCTTCCTGATACTTGAACTTTTTGAACCTTCCTGCTACTTGAACTTCTTCAACTTCTTGAACCTTCCTGCTATATGAACTTCTTGAACTTCTTGAACCTTCCTGCTACTTGAACTTCTTGAACTTCTTGAACCTTCCTGCTACTTGAACTTCTTGAACTTCTTGAACCTTCCTGCTACTTGAACTTCTCGAACCTTCCTGCTGCTTGAACTTCTTGAACTTCTTGAACCTTTCTGCTACTTGAACTTCTTGAACCTTCCTGCGAGTTGAACTTATTGAACCTTCCTGCTACTTGAACTTCTTGAACCTTCCTGCTACTTGAACTTCTTAAACCTTCCTGCTACTTGATTTTTTTGAACCTTCCTGCTACTTGAACTTCCAGAACCTTCCTGCTACTTGAACTTCCAGAACCTTCCTGCTACTTGAACTTCTTGAACTTTTTGAACTTGTTGAACCTTCCTGCTACTTGAACTTCCTGAACGTTCCTGCTACTTGAACTTTTTGAACTTCTTGAACCTTCCTGCTACTTGAACTTCTTGATCCTTTCTGCTACTTGAACTTCTTGAACTTCTTGAACCTTCCTGCTACTTGAATTTCCTGAAACTTCCTGCTACTTGAACTTCTTGAACCTTCCTGCTAGTTGAACTTCTTGAACCTTCCTGCTACCTGAACTTCTTGAACTTATTGAACCTTCCTGCTACTTGAACTTCTTGAACCTTCCTGCTACCAGAACTTCTTGAACTTCTTGAAGCTTCCTGCAACTTGAACTTCTTTAACTTCTTGAACCTTCCTGCTACTTGAACTTTTTGAACCTTCCTGCTACTTGAACTTCTTGAACTTCTTGAACCTTCCTGCTACTTGAACTTCATGAACTTCTTGAACCTTCCTGCTACTTGAACTTCTTGAACTTCTTGAACCTTCCTTCTACTTGAACTTCTTGAACCTTCCTGCTACTTGAACTTCTTGAACCTTCCTGCTACTTGAACTTCTTTAACTTCTTGAACCTTCCTGCTACTTGAACTACTTGAACTTTTTGAACCTTCCTGCTACTTGAACTTCTTGAACTTCTTGAACCTTCCTGCTACTTGAACTTCTTGAACCTTCCTGATACTTGAACTTCTCGAACTTCATAAACCTTCCTGCTACTTGAACTTCTTGAACCTTCCTGCTACTTGAATTTTTTGAACCTTCCTGCTACTTGAACTTCTTGAACTTCTTGAACCTTCCTGCTACTTGAACTTCTTGAAACATCCTGCTACTTGAACCTCTTCTTGAACTTCTTGAACCTTCCTGCTACTTGAACTTCTTGAACTTCTTGAACCTTCCTGCTACTTGAACTTTTTGAACTTCTTGAACCTTCCTGCTACTTGAACTTTTTGAACTTCTCGAACCTTCCTGCTACTTGAACTTCTCGAACCTTCCTTCTGCTTGAACTTCTTGAACTTCTTGAACCTTCCTGCTACTTGAACTTCTTGAACTTCTTGAACCTTCCTGCTACTTGAACTTCTTGAACCTTCCTGCGACTTGAACTACTTGAACCTTCCTGCTACTTGAACTTCCCAAACCTTCCTGCTACTTGATTTTTTTGAACCTTCCTGCTACTTGAACTTCCAGAACCTTCCTGCTACTTGAACTTCTTGAACTTTTTGAACTTCTTGAACCTTCCTGCTACTTGAACTTCTTGAACGTTCCTGCTACTTGAACTTTTTGAACTTCTTGAACATTCCTGCTACTTGAACTTCTTGATCCCTTCTGCTACTTGAAATTCTTGAACTTCTTGAACCTTCTTGCTACTTGAACTTCTTGAACTTCATGAACCATCCTGCTACTTGAACTTCTTGAACTTCTTGAACCTTCCTGCTACTTGAACTTCTTGAACTTCTTGAACCTTCCTGCTACTTGAACTTCTCGAACTTTCCTGCTGCTTGAACTTCTTGAACTTCTTGAACCTTCCTGCTACTTGAACTTCTTGAACCTTCTTGCGACTTGAACTCCTTGAACCTTCCTGCTACTTGAACTTCTTGAACCTTCCTGCTACTTGAACTTTTTGAACCTTCCTGCTACTTGAACTTCCAGAACCTTCATGCAACTCGAACTTCTTGAACTTCTTGAACTTCTTGAACCTTCCTGCTACTTGAACTTCTTGACCCTTCCTACTACTTGAACTTCGTGAACTTCTTGAACCTTCCTGCTACCTGAACTTCTTGAACTTCTTGAACATTCCTGCTACTTGAACTTCTTGAACTTCTTAACCCTTCCTGCTACTTGAACTTCTTGAACTTCTTGAACCTTCCTGCTACTTGAACATCTCGAACCTTCCTTCTGCTTGAACTTCTTGAACTTCTTGAACCTTCCTGCTACTTGAACTTCTCGAACCTTCCTGCTACTTGAACTTCTCGAACCTTCCTTCTGCTTGAAATTCTTGAACCTTACTGCTACTTGAACTTCTTGAACTTCTTGAACCTTCCTGCTACTTGAACTTCTTGAACCTTCCTGCGACTTGAACTACTTGAACCTTCCTGCTACTTGAACTTCTTAAACCTTCCTGCTACTTGATTTTTTTGAACCTTCCTGCTACTTGAACTTCCAGAACCTTCCTGCTACTTGAACTTATTGAACTTTTTGAACTTCTTGAACCTTCCTGCTACTTGAACTTCTCGAACCTTCCTTCTGCTTGAACTTCTTGAACTTCTTGAACCTTCCTGCTACTTGAACTTCTCGAACCTTCCTGCTACTTGAACTTCTCGAACCTTCCTTCTGCTTGAACTTCTTGAACTTCTTGAACCTTCCTGCTACTTGAACTTCTTGAACTTCTTGAACCTTCCTGCTACTTGAACTTCTTGAACCTTCCTGCGACTTGAACTACTTGAACCTTCCTGCTACTTGAACTTCCCAAACCTTCCTGCTACTTGATTTTTTTTAACCTTCCTGCTACTTGAACTTCCAGAACCTTCCTGCTACTTGAACTTCTTGAACTTTTTGAACTTCTTGAACCTTCCTGCTACTTGAACTTCTTGAACGTTCCTGCTACTTGAACTTTTTGAACTTCTTGAACATTCCTGCTACTTGAACTTCTTGATCCCTTCTGCTACTTGAAATTCTTGAACTTCTTGAACCTTCCTGCTACTTGAACTTCTTGAACTTCATGAACCATCCTGCTACTTGAACTTCTTGAACTTCTTGAACCTTCCTGCTACTTGAACTTCTTGAACTTCTTGAACCTTCCTGCTACTTGAACTTCTCGAACTTTCCTGCTGCTTGAACTTCTTGAACTTCTTGAACCTTCCTGCTACTTGAACTTCTTGAACCTTCCTGCGACTTGAACTCCTTGAACCTTCCTGCTACTTGAACTTCTTGAACCTTCCTGCTACTTGAACTTTTTGAACCTTCCTGCTACTTGAACTTCCAGAACCTTCATGCAACTCGAACTTCTTGAACTTCTTGAACTTCTTGAACCTTCCTGCTACTTGAACTTCTTGACCCTTCCTACTACTTGAACTTCTTGAACTTCCTAAACCTTCCTGCTACTTGAACTTCTTGACCCTTCCTGCGACTTGAACTTTTTGAACCTTCCTGCTACTTGAACTTCTTGAACTTCATGAACCTTCCTGAACTTGAACTTCTTAAACTTCTTGAACCTTCCTGCTACTAGAACTTCTTGAACTTCTTGAACCTTCCTGCTACTTGAACTTCTTGAACTTCTTGAACCTTCCTGCTATATGAACTTCTTGAACTTCTTGAACCTTCCTGCTACTTGAACTTCTTGAACTTCTTGAACCTTCCTGCTACTTGAACTTCTTAAACTTCTTGAACCTTCCTGCTACTAGAACTTCTTGAACTTCTTGAACCTTCCTGCTACTTGAACTTCTTGAACTTCTTGAACCTTCCTGCTATATGAACTTCTTGAACTTCTTGAACCTTCCTGGTACTTGAACTTCTTGAACTTCTTGAACCTTCCTGCTACTTGAACTTCTTGAAAATTCCTGCTACTTGAACTTCTTGAACCTTCCTGCTACTTGAACTTCTTGAACCTTCCTGCTACTTGAACTTCTTGAACTTCTTGAACCTTCCTGCTACTTGAACTACTTTAACTTCTTGAACCTTACTGCTACTTGGAATTCTTGAACTTCTTGAACCTTCCTGCTACTTGAACTTCTTGAACCTTCCTGCTACTTGAACTTCTTGAACTTCTTAAACCTTCCTGCTACTTGAACTTCTTGAACCTTCCTGCTACTTGAACTTTTTGAACCTTCCTGCTACTTGAACTTCTTGAACGTTCCTGCTACTTGAACTTTTTGAATTTCTTGAACCTTCCTGCTACTTGAACTTCTTGAACCTTTCTGCTACTTGAACTTCTTGAACCTTCAGGCTACTTGAACTCCTCGAACCTTCGGGCTATTTGAACTTCTTGAACCTTCCTGCCACTTGAACTTCTTGAACCTTCCTGATACTTGAACTTTTTGAACCTTCCTGCTACTTGAACTTCTTCAACTTCTTGAACCTTCCTGCTATATGAACTTCTTGAACTTCTTGAACCTTCCTGCTACTTGAACTTCTTTAACTTTCCTGCTACCTGAACTTCTTGAACTTCTTGATGCTTCCTGCTACTTGAACTTCTTTAACTTCTTGAACCTTCCTGCTACTTGAACTTTTTGAACTTTCCTGCTACTTGAACTTCTTGAACTTCTTGAACCTTCCTGCTACTTGAACTTCTTGAACTTCTTGAACCTTACTGCTACTTGAACTTCTTGAACCTTCCTGCTACTTGAACTTCTTGAACTTCTTGAACCTTCCTGCTACTTGAACTACTTGAACTTCTTGAACCTTACTGCTACTTGAAATTCTTGAACTTCTTGAACCTTCCTGCTACTTGAACTTCTTGAACCTTCCTGCTACTTGAACTTCTTGAACTTCTTGAACCTTCCTGCTACTTGAACTTCTTGAACTTTCCTGCTACTTGAACCTCTTGAACTTCTTGAACCTTCCTGCTACTTGAACTTCTTGAACTTCTTGAACCTCCCTGCTACTTGAACTTCGTGAACTTCTTGAACCTTCCTGCTACCTGAACTTCTTGAACTTCTTGAACATTCCTGCTACTTGAACTTCTTGAACTTCTTAACCCTTCCTGCTACTTGAACTTCTTGAACTTCTTGAACCTTCCTGCTACTTGAACATCTCGAACCTTCCTTCTGCTTGAACTTCTTGAACTTCTTGAACCTTCCTGCTACTTGAACTTCTCGAACCTTCCTGCTACTTGAACTTCTCGAACCTTCCTTCTGCTTGAAATTCTTGAACCTTCCTGCTACTTGAACTTCTTGAACTTCTTGAACCTTCCTGCTACTTGAACTTCTTGAACCTTCCTGCGACTTGAACTACTTGAACCTTCCTGCTACTTGAACTTCTTAAACCTTCCTGCTACTTGATTTTTTTGAACCTTCCTGCTACTTGAACTTCCAGAACCTTCCTGCTACTTGAACTTATTGAACTTTTTGAACTTCTTGAACCTTCCTGCTACTTGAACTTCTCGAACCTTCCTTCTGCTTGAACTTCTTGAACTTCTTGAACCTTCCTGCTACTTGAACTTCTCGAACCTTCCTGCTACTTGAACTTCTCGAACCTTCCTTCTGCTTGAACTTCTTGAACTTCTTGAACCTTCCTGCTACTTGAACTTCTTGAACTTCTTGAACCTTCCTGCTACTTGAACTTCTTGAACCTTCCTGCGACTTGAACTACTTGAACCTTCCTGCTACTTGAACTTCCCAAACCTTCCTGCTACTTGATTTTTTTGAACCTTCCTGCTACTTGAACTTCCAGAACCTTCCTGCTACTTGAACTTCTTGAACTTTTTGAACTTCTTGAACCTTCCTGCTACTTGAACTTCTTGAACGTTCCTGCTACTTGAACTTTTTGAACTTCTTGAACATTCCTGCTACTTGAACTTCTTGATCCCTTCTGCTACTTGAAATTCTTGAACTTCTTGAACCTTCTTGCTACTTGAACTTCTTGAACTTCATGAACCATCCTGCTACTTGAACTTCTTGAACTTCTTGAACCTTCCTGCTACTTGAACTTCTTGAACTTCTTGAACCTTCCTGCTACTTGAACTTCTCGAACTTTCCTGCTGCTTGAACTTCTTGAACTTCTTGAACCTTCCTGCTACTTGAACTTCTTGAACCTTCTTGCGACTTGAACTCCTTGAACCTTCCTGCTACTTGAACTTCTTGAACCTTCCTGCTACTTGAACTTTTTGAACCTTCCTGCTACTTGAACTTCCAGAACCTTCATGCAACTCGATCTTCTTGAACTTCTTGAACTTCTTGAACCTTCCTGCTACTTGAACTTCTTGACCCTTCCTACTACTTGAACTTCGTGAACTTCTTGAACCTTCCTGCTACCTGAACTTCTTGAACTTCTTGAACATTCCTGCTACTTGAACTTCTTGAACTTCTTAACCCTTCCTGCTACTTGAACTTCTTGAACTTCTTGAACCTTCCTGCTACTTGAACATCTCGAACCTTCCTTCTGCTTGAAATTCTTGAACCTTACTGCTACTTGAACTTCTTGAACTTCTTGAACCTTCCTGCTACTTGAACTTCTTGAACCTTCCTGCGACTTGAACTACTTGAACCTTCCTGCTACTTGAACTTCTTAAACCTTCCTGCTACTTGATTTTTTTGAACCTTCCTGCTACTTGAACTTCCAGAACCTTCCTGCTACTTGAACTTATTGAACTTTTTGAACTTCTTGAACCTTCCTGCTACTTGAACTTCTCGAACCTTCCTTCTGCTTGAACTTCTTGAACTTCTTGAACCTTCCTGCTACTTGAACTTCTCGAACCTTCCTGCTACTTGAACTTCTCGAACCTTCCTTCTGCTTGAACTTCTTGAACTTCTTGAACCTTCCTGCTACTTGAACTTCTTGAACTTCTTGAACCTTCCTGCTACTTGAACTTCTTGAACCTTCCTGCGACTTGAACTACTTGAACCTTCCTGCTACTTGAACTTCCCAAACCTTCCTGCTACTTGATTTTTTTGAACCTTCCTGCTACTTGAACTTCCAGAACCTTCCTGCTACTTGAACTTCTTGAACTTTTTGAACTTCTTGAACCTTCCTGCTACTTGAACTTCTTGAACGTTCCTGCTACTTGAACTTTTTGAACTTCTTGAACATTCCTGCTACTTGAACTTCTTGATCCCTTCTGCTACTTGAAATTCTTGAACTTCTTGAACCTTCCTGCTACTTGAACTTCTTGAACTTCATGAACCATCCTGCTACTTGAACTTCTTGAACTTCTTGAACCTTCCTGCTACTTGAACTTCTTGAACTTCTTGAACCTTCCTGCTACTTGAACTTCTCGAACTTTCCTGCTGCTTGAACTTCTTGAACTTCTTGAACCTTCCTGCTACTTGAACTTCTTGAACCTTCCTGCGACTTGAACTCCTTGAACCTTCCTGCTACTTGAACTTCTTGAACCTTCCTGCTACTTGAACTTTTTGAACCTTCCTGCTACTTGAACTTCCAGAACCTTCATGCAACTCGAACTTCTTGAACTTCTTGAACTTCTTGAACCTTCCTGCTACTTGAACTTCTTGACCCTTCCTACTACTTGAACTTCTTGAACTTCCTAAACCTTCCTGCTACTTGAACTTCTTGACCCTTCCTGCGACTTGAACTTTTTGAACCTTCCTGCTTCTTGAACTTCTTGAACTTCATGAACCTTCCTGAACTTGAACTTCTTAAACTTCTTGAACCTTCCTGCTACTAGAACTTCTTGAACTTCTTGAACCTTCCTGCTACTTGAACTTCTTGAACTTCTTGAACCTTCCTGCTATATGAACTTCTTGAACTTCTTGAACCTTCCTGCTACTTGAACTTCTTGAACTTCTTGAACCTTCCTGCTACTTGAACTTCTTAAACTTCTTGAACCTTCCTGCTACTAGAACTTCTTGAACTTCTTGAACCTTCCTGCTACTTGAACTTCTTGAACTTCTTGAACCTTCCTGCTATATGAACTTCTTGAACTTCTTGAACCTTCCTGGTACTTGAACTTCTTGAACTTCTTGAACCTTCCTGCTACTTGAACTTCTTGAAAATTCCTGCTACTTGAACTTCTTGAACCTTCCTGCTACTTGAACTTCTTGAACCTTCCTGCTACTTGAACTTCTTGAACTTCTTGAACCTTCCTGCTACTTGAACTACTTGAACTTCTTGAACCTTACTGCTACTTGGAATTCTTGAACTTCTTGAACCTTCCTGCTACTTGAACTTCTTGAACCTTCCTGCTACTTGAACTTCTTGAACTTCTTAAACCTTCCTGCTACTTGAACTTCTTGAACCTTCCTGCTACTTGAACTTTTTGAACCTTCCTGCTACTTGAACTTCTTGAACGTTCCTGCTACTTGAACTTTTTGAATTTCTTGAACCTTCCTGCTACTTGAACTTCTTGAACCTTTCTGCTACTTGAACTTCTTGAACTTCTTGAACCTTCCTGCTACTTGAATTTCTTGAAACTTCCTGCTACTTGAACTTCTTGAACTTCTTGAACCTTCCTGCTACTTGAACTTCTTGAACTTCTTGAACCTTCCTGCTACTTGAACTTCTTAAACCTTCCTGCTACTTGAACTTCTTGAAACTTTCTGCTACTTGAACTTCTTTAACTTCTTGAACCTTGCGGCTACTTGAACTTCTTGAACCTTCCTGCTCCTTGAACTTCTTGAACTTCTTTAACCTCCCTGCTACTTGAACTTCTTGAACCTTCCTGCTACTTGAACTTCTTGAACTTCTTGAACCTTCCTGCTACTTGAACTTCTTGATTCTTCCTGCTACTTGAACTTCTCGAACCTTCCTGCTTCTTGAACTTCATGAACTTCTTGAACCTTCCTGCTACCTGAACTTCTTGAACCTTCAGGCTACTTGAACTTCTCGAACCTTCGGGCTATTTGAACTTCTTGAACCTTCCTGCCACTTGAACTTCTTGAACCTTCCTGATACTTGAACTTTTTGAACCTTCCTGCTACTTGAACTTCTTGAACTTCTTGAACCTTCCTGCTATATGAACTTCTTGAACTTCTTGAACCTTCCTGCTACTTGAACTTCTTTAACTTTCCTGCTACCTGAACTTCCTGAACTTCTTGATGCTTCCTGCTACTTGAACTTCTTTAACTTCTTGAACCTTCCTGCTACTTGAACTTTTTGAACTTTCCTGCTACTTGAACTTCTTGAACTTCTTGAACCTTCCTGCTACTTGAACTTCTTGAACTTCTTGAACCTAACTGCTACTTGAACTTCTTGAACCTTCCTGCTACTTGAACTTCTTGAACTTCTTGAACCTTCCTGCTACTTGAACTACTTGAACTTCTTGAACCTTACTGCTATTTGAAATTCTTGAACTTCTTGAACCTTCCTGCTACTTGAACTTCTTGAACCTTCCTGCTACTTGAACTTCTTGAACTTCTTGAACCTTCCTGCTACTTGAACTTCTTGAACTTTCCTGCTACTTGAACCTCTTGAACTTCTTGAACCTTCCTGCTACTTGAACTTCTTGAACCTTCCTGCTACTTGAACTTCGTGAATTTCTTGAACCTTCCTGCTACTTGAACTTCTTGAACTTCTTGAACATTCCTGCTACTTGAACTTCTTGAACTTATTGAACCTTCCTACTACTTGAACTTCTTGAACTTCTTGAACCTTCCTGCTACTTGAACTTCTCGAACCTTCCTTCTGCTGGAACTTCTTGAACTTCTTGAACCTTCCTGCTACTTGAACTTCTCGAACCTTCCTTCTGCTTGAATTTCTTGAACTTCTTGAACCTTCCTGCTACTTGAACATCTTGAACTTCTTGAACCTTCCTGCTACTTGAACTTCTTGAACCTTCCTGCGACATAAGCTTCTTGAACCTTCCTGCTACTTGAACTTCTTGAACCTTCCTGCTACTTGATTTTTTTGAACCTTCCTGCTACTTGAACTTCCAGAACCTTCCTGCTACTTGAACTTCTTGAACTTTTAGAACTTCTTGAACCTTCCTGCTACTTGAACTTCCAGAACCTTCCTGCTACTTGAACTTCTTGAACTTTTAGAACTTCTTGAACCTTCCTGCTACTTGAACTTCTTGAACGTTCCTGCTACTTGAACTTTTTGAACTTCTTGAACCTTCCTGCTACTTGAACTTCTTGATCCTTTCTGCTACTTGAACTTCTTGAACTTCTTGAACCTTCCTGCTACTTGAAATTCTTGAAACTTCCTGCTACTTGAACTTCTTGAACCTTCCTGCTAGTTGAACTTCTTGAACCTTCCTGCTACTTGAACTTTTTGAACCTTCCTGCTACTTGAACTTCTTGAACCTTCCTGCTACCTGAACTTCTTGAACTTCTTGAAGCTTCCTGCAACTTGAACTTCTTTAACTTCTTGAACCTTCCTGCTACTTGAACTTTTTGAACCTTCCTGCTACTTGAACTTCTTGAACTTCTTGAACCTTCCTGCTACTTGAACTTCTTGAACTTCTTGAACCTTCCTGCTACTTGAACTTCTTGAACCTTCCTGCTACTTGAACTTCTTGAACTTCTTGAACCTTCCTGCTACTTTAACTCCTTGAAATTCTTGAACCTTACTGCTACTTGAACTTCTTGAACTTCTTGAACCTCCCTACTACTTGAACTTCTTGAACTCCCTAAACCTTCCTGCTACTTGAACATCTTGAACCTTCTTGCTACTTGAACTTTTTGAACCTTCCTGCTACTTGAACTTCTTGAACTTCTTGAACCTTCCTGCTACTTGAACTTCTTGAACCTTCCTGCTACTTGAACCTCTTGAACTTCTTGAACCTTCCTGCCACTTGAACTTCTTGAACTTCTTGAACATTCCAGCTACTTGAACTTCTTGAACTTCTTGAACCTTCCTGCTACTTGAACTTCTTGAACTTCTTGAACCTTCCTGCTACTTGAACTTCTTGAACTTCTTGAACCTTCCTGCTACTTGAACTTCTTGAACTTCTTGAACCTTCCTGCTACTTGAACTTCTCGAACCTTCCTGCTGCTTGAACTTCTTGAACTTCTTGAACCTTCCTGCTACTTGAACTTCTTGAACCTTCCTGCGAGTTGTACTTCTTGAACCTTCCTGCTACTTGAACTTCTTGAACCTTCCTGCTACTTGAACTTCTTAAACCTTCCTGCTACTTGATTTTTTTGAACCTTCCTGCTACTTGAACTTCCAGAACCTTCCTGCTACTTGAACTTCCAGAACCTTCCTGCTACTTGAACTTCTTGAACTTTTTGAACTTGTTGAACCTTCCTGCTACTTGAACTTCCTGAACGTTCCTGCTACTTGAACTTTTTGAACTTCTTGAACCTTCCTGCTACTTGAACTTCTTGATCCTTTCTGCTACTTGAACTTCATGAACTTCTTGAACCTTCCTGCTACTTGAATTTCCTGAAACTTCCTGCTACTTGAACTTCTTGAACCTTCCTGCTAGTTGAACTTCTTGAACCTTCCTGCTACCTGAACTTCTTGAACTTATTGAACCTTCCTGCTACTTGAACTTCTTGAACCTTTCTGCTACCAGAACTTCTTGAACTTCTTGAAGCTTCCTGCAACTTGAACTTCTTTAACTTCTTGAACCTTCCTGCTACTTGAACTTTTTGAACCTTCCTGCTACTTGAACTTCTTGAACTTCTTGAACCTTCCTGCTACTTGAACTTCATGAACTTCTTGAACCTTCCTGCTACTTGAACTTCTTGAACTTCTTGAACCTTCCTTCTACTTGAACTTCTTGAACCTTCCTGCTACTTGAACTTCTTGAACCTTCCTGCTACTCGAACTTCTTTAACTTCTTGAACCTTCCTGCTACTTGAACTACTTGAACTTTTTGAACCTTGCTGCTACTTGAACTTCTTGAACTTCTTGAACCTTCCTGCTACTTGAACTTCTTGAACCTTCCTGATACTTGAACTTCTCGAACTTCTTAAACCTTCCTGCTACTTGAACTTCTTGAACCTTCCTGCTACTTGAACTTTTTGAACCTTCCTGCTACTTGAACTTCTTGAACTTCTTAAACCTTCCTGCTACTTGAACTTCTTGAACCATCCTGCTACTTGAACCTCTTCTTGAACTTCTTGAACCTTCCTGCTACTTGAACTTCTTGAACTTCTTGAACCTTCCTGCTACTTGAACTTCTTGAACTTCTTGAACCTTCCTGCTACTTGAACTTTTTGAACTTCTTGAACATTCCTGCTACTTGAACTTCATTAACTTCTTGAACCTTCCTGCTACTTGAACTTCTTGAACTTCTTGAACCTTCCTGCTACTTGAACTTCTCGAACCTTCCTGCTGCTTGAACTTCTTGAACTTCTCGAACCTTCCTGCTACTTGAGTTTCTTGAACTTCTTGAACCTTCCTGCTACTTGAACTTCTTGAACCTTCCTGCAACTTGAACTTCTTGAACCTTCCTGCAACTTGAACTTCTTGAACCTTCCTGATACTTGAACTTTTCGAACCTTCCTGCTACTCGAACTTCCAGAACCTTCCTGCTACTTGAACTTCTTGAACATTTTGAACTTCTTGAACCTTCCTGCTACTTGAACTTCTTGAACGTTCCTGCTACTTGAACTTTTTGAATTTCTTGAATTTTCCTGCTACTTGAACTTCTTGAACCTTTCTGCTACTTGAACTTCTTGAACTTCTTGAACCTTCCTGCTACTTGAATTTCTTGAAACTTCCTGCTACTTGAACTTCTTGAACTTCTTGAACCTTCCTGCTACTTGAACTTCTTGAACTTCTTGAACCTTCCTGCTACTTGAACTTCTTAAACCTTCCTGCTACTTGAACTTCTTGAAACTTTCTGCTACTTGAACTTCTTGAACTTCTTGAACATTGCGGCTACTTGAACTTCTTGAACCTTCCTGCTCCTTGAACTTCTTGAACTTCTTTAACCTTCCTGCTACTTGAACTTCTTGAACCTTCCTGCTACTTGAACTTCTTGAACTTCTTGAACCTTCCTGCTACTTGAACTTCTTGATTCTTCCTGCTACTTGAACTTCTCGAACCTTCCTGCTTCTTGAACTTCATGAACTTCTTGAACCTTCCTGCTACTTGAACTTCTTGAACCTTCAGGCTACTTGAACTCCTCGAACCTTCGGGCTATTTGAACTTCTTGAACCTTCCTGCCACTTGAACTTCTTGAACCTTCCTGATACTTGAACTTTTTGAACCTTCCTGCTACTTGAACTTCTTGAACTTCTTGAACCTTCCTGCTATATGAACTTCTTGAACTTCTTGAACCTTCCTGCTACTTGAACTTCTTTAACTTTCCTGCTACCTGAACTTCTTGAACTTCTTGATGCTTCCTGCTACTTGAACTTCTTTAACTTCTTGAACCTTCCTGCTACTTGAACTTTTTGAACTTTCCTGCTACTTGAACTTCTTGAACTTCTTGAACCTTCCTGCTACTTGAACTTCTTGAACTTCTTGAACCTTACTGCTACTTGAACTTCTCGAACCTTCCTGCTGCTTGAACTTCTTGAACTTCTCGAACCTTCCTGCTACTTGAGTTTCTTGAACTTCTTGAACCTTCCTGCTACTTGAACTTCTTGAACCTTCCTGCAACTTGAACTTCTTGAACCTTCCTGCAACTTGAACTTCTTGAACCTTCCTGATACTTGAACTTTTCGAACCTTCCTGCTACTCGAACTTCCAGAACCTTCCTGCTACTTGAACTTCTTGAACATTTTGAACTTCTTGAACCTTCCTGCTACTTGAACTTCTTGAACGTTCCTGCTACTTGAACTTTTTGAATTTCTTGAATTTTCCTGCTACTTGAACTTCTTGAACCTTTCTGCTACTTGAACTTCTTGAACTTCTTGAACCTTCCTGCTACTTGAATTTCTTGAAACTTCCTGCTACTTGAACTTCTTGAACTTCTTGAACCTTCCTGCTACTTGAACTTCTTGAACTTCTTGAACCTTCCTGCTACTTGAACTTCTTAAACCTTCCTGCTACTTGAACTTCTTGAAACTTTCTGCTACTTGAACTTCTTGAACTTCTTGAACATTGCGGCTACTTGAACTTCTTGAACCTTCCTGCTCCTTGAACTTCTTGAACTTCTTTAACCTTCCTGCTACTTGAACTTCTTGAACCTTCCTGCTACTTGAACTTCTTGAACTTCTTGAACCTTCCTGCTACTTGAACTTCTTGATTCTTCCTGCTACTTGAACTTCTCGAACCTTCCTGCTTCTTGAACTTCATGAACTTCTTGAACCTTCCTGCTACTTGAACTTCTTGAACCTTCAGGCTACTTGAACTCCTCGAACCTTCGGGCTATTTGAACTTCTTGAACCTTCCTGCCACTTGAACTTCTTGAACCTTCCTGATACTTGAACTTTTTGAACCTTCCTGCTACTTGAACTTCTTGAACTTCTTGAACCTTCCTGCTATATGAACTTCTTGAACTTCTTGAACCTTCCTGCTACTTGAACTTCTTTAACTTTCCTGCTACCTGAACTTCTTGAACTTCTTGATGCTTCCTGCTACTTGAACTTCTTTAACTTCTTGAACCTTCCTGCTACTTGAACTTTTTGAACTTTCCTGCTACTTGAACTTCTTGAACTTCTTGAACCTTCCTGCTACTTGAACTTCTTGAACTTCTTGAACCTTACTGCTACTTGAACTTCTTGAACCTTCCTTCTACTTGAACTTCTTGAACTTCTTGAACCTTCCTGCTACTTGAACTGCTTGAACTTCTTGAACCTTACTGCTACTTGAAATTCTTGAACTTCTTGATCCTTCCTGCTACTTGAACTTCTTGAACCTTCCTGCTACTTGAACTTCTTGAACTTCTTGAACCTTCCTGCTACTTGAACTTCTTGAACTTTCCTGCTACTTGAACCTCTTGAACTTCTTGAACCTTCCTGCTACTTGAACTTCTTGAACTTCTTGAACCTCCCTGCTACTTGAACTTCGTGAACTTCTTGAACCTTCCTGCTACCTGAACTTCTTGAACTTCTTGAACATTCCTGCTACTTGAACTTCTTGAACTTCTTAACCCTTCCTGCTACTTGAACTTCTTGAACTTCTTGAACCTTCCTGCTACTTGAACATCTCGAACCTTCCTTCTGCTTGAACTTCTTGAACTTCTTGAACCTTCCTGCTACTTGAACTTCTCGAACCTTCCTGCTACTTGAACTTCTCGAACCTTCCTTCTGCTTGAACTTCTTGAACCTTCCTGCTACTTGAACTTCTTGAACTTCTTGAACCTTCCTGCTACTTGAACTTCTTGAACTTTCCTGCGACTTGAACTACTTGAACCTTCCTGCTACTTGAACTTCTTAAACCTTCCTGCTACTTGATTTTTTTGAACCTTCCTGCTACTTGAACTTCCAGAACCTTCCTGCTACTTGAACTTATTGAACTTTTTGAACTTCTTGAACCTTCCTGCTACTTGAACTTCTCGAACCTTCCTTCTGCTTGAACTTCTTGAACTTCTTGAACCTTCCTGCTACTTGAACTTCTCGAACCTTCCTGCTACTTGAACTTCTCGAACCTTCCTTCTGCTTGAACTTCTTGAACTTCTTGAACCTTCCTGCTACTTGAACTTCTTGAACTTCTTGAACCTTCCTGCTACTTGAACTTCTTGAACCTTCCTGCGACTTGAACTACTTGAACCTTCCTGCAACTTGAACTTCCCAAACCTTCCTGCTACTTGATTTTTTTGAACCTTCCTGCTACTTGAACTTCCAGAACCTTCCTGCTACTTGAACTTCTTGAACTTTTTGAACTTCTTGAACCTTCCTGCTACTTGAACTTCTTGAACGTTCCTGCTACTTGAACTTTTTGAACTTCTTGAACATTCCTGCTACTTGAACTTCTTGATCCTTTCTGCTACTTGAAATTCTTGAACTTCTTGAACCTTCCTGCTACTTGAACTTCTTGAACTTCTTGAACCTTCCTGCTACTTGAACTTCTTGAACTTCATGAACCTTCCTGCTACTTGAACTTCTTGAACTTCTTGAACCTTCCTGCTACTTGAACTTCTTGAACTTCTTGAACCTTCCTGCTACTTGAACTTCTCGAACTTTCCTGCTGCTTGAACTTCTTGAACTTCTTGAACCTTCCTGCTACTTGAACTTCTTGAACCTTCTTGCGACTTGAACTCCTTGAACCTTCCTGCTACTTGAACTTCTTGAACCTTCCTGCTACTTGAACTTTTTGAACCTTCCTGCTACTTGAACTTCCAGAACCTTCATGCAACTCGAACTTCTTGAACTTCTTGAACTTCTTGAACCTTCCTGCTACTTGAACTTCTTGACCCTTCCTACTACTTGAACTTCTTGAACTTCCTAAACCTTCCTGCTACTTGAACTTCTTGACCCTTCCTGCGACTTGAACTTTTTGAACCTTCCTGCTACTTGAACTTCTTGAACTTCATGAACCTTCCTGAACTTGAACTTCTTGAACCTTCCTGCTACTTGAACCTCTTGAACTTCTTGAACCTTCCTGCTACTTGAACTTCTTGAACTTCTTGAACCTTCCTGCTACTTGAACTTCTTAAACTTCTTGAACCTTCCTGCTACTAGAACTTCTTGAACTTCTTGAACCTTCCTGCTACTTGAACTTCTTGAACTTCTTGAACCTTCCTGCTATATGAACTTCTTGAACTTCTTGAACCTTCCTGGTACTTGAACTTCTTGAACTTCTTGAACCTTCCTGCTACTTGAACTTCTTGAAAATTCCTGCTACTTGAACTTCTTGAACCTTCCTGCTACTTGAACTTCTTGAACCTTCCTGCTACTTGAACTTCTTGAACTTCTTGAACCTTCCTGCTACTTGAACTACTTGAACTTCTTGAACCTTACTGCTACTTGGAATTCTTGAACTTCTTGAACCTTCCTGCTACTTGAACTTCTTGAACTTTCCTGCTACTTGAACTTCTTGAACTTCTTAAACCTTCCTGCTACTTGAACTTCTTGAACCTTCCTGCTACTTGAACTTTTTGAACCTTCCTGCTACTTGAACTTCTTGAACTTCTTGAACCTTCCTGCTACTTGAACTTCTTGAACTTTCCTGCTACTTGAACCTCTTGAACTTCTTGAACCTTCCTGCTACTTGAACTTCTTGAACCTTCCTGCTACTTGAACTTCGTGAACTTCTTGAACCTTCCTGCTACTTGAACTTCTTGAACTTCTTGAACATTCCTGCTACTTGAACTTCTTGAACTTATTGAACCTTCCTACTACTTGAACTTCTTGAACTTCTTGAACCTTCCTGCTACCTGAACTTCTCGAACCTTCCTTCTGCTTGAACTTCTTGCACTTCTTGAACCTTCCTGCTACTTGAACTTCTCGAACCTTCCTTCTGCTTGAATTTCTTGAACTTCTTGAACCTTCCTGCTACTTGAACTTCTTGAACTTCTCGAACCTTCCTGCTACTTGAACTTCTTGAACCTTCCTGCGACATGAGCTTCTTGAACCTTCCTGCTACTTGAACTTCTTGAACCTTCCTGCTACTTGATTTTTTTGAACCTTCCTGCTACTTGAACTTCCAGAACCTTCCTGCTACTTGAACTTCTTGAACTTTTAGAACTTCTTGAACCTTCCTGCTACTTGAACTTCTTGAACGTTCCTGCTACTTGAACTTTTTGAACTTCTTGAACCTTCCTGCTACTTGAACTTCTTGATCCTTTCTGCTACTTGAACTTCTTGAACTTCTTGAACCTTCCTGCTACTTGAAATTCTTGAAACTTCCTGCTACTTGAACTTCTTGAACCTTCCTGCTAGTTGAACTTCTTGAACCTTCCTGCTACTTGAACTTTTTGAACCTTCCTGCTACTTGAACTTCTTGAACCTTCCTGCTACCTGAACTTCTTGAACTTCTTGAAGCTTCCTGCAACTTGAACTTCTTTAACTTCTTGAACCTTCCTGCTACTTGAACTTTTTGAACCTTCCTGCTACTTGAACTTCTTGAACTTCTTGAACCTTCCTGCTACTTGAACTTCTTGAACTTCTTGAACCTTCCTGCTACTTGAACTTCTTGAACCTTCCTGCTACTTGAACTTCTCGAACTTCTTGAACCTTCCTGCTACTTTAACAACTTGAAATTCTTGAACCTTACTGCTACTTGAACTTCTTGAACTTCTTGAACCTTCCTGCTACTTGAACTTCTTGAACCTTCCTGCTACTTGAACCTCTTGAACTTCTTGAACCTTCCTGCCACTTGAACTTCTTGAACTTCTTGAACATTCCAGCTACTTGAACTTCTTTAACTTCTTGAACCTTCCTGCTACTTGAACTTCTTGAACTTCTTGAACCTTCCTGCTACTTGAACTTCTTGAACTTCTTGAACCTTCCTGCTACTTGAACTTCTTGAACTTCTTGAACCTTCCTGCTACTTGAACTTCTTGAACTTCTTGAACCTTCCTGCTACTTGAACTTCTTGAACTTCTTGAACCTTCCTGCTACTTGAACTTCTCGAACCTTCCTGCTGCTTGAACTTCTTGAACTTCTTGAACCTTCCTGCTACTTGAACTTCTTGAACCTTCCTGCGAGTTGAACTTCTTGAACCTTCCTGCTACTTGAACTTCTTGAACCTTCCTGCTACTTGAACTTCTTAAACCTTCCTGCTACTTGATTTTTTTGAACCTTCCTGCTACTTGAACTTCCAGAACCTTCCTGCTACTTGAACTTCCAGAACCTTCCTGCTACTTGAACTTCTTGAACTTTTTGAACTTCTTGAACCTTCCTGCTACTTGAACTTCCTGAACGTTCCTGCTACTTGAACTTTTTGAACTTCTTGAACCTTCCTGCTACTTGAACTTCTTGATCCTTTCTGCTACTTGAACTTCTTGAACTTCTTGAACCTTCCTGCTACTTGAATTTCCTGAAACTTCCTGCTACTTGAACTTCTTGAACCTTCCTGCTAGTTGAACTTCTTGAACCTTCCTGCTACTTGAACTTCTTGAACTTATTGAACCTTCCTGCTACTTGAACTTATTGAACCTTCCTGCTACCAGAACTTCTTGAACTTCTTGAAGCTTCCTGCAACTTGAACTTCTTTAACTTCTTGAACCTTCCTGCTACTTGAACTTTTTGAACCTTCCTGCAACTTGAACTTCTTGAACTTCTTGAACCTTCCTGCTACTTGAACTTCATGAACTTCTTGAACCTTCCTGCTACTTGAACTTCTTGAACTTCTTGAACCTTCCTTCTACTTGAACTTCTTGAACCTTCCTGCTACTTGAACTTCTTGAACCTTCCTGCTACTTGAACTTCAATAACTTCTTGAACCTTCCTGCTACTTGAACTACTTGAACTTTTTGAACCTTACTGCTACTTGAACTTCTTGAACTTCTTGAACCTTCCTGCTACTTGAACTTCTTGAACCTTCCTGATACTCGAACTTCTCGAACTTCTTAAACCTTCCTGCTACTTGAACTTCTTGAACCTTCCTGCTACCTGAACTTTTTGAACCTTCCTGCTACTTGAACCTCTTCTTGAACTTCTTGAACCTTCCTGTTACTTGAACTTCTTGAACTTCTTGAACCTTCCTGCTACTTGAACTTCTTGAACTTCTTGAACCTTCCTGCTACTTGAACTTTTTGAACTTCTTGAACATTCCTGCTACTTGAACTTGATTAACTTCTTGAACCTTCCTGCTACTTGAACTTCTTGAACTTCTTGAAACTTCCTGCTACTTGAACTTCTCGAACCTTCCTGCTGCTTGAACTTCTTGAACTTCTCGAACCTTCCTGCTACTTGAGTTTCTTGAACTTCTTGAACCTTCCTGCTACTTGAACTTCTTGAACCTTCCTGCGACTTGAACTTCTTGAACCTGCCTGCAACTTGAACTTCTTGAACCTTCCTGCTACTTGAACTTTTCGAACCTTCCTGCTACTCGAACTTCCAAAACCTTCCTGCTACTTGAACTTCTTGAACATTTTGAACTTCTTGAACCTTCCTGCTACTTGAACTTCTTGAACGTTCCTGCTACTTGAACTTTTTGAATTTCTTGAACCTTCCTGCTACTTGAACTTCTTGAACCTTTCTGCTACTTGAACTTCTTGAACTTCTTGAACCTTCCTGCTACTTGAATTTCTTGAAACTTCCTGCTACTTGAACTTCTTGAACTTCTTGAACCTTCCTGCTACTTGAACTTCTTGAACTTCTTGAACCTTCCTGCTACTTGAACTTCTTAAACCTTCCTGCTACTTGAACTTCTTGAAACTTTCTGCTACTTGAACTTCTTGAACTTCTTGAACCTTGCGGCTACTTGAACTTCTTGAACCTTCCTGCTCCTTGAACTTCTTGAACTTCTTTAACCTTCCTGCTACTTGAACTTCTTGAACCTTCCTGCTACTTGAACTTCTTGAACTTCTTGAACCTTCCTGCTACTTGAACTTCTTGATTCTTCCTGCTACTTGAACTTCTCGAACCTTCCTGCTTCTTGAACTTCATGAACTTCTTGAACCTTCCTGCTACTTGAACTTCTTGAACCTTCAGGCTACTTGAACTTCTCGAACCTTCGGGCTATTTGAACTTCTTGAACCTTCCTGCCACTTGAACTTCTTGAACCTTCCTGATACTTGAACTTTTTGAACCTTCCTGCTACTTGAACTTTTCGAACTTCTTGAACCTTCCTGCTATATGAACTTTTCGAACTTTTTGAACCTTCCTGCTACTTGAACTTCTTTAACTTTCCTGCTACCTGAACTTTTTGAACTTTCCTGCTACTTGAACTTCTTGAACTTCTTGAACTTTCCTGCTACTTGAACTTCTTGAACTTTTTGAACCTAACTGCTACCTGAACTTCTTGAACCTTCCTGCTACTTGAACTTCTTGAACTTCTTGAACCTTCCTGCTACTTGAACTTCTTGAACTTTCCTGCTACTTGAACCTCTTGAACTTCTTGAACCTTCCTGCAACTTGAACTTCTTGAACCTTCCTGCTACTTGAACTTCGTGAACTTCTTGAACCTTCCTGCTACTTGAACTTCTTGAACTTCTTGAACATTCCTGCTACTTGAACTTCTTGAACTTATTGAACCTTCCTACTACTTGAACTTCTTGAACTTCTTGAACCTTCCTGCTACTTGAACTTCTCGAACCTTCCTTCTGCTTGAACTTCTTGAACTTCTTGAACCTTCCTGCTACTTGAACTTCTCGAACCTTCCTTCTGCTTGAATTTCTTGAACTTCTTGAACCTTCCTGCTACTTGAACATCTTGAACTTCTTGAACCTTCCTGCTACTTGAACTTCTTGAACCTTCCTGCGACATGAGCTTCTTGAACCTTCCTGCTACTTGAACTTCTTGAACCTTCCTGCTACTTGATTTTTTTGAACCTTCCTGCTACTTGAACTTCCAGAACCTTCCTGCTACTTGAACTTCTTGAACTTTTAGAACTTCTTGAACCTTCCTGCTACTTGAACTTCTTGAACGTTCCTGCTACTTCAACTTTTTGAACTTCTTGAACCTTCCTGCTACTTGAACTTCTTGATCCTTTCTGCTACTTGAACTTCTTGAACTTCTTGAACCTTCCTGCTACTTGAAATTCTTGAAACTTCCTGCTACTTGAACTTCTTGAACCTTCCTGCTAGTTGAACTTCTTGAACCTTCCTGCTACTTGAACTTTTTGAACCTTCCTGCTACTTGAACTTCTTGAACCTTCCTGCTACCTGAACTTCTTGAACTTCTTGAAGCTTCCTGCAACTTGAACTTCTTTAACTTCTTGAACCTTCCTGCTACTTGAACTTTTTGAACCTTCCTGCTACTTGAACTTCTTGAACTTCTTGAACCTTCCTGCTACTTGAACTTCTTGAACTTCTTGAACCTTCCTGCTACTTGAACTTCTTGAACCTTCCTGCTACTTGAACTTCTTGAACTTCTTGAACCTTCCTGCTACTTTAACTACTTGAAATTCTTGAACCTTACTGCTACTTGAACTTCTTGAACTTCTTGAACCTCCCTACTACTTGAACTTCTTGAACTTCCTAAACCTTCCTGCTACTTGAACATCTTGAACCTTCTTGCTACTTGAACTTTTTGAACCTTCCTGCTACTTGAACTTCTTGAACTTCTTGAACCTTCCTGCTACTTGAACTTCTTGAACCTTCCTGCTACTTGAACCTCTTGAACTTCTTGAACCTTCCTGCCACTTGAACTTCTTGAACTTCTTGAACATTCCAGCTACTTGAACTTCTTGAACTTCTTGAACCTTCCTGCTACTTGAACATCTCGAACCTTCCTTCTGCTTGAACTTCTTGAACTTCTTGAACCTTCCTGCTACTTGAACTTCTCGAACCTTCCTGGTACTTGAACTTCTCGAACCTTCCTTCTGCTTGAACTTCTTGAACTTCTTGAACCTTGCGGCTACTTGAACTTCTTGAACCTTCCTGCTCCTTGAACTTCTTGAACTTCTTTAACCTTCTTGCTACTTGAACTTTTTGAACCTTCCTGCTACTTGAACTTCTTGAACTTCTTGAACCTTCCTGCTACTTGAACTTCTTGAACCTTCCTGCTACTTGAACCTCTTGAACTTCTTGAACCTTCCTGCCACTTGAACTTCTTGAACTTCTTGAACATTCCAGCTACTTGAACTTCTTGAACTTCTTGAACCTTCCTGCTACTTGAACTTCTTGAACTTCTTGAACCTTCCTGCTACTTGAACTTCTTGAACTTCTTGAACCTTCCTGCTACTTGAACTTCTTGAACTTCTTGAACCTTCCTGCTACTTGAACTTCTCGAACCTTCCTGCTGCTTGAACTTCTTGAACTTCTTGAACCTTTCTGCTACTTGAACTTCTTGAACCTTCCTGCGAGTTGAACTTATTGAACCTTCCTGCTACTTGAACTTCTTGAACCTTCCTGCTACTTGAACTTCTTAAACCTTCCTGCTACTTGATTTTTTTGAACCTTCCTGCTACTTGAACTTCCAGAACCTTCCTGCTACTTGAACTTCCAGAACCTTCCTGCTACTTGAACTTCTTGAACTTTTTGAACTTGTTGAACCTTCCTGCTACTTGAACTTCCTGAACGTTCCTGCTACTTGAACTTTTTGAACTTCTTGAACCTTCCTGCTACTTGAACTTCTTGATCCTTTCTGCTACTTGAACTTCTTGAACTTCTTGAACCTTCCTGCTACTTGAATTTCCTGAAACTTCCTGCTACTTGAACTTCTTGAACCTTCCTGCTAGTTGAACTTCTTGAACCTTCCTGCTACCTGAACTTCTTGAACTTATTGAACCTTCCTGCTACTTGAACTTCTTGAACCTTCCTGCTACCAGAACTTCTTGAACTTCTTGAAGCTTCCTGCAACTTGAACTTCTTTAACTTCTTGAACCTTCCTGCTACTTGAACTTTTTGAACCTTCCTGCTACTTGAACTTCTTGAACTTCTTGAACCTTCCTGCTACTTGAACTTCATGAACTTCTTGAACCTTCCTGCTACTTGAACTTCTTGAACTTCTTGAACCTTCCTTCTACTTGAACTTCTTGAACCTTCCTGCTACTTGAACTTCTTGAACCTTCCTGCTACTTGAACTTCTTTAACTTCTTGAACCTTCCTGCTACTTGAACTACTTGAACTTTTTGAACCTTCCTGCTACTTGAACTTCTTGAACTTCTTGAACCTTCCTGCTACTTGAACTTCTTGAACCTTCCTGATACTTGAACTTCTCGAACTTCATAAACCTTCCTGCTACTTGAACTTCTTGAACCTTCCTGCTACTTGAATTTTTTGAACCTTCCTGCTACTTGAACTTCTTGAACTTCTTGAACCTTCCTGCTACTTGAACTTCTTGAAACATCCTGCTACTTGAACCTCTTCTTGAACTTCTTGAACCTTCCTGCTACTTGAACTTCTTGAACTTCTTGAACCTTCCTGCTACTTGAACTTTTTGAACTTCTTGAACCTTCCTGCTACTTGAACTTTTTGAACTTCTTGAACATTCCTGCTACTTGAACTTCATTAACTTCTTGAACCTTCCTGCTACTTGAACTTCTTGAACTTCTTGAACCTTCCTGCTACTTGAACTTCTCGAACCTTCCTGCTGCTTGAACTTCTTGAACTTCTCGAACCTTCCTGCTACTTGAGTTTCTTGAACTTCTTGAACCTTCCTTCTACTTGAACTTCTTGAACCTTCCTGCGACTTGAACTTCTTGAACCTTCCTGCAACTTGAACTTCTTGAACCTTCCTGCTACTTGAACTTTTCGAACCTTCCTGCTACTCGAACTTCCAGAACCTTCCTGCTACTTGAACTTCTTGAACATTTTGAACTTCTTGAACCTTCCTGCTACTTGAACTTCTTGAACGTTCCTGCTACTTGAACTTTTTGAATTTCTTGAATTTTCCTGCTACTTGAACTTCTTGAACCTTTCTGCTACTTGAACTTCTTGAACTTCTTGAACCTTCCTGCTACTTGAATTTCTTGAAACTTCCTGCTACTTGAACTTCTTGAACTTCTTGAACCTTCCTGCTACTTGAACTTCTTGAACTTCTTGAACCTTCCTGCTACTTGAACTTCTTAAACCTTCCTGCTACTTGAACTTCTTGAAACTTTCTGCTACTTGAACTTCTTGAACTTCTTGAACCTTGCGGCTACTTGAACTTCTTGAACCTTCCTGCTCCTTGAACTTCTTGAACTTCTTTAACCTTCCTGCTACTTGAACTTCTTGAACCTTCCTGCTACTTGAACTTCTTGAACTTCTTGAACCTTCCTGCTACTTGAACTTCTTGATTCTTCCTGCTACTTGAACTTCTCGAACCTTCCTGCTTCTTGAACTTCATGAACTTCTTGAACCTTCCTGCTACTTGAACTTCTTGAACCTTCAGGCTACTTGAACTCCTCGAACCTTCGGGCTATTTGAACTTCTTGAACCTTCCTGCCACTTGAACTTCTTGAACCTTTCTGATACTAGAACTTTTTGAACCTTCCTGCTACTTGAACTTCTTGAACTTCTTGAACCTTCCTGCTATATGAACTTCTTGAACTTCTTGAACCTTCCTGCTACTTGAACTTCTTTAACTTTCCTGCTACCTGAACTTCTTGAACTTCTTGATGCTTCCTGCTACTTGAACTTCTTTAACTTCTTGAACCTTCCTGCTACTTGAACTTCTTGAACTTCTTGAACCTTCCTGCTACTTGAACTTCTTGAACTTCTTGAACCTTACTGCTACTTGAACTTCTTGAACCTTCCTGCTACTTGAACTTCTTGAACTTCTTGAACCTTCCTGCTACTTGAACTACTTGAACTTCTTGAACCTTACTGCTACTTAAAATTCTTGAACTTCTTGAACCTTCCTGCTACTTGAACTTCTTGAACTTCTTGAACCTTCCTGCTACTTGAACTTCTTGAACTTTCCTGCTACTTGAACCTCTTGAACTTCTTGAACCTTCCTGCTACTTGAACTTCTTGAACTTCTTGAACCTTCCTGCTACTTGAACTTCGTGAACTTCTTGAACCTTCCTGCTACCTGAACTTCTTGAACTTCTTGAACATTCCTGCTACTTGAACTTCTTGAACTTCTTAACCCTTCCTGCTACTTGAACTTCTTGAACTTCTTGAACCTTCCTGCTACTTGAACATCTCGAACCTTCCTTCTGCTTGAACTTCTTGAACTTTTTGAACTTCTTGAAACTTCCTGCTACTTGAACTTCTCGAACCTTCCTTCTGCTTGAACTTCTTGAACTTCTTGAACCTTCCTGCTACTTAAACTTCTCGAACCTTCCTGCTACTTGAACTTCTCGAACCTTCCTTCTGCTTGAACTTCTTGAACTTCTTGAACCTTCCTGCTACTTGAACTTCTTGAACTTCTTGAACCTTCCTGCTACTTGAACTTCTTGAACCTTCCTGCGACTTGAACTACTTGAACCTTCCTGCTACTTGAACTTCCTAAACCTTCCTGCTACTTGATTTTTTTGAACCTTCCTGCTACTTGAACTTCCAGAACCTTCCTGCTACTTGAACTTCTTGAACTTTTTGAACTTCTTGAACCTTCCTGCTACTCGAACTTCTTGAACGTTCCTGCTACTTGAACTTTTTGAACTTCTTGAACCTTCCTGCTACTTGAACTTCTTGATCCTTTCTGCTACATGAAATTCTTGAACTTCTTGAACCTTCCTGCTACTTGAACTTCTTGAACTTCATGAACCTTCCTGCTACTTGAACTTCTTGAACTTCTTGAACCTTCCTGCTACTTGAACTTCTTGAACTTCTTGAACCTTCCTGCTACTTGAACTTCTCGAACTTTCCTGCTGCTTGAACTTCTTGAACTTCTTGAACCTTCCTGCTACTTGAACTTCTTGAACCTTCTTGCGACTTGAACTCCTTGACCCTTCCTGCTACTTGAACTTCTTGAACCTTCCTGCTACTTGGACTTTTTGAACCTTCCTGCTACTTGAACTTCCAGAACCTTCATGCAACTCGAACTTCTTGAACTTCTTGAACTTCTTGAACCTTCCTGCTACTTGAACTTCTTGACCCTTCCTGCTACTTGAACTTCTTGAACTTTCCTGCCACTTGAACTTCTTTAACCTTCATGCTACTTTAACTTATTGAACTTCTTGAACCTTCCTGCTACTCGAACTTCTTGAACCTTCCTGCTACTTGAACTTCTTGAACCTTCCTGCTACTTGAACTTCTTGAACTTCTTGAACCTTTCTGCTACTTGAACTACTTGAACTTCTTGAACCTTACTGCTACTTGAACTTCTTGAACTTCTTGAACCTTCCTGCAACTTGAACTTCTTGAACTTCTTGAACCTTCCTGCTACTTGAACTTCTTGAACCTTCCTGCTACTTGAACCTCTTGAACTTCTTTGTGCCGCCCTCAAGTGTTGGCGGCTGAAGGGTTGAACAAAGAGACGTGTAGACTTTTAAACGTGTACTTGGCGTAGAGGGACAGTAGAACCAAATGCCCCCAAGGGGGCTCCGCACTACCTTATATACTCAATATTTGCTGACGTCAGCATACGCATTGCTGTACCCACACAGGGCGTCGACCTGAATACGTACGGACAGATGCACAGAGAGAGTACGCACTTGTGACGGCATACACCTCCCCCCATGCCCTGGTTATTTACCAATATAAGAATCAAACAATTGAAGTTTTAAGAATCGTAACTTACAATTTTAACACAGGAAGCTAAAAACATCCTAGGTAAAATATCTCCAATTGAAAAGTACTGTGTAGCAAAACAACTATCATTTTAGGAAAAGAAACAACGCATCGAATTAAAATTGACTGAACATTGTAAAAATGAAATCATTCACACCCCCACCACCAAGAAAATCGGAAGAGCCGCTGCTCAAATACACATTATGAACGCAAAAATCCTAAGTTAATAACAGAATACACGTCCCGAAACATAGTCGTGAATAACGCAACACAAAAAAATCCGTTAACTAAGAACTATGATCGGCATTCAAAAACGAGAAAATAACTCCACGGTTTTCGGAACCAGGATTCAACTAACTTTTCAGTGTAGGAACACGTCAGCAAAATATCGACAATTAACGCTAAAAAAAACAACGTTGAACATGAAAAAATAAACCTCCCAAGAAATATTCGATAAGGATTAAGGTAATGAGGCAATATTTATTCAAAAAAAATTATCGTTTCGTACGCAGAAGAAGGTTCTAAACAAATGAGAATCGTTACACATAAAAATTAAACGCCGCATGAATGTGCTACGGACAACTTCGTTGACAACCATAGAGTTTGGTTATTATGAAAAGAATATCATTTGTAGAAAAAAATATACACGCATCGAAATTTGTATTGAAATTCCTATCCAATTAAAATATCATCATTGTCGTAGAAATGAATTTAATGTAACGAAATTGAAAGAATACATACAGTATACTTGAACATCGTAAATTCTTGAACGTCGATCCGAACAAGAGAAAAAATCAATACCAAACTCATCAATGTAGAAAAAAAACTGACTATCTTAAGACTATTTCCTGAGTATATGTTAAAAGTAAATAATACTACATCCGTTTACAATGCATGAGAGCTAATAGCGCCTAATTGGCGACACGTAAAAATTGATTTTCCACACATGCTTCACTAACACCTAAACTTCGCTATTTGCTTGCAGGTGACGCAGCGGTTGGTCAGCACTGCTCGACCTCAGCTGCTGGCGTCGGAGTAACGCATCCTCGGCGCGAAGGCGATCCGCCAATAAATTAATTTCACGACGAAGATAGAAGAAGGAAACTCCTAATCCCAAAGTTAAAGGAAAGAGAAGAAGAATACCTAAATCAGCTACCCTATCTGGAAGGATGTCGACGAGTGCATTTGCCTTCACCCAATCGTTAGACACCCTTCCCTGATGTTGCTCCAGGGCATTTGTCAGTGCCTCCACCGACACATGGGTCATCCTATTTCCCATCGTGGGAGACAGGAACGGTAGCGTGCTCGGTCTGAAATTGAAACAAAAACAGTTCAATTAGCATGGCCACATAATATATTTAAATGAAATCAATGATTATTACATCAAATTAATGAAAGAAACCAATGGTCACAGCTGGTGACAGCTGCAAGGAAAAGAACAACAGCATCTCTGCACGCTGCGGATCCCACACGGTCTCGACAGCTGCACACCTAAGTGCAAAACAAATCGGGCGACGGCACTCCAAAACAACTCGGAAGCCAGCCTCCGCTCTCACAGCAATGAGTTGCTGTGTTTGTAAACACATGGAGGTTATTGAACCGTGCAAGGCTTGCGAGCAGGTTCAAACCTTGGGTGTGAAATTAAATGCGTACATTCACAATCACGGACGGAAAAAAAACTACGGTACATCAAGACTAAAAATTAAGTAAATACATGTGGTTAAATAACGAGAATTCCAATTAAAATAATATTTAAAATTAACATCGAAACAAGAATCACACAATACTATTATGTGAACATTATAACACCGTCAGTCGTAAGTTGTACAGTTTGCATTCAACACTTTTTACGCAAAGTTAATACATGATTCTTATTACTCTTATATGTTCGATTACCAATTTTCATTTCTACGTAATTTCGGTTAATTTTTGTAATAATTCCCGGTCCTTTCCAGGCAAGATCTAGTTTGTTTTTTCGCATGTGATTGCGCAATAATACACGGTCACCGAGTTCAAAATTTTTATTTTTACGTCGAAGGTTGTGATACATGGTTCTTTCACTGGTGTTATTTATTATTATAGCTCTAACGTTTTCAACGATGCGGACAGCTTCCTGAGCTCGAAATTTTTTTATATCCACGTTCGTGTCGTGACTGTAATTAGGTTCGAAAGTTACGGCGCTAAAGCTCGGACACGTATCGCGATTGAAAACAATGAACGAGGGTGTATCCCCCAATGTGGTATTTAAACTATTGTTTATCGCGTTCTCTGTGCTGTTGAGACACTGATCCCATTCGGTATGCGCTAAAGAGTTAATATATAATTTTAATAAATTCGTAATCTTGCGATTATTTCGTTCAACAATAGCGTTACTGTGAGGTTTCCAAGGGAGGACTTCTTTTTTCGCAATACAATGAATTTGAGAGAATTTTTTAACTGCCGAAGATTTAAATTGAAGAGCTTGGTCGCTTAGAAGTGTTTTAGGATAGCCAAAGGTTGAGAAGCAGTTGTCTAGACAAGAGACAACTGTATCTGCTAATCGATCTGCTGTCGCGTAAAGCTTACAGTAACGCGAGAATAAGTCAATGATAATTAGAATATATTTATTCTGCTGATCTGTGACAGGGAGAGGACCCAGGAAGTCCATTGATACCACCTCGAAGGGTTCTTTAGCAATGGGAGCGTCTAATATTTTAATAGGTACAGTACTGCTGGCTTTAAGAATTTTACATACATCACACATTTTGACAAATTTACGTATGATACTCTTCTCTAATAAATGAAAATAACGCAACTTAAATTTAAACAACGTATGCATGGCATCAGTATGATACAAGGAGTGTATACTAAGCACCGCCTTGTTCATTAGCGATGTCGGTATAACCGAAGTGAGAATAGTGCTTTCCCTAGAGTCTATTTGTCGTCGTCTATAAAGTATGTCGTTCAGAATTAAATATTTTTGTAAGTCAGGGATCGTAGATTTACTACTATTTAGTAATGCGTCTTTCACCTCAGAACAGAAAGGGTCTAGCTGTTGCTCATTTCGAAATTCGTCTAAAGTCCATGATACGTCTTTTAACTGAGGAACGTAGTCAGTCAGTCGGGGTTTTTCAGTCGCCTCTGGCGCCACTTGATTAGAGTGCGTCGCGTCTGTTTCGTCTACGTCGGCGGTCAGCGCACCACGGCGTGTAGTTACTGCGAAGGCGTCGACCTCATAGAACTCTGAGCATTCTTCAAGATCAGAAATAGTTAAATGCTCGGGCTATCTACTTAGACAATCTGCAATTAGATTTTGTTTCCCGGGGAAATATTTTACTACCGGTTCGAAAGGTTGAACTGTTAGACACCATCTAGCCATAGCTGTGTCGTCAGGAAGCTTTTTGAAAAACAAGGGCTGTAAAGGTTTATGTTCAGTGTACAAGAAAATTGGATAACCAAGAATGAGATATTTAAATGCTTTCAATGCGCTCACGATGGCGAAGAACTCTTTTTTCGTCGTTGAATAGCGCTTTTGTGTTGAGTTTAAACTTTTACTGTAGTAAGCAATAGCCTTCATAGATTTATTTGAGTCATTATCGTGTTGCAAATGTACCGCACCTATACCAAGATTAGAAGCATCAGTAAATACATGGAAGGGTTTAGTAGTATCAGGATGCCGTAAAACGGTATCTGATGTCAAAACAGATTTAATTTTCTCAAAAGCTTTCTGACATTCAGGCGTACAGATAAATTCAACGTTTTTTCGTAATAACTGATAAAGTGGATATGAAATTGAGCCAAACATTGGGATATGCGTCCTAAAGTAGTTTGCTACACCTAAAAAACTTTGCAATTCCTTCACATTTCTTGGAATCGGAAATTTTTGAAGCTTCTCTGATTCTTTGCATCGAATTCCGTCTGCCGACACGATGTGTCCAAGATATTCAATTGAGCTTTTTAGAAAATGACATTTTTCAAGTTTAAGGGACAGATTTCCACTACGTAGTTTCTCGAAAACACTCTGTAAATCTTTCAGATGTTGGTTCATGGATTTGGAAAATACTAGTATATCGATCAAGGAACACAAAACATAATTTACCGATGATATTTGTAAGAACAGAAGAAATGATTCTTTGGAAAACTGATTGACTCGAGGATAACCCGAAGGGCAACCTCTTGAACTGAAATTTCTCGTAACCGATACTGAACGCGGTGAATTTACGGCATTTTTCCTCTAACTCGACCTGATGAAAGGCAGAGCGTAGGTCGAGGCTCGAAAAAATGCTATTACCCCCGAGGGCAAAAAGCAATTCGTCAATCCCCGGTATGGGGTAAGATTCCTTGATAATTATTTTATTTAGTTCGCGGAAGTCAATTACGGGGCGTATCTCGCCTGATTTCTTCTTCACAACGATTAAAGGGAAATTATATTCAGAGCTTGAAGGCTCGATAATTCCTTGATTCAACATCTGTTTATTTGCTTGCAACAATTCGTTTTGATACTTATGTGGAATTCGATATGGTTGGATGTTAAGTACTGGAGCATCAGGCTTTAATTTAATCTTATGTTTCATAATGTTCGTAACGGCAATAGTTTCGCCTTCGAGAGTAATTACGTCTCTAAAGTCGTTTAATAAATTTAACAGTAATGGTTTAGCTTCTTCGTCATCACAATTCACATCGTTACTGGTCAGAAGGCGTCTCTCGTTACTACCTCCCTCCGGTACAACATCTTTCTGTGCATTAATTCCTACTTCATCAACACGAAGATCGTTACAACAATGCCTCGATTCTACAGATACCACCCCGAAGTCTTCACCAGAGATGGCATTGAAACTTCCACCATTAACACTGTCGACTTCGGGTAGATCCGCATTACCGTGGGCATCGCACAAATTTGCATCTCGCACAGCTTCGTGCACGGTAGACATGTAAATCTCGTGTTCAATTTCCATGTCGTCAATTTCTTCAATCGTACTTAACATCGTATTGTCGCTTATATATACCACGTCCTCCGAGACGTTCAAGAGCATTACAGGGACAAAACCATTTGACTTGATATCCACAACTGATTCGGCGACATAAATACCATTCGCGAGAATTGTCTTATTCATAATATACTTTCCGGGCTCAGCCTTTTTGACATACCCATTAATAACTCGTAAACAATTCCTTGGCATTTCCACTGCTCCACAATGAACAACTATTTCTCGTCTTTTACTATTTTTTAAACTTGTCGCATGTTCCTTAGTTTCTCTTATTTTCTCCGCATGCTGTTTATTTTTTACTTTCCCATTTTTTCCTCGCCCTGCCGTTGGGCCTGGGGTACCCCTCTCTTCTGCAGTATTTATATCTAGGCCATTTTTATCGCCACTTTCTTGGCTCGCAATTTTTGATTCCCTCTGCTTCAGCAGATATTTCCTTATTTTCCTCCTATTGGCAAGCATGTCAGCCATTAGACATTCTGGATTACTTATAGTATTGAAAAATACCTCTCGCTTACTTTGCCCGTGCAATTCTTGCACATCATGAAACGGTACTTTTACGCCGTCGAGAACGATGAATCGTTCTTTAAAATTAATCACCGCATCTTGTAGAATATCCCTACCGAGGATTACATCATATTTAAATTCGCCATCCTTCAAAATCAAAGCGCTAGTATTGATTTCTATATTATAAGGCAGCGTAATACAAAGATCAAGTTCGCCTGATACCTGGCTTTTAGAATTTACACCCCTGATACTCAAGGCACTAGGCTTAATTCGCTCGTTTATGCCTTTTAAATTCCGGTAACTCACCAGACACCGGTCACTACCGCTGTCGATGAGAGCGCTCATCAATTTGTTATCATTACGTAATATAATTGTAGGCTTCTTAGAACGCCGTAATGAAAATAAACCGTCGCTTTCCTTCCTTAAACGACCTTCCTTCATAATCGTCGCTGACAAACAAACTTCTACAGGTAGTTCAGAATTTGCACCTACATCAAGTTCTTGTTCACCTAGTAATTCGAACTTATTTTTACACAGGAATAGCGGATCCACCTCTTCTGTCGACTTATTAATAGTATCTGGTTTCAACGCCACATGTTTGGTAACGGGGATTGTAGCTGTATCCTCGGGCACTGGCAACTCCCTCTCTACACCAAGACTCTTTGAATTTTCTGATTTTTCTCCATCTACTCTAAAAAATCATCACCCTCGCAAGATGCAGCGTAGCACGCTTCACCTCGTCCTCTACCACGACCACGCGAACGACATTCACGTGCAAAATGGCCCGTCTTGCCACAATTGTAGCAAGCATGACCGCGGAAATTTGATTTGCTTTGGCCTCTCTTAGTCGTGCACATACTTTGAACATGACCTGCGGTATTGCACAGTGAACAAAACGATTTAGATTTATCTTTACTAGTCTGTTGTGGGTTTACCACCTGAGCTTCGTTGCACTCCAAAGAACCTAAAGGTCGATCTCCAAAATATGAATATTGTCTGCCCCTTTGAAATCTAGCAGGTCTCCAATTGCTTCTGAAAAATGGCCTCCGACCATGAAAATGTCGGTTGTTGTTTTGTGATGCATAGTAAGCCTCGGGAAACGAGTCCTTCTCGTCCCACTCACTCTCTTCAGGTACAACCGCAAGGTAAGTCTCTCTGGTTTGATACGTGGACTGGGTATTGTTTTTGCGCGCAAGTATTTCTCTACCCTCAGGATTATTACGCACAGCGGAAACGAGACGAGCTAACAATTCTTCAGAGGTATTGAACGGCCTCGAGAAGATTTTTTTACAAAAGTTCTCCTCTAAAAGAGGTCCGAGAACTGCTATAGCTAGACTAAAAACTACTAAGTCACCAGAGAATTTTTTTAATTCGTTTGCGTTCGTACTAGCAATCACAAATGGATGTCTTTGTAATGCTACTTCTGTACTATTTCGAATGTGATCACTCAAATTTCTTATTTTCGATATTGCCGTAACCAATTGGGCTGCCAGCCCTTCATTACGTAACAACCGTAACTGATTTAAATCGCACGCTAAGGCATGAACTGAACGCTCCCCCTTAGACACGTAGATGTCATCTAAAATTTCGATAACCTGATCGAAGGAATAGTGAACATCAGGGTTTACTAATTTCGTGACTACTCCATTAAAATCGCCAACACTTTTGTGTGCGCTACGCACAAGTAACTCTTTTTTGGCGTCATCGGAATTTAGGTCGGGTAACAAGCACATATAGGATTTTAGGTTTGCAACATGTGTCCGAAAAGTCTTTGTTTCACAAAAGATTGGGTCACTGAGACGCTGTCGGCCTCGGAACAATGGTAGCTCTGCACTGGACAGTATAGTACTGCCCCTTTGTAAAGTTGTGGTTACACTACCACTCGTCATCGGTCCACTAGAGGACGTCATTGTTGTCACAACTGGCGTACTGAACGTCACAGTCTGGGTACTAACAGTGGTCGTCACTACCGTCGTGGTCTGTGGTCCAGACATAAACACACTTGTTGGAGTATGTTCGCACGTACCAGGTAACGTACCACTAAATGCTGGAACAGAAACCCTACCGCTACCTGTCGTCGTTGCCGTCGAACGAATAAATTCAGGTTCGGAATCAGAATCTCCCATAATGAATCACAGTTACTAACCAATTTCTCTCACAACGCTAAAAACGTAACTCACAATTATAATAATCCCAGAGCTCAACGCAAAAATCCTACGCCACAAAAAAATAACACCGCAGAACCCTAAAAATCTAACCTCTCAAAAAAATAATCACATAACAGAACGCCAAAACCCACGTTACTAAAATGGATGAAGCACACGGTTAGAACTTCATTAATAATTACTAAAATATCCGTACTGAAAACAGTTTCTGCGACTTTCAAACGAACCTAATCCAATTACTAAACAGGGAAACTCTTTACACGAATTCAATGGTATCTATCCCAACAATCTTTTAAACTACACGAAGCAACAAAAATAAAAAATCGACGATGTCACAGAAATTATCTAATTATCCCATACAACAATATTATAGTTTACAGAATACTCAACTTGGAATCAGCAAACGGCAGGCAGAGCAGCCACGGCCAGTCAGGCGTCTCGGCCGATCTCAAGGACGAACTGCCCAGCGAGGGCAGAACAGGTGCGACCAGCTGTTTGAAGGTCGTCTGCGTGCCACAACCTCAGCACAGGCAGGCGACGAGATCCAAGGTCGTACACGCAGCGCTGGCACACGGCGGACTAGCAATGGTAGCACGAGCACGTCTTGGTAGTGTTCACGTATGATCACGGTTCCACACTGCGCGTAATCGCACAGCTCACTGTTTATGTATACGTATTAATTACGTTAACACAGCTTCTGTAGAAATTTGAAACAACACTGTTCGGTATGTAATTTCCTATCACATACACAGTACACAATTGTTCTCGTAGAAGCAGAACACTGCAACAGTTCGTAGAATTGTTCTGAACTCAGCTACTTATGCATACAACTGTCAAACGACCACGTCACTATTTGCGATGGAAATTCACGCACAATTTCATCACGCAATGGTCACCATCCTTTTCCAGATCAACACGAGCTGTGTAAGGTACTCCCACAGGCACGTTTAGTTCTAAAGCATAAGGAGAATTCGTCAGAGTTTCTTCAGGGATACGCTTAACGACGAACCGAAACACGTTCTTATATACTTGCGGTGCTTCTTCAATTCCTCTTCCCGTTGCTGTAGATTTCTGCATATTAGTATTGTCGATATTACCAAAAATATTCTCTGCTCACGAAGCGAAGCGTAGACAACCACACGTAGAATCTTCACGAATTTCCGTGGACACGTGATCCTCAAATATCACCGCCTAAAATCCAGACTTAATTCCCGATATCTTCAATCACAGTAGTCCTTGAATCCACATCACAGCACAAGGATCAAGTACAATTTCACGTCGTGGGAACGAACTTACTGCGCCACCAGATGTGCCGCCCTCAAGTGTTGGCGGCTGGAGGGTTGAACAAAGAGACGTGTAGACTTTTAAACGTGTACTTGGCGTAGAGGGACAGTAGAACCAAATGCCCCCAAGGGGCTCCGCACTACCTTATATACTCAATATTTGCTGAGGTCAGCATACGCATTGCTGTACCCACACAGGGCGTCGACCTGAATACGTACGGACAGATGCACAGAGAGAGTACGCACTTGTGACGGCATATCTTGAACATTCCTTCTACTTGAACTTCCTGAACTTATTGAACCTTCCTGCTACTTGAACTTCTTGAACTTCTTAAACCTTCCTGCTACTTGAACTTCTCGAACCTTCCTTATGCTTGAACTTCTTGAACTTCTTGAACCTTCCTGCTACTTGAACTTCTCGAACCTTCCTTCTGCTTGAACTTCTTGAACTTCTTGAACCTACCTGCTACTTGAACTTCTTGAACTTCTTGAACCTTCCTGCTACTTGAACTTCTTGAACCTTCCTGCGACTTGAACTTCTTGAACCTTCCTGCTACTTGAACTTCTTGAACCTTCCTGCTACTTGATTTTTTTGAACCTTCCTGCTACTTGAACTTCCAGAACCTTCCTGCTACTTGAACTTCTTGAACTTTTTGAACTTCTTGAACCTTCCTGCTACTTGAACTTCTTGAACGTTCCTGCTACTTGAACTTTTTGAACTTCTTCAACCTTCCTGCTACTTGAACTTCTTGATCCTTTCTGCTACTTGAACTTCTTGAACTTCTTGAACCTTGCTGCTACTTGAAATTCTTGAAACTTCCTGCTACTTGAACTTCTTGAACCTTCCTGCTAGTTGAACTTCTTGAACCTTCCTGCTACTTGAACTTTTTGAACCTTCCTGCTACTTGAACTTCTTGAACTTCTTGAACCTTCCTGCTACTTGAACTTCTTGAACCTTCCTGCTACCTGAACTTCTTGAACTTCTTGAAGCTTCCTGCAACTTGAACTTCTTTAACTTCTTGAACCTTCCTGCTACTTGAACTTTTTGAACCTTCCTGCTACCTGAACTTCTTGAACTTCTTGAACCTTCCTGCTACTTGAACTTCTTGAACCTTCCTGCTACTTGAACTTCTTGAACTTCTTGAACCTTCCTGCTACTTGAACTACTTGAAATTCTTGAACCTTACTGCTACTTGAACTTCTTGAACTTCTTAAACCTTCCTACTACTTGAACTTCTTGAACTCCCTAAACCTTCCTGCTACTTGAACTTCTTGAACCTTCCTGCTACTTGAACTTTTGAACCTTCCTGCTACTTGAACTTCTTGAACTTCTTGAACCATCCTGCTACTTGAACTTCTTGAACCTTCCTGCTACTTGAACCTCTTGAACTTCTTGAACCTTCCTGCTACTTGAACTTCTTGAACTTCTTGAACATTCCTGCTACTTGAACTTCTTGAACTTCTTGAACCTTCCTGCTACTTGAACTTCTTGAACTTCTTGAACCTTCCTGCTACCTGAACTTCTTGAACTTCTTGAACCTTCCTGCTACTTGAACTTCTTGAACTTCTTGAACCTTCCTGCTACTTGAACTTCTTGAACTTCTTGAACCTTCCTGCTACTTGAACTTCTTGAACTTCTTGAACCTTCCTGCTACTTGAACTTCTCGAACCTTCCTGCTGCTTGAACTTCTTGAACTTCTTGAACCTTCCTGCTACTTGAACTTCTTGAACCTTCCTGCGACTCGAACTTCTTGAACCTTCCTGCTACTTGAACTTCTTGAACCTTCCTGCTACTTGAACTTCCAGAACCTTCCTGCTACTTGAACTTCTTGAACTTCTTGAACTTCTTGAACCTTCCTGCTACTTAAACTTCTTGACCCTTCCTGCTACTTGAACTTCTTGAACCTTCCTGCCACTTGAACTTCTTTAACCTTCATGCTACTTGAACTTATTGAACTTCTTGAACCTTCCTGCTACTTGAACTTCTTGAACCTTCCTGCTACTTGAACTTCTTGAACTTCTCGAACCTTCCTGCTACTTGAACTACTTGAACTTCTTGAACCTTACTGCTACTTGAACTTCTTGAACTTCTTGAACCTTCCTGCTACTTGAACTTTTTGAACTTCTTAAACCTTCCTGCTACTTGAACTTTTTGAACCTTCCTGCTACTTGAACTTTTTGAACCTTCCTGCTACTTGAATTTCTTGAACTTCTTGAACCTTCCTGCTACTTGAACCTCTTGAACTTCTTGAACCTTCCTGCTACTTGAACTTCTTGAACTTCTTGAACCTTCCTGCTACCTGAACTTCTTGAACTTCTTGAACCTTCCTGCTAATTGAAATTTATGAACTTCTTGAACCTTCCTGCTACTTGAACTTCTTGAACTTCTTGAACCTTCCTGCTACATGAACTTCTCGAACCTTCCTGCTACTTGAACTTCTTGAACTTTCCTGCTACTTGAACCTCTTGAACTTCTTGAACCTTCCTGCTACTTGAACTTCTTGAACTTCTCGAACATTCCTACTACTTGAACTTCTTGAACTTCTTGAACCTTCCTGCTACTCGAACTTCTTGAACTTCTTGAACCTTCCTGCTACTTGAACTTCTCGAACCTTCCTGCTGCTTGAACTTCTTGAACTTCTTGAACCTTCCTGCTACTTGAACTTCTTGAACCTTCCTGCGACTTGAACTTCTTGATCCTTCCTGCTACTTGAACTTCTTGAACCTTCCTGCTACCTGAACTTTTTGAACCTTCCTGCTACTTGAACTTCCAGAACCTTCCTGCTACTTGAACTTCTTGAACTTCTTGAACTTCTTGAACCTTCCTGCTACTTGAACTTCTTGACCCTTCCTGCTACTTGAACTTATTGAACCTTCCTGCCACTTTAACTTCTTTAACTTTCCTGCTACTTGATCTTATTGAACTTCTTGAACCTTCCTGCTACTTGAACTTCTTGAACCTTCCTGCTACCTGAACTTCTTGAACTTCTTGAAGCTTCCTGCAACTTGAACTTCTTTAACTTCTTGAACCTTGCTGCTACTTGAAATTCTTGAAACTTCCTGCTACTTGAACTTCTTGAACCTTCCTGCTAGTTGAACTACTTGAACCTTCCTGCCACTTGAACTTTTTGAACCTTCCTGCTACTTGAACTTCTTGAACTTCTTGAACCTTCCTGCTACTTGAACTTCTTGAACCTTCCTGCTACCTGAACTTCTTGAACTTCTTGAAGCTTCCTGCAACTTGAACTTCTTAACCTTCTTGAACCTTCCTGCTACTTGAACTTTTTGAACCTTCCTGCTACTTGAACTTCTTGAACTTCTTGAACCTTCCTGCTACTTGAACTTCTTGAACCTTCCTGCTACTTGAACTTCTTGAACTTCTTGAACCTTCCTGCTACTTGAACTACTTGAAATTCTTGAACCTTACTGCTACTTGAACTTCTTGAACTTCTTAAACCTTCCTACTACTTGAACTTCTTGAACTCCCTAAACCTTCCTGCTACTTGAACTTCTTGAACCTTCCTGCTACTTGAACTTTTTGAACCTTCCTGCTACTTGAACTTCTTGAACTTCTTGAACCATCCTGCTACTTGAACTTCTTGAACCTTCCTGCTACTTGAACCTCTTGAACTTCTTGAACCTTCCTGCTACTTGAACTTCTTGAACTTCTTGAACATTCCTGCTACTTGAACTTCTTGAACATCTTGAACCTTCCTGCTACTTGAACTTCTTGAACTTCTTGAACCTTCCTGCTACTTGAACTTCTTGAACTTCTTGAACCTTCCTGCTACTTGAACTTCTTGAACTTCTTGAACCTTCCTGCTACTTGAACTTCTCGAACCTTCCTGCTGCTTGAACTTCTCGAACTTCTTGAACCTTCCTGCTACTTGAACTTCTTGAACCTTCCTGCGACTTGAACTTCTTGAACCTTCCTGCTACTTGAACTTCTCGAACCTTCCTGCTACTTGAACTTCTTAAACCTTCCTGCTACTCGATTTTTTTTAACCTCCCTGCTACTTGAACTTCCAGAACCTTCCTGCTACTTGAACTTCCAGAACCTTCCTGATACTTGAACATCTTGAACTTTTTGAACTTCTTGAACCTTCCTGCTACTTGAACTTCTTGAACGTTCGTGCTACTTGAACTTTTCGAACTTCTTGAACCTTCCTGCTACTTGAACTTCTTGATTCTTTCTGCTACTTGAACTTCTTGAACTTCTTGAACCTTCCTGCTTCTTGAATTTCTTGAAACTTTCTGCTACTTGAACTTCTTGAACCTTCCTGCTAGTTGAACTTCTTGAACCTTCCTGCTACTTGAACTTCTTGAACCTTCCTGCTACCTGAACTTCTTGAACTTCTTGAAGCTTCCTGCAACTTGAACTTCTTTAACTTCTTGAACCTTCCTGCTACTTGAACTTTTTGAACCTTCCTGCTACTTGAACTTCTTGAACTTCTTGAACCTTCCTGCTACTTGAACTTCTTGAACTTCTTGAACCTTTCTACTACTTGAACTTCTTGAACCTTCCTGCTACTTGAACTTCTTGAACTTCTTGAACCTTCCTGCTACTTGAACTACTTGAAATTCTTGAACCTTACTGCTACTTGAACTTCTTGAACTTCCTAAACCTTCCTACTACTTGAACTTCTTGAACTTCCTAAACCTTTCTGCTACTTGAACTTCTTGACCCTTCCTGCGACTTGAACTTTTTGAACCTTCCTGCTACTTGAACTTCTTGAACTTCATGAACCTTCCTGAACTTGAACTTCTTGAACCTTCCTGCTACTTGAACCTCTTGAACTTCTTGAACCTTCCTGCTACTTGAACTTCTTGAACTTCTTGAACCTTCCTGCTACTTGAACTTCTTGAACTTCTTGAACCTTCCTGCTACTTGAACTTCTTGAACTTCTTGAACCTTCCTGCTACTTGAACTTCTTGAACTTCTTGAACTTCTTGAACCTTCCTGCTACTTGAACTTCTTGAACTTCTTGAACCTTCCTGCTACTTGAACTTCTCGAACCTTCCTGCTGCTTGAACTTCTTGAACTTCTTGAACCTTCCTGCTACTTGAACTTCTTGAACCTTCCTGCGACTCGAACTTCTTGAACCTTCCTGCTACTTGAACTTCTTGAACCTTCCTGCTACTTGAACTTCCAGAACCTTCCTGCTACTTGAACTTCTTGAACTTCTTGAACTTCTTGAACCTTCCTGCTACTTGAACTTCTTGACCCTTCCTGCTACTTGAACTTCTTGAACCTTCCTGCCACTTGAACTTCTTTAACCTTCATGCTACTTGAACTTATTGAACTTCTTGAACCTTCCTGATACTTGAACTTCTTGAACCTTCCTGCTACTTGAACTTCTTGAACTTCTCGAACCTTCCTGCTACTTGAACTACTTGAACTTCTTGAACCTTAATGCTACTTGAACTTCTTGAACTTCTTGAACCTTCCTGCTACTTGAACTTTTTGAACTTCTTAAACCTTCCTGCTACTTGAACTTTTCGAACCTTCCTGCTACTTGAACTTTTTGAACCTTCCTGATACTTGAATTTCTTGAACTTCTTGAACCTTCCTGCTACTTGAACTTCTTGAACCTTCCTGCTACTTGAACTTCTTGAACCTTCCTGCCACTTGAACTTCTTCAACCTTCATGCTACTTGAACTTATTGAACTTCTTGAACCTTCCTGCTACTTGAACTTCTTGAACCTTCCTGCTACTTGAACTTCTTGAACTTCTCGAACCTTCCTGCTACTTGAACTACTTGAACTTCTTGAACCTTACTGCTACTTGAACTTCTTGAACTTCTTGAACCTTCCTGCTACTTGAACTTTTTGAACTTCTTAAACCTTCCTGCTACTTGAACTTTTTGAACCGTCCTGCTACTTGAACTTTTTGAACCTTCCTGCTACTTGAATTTCTTGAACTTCTTGAACCTTCCTGCAACTTGAACTTCTTGAACCTTCCTGCTACTTGAACCTCTTGAACTTCTTGAACCTTCCTGCTACTTGAACTTCTTGAACTTCTTGAACCTTCCGGCTACCTGAACTTCTTGAACTTCTTGAACCTTCCTGCTAATTGAAATTTATGAACTTCTTGAACCTTCCTGCTACTTGAACTTCTTGAACTTCTTGAACCTTCCTGCTACATGAACTTCTCGAACCTTCCTGCTACTTGAACTTCTTGAACCTTCCTGCTACTTGAACCTCTTGAACTTCTTGAACCTTCCTGCTACTTGAACTTCTTGAACTTCTCGAACATTCCTGCTACTTGAACTTCTTGAACTTCTTGAACCTTCCTGCTACTCGAACTTCTTGAACTTCTTGAACCTTCCTGCTACTTGAACTTCTCGAACCTTCCTGCTGCTTGAACTTCTTGAACTTCTTGAACCTTCCTGCTACTTGAACTTCTTGAACCTTCCTGCGACTTGAACTTCTTGATCCTTCCTGCTACTTGAACTTCTTGAACCTTCCTGCTACTTGAACTTTTTGAACCTTCCTGCTACTTGAACTTCCAGAACCTTCCTGCTACTAGAACTTCTTGAACTTCTTGAACTTCTTGAACCTTCCTGCTACTTGAACTTCTTGACCCTTCCTGCTACTTGAACTTATTGAACCTTCCTGCCACTTTAACTTCTTTAACTTTCCTGCAACTTGAACTTCTTTAACTTCTTGAACCTTGCTGCTACTTGAAATTCTTGAAACTTCCTGCTACTTGAACTTCTTGAACCTTCCTGCTAGTTGAACTACTTGAACCTTCCTTCCACTTGAACTTTTTGAACCTTCCTGCTACTTGAACTTCTTGAACTTCTTGAACCTTCCTGCTACTTGAACTTCTTGAACCTTCCTGCTACCTGAACTTCTTGAACTTCTTGAAGCTTCCTGCAACTTGAACTTCTTTAACTTCTTGAACCTTCCTGCTACTTGAACTTTTTGAACCTTCCTGCTACTTGAACTTCTTGAGCTTCTTGAACCTTCCTGCTACTTGAACTTCTTGAACCTTCCTGCTACTTGAACTTCTTGAACTTCTTGAACCTTCCTGCTACTTGAACTACTTGAAATTCTTGAACCTTACTGCTACTTGAACTTCTTGAACTTCTTAAACCTTCCTACTACTTGAACTTCTTGAACTCCCTAAACCTTCCTGCTACTTGAACTTCTTGAACCTTCCTGCTACTTGAACTTTTTGAACCTTCCTGCTACTTGAACTTCTTGAACTTCTTGAACCATCCTGCTACTTGAACTTCTTGAACCTTCCTGATACTTGAACCTCTTGAACTTCTTGAACCTTCCAGCTACTTGAACTTCTTGAACTTCTTGAACATTCCTGCTACTTGAACTTCTTGAACTTCTTGAACCTTCCTGCTACTTGAACTTCTTGAACTTCTTGAACCTTCCTGCTACTTGAACTTCTTGAACTTCTTGAACCTTCCTGCTACTTGAACTTCTTGAACTTCTTGAACCTTCCTGCTACTTGAACTTCTCGAACCTTCCTGCTGCTTGAACTTCTCGAACTTCTTGAACCTTCCTGCTACTTGAACTTCTTGAACCTTCCTGCGACTTGAACTTCTTGAACCTTCCTGCTACTTGAACTTCTTGAACCTTCCTGCTACTTGAACTTCTTGAACCTTCCTTCTACTCGATTTTTTTTAACCTCCCTGCTACTTGAACTTCCAGAACCTTCCTGCTACTTGAACTTCCAGAACCTTCCTGATACTTGAACTTCTTGAACTTTTTGAACTTCTTGAACCTTCCTGCTACTTGAACTTCTTGAACGTTCCTGCTACTTGAACTTTTTGAACTTCTTGAACCTTCCTGCTACTTGAACTTCTTGATTCTTTCTGCTACTTGAACTTCTTGAACTTCTTGAACCTACCTGCTACTTGAATTTCTTGAAACTTCCTGCTACTTGAACTTCTTGAACCTTCCTGCTAGTTGAACTTCTTGAACCTTCCTGCTACTTGAACTTCTTGAACCTTCCTGCTACCTGAACTTCTTGAACTTCTTGAAGCTTCCTGCAACTTGAACTTCTTTAACTTCTTGAACCTTCCTGCTACTTGAACTTTTTGAACCTTCCTGCTACTTGAACTTCTTGAACTTCTTGAACCTTCCTGCTACTTGAACTTCTTGAACTTCTTGAACCTTCCTACTACTTGAACTTCTTGAACCTTCCTGCTACTTGAACTTCTTGAACTTCTTGAACCTTCCTGCTACTTGAACTACTTGAAATTCTTGAACCTTACTGCTACTTGAACTTCTTGAACTTCCTAAACCTTCCTACTACTTGAACTTCTTGAACTTCCTAAACCTTTCTGCTACTTGAACTTCTTGACCCTTCCTGCGACTTGAACTTTTTGAACCTTCCTGCTACTTGAACTTCTTGAACTTCATGAACCTTCCTGAACTTGAACTTCTTGAACCTTCCTGCTACTTGAACCTCTTGAACTTCTTGAACCTTCCTGCTACTTGAACTTCTTGAACTTCTTGAACCTTCCTGCTACTTGAACTTCTTGAACTTCTTGAACCTTCCTGCTACTTGAACTTCTTGAACTTCTTGAACCTTCCTGCTACTTGAACTTCTTGAACTTCTTGAACCTTCCTGCTACTTGAACTTCTTGAACTTCTTGAACCTTCCTGCTACTTGAACTTCTCGAACCTTCCTGCTGCTTGAACTTCTTGAACTTCTTGAACCTTCCTGCTACTTGAACTTCTTGAACCTTCCTGCGACTCGAACTTCTTGAACCTTCCTGCTACTTGAACTTCTTGAACCTTCCTGCTACTTGAACTTCCAGAACCTCCCTGCTACTTGAACTTCTTGAACTTCTTGAACTTCTTGAACCTTCCTGCTACATAAACTTCTTGACCCTTCCTGCTACTTGAACTTCTTGAACCTTCCTGCCACTTGAACTTCTTTAACCTTCATGCTACTTGAACTTATTGAACTTCTTGAACCTTCCTGATACTTGAACTTCTTGAACCTTCCTGCTACTTGAACTTCTTGAACTTCTCGAACCTTCCTGCTACTTGAACTACTTGAACTTCTTGAACCTTAATGCTACTTGAACTTCTTGAACTTCTTGAACCTTCCTGCTACTTGAACTTTTTGAACTTCTTAAACCTTCCTGCTACTTGAACTTTTCGAACCTTCCTGCTACTTGAACTTTTTGAACCTTCCTGATACTTGAATTTCTTGAACTTCTTGAACCTTCCTGCTACTTGAACTTCTTGAACCTTCCTGCTACTTGAACCTCTTGAACTTCTTGAACCTTCCTGCTACTTGAACTTCTTGAACTTCTTGAACCTTCCTGCTACTTGAACTTCCTGAACTTCTTGAACCTTCCTGCTAATTGAACTTTATGAACTTCTTGAACCTTCCTGCTACTTGAACTTCTTGAACTTCTTGAACCTTCCTGCTACATGAACTTCTCGAACCTTCCTGCTACTTGAACTTCTTGAACCTTCCTGCTACTTGAACCTCTTGAACTTCTTGAACCTTCCTGCTACTTGAACTTCTTGAACTTCTCGAACATTCCTGCTACTTGAACTTCTTGAACTTCTTGAACCTTCCTGCTACTCGAACTTCTTGAACTTCTTGAACCTTCCTGCTACTTGAACTTCTCGAACCTTCCTGCTGCTCCAACTTCTTGAACTTCTTGAACCTTCCTGCTACTTGAACTTCTTGAACCTTCCTGCGACTTGAACTTCTTGATCCTTCCTGCTACTTGAACTTCTTGAACCTTCCTGCTACTTGAACTTTTTGAACCTTCCTGCTACTTGAACTTCCAGAACCTTCCTGCTACTTGAACTTCTTGAACTTCTTGAACTTCTTGAACCTTCCTGCTACTTGAACTTCTTGACCCTTCCTGCTACTTGAACTTATTGAACCTTCCTGCCACTTTAACTTCTTTAACTTTCCTGCTACTTGATCTTATTGAACTTCTTGAACCTTCCTGCTACTTGAACTTCTTGAACCTTCCTGCTACTTGAACTTCTTGAACCTTTCTGCTACTTTAAACAATTTAAACAATTTAAACAATTTAAACAATTTATTTACCACAGGAGATACAGAGGTAGAATGTTTCTTAAGTCTAATACAATGGTCAGAGTTGAGTATAGCTACCTGTGGGCCCGAATAAGTTCAGCGACTTCTAGGGCATCCTACCATTACATTATTCTAGGGCGTACAATAATGTTTAACCTAATTCACTTAGCCTAGTTTCGCATTAGACTGATCAACAGGATAATGAACTCGATATTGATGTTTAATTTTACAATATAGGTCATATGGACAATATTTAACAGTATATTCGATAACGATTTGGGAGCAGACTGAAAATCGGCGATATTACTCATCTTGAAAATGAAATCTGGAGAAGGGTCACCAAAGGAATGAAACTATATGCGGCAGCCATGATTTTACTGAGCATAGGTATGAACAGCTAAAAATGAATAGAACATTAAATGTATGGCTTGGCCAGCACGGTTCGCCCCGATGACGTAGCGGTGGGAGCCCAGAGTTTTTAGCAACGGGCCAGCGCGGTTACCCTCCGCACTCCTCCAGCTCGCTTCAAGAAGTCTGAGCCAGTACTCGTACCTTCAAGAGAAAATATAATTTTAAGATTCAATTTTTATACCTTGCAGGGAAACTAAATGGTCATGCTGACGCGGCTCACAAAACTTTAGGAAAAGATTTAAGATTACTTTATTTTACGAGCCTGCAGTAGCTGAACAATATTAGCCCAAACAATGGCATTTAGCTAACCAGCTAGACTGGTTGCTAGGTTACAAAAGAGTTTAAGCTTATTTGAGCCTAAGGTCTAAAGTTATGTACGGCTCAGACAAAATTTAATTTATAATATCCGTTCGCATTGGCAATTATTAAAATAATCGACGCACTGAGATGGAAAGAGAACACCGCACTGGAATTGCTTTCCAACTCACCATAAAGGACGTGCTTAGAAGGCCGTTCCTCCGTGCAGTAGGGCTCAAGGGACGTGCGCCGGCCGAGGAGTGCCGCTGGGCCGCTGCAGCGCCTCCACTGCGTGAGGCGAAGACAGAATGGCGCGAAGTCGCTGCAGGAACTTCTCCTTGCCGCGCCGGGCCACGAGAGCGCAGAGCTGCCCCGGCTCCAATCTTCGGTTTGGAGCTTCACGAAGAGCTTACATGGTTATGAAGAAGTACGTATTTTCACGATAGTTGACATCCAATTTTTCTTCATAGAATAATAAACATAAATAGAATCTTGAATGAAAATGTCTTACGTCTAGGTCCCAGGTAAACGACGATGATGTCCCGAAACCAAGGAGAGCTATTGGAGCTTCCTTTCCTGGTGACCGAGTGCTGAAGCCTGAAGCGCTGAAGTGCTTCCAGCTCTCAAGGGTTGAAGCCCCTGCGAATCTGATAATTTTCGGTAGAGCTCGTTTGCGTTCTTAATCTGCAGGTGACTCAAGAAGAAGAGCGGTAATCAAGAACAGCAAGTGTGTCATGGTTAGGCTTGTTGGTAGACAAGCCCAGCACAAGCGTTAACTCTTTCCATAGTGCGTTTAAATTTAAATATTGAAATTAGATTTGTTTATATTGGTGTCACAAAAATTAAACTTACATTTTGCCCATGGCCCGTTTTATTCTACACTCCCACACACAAAAAGTTTAATTTTGTGAACTAGAACGTTAACCTTAAATTTAGAGAAAATTTTACTAACGCTACAATTAATACTAATACTAGTGCCGCACGGCACTACGCCAAGTTCGACAGCAACTGCCGGCGAGTCTCGTCGCGACTAACGCGAGCCGCGGCACGCTGCGGCCGTGGTAATGATGGTACATGATCGGAGCGCCGAGTACGGGCCGCTGCCGGTACCGAAGCACGTTCCGAGCTGGGGGTGAGAAAAGGTATTAAACACTTTGAATGGCGCAATAACAGCTCGCCCGTCTTTCCTTTAATTATTTCCGCCCCAGTTGTCTCTCCAAGATCGTTGACTACAACCTTCTGTACTCTGGCTAAGGGAAAGTTCACGGGCTTTTGCATTGGATCCCTAATCAGGACAAGATCGCCCGGCTTCAAAGGTTCGTGTTTTTTAGGTTTATACCTATCCCTCACTGAAGTAGCCTGCTGAGCCAAATTGAAGAGAAACTCGTCCGAGTATAGGTTCAAGAGACGAGATCTAGCTTTACTAAGCTCGTCGTAGGCCGAGCGTACGAATCCCGTACTATCTGTTTCTGACCACTCAGGATCCGAGTCGCTAGGATGCAATCCAGGGATCAAATTTACAGAAGGCAGCTCGTAGCCTTTACACAACATTTCAGGGGTGATAGGAGAAGGAAGTTCTGCCTTGTTAGAGTTTTCTCTAAGGACCTCTTTAAATGCTACAGGCCTCCTATTTGCTAGGTGCACTACTTTATTGATGAGAAACTCGAAATCTGAGTACTTTAGAGTAGCACGACCTAAAGATCCAGAGATTAGTCTTTTGCATAGCTTGACACAAATTTCGACTAAGCCTCCCAACTCATTACACCCCTTAAAGTAGTGATCAAATTTTACTTCTTTAATGCCTTGCTCGTTTAAGTAAGCAAGAGTAATGTCGTCGTTCAGAAAGGAAGTTACTAACTTTGCGCCTGCAACGATTTGGGTCCCAAGATCACTAAGAATTAATTCGGGAACACCGAACTCGAACGAGTGCAACTGCAAAGCTCGTAGGAAGTTATGAACGCTTAAATCCAAACAAATTTTGAGGTTTATGGCACGGCTCCAGAGGCATGTGACGCAAAGTACATAAACTTTTGTTACGTTCCCTGCAACAGTAACGTTATACGGACCGAAATAGTCCACAAAAATGTACCTGAAGGGTATTTTTGGAGGGTTTGCTCTAAAATCCCGATATACATTTTGATTAATTTTAACTGGTCTGGAATTGAACCTACGGCAATGAACGCATTGTCTCAATACCTTATTTACCAGTGAAAAGCCTTGCGGTATCCAGAACTCTTTCCTTAATTCTGACAGTACTGAGTATGCACCACCGTGATTCAGTGACTTGTGCAACTCTGCAACTAATTTCTCACTGAGCAAGCTATTCTTTTTGAGCAAAAGTGGGAAGCTATGATTACCTTTCCAACGTCTAAACTTGCTCTTCACTCGCAACAAACCATTTGGGTCTTTATAAACGTTTAACTGTGCTACGAGATTCGGCATATTCTTTACCGGCATTTTGCTTCTGAAATAATCAAAAATCTCGGGAAAGGAAATTTCTTGATCCCGCATGATAATTTGAAGACGCGCAGTCTTAAGAAGTTCATTTTTTCTCAACACAGTCAAATGACTATAACTCTCAGATTTTGCTTTCAGCCTCGCTTTAAGGTTATTTACGAAAGTCAATACATACATGTGCACTCGAACGAGTGACCGAAAGCTGGAGCGCGAATTGACAGGAACTAAATGCGCGAAGGCAGCAGCCGTTGGTTCACTGCTGACAGCGTGCGCGTCAACGCTCTCGATTTTTGTCGCGGCTTCCTCTGGAATAGTGAAATTCATTAGCGGATTTGGGATTATTACGCTATTACCTCGTTTATTGAGATCTTGGGAAGCATTCTTCGAAAACCTCCTTACTCCCTTCCCCAAGGATGATCCTAGCGTTTGAGAAACAGAGGAAGAGTTACACGAAAGATCAAAATTTGGGGGCGGAGAGCTCGAAACCGTTTTCGATTTACACTTTCGAGCGCCATGACGTTTTTTATCCGATCTGAAAGAAAATTCCCGATTTGAACACGGGATGTTAGTCTCAAGACTAGCACCATTACATTCTGACACATTATGGCAATTATGATCAGGAAGAAGATCTGCATTCGAAAGATACCCACTTATTTGCCCCATCAGCATAGAGCCTATTGGAGTCTGCAAATAAACGGAAGGAGGAGAATTCCCGAACAAAATTGTTTGTTCAGGAAGGCAGTAACAAGCATCTGCTCCAAGAATAAATGATATATTGGAGATTTCGTCGGAATTTGGATTCAAGGATTTATCCGCCAATTCATAACCTTTGTCAAGAAAAGCGCTCGTTACAGAAGACAGACGATTTAATTTAAGGTTGGTCCTAATCTCTGGTACTACCACAGCTGAAACAGTAAATGACCTATTTTCAAACGTCAGAGGCACTTTGACCACTTTCGTTCTGAAAGATTTAGAAGAATTAAAACCGTTCACGGTTAGGTCAACATTTTTACGTACTACAGGAAAATTTTCCTTTACGGCCAGGTCGCGCAGGATGAAGCTGGTCTGGCAACCAGAGTCTTTTAGACCTCTAATACGACGACCACTTGGCAAGTCACATGAAAATGTAGGTAATATAGCAGTAGTACCAAGATGTGAATTTAGCACCGCAGATTCTACTGCCGCTATTCCACTAGAAACTGAATTAGTACCGTTAGGCGGGAAATTTTTTCCCTTACCTTGTCCCTTAGATTTAGAGACACACAAGAAACCAAAATGATTCCCAGAGCAATGATAACAAGATTTGGCAAACTTGAAACGACACTGAAAAGCTTTATGTGACACAGTCGCGCATTTGGTACAAGCACCAATTTCTTTCAGTTTAGAAATTTTTGCGGGAGCTGACAAATGCACCGGACATTTATGCAAGAGGTGATCTGCCAATTTATGTTCGTTAGAGCACAAGACACAGGGTTTGAACTTGCTTGACTCTGCCTTCACAATAGGCACCTTACACTGCACATCAGCGGCTAAACTCAGAGTCGTATTGCTCTGGGCCCCAAGCTCTCCACTACTGCTAAAAGTTTTTACACGTTCAGTAGCCTCAAATATCTTGCTTTTAATTAAATCTAGCGAAGGCTTGTTAGTATTAGTAATGGCTATCAATTGCTGCTTCATTTGGTCATTGAGACCATTCCAAATGAAATACTGAAGCACCGTATCCACGTCTACAGACAAGGATCTAAAACTTTCCATTACAATACGCATTTCGCTTATGAAAGCGTAGGGGTCGCCAGAGTCTGTGAGCTTCAAATCAGCCATTCTTTGAATTGCCTCGTACTTCCTAGTCAAAGGGGAAGCAAATGCTTCAATTAGCAGCTCTTTGGCCGCTTCATAGGATTGCTGAGATCCCTCAAGAGATTTTATTAGAGTTAATGGCTCATTACTCAATTGTTTACTTAGGAAGACAAACTTTTCAAATGAAGACAAGGAATACTTGCACATAATATTTTCGAAATTGACGAAAAACTTGTCTAAGCTCTCACCTTTCGCATGACTGTAGGTAGGTAGCGGGAGCTGCGGCAGCTTCAGCTGATTGCTGATGCGTCTCGATTCCGACTGATCGTCAGCCAACGCAGGTGTGCCGACTCGCTGCAAGCGCGCCTCCAACAGTCGAATGCACTTTACGAGCTTGGCATCGTACACATCACAGTCTTCAAGCTCTTTGTCGAGCTTGTCGCGTTGCTTCTCATGAAGCCAGAGACCTTTAGCGATGTTCGAGCCAGCGACATCAAGCTTGACACGTAATTCTTTTAGATCAGAAATTTCATTTCTGAGAACCTCTAGAGAGAAAGTTTCAATATTAGCTTCAACATCATTACATTTGCGGGTCACTTTGGTTTTTTTATTAGTTGTAGATATTTAAATATACAGCTCCAAGGAAGCGGAACCGGGAACAGCTGCACAGATGAAAATCGAACGGTCCTGTCATGGTCGCCATCTTGAAAATGAAATGGCGAGAAGGGTCACCAAAGGAATGAAACTATATGCGGCAGCCATGATTTTACTGAGCATAGGTATGAACAGCTAAAAATGAATAGAACATTAAATGTATGGCTTGGCCAGCACGGTTCGCCCCGATGACGTAGCGGTGGGAGCCCAGAGTTTTTAGCAACGGGCCAGCGCGGTTACCCTCCGCACTCCTCCAGCTCGCTTCAAGAAGTCTGAGCCAGTACTCGTACCTTCAAGAGAAAATATAATTTTAAGATTCAATTTTTATACCTTGCAGGGAAACTAAATGGTCATGCTGACGCGGCTCACAAAACTTTAGGAAAAGATTTAAGATTACTTTATTTTACGAGCCTGCAGTAGCTGAACAATATTAGCCCAAACAATGGCATTTAGCTAACCAGCTAGACTGGTTGCTAGGTTACAAAAGAGTTTAAGCTTATTTGAGCCTAAGGTCTAAAGTTATGTACGGCTCAGACAAAATTTAATTTATAATATCCGTTCGCATTGGCAATTATTAAAATAATCGACGCACTGAGATGGAAAGAGAACACCGCACTGGAATTGCTTTCCAACTCACCATAAAGGACGTGCTTAGAAGGCCGTTCCTCCGTGCAGTAGGGCTCAAGGGACGTGCGCCGGCCGAGGAGTGCCGCTGGGCCGCTGCAGCGCCTCCACTGCGTGAGGCGAAGACAGAATGGCGCGAAGTCGCTGCAGGAACTTCTCCTTGCCGCGCCGGGCCACGAGAGCGCAGAGCTGCCCCGGCTCCAATCTTCGGTTTGGAGCTTCACGAAGAGCTTACATGGTTATGAAGAAGTACGTATTTTCACGATAGTTGACATCCAATTTTTCTTCATAGAATAATAAACATAAATAGAATCTTGAATGAAAATGTCTTACGTCTAGGTCCCAGGTAAACGACGATGATGTCCCGAAACCAAGGAGAGCTATTGGAGCTTCCTTTCCTGGTGACCGAGTGCTGAAGCCTGAAGCGCTGAAGTGCTTCCAGCTCTCAAGGGTTGAAGCCCCTGCGAATCTGATAATTTTCGGTAGAGCTCGTTTGCGTTCTTAATCTGCAGGTGACTCAAGAAGAAGAGCGGTAATCAAGAACAGCAAGTGTGTCATGGTTAGGCTTGTTGGTAGACAAGCCCAGCACAAGCGTTAACTCTTTCCATAGTGCGTTTAAATTTAAATATTGAAATTAGATTTGTTTATATTGGTGTCACAAAAATTAAACTTACATTTTGCCCATGGCTCGTTTTATTCTACAACTCATGGCAAATTGCATTATTAGGACCAGACATGTAGGAGGCAGGATTTGACTTGGTGATCTTACACGACTAGTATTCTGATAAGAAGTGAGACTCAAGATTTCTTTTAAATACCTTGTAAGAATTACTTTCACGGATATCCGCAGGTATTGAGTTCCAGGTTTTAGTTCCAACGAATAGTATACTATGTTGCGAGCGGGCCTTTGAATAATAAGGAAGCATGAATTTACTTTTATTTCGTGTTAAATGGTCGTGATGACCAGTTTGCGCAGTTAATAACTGTTGAAGGTTATTGTCGCCATCATTAGCTAATGTTTTGTAGATGAAATTGCAGATGGAGATTTTGTAGAGATCCGAGAGTTTAAGTATTTGTAAATTTTTGAATGAATCATTTGTGTGAGCATTATATTCTAGGTTCTTTACCGCTCTGATGGCTCTTTTTTGCAGAGTAAAAATTATATTGGTTTTATTTTTATCAGTTCCATGCCATGCTTCTATTCCGTATTGCAGGTATGGTGAAATGAGCGTTCGATAAAGCATTAGTAAGGCTGTTTCAGGCAGGAAATTTCTAACTTTATTCAGGATTCCGATGGATTTTGATAATTTAGAACTAATATGAGTGATGTGCTCTTGGAAGGTCAGATGTTTATCTATTATGATGCCCAGAAATTTACATGAGTTGGTTTCTTTGATTTCACCTTCGCCAATTTTAATGGATGGTAGAGATATATTTTTCTTGTATGAGAACGTAATATAATTTGTTTTATCGATATTGAGGCTTATTTTATTAGCTTTAAGCCACAGTGAAACCTTATGGAGTTCATTATTTATACTCTCCGCAATCTTAGTGGGATTTTCGTTCGGAAGGACCGCAGAAAGCGTACTGTCATCGGCAAAAAGTATGAATTTAAAAAATGATGTAGATTTAATAATATCATTGATAAAAATCAGAAAAAGGAGAGGCCCAAGAACAGATCCTTGTGGAACTCCATGGCTAATTTTTTGTGGGTCCGATTTTGCGTCGTCAATGACAACGTATTGCTTCCGATTTGTTAGGTATGATCTGAACCAATCATGGGCAACCCCACGAATGCCATAACAATGAAGTTTCGAGAGTAATATGTTATGGTCCACACAATCGAATGCCTTTCGAAAGTCAAGAAATACAGAGAAGACAGTCTTTCCGTTATCTATATTAGAATAAAGGAATTGTAAATGATTTAATATTGCCTGTGTTGTTGATTTTTTACAGCGAAAGCCGTATTGTTTATCATAGAGAAATGATTTTTGTTCAAAATAAGAGTACACTTTTTTATACACAATTTTCTCGAATACCTTGCTAATAATTGGTAACATGGAGATAGGTCGATAATTGTTTACACAGTTTTTTTCACCATTTTTAAAGATAGGGGTTACTCTAGCAACTTTGAGGGAGTTCGGGAAAGTGCCTAGTAAGAGAGACTGGTTAATAATATTGGATATCAGCGGGGCCACAATATCAGCAATTATTTTAAGTATTTTAGTTGGAAACGTTTGTAACCCACTCGATTTATTTTTCATGTTGTTTATGCACGCAATTACATCGGAGGAGTTTGTAGGCGTAAAGAAAAAGGAGTTGTGTTCTCGAATATGATCCATAAATTCCAGGTGATCAGTAGGTTCACTTGGAATACCATTGGCTATAGTTTTCCCTACGTTTACAAAGAAGTTCAACTTCTTGAACTTCTTGAACCTTCCTGCTACTTGAACTTCTTGAACTTCTTGAACATTCCTGCTACTTGAACTTCTTGAACTTCTTGAACCTTCCTGCTATTTGAACTTCTTGAACCTTCCTGCTACTTGAACTTCCTGAACTTCTTGAACCTTCCTGCTACTTGAACTTCTTGATCCTTCCTGCTACTTGAATTTCTCGAACCATCCTGCTACTTGAACCTCATGAACTTCTTGAACCTTCCTGCTACTTGAACTTCTTGAACCTTCAGGCTACTTGAACTTCTTGAACCTTCCTGCTACTTGAACTTCTTGAACCTTCCTGATACTTGAACTTTTTGAACCTTCCTGCTACTTGAACTTCTTGAACTTCTTGAACCTTCCTGCAACTTGAACTTCTTGAACCTTCCTGCTACTTGAACATCTTGAACTTCTTGAACCTTCCTGCTACTTGAACTTCATTAACTTTCCTGCTACCTGAACTTCTTGAACTTCTTGATGCTTCCTGCTACTTGAACTTTTTTAACTTCTTGAACCTTCCTGCTACTTGAACTTTTTGAACCTTCCTGCTACTTGAAATCTTGAACTTCTTAAACCTTCCTGCTACTTGAACTTCTTGAACTTCTTGAACCTTCCTTCTACTTGAACTTCTTGAACCTTCCTGCTACTTGAACTTCTTGAAACTTCCTGCTACTTGAACTTCTTTACCTTCTTGAACCTTCCTGCTACTTGAACTACTTGAACTTTTTGAACCTTACTGCTACTTGAACTTCTTGAACTTCTTGAACCTTCCTGCTACTTGAACTTCTTGAACCTTCCTGATACTTGAACTTCTCGAGCTTCATAAACCTTCCTGCTACTTGAACTTCTTGAACCTTCCTGCTACTTGAACTTTTTGAACCTTCCTGCTACTTGAACTTCTTGAACTTCTTGAACCTTCCTGCTACTTGAACTTCTTGAACCATCCTGCTACTTGAACCTCTTGAACTTTTTGAACCTTCCTGCTACTTGATCTTCTTGAACTTCTTGAACCTTCCTGCTACTTGAACTTCTTGAACTTCTTGAACCTTCCTGCTACTTGAACTTCTTGAACTTCTTGAACATTCCTGCTACTTGAACTTCTTGAACTTCTTGAACCTTCCTGCTACTTGAACTTCTTGAACTTATTGAACCTTCCTGCTACTTGAACTTCTCGAACCTTCCTGCTGCTTGAACTTCTTGAACTTCTTGAACCTTCCAGCTACTTGAGTTTCTTGAACTTCTTGAACCTTCCTGCTACTTGAATTTCTTGAACCATCCTGCGACTTGAACTTCTTGAACCTTCCTGCAACTTGAACTTCTTGAACCTTCCTGCTACTTGAACTTTTCGAACCTTCCTGCTACTCGAACTTCCAGAACCTTCCTGCTACTTGAACTTCTTGAACATTTTGAACTTCTTGAACCTTCCTGCTACTTGAACTTCTTGAACGTTCCTGCTACTTGAACTTTTTGAATTTCTTGAACCTTCCTGCTACTTGAACTTCTTGAATTTTTCTGCTACTTTACCTTCTTGAACTTCTTGAACCTTCCTGCTACGTGAATTTCTTGAAACTTCCTGCTACTTGAACTTATTGAACTTTTTGAACCTTCCTGCTACTTGAACTTCTTGAACTTCTTGAACCTTCCTGCTACTTGAACTTCTTAAGCCTTCCTGCTACTTGAACTTCTTGAAACTTTCTGCTACTTGAACTTCTTGAACTTCTTGAACCTTGCGGCTACTTGAACTTCTTGAACCTTCCTGATACTTGAACTTCTTGAACTTCTTGAACCTTCCTGCTATATGAACTTCTTGAACTTCTTGAACCTTCCTGCTACTTGAACTTCTTTAACTTTCCTGCTACCTGAACTTCTTGAACTTCTTGATGCTTCCTGCTACTTGATTTTTTTGAACCTTCCTGCTACTTGAACTTCCAGAACCTTCCTGCTACTTGAACTTCTTGAACGTTCCTGCTACTTGAACTTTTTGAACTTCTTGAACCTTCCTGCTACTTGAACTTCTTGATCCTTTCTGCTACTTGAACTTCTTGAACTTCTTGAACCTTCCTGATACTTGAATTTCTTGAAACTTCCTGCTACTTGAACTTCTTGAACCTTCCTGCTAGTTGAACTTCTTGAACCTTCCTGCTACTTGAACTTTTTGAACCTTTCTTCTACTTGAACTTCTTGAACTTCTTGAACCTTCCTGCTACTTGAACTTCTTGAACCTTCCTGCTACCTGTACTTCTTGAACTTCTTGAAGCTTCCTGCAACTTGAACTTCTTTAACTTCTTGAACCTTCCTGCTACTTGAACTTTTTGAACCTTCCAGCTACTTGAACTTCTTGAACTTCTTGAACCTTCCTGCTACTTGAACTTCTTGAACTTCTTGAACCTTCCTGCTACTTGAACTACTTGAAATTCTTGAACCTTACTGCTACTTGAACTTCTTGAACTTCTTGAACCTTCCTACTACTTGAACTTCTTGAACTTCCTAAACCTTCCTGCTGCTTGAACTTCTTGAACCTTCCTGCTACTTGAACTTTTTGAACCTTCCTGCTACTTGAACTTCTTGAACTTCTTGAACCTTCCTGCTACTTGAACTTCTCGAACCTTCCTGCTACTTGAACCTCTTGAACTTCTTGAACCTTCCTGCTACTTGAACTTCTTGAACTTCTTGAACATTCCTGCTACTTGAACTTCTTGAACTTCTTGAACCTTCCTGCTACTTGAACTTCTTGAACTTCTTGAACCTTCCTGCTACTTGAACTACTTGAACTTCTTGAACCTTCCTGCTACTTGAACTTCTTGAACTTCTTGAACCTTCCTGCTACTTGAACTTCTCGAACCTTCCTGCTGCTTGAACTTCTTGAACTTCTTGAACCTTCCTGCTACTTGAACTTCTTGAACCTTTCTGCGACTTGAACTTCTTGAACCTTCCTGCTACTTGAACTTCTTGAACCTTCCTGCTACTTGAACTTTTTGAACCTTCCTGCTACTTGAACTTCCAGAACCTTCCTGCTACTTGAACTTCTTGAACTTCTTGAACTTCTTGAACCTTCCAGCTACTTGAACTTCTTGACCCTTCCTGCTACTTGAACTTCTTGAACCTTCCTGCCACTTGAACTTCTTTAACCTTCCTGCTACTTGAACTTATTAAACTTCTTGAACCTTCCTGCTACTTGAACTTCTTGAACCTTCCTGCTACTTGAACTTCTTGACCCTTCCTCCTACTTGAACTTCTTGAACCTTCCTGCTACTTGAACTTCTTGAACTTCTTAAACCTTCCTGCTACTTGAACTTCTTGATCCTTCCTGCTACTTGAATTTCTCGAACCATCCTGCTACTTGAACCTCATGAACTTCTTGAACCTTCCTGCTACTTGAACTTCTTGAACCTTCAGGCTACTTGAACTTCTTGAACCTTCCTGCTACTTGAACTTCTTGAACCTTCCTGATACTTGAACTTTTTGAACCTTCCTGCTACTTGAACTTCTTGAAATTCTTGAACTTTCCTGCAACTTGAACTTCTTGAACATTAGTGCTACTTGAACATCTTGAACTTCTTGAACCTTCCTGCTACTTGAACTTCTTTAACTTTCCTGCTACCTGAACTTCTTGAACTTCTTGATGCTTCCTGCTACTTGAACTTCTCTAACTTCTTGAACCTTCCTGCTACTTGAACTTTTTGAACCTTCCTGCTACTTGAGTTTCTTGAACTTCTTGAACCTTCCTGCTAAGTGAACTTCTTGAACCTTCCTGCAACTTGAACTTCTTGAACCTTCCTGCAACTTGAACTTCTTGAACCTTCCTGCTACTTGAACTTTTCGAACCTTCCTGCTACTCGAACTTCCAGAACCTTCCTGCTACTTGAACTTCTTGAACATTTTGATCTTCTTGAACCTTCCTGCTACTTGAACTTCTTGAACGTTCCTGCTACTTGAACTTTTTGAATTTCTTGAACCTTCCTGCTATTTGAACTTCTTGAACCTTTCTGCTACTTGAACTTCTTGAACTTCTTGAACCTTCCTGCTACTTGAATTTCTTGAAACTTCCTGCTACTTGAACTTCTTGAACTTCTTGAACCTTCCTGCTACTTGAACTTCTTGAACTTCTTGACCCTTCCTGCTACTTGAACTTCTTAAACCTTCCTGCTACTTGAACTTCTTGAAACTTTCTGCTACTTGAACTTCTTGAACTTCTTGAACCTTGCGGCTACTTGAACTTCTTGAACCTTCCTGCTCCTTGAACTTCTTGAACTTCTTTAACCTTCCTGCTACTTGAACTTCTTGAACCTTCCTGCTACTTGAACTTCTTGAACTTCTTGAACCTTTCTGCTACTTGAACTTCTTGATCCTTCCTGCTACTTGAACTTCTCGAACCTTCCTGCTACTTGAACTTCATGAACTTCTTGAACCTTCCTGCTACTTGAACTTCTTGAACCTTCAGGCTACTTGAACTTCTTGAACCTTCAGGCTATTTGAACTTCTTGAACCTTCCTGCCACTTGAACTTCTTGAACCTTCCTGATACTTGAACATTTTGAACCTTCCTGCTACTTGAACTTCTTGAACTTCTTGAACCTTCCTGGTATATGAACTTCTTGAACTTCTTGAACCTTCCTGCTACTTGAACTTCTTTAACTTTCCTGCTACCTGAACTTCTTGAACTTCTTGATGCTTCCTGCTACTTGAACTTCTTTACCTTCTTGAACCTTCCTGCTACTTGAACTTTTTGAACCTTCCTGTTACTTGAACTTCTTGAACTTCTTGAACCTTTCTGCTACTTGAACTTCTTGAACTTCTTGAACCTTCCTGCTTCTTGAACTTCTTGAACCTTCCTGCTACTTGAACTTCTTGAACTTCTTGAACCTTCCTGCTACTTGAACTACTTGAACTTCTTGAACCTTACTGCTACTTGAACTTTTTGAACTTCTTGAACCTTCCTGCTACTTGAACTTCTTGATCCTTCCTGCTACTTGAACTTCTTGAACTTCTTGAACCTTCCTGCTACTTGAACTTCTTGAACTTCTTGAACCTTCCTGCTACTTGAACTTCTTGAACTTCTTGAACCTTCCTGCTACTTGAACTTCTCGATCCTTCCTGCTGCTTAAACTTCTTGAACTTCTTGAACCTTCCTGCTACTTGAACTTCTTGAACCTTCCTGCGACTTGAACTTCTTGAACCTTCCTGCTACTTGAACTTCTTGAACCTTCCTGCTACTCGAACTTTTTGAACCTTCCTGCTACTTGAACTTCCAGAACCTTCCTGCAACTCGAACTTCTTGAACTTCTTGAACTTCTTGAACCTTCCTGCTACTTGAACTTCTTGACCCTTCCTGCTACTTGAACTTCTTGAAACTTCCTGCCACTTGAACTTTTTTAACCTTCATGCTACTTGAACTTATTGAACTTCTTGAACCTTCCTGCTACTTGAACTTCTTGAACCTTCCTGCTACTTGAACTACTTGAACTTCTTGAACCTTACTGCTACTTGAACTTCTTGAACTTCTCGAACCTTCCTGCAACTTGAACTTCTTGAACTTCTTAAACCTTCCTGCTACTTGAACTTCTTGAACCTTCCTGCTACTTGAACTTTTTGAGCCTTCCTGCTACTTGAACTTCTTGAACTTCTTGAACCTTCCTGCTACTTGAACTTCTTGAACCTTCCTGCTACTTGAACCTCTTGAACTTCTTGAACATTCCTGCTACTTGAACTTCTTGAACTTATTGAACCTTCCTGCTACTTGAACTTTTTGAACCTTCCTGCTACTTGAACTTCTTGAACTTCTTGAACCTTCCTACTACTTGAACTTCTTGAACCTTCCTGCTACTTGAACTTCTTGAACTTCTTGAACCTTCCTGCTACTTGAACTACTTGAAATTCTTGAACCTTACTGCTACTTGAACTTCTTAAACCTTCCTACTACTTGAACTTCTTGAACTTCCTAAACCTTCCTGCTACTTGAACTTCTTGACCCTTCCTGCGACTTGAACTTTTTGAACCTTCCTGCTACTTGAACTTCTTGAACTTCATGAACCTTCCTGAACTTGAACTTCTTGAACCTTCCTGCTACTTGAACCTCTTGAACTTCTTGAACCTTCCTGCTACTTGAATTTCTTGAACTTCTTGAACCTTCCTGCTACTTGAACTTCTTGAACCTTTCTGCTACTTGAACTTCTTGAACTTCTTGAACCTTCCTACTACTTGAACTTCTTGAACCTTCCTGCTACTTGAACTTCTTGAACTTCTTGAACCTTCCTGCTACTTGAACTTCTTGATCCTTCCTGCTACTTGAACTTCTCGAACCTTCCTGCTACTTGAACTTCATGAACTTCTTGAACCTTCCTGCTACTTGAACTTCTTGAACCTTCGGGCTACTTGAACTTCTTGAACCTTCAGGCTACTTGAACTTCTTGAACCTTCCTGCTACTTGAACTTCTTGAACCTTCCTGATACTTTAACTTTTTGAACCTTCCTGCTACTTGAACTTCTTGAACTTCTTGAAGCTTTCTGCTATATGAACTTCTTGAACTTCTTGAACCTTCCTGCTACTTGAACTTCTTGAACTTCTTGAACCTTCCTGCTACTTGAACTTCTTGAAAATTCCTGCTACTTGAACTTCTTGAACCTTCCTGCTACTTGAACTTCTTGAACCTTCCTGCTACTTGAACTTCTTGAACTTCTTGAACCTTCCTGCTACTTGAACTACTTGAACTTCTTGAACCTTACTGCTACTTGGAATTCTTGAACTTCTTGAACCTTCCTGCTACTTGAACTTCTTGAACCTCCCTGCTACTTGAACTTCTTGAACTTCTTAAACCTTCCTGCTACTTGAACTTCTTGAACCTTCCTGCTACTTGAACTTCGTAAACTTCTTGAACCTTCCTGCTACTTGAACTTTTTGAACTTCTTGAACATTCCTGCTACTTGAACTTCTTGAACTTATTGAACCTTCCTACTACTTGAACTTCTTGAACTTCTTGAACTTCTTGAACCTTCCTGCTACTTGAACTTCTCGAACCTTCCTTCTGCTTGAACTTCTTGAACTTCTTGAACCTTCCTGCTACTTGAACTTCTCGAACCTTCCTTCTGCTTGAACTTCTTGAACTTCTTGAACCTTCCTGCTACTTGAACTTCTTGAACTTTTTGAACCTTCCTGCTACTTGAACTTCTTGAACCTTCCTGCGACATGAGCTTCTTGAACCTTCCTGCTACTTGAACTTCTTGAACCTTCCTGCTACTTGATTTTTTTGAACCTTCCTGCTACTTGAACTTCCAGAACCTTCCTGCTTCTTGAACTTCTTGAACTTTTAGAACTTCTTGAACCTTCCTGCTACTTGAACTTCTTGAACGTTCCTGCTACTTGAACTTTTTGAACTTCTTGAACCTTCCTGCTACTTGAACTTCTTGATCATTTCTGCTACTTGAACTTCTTGAACTTCTTGAACCTTCCTGCTACTTGAAATTCTTGAAACTTCCTGCTACTTGAACTTCTCGAACCTTCCTGCTAGTTGAACTTCTTGAACCTTCCTGCTACTTGAACTTTTTGAACCTTCATGCTACTTGAACTTCTTGAACCTTCCTGCTACCTGAACTTCTTGAACTTCTTGAGGCTTCCTGCAACTTGAACTTCTTTAACCTCTTGAACCTTCCTGCTACTTGAACTTTTTGAACCTTCCTGCTACTTGAACTTCTTGAACTTCTTGAACCTTCCTGCTACTTGAACTTCTTGAACTTCTTGAACCTTCCTGCTACTTGAACTTCTTGAACTTCTTGAACCTTCCTGCTACTTGAACTTCTTGAACCTTCCTGCTACTTGAACTTCTTGAACTTCTTGAACCTTCCTGCTACTTGAACTACTTGAAATTCTTGAACCTTACTGCTACTTGAACTTCTTGAACTTCTTGTACCTCCCTACTACTTGAACTTCTTGAACTCCCTAAACCTTCCTGCTACTTGAACATCTTGAACCTTCCTGCTACTTGAACTTTTTGAACCTTCCTGCTACTTGAACTTCCAGAACCTTCGTGCTACTTGAACTTCTTGAACTTCTTGAACTTCTTGAACCTTCCTGCTACTTGAACTTCTCGAACCTTCCTTCTGCTTGAACTTCTTGAACTTCTTGAACCTTCCTGCTACTTGAACTTCTTGAACTTCTTGAACCTTCCTGCTACTTGAACTTCTTGAACCTTCCTGCGACATGAGCTTCTTGAACCTTCCTGCTACTTGAACTTCTTGAACCTTCCTGCTACTTGATTTTTTTGAACCTTCCTGCTACTTGAACTTCCAGAACCTTCCTGCTACTTGAACTTCTTGAACTTTTAGAACTTCTTGAACCTTCCTGCTACTTGAACTTCTTGAACGTTCCTGCTACTTGAACTTTTTGAACTTCTTGAACCTTCCTGCTACTTGAACTTCTTGATCATTTCTGCTACTTGAACTTCTTGAACTTCTTGAACCTTCCTGCTACTTGAAATTCTTGAAACTTCCTGCTACTTGAACTTCTCGAACCTTCCTGCTAGTTGAACTTCTTGAACCTTCCTGCTACTTGAACTTTTTGAACCTTCCTGCTACTTGAATTTCTTGAACCTTCCTGCTACCTGAACTTCTTGAACTTCTTGAAGCTTCCTGCAACTTGAACTTCTTTAACTTTTTGAACCTTCCTGCTACTTGAACTTTTTGAACCTTCCTGCTACTTGAACTTCTTGAACTTCTTGAACCTTCCTGCTACTTGAACTTCTTGAACTTCTTGAACCTTCCTGCTACTTGAACTTCTTGAACTTCTTGAACCTTCCTGCTACTTGAACTTCTTGAACCTTCCTGCTACTTGAACTTCTTGAACTTCTTGAACCTTCCTGCTACTTGAACTACTTGAAATTCTTGAACCTTACTGCTACTTGAACTTCTTGAACTTCTTGTACCTCCCTACTACTTGAACTTCTTGAACTCCCTAAACCTTCCTGCTACTTGAACATCTTGAACCTTCCTGCTACTTGAACTTTTTGAACCTTCCTGCTACTTGAACTTCTTGAACTTCTTGAACCTTCCTGCTCTTGAACTTCTTGAACCTTCCTGCTACTTGAACCTCTTGAACTTCTTGAACCTTTCTGCTACTTGAACTTCTTGAACTTCTTGAACATTCCAGCTACTTGAACTTCTTGAACTTCTTGAACCTTCCTGCTACTTGAACTTCTTGAACTTCTTGAACCTTCCTGCTACTTGAACTTCTTGAACTTCTTGAACCTTCCTGCTACTTGAACTTCTAGAACTTCTTGAACCTTCCTGCTACTTGAACTTCTCGAACCTTCCTGCTGCTTGAACTTCTCGAACTTCTTGAACCTTCCTGCTACTTGAACTTCTTGAACCTTCCTGCGACTTGAACTTCTTGAACCTTCCTGCTACTTGAACTTCTTGAACCTTACTGCTACTTGAACTTCTTAAACTTTCCTGCTACTTGATTTTTTTTAACCTTCCTGCTACTTGAACTTCCAGAACCTTCCTGCTACTTGAACTTCCAGAACCTTCCTGCTACTTGAACTTCTTGAACTTTTTGAACTTCTTGAACCTTCCTGCTACTTGAACTTCTCGAACGTTCCTGCTACTTGAACTTTTTGAACTTCTTGAACCTTCCTGCTACTTGAACTTCTTGATTCTTTCTGCTACTTGAACTTCTTGAACTTCTTGAACCTTTCTGCTACTTGAATTTCTTGAAACTTCCTGCTACTTGAACTTCTTGAACCTTCCTGCTAGTTGAACTTCTTGAACCTTCCTGCTACTTGAACTTCTTGAACCTTCCTGCTACCTGAACTTCTCGAACTTCTTGAAGCTTCCTGCAACTTGAACTTCTTTAACTTCTTGAACCTTCCTGCTACTTGAACTTTTTGAACCTTCCTGCTACTTGAACTTCTTGAACTTCTTGAACCTTACTGCTACTTGAACTTCTTGAACTTCTTGAACCTTCCTACTACTTGAACTTCTTGAACCTTCCTGCTACTTGAACTTCTTGAACTTCTTGAACCTTCCTGCTACTTGAACTACTTGAAATTCTTGAACCTTACTGCTACTTGAACTGCTTGAACTTCCTAAACCTTCCTACTACTTGAACTTCTTGAACTTCCTAAACCTTCCTGCTACTTGAACTTCTTGACCCTTCATGCGACTTGAACTTTTTGAACCTTCCTGCTACTTGAACTTCTTGAACTTCATGAACCTTCCTGAACTTGAACTTCTTGAACCTTCCTGCTACTCGAACTTCTTGAACTTCTTGAACCTTCCTGCTACTTGAACTTCTTGAACTTCTTGAACCTTCCTGCTACTTGAACTTCTTGAACTTCTTGAACCTTCCTGCTACTTGAACTTCTTGAATTTCTTGAACCTTCCTGCTACTTGAACTTCTTGAACTTCTTGAACCTTCCTGCTACTTGAACTTCTCGAACCTTCCTGCTGCTTGAACTTCTTGAACTGCTTGAACCTTCCTGCTACTTGAACTTCTTGAACCTTCCTGCGACTCGAACTTCTTGAACCTTCCTGCTACTTGAACTTCTTGAACCTTCCTGCTACTTGAACTTTTTGAACCTTCCTGCTACTTGAACTTCCAGAACCTTCCTGCTACTTGAACTTCTTGAACTTCTTGAACTTCTTGAACCTTCCTGCTACTTGAACTTCTTGACCCTTCCTGCTACTTGAACTTCTTGAACCTTCCTGCCACTTGAACTTCTTTAACCTTCATGCTACTTGAACTTATTGAACTTCTTGAACCTTCCTGCTACTTGAACTTCTTGAACCTTCCTGCTACTTGAACTTCTTGAACTTCTCGAACCTTCCTGCTACTTGAACTTCTTGAACTTCTTGAACCTTCCTGCTACTTGAACTTTTTGAACTTCTTAAACCTTCCTGCTACTTGAACTTCTTGAACCTTCCTGCTACTTGAACTTTTTGAACCTTCCTGCTACTTGAATTTCTTGAACTTCTTGAACCTTCCTGCTACTTGAACTTCTTGAACCTTCCTGCTACTTGAACCTCTTGAACTTCTTGAACCTTCCTGCTACTTGAACTTCTTGAACCTTCCTGCTACTTGAACTTCTTGAACTTCTTGAACCTTCCTGCTAATTAACCTTTATGAACTTCTTGAACCTTCCTGCTACTTGAACTTCTTGAACTTCTTGAACCTTCCTGCTACTTGAACTTCTCGAACCTTCCTGCTACTTGAACTTCTTGAACTGAATGAACCTTCCTGCTTCTTGAACTTCTTGAACTTCTTGAACCTTCCTGCTACTTGAACTTCTTGAACCTTCCTGCGACTTGAACTTCTTGAACCTTCCTGCTACTTGATCTTCTTGAACCTTCCTGCTACTTGAACTTTTTGAACCTTCCTGGTACTTGAACTTCCAGAACCTTCCTGCTACTTGAACTTCTTGAACTTCTTGAACTTCTTGAACCTTCCTGCTACTTGAACTTCTAGACCCTTCCTGCTACTTGAACATCTTGAACCTTCCTGCCACTTGAACTTCTTGAACCTTCCTGCAACTTGAACTTATTGAACTTCTTGAACCCTCCTGCTACTTGAACTTCTTGAACATTCCTGATACTTGAACTTCTTGAACCATCCTGCAACTTGAACTTCTTTAACCTTCCTGCTACTTGAACTTCTTGAACTTCTTGATCCTTACTGCTACTTGAACTTCTTGAACCTTCCTGCTACTTGAACTTCTTGAACTTCTTGAACCTTCCTGCTACTTGAACTTCTTGATCCTTCCTGCTACTTGAACTTCTCGAACCTTCCTGCTACTTGAACTTCATGAACTTCTTGAACCTTCCTGCTACTTGAACTTCTTGAACCTTCAGGCTACTTGAACTTCTTGAACCTTCAGGCTACTTGAACTTCTTGAACCTTCCTGCTAGTTGAACTACTTGAACCTTCCTGATACTTTACCTTTTTGAACCTTCCTGCTACTTGAACTTCTTGAACTTCTTGAACCTTCCTGCTATATGAACTTCTTGAACTTCTTGAACCTTCCTGCTACTTGAACTTCTTGAACTTCTTGAACCTTCCTGCTACTTGAACTTCTTGAAAATTCCTGCTACTTGAACTTATTGAACCTTCCTGCTACTTGAACTTCTTGAACCTTCCTGCTACTTGAACTTCTTGAACCTTCCTGCTACTTGAACTTCTTGAACTTCTTGAACCTTACTGCTTCTTGAAATTCTTGAACTTCTTGAACCTTCCTGCTACTTGAACTCTTGAACCTTCCTGCTACTTGAACTTCTTGAACTTCTTAAACCTTCCTGCTACTTTAACTTCTTGAACCTTAATGCTACTTGAACTTCTTGAACCTTCCTGCTACTGGAACTTCTTGAACTTTCCTGCTACTTGAACCTCTTGAACTTCTTGAACCATCCTGCTACTTGAACTTCTTGAACTTCTTGAACCTTCCTGCTACTTGAACTTCGTGAACTTCTTGAACCTTCCTGCTACTTGAACTTCTTGAACTTCTTGAACATTCCTGCTACTCGAACTTCTTGAACTTATTGAACCATCCTGCTACTTGAACTTCTTGAACTTCTTGAACCTTTCTTCTGCTTGAACTTCTTGAACTTCTTGAACCTTCCTGCTACTTGAACTTCTCGAACCTTCCTTCTGCTTGAACTTCTTGAACTTCTTGAACCTTCCTGCTACTTGAACTTCTTGAACTTCTTGAACCTTCCTGCTACTTGAACTTCTTGAACCTTCCTGCGACATGAACTTCTTGAAATTTCCTGCTACTTGAACTTCTTGAACATTCCTGCTACTTGAACTTCTTGAACTTCTTGAACCTTCCTGCTACTTGAACTTCTTGAACTTCTTGAACCTTCCTGCTACTTGAACTTCTTGAACTTCTTGAACCTTCCTGCTACTTGAACTTCTTGAACTTCTTGAACCTTCCTGCTACTTGAACTTCTCGAACCTTCCTGCTGCTTGAACTTCTTCAACTTCTTGAACCTTCCTGCTACTTGAACTTCTTGAACCTTCCTGCGACTTGAACTTCTTGAACCTTCCTGCTACTTGAACTTCTTGAACCTTCCTGCTACTTGAACTTCTTAAACCTTCCTGCTACTTGATTTTTTGAACCTTCCTGCTACTTGAACTTCCAGAACCTTCCTGCTACTTGAACTTCCAGAACCTTCCTGCTACTTGAACTTCTTGAACTTTTTGAACTTCTTGAACCTTCCTGCTACTTGAACTTCTTGAACTTTCCTGCTACTTGAACTTTTTGAACTTCTTGAACCTTCCTGCTACTTGAACTTCTTGATCCTTTCTGCTATTTGAACTTCTTGAACTTCTTGAACCTTCCTGCTACTTGAATTTCTTGAAACTTCCTGCTACTTGAACTTCTTGAACCTTCCTGCTAGTTGAACTTCTTGAACCTTCCTGCTACTTGAACTTTTTGAACCTTCCTGCTACTTGAACTTCTTGAACTTCTTGAACCTTCCTGCTACTTGAACTTCTTGAACCTTCCTGCTACCTGAACTTCTTGAACTTCTTGAAGCTTCCTGCAACTTGAACTTCTTCACCTTCTTGAACCTTCCTGCTACTTGAACTTTTTGAACCTTCCTGCTACTTGAACTTCTTGAACTTCTTGAACCTTCCTGCTTCTTGAACTTCTTGAACTTCTTGAACCTTCCTACTACTTGAACTTCTTGAACCTTCGTGCTACTTGAACTTCTTGAACTTCTTAAACCTTCCTACTACTTGAACTTCTTAAACTTCCTAAACCTTCCTGCTACTTGAACTTCTTGACCCTTCCTGCTACTTGAACTTTTTGAACCTTCCTGCTGCTTGAACTTCTTGAACTTCATAACCTTCCTGAACTTGAACTTCTTGAACCTTCCTGCTACTTGAACCTCTTGAACTTCTTGAACCTTCCTGCTACTTGAACTTCTTGAACTTCTTGAACCTTCCTGCTACTTGAACTTCTTGAACTTCTTGAACCTTCCTGCTACTTGAACTTCTTGAACTTCTTGAACCTTCCTGCTACTTGAACTTCTTGAACTTCTTGAACCTTCCTGCTACTTGAACTTCTTGAACTTCTTGAACCTTCCTGCTACTTGAACTTCTTGAACTTCTTGAACCTTCCTGCTACTTGAACTTCTTGAACTTCTTGAACCTTCCTGCTACTTGAACTTCTCGAACCTTCCTGCTGCTTGAACTTCTTGAACTTCTTGAACCTTCCTGCTACTTGAACTTCTTGAACCTTCCTGCGACTCGAACTTCTTGAACCTTCCTGCTACTTGAACTTCTTGAACCTTCCTGCTACTTGAACTTTTTGAACCTTCCTGCTACTTGAACTTCCAGAACCTTCCTGCTACTTGAACTTCTTGAACTTCTTGAACTTCCTGAACCTTCCTGCTACTTGAACTTCTTGACCCTTCCTGCTACTTGAACTTCTTGAACCTTCCTGCCACTTGAACTTCTTTAACCTTCATGCTACTTGAACTTATTGAACTTCTTGAACCTTCCTGCTACTTGAACTTCTTGAACCTTCCTGCTACTTGAACTTCTTGAACCTTCCTGCTACTTGAACTTCTTGAACTTTTTGAACCTTCCTGCTACTTGAACTACTTAAACTTCTTGAACCTTACTGCTACTTGAACTTCTTGAACTTCTTGAACCTTCCTGCTACTCGAACTTTTTGAACTTCTTAAACCTTCCTGCTACTTGAACTTCTTGAACCTTACTGCTACTTGAACTTTTTGAACCTTCCTGCTACTTGAACTTCTTGAACTTCTTGAACCTTCCTGCTACTTGAACTTCTTGAACCTTCCTGCTACTTGAACCTCTTGAACTTCTTGACCCTTCCTGCTACTTGAACTTCTTGAACTTCTTGAACCTTCCTGCTACTTGAACTTCTTGAACTTCTTGAACCTTCCTGCTAATTGAACTTCTTGAACTTCTTGAACCTTCCTGCTACTTGAACTTCTTGAACTTCTTGAACCTTCCTGCTACTTGAACTTCTCGAACCTTCCTGCTGCTTGAACTTCTTGAACTTCATGAACCTTCCTGCTACTTGAACTTCTTGAACTTCTTGAACCTTCCTGCTACTTGAACTTCTTGAACCTTCCTGCGACTTGAACTTCTTGAACCTTCCTGCTACTTGAACTTCTTGAACCTTCCTGCTACTTGAACTTTTTGAACCTTCCTGCTACTTGAACTTCCAGAACCTTCCTGCTACTTGAACTTCTTGAACTTCTTGAACTTCTTGAACCTTCCTGCTACTTGAACTTCTGGACCCTTCCTGCTACTTGAACATCTTGAACCTTCCTGCCACTTGAACTTCTTGAACCTTCCTGCTACTTGAACTTATTGAACTTCTTGAACCCTCCTGCTACTTGAACTTCTTTAACCTTCCTGCTACTTGAACTTCTTGAACCATCCTGCAACTTGAACTTCTTGAACCTTCCTGCTACTTGAACTTCTTGAACTTCTTGAACCTTACTGCTACTTGAACTTCTTGAACCTTCCTGCTACTTGAACTTCTCGAACTTCTTGAACCCTCCTGCTACTTGAACTTCTTTCACCTTCCTGCTACTTGAACTTCTTGAACCATCCTGCTACTTGAACTTCTTGATCCTTCCTGCTACTTGAACTTCTCGAACCTTACTGCTACTTGAACTTCATGAACTTCTTGATCCTTCCTGCTACTTGAACTTCTTGAACCTTCAGGCTACTTGAACTTCTTGAACCTTCAGGCTACTTGAACTTCTTGAACCTTCCTGCTACTTGAACTTCTTGAACCTTCCTGATACTTTAACTTTTTGAACCTTCCTGCTACTTGAACTTCTTGAACTTCTTGAACCTTCCTGCTATATGAACTTCTTGAACTTCTTGAACCTTCCTGCTACTTGAACTTCTTGAACTTCTTGAACCTTCCTGCTACTTGAACTTCTTGAAAATTCCTGCTACTTGAACTTCTTGAACCTTCCTGCTACTTGAACTTCTTGAACCTTCCTGCTACTTGAACTTCTTGAACTTCTTGAACCTTCCTGCTACTTGAACTACTTGAACTTCTTGAACCTTACTGCTACTTGAAATTCTTCAACTTCTTGAACCTTCCTGCTACTTGAACTTCTTGAACTTCTTAAACCTTCCTGCTACTTGAACTTCTTGAACCTTCCTGCTACTTGAACTTTTTGAACTTTCCTGCTACTTGAACTTCTTGAACTTCTTGAACCTTCCTGCTACCTGAACTTCTTGAACTTTCCTGCTACTTGAACCTCTTGAACTTCTTGAACCTTCCTGCTACTTGAACTTCTTGAACTTCTTGAACCTTCCTGCTACTTGAACTTCGTGAACTTCTTGAACCTTCCTGCTACTTGAACTTCTTGAACTTCTCGAACATTCCTGCGACTTGAACTTCTTGAACTTATTGAACCTTCCTGCTACTTGAACTTCTTGAACTTCTTGAACCTTCCTGCTACTTGAACTTCTCGAACCTTCCTTCTGCTTGAACTTCTTGAACTTCTTGAACCTTCCTGCTACTTGAACTTCTAGAACTTCTTGAACCTTCCTGCTACTTGAACTTCTTGAACCTTCCTGCGACATGAACTTCTTGATCCTTCCTGCTACTTGAACTTCTTGAACCTTCCTGCTACTTGATTTTTTTTAACCTTTCTGCTACTTGAACTTCCAGAACCTTCCTGCTACTTGAACTTCTTGAACTTTTAGAACTTCTTGAACCTTCCTGCTACTTGAACTTCTTGAACGTTCCTGCTACTTGAACTTTTTGAACTTCTTGAACCTTCCTGCTACTTGAACTTCTTGATCCTTTCTGCTACTTGAACTTCTTGAACTTCTTGAACCTTCCTGCTACTTGAATTTCTTGAAACTTCCTGCTACTTGAACTTCTTGAACCTTCCTGCTAGTTGAACTTCTTGAACCTTCCTGCTACTTGAACTTTTTGAACCTTCCTGCTACTTGAACTTCTTGAACTTCCTGAACCTTCCTGCTACTTGAACTTCTTGAACCTTCCTGCTACCTGAACTTCTTGAACTTCTTGAAGCTTCCTGCAACTTGAACTTCTTTAACTTCTTGAACCTTCCTGCTACTTGAACTTTTTGAACCTTCCTGCTACTTGAACTTCTTGAACTTCTTGAACCTTCCTGCTACTTGAACTTCTTGAACTTCTTGAACCTTCCTGCTACTTGAACTTCTTGAACCTTCCTGCTACTTGAACTTCTTGAACTTCTTGAACCTTCCTACTACTTGAACTACTTGAAATTCTTGAACCTTACTGCTACTTGAACTTCTTGAACTTCTTGAACCTTCCTACTACTTGAACTTTTTGAACTTCCTAAACCTTCCTGCTACTTGAACTTCTTGAACCTTCCTGCTACTTGAACTTTTTGAACCTTCCTGCTACTTGAACTTCTTGAACTTCTTGAACCTTCCTGTTACTTGAACTTCTTGAACCTTCCTGCTACTTGAACCTCTTGAACTTCTTGAACCTTCCTGCTACTTGAACTTCTTGAACTTCTTGAACATTTCTGCTACTTGAACTTCTTGAACTTCTTGAACCTTCCTGCTACTTGAACTTCTTGAACTTCTTGAACCTTCCTGCTACTTGAACTTCTTGAACTTCTTGAACCTTCCTGCTACTTTAACTTCTTGAACTTCTTGAACCTTCCTGCTACTTGAACTTCTCGAACCTTCCTGCTGCCTGAACTTCTTGAACTTCTTGAACCTTCCTGCTTCTTGAACTTCTTGAACCTTCCTGCGACTTGAACTTCTTGAACCTTCCTGCTATTTGAACTTCTTGAACCTTCCTGCTACTTGAACTTTTTGAACCTTCCTGCTACTTGAACTTCTTGAACTTCTTGAACCTTCCTGCTACTTGAACTTCTTGAACTTCTTGAACCTTCCTACTACATGAACTTCTTGAACCTTGTTGCTACTTGAACTTCTTGAACTTCTTGAACCTTCCTGCTACTTGAACTACTTGAAATTCTTGAACCTTACTGCTACTTGAACTGCTTGAACTTCCTAAACCTTCCTACTACTTGAACTTCTTGAACTTCCTAAACCTTCCTGCTACTTGAACTTCTTGACCCTTCATGCGACTTGAACTTTTTGAACCTTCCTGCTACTTGAACTTCTTGAACTTCATGAACCTTCCTGAACTTGAACTTCTTGAACCTTCCTGCTACTTGAACCTCTTGAACTTCTTGAACCTTCCTGCTACTCGAACTTCTTGAACTTCTTGAACCTTCCTGCTACTTGAACTTCTTGAACTTCTTGAACCTTCCTGCTACTTGAACTTCTTGAACTTCTTGAACCTTCCTGCTACTTGAACTTCTTGATCCTTCCTGCTACTTGAACTTCTCGAACCTTCCTGCTACTTGAACTTCATGAACTTCTTGAACCTTCCTGCTACTTGAACTTCTTGAACCTTCAGGCTACTTGAACTTCTTGAACCTTCAGGCTACTTGAACTTCTTGAACCTTCCTGCTAGTTGAACTACTTGAACCTTCCTGATACTTTAACTTTTTGAACCTTCCTGCTACTTGAACTTCTTGAACTTCTTGAACCTTCCTGCTATATGAACTTCTTGAACTTCTTGAACCTTCCTGCTACTTGAACTTCTTGAACTTCTTGAACCTTCCTGCTACTTGAACTTCTTGAAAATTCCTGCTACTTGAACTTATTGAACCTTCCTGCTACTTGAACTTCTTGAACCTTCCTGCTACTTGAACTTCTTGAACCTTCCTGCTACTTGAACTTCTTGAACTTCTTGAACCTTACTGCTTCTTGAAATTCTTGAACTTCTTGAACCTTCCTGCTACTTGAACTCTTGAACCTTCCTGCTACTTGAACTTCTTGAACTTCTTAAACCTTCCTGCTACTTTAACTTCTTGAACCTTAATGCTACTTGAACTTCTTGAACCTTCCTGCTACTGGAACTTCTTGAACTTTCCTGCTACTTGAACCTCTTGAACTTCTTGAACCATCCTTCTACTTGAACTTCTTGAACTTCTTGAACCTTCCTGCTACTTGAACTTCGTGAACTTCTTGAACCTTCCTGCTACTTGAACTTCTTGAACTTCTTGAACATTCCTGCTACTCGAACTTCTTGAACTTATTGAACCATCCTGCTACTTGAACTTCTTGAACTTCTTGAACCTTTCTTCTGCTTGAACTTCTTGAACTTCTTGAACCTTCCTGCTACTTGAACTTCTCGAACCTTCCTTCTGCTTGAACTTCTTGAACTTCTTGAACCTTCCTGCTACTTGAACTTCTTGAACTTCTTGAACCTTCCTGCTACTTGAACTTCTTGAACCTTCCTGCGACATGAACTTCTTGAAATTTCCTGCTACTTGAACTTCTTGAACATTCCTGCTACTTGAACTTCTTGAACTTCTTGAACCTTCCTGCTACTTGAACTTCTTGAACTTCTTGAACCTTCCTGCTACTTGAACTTCTTGAACTTCTTGAACCTTCCTGCTACTTGAACTTCTTGAACTTCTTGAACCTTCCTGCTACTTGAACTTCTCGAACCTTCCTGCTGCTTGAACTTCTTCAACTTCTTGAACCTTCCTGCTACTTGAACTTCTTGAACCTTCCTGCGACTTGAACTTCTTGAACCTTCCTGCTACTTGAACTTCTTGAACCTTCCTGCTACTTGAACTTCTTAAACCTTCCTGCTACTTGATTTTTTGAACCTTCCTGCTACTTGAACTTCCAGAACCTTCCTGCTACTTGAACTTCCAAAACCTTCCTGCTACTTGAACTTCTTGAACTTTTTGAACTTCTTGAACCTTCCTGCTACTTGAACTTCTTGAACTTTCCTGCTACTTGAACTTTTTGAACTTCTTGAACCTTCCTGCTACTTGAACTTCTTGATCCTTTCTGCTATTTGAACTTCTTGAACTTCTTGAACCTTCCTGCTACTTGAATTTCTTGAAACTTCCTGCTACTTGAACTTCTTGAACCTTCCTGCTAGTTGAACTTCTTGAACCTTCCTGCTACTTGAACTTTTTGAACCTTCCTGCTACTTGAACTTCTTGAACTTCTTGAACCTTCCTGCTACTTGAACTTCTTGAACCTTCCTGCTACCTGAACTTCTTGAACTTCTTGAAGCTTCCTGCAACTTGAACTTCTTCACCTTCTTGAACCTTCCTGCTACTTGAACTTTTTGAACCTTCCTGCTACTTGAACTTCTTGAACTTCTTGAACCTTCCTGCTTCTTGAACTTCTTGAACCTTCCTACTACTTGAACTTCTTGAACCTTCGTGCTACTTGAACTTCTTGAACTTCTTAAACCTTCCTACTACTTGAACTTCTTAAACTTCCTAAACCTTCCTGCTACTTGAACTTCTTGACCCTTCCTGCTACTTGAACTTTTTGAAATTTCCTGCTGCTTGAACTTCTTGAACTTCATGAACCTTCCTGAACTTGAACTTCTTGAACCTTCCTGCTACTTGAACCTCTTGAACTTCTTGAACCTTCCTGCTACTTGAACTTCTTGAACTTCTTGAACCTTCCTGCTACTTGAACTTCTTGAACTTCTTGAACCTTCCTGCTACTTGAACTTCTTGAACTTCTTGAACCTTCCTGCTACTTGAACTTCTTGAACTTCTTGAACCTTCCTGCTACTTGAACTTCTTGAACTTCTTGAACCTTCCTGCTACTTGAACTTCTCGAACCTTCCTGCTGCTTGAACTTCTTGAACTTCTTGAACCTTCCTGCTACTTGAACTTCTTGAACCTTCCTGCGACTCGAACTTCTTGAACCTTCCTGCTACTTGAACTTCTTGAACCTTCCTGCTACTTGAACTTTTTGAACCTTCCTGCTACTTGAACTTCCAGAACCTTCCTGCTACTTGAACTTCTTGAACTTCTTGAACTTCTTGAACCTTCCTGCTACTTGAACTTCTTGACCCTTCCTGCTACTTGAACTTCTTGAACCTTCCTCCCACTTGAACTTCTTTAACCTTCCTGCTACTTGAACTTATTGAACTTCTTGAACCTTCCTGCTACTTGAACTTCTTGGACCTTCCTGCTACTTGAACTTCTTGAACCTTCCTGCTACTTGAACTTCTTGAACCTTCCTGCTACTTGAACTTCTTTAACCTTCCTTCTACTTCAACTTCTTCAACTCCTTGAACCTTCCTGCTACTTGAACTTCTTGATCCTTCCTGCTACTTGAACTTCTCGAACCATCCTTCTACTTGAACCTCATGAACTTCTTGAACCTTCCTGCTACTTGAACTTCTTGAACCTTAAGGCTACTTGAACTTCTTGAACCTTCCTGCTACTTGAACTTCTTGAACCTTCCTGATACTTGAACTTTTTGAACCTTCCTGCAAATCGAACTTCTTGAACTTCTTGAACCTTCCTGCAACTTGAACTTCTTGAACCTTCCTGCTACTTGAACATCTTGAACTTCTTGAACCTTTCTGCTACTTGAACTTCTTTAACTTTCCTGCTACCTGAACTTATTGAACATCTTGATGCTTCCTGCTACTTGAACTTCTCTAACTTCTTGAACCTTCCTGCTACTTGAACTTTTTGAACCTTCCTGCTACTTGAACTCTTGAACTTCTTGAACCTTCCTGCTACTTGAACTTCTTGAACTTCTTGAACCTTTCTTCTACTTGAACTTCTTGAACCTTCCTGCTACTTGAACTTCTTGAACCTTCCTGCTACTTGAACTTCTTTAACTTCTTGAACCTTCCTGCTACTTGAACTACTTGAACTTTTTGAACCTTACTGCTACTTGAACTTCTTGAACTTCTTGAACCTTCCTGCTACTTGAACTTCTTGAATCTTCCTGATGCTTGAACTTCTCGAACTTCTTAAACCTTCCTGCTACTTGAACTTCTTGAACCTTCCTGCTACTTGAACTTTTTGAACCTTCCTGCTACTTGAACTTCTTGAACCATCCTGCTACTTGAACCTCTTGAACTTCTTGAACCTTCCTGCTAATTGAACTTCTTAAACTTCTTGAACCTTCCTGCTACTTGAACTTTTTGAACTTCTTGAACCTTCCTGCCACTTGAACTTCTTGAACTTCTTGAACATTCCTGCTACTTGAACTTCTTGAACTTCTCGAACCTTCCTGCTACTTGAACTTCTAAAACTTCTTAAACCTTCCTGCTACTTGAACTTCTCGAACCTTCCTGCTGCTTGAACTTCTTGAACTTCTCGAACCTTCCTGCTACTTGAGTTTCTTGAACTTCTTGAACCTTCCTGCTACTTGAACTTCTTGAACCTTCCTGCGACTTGAACTTCTTGAACCTGCCTGCAACTTGAACTTCTTGAACCTTCCTGCTACTTGAACTTTTCGAACCTTCCTGCTACTCGAACTTCCAGAAACTTCCTGCTACTTGAACTTCTAGAACATTTTGAACTTCTTGAACCTTCCTGCTACTTGAACTTTTTGAATTTCTTGAACCTTCCTGCTACTTGAACTTCTTGAACCTTTCTGCTACTTGAACTTCTTGAACTTCTTGAACCTTCCTGCTACTTGAATTTCTTTAAACTTCCTGCTACTTGAACTTCTTGAACTTCTTGAACCTTCCTGCGACTTGAACTTTTTGAACTTCTTGAACCTTCCTGCTACTTGAACTTCCTAAACCTTCCTGCTACTTGAACTTCTTGAAACTTTCTGCTACTTGAACTTCTTGATCTTCTTGAACCTTGCGGCTACTTGAACTTCTTGATCCTTCCTGCTCCTTGAACTTCTTGAACTTCTTGAACCTTCCTGCTACTTGAACTTCTTGAACTTCTTGAACCTTCCTGCTACTTGAACTTCTTGATCCTTCCTGCTACTTGAACTTCTCGAACCTTCCTGCTACTTGAACTTCATGAACTTCTTGAACCTTCCTGCTACTTGAACTTCTTGAACCTTCAGGCTACTTGAACTTCTTGAACCTTCAGGCTACTTGAACTTCTTGAACCTTCCTGCTACTTGAACTTCTTGAACCTTCCTGATACTTGAACTTTTTGAACCCTCCTGCTACTTGAACTTCTTGAACCTTCCTGCTATATGAACTTCTTGAACTTCTTGAACCTTCCTGCTACTTGAACTTCTTTAACTTTCCTGCTACCTGAACTTCTTGAACTTCTTGATGCTTCCTGCTACTTGAACTTCTTTAAGTTCTTGAACCTTCCTGCTACTTGAACTTTTTGAACCTTCTTGCTACTTGAACTTCTTGAACCTTCCTGCTACTTGAACTTCTTGAAAATTCCTGCTACTTGAACTTCTTGAACCTTCCTGCTACCTGAACTTCTTGAACCTTCCTGCTACTTGAACTTCTTGAACTTCTTGAACTTTCCTGCTAATTGAACTACTTGAACTTCTTGAACCTTACTGCTACTTGAAATTCTTGAACTTCTTGAACCTTCCTGCTACTTGAACTTTTTGAACCTTCCTGCTACTTGAACTCTTGAACTTCTTGAACCTTCCTGCTACTTGAACTTCTTGAACTTCTTGAACCTTTCTTCTACTTGAACTTCTTGAACCTTCCTGCTACTTGAACTTCTTGAACCTTGCTGCTACTTGAACTTCTTTAACTTCTTGAACCTTCCTGCTACTTGAACTACTTGAACTTTTTAAACCTTACTGCTACTTGAACTTCTTGAACTTCTTGAACCTTCCTGCTACTTGAACTTCTTGAACCTTCCTGATGCTTGAACTTCTCGAACTTCTTAAACCTTCCTGCTACTTGAACTTCTTGAACCTTCCTGCTACTTGAACTTTTTGAACCTTCCTGCTACTTGAACTTCTTGAACCATCCTGCTACTTGAACCTCTTGAACTTCTTGAACCTTCCTGCTAATTGAACTTCTTAAACTTCTTGAACCTTCCTGCTACTTGAACTTTTTGAACTTCTTGAACCTTCCTGCCACTTGAACTTCTTGAACTTCTTGAACATTCCTGCTACTTGAACTTCTTGAACTTCTCGAACCTTCCTGCTACTTGAACTTCTAAAACTTCTTAAACCTTCCTGCTACTTGAACTTCTCGAACCTTCCTGCTGCTTGAACTTCTTGAACTTCTCGAACCTTCCTGCTACTTGAGTTTCTTGATTTTCTTGAACCTTCCTGCTACTTGAACTTCTTGAACCTTCCTGCGACTTGAACTTCTTGAACCTGCCTGCAACTTGAACTTCTTGAACCTTCCTGCTACTTGAACTTTTCGAACCTTCCTGCTACTCGAACTTCCAGAACCTTCCTGCTACTTGAACTTCTAGAACATTTTGAACTTCTTGAACCTTCCTGCTACTTGAACTTCTTGAACGTTCTTGCTACTTGAACTTTTTGAATTTCTTGAACCTTCCTGCTACTTGAACTTCTTGAACCTTTCTGCTACTTGAACTTCTTGAACTTCTTGAACCTTCCTGCTACTTGAATTTCTTTAAACTTCCTGCTACTTGAACTTCTTGAACTTCTTGAACCTTCCTGCGACTTGAACTTTTTGAACTTCTTGAACCTTCCTGCTACTTGAACTTCCTAAACCTTCCTGCTACTTGAACTTCTTGGAACTTTCTGCTACTTGAACTTCTTGATCTTCTTGAACCTTGCGGCTACTTGAACTTCTTGATCCTTCCTGCTCCTTGAACTTCTTGAACTTCTTGAACCTTCCTGCTACTTGAACTTCTTGAACTTCTTGAACCTTCCTGCTACTTGAACTTCTTGATCCTTCCTGCTACTTGAACTTCTCGAACCTTCCTGCTACTTGAACTTCATGAACTTCTTGAACCTTCCTGCTACTTGAACTTCTTGAACCTTCAGGCTACTTGAACTTCTTGAACCTTCAGGCTACTTGAACTTCTTGAACCTTCCTGCTACTTGAACTTCTTGAACCTTCCTGATACTTGAACTTTTTGAACCCTCCTGCTACTTGAACTTCTTTAACTTTCCTGCTACCTGAACTTCTTGAACTTCTTGATGCTTCCTGCTACTTGAACTTCTTTAACTTCTTGAACCTTCCTGCTACTTGAACTTTTTGAACCTTCCTGCTACTTGAACTTCTTGAACCTTCCTGCTACTTGAACTTCTTGAACTTCTTGAACCTTCCTGCTACTTGAACTTCTTGAAAATTCCTGCTACTTGAACTTCTTGAACCTTCCTGCTACCTGAACTTCTTGAACCTTCCTGCTACTTGAACTTCTTGAACTTCTTGAACTTTCCTGCTAATTGAACTTCTTTAACTTTCCTGCTACCTGAACTTCTTGAACTTCTTGATGCTTCCTGCTACTTGAACTTCTTTAACTTCTTGAACCTTCCTGCTACTTGAACTTTTTGAACCTTCCTGCTACTTGAACTTCTTGAACCTTCCTGCTACTTGAACTTCTTGAACTTCTTGAACCTTCCTGCTACTTGAACTTCTTGAAAATTCCTGCTACTTGAACTTCTTGAACCTTCCTGCTACCTGAACTTCTTGAACCTTCCTGCTACTTGAACTTCTTGAACTTCTTGAACTTTCCTGCTAATTGAACTACTTGAACTTCTTGAACCTTACTGCTACTTGAAATTCTTGAACTTCTTGAACCTTCCTGCTACTTGAACTTCTTGAACCTTCCTGCTACTTGAACTCCTTGAACTTCTTAAACCTTCCTGCTACTTGAACTTCTTGAACCTTCCTGCTACTTGAACTTTTTGAACCTTCCTGCTACTTGAACTTCTTGAACTTCTTGAACCTTCCTGCTACTTGAACTTCTTGAACTTTCCTGCTACTTGAACCTCTTGAACTTCTTGAACCTTCCTGCTACTTGAACTTCTTGAACTTCTTGAACCTTCCTGCTACTTGAACTTCGTGAACTTCTTGAACCTTCCTGCTACCTGAACTTTTTGAACTTCTTGAACATTCCTGCTACTTGAACTTCTTCTTGAACCTTCCTGCTACTTGAACTTCTTGAACTTCTTGAACCTTCCTGCTACTTGAACTTCTCGAACCTTCCTTCTGCTTGAACTTTTTGAACTTCTTGAACCTTCCTGCTACTTGAACTTCTCGAACCTTCCTTCTGCTTGAACTTCTTGAACTCCTTGAACCTTCCTGCTACTTGAACTTCTTGAACTTCTTGAACCTTCCTGCTACTTGAACTTCTTGAACCTTCCTGCGACTTGAACTTCTTGAACCTTCCTGCTACTTGAACTTCTTAAACCTTCCTGCTACTTGATTTTTTTGAACCTTCCTGCTACTTGAACTTCCAGAACCTTCCTGCTACTTGAACTTCTTGAACTTTTTGAACTTCTTGAACCTGCCTGCTACTTGAACTTCTTGAACGTTCCTGCTACTTGAACTTTTTGAACTTCTTGAACCTTCCTGCTACTTGAACTTCTTGATCTTTTCTGCTACTTGAACTTCTTGAACTTCTTGAACCTTCCTGCTACTTGAACTTCTTGAACTTCATGAACCTTCCTGCTACTTGAACTTCTTGAACTTATTGAACCTTCCTGCTACTTGAACTTCTCGAACCTTCCTGCTGCTTGAACTTCTTGAACTTCTTGAACCTTCCTGCTACTTGAACTTCTTGAACCTTCCTGCGACTTGAACTTCTTGAACCTTCCTGCTACTTGAACTTCTTTAACCTTCCTGCTACTTGAACTTTTTGGACCTTCCTGCTACTTGAATTTCCAGAACCTTCCTGCAACTCGAACTTCTTGAACTTCTTGAACTTCTTGAACCTTCCTGCTACTTGAACTTCTTGACCCTTCCTGCTACTTGAACTTCTTGAACCTTCCTGCCACTTGAACTTCTTTAACCTTCATGCTACTTGAACTGATTGAACTTCTTGAACCTTCCTGCTACTTGAACTTCTTGAACCTTCCTTCTACTTGAACTTCTTGAACTTCTTGAACCTTCCTGCTACTTGAACTACTTGAACTTCTTGAACCTTACTGCTACTTGAACTTCTTGAACTTTTTGAACCTTCCTGCAACTTGAACTTCTCGAACTTCTTAAACCTTCCTGCTACTTGAACTTCTTGAACCTTCCTGCTACTTGAACTTTTTGAACCTTCCTGCTACTTGAACTTCTTGAACTTCTCGAACCTTCCTGCTACTTGAAATTCTTGAACCTTCCTGCTACTTGAACCTCTTGAACTTCTTGAACCTTCCTGCTACTTGAACTTCTTAAACTTCTTGAACCTTCCTGCTACTTGAACTTCTTGAACTTCTTGAACCTTCCTGCTAATTAAACTTCTTGAACTTCTTGAACCTTCCTGCTACTTGAACTTCTTGAACTTCTTGAACCTTCCTGCTACTTGAACTTCTCGAACCTTCCTGCTGCTTGAACTTCTTTAACTTCTTGAACCTTCCTGCTACTTGAACTTCTTGAACTTCTTGAACCTTCCTGCTACTTGAACTTCTTGAACCTTCCTGCGACTTGAACTTCTTGAACCTTCCTGCTACTTGAACTTCGTGAACTTCTTGAACTTCTTGAACCTTCCTGCTACTTAAACTTCTTGAACTTCTTGAACCTCCCTGCTAATTGAACTTCTTGAACTTCTTGAACCTTCCTGCTGCTTGAACTTCTTGAACTTCTTGAACCTTCCTGCTAATTGAACTTCTTGAACTTCTTGAACCTTCCTGCTACTTGAACTTCTTGAACTTCTTGAACCTTCCTGCTACTTGAACTTCTCGAACCTTCCTGCTGCTTGAACTTCTTGAACTTCTTGAACCTTCCTGCTACTTGAACTTCGTGAACATCTTGAACCTTCCTGCCACTTGAACTTCTTGAACCTTCCTGCTACTTGAACTTATTGAACTTCTTGAACCCTCCTGCTACTTGAACTTCTTGAACCTTCCTGCTACTTGAACTTCTTGAACCTTCCTGCAACTTGAACTTTTTGAACCTTCCTGCTACTTGAACTTCTTGAACTTCTTGAACCTTCCTGCTACTTGAACTTCTTGAACCTTCCTGCAACTTGAACTTTTTGAACCTTCCTGCTACTTGAACTTCTTGAACTTCTTGAACCTTACTGCTACTTGAACTTCTTGAACCTTCCTGCTACTTAAACTTCTTGAACTTCTTGAACCTTCCTGCTACTTGAACTTCTTGATCCTTCCTGCTACTTGAACTTCTCGAACCTTCCTGCTACTTGAACTTCATGAACTTCTTGAACTTTCCTGCTACTTGAACTTCTTGAACCTTCAGGCTACTTGAACTTCTTGAACCTTCCTGCTACTTGAACTTCTTGAACCTTCCTGATACTTTAACTTTTTGAACCTTCCTGCTACTTGAACTTCTTGAACTTCTTGAACCTTCCTGCTATATGAATTTCTTGAACTTCTTGAACCTTCCTGCTACTTGAACTTCTTGAACTTCTTGAACCTTCCATCTACTTGAACTTCTTGAAAATTCCTGCTACTTGAACTTCTTGAACCTTCCTGCTACTTGAACTTCTTGAACCTGCCTGCTACTTGAACTTCTTGAACTTCTTGAACCTTCCTGCTACTTGAACTACTTGAACTTCTTGAACCTTACTGCTATTTGAAATTCTTGAACTTCTTGAACCTTACTGCTACTTGAACTTCTTGAACCTTCCTGCTACTTAAACTTCTTGAACTTCTTGAACCTTCCTGCTACTTGAACTTCTTGATCCTTCCTGCTACTTGAACTTCTCGAACCTTCCTGCTACTTGAACTTCATGAACTTCTTGAACTTTCCTGCTACTTGCACTTCTTGAACCTTCAGGCTACTTGAACTTCTTGAACCTTCAGGCTACTTGAACTTCTTGAACCTCCCTGCTACTTGAACTTCTTGAACCTTCCTGATACTTTAACTTTTTGAACCTTCCTGCTACTTGAACTTCTTGAACTTCTTGAACCTTCCTGCTATATGAATTTCTTGAACTTCTTGAACCTTCCTGCTACTTGAACTTCTTGAACTTCTTGAACCTTCCTGCTACTTGAACTTCTTGAAAATTCCTGCTACTTGAACTTCTTGAACCTTCCTGCTACTTGAACTTCTTTAACCTTCCTGCTACTTGAACTTCTTGAACTTCTTGAACCTTCCTGCTACTTGAACTACTTGAACTTCTTGAACCTTACTGCTACTTGAAATTCTTGAACTTCTTGAACCTTCCTGCTACTTGAACTTCTTGAACCTTCCTGCTACTTGAACTTCTTGAACTTCTTAAACCTTCCTGCTACTCGAACTTTTTGGACCTTCCTGCTACTTGAACTTTTTGAACCTTCCTGCTACTTGAACTTCTTGAACTTCTTGAACCTTCCTGCTACTTGAACTTCTTGAACTTTCCTGCTACTTGAACCTCTTGAACTTCTTGAACCTTCCTGCTACTTGAACTTCTTGAACTTCTTGAACCTTCCTGCTACTTGAACTTCGTGAACTTCTTGAACCTTCCTGCTACTTGAACTTCTTGAACTTCTTGAATATTCCTGCTACTTGAACTTCTTGAACTTATTGAACCTTCCCGATACTTGAACTTCTTGAACTTCTTGAACCTTCCTGCTACTTGAACTTCTCGAACCTTCCTTCTGCTTGAACTTCTTGAACCTTCCTGCTACTTGAACTTCTCGAACCTTCCTTCTGCTTGAACTTTTTGAACTTCTTGAACCTTCCTGCTACTTGAACTTCTTGAACTTCTTGAACCTTCCTGCTACTTTACCTTCTTGAACCTTCCTGCGACTTGAACTTCTTGAACCTTCCTGCTACTTGAACTTCTTGAACCTTCCTGCTACTTGATTTTTTTTAGCCTTCCTGCTACTTGAACTTCAAGAACCTTCCTGCTACTTGATCTTCTTGAACTTTTTGAACTTCTTGAACCTTCCTGCTACTTGAACTTCTTGAACGTTCCTGCTACTTGAACTTTTCGAACTTCTTGAACCTTCCTGCTACTTGAACTTCTTGATCCTTTCTGCTACTTGAACTTCTTGAACTTCTTGAACCTTCCTGCTACTTGAATTTCTTGAAACTTCCTGCTACTTGAATTTCTTGAAACTTCCTGCTACCTGAACTTCTTGAACCTTCCTGCTAGTTGAACTTCTTGAACCTTCCTGCTACTTGAACTTTTTGAACCTTCCTGCTACTTGAACTTCTTGAACTTCTTGAACCTTCCTGCTACTTGAACTTCTTGAACCTTCCTGCTACCTGAACTTCTTGAACTTCTTGAAGCTTCCTGCAACTTGAACTTCTTTAACTTCTTGAACCTTCCTGCTACTTGAACTTTTTGAACCTTCCTGCTACTTGAACTTCTTGAACTTCTTGAACCTTCCTGCTACTTGAACTTCTTAAAATTCTTGAACCTTCCTGCTACTTGAACTTCTTGAACCTTCCTGCTACTTGAACTTCTTGAACTTCTTGAACCTTCCTGCTACTTGAACTACTTGAAATTCTTGAACCTTACTGCTACTTGAACTTCTTGAACTTCTTGAACCTTCCTACTACTTGAACTTCTTGAACTCCCTAAACCTTCCTGCTACTTGAACTTCTTGAACCTTCCTGCTACTTGAACTTTTCGAACCTTCCTGCTACTTGAACTTCTTGAACTTCTTGAACCTTCCTGCTACTTGAACTTCTTGAAATTCTTGAACCTTCCTGCTACTTGAACTTCTTGAACTTCTTGAACCTTCCTGCTACTTGAACTTCTCGAACCTTCCTGCTGCTTGAAATTCTTGAACTTCTTGAACCTTCCTGCTACTTGAACTTCTTGAACCTTCCTGCGACTTGAACTTCTTGAACCTTCCTGCTACTTGAACTTCTTGAACCTTCCTGCTACTTGAACTTTTTGAACCTTCCTGCTACTTGAACTTCCAGAACCTTCCTGCTACTTGAACTTCTTGAACTTCTTGAACTTCTTGAACCTTCCTGCTACTTGAACTTCTTGACCCTTCCTGCTACTTGAACTTCTTGAACCTTCCTGCCACTTGAACTTCTTTAACCTTCCTGCTACTTGAACTTATTGAACTTCTTGAACCTTCCTGCTACTGGAACTTCATGAACCTTCCTGCTACTTGAACTTCTTGAACCTTCCTGCTACTTGAACTTCTTGAACCTTCCTGCTACTTGAACTTCTTGAACTTCTTGAACCTTCCTGCTACTTGAACTTCTTGAACTTCTTGAACCTTCCTGCTACTTGAACTTCTTGATCCTTCCTGCTACTTGAACTTCTCGAAACATCCTGCTACTCTAACCTCATGAACTTCTTGAACCTTCCTGCTACTTGAACTTCTTGAACCTTCAGGCTACTTGAACTTCTTGAACCTTCCTGCTACTTGAACTTCTCGAACCTTCCTGATACTTGAACTTTATGAACCTTCCTGCTACTTGAACTTCTTGAACTTCTTGAACCTTCCTGCAACTTGAACTTCTTGAACCTTCCTGCTACTTGAACATCTTGAACTTCTTGAACCTTCCTGCTACTTGAAATTCTTTAACTTTCCTGCTACCTGAACTTCTTGAACTTCTTGATGCTTCCTGCTACTTGAACTTCTCTAACTTCTTGTACCTTCCAGCTACTTGAACTTTTTGAACCTTCCTGCTACTTAAACTCTTGAACTTCTTGAACCTTCCTGCTACTTGAACTTCTTGAACCTTCCTTCTACTTGAACTTCTTGAACCTTCCTGCTACTTGAACTTCTTGAACCTTCCTGCTACTTGAACTTCTTGAACTTCTTGAACCTTCCTGCTACTTGAACTACTTGAACTTTTTGAACCTTACTGCTAGTTGAACTTCTTGAACTTCATGAACCTTCCTGATACTTGAACTTCTTGAACCTTCCTGATACTTGAACTTCTCGAACTTCTTAAACCTTCCTGCTACTTGAACTTCTTGAACCTTCCTGCTACTTGAACTTTTTGAACCTTCCTGCTACTTGAACTTCTTGAACTTCTTGAACCTTCCTGCTACTTGAACTTCTTTAACCATCCTGCTACTTGAACCTCTTGAACTTCTTGAACCTTCCTGCCACTTGAACTTCTTGAACTTCTTGAACCTTCCTGCTACTTGAACTTCTTGAACTTCTTGAACCTTCCTGCTACTTGAACTTCTTGAACTTCTTGAACCTTCCTGCTACTTGAACTACTTGAACTTCTTGAACCTTACTGCTACTTGAAATTCTTGAACTTCTCGAACCTTCCTGCAACTTGAACTTCTTGAACCTTCCTGCTACTTGAACTTCTTGAACTTCTTAAACCTTCCTGCTACTTGAACTTCTTGAACCTTCCTGCTACTTGATTTTTTTAACCTTCATGCTACTTGAACTTCTTGAACTTCTTGAACCTTCCTGCTACTTGAACTTCTTGAACTTTCCTGCTACTTGAACCTCTTGAACTTCTTGAACCTTCCTGCTACTTGAACTTCTTGAACTTCTTGAACCTTCCTGCTACTTGAACTTCGTGAACATCTTGAACCTTCCTGCTACTTGAACTTCTTGAACTTCTTGAACATTCCTGCTACTTGAACTTCTTGAACTTATTGAACCTTCCTGCTACTTGAACTTCTTGAACTTCTTGAACCTTCCTGCTACTTGAACTTCTCGAACCTTCCTTCTGCTTTAACTTCTTGAACCTTCCTGCTACTTGACCTTCTCGAACCTTCCTTCTGCTTGAACTTTTTGAACTTCTTGAACCTTCCTGCTACTTGAACTTCTTGAACTTCTTGAACCTTCCTGCTACTTGAACTTCTTGAACCTTCCTGCGACTTGAACTTCTTGAACCTTCCTGCTACTTGAACTTCTTGAACCTTCCTGCTACTTGATTTTTTTGAACCTTCCTGCTACTTGAACTTCCAGAACCTTCCTGCTACTTGATCTTCTTGAACTTTTTGAACTTTTGAACCTTCCTGCTACTTGAACTTCTTGAACGTTCCTGCTACTTGAACTTTTCGAACTTCTTGAACCTTCCTGCTACTTGAACTTCTTGATTTTTTCTGCTACTTGAACTTCTTGAACTTCTTGAACCTTCCTGCTACTTGAATTTCTTGAAACTTCCTGCTACTTGAATTTCTTGAAACTTCCTGCTACTTGAACTTCTTGAACCTTCCTGCTAGTTGAACTTCTTGAACCTTCCTGCTATTTGAACTTTTTGAACCTTCCTGCTACTTGAACTTCTTGAACTTCTTGAACCTTCCTGCTACTTGAACTTCTTGAACCTTCCTGCTACCTGAACTTCTTGAACTTCTTGAAGCTTCCTGCAACTTGAACTTCTTTAACTTCTTGAACCTTCCTGCTACTTGAACTTTTTGAACCTTCCTGCTACTTGAACTTCTTGAACTTCTTGAACCTTCCTGCTACTTGAACTTCTAAAACTTCTTGAACCTTCCTGCTACTTGAACTTCTTGAACCTTCCTGTTACTTGAACTTCTTGAACTTCTTGAACCTTCCTGCTACTTGAACTACTTGAAATTCTTGAACCTTACTGCTACTTGAACTTCTTGAACTTCTTGAACCTTCCTACTACTTGAACTTCTTGAACTCCCTAAGCCTTCTTGCTACTTGAACTTCATGAACCTTCCTGCTACTTGAACTTTTTGAACCTTCCTGCTACTTGAACTTCTTGAACTTCTTGAACCTTCCTGCTACTTGAACTTCTTGAACTTCTTGAACCTTCCTGCTACTTGAACTTCTTGAACTTCTTGAACCTTCCTGCTACTTGAACTTCTCGAACCTTCCTGCTGCTTGAAATTCTTGAACTTCTTGAACCTTCCTGCTACTTGAACTTCTTGAACCTTCCTGCGACTTGAACTTCTTGAACCTTCCTGCTACTTGAACTTCTTGAACCTTCCTGCTACTTGAACTTTTTGAACCTTCCTGCTACTTGAACTTCCAGAACCTTCCTGTTACTTGAACTTCTTGAACTTCTTGAACCTTCCTGCTACTTGAACTTCTTGACCCTTCCTGCTACTTGAACTTCTTGAACCTTCCTGCCACTTGAACTTCTTTAAACTTCCTGCTACTTGAACTTATTGAACTTCTTGAACCTTCCTGCTACTGGAACTTCATGAACCTTCCTGCTACTTGAACTTCTTGAACCTTCCTGCTACTTGAACTTCTTGAACCTTCCTGCTACTTGAACTTCTTGAACTTCTTGAACCTTCCTGCTACTTGAACTTCTTGAACCATCCTGCTACTTGAACCTCTTGAACTTCTTGAACCTTCCTGCTACTTGAACTTCTTGAACTTCTTGAACCTTCCTGCTACTTGAACTTCTTGAACTTCTTGAACCTTCCTGCTACTTGAACTTCTTGAACTTCTTGAACATTCCTGCTACTTGAACTTCTTGAACTTCTTGAACCTTCCTGCTACTTGAACTTCTTGAACCTTCCTGCTACTTGAACTTCTCGAACCTTCCTGCTGCTTGAACTTCTTGAACTTCTTGACCCTTCCTGCTACTTGAGTTTTTTGAACTTCTTGAACCTTCCAGCTACTTGAACTTCTTGAACCTTCCGGCGACTTGAACTTCTTGAACCTTCCTGCAACTTGAACTTCTTGAACCTTCCTGCTACTTGAACTTTTCGAACCTTCCTGCTACTCGAAGTTCCAGAACCTTCCTGCTACTTGAACTTTTCGAACATTTTGAACTTCTTGAACCTTCCTGCTACTTGAACTTCTTGAACGTTCCTGCTACTTGAACTTTTTGAATTTCTTGAACCTTCCTGCAACTTGAACTTCTTGAACTTTTCTGCTACTTGAACTTCTTGAACTTCTTGAACCTTCCTGCTACTTGAATTTCTTGAAACTTCCTGCTACTTGAACTTCTTGAACTTCTTATACCTTCCTGCTACTTGAACTTCTTGAACTTCTTGAACCTTCCTGCTACTCGAACTTCTTGAACCTTCCTGCTACTTGAACTTCTTGAAACTTTCTGCTACTTGAACTTCTTGAAATTCTTGAACCTTGCGGCTACTTGAACTTCTTTAACCTTCCTGCTCCTTGAACTTCTTGAACTTCTTGAACCTTCCTGCTACTTGAACTTCTTGAACCTTCCTGCCACTTGAACTGCTTGAACTTCTTGAACCTTCCTGCTACTCGAACTTCTTGAACCTTCCTGCTACTTGAACTTCTTGAACCTTCCTGGTACTTGAACTTTTTGAACTTCTTGAACCTTCCTTCTACTTGAACTTCTTGAACCTTTCTGCTACCTGAACTTTTTGAACTTCTTGAACCTTCCTACCTTCCTACTACTTGAACTTCTTGAACCTTCCTGCTACTTGAACCTCCTGAACTTCTTGAACCTTCCTGCTACTTGAACTTCTTGAACTTCTTGAACCTTCCTGCTACTTAAACTTCTTGAACTTCTTGAACCTTCCTGCTACTTGAACTTCTTGAACCTACCTGCTACTTGAACTTCTTGAACTTCTTGAACCTTCCCGCTACTTGAACTTCTTGAACCTTCCTGCTACTTGAACTTCTTGAACCTTCTTGCTACTTGAACTTCTTGAACCTTCCTGCTACTTGAACTTCTTGAACTTCTTGAACCTTCCTGCCACTTGAACTTCTTGAACCGTCCTGCTACATGAACTTTTTGAACCTTCCTGCTACTTGAACTTCTTGAACTTCTTGAACCTTAGTGCTACTTGAACTTCTTGAACGTCTTGAACCTTTCTGCTACTTGAACTTCTTGAACTTTCCTGCTACTTGAACTTTTGAACCTTCCTGCTACATGAACTTCTTGAACTTCTTGAACCTTCCTGCTACTTGAACTACTTGAACTTCTTGAACCTTCTTGCTACTTGAACTTCTTGAACCTTCCTGCTACTTGAACTTCTTGAACCTTCCTTCTACTTGAACTTATTGAACTTCTTGAACCTTCCTGTTACTTGAACTACTTGAACTTCTTGAACCTTCCTGCTACTTGAACTTCTGAAACCTTCCTGCTACCTGAACTTCCTAAACCTTCCTGCTACTTGAACTTCTTGAACCTTCCGGCTACTTGAACTTCTTGAACCTTCCTGCTACTTGAACTTCTTGAATTTTCCTGCTACTTGAACTTCTTGAACCTTCCTGCTACTTGAACTTCTTGAACTTCTTGAACCTTCCTGCTACTTGAACTTCTTGAATCTTCCTGCTACTTGAACCTCTTGAACTTCTTGAGCCTTCCTGTTACTTGAACTTCTTGAACCTTCCTGCTACTTGTACTTCTTGTACTTCTTGAACCTTCCTGCTACTTGAACTACTTGAAATTCTTGAACCTTCCTGCTACTTGAACCTTCTGAACTTCTTGAGCCTTCCTGTTACTTGAACTTCTCGAACTTCTTGAACCTTCCTGCTACTTGAACTTCTTGAACTTCTTGAACCTTCCTGCTACTTGAATTTCTTGAACTTCTTGAACCTTCCTGCTACTTGAACTTCTTGAACTTCTTGAACCTTCCTGCTACTTGAACTTCTTGAACTTCATGAACCTTCCCGCTACTTGAACTTCTTGAACCTTCCTGCTACTTGTACTTCTTGAACTTCTTGAACCTTCCTGCTACTTGAACTTCTTGAATCTCCCTGCTACTTGAACTTCTTGAACCTTCCTGCAACTTGAAGTTCTTGAACTTCTTGAACCTTCGTGCTACTTGAACTTCTTGAACCTTTCAGCTACTTGAACTTCTTGAACTTCTTGAACCTTCCTGTTACTTAACTTCTTGAACCTTCCTGCTACTTGAACTTCTTGAACCTTCCTGCTACTTGAACTACTTGAACTTCTTGAACCTTCCTGCTACCTGAACTTCTTGAACCTTCCTGCTACTTGAACTACTTGAACTTCTTGAACCTTCCTGCTACTGTACTTCTTTAACTTCTTTAACGTTCCTGCTACTTGAACTTCTAGAACTTCTTGAACCTTCATGCTACTTGAACTTCTTGAACTTCTTGAACCTTCTTGCTACTTGAACTTCTTGAACCTTCCTGCTGCTGGAACTTCTTGAACTTCTTGAACCTTCCTGCTACTCTAACTTCTTGAACCTTCATGCTACCTGAACTTTTTGAACTTCTTGAACCTTCCTGCTACTTGAACTTCTTGAACCTTCCTGCTACTTGAACTTCTTGAACTTTCCTGCTACTTGAACTTCTCGAACTTCTTGAACCTTCCTGCTACTTGAACTTCTTGAACTTCTCGAACCTTCCTGCTACTTGAACGTACCCAGGTTGACTTGATTCGTAACCCGTGCTGCAGTACAGCACACCGGCTCTGCAAAGTGACGCAAGGATCATCAATAATGATGAATTAAATCTTAAGGACTATTGAACACGCTCAATCTGCGAGTATCTTGATTCTTTGATACGTTAATTGAGTTGAATGAGAGGCGTATACACATAAGTATGTGAATACGTTTTTATTCTTGGTAAATAATTTCATTTGAACGATTTATGTATTACTTATTTCTAATTAAGTACATTTAATGTATTTAGTGACCATTAATGGTGTTGCTGTTATATCTCCAGTTGGATGTATTTCTTATTTTTTCTTAGGTCGTGAAACCTTTATCTTTATGGATACACACGACATCGCAAGATTCAATCTAGTTTAATAAGCATGAATAAATATTCATGGATAATTATTGTTTCCTCTACAGAACGTCCTTTATTTTGCATAACACAAGTGAATTGTAATGTAGTCTCGGATGGTCAAAATTATATTCAATTTAAAACCTATGAATAGTTAGTTGTTAGTCAGTGCATTCAAAATAATTTACGCACTAATCAAACATACAGAATTGTAATTTGACTAATCGTTTTTATCTCAAATTTATCGTTTAGAAAAAAAAGTGTACAGAGGTTACCGAATCTAGACAACCTTAAGTGTATTCAATTAATATTCCTATCCCTTTTTTTCTTCGATAGACAAGACTAATTCTTTTTTATACAAGATTGAATCGTGCAAGTAGCAAGCCGTTGGACTTCTGCGGAATCTCCGATATTTTTACACATAAAACAGGCTGAAAGCATGTTATTATCATCATCAAGAACTGCTGCAGAACACGCAGATGCTCGAGACAGCACGAGTCAAATTTCCTCTCAGCAATGCCCTTTGTCTTCGGTTAATGTGCAGTGCACCACTGCTCGATGGCTTGCCTGTGTCAGTTTGATGAATATATTTGGAAGCTGATGAGCAAAAGTCTCTTAAAGAGGATTTATGAAGACGGTAATTTTGCTCGAATGTTCCTTGATCAAAAGTATCGAGCCTGCAGTTCGTTCTCATTTTGGAAATGTACAACACGAGATTTCTATTGATTTAATTTAGAAAAATTGAATGACGACTCAAATTCGCTGCAAGCAATAAAAATAATAATTTTGTTTACATGTAATCATCTTAACAGTCCCATGCTGAATTGGAATGCCAGCCTCGACTACGTTGATGAATCGATTTACTGCAAATGCGAATATCATGCTTGTGACTTTATTCACTATGTGCTATTATAGTTAAACGAAGACAATCTTTGGCAATAATATTTGATTTTGAAGTAATTTTCATAATATTTAGTGCATGATTATTCGTGAAACCTACAGTTCTCGCATAGAGCTAAGAGACGTATATCTCCCCCAAGTACTGCTTCTACCGGCAAATCTGAATTGATGGGTCAGGTTAATGAGACATGAAAATTTGCTGCAGCTCTCATCACACCGACACCAACTAGACCGATTCTTTTATCTGTCCTCGGGACGAATAAAAAATCGAGTTGCAATAGCATAAGGAAGGTGTGTTAGGAATGTATTGTTCTAAATACGCACATGTTAGTAGGGTAAATCAGAAAACAGAGATTTCTACAAAGGTCTTAGATATTTTCACCATGGATTTCGGCACTCGTACATCATTTATTCCACTTTGAGCTGCTCAGTATATCGTATGCAAAAACAATTTCGAGCATACCGAATTATATGGCGAGCTTTCTGATTTGATGGGAGATTTAATTATCCTCTTCAGCAAAGAAAATGATCCTCTGAATTACTTACTCGCAACATGAGCAGCGTGCGTGTCAGTGGCGATCGACAGCAGTCTTGCGGCACGGTTCGGAAGAAACAGTGTTGTTGCGCACGCTCAGTAAAATTCTTAACACTCACTGAAACGTAAAACAAAAGCGAAAGTATTTTACCAGAGAAAAAAGCTGAGATAAATTACTTTCTTACAACATATTTTAGTTTTCGTTGAAACTTTCGGGATATATTAGTGCTTTCTGAATATTTTGGGCGACATCAAACAATGGTATACGAGAAAATTTTAAGATCAAATCAACGAATTCTGTTATAAATGTTCTTTTATAACTGCTGAAAGAATTTAGGTGATGTAATTGACAATATCGTTACAGCAATGCATTAGAGGTGAATATCGAAAAAAATGTATATTTCAGTCTAAATGCTACATCTTGCTTTTCAGGTCTTCAAGTATCACGGCGCTACTGCAGTAACGTTGTAATGTTCGAATTTTAAACATTTATTCAAAATTTGCGCTCGTTCTATTAAAAATGGATGAAACATTTCTACGGAAATTCCAATGAGGTAATCAATTTAAGAATTATGTATTCAGGATTTTCAATATTGTGAAATAATTTGCACAAATATTAATGATCATAATAATCTAACCTAATAATACCTGTTGTGTGTTTATTTATGTATATATTTATATATTTGATTGGTGTCCGCTTCTTAAGAAACATAGGATGTACATTTATTTGTTTGATATCTGTTACGCTTTCGTCTAAGTTTGCGGTCTCATGGAGATCGAATTCGTTAGTGTAAAATTAAAGATGGCTTTTACATGCATTGGTATTTTTGATATTTTATCAGGAAAGGTTTGGTTAGACTAGGATAGGTTAGGATAGAAAAGTTTGGATGTTGTAAGTTAGGATAGGTTGGGTTAGCATAGGTTAGGTTATGTTGACGACATTTTTTCACGCATCCATCTAGCTTAACGATGGCATTATCCGTGGAAAATCCGCGGGTCCTGCTATTACCTCACAATACCCTTGGTTCATTTGTTTGGAGTCCGCTTCTTCCATTTCTCTGTCGCGCTCATTGGGATAGTTATAATGATCGTATCTGTGATATGAGTTTCACCAGTGCAGAAGTACCAGAATAATTTTTATCACGGGTACTGTTATGATGGATATATTTCTTTGTTATTCACGTCTGGAAAATTTGTTCAAGAAAGTTATTGAATTTAAATTCAGTCATTTATGTCGGGCCGTACACTCCAGTAATACAATAAGTATCGACACATTTAATTTTACACGCCCGTATTCATTACGTATTGGAGCGGTAAATTCCATTTCTCAACACAAATGTTTAAAACCTAACCCAACTAATCGTAGCAACCGCTCGAACGTAGAAAACATATTGAATAAATTGCGAAATTTCAAAGGTTTCGCCATCCGGCATTCGCTAGCCTACACGGGTAATATGTCTGATTTACAGATCACAGTGATTTTAATTTTATCTTCTATAATTAATTCTTGATTTACGTGAAATGAAATCTAAATCAACTGGCGTGATGCATCGTATTTCAACCCAATCATAATGAGTCGTTTGCATTTTATCATATACCTGGTCGTAAGAAGTGATAGATTTCGCTTTTTGTCCAACATGTGACACACTATAGTTCAATAAGGGCATTGAGTTTAGGCTGACACTTTATGAAATTTGTGAATAGAGTAAAATTTTTTTATTCACCTGTAAATATTTGCTAGATTTTCTTCAAATTTTTAGATATTGTCAGCCAACACGTAATTCACAGGCCAGTTAGAAAAAGTAAAATGTCTAGAAGAAATAATGTGTACTTATACTATTTGCGTAATGGCTGGCTCACTTATGTGTGTCGTACTAGCTCATGACACACACCCAAGTGCGTCACAACACGTCGAATAAAGTTGTACACAGGCAACAGACTTTAGTTGGGGGTGGTTTCGTGATAAGTAGACACACAATAGTGTGTTAGTTGTGTCATAGAATTTTTCTCAGTAATGTTGAATGTTTTAGTTCTTTACATATTTGTAAACAATTCAACAATTTTAAACAATCTATTTACCACAGGTGATACAGAGGTAGAATGTTTCTTAAGTCTAGTACAATGGTCAAATTTGAGTATAGCAATCTGTGGGCCCGAATAACTTCAGCGACTTCTAGGGCATCCTAATATTAACGTTATTCTAAGGTGTACAATAATGTTTAACGTAATTCACTTAACCTAATTTCACATTAGACTGATCAATGCAATAGTTTAACTTGATATTAGATGCTTCATTTTACAATATAGTTCATATGGACTAAATATAGCAGTATATCCGATAAACGATGTAAGAGCAGACAGAAGATCGGCGATATTAACCATGGCAGATTACATTATTAGGACCAGACATGTAGGGGACAAGGTTTGACTTGGTGATCTTACACGACTAGTATTCTGATAGGAAGTGAGACTCAAGATTTCTTTTGAATCCCTTGTAAGAATTATTTTCACGGATCTTCGCAGGGATTGAGTTCCAAGTTTTAGTTCCAACGAAGAGGATACTGTGTTGCGACCGGGCCTTTGAATAATAAGGAAGCATGAATTTACTTCTATTTCGGGTTAAATGGTCGTGATGACAAGTTTGTGCAGTTAATAGTTGTTTAAGGTAATTTCGCCACTATTTGTTAATGTTTTGTAAATGAAATTACAGATGGAGATTTTGTAGAGATCCGATAGTTTGAGTATTTGTAAATTTTTGAATGAATCATTTTTATCTTAAAAATGTCATTCGTAGCTCAAATCACAGCACAATCCTCATACACCCTCTAGCCTATATATTCTAACATAGTAATCATAAAACCATTAGCGTTTCAAAGCAGCGCCTACAAATGAAAATTTTGCATTTCACGTAGTTGCATGAACCTTGAATGCTCTTCAGTGCCAAATATACAGACAAGAACATTGTGAAATCCTGCTGGAAATATCCCAATTAAAAATTAAGGACGTGTCGCCGATGTGGGAAGACCGTGCATGCGCGTAGCTAGAGCCGTCGCGTCGATCCGGCACGTCCGCCGCGACGGCGAAACCGCCGCTTTAAGGTCGTGTCACATGACCACTACACGTCGACGGCCGTTCGCGACGCACGTCCTTAGCGCGTCCCTGCACGGCTCTACACGTCTCTCATCGGACGCGACGCGTCGATGCTGCGCACGTGGCCGTCCCCAAATTTCGAGTTAAAAAAACGGCTCTCGGCTGCGCCCATCTGATTATTCGTCGTCTGCATAGCCATTACACTCACACGCACATATGCCCATATTGCAGAAGTGCGTATTTACGCGTGAGCGTGATGACTATGCAGAGACGACAATATCAGCTGAGCGCCGCCGAGAGTTTTTTATATACTTGTAGATATGTTCACACATCCACATATATATCTGCATTCATGTGCACGCATAAGTTTGTACAAGCGCAGGCAAATAAAAAAAAGATTATTCGAACGAGGCACTGAATTTCTGCAATCATTACCAGACTTTCAATGTGACTTCTATTCGAATGACAACTGTTGTTCGATTAGAGTAAATTTTTCTGTCCCAGCTTTCATATTCGTTTTCCGCGGGAGCATATACGTTTTCCGCGCTTTTTCGGTTTGACACTTCAATACTAAAAACGCGGAAAACGTGACCTTGTATTTAAAATAACTGTTTTGTTGGGCGTGAACAAGAGAAACGTTTTAAATTGTGTATTCTGGAACAAGCGTTTAATAAGCGAGGGATAAAAAATGAAGTAAACAACTCGTTTAACAATGTCCTTTACAAGCAGCCAATCAAATGGATCAAAATTATTCATTAAACTATTTAAAGTTTCTGCTCCCACTTCGCATACAAATAATATTGTTTCCCGAATAAAACGATAAAACAACTCATTTATGGGTAAAGTTCGTATGAGTCTAAGTTCCACTAAAATCTAAACCCAATTAAGGAACTGCAGCATGCGCTTCCTCTGTCATAGAACGATCTTAAATGATTGACTTATTACTGTAATACGAATAAATGCCATTGAAGGAATATAAAACACCAAATAAACATCAAAAAAGATTCCCCTAAACATACACGTTGAGTTCTAAGTGACGACGAAATATTCCTCAATGATCTATATTATATCGCGTGTAATATTGTGTTACTTGTGTATTTTGCAAATAAGTAGCTATCTTAACGGAAGAACAATACATGTGTGATAAAATTTCCGCTTCCGTCTCAACCTTGGCTTAACTGCCACGGATTTCCAGTAAATGACCATTCTATTTATTATTTATAATCCACAAATATCTGCGCACTAGATTTCAACGACTGAATTTTTCAAGCGAAATAGATTGAAAGTGATGGCCTATAGGAAAACTTGATTGTGCTGTGCACGTTTCCTTTTCTTACAATGTTCCCTCTCATGTTTATGAATTCCTGAATATTTTTCCACTTTTGGGGCTGAGTGCATGTGGCATACCGGCTGTATTTTCTTCGACTGCAACAAGCTCTGGATTGGTGTCTTCGTTGCTCTCGCCTTCCGGGATCCGAGAGCTCGACGGTCTTTTCCCTCGGTAGCCGTCCCAGTCAGAGGATCCTGAATGGAAAAAGATGAATAATTTAAATACCCATGACACTGTTCGAGTCCACTATAAATTTAACTGACTATAACTGTGAGAAAAATATCTTCTATTTAAAACTTATACACAAGAAATAGCTGAGGATAGTTTGCTTACTCTCAGGTTTTAGAACTTACAAGAAAGTACAAAAATCAAGAAATCATACCATAACCCAGTTTCCACGTCTGTTAACTATTATAAATTAGCTGTTTTTGTGGTCTAAATTGGTAGCTAGTTCACTAATGCTCATCAAATACCTATCTTTTTGCGTTTTTTTCACGCTAGGATTACAGAAGCGAATGGTGAATATTCGACTCTAAATCCTGAAATATTTGAATATCTGATTTGGACTCCACCTCTGAATTCCTATTCCACAAAATTCTTCACATTTCTTCATACTTCATTCGACTCCTGCTTCCCTCTAAAATATCCGACTTGTACAAACTCCAACTCCGCAGCCTTATTTGTACCAATGAATTCCCACACGAGTGACACGCTAAACAGCATAAATGTTTTAGTAGGTTACAATGAGCCAATTTTCGTTTGAACACCAGCAATGTAATTACCTTTTAACGCTTTCGGAATGGCGGCTTTTACAGCGCTGCGAGGTGCCTGTTGGAACTCTGGGATTTTTGATATGGAACCTGGTTGGATTGACAATATAGTGGATTAGTATAGATTAAGCACTCGACATTATTTTGTGTTTATGTGTACACGATTAGATTTAGTATAAAAAATACTTGTTTATCGTATTATTTTGCATCAGGGTATTTATTCATTTTGTGCTTAGATGATTTTCACGGAAATCATACTTACTTTCAATCGTCTTGCAGACTGCACTGTCAGCAAACTTTACTTTCGTACGTTTCCTCTTTGCTCCCACCCCGTCATGGAGTTGGCAAATTCGTTGGCAAATTCTCGCGACAGCAGCAATTTCATCATAGATATTGCTGTCCGTGTGAGGTTTACTTCCTTTGCCGCGATCAGATAAGGAACCTTGGGTTTTAAAAAAGGCGATTCAACAATGATTTATGATATAGCTACCTCTTGACTCGTTCAAGACACACGACTATTGATGTTCGGTACGAAAACAATCAAAGATACAAACAATAGGTATACATTCATTGCCATTGAGGGTATTGTGACAGAAATAAAAGACTTACCAGGTCGCTTCTTTGTAGTATTTCATTTAGTTCTTCGTCATTATTTGCAGGTGCAAATCCTCGAGACGCGGATGGCGGTTGTGCAGGCTTATCGCTTAGATTTTCTTTGAGAATTTTCTAGTATGAATGGCTACCAGGTCTTCTGAAGATGGGCTTGGTTTTGGTGAAGAAACGCATCTGACAATGAAATGGAATGCACACTAAAATATCAAATCACACGATCTAATTTCAAAATTTCACAGGTTGGATAAAATTTAGACAAACAGTTTATAGTTTCTTGTATTAGTTATTCACAATGCTAATTTAACTAATTATATTATTTCATAGTAGTTAGTTCATAAGCTATTTTATGTCTAATATACCCCAGATGGTACAAAAGATGACTGTGTATTTTCAATTATTTTTCTCAATCATAAATGTGATTCATGTAGCTATTTAAATTCACTACTCGGCACGTCTATGAACGTACATACCGATTCTTTACTGGAATAAATTCATCTGTGAGGGCTATTGGTACAAGGCCACTTCTCTGCTGGTCCAAAGATGAATCGGAGTCGTCCTCAGCAGTAAATTTGCATTATTAGGTAGATTAAACCATCATAATTAGGTTCTTCATTCAAACACATTTTTACGTAGTATTGGCTTGCAATATACAATTCCACATTGGCTGAACTCGTCGTGCTAAATATATACAAAAAAGAAACCAAATATTAACCACTCAACCTTGTATTGCATTGTTGAAAAATGTTGCAAACTTGATGACCAAATAAGACTAGAATTTGAAAATCTGAGATACATAAGTTGTAGCCTTTACTTGGACTCACAGTAAACAAATAACTTCACAAATTCTAAAATCATTTATTGAATTTAAACGAACCTGATGGAGTAGATGATGCCTGTAAATTCCTCCGAATTTGTGTTCGAGGACTTCTTCGGGTAGGTGATTCGGTCGTACGAATGGGTTTTGAGTTAGGTCTTTCCGGGCTTACCGGAAAGTAAACCTTGCGCCGAGCAGCTTTGCCAATTGGGAAGTTCTTCGTTTATTTAGCATGTGTTGAAGGTTGGTGCTGCATTGTTCATCGGATGATGTGGACGATGTTTCCCCGAACATCAAACGTTCCGCTTTGTTATAATCATCTGGCTATAAAGCATTATAAAAATATAATTTGTTACTATAGCAATAATGTAACAGGTGCTAGGAATGGTTTAGAAACAAATTTAATAAGTTGAGTAATTAATAAACTAATTAATTATGATATATTCAGTTGTTGATAGAAAAATTTGTTAAAGCTTTGCGCATCGATGCAAATAAAATTAGCAAATGTAGATTTCTTGCGCTAAATCCTGATGTATTGTCGCACAGAAACACATCGTGCGATATCTATTCAATATATACGCAATAATATAATCTTGATAACTTTTACTGTTACATACATCAATCACCCCTACACGGGCCATTTTCATCAAACAAGTATGCTATTTGACACAATGATCTAGTTCTTTTCTCGAACTGAAATTCTTCGACCTCAACCTTTCACTCAAAATATAAATCACTACCCAGAAGAAAAAAAGGTATTTCTGCATTTTAGGCCAGTCACCTCTTTCCGAATTTTTGACAGCATATATAGACAATAGGAGCCACTTTGAGACGTTTTTCATGAATATCATTTTTTTTGCGTGAACGCCTAGAATTCGAGATGTAGCGCAATTATATTTCCGGTAGAAACATCATTACCGCGACCACGCCACTCGCAGGTGAGAATGAGGTTCGGTTTAGGTTAGGTTGTGATAAGGCCTACATTGCGTTAGGTAAGGTAAGATTAACTTAGGCAAGATAAGGTTAGGTTATATTTGGTTAGGTCACATAAAGTTAGGTTAGATTAAATTAGATTACGTGGGATTGGGTCAAGTTAGATTAGGTTACATCATGATGTAAGAAAATTTCAATGCTAGCATTATCGTCTTTGTAGAAACGCAGTCACAATATGTGAGAGAACAAGTGTCGCACGCACCATTCACAGCGGAAGCATTCATACCGTCGAGCGGTGTGGTCGTGGTAATGCTATTCGTACCGGAAACATAATTGTGCTATATATTCGAGTATATCTCAAATTTAAGGCGTTTGCACATAAAATGGTATTCGTGAAAACTGTCTTAAATTGCTCATTTTATTTAAAAATGGTGTTAAATATAAAAAAAAGTCGTGACGGACCTAAAATGCAAATTTACCGAAAATAATTAGCCTAGAGTGATGCACCATTTGCCGGCCACAGCTAAAAACCTGAAGAAATCAATTTAAATGAATTCAGTCATTATTGTAATCAGTTCAGCGCGCTGGAAGTGGTTCATTGTGAAGCATGAGTTCTTATTTTTGCGACTACAATAACTTATAGCATAATCTGCCACATAAAACACTCAATCTGTTTTACCGGTTTACTGATGAAAGACATCCACAGTTTAACCCAATCTAAAGTTCTTGTGTGATATTGTACTTTCTCCGTGTTTCTAAAACCAGAGGCAGCGGCGACCTTCAAAATCGCCACTGCCACTGGTTTGCTCGTTTTTCATCTGCGCAATCCCACACTCACATGCAAAGTCCCAATAAACAGAGTGTCCAATTTTAACTACCAATAACTACCAGTTGTATCAAAAAGTACCATGATGTACCAAAGAGTACTAATAAGAACCAATAGTTACCCTTGAATACCAATAAGTACCAACATGAACGAAAAAGTACCGAGAAGCACCAATAAGTACAAAAAGTACGAATGAGCACAAGCAAGTACCAAAAACTACCAATAAGTAAAAAAGTACCAAACACTACCGAAAAGCACAATCAAGTATCATCAAGTAAAAATAAGAACCACTAGGTACAAATAAGAATCATTAAGTACAAATAAGAACCAATAAGTACCAAAAAATGTCAATAAGTACCAAGAAGTACCAATAAGTACCAAGATATACCAAGATATACCAAGAAAAAACAATAATTATCAATAAGTACCAATGAGTAGCAAAGTGATCCCAAAAGTACCAAACAGTACCGAAAAGAACCATCAAGTACTAATAAGCAGCAATAAGAACCAATAACTGAAAATAAGTGCAAATAAGTACCAAAAAGAACCCAAAAGTACCAAAATGTACTAAACAGTACCAAGAAGCACAATCAAGTACCAATAAGTGACATTGAGAACCAATTAGTGCCAATAAATGTCAAAAATACCAATAACTACCACTGAATAGCAATTAGGACCAATTAATACCAATAAGTATCAATGAGCACCAATAAGTACCGATAAGCACCAATAAAAACAAATAATAACCAAGAAGTACCAAAAAGTACCAATAATTACCAATAAGTACCAATTAGTACCAATAGGTAAAAATACGTATCAAAAAGAACTCATAAGTACTAAAAAATACCAAACAGTACCGAGAAGCACCAATTAGAACTAATACGTGCCAATAAGTACCAATATGTGTCATTGGGAACCAATAAGTGTCAATAAATACTCAAAAGTACCAATAAGTACCAATAAGTACCAATAAGTACCACTAAATAACAATGAAGACCAATTATATGTTCGAAGCAGCTATTTCGGTGTTTTCGAATTTTCAATAAAAAAGAGAGAACCAGGAAAATGGTATAAAACATTTTTCATTAAAATGTATTCTTGAGACTGTGAAAAGACTCGTAAAAAATTTGTAAAATTATTTGTATCAGGGTCTGGTCCGGGCGTTTTGTATGGCCTTCCTAAAGTTCATAAGGCGGACTTCGCGGTTAATTTCCAGTACCGACCAATTTTTTCGGCCATTAATACTCCGAGCTATACTTTGTCTAAATTCCTTGTTCCGATATTGAACCCTATAACTCAAAATGAATACACGGTCATTAATTCTACTGAGTTTGTGAAGGATATAACTTCAGTACAAAATGCTAGTCAATTTTTTATGTGCTCTTTTGATGTTGAGAACCTTTTTACTAACGTTCCATTGCGTGAAACTATAGAAATGTGCTTGCAACACTTGTTCACTACTCCTCAGTCTGTTGTCTTGGGGCTAACGAAAAAATTATTTCATAATCTTTTAGAATTGGCAGTCATGAACACTTTTTTTATATTCAACGGGAAGTTTTGCAAACAATTAGAGGGTCTAGGCATGGGTCTGCCGCTTTCTCCAACCTTTGCTCATATTTTTATGTGTTTTGGGGAAAAGAAATGGTTGGAAGAATGTCCTGAATCATTTAAACCTGTTTTTTATAAGAGATACGTTGATGACACCTTTTTACTTTTTCGGGACCAGGCTCATGCTCCGCTCTTCTTAAACTACCTCAACAGCAAGCATAGAAACATAAAATTTACGATAGATTGTGAAGTGGGTGGCAAACTTTCATTTCTGGATTGTCTTGTGCATAAAGAGGGGGATAAATTTGAGTGTTCCGTGTTTAGAAAAAATTGCTTCACAAGTCTAGGTACTAGTTTTTACAGTTTTTCCTCCTTCATTTTTAAATTGAATTTCGTCAAAGTTTTATTATGCCGTGCTTCTAATGTGTGCAGCTCTTATCGGTTTCTACACGAGGAATTTTCCTTTTTGAAAGTATTTTTTAGGAATAATGGCTTTTCTAGTGGTTTTGTTGATTCTCAAATTAGGAAATTTTTAGATAAGAAATATGCAAATGTTCCGGGCTTTCAACAAGCAGCAGACTCTGTACGAACGCTCTCTCTGTGTTTCCCTTACTTTGGTCCTCAATCAGAATTAATGAAAAAACAAATACTGGAGCTACTACAAAAATATTTCAGTAATGTAAAATTTAGAATAATATTGGTCAATAATCACAAAATTGAATCATTTTTTAGATTCAAGGATAGACTTCCTACTGAGATGCAGGCATCCCTAATATACAAATATAGTTGTGCACTTTGTGCATCTGAGTATGTGGGCATGACTACCCGTACTCTGGGATGTAGGATTGCCGAGCATCAAGGTAGGAGCTACCGGACGGGAAACATTTTAGCAAGCCCATCTAACTCAGCCATCCGTAATCACGCTTTTGAATGCGACACAGCAGTCAATAAAAATAGCTTCAAAGTCATAGCCAGGGCAAAGTTGTGTTCAGAATTGCGGATTTTAGAGTCTCTGTTCATTTTTAAAACGAAACCTGTTTTAAATAATCATCTTAGCTCATTTCCTTTATCCCTAGTCAATAAGTAATGTCATGCATTTTTTGAGTTGTTTTCTTTTTGTATTTTACAGATGACTTTTTGTTCGAATTTGTACCTATTGCTGATGATGAGCGAAGGCTCGAAACGTCCTATTTTTTACGAGTCTTTTCACAGTCTCAAGAATACATTTTAATGAAAAATGTTTTATACCATTTTCCTGGTTCTCTCTTTTTTATTGAAGACCAACTAGTACCAATAAGAACCAATCAGTACAAATCAGCACAAATCAGTACAACTAAGTACCAATCAGTACAAATAAGTACCAATCAGTACAAATCAATACCAATAAGTACCAATAAAACCAATATGTACCAAAAAAAGAACCCACAAGTACCAATAAGTACCAAACAATAGCGAAAAGCACCATCAAGAACCGATTAGTTCCAACAACTACCAATAAAAACCAAAAAGTGCCAATCAGTACTAATAAGTACCAATAAGTACCAAAAAGGGCCCAAAAATACCAAGAAGTACCAAACAGTACCGAAAAGCACAACCAAGTACCAATAAGTACCAATAAGTACCAATAAGTACCAATAAGTACCAATAAGTACCAATAAGTACCACTAAATAACAATTAAGACCAATTAGTACCAATAAGTACCAATCAGTACAAATCAGCACAAATCAGTACCAATCAGTACAAATAAGTACCAATCAGTACAAATAAATACCAATAAGTACCAATAAAAACCAATAAGTACCAAAAGAATCCAGAGGTACCAATAAGTACCAAACAGTAGCGAAAAACACCATCAAGTACCAATAAGAACCAACAAGTACCAATAAAAACCAAAAAGTGTCAATAAGTACCAATAAGTACCAATAACTACAAAAAAAATACCAAGAAGTACCAAACAGTACCGAAAAGCACCATCAAGTACCAATAAGTACCAATAAGTACTAACAAGCAGGCTACTCACAAGTACCAATAAGTAAATAAGTACCGTAAAGTACCATAAAGTACCAAGAACAAAAACTAGCCTAGGTACCCTCCTTCCCCTGCAAATGGACTCTCCCTTACGCACCATACCAGCCCGCGTCCTAGCGATTAGGGTTATTCTTAACGGAAATTTCAAATTTTGAAATCGCTATATCTCAAAAATTAGGTCCGACCGCTACAAACGGACTTCAGATTCGTAATGAACGTCAAAAAATTAGTTCATTAAGCAAAAAGGGGCAAAAATAGACCTAATTGGGCCTAAAGTAAAAATTTACCCAACTAACTAGCCTAGCCTAAGTTAGTTACCTAATCCATTCCAGTCGCGTGAACACATGAAAAAATCATCAAATTTGCAAAAGAATTTCCCAATACACAGACTAGCAAACACAAAACTACTGGCACTTATCACAAGCACGTAATTAGATCACTTTTTTGTCATCACACGTCTAGAGTGTCACACGTCATTACACGTCTAATATAAAGTAAAGTGGTAGCTGCTTTTTAAGGATCACATACACACACGCACCTGCACTTTCGACCATAGTTGCAGCACGACTGAATAGCCAACAGATAACGATGACATCACAAACATAGCCCTCTGATCGACTGTTGCACGGCCAAAAAACGTCGATAATATCACGCCTATAAATCGGCGAGTACACGTCGACGATCTGGGATCTGGTTTGAATTGTTAATTCCTGAGATGTGTATCGCCATCTACGTCGGTGTAAAACTTCATGTATCCGTTTCACGGAAATGATTGATTGAACACCGATTAAGAGTAAAAAAAGATTAAACAGCTCGAACGTTAGTTATCTGGAATTTTTAATTTATTATGTGCCTCGAAAATATGTGGATTGTGGAAGCCTCAAAACAACGAATGATTGAACTATTATTTTAGCGTTATTTTGGAAAATGAAATGAGATAATTTCAAAAAGTTTTCAAACGCAAGCTAGAACTAAATACATCACTAATGGTTCATTACAAAAACGTGAGTAAGGATAAGGGGATCATCCAGGCCCTGCCAGGCCCCGTCGCTCCGATGAGCATTTTTCATGTTTTTGTTGAAAAAGGACCTTAGGTGGTGGATTATTCGGTCCTAAATTTTATGGCACAACGGACAATAGATCCCCCAGGGGGGGATCATTATTACGATAATAAGTAGTATTAGGACAAAAATCTTGAATTTTCTTCCTTATTTCGACCCCAAATAAAAAAACATAACGGGAAAAGGATAATTTGAAACTGTACTTTTGTTAGAAATGTTTCAAGGATTCTAAAACTGTCTTTGGTTTTATTCTAGCATAAAAACTCAATGACTAGTCCTTTTTTGAAATATCAATACATATGAACTAAAAAACCAATATGTCCATTTTTTTCCAAACTAAGGCCTGAATCAAAAAAATGGATAGAAGAAATTGTGTTTATTTTCAAAAGTTACACATTGTAGTCAAATTTATAAATCAGGTTCAGTGTCACCGTCATCGTCAACGAGACCGTAAACGACGCCACTTTTGACAACGACATTTGGTTGCGCCCCATTTCCGCCACAAGTTTCATCGACAGCTAGTAGCCCACCTTTTCCCTCGGTGTGCAAAGCTTGCAAGGTTCCATCTTCACTCCGCACCAAAATTTGCTTTGTGCCCGCTGTCTCATCTGGGACAGTAATGAGCCTCCTATTATTCGATAGCCCATGGTTTTGTTCGTCCTCTTCAGATGGTAAGAGCAATAATTCTTCAGTGGAACCAAGAGGATCTTCAGCCGAGGGTTCTTCGGTGAGTATATCCCCAATGACCCCTATCGCGAATTGGCAGTGAGCGGCATAGGGAGACTCTTCGGTTTTGCACATACCTTCCTTGGAAGGGCTAAACGGTCTGCTAAGCAGCGGTGTAGCCGTAGTGAACGGACGTTCGTCCTCTGTGAAGTAATTCTGAGACGGCATACGGTAAGGTGACTTCGAAATAGATGCCACGGCTGCAGAAGCTGGAGACATTGGCACCGTTGCATGCTTATTGTAGAGTGAAGAACCCTGTCGCATTCGCGAGGATTCACTACTCGTAGAAATATCACTGGATCTCACGCGAGGGAAACTTTCATTCCTGGGGCTGACTGTAGATGACAGCACTCCGGAAGCCTCGGTAGGAACAGGACCGTGACGGAGGTTGGGCATAGGATACAGGCTCGTGAAGGTAGACCTTGAGGCGTTCTCTTCGCGGTTCGTCACTTCGACGCTGCGGGAGGAGTTGGTGCACCAGGGCTCGGACTGGAGGGTGGAGAGCTCGTCCTTGAGCAGCATCCTGCGGGACGCGGCCTCTCCTGGTTTTACTTTCCAGTGCTTATCGCGTATTGGAGCTGTAGTGACCTTATGAGATTCTAATAGTAGGGTTCTGATTTCATTAAAGCGGTATCGAACGACGACATGTATCGTTTGGATGAGCCTTCGTTCTTTGGCCGTTATTAAGGTTTTGAGGGCAATGACGACCTCGTATTCGGTGAGCCTTTGGGCTGTACAGTATTCCTCAAACCGTTGTAGAAATTCCTGCATACCTTCTTTCTCTGGTTCGAATGGTGTGATTTCAGGAATCATAATTCTTCTCGCCTCTGGGGCTCTGGGCTGGTTGAGCTGTTGAATGCGAACCTCATGCTCGCGCTCGCGTTCTCGTGATTGTTCTCTTTCTCGTTCTCTTTCTCGTTCCTCTCGTTCTCGTTCTCGTTCTCTTTCCTCTCGTTCCTCTTGCTACAGCCTTTCCAATCGACCGAGGAAATCTCTCGGTATTCCGGCTGTTCTGGTGTTATTCCCAGCGCTTCAGCATATTGTTGCGCTTTTAGTACGCAATTCGTCTTAGCGAGTTATTTAATGTTGATTAATAGGCGTAGTTCCTTCAGCACTGCTCCAACAGCGAATTTATGTGGAGGCAGGAGATGCGTTCGATTTTTGAGTATAAGGCGTAGTTCCTTTAGCACTGCTCCAACAGCGAATTTCTATGGAGGCAGGAGTTGCGTTCGATTTTGAGTATAAGGCGTAGTTCCTTCAGCACTGCTCCACCAGCGAATTTCTGTGGAGGCAGGAGATGCGTTCGATTTTGAGTATAAGGCGTAGTTCCTTTAGCACTGCTCCAACAGCGAATTTCTGTGGAGGCAGGAGATGCGTTCGATTTTTGATTTTAAGGCGTAGTTCCTTTAGCACTGCTCCAACAGCGAATTTCTGTGGAGGCAGGAGTTGCGTTCGATTTTAAGTATAAGGCGTAGTTCCTTCAGCACTGCTCCAACAGAGAATTTCTGTGGAGGCAGGAGATGCGTTCGATTTTTGAGTTTAAGGCGTAGTTCCTTTAGCACTGCTCCAACAGCGAATTTCTGTGGAGGCAGGAGTTGCGTTCGATTTTGAGTATAAGGCGTAGTTCCTTCAGCACTGCTCCAACAGCGAATTTCTGTGGAGGCAGGAGATGCGTTCGATTTTTTAGTATAAGGCGTAGTTCCTTTAGCACTGCTCCAGCAGCGAATTTCTGAGGAGGCAGGAGATGCGGGTTTTATTTTATCGGCTTGAAGATTAGTTGCAGTTTTTCCGAGTTTGGGCCGCTGAGTAGAGATGCACCTTTTTCCAGGGATCTTGTCGCTGAGTTCGGGCGCCACTTGTTAGTTAATATATTTGGGCTGTCCCTGTTCGGGCGCCACTTGTTAGATAATAGGTTATTATTATTATTATATTATATTCTTGGCGGTCCCTGTTCGGGCGCCACTTGTTAGATAATAGGTTATAGGTTGTAGTCCCTGTTCGGGAAATACTTGTCAGATTCTTTTTTATGTTGGACTCATCCTCGTTGGGAAGTCAAACGTTGGTTATTTTAGTCGTTTTTTTCTTGATTTCAGAGGTTGATACGATTTGATTATTTTTCAATTTTTATTATAGAACAGGTTGGCTGCACATCGTTCAAGACCAAATAATAAAGTTCCAAATTTTCAGAGAGCGGCCAGTTCGCTGCGTCGTTTTCGAATTCTCGGGGAGCAGACAGATGATTTCGTCGCTCTGCCAAATTTCAGATCAGCTGGATTTAAGGGGGTTTGGCGAGTATCTAGGATACTCGTATTAATTTTCGGCGAACATTATTTCCAGAGCCGGTAGCGTAAGGCTAGAATTTCGTCTGGCATACTGGCGGTGGGCCTAACACACCTCCTACTCGCCGAGAAAACCTTTTTCATAACCGAACAATCACTTGCTATCATCTCGAAAGTGAGTAAATTTTCGAAAGTGAGTTTCATCAGAATTAACTGGATATTTCAGTTGATACATTTATTACACTTGCCAACTGTTTAAAAAGAGATTTATCGCTACGTAAGTGAGCGTCGCCAGTTTGTTTCCCAAAATTGAAATAGGAAAATGAAGGAAGCGTAAGCTGAGTTTACGATTTGTAACATTTTATTATCCGTACGACGAACAAGCACTGAAGTTAATTTTACGTGTATGTTCATATATTTCTATAATAGCTGTGCGTGTTTTGCGGGTTCTTGTTAATTACTTTTCACCAACCTTTTCTCACAACTGAAAAAACATTTCGACGGCGTTTCAGTAAATCGTTTCGTGTCTTTTCTTGTTTCGTTTTAAATTATAGCGAAGGAATTGTGCGGCAGTCTCTAGTAGTATTTTGATTTATATATTTATAAGGGTTGAGTCATTTTGTCGTAGATGAAATACCTTAGAGAAAATATTTTGTTAGTTTTCTAAGTGACATAGTCAGCCCCTCACACGGCTATTGTTCACCTCTTGAGGTTTTTCAATCAATTAAAGACTTCAAGCTTGAAAAACTTTTGAAATTCAACGTGTTGGAACACATTTGATGTTAACAACTTTTTCCAAATGAACTTTTTTCTTGTCACTATACAAAAACGTATAATTTTCTCAGGAAAGATGTTACAATGGGCTAGTAAGTTCACTGTGTCGGTCATTTCATTTCATTACCGGATTAAGGATCGGTCAGTGTAATGTATTGCGTACTTTATGCGTATGTGCAATTTTCGATTCTCAATTCGAATCTGAAATAAGATTTGGGAAAAATTTCTCACAGCGGTCCCTCAATCTTGTTAATTTGAGCCTAAAGGCTCAACTTTTATGTAAGTCTATGTGATTACCTCAATGAACTCATTTCGCATTAAAAGCCTACTCTACGCTTAGGCAGGAAATGACAAAACTTATACATTTTTTATTCCATTTAATCAAAGTTGTTCAGAGTTATAGTTCAATTTCTAAAAAGCAATTTCGAATCTTGAGGATCTCGACACACGCAAGCACCTTAAAAAACCTAATAGATAGTTTGACCTATTTCGAGAAGTACAAGCACAGAATTCCGCTAGACGTCAATTACAATTACTTATATGGAAAACGGCTATGTCGAGTCTAGAGGTTAGAAAGAAAAGCAAGAACCTTTCAGTCTAACCGTTTGACTCGACATTGCCTTTCAACAAAAAAAAATTATTAGCTAGCTTGAACTACTCGAGAAGTACAAGGAAAGAACTCAGCTAGATGCTAAATTCAATTACTTATTTCTAAAAAGATTATGTCGAGTCTAGAGGTCAGAAAAAAAGGCAAGAACCTTTCAGTTTAACAGTTTGACTCAACATAGCCTTTTTAGCAGTGAGATTTTACAATAAACTTGATAACAATTCGAAACGTAGAACTCACAGGTATCCAAATTCTAATCTACGCGTCTTCGATCATATCGGTTGCTTTTTACACAGAGCCATCGGCTATTGCAGTATTTGGGTTGCGCATTTCAAGTTCAAGGCCATACATCGAGGCCGATGACTTCATCCAGTGAATTACATCTAAGCTATCTTGAGATGTGATCACTGTTTTCCGCTGCTGGTTCTTGCTCAATGTAGCTGCCATCTTCTTTTCGATAATCTCTTGTACTCTTTTTTCAGCCGCCAGGTGATCGTGGATTACGTAGTATTTTTGAACTTCAATAGCGTGGTTCATGACTTTGGCAAAGCGCTCACGTTCTATCAAGTTCAGGTCTTCATCTGCGTTGACCATCGTAGCATACACTCGTCGAATCCTACGCGGGCAGAGGCCCAGCATTCCCAGTCTTCTGCAAAGATTCGAAATCTACTTGAAGACAGATTCAACTCTCAACTGCGCATCGTTTGTAGAAGTTGGCCGGCCCTTCTTCTGATACGTTTCGCAGACGGGGAACACAGGTGCATCCGGGGTGCACAGACTCCAATCTCGCAGGATTTCTATCCCGCCCAGCCCTCTCCCTCCACCTCCGTGTTGCTACATTAAGTTGCCATTCGCGCCAATTATTTAATTATGTAGTAATTCTGAGGTTTATTAACCTATCTGTTCGTTATACAGTTATTATTAATCACTGCATTATAAACACTACAAGTACTTAGTAAGTGGATACTACAGCTAAATACCAAAGTTAACCTGTATTAAATCATTATAATAAGTCTTTACAACGACCGCTGGTGTATGGCAATTCGACCCTCCATCTCGGCCTAACCCAACCCAACCTAACCTAACTTAACCTAACCTCTTAACCTAACTTAACTTAACTTAACCTAACCCAAATTAATTTAACCTAACATTTCTGTAGCTGCTTGGAGGTGGTGCTGTAGCTGCTTGGAGGTGGAGGGAGAGGGCTGGGCGTGGTAGAAATCCTGCGAGATTGGAGTCTGTGCATCCGGGGTAGCGGCGGTACTCAAAAAAGGGCGGAAATGTTTCACATAGCTGCACGCACAGCGCCAGGCACTCACGATGAGAATAACGAATAATGCAGGTGTGCTTTGCTCTCCAATTTTTAAATATTTTTACCCAGAAGCAAACGCTCACTGTATGTCGATACTGACAGGACTAGCGAATCGACCAAGTTCGAACGTGGTAAGTTCCATTCCTCTTCGAGCGTTATTGAGGCATGCCAGCAGCATCAGGACATCTCTCAAGGCTATGGCGTTTTGAGCGCTCATTTTTAACCCGAGTTCTCTTTCTGCTCGTGAGTCGTCATCATTATTGGAACTGCGTTGCTGCATTTCTTCATACCTAATGGCTTCATTGATGATTTTCTGTATGTAATCTGAAGATTTAATGCGCGCAAGATCAGTTATCGAACGTGCAGTCTCTTCCTTCCTCTCAATTATAGATGTGAATGCCGAGTTAGCTTCCACGTTACTCTTACATCGCTGTCGCGCGTCTTCAATCAACTGCAACATGTTGCTCAAAACGAAATTGGGAAGGAGGTTGCCGCTGTGTTTTTTATTTAAAGAATTGGCATAAAAAAGAAATTCTTTTATGCTGCAATATTGACGCAAAAAATTTTATGTGCGGTTTTGCAGCCTATATTTCTGATGATGCACACAGAAAATGTCGGCCAGGTTTTTGAGAACATCTACCATCTCCATGTCGTTCTCGACTACGAGATTGTAGATGGCGCCGTAGAGCATGTAAGTCTGCACAATTGAAATAAATTGCCTCGCGCATCTATTCACTTTGAGGGCTGAGTTCATGAACTTACGTTCCAAGTGAATTTTGAATTCCTTGACCATCGATGTAAACTTGGGTCTGATCTTCTTGAAGACGTTCGAGCACACAACTTTGTCGGTAGCACCGACAATCGATTTCGAAGGAGGGGTCGAAATTCGCTTCCCACATTTTACAATTTCACGTCCGGTGGCAATGGGCTGTTGCATTTCTATTTCATCAAAGTCATTTATGTCTTCAAGATGTTTTTCAATTTTTTCCCCCTTCCTCAAACGATGCTTGAGGTTGACGGCGGTAACGGGAGAGTTGTCAGCAGCTTGGAATATGTTACGCGATCCTCTTCTCATCTTGTGTACCTAAGACAAATTGTCCAGTACTTTATAAGGTACCATTTTCATGGCACAAATGCTGCAGGTCTTCACCTTTTGAAGCACTGACTTGGACGCAGTCATTTTTCCATCGTTCTTGCCTCTGGAATCTTCCACTCCTGGCTCGAGAGGATCGATGTTGACGTTTTCCGAGTAGCCATGAGCAGAAGCATGTAGAGTTAGCGTGCGATGAATCATCGTCAATACGAGCACAGTTGCGTTCTCTGCTGCCACGCAAGCGAGTCTGACTTCCCTCTGAAGGGCCTCGCGTTTGGCTTTTTTTCCAACGGAGGAATGCATAAGTTTGATGAGTTTTCTTAGGTCCTCCTCAGATTTATTTATATCCAACTAGGAAGGACTCAGCGACTCTTCAGCTACAATGCGTAACACTCTCTCGCGTGGCATAGGTGCGAGGTCATTTTTGACAGCAGCAATATATTGACCCGTCCAAAAAATACAGCTTTGTGCCACATCATTCGGCATTGAGTGAGCAGCGGTTGTGTGGTGCCTCAGTGGATTCGTCGTGGACGATGAGCATTTGGGCGCGAGGCAAGGGAGCTGCGCACGCTCTGAGGCTGAGGAAGATGGTTTGCAGTGCAACTTTCTCTTCCGCTGCTCCATCGTCTGGCCTTCTTTTGTTATACACATGGCCGTATCAGAAAACTCTTCAAATTCAGAACGGTCGGAATCCGACACATCACATGCCTTCGCTAGAGGAAATTTCTCGTACGCTTGAATCAGCGTAATAGCTGCTGCCAATTGACCTCCCAAGGAGTCAAAGATTTTTCCGTATGGAGAATTTTCTTCTGTTATTTTGTGTTTGTGATATTCTGCGCTGTGAGCTGCAGCGCTTCGGTGAATTTCACCGATTGCTTCCTGTCTTTTGTAGTAGCGAGATCTTTTCCGTAAGTTGCTTGACGATGCTTCTCTACGAAAAAATTTTGTTCATTTTACGGCACGTTTAGGAGCAGCAGAAGAAAGAATGTTAGAATCGTCATCTGAATTTGTAGTGGTTGAGCGCTGTTGTCCACTGGGGTCAGGCAGATTATCATTGTCCCCTTCTTCATTGGCTCCTGTATGGGAAGCTTTCCCCGTGAGCCAGCCATTGTGCCATCTGAACTGCTTCTGCACATTAGATAAAACGAACAATTGACAATAACTAGCAACAACCGTGGAAACTCTTCGGACAATGTCATCCATAAGCTAGATGGACCCGTAAAAAAAATTTGGTCAACATTATCTCATGAATTCTTACTTGACATATTCTTACATGACATATTCTAACCTAACCTATCCTAACCTAACCTATCCTAACCTAACATATTCTAACCTTTCTTGTCCTAACCTACCTTAACCGAAGCTATCTTGATAATATTTCAAACGTAAAAAACCATGGACCTGTGAAAAAATTCTGCCAACATTGCTAAACCTAACATATCTTATCTTATCCTAACTTAACTTTAGCCAATGTCATCGTTAGGCTAGGTGAGCCAGTGAAAAAATTCGGTTAAACATTGCATAACAAATTCTAAGCTAACCCATCGTAACCTAACATATACTAACCTATCCTATCCTAACCGAAGCTGTCCTGATAATATATCAAACATATGTATATATCTGTTTTTGACCCATAAATTGCCTTTCTTTCGTTCTTAGGCTATCTCGAAATCGTCTTTTCATGTCTTTGGCTAATTCTCTCCTCCGCTCCATTGTGAAGGACGAACTCAGTGTGAGTAGCTTAATAAGACCCCTTATATATATACCGAGTGCCCAACAAAAATGTCCACGACTTTTTCATTGATTATTTCTTCGCTTTAAATTAACATATTTGAATTGTTTTTTTACAATGTAGTGAATTTTGCTTCCTTTTCGAATAGTCTAAGTTTTCGAAATTGTTTAATAACCACTTTACTGTGATCGATTTGTTGAACGGGATAGAAACGCTAATTTTTCATGGGAAAAGTTTTCAAGAAATATTGATATTCTTTTTTATTTTGTTCTTTCCAAAAAAGTGAAGAAACAAAAATTTAAAAGAGAAAAAAATCATTACCTTAAATAACATTGGAATAAATAAAGTAATTTAGTATCCTTCGACATACCCTCCATTTCTCTGAAGGTAAGTATTACTTCTAGCAACCATTGAACAGTGAGTTTTGGCGATTATTTCACCGGTTTCTTTCAGTTCTTGAAACATTATTATTGAAAACACTTAAAATCTCTCAGAGGGCTTAAATACTTAGTGGTATGCAGGATATATCAATGTGAAATTATTTTTAACAGAGATGGGTACGTGTCCTTGTAAATCTAAGTTTCATCAAGAGTACAACATAAAACGAAATAAAATTCTTTCCTAAAAAGACGCTTCCAGACTAGCGCTAGTTTCAAAATTTCATTATCAATGAATGCTCTGAAAATAAGATCAACAATATATAAAATAAACATTTCAATAATTGTTAAATTTATACTACCTATATAATGTGAATCTGGGCAAATCATTTAGAACCAATAGACCGCTAGCCACTCCATCTCAGTCTGCGCCTAGACTTCACTGTGATAACACAAACCATATTTTATCTGTGGACGATTTCTCAATTTTTGATTCGTCGTGCAGTAGTGACTTCCGGATTTCCGAATCATTGTATATTTTTAAGCAGAAACCAGTACTTAATTGCGATCAAAGTGCTTGCCAATTCGTACGTTATATAGGTAGTATAAATTCAGCAATTATTGATGTATCAATTTTTCTGTATATTGTTGATCTTATTTTCAGAGCATTCATTGATGGTGGAATTTCGAAACTAGCGCTACTGAATGCCCCTTTCTAGCAAATGAACTTTATTCCGTTTTATGTGATTTTATTTTTTAACAGTAGGTATTGAGAAATCATGGAAACCTGTGTTGTTTTTAAAACTTTTCCTTTGAACAACTACTTTCTCTACCTCTTTCAGTAAATCGATCACTGTAAAGTGGTTATTAAACGATTTTGAGAAAAAATTACATTATTCGAAAGGAAAGCAAAATTAACTACATTTTGAAAAAGGACAATTCAAATGTATTAATTTAAAGCAGAAATCCCTATTATAAAAGAAGCCGCGTCCGTCTGTCTGTATGACCCCCTCTTATAATCGATAGCTTTGATAGCAACAAGGATAAAGCTTCAGAAATACCAGAAATTATTCTATTACATTATTTTTCTGTAGCGATTCAATTCCCTCTCTCTCGGATTATGATATCCAGAATACGCAGTCAGCATATTTTTACAAATAGGAATTTTCTTTGGAGCTTTCTCTGTTGAAATTCATCATGTTGCTCTGATATTTTCCATTGATAATGCGAAAAAAAAGTTTTAAATTCGTTTGACCAGTAACCTGGGAACTACTTCGTCAAGGTGTCTACTAAAATGTCCATCCTCCATTTTAGAATTTTTTAGCACCTTTTAGCATATTCAAAGATGAAATTTTAGCAAACACTTAAAAATTTTAGAAAATAATGAACTAAAAAATTAAAAGATAATCAAAAACACATGTTTATACACGAAATATATAACCAACACTTTCATGACAAATGCAGGTATCAGACAAGAGAGATTTCCAGCAGCAAAAATACATGTATATTCAGAACAATTCCATTTTTACTATAAAAAGATTTAAGGATGGTTTTGAACAACAAAGAAAACCTGAAAATTAACAAATTTAGAAATATAATATAATGGTAATTAATACATTTTTTATTTAATTGCCCCTACCAGCCAGTTGAAGAAAGATGTTTTTTATGACCATAATAATTAGATTTTTGTAATTGAGACTTACGGAATGATTGAAACTTAGTTTTCACTTAATGTGAAATAAAATGATAAAAAGAAATAATTATTATTATTCAATAGGTGAGCATCTTCCTTTGGATGGGGCATGGCTTTTTTCAGTTTATTAAATCAAAATAAACACAAAACAATAGTAACCTGGAAAATAATGAGCTAAAAAATTAAAAGATAATCAAAAACACATCTCATTTTCACAAATTTTTAGAACCTGTCCTTCAATTTTAGCACTATTTAGCACATTTATTTAACCCCTTGCTGGTTTTAGCACTTTTTAGTACCTTTGCACCCAGTAGACACCCTGTTAGGAGAAAGCTCAAGATTTTGGAACTTGAGTTATGGTTTTCGAAATTGTGATTTTCTGGAAAAGCTCCGAAGAGATAATAGACGACATTTCAGAATAAAATTCCGGCAAAAGAGGCCACCATGGATATGTAAGGGCCAAAGGGTAGACAAAGTCCAGTGGAGTTTCCGAGTGTACTTGGTGGAGGGTTACAGAGATCCAAATGCCACTCTAGAAGCCCCGCACGTCTTTATATAGCTCTAATGTTTTGCTGACTAAGCTAGCGCATAGCGGTACCCCGCAACAGGGCGTTGAACTTGCTTACATACGAACATATGTATGCCTAACTGCGCCACTGCGCCGGTACATACCTCCCCCTTTACATGATTGAACATCACCCACAACAGAAATGAAACAAAGGGGAGAATCGTAAACCAAAATCGGCATAGTAAGCTAAAGGCATCCAAGTTAGGAAAACCAAAAACAAAATTAATCCATTCATGGCACTAACACCACCATTAAAATTAAACACAAACGCGTCCACTTAAAATCGATAAAAACATCGCAAGGAAAAACCAATTGAACGCTAATCACACCAAATTAAACATCGAAAATGAAATTGAAGAAACTCTACGGTCCCAACAACCAGGATTTAACTTACTCATCAGTGAAACACGGAAGGTATATTCAAAAAAAATTTTTTCGCTAACATCAACATCAAACATGAACATCTATAACTCGAACAAAATAAGTGGAAGCAGGTGAAATTATAACGTAACAAAAGTTAAAAAAAAAATCGCATCGTCGAAACAACAACTAAAAAAATTTTCACTCTAACAAAAAGAAACACGGCACGCAGATACATCGTACATTTGCATCGACACTCGCTATAAAATATTTTAAAAACAATACACTTGTTGAAGATAATAAGAAACACGCATGAAAAATTATTACGCAATACCCCTAAAATTTGAATGCACAAAATATTCGCAGAAATTGAGTTATCGAAAAACAAAAACGAAACAATTCATAATTATATACCTAAACATTCATCGACTCGAGTATCGTCGCGAACATGGATAAAATTAAACACTAAAAACACAAGGTTGATATACATACTTAATACTAATTCCTGCGTAAATAGTAACACATCCGCTTACATCGCTTCTTAATGATTACCGCCCTTTAGGCGACACCCAAACCTCGTGAAGCACTATCGCATTCAAAACACTCTTTGCATGTACTTTTCTTTATACTTCATTATGCGTTTGCATTGGGCGCAACTGCTGGTCAGCAGTGCTCGACCGCAGCTGCTGTCGACGGAGGATGGCATCTTCAGAGCGCTAACGCTCCGACAACAGATGTAATTCCCGGCGAAAATAGAAGAAAGAGACTCCTAACGCCAATATGATTGGGAAAAGAAGGAGAAGACCTAGGTCCGAAACCCTGTCTGGGAGGATGTCAACCAGGGCGTTCGCGCGCACCCAGTCCTCCGACACTCTGTCTTGGTGTTGCTCCAAGGCGTTTGTAAGCGCCTCGACGCTGGCATGAGTCATACGGTTCCCCATCGTGGACGACAGGGACGTTAGCGTGTTCGTCCTGAAATCGAAACAGATACAGTTCGATTAGCATGGCCGCACAATGAAATAATAGAAAATCAATTCTGACAACGGCAAGTATTTGAAAGGGACAGCCGCAAAGAAAGAACCAAACGGCATGTCCACACGGCTTAGGTCCCGAACAGGCTCGGCCGCTGCTCAGCTACTGCATAAACAACTCTGGCGTCAACACTCTCTCGCACATCAATCAGGTGCCGCGCCATATAAGCACATGGTGCGTATTGAATCTCGCATAAATGTGAACAGATGCAAACCTTGGCTGTAAAATGAAAACGTGTTACATCCTCAATGTCGGACGTAGAACCTACAATACATCAGACACCTAAAAATGAAAACAAATACATACAGTAATATAAAAAAATTTAATTAAAATGATACAGAAAAGTAAACATCGTAGTAAAAATCCGAGAACAGAAATACAACAGCACACAAAAATAATATCCTACACATTGGAACGCAGTCAGTCGTAAGTCGTACACTTGTTTAAACCGTTTTACGTAAAGGTAAAACGTGGTTCATGTTGCTTTTTTAAATCCTATTTCCAATTTTTATCTCTACGTAATTGCGTTTAATTTTTGTAATGATTCCTGGCCCGCTCCAGGCCAAATCCAACTTATGCTTTTTCAGATGATTGCGTAACAAAACACGATCATTAAGGGCAAAATTTTTATTTTTACGGCGTACGTTGTGGTACATTGTCCTGTCACTGGTGTTGTTAATTATCACCGCTCTAACATTTTCCACAATACGGGCCGCTACCTTAGCTCGAAATTTTACGATATCAACGTCGGTGTCGTAACTGTAATTGTTCCCGAACGTTACAGCGCTAAAATTTGGACATGTGTCGCGATTGAAAATAATATAAGCTGGTGTATCCTCCAACGTTGTATTAAGCGCGTTGTTTATCGCATTCTCAGTGATGTTGAGACACTGATCCCATTCTGTGTGAACTAACGAATTAATGTACAATTTGAGTAAGTTTGTGATTTTTCTATTGTTCCTCTCTACAATAGCGTTACTATGGGGGCTCCACGGTAGAACCTCTTTTTTTGCAATTGCGTGAATTTGAGAAAACTTTTTAACTACCGCAGATTTAAATTCTAAAGCTTGGTCACTAAGAAGTGTTTTAGGATACCCGAAAGTTGAGAAACAGTTGTCTAGACGAGAGACAACTGTTTCAGCTAACCGGTCTGACGTGGCGTAAAGCTTACAATATCGAGAAAATAAGTCTATAACTATTAAGATATATTTATTCTGCTGACCCGTGACTGGCAAAGGTCCTAGAAAATCCATCGAAACTACCTCGAAAGGTTCTTTAGCAATTGATGCGTCTAGAATCTTAATAGGCACAGTACTACTAGCTTTAAGAATTTTACAAACATCACACATTATGACAAATTTACGAATGATAGTTTTCTCTAACAAATGGAAATAACGTAATTTAAATTTAAACAATGTATGCGTGGCATCAGTATGATACAAGGAATGTATGCTGAGCACCGCCTTGTTCATTAATGATGTCGGCATCACTGAAGTTAGAATAGTACTTGTCCTAGAATCTATCTGTCTCCGCCTGTAAAGTATGTCGTTCAAAATCAAGTATTTTTGCAAGTCAGGAATCGTAGATGCACTTCCATTTAGTAATGCGTCCTTTATTTCGGAACAGAAAGGGCCTTGCTGTTGCTCAGTCCTAAATTCGTCAAGGGTCCAAGATACATCTTGCAGTTTAGGCATGTAGTCAGTGAGCTTCGGTGAGGCAGCCGCTGCTGGCGCCACTCGATTAGAGTGCGTCTCGTCTGTTATGTCTATGTCTGGGTTCAGTGCACCACGTCGAGTGGTCACAGGGAATGCGTCGACCTCCTGAAACTCCGCACAGTCCTCCAGACCAGAAATAGTCAATTTCTCAGGTAATTGGATTAGACAATCGGCAATGATGTTTTGCTCACCGGGGAAATATTTTACCACTGGATCGAACGATTGAACTGATAAACACCAACGTGCCATAGCTGAGTCGCCAGGAAGCTTTTTAAAGAACAAAGGCTGCAACGGCTTATGATCCGTGTACAGATAGATTGGATATCCAAGAATAAGATATTTGAAAGCTTTTAGCGTACATACGATCGCGAAGAATTCTTTTTTAGTCGTGCTATATCTCTTTTGCGTCGAGTTCAAACTTTTACTGTAGTACGCTATCGGTTTCATTGATTTAGTTGAATCGTTTCCGTGCTGTAAAAGCACTGCTCCAATGCCAAAATTAGAAGCATCTGTAAATACATGGAAAGGCTTAGTAAAATCAGGATGCCGCAAAACGGTATCAGATGTCGAAACAGATTTAATTTTTTCAAAAGCTTTCTGACACTCAGGCTTCCAGATGAACTCAACGTTTTTTCGTAATAACTGATAAAGAGGGTATGAAATCGAGCCAAACATAGGAATATGACTCCGAAAGTAGTTCGCAACACCTAAGAAACTCTGCAATTCCTTTACGTTTCGTGGGACGGAAAACTTTTGTAGCTTCTCCGATTCCTTGCAACGAATGCCGTCTGCCGACCCTATGTGACCAAGATACTCTATCGAACTCTTCAGGAATTGACATTTCTCAAGTTTAAGGGAAAGATTTCCACTACGGAGTTTCTCAAAAACACTATTTAAATCTTTCAGATGTTGATTCATGGATTTTTAACAAACTAATATATCATCGAGGAACACGAAACAAAGTTTACCGATGATATTTGCAAGAACAGAAGAAATTATGCGTTGAAAAACGGAAGGACTCGAGGACAGGCCAAAAGGCAGCCTCTTAAAATGGAATTTCTCATAACCAATACTGAAGGCGGTAAATTTACGGCTACTTTCTTCCAATTCGACCTGATGAAAGGCCGAACGTAAATCAAGACTGGAAAAAATGCTATTTCCACCGAGGGTGTAAAGGATCTCGTCGATCCTTGGGATTGGATAACTTTCTTTGATAACTATTTTATTAAGCTCTCGGAAGTCAATTACTGGACGAATCTCGCCCGACTTCTTCTTCACAATGATCAAAGGAAAGTTATAGTCCGAACTGGACGGTTCAATAATACCTTGATCCAACATCTGTTTATTCGCTTGCACCAAATCTTCTCGGTATTTATGTGAAATTCTATAGGGTGGAATGTTAAGTACTGGAGCATTTGGTTTCAATTCAATATTATGTCGCATAACATTCGTGACGGCAATAGTTTCGCCTTCTAAAGTAATTACGTCTCTAAAATCATTCAATAATTTTATCAGTAAGGGTTTAACGTCATCGTCGTCACAAACAACGTCGTCACTCGTCAGAGGGCGTCGTTCGCTCATACCTCCCTCTGGTACATCGTTTTTCTGTTCATTAATTCCTACTTCGTCAACACGAGTATTGTTGCAACAATGCCCCGCTTGGTCAGATCGCAACCCAACGTCTTTACCAGTGATGGTATTAAAGCTTCCACCATAACAACTGTCGACTTTGGGTAGATCCGCCGTACCGTTGACATCACATACATTTGCTTCATGCACAGCTTCGTGCACCGTAGACATATATATTTCTTGATCTATTTCCATATCGTCTACTGCTTCAATATTACTCAGCATGCTATTGTCCAGAAATATTACTCTCATAAAACATATTTGGGAAATTTTGAGAAATACTCTCGTAAAATACATTTTTGGGGAAACATGCTCGTAAAATGTTCTTTGGGAAAATACTTCAAGGAGTGGAATTTGACGGTTAGGCCGGGCCGCAGGCGGCAAGCGGGACTGCTTCGAGGGGGAAAAGGGGAGACGTAGCAGAGAACCAATTGTGCTAAACCAATGAACGCTTGCCTAGAGATCACGCGAGAAGGTGTGTCTGAGCACACACCAATGGGAGTCCCAGACGTCAGAACAAACAAGAATCCCGCCAATCAGGATGCAGATACGGCCTCTGTAGAATGGAATGTTCGAGAACAATCTCGAAGCAAGGATGAGAAACGCTTATAAGGAGGGTAGATGAAGCCTAGTGAGGAATTTCCCGCTCGGTGACGCTACGAGAGAGACGCATAAGCAAGGAGGGGTTTTGCAGCCGGAATACCGGCAGACGCCGGTATTACCCGGCAGTATACCAAGTCCGGTGTTGACTGCAAGTGAAGAGCGCCGCCGGCACACTTTAAACATGAGCAGCTAAAATCCAACATCTAAAGTGAAAATTAACCATCGAAGTTTCGAGAGGAGGCGTCCAGTGTAGCAGCAAGCTTCAAATGACTGAAGTGCGTCAGGAGTCAGTCGTAGCACAGCAGCGAGGCAGCGGTAATTATCGGCAAGCGTGAATGTTGTCAGCGACGGAGCATTCAGACATCTCTGCCCCGGGACCGCACTCACGGGCAACTTCAGCATCAAGATGTGGAGCTACGCAATCGCCAACATTGCGAATGTCAACAAGATTCCCGGCACCAGGGTGGCTTCGAACACGAGTTGGGAGGCCGGCAGCACGAAGAAGGAGCGGCAGCAGGTACCGCTGCAGTGCAGCGCGTCAGCGAGAGATCAGTCCAGAACAGCAGATATGTTCAGCAATGACAAGAAAATCAGCAGTGAGCGACAGCCCATCGGCAGTGAATATCTATCAGTGAATCACTTATTATCAGAAATGGCGAGTGTTTATGGTTGTGAGAGCTCTTTAAGGTGGTGATAGAAGTTCAATTTCAAAATGTAGGATAGTACCCAGAAAAGTGCTTTTCAAAGTGTCGCGCAAAATCATATAAATTGTAGGCAATCGGTTTCCTGTGTTTATTTAGTCGAGGATCGAATTCGCGTTGTGAATAGTGCGGCGCTTCATATAATTAGACACCTTGTCACAATTACAGGTTGAATCGTGATATGTTATTCTCGCTAATATTGTGTTTTGGGTTGCTGTGAAACCTGCGGTTTTTTGGACGCGTAATTTGTTGTCTACGATGGAGTATTGGTAACTTGAATTCTCGGTAAGCATCACATTATATCGTGTCATGTTTAGAGTCTTATAGCGGTAGAAATGTGTGTGCCTTTCATTAATGCAGTTGTGCCCTTTCAAATCATTCCGTTTCAATGCCTTGTGTGATTTATTCCACGTGTTTCCCAAAAATAAATTCATGTAAATCTTCAATCCTTTTATTCTCCATGTCTGGTCTGCAGGTGTACGCAAGCATGAAGGACAATACTTTAACATTTGCGGGGGTTGAGAGTCCCTCAGCGTCTGGGAAGGGGGTTCTAAGCCCACCCCTTTCTCTGTATCGCAACAGGAAATATATTAATTGTCTTATGCAAGCGTACTGTCTGTATATTGGCATGGAAAATTTTCTTTAATCATTTTCAGTTGCCTAAAAATTTTGTATATAAGTTTTACAAAGGTCCCTCAGAAAGAATTCAAATAATGATCCAGTAGTTTTACAAGGATTTGTCCGGTATTGTATTTCGCTTGCTCTGTGTAGTTTCTTGTGGCGGCGATTAGTTTTGCCTTCGGGTAGCTGCCCTTCGTTGTGTGATGGCATTTCACTGCTTTGAGTCATAAATGCGTAGAGCAATAAAATTTGAAATCCTTGCAGCTGCAGTCGGACCATTTTCTGAGCACCCAATTTGAAGTGTACTTGACTGGGTGTGATCCATGGCCATTAATTTTCGAAATGCTACGAGAAATTTATACCTTCTGGAATCTTTGCTCATTTTTTTTGTGTGCCGCTGAGTTGATCTAGTTAATAGTGTCTGAGTGAATATTGCATCAAATACTTGCTCTATTTTCTTGACAATGTGTTCGATAAAAATTTTTTCTTGAGTGCTGAATTTTTGGTTGAATTTTTCTATGATCTGTACAATTATCAGGTTTAACGGAATTTGGGTGTGAAGCATTGTCTGTGGAAATAACGCCTTGACCTCAGCAAACGCTGCCTTATCTCAAGTGAATCTTTGAAACAAGTTTAAATTTTGTGGGCTTTGAGACATTTAGTAATTAATCTAGGTGGAATTTCCGTTTTTTAATGATACCTTACTCAAAATGATTTACAGAATTTTTGGCCTCGTGTGCGTCAAGCTTCTCCAATCAGCTTCAGCAACATAATTCATATTTTCATTCGTTGATATTTGAATGCTTCAATTATTTAAATTGACATCTGCTGAGAAGCAGTAATGGGAATTTTGAGAATCAATTTCCTTGCTATCAAAGGGGTGGTAAATTCTTGTTGCAAAACTGTTGAATGGATTAAGTGGCGGTGCTTAGGATAAAAATTAAATGTAGTGTTTTAAAGTAAGTGATGATTTTCAACGATGCTGGACATTCAGTTAGTAGTCTAGTTTTAGGGACTTGGATATAAATGACGCCTCTGCTCGTGTGTTAAGTAAAGTAAATTCATCCTCCTTTTCTATTCACAAGATCATTGTGATAAGCTCCAGTACATCAGAGTGAGAATTTAAGTAATTGCTTCAATAATAATACACTAAAATCATTAAATATTTTGGGTAAATTTTCCCATGTGCCAAGTATACAATCCATTACGACCCTGACATGAGTCAATCTATACCTTTATATCAAATTCACTGAGCATAAAAATTTTGCTTCCTTAACTTTAATAAATTCATGATGTTTAAAAATTTCCTTGTGATGTGAATTCGACGGTAGAGCGTGGTAATTTAAGATTATTCAATCCTAGCTACCTTCAGGTGGGAAGGAATTTTATTATATTAAGTGTCTGTTGATTTTAAGGGAACACGTGGATTAAATGCAATTTTTTTTTGTAGTCTAAACGGTTACATGTCGTCAATAAAATAATTTTTCTTTGTCAGTTTGAGCGCGCATTGAATTTTGAGCTTGCAATTTTTTTTAATCGTTGATTGCCCAAATAGGAATTTCAAGTTAACACTCACCATGATAAATTGAAACCTTTAATAATTTTGTTAACGCTGGAATATGCAACCCAGGTGGAGTTATTCCTAAGGTGTTAAGGATGATTGAAGGAAGAATTTTTTCTATGTCAAATTGAGAATTTCATGAAGTCAGATACAATACTCAATGAATAAATTTCGTTTTGAAATTGCAAGCGTTCTCCATTCAATATTTTATTAACACTTAAATGATGCTGTCCATTCTCGTCGGTAATTCAAACTGAATTATTGAGTTATACTGAGAGTGGGTTCTTGCTTAGGCAAAGTTAACGAGTTAGCTTCACGGAAATATGTGCGTTTCACATTTTTCGGAAATGTGCAATATTCGAGATGGAGATTTGATTTCTGTTGAGTGAATTTAATACAGCATGAGAATAGAGATGAAAGGCATTGCGGTGAATACATGGAATTTATCTTAACAAGACGGTTCAGCGTGACAGTCTGCGGTGCAGCGAAGCTATTTAATTTATTGCTGTTCTGAGCCGAGGCAGTAAAATAATTCTCTTATGCGTGAAGTTAGGTGTGGTATTACGTGAGGTTATAATGTAGGATGTGAAAGTAGGAAACGTCTGAGAGAGTATGATTTGTAACATTGATTTATAAATGTGTCGTATCAAAAATGACGAGTTATTTGGGTCAAACTGGTGAAGGTGTCAGCGCCGTTGTGTGGGCATTTCTTGATCACTCTTTCCCTATAATGTTATTGACGCTGACGCTGGTTATTCTCAAACATCATTGGTATGCGTCATTAATTTCATTTTTGTTCATTGTTCATGTAGGCATGATAATTATTAGGGTGAAAATTTCCCTTAATCCGTTGTTTGACGACGTTAGTGAAAACTTTGGAAACAGAAAGAATATATACAAATCGTGTGTACGAACGATGTCGTCGAGCAACGTGGAATCATTTAAATGTGCTGCACTGACTCTGGGGCTGAGAATCGTGTAAAATTTTGTGTCATGTCTATTTTATTGCATTTTTGTGTCAGTGTTATCACAATGTCAGATCGTCTGAAGAGCCTTTCGGCGTAGTAAGGTGTGAAGTTTGACGGGTTGATAACACTGCATTTTGTCTATTTCTGCATTTCTTTGTATGTCGGTGTTGTCATAATGTCTGATCGTTAGAAAAGCCTTCGCGGCAGAGTATAACGTAAAGTTAGACGCCTTGACAATACCCAATGTATATGTGCTTTTTTTATTGGTGCGTATGCGGGAATTTCGGCCTACATGGTGAATTTCCAGCTATTTCGTACCTCATGTGTAAGAATGTTCATATATTCTTGTGCCAAGGTAATCGACGCCTACGATTGGGAAATGGGGCTGTTCGTAAGTTACTGGAACAAGAATGTTTTATTTTCTTTGAAATATTTAGGTGATTCAACTGATTAGTAACACCGTCGAACGAATTTCGGCTTTGTCTAGAGTTGGTTGAGGATACCGGAAATTAAATATTTTATGTATGTATGTATGTAGAAATTCTTCGCGTAGCTCACGTCCGCCTCACTCAAGGCAGATTTGAAGGAATTCGAGGAATAATTCCGAGGAAACACGTGGTTGCTGTGGAACCTGCGGTTTTGTGGACGCATAATTTGTTGTCTACGATGGAGTATTGGTAACTTGAATTCTCGGTAAGCATCACATTATATCGTGTCATGTTTAGTCTTATAGCGGTAGAAATATGTGTGCCTTTCATTAATGCAGTTGTGCCCTTTCAAATCATTCCGTTTCAATGCCTTGTGTGATTTATCCCACGTGTTTCCCAAAAATAAATTCATGTAAATCTTCAATCCTTTTATTCTCCATGTCTGGTATGCAGGTGTACGCAAGCATGAAGGACAATACTTTAACATTTGCGGGGGTTGAGAGTCCCTCAGCGTCTGGGAAGGGGGTCCTAAACCCACCCTCTTCTCTGTATCGCAACACTATTTTCACTCAGGTATACTACGTCATCCGAGACGTTTAAAAGCATGACAGGGACAAAACCATTCGACCCTATCTTCACTACTGATTCGGCCACATAAATGCCATTACCAAGAATTTTCTTATTCATGAAATACTTCCCGGGTTTAACCTTCTTGACACACCCATTAATTACTCGTGAACAATTACTCGGCATTTCCACTGAACCACAGTGAACAACTATCGCTCGTTGTTTAGTTTTTCTCACTCTTTTTACTGGGGTACCCCACTGCTCCGCAGCATTCACCTCTAGGCCATCTGTTGCCTATCGCCATTTTCTTGGCTCTCTCTATCGCCACTCACTAATCCTATTTTTCTAGGTTCCCTCTGCTTCAGCAGGTATTTCTTTTTACGCCTCCTTGGGGCAATTACGTCTGCCATCGGACACTCTGCATTATTTACCGTATTGAAAAATACTTCTCTTTTACTTTGACCGTGCAATTCTTGCACATCATGAAACGGCACTTTAACTCCGTCAAGAACAATGTATCCTTCCTTAAAATTAATCACGGCATCTTTCAGAATATCCCTACCAAGGATTACATCATAGTTAAATTCGCCGTCTTCCAAAATTAAGGCGCTAGTATTTATTTCTTTATTATTAGGCAGGGTAATACGAAGATCAAGTTCGCCTGTTACCTGGCTTTTCGAATTTACACCCCTGATGCTCAAAGCACTAGGCTTAATTCGCTCGTTAAGGCCCTTTAAATTCCGGTAACTCACTAGACACCTATCGCATCCGCTGTCAATCAGAGCGCTCATCAATCGTGTATCATGACGCAGAATAATCGTGGGTTTTTTAGATCTTCTTAAAGAAAATAAAGCATTGCTTTCTTTTCTCAAACGCCCTTCTTTCATTATCGTCGCTGACAAACAAACTTCTACAGGTAATTCAGAATTTGCTCCTACATCAAGTTCTTGTTCACCTAGTAATTCGAACTTATTTTTACACGGAAATAACGGATCCACCACTTCAGTCGACTTAGTCATAGTATCTGGCTTTAAAACCACCACATCATTGGTAACGGGGGCTGTGGAATTACCCTCGGGTACTGGTGACTTCCCCCTCTCTACACCACCTCTCGTCAACTCGTCCGGTATTACTCTAAAAAATCATCTCTCTCAGGAACTGCAGCGTAGTACGCTTCTCCTCGACCGCGGCCTCTACCTCGTGAAAAAAATTCACGAGCAAAATGCCCAACCTTTCCACACCTATAGCAAGCATTATCCCGGAAACTTTGTTTACTTTGACCTCGTTGTTTCACACACATCTTTTGAACGTGACCAGGGGTATTACAGAGTGAGCAGAAAGGTTGTTGTTTTGTTCGTTCACTACTAATCTCTTCCACGGACGCTTCGTTACATTCCATTGAACCAAGAGGTTTATCGCCAAAATAGGCATGCTGTCTCCCACGAGAAAACCTCGCAGGTCTCCAACCTTGTCGGAAAAATGGTCTCCGTCCCTAAAAACGTCGGTTGGTGTGTTGTGAGGTATAGAAAACGTCGGGAAACGATTCTTTCTCGTCACACACAGTCTCGTCAGGCACGTCTACTAAATAAGTCTCTCTTGTCGGGTACGAGTACTGGACACTAGGCTTGTGCGCAACTATTTCTTTGCTCTCAGGGTTATTTCGCACAGCGGATACAATACGAGCTAATGGCTCCTCAGATGTTAGGAATGGTCGCGAGAATATTTTTTTGCAAAAATTTCCCTCCAATAGGGGAGCGAGAATCGCTGTAGCTAGACTGAAAACAACCAAATCTCCTGCGAACCTTTTTAATTCATTTGCATTCGCACTAGCAACGACAAAAGGATGTCTTTGTAACGCTACATCTGGGTTATTTAAAATGTTGTCGCTCAATTTTCGGATCTTAGCCATCGCAGTGACTAAATGGGCAGCTAAACCTTCATTACGTAAGAGTCGTAGCTGATTCAAATCACAAGCTAACGCATGCACTGACCGCTCGCCTTTTGATACATAAATATCTTCTAGAATTTCGACAACCTGGTCAAAAGAATAGTTAATATCAGGATTTACAAGTTTAGTAACTACACCGTTGAAGTCACCGACACTTTTGTGTGCGCTTCGCACGAGCAATTCTTTCCTAGCGTCGTCAGACGTCACGTCGGGAAGTAAACACATGTATGCCTTAAGATTTGCAACGTGAGTCCGAAAAGTTTTTGTCTCGCAAAAGACTGGATCTGTGGTCCTTTTACGTCCACGGAACAGAGGAAGCTCGGCACTGGACAGTATTGTACTGCCTCTTTGCACTGTCGTAGTTACACTACCACTCGTCGTCTGACCACTCGTGGTCGTCATAGTAGACACACTCGGAGTACTGAACGTTAGTGTCTGAGTAGTCATGACGGTCGTCACTACTGTCGTAGGCACCGGTCCTGACGTTGTTGTGGGTGTCGGTATCGTAGTACTATAATTCGGCACTCACACCCGCCCACTGCAAGTCGTGGTTGCAACAGAACGAATAAACTCGGGTTCGGAATCACTATCAGTCATCGTATGTCACGATAAAAAAATGTTACACCGCTAAAATCAATCCTCACAAAAGTAAAATAATGACACGTTAGAAATCCAAATTAAAATTTTTTAAAAAATTAAGTACTAATACTTTCCCACTGGTACAGAATTTAACACTAGCAAATTCGATCAACAAATAAAATAACTGTTATGAACTCTCTACAAGAATACAACTGTACTGATCTTTAAACAATTTAAAATGACACAGAGCACTATTACAGAGGATCCGACCTGGATACATAAAATAAACAAAACCTAAAAATACAGTGTACTCAACTGGTATCACAGCAGCACCGCCACAGCAGGTCAGCAGTCGTCGCAGCTGTTGCCAAGGTCACGTGCGATGTGGTGTGCACAGCCACAGCCTAGGCGAGTAGCCAGCTGATGCCAAGGTCACGCGCTCAGTGCTGCGAGACAGCAGAGCAGCAACGCTTGCACTGGTCCGGCTGCGTAGCGTCGATGTACTTGCAAGGTCTCACACTGCACGTTAGCAGCACAGCACTCAGTTCCTTTACACCTTTATACTAACACTGTTCGGTATGTAACCTGGTATCACATACACTGCGTACAATTGTTCTCGTAGATGTTAAATCACTTGCGTCGTTCGTTTAATGTTCAATCACACTATCACGGATGAAGCGAACTAGCAGGCGTCCCCGGCAGTCCTATTCCTGATCGCGGTGGAAGTTCACGCAGAGTTGCAGATTGCAGGAATCGCCGTCTCTTTCCAAAGACAGACGCACTGTATAGGTCTCTCCAAGTGGTACTTGGAACTCCAGATCGTATGTATTTCGCAGCCTCTCTTCCGAAACACGTCGCACAACGATCCGAAATACGTTAGGGTATGCATCTTGTACTTCCCTTCCAGTAACTGATCCCTTGTCCATATTAATATCGTCGTAATCGCCAACCGATCCACTTACCACGAAGTGATGCGCAGACTCCCTCTCGCAGAAAGCACAAGAAATCCTGTCACCACACGATCTACACAGCAGTACTGTAGAATTTCCAGACGTCACCTCCGCCGTCTTAATTCACCAAAGTCACAGAACCTCCTTCACTTCACAAGGATAAAATATTTCACGTCGTGGGTCCGATACATAAATGGCCACCAGTGTAAGGGCCAAAGGGTAGACAAAGTCCAGTAGAGTTTCCGAGTGTACTTGGTGGAGGGTTACAGAGATCCAAATGCCACTCTAGAAGCCGCGCACGTCTTTATATAGCTCTAATGTTTTGCTGACTAAGCTAGCGCATTGCGGTACCCCGCAACAGGGCGTTGAACTTGCTTCCATACGAACATATGTATGCCTAACTGCGCAACTGCGCCGGTACAGATAGAAATGTGTCTAACCGAAAGAGAGATGTAGCAAGACTTCGACAGCAAGAAAAACGCCGAAGACGATCGGATGAACAACGCGAAATGGCAAGACGAAGCAATGCTGCTCGCCAACGAGAAGCTAGAGCTTAATTGACCTGTGAACGGCGTTTGGAAATTCTACGGAATAATGCTGAGCAACACCGAGTAGCTAGAGAGAGCTTAACACATGAAAGAAGCGAGGAAATTCTTCGGCATAACGCTGGACAACATCGAGTTGTACGAGAGAATTTAACTCAAGAAAGAAGGGATGAAATTCTTTGAATTAATGCCGACCAGCACGTGTGCACTAGTATATTCAATTTAAAAGTCGGGGATAATTTTGTGGGACACCCGGTATATAGTATCTTCGTAGACACGATACCGCGAGTCACGCGCCTTCACAACAATGAAGAGATTTACACACGAACTTGCTTTCAGGCGAATTAATCTTTAGAATTTATGCCTTGAATAGTTATAATATTTATCAACAGTTAGAGCTAAGCATCTACAGAGACTTTAACAAGTACTCACAGCGGGGGCAAATGCTTCTTTGTGAGTTGAAGGCAGCGATTCCACTGGATCGTCATCGCTGCTCTCGCCGTGTGACGACAGCTGAGAGATGTCGCCCGCAGCTACCGCCGCCCGCGGAATGAACACATCCCTGTTTTCTGAAGATATCTTCGTTGCAGATTTAACCTGAAAACCATTCGCTTGATAGAGATTACTGCAATTTTACAGATCTTCATAAGCGTCATTTTACTCCGGCATTATCCACAGCGACACTGTCTTATCTCTAAATCAGACGCAGAATGAGCAAACTTGAATTTGCAGTTTGAGATTCACTCCTCTCGCACCTGAGGTAAGGAATTTTCCTGAGCTAGCACAACCAGTGAAACCAGTAGTCATTAAACTCGAGTATAGTGCCATTTTCTTAAATCCACGCAGGTGTATGCCTCTTCTAGTCCCAAACCTTTCTCCTCCCCAGCACCAAGCTCTTTTCCACATTCGGCTACGGTTATTTCGTCATCGTACAGTTGATAAAATGACCGAAGGAAATTTGCACTTCATTGAGCTCATCTGAATCAAGATGCTTCGATTTTAATACAGTACACCACATTTTACTCAACATACGCTTTTACCATATTTGTAACCCACCTCGTGCGAGGAATGTTGAGGTGGGTCGTCGGAATCAGACGACATGACCGACCACGTCTACGTGGAATCGACGATCACTTCTTTCTCTGCACTCTGCAAAGAAATGAAAACATTTATTGGAGCACAATTTTTTGGCATGCGTCTCTTCTTTTCTCAACACAGAGCTCGCTTGGAGGGAAACCCGTCCACGGGACTTAGTAGAACGAAACGTTTACATTTAACAGGCCCCATTGATGTCTCGAGTGCCTCGTACGTAATGTTCGCTGTGGGATAATGAAAATGTTTGAATTTTGACAATCTGACTTCAGCAACGGAAACGCGTCAGAAATTGATTCATGCGTTCTTTGTTCACGGAAATTCGCCTTTTTCGTGTTGCCAAGAGCCCGGCCCCAGCTGGTGAGATCACTTTGTTGGGGTACGTACCGGTACGACGTCATCTGAGATATCTCCGGTACGGAAGCTATTACCCTCCAGTCAGACCCGAAAACAGCAAATTTTCAACTAAGTAAAATTTTTGAAATCCGATACCTCAGGTTTGTAGAGGACCTCAAATTCGAAATCCATCAAATAAAGTGGCAAAAATTGCACGTATCTACATTGCAAAACAGTTTCAAGATTATTTCCTGCTTTAAGTACTGGGTATCTCATAAAAAGTCATCATCGATGTCATGATTTGTAAGGGAAAACAAAAACTATCTGAGAAAAATTGAAGCAAGTAACAACTCAATTATCACTTAATTAATCATTCAGGCACCTACAATACAACTCAACATTTCGACATCACTAGTTGATGACTAAATTATATCTTACTAGTTGCAGGTGTTGCAACCTGGACACGTGCTTTGTATTTTATTTATTCACACCTTACATTGAAATTAGCCATAGAAAGTTATGGGGGGGGCAACCCAAGATTTCAAATTGTTTTCATTCGATTCGTTTGAAATTTGGCCAGTATATATATTTCTTGAAAGTAAACGTTTTTTACTTATGTAAATTTTTCGATTTAGACCTTTATGTTTTGAAAAAAATAAGTTTTTTGGTAAATTTTTATGGATGTTTCAAAAAAGGACTAGTCATTGAGTTTTTATGTTCGAACAAAACCAAACACAATTTCAGAATCCTTGGAGCATTTCTAACAAAAGTACGGTAGAAAATGCTTACATTTGTAACTTTTCGTTTTTAAAAATGCGATATTTCATCACTAACTCAAATATACAAAAATATTGGATAAAAAAATCATTCATGCAATTGGGAAGTTTTCTACCGTACTTTTTGTTAGAAATGTTTCAAGGAGTCTAAAACTGTCTTTGGTTGTGTTCTAGCATAAAAACTCAATGACTAGTCCCCTTTTGAATGTTGAAATTTAGAGGTTTTGGGTATAGGCCACAAACAAATTTTTTTTTGTTGAAGTGTAATATAATGGAGAATTAATGTAATTGAATGCTGTTTTCATTTTTTTCCGATAATCTCCACGCATAACTTCATATTCACACTAAGAATTGTAACTTACAAAGAAAAAAATTTTTGATAAAAATTATGAACTTTATTTTTGTAATTTAATTGTTATGAAATTTGAATATTATACGTAAATTTTGAAAAGAAACAACATTTATTTGTTCATTTTTTTTCTATTTCAGGTCTTAGTTTTCTGAAAAATTGGACATATTAGTTTTTTAATTCATTTTTATTGATATTTCAAGAGGACTAGTCATTGAGTTTTAATGCTAGAACAAAACCAAAGACAGTACTAGAATTCTTGAAGCATTGCAAACAAATGGACGGTATAAAATTATCCATTTCCCGTTATTTTAATATATGTGGGGTCTAAATGAGATCTAAAATTAAGTTTTTTTACCCCCTGGGGAAGAGGGATCTAGCGTCCGTAGCGCCACAAAGTTTTAGGACCGGATGGTCCACCACCTAAGGGTATTTTTCCAACAACGAAACAAAAAACTCACCGAACCGACAGGGGCATGGGTTGCCCCCTTAATAAAAAAGTTTCCCATCGTAAATACCCAATATTACAGATCCGAGCCCCTTGAGTAGGCAAGGGAGGCAGTGCCTACCCAGAGAAGTGAAGATCAGCATCGGCAAATTTTCCTATAAGTTGCAAAAAATTACAACGTAATTATAACAGTTGATTCTACTATGCTTGAAATAACAAAACTTTTGATATATCAGTAGAGTTGGTATAATTTTTACTGCCTTTTTCTTCACTCTATCTACGCTTCGCAGATTAACAATACCATATCATCGCTCACCGATATGTTGTATGTTATATTAAAACTTCAATAGGCAAAAGTTGTTCTGTTTTCGTTTCAGCGGACTTGATGTTTCTGGGACGTATTGTCACTTGATGAAAGCCACTTGACGAATGAAAGCCACTTTTAGCTTCTTTCTACGCAATATGGTATAATTGTTCATTCTCTTCCATCTTTTTACCCAATATTTGGCATGTTCTATTGGAATAAATGTTTATTTTTCCTTTACTTTTTAATTTGTGCGCAATTAGGAAGGGTGTCAGCAAGAAATTTCGTACTGAAGCAAGAAATACAACAACCATAGCATTTCATTGCATTGTTGTAATTAATACAGTGCGTTTCCCTTGGTGTCAACATGTGTGTGACTAAATGAGGTTTTAGCTGGTTGGCTCGTTTATATGACATTTAATTTCTACATACGAGGGCTGTTTTTTTTTCAAGTTCCGATTATTTCTCTATTTAACCAGCAAACTGGTGGGGTACGGAACTGCGCGTCACGCGGATGCGCAGCTCCCCCACTACAACCTACGCCATTTTCGGCTACAAGCTGTCAGCCGTTGCCCAGCTACGGTCAAGTAAACATGGCTACCACGAATAGTACTCCAGCTAGTTGCGAGTTGCGTAGCGTGATATATTAGATTAGTTTAGTCGTTAGTTTTAGCCTCCCTACCCAGCAACAAATGCGATCCAAAGAGAGGAAGGAGGAAGGCACCATTTAGTATGGAGTCAAGGAAACGCAGAATCTACGCAGAAAGGCATAGAAACAGTGTGTTGTGAAAGAAGATCATGAAACAAGACCAAAGTTGAAGAGGAAAGTAGTAGGTGTTGAAGAACAGGACAGCAGTGAACCGAAAAAAGGTGGTCCTTAACATAATAAAAATATTTCATTTCAACAAAAAGAAGGCCTACCAAACTTTTAGCTCGGACCCTCTCATAGTCCCCCTGGGAGCGCTAATTCCGATAGATACAATAGTTGTATCCCCCTGAGGGGTGCGTAGCGTGATACGTTTCCTCAAGCTGAAGGATGTAATGCTGCGGAAATTCATCGTAGGGTGAGTTTAGTGCATGGTGAAAACTGTATGAGTAACAGTCCCCGGAGAGCGATCCAAAACAAAAGAAGAGGCATGCTCTAATCCGGCGTGATTTTCATTCACGACAACGCACGACTGCATAGGGCCAATGTGACAGAGCAGCTCCTCCAGCAGTTCAAGTGAGAAGTGTTTGACAACCCACCATATAGCTCGGACATATCACCTAGCGATTACCATCTGTTTCGAGAAATGAAGGCGTGGTTGGAGGGCAGCGCTTTACTAACAACGACGAGCTTCATGACGCGGTGACGACCTACCTGGGATCACTGGCGGCCGACTTCTTTGAAGAGGGTATAGGAAAACTTGTCTCACGTTATGACAAATGCCTCAACCTTCATGGTGACTACATAGAGAAATAACTAAGACATTGTGAATCTTTTAGTAATAAAATCATCTTGTTATCACTATTTGTTTTTTTTATAGCTTATCGGAACCTGAAAAAAACAGCCCTCGTAAATCCCAATATCATTTATGAATATTATGAAACGAGTTAAAAAACTTTCTTGAGAAGACGTAAATATTTACTCGATGCTGAAAATCATGTGCTATTCAAGTTTTTACAGTTATAGAGTGCAAATTATAAAAAAAATAGCCATTTCAACATTTGCTTACCTAAAAACTTGGGAGTTATCAGAAGATTCAAATAAAATGTGACGATCACATAGCGAAAGACAATATTTATCGGAAAGAATTAAACAACACTCATGGTATAAATAAATTCATGACGAATAAATATCTATCATTAAAACAAGTTAACTTGATCTAAAAACTAAGAAGCAAACAAAATAAAAAGATCAACATGAATTACACGAGTTCTACCTAATAATGGAGAAATCATCTGAAAATCCAGTTGTTAACATTAACATTAGCTAATTTAATTTCCAGTAGCAATAGTGAAAACCTATTCAGAAGCCTATAGAAGTTTTTAGATATCACAACTTTTTGTTCTGGTTAATACTAGTCATTAGCAATATAGCAAAACCTCAAGACCCGAAATCTTTTTGATCACATCATGACTTTGAGTTTCAGCAAAGACAGTCATTATCAATACAACACAGCATAACCTAGAGACTAGTAAATATCGTTATGGGAACCACTGCTATAGAGTATTTGTAGACACATTGGGCGCACAGAGTTGCCACCCTGTACGTGAGTACAATGTGTTGCATCACCTGAACTGCCCTATAACTCGCAACAAATCTTATTTATTACTAGTTTCTACTTTATTTTTTTCTTGAAGTGGTAACAAAAAAACGAAAATAAACAGAATGAATTTGCTAAGCTTGCCATGACTTATTCGAGATTTCTAACCATAAAATGCATTACCAATCCGGTATGAAAATTACACGTATAGTATTTATGTATGCATACCTACAATAGCTAGATATCAATGGCAGTACTAAGTGTAATAGGCATAAATCAGATGTTCCATACATTAACAAAATAATCAACAAAAACATTGCCTAATTCTTAGTTTTTTATTTAAGCATTTTAACTCAGATGTATCCCACTTATAAACCTATTTTGGGAAAAGAAAGAGTTGAAACGACCTCGACTCCATCACATCCGAATGAACAACCCCGACTACGCTACCATTCGGAAAAAAGGTCCCCACTATGCAACATGCGACTCTGTCGTGCCTGACTCCGACTCTGAAATCCTGCTATAAATAAAGGGCAGGTTTGTGATAGATATAGACCTACTTGTGAGGGAGGACTCGAAATGCTCAGCGATGCGAGCGTGAAGACGTGGCGTCTCTCCTGAAAAGGTAGAGTCATTTGTTAGACATCCATTGACATCGGTGCACAACATGAAATGTTAATCGATCCCTTACTCTGCAATGACTTCAGGTGAAATTATTCGTGCAAATAATTTCATCTTTCGTTGTGTGTGGTGCCGGTATGATTATTTGATTTGGTGTGCTAGTTTTAGCTCTCTCAACTGCAACAAAAGTGCTTCTGAAAGGATAAAGAATAAGACATTTAGTGAACAAGGGAAAGGATAATCTAAGCACACGGCGAGTTCGCACACACGATATCCTGCGCATAAAACGGTAGGTTGAGAAGAAAGTTATGTAATATAGAAGTAAAAAGGCAGCAGCACTGAAAAAGGGCATCATTGAATAAGTAAGTCTGAGTTCATAGATGATCATAGATCATATGTTAGTTTAAGCCTCCCTAACCGCTACAAAAAAGAGCGAATGTAAGAGAGGAAAGTACCAATTAGTATGGAGATGTAAAAATAATCTATGTAGAAGGGGCATAGAAACAGTAAGTTGAGAAAGAATTTCATGAAACTGGATAAAAGTTCATTATGAAAGCTGTAGGTGCTGAAAAATAAGACAGCAGTGAATCGAAAAAAGGTGGTCCCTAACATAGTGAAAAAAAACATTCAATTTCAACAAAAAGAAGGCCGACCTAACTCTTAGCTTGGGCCATAACATATTTCCCCCCGGGAGTGTTAATTCCCATAGATACAAAAGTTGTATCCCCCTGAGGGGAAGTCCTAGTTCATCACCACGTGTTATTTCATGAAGAAATTTACTCAATATTTTTATTGTCAGTAGTTAAGATGTAACACCTCTGTAATCTATTAAATGCCACGTTTCGATTTACAAATTTCATCATCAGGCTGAAAATATTTTAAGAAGCTTACAGTCACTTCTGCAACATTCAAACTGGTATATTTATTATGCCCTGTCCAGATCGTCAAGGGGATCTGCTACCCAAAAATACACAAAATTGTTTTAACTTCGTTTTTTCACATGTCTATCGCAACTAGTGGAACGAAAATGCATACAGATATGTAAAAAAATTCGTCGAAAACGATTTTTGCAATACAAAATAGTTATTGTGCGAACATATAAGATCATAAATTTGCGCAAACCCTACTCCAATAATTTTGAGCGTAAAAACTTGATTTTGGTCTCATTTGATGAGGAAAGACTGGCAGGTAGACTATTATCGACTAGTAGGGCAATTTTACCTTAAGAAAAATTTATAATAGTTACTATATACGCTGATAATATTGGCACAAAAGAATTCACCGGAGTTAGAGACATGAGGATTGTTGTACAATGGTAACCATAACAGTTGCAGCAAAGCTGGAATAGAACAAAATGTTAACTACCGAAAATATCTTTAACTTTATGCACTTACGAGCGTAGGAATGACAAAAATTGCCAATGAATTACGTCGCATTCTCAAATGTATCAATATGAGCGAAAAATGTTCTTTTCGTCTAGAGGTCATTATGAATTGAGGTCATTAGAATTAGGAAAGAAGTCATTACGAATATCGCGTCAATGTCTTTCCATTTCTAATTTCGAAATAATGTTCTTCCAATAACATTGCAATGGCAACTTTCTCCTTTCCAAGTTAAATTGATTTCCTGCCAAGCTGCACTGTCAAAAAAAACTGCAAAAATACAGACAAAAACAGACGAATTATCTGTTAAAATGACACAAATTGTTACTTCTAGTCCGTTTTCTGAATATTACCTGTTAAATCAACAAATTCATCCGTAATTGGTTTCTATACCGGACAATTTTGTTGATTTCTGTTGTTCTCACGGGTCAATTAAAAATTACGGGAGTAAATTGAATTCTTAGTTGTCGTAACGGAATCTTGGAAGTTGTCCGTTGATCCGACGGCTTTTCTTTACATTTAGGAGTAGTTTTCACAGACAAACTGAATATTAAGGCCCGTTCACACTGACGGTGTCGTCGCGCTCCACACCGTCGCTCCATCCATGTTTTGCAAATTATTCTGGTAAAATTGCAGGAGCAATCCTGACGATTACTGCCTCGGGGAAAGGAGCGTCGAATTGAGCGGCAATGTAAAAGCAAGCCGGTGAGCTCTGACGCTTAATCTTTGCGTGGGAGGAACTGTAAGAATCTTTCCGTCGCTCCACACCGTCGCTCCACACCGCTAGTGTAAAATGAGCTTTACAGATTCGACTGACTCTTCAGGCAATTGTACGGAATTCGATTAAATTTCCATTGTTTCCATTGTCCGTAAAAGTGAAAACATGATCAAATATCTGTCACAATTGCTGGTAATATTGCAGTATGTCTTGTATTACTCAGTTGTCGTTTTACTTTTTGTTCCACCAACACATTACCGATTTGAGTTTGCCAAGTATGAGATAACAAATTGATAATTCTGGCGGAAGAGCTGCATTTAAAAAATGAATTATTCTCTCAGAATAGAATTTATGATATTAGCGCTCTGAAAAGAGTTTTAAGTTGCAAATACATCAATTTTCCAACTAGAAATGTATGATGGCCAGGAAGCGAAACGTTATTAAAAGGCCTGTGCAAATTTATCCAGAAAATGTGTCCATTTACGATGCAGACAACGCAGCGTAAAGGTGATATACAATTTGACGTATTTTGCCACAGAATTGGATAGCCCGTGTATAAGTTGGCGAATAACCGTACTTAAACGTGTATATTTTTATGCTCTATGGATGTGAGGAACATAATGCAATTAGGGGCTTGTGCGTTTATACGTGCATACATACGTATATTGTCAACTCACTTGTGTGTGTGTAAATATACGTAAGTACATACGCGTAAACATACATACGAATAAGTGAAAAATACTATAAAAGTCTTCATTAAAATTTATATGAATTTTCAAATAAGCCTGTGTCAGGGAGGAAGTACATTTTTTTATTCACTCATGGACTGTGCTCTATGAAAAGAAAAACAGGATAACATGCAGCGTTTTTATTCCCATTTTTAAATTTATTTATACATGGCACAGTCTAATCATGCATGGCATACAGTAATGCATCACATACTGTATTATCGAACAAGTTAATGCTGTATTTAAATTCACGCACATAAAAGTTTCAATGTTGAAAAAGTGAAATGAACCGCGAACCGTTTTCATAGCAAAATATACACAAAGAAGTTGTGTTAATCATTTGCAAGTCATCAACGAACAAATTCGATCACACTACTTTATTTACACTCAACGCAAAATATACCTTTGAGAACCTTAGGTTCTCAAACTTTTCTGCTGTGACTGAAACTGCTAAACAGGTAGTGACTAGAACTGCCCTAACCCATAATTCATTACTTCATTTGGTGCTTCACTAAAATAATCTTCTCTTTGAGAAACTATGGTTTCTCGTGAACAATATACCAAATAATATTGAGCTATGATATATAGCTTTAATATAAGGCATACTTGTCGAGCTAATTTTTTAAGAATTCCTTAATTTCTCTACTTCTTCGGAAAAGAATAGAAGGATAAAGAAAAATGAAACTGTTTATGAAATGAAAGACACGCTGTCGTTGCTATATAGAATTTATTAGTGGTAATAAATTCCATTATATACTAATGGTGTTAGATGTGAAAATGAAGGCTTTTGAAATGGCAAACTGATGTACTCTCATGATTTTTTATCACTATTGTGAGAAAATGTTTATCAACCTTATTTGAGTCGTTTATGCTCTCTAAAATGCTAGAAATATCTTCAATTCATGTCCAGTCATGCGTCGAGTAGGATGTATTTTCAGCTATAGAAAGAACTCGTTACTCGTGTGCACTTTCGAACGTCTGCCACAAACTAGCCCCTCTTCCTGTGCCCGAGTGAAATTCATCGTGGTGGAATTCAGCACAGTGGAGGGCATATAATGCATAACTCAAGTGTATATTACATTTTTATATCATTGATATAAATTTTCACAGAAATTGAACGTCCAGCTGGTTAAAGACCATATAATAGAAGATCTTGAGCGATGCCAATTGTCCAATGACGGAGCCCAAAAAACATCACGTGACGAAAAATCGTCCCGTGACTTTGTTTACATCTGGTGATGGCGTCTGTGAGTGATGCGAACATTGCGAAGTATATTACAGGAGTTAAGATGGCTCCCTGCGTACGCTTAAAAAAAGGGTTCGATAATTGATGAAACTGAACTATGTCGGATGCAACATTGAAGATGCATTATATATCCAAAATGACGAAGAAGTCTTGTGTTGAGTGCAAAGCACTTCTGTGCTTCGAACTTCAAATCCATGTTAGGCCTATCTCTCTTCAGAAATGCCAGAAAGATTTCGAAATCTTGGCAGTTCCAGAAAGAGCTGTGCAAGACCAAGGTAGTGTAAAACTTAGAGTTACATCATTTATCCCAACTAACTCTCTGAATCAAAGCTTCATAAATTAATAATGCGTTTCTTATTACCCATTGTTTGAAAAAAGAGTAGATTTTTAATTGACCCTTAATAGCATGAGTTTATGAAGAGAAAAATTTATATGTGCTTCAACTTATGTTATTGATGTAGGCCTATCAAAATTAAATATTTGTAGTGGAAACTAAAATAAAAACAGAATTATCAAGGAGGGTAAAAACATCTTTCAAGAAGTCATCTTTGTTTAAGAGTAAAGCTTTCGAGTACTACTACACTCATCATCAGTATCTGAAACGGAAAAGAAAAATAAACTTTACATCAGGAATTATAAGAGCACACATGTTAGTGAACAAAACTTAATTAAGAACTTGAAGGGGAACAGATGAAACAGTTGCGTTTAGTGTTGGTTTAATCTGATGAATGAGGATGCTTCCTAATAATCTTATATCTTGTCTACTACTGAGCCCTATAATTTCAAAGTTATTCTGATTGATTGGGTGACCAGCTAAATGTGCATGATCTCTGATACTACTATGTAATGTTTGGTTGGTAGCTCTACCAGTACGTACGGACATGCCCTTATGCTCTGCTATGCGCGTTACTAAGTGGCGAGTGGTCTCTCCACAATATGTAGCATTACACCGGGTACATGTATATTTATAAACGATGCAACTTTGTAGAGACTTAGGCATCCTATCAGTAAACAGGAAGAAACTACCAACACTGAAGCCATTGCGAAAAATAATTCTTGGATTGAGCTGTGGGTAATATTTGGACAGTTGTAATTTTAATTCCTGCATAATATAGCGATTTAATGCATTTGACATATAGTTAACGGATATATATAAAAAAAACTTCTGTACATCATAATTTGGCATCTTATCCTTGCGGTTACATTCAATGGTTGCACGGATAATTTTTTTCCACGGCAGAGAGCGGGAAACAGTTGCGGCAAAAATAAGAACGCAAAAACTCAAGTCGGGCTGAAAAAGCGTCAAACGTTGAACAGATTATAAAAGCTCTATTTACAAGACCAGAAACAAAAAAAAAGTGTCGTCGACATACCTCCTATAATATACTGGTTTAAAAACATCAGGACAATCATTCAACCACAGCTGTTCGTAGTGCGAGAGGAAAATATTAGCCAGAGTCGGTGAAACGCATCCTCCCATGGGAGCACCATCCTTTTGCGAATACAAGTTTCCATCAAATAAAAAAAGATTATCTTTAGTACATATTTGTAGTAGTTTGTTGAAGCTCTGCCTGTCGAAACCATGAAAATCGTCTTTGTTAGTAAATAATTTTCACAATACTATTTCAATAGTCTCGTCTACCGGGATGTTCGTGAAGAGAGACACAACATCAATACTAGACATTATATAGTTCTTGTTGGGCATTGAACTAATTTCGCGCACGAATGAAAATGAGTCCTTTATAGTAAAAGCGCTTAACGAAAACGGTGTTAAAAGAGTTACTAAAAACTTAGACAAATTATAGTTTGCCGTCACAATTGTGGAAAGAATTGGTCTTGCATTAAATCGCTATGTTATGTAGGAATTAAAATTACTACTGTCCAAATATTACCCACAGCTCAATCCAAGAATTATTTTTCGCAATGGCTTCAATGTTGGTAGTTTCTTCCGGTTTACTGATAGGATGCCTAAGTCTCTACAAAGTTGCGTCGTTTATAAATATACATGTAGCCAGTGTAATGCTACAAATTGTGGAGAGACCACTCGCCACTTAGGAACGGGCATAGCAGAGCATCAGGGAATTTCCGTACGTACTGGTAGAGCTACCAACCAAACATTACATAGTAGTATCAGAGATCATGCACATTTAGCTGGTCACCCAATCAATCAGAATAACTTTGAAATTATAGGGCACAGTAGTAGACAAGATATAAGATTATTAGAAAGCATCCTCATTCATCAGATTAAACCAACACTAAACGCAACTGTTTCATCTGTTCCCCTTCAAGTTCTTAATTAAGTTTTGTTCACTAACTTGTGTGATCTTATAATTCCAGATGTAAAGTTTATTTTTCTTTTCCGTTTTAGATACTGATGATGAGTGTAGTAGTACTCGAAAGCTTTACTTTTAAACAAAGATGACTTCTTGAAATATGTTTTTACCCTCCTTGATAATTCTGTTTTTATGTAGATTACGTTTCCCTAGAGGTAAATTACTAAAATATAAAAATTATACAACCCAAAATTTAATTGACGTCAAAAATTAGTATATTGTTGGCTTTTTCTTCAAAATTTAGTTACAAATGCTATTCCTAAGGTAATTTTTAAAATATTAAATTATAATTGAAATGTCTTAAATTGGCTGTATTGCCTATTTATTTTGTATCTGAAATAACTGTCTCATATTGAATTAAAGTCAAAATCTTTCATTAGTAGTTTTATTTTTGAATAAGTGACCAACACACTTTGGATATAAATCCGTTGTTTTTACATGGTTCTTTCAGTTTGGTTGCAAACAAAGAATTTTGAAATTTCTTTATGTAATAAATATAGCTCAGTAAAAATGATATTAGTTATAACATTTTTAAAATGACTTATATATATCTATTATGTAGAGTATTCACAATGTAAACTAGATTTCACTAGATAACTGTGCATGATCCATTTCAAAAATTGTTTTGCTTTAAATTTTAGTTATTTTTCCTCCACTCATGGTATGAATTATAATTGAAAACATAACATCATCCAGGCTTCTGCCTTTATGTAGCCTTGTAGAGAAATATAGTGAACCTACTCTGACTTTACTTAGTCATAAAATGAGTGATTAGGCTTTGAGTATACCAGCTTCCTATCCTACATCTGGTCACTGGTAAATGTTAAGGAGAGGACTATAATCGATTTTCCCCTTTTCAGTGCCTATCCATAGTTAATTAGATCTAAATAAACAATTTTTCTTCGATACACTTTCCGTCGCAAATGAGTATTTAACGAGTTATAGCGGTAAATTACTGACCGCAACTCTAGTGTTTGAAGCGGAAAGAAATTGGGCGGAGGGAATGACTACAATGGACTCTCCCTTCCGACGCGCTCGAATGATCGAGCGCAAAGACAAAAGTTGACATACCGCTATAACTCATTATTTTATGGGTGATAACCTTTATTGTGTTATCAACTAAAATGTCCTACAAGTGTGTTCACGCTCCGCAGGGGTCGCATAATAATAAATTACCCAGTACCCAAACGTACCCCACCCAAACCAAACCTACCACTATAACTCGTTTAATACTAATTTGCGGCGGTAAGTGCATAGAAGAAAAGTTGTTTATTTTGATATAATGAACTATTTTTAGGCAGCAAAAATTGGAAAATCGATTATGGTCCTCTCCTTTACAAACACCCTGGACACTTTCAAAGGTGGCCTTTAATGCAATGAGAAGTGATCGGCATGCAGAAATGGCCATCAAAGGTGACCATGCAAAGTTTGCATAGAATTTGTCTTAGTTACTTCAATGGTAAACATGATCATGGGATCTTTCTGCAAAGTTTTGTTAAGGGTAAATGGAATTTCCATTTTTATGAATTTTACTCCCAAATTGAAATTTAACTCTAATTGAATGATTGAAACCCATTTAGAATGAAACAAGATAATTGAGATAAGAATGTTCTCACTGAGAATGGTAATTGACACATTGACAAAGTGAAATGAATTTTAAAATCAGATCATGTTGAAATTGAAAATCACATTAATTTATTATGCACCACTCTACATAATTAAGAAATGTCCCTTTTAAAAAAATGTTGTGTAGAAAATGATGCGCAGTTTTAATCCATTTATATCTGAAAATTTGTGTATTCCAACGTGTTGAACACTGAACATCATTTTTTAAGGAAATCCTAAATATACTAGTATTGCCTAAAGAGAAACAGCAAATACTTCGTTTCAAAACATGGATCAACATGGCACATAATCTATACTATAATAAGAGCCGCGTTCATCCGTCCGTCGGTCGGTCCGAAGCCACCCGTAAGTGTGTGATGAGCGTATCTGTGATACAAGCTCAAGCCCTATTTATATTGACGGGCCGTGTTCACGCGGCCTCATCAACTCTCGAGAGATTGTATTTTTTAATTTCTAGCAGCCTTTCTCTCATTTCGCCCTCTTTTTTATTTCAAATAAAGTGGGTGGGCTAGTAGCCATAATAGGGCGTGCAATTTAATGACACGTTAATCAATTTTTGTTTTCTGCATAATCAGATTGGTCATGTCTCAAGTGTCAGCTGTGAAATACTCATCAGGATCTGTGCAATAGTTCACAAGAAACAGAGGTTAGGAGCTGGGAATAGGGTGATTCTTATTTCTGGGATCTCAAAGGTCTGTGTTTTAAAATAGTGTGGGTACTAGTGAGGGGCTAACACACCCTGAACCATATATTGTGTATGCATTCATTAAATAATTTATAAGCATTGCAAAATAATTTTTGATATTTTCCAATAACCCTTCTCTGGTATTGCAAGTTATTGACAATAATATAAAAGGCTCTGTCCCTCTTAGTAGAAACTTGATTCTACTCTAATTCGATGCAGAAATGATCTGTTTTCAAAAATAGAGGTCAAAATTTAAAGTTCCACTCTAAACTTGAGAGTTGCTGGAAACTTATGTTCTTTCAAAACTTTTGATATTGAATATGTAACTTTTTTTAATTCAATATAGATAATGTTTCCATTTGTTATATATTGTTTATTTTTGTGTTTAGGAAAACCTGAATCAAGTTTCTGTATTGAAAAGTTATGGAGCTTTTGTTGCTGTAATAAGTACAAAAAATGTTGCACTTATCTGTTGAAATTTTTCTAGGTGCAAAAACAAAGGACAGAAGCTAAAAAAGGCATTTCCTTACCAGTAAAAGTACCCTTACGTTAGACTTGTGTTTCAAATTTGTTGTTAACCCTTTCCACCAAGCCATATAAAAAAGACAGCTTGTTATTCGTTTATTATTAGAATGTTTACTATTGTAAATGTAATTTTTGGATGTATGCAACCAGCGCTGCCGCAATATTCTAGCTGTGATGTCATTTCAGTGGTTTTTCTTCTAATGCAGGAAAGGAATTAGAACATCAAGCTGGGCGAAAACAATTTACAGGTGTAAAATTCATGAATATACGTTTGTTCTTAGTATAATGTCAATGGTTGAAAATATGATTATTTTTAAAAATGATTTTCATAAAATATATCATGCTGAAAGAATCTCTACAAATTACTTTCGTGCTATAGTAGTTTCAAATGGTTAAAACTAACTGAATCGAGACTAATAATTGCATATATATGTTCAGATGTTTATATGAATGAGTTAACATGAATGTGTATATGTATTCAAATATAGGCATATTGGTACATGACATTTTAAATTCAGAGAGGTACGTGCTTGCATGTTCCTGCGCATTCCGTTGCCAAACATTTGCTCGTGGTCAAGCTGAGAGTTTTACGCATTTAATTTCTGTTGGCTTGTATATTTTCAGTAGTATGAAAATTACTTCACTAACTTACCAATGCTAATGTATTTTCAACCATTCCAGATACCTACCGAAAATCAACCCCAAACAAGACTTCAAGATGAAATTCATGAATGGAAGAAAATGCCACTGCGGGATGCATCCAAAGGACCTGTCGTTGGTCGCGTGCCTCAGCACGGAAGAGTCTCTTGGCCTCGACCCTGCCACCCTTGCTTGCTGATCTAATCCCCAAGTGTGATTGATGCCTTTGTCTTTTAGTGATCAACAATTGAATGTTATTGAATGTTATGTTCAGTTTAAGTGACGTCTAATTCAATTTTCTGACAAGTTTTTTATATTCTAAACATTGTATAGGTCTTTTCAAATAAGATTGCCCACAACCGAGGTTGTCAGTTGATTGATAAGTTAATAGTCAAAAATTGAAGAACTCATAATCACGATACAATTAAAAATATTAAATACGTAGAAGGAGAGGGATTTTATATGTCATGACTGGAATGTGGACTATGTGAAGCAGGTGATTCATTTCAATCTTGTTTTTTATCACTGCTCCTCTCCCCCTCCCACCAATGGGTAATCCTCATGTATAATTTGCACTTTGAGTTACTGATAGGCTGTGTAGGCCCTGACTTAAGGACAAGTTGGCCTTCCTTTCTCGTTGCAATGGGTTGGGGACTTCTGGTCCTTATTTGCCCTTTTCATCACCTCAACTTCAATCTTGATGCTTTTCTTTTCCTACACTTCTTTTAATCCTTTTTCTATGCTTGAGACAATACTTTGCTAGAAGCCATTTTGTGCATTATAGATTAGTAGTTACCACATGGCCAATGCCCCTTCTGTCGCATATTTAACTTGAATAATGTCAGTGCTAATTACTTACAGCTAGTTTTATGAAGCGTTCTCCTGAAATTTTGTGTTTTTTTGTGTTATTGCGTTTTTTAGTTTTGTTTCACATGCTTGTAGGAATTTTGTTTCTGACTGGTTTTCAAGCTAAGGTTCTTCAAATAATAAAAGTGTTCAACTTTTTGATGGAAGGTTGAGTAAGTGCTGCTGAGCTCGTGTTAGCTGCTAAATCGTTTGGATGACGATTTGGTCAAATCGGCATGCGATTTTCAAATAGTTTCTAAACTCCATTGTAGATGCCTCCGATGGGCGTGCATGGATCTGCGGTATGTTTGAGACATGTACGTGAACATTCTCCGTATCAGGTTTCCTTCATGCTTTCTCATTGTCTAGGCGTTAAATTATTTTTGCCAAATGACACCAAATGGACTGCGCCTTAGCTTAAACGAAACGCTCGCACCTTTTGTGTCAGTCATTACACCAAATGTTGTGTTATTGATATAACATTGTGATCTGTTATGAGATAATTGTGACTATCTTGAGCATAAAAAGCAAGGCGAAAATCGCTACACGTAAAGTCATTATTAATAAAAATGATGAAATAACACTGAACGTTTCGGATTAACAGTCCATCTTTAGCAAAATCTCTGTAAAACGAAACCAAACGAGGAAGAATTAAATCACTAATGAGGTATTGATAGAAAGTTTAAACTTTGAAAAAACACCCCTCAGGGGATACAATTGTATTGCATTGTATTGTATCTATAGGAATTAGCACTCCCAGAGAGACACTGTGAGGGCTCGAGCTAAAGGTTAGGTAGGCTTTCTTTTTGTTAAAATAGAATGGGTTTTTGTTTTGTTACGGACCATCTTTTTCGCTTCACCGCTGTCCTGTTTTTTCAGCACCAACTACTTTCTTCTTCAACCTTGATCTTGTTTCATGAACTTATTTCTCATCTTACTGTTTCTATGCCCTTTCTGCATAGATTCTTACCTTAACTCCATACTAAATGATGCATTCTTTCTTCCTCTCTTTGGATCGCCTTTGTTGCGGATAGGGAGGCTTGAACTAACTAATAAGCCAATCTAACCTTTGAAAAAAACCAGACAACTGTAAAAAATAATAGGTAAAGGAAAACTAAGTAACTGCATTAGGTGTTGGCAACATGAAGCGGAAAAGCACTTCAAGTGTCATTCAGAGTAGGTTTCATTTTTTAAAAAGGCAAAGATTCGAGAATGCGCAGATCTGTTCTGTAAGAGGTACTGGCCAAGATTTTGAAGTCGTTTAGGGAGACCGGAACATTGCACTCTTCTGCATTAGATCTAACAGAGGATAGTGGGGGGATCCAAGAGGAAGACCAGTTCTGTAACTTCGCCCAGCGTGCTCGGAAACTATAGTCATCAGGGTACGGCAGGTGGAACCAACGTGCTGCGATTCACAACGTGAACGACTGTATTGGTACACCAAAGACGAGCACAGTGAGGATGGCAGTTTGTCGTTGAAACGGAATAGAGAACCAATTGTAAACTTATTGACTTAAAGTTTTATTGACTGATGACTAGAGTTTCCGAGCACGCTGGGCGTAGTTGCAGAACTGGTCTTCCTCTTGGATCCCCCTCCACTTTCCTCTGTTAGATCTCCTGCAGAAGAGTGCAATGTTCCGGGCTCCCTAATCGACTTTGAAATCTTGGCGAGAACCTCTACCAGAACAGATCTCCGAATCTTTGCCTATTTACAAAATGAAACCCTACTCTGAATGACACCCAATGTGCTTTTCGCTTCATGTTGCCAACACATAGTTCAGTTCCTCAGTTTTTTTTACCTTTTATTGTTTTACTGTTGTTCGTGTTTTTTCAAAGTTGAAACTGTTTACAAATGCTTCATTATTGAATTAATTTATTCTCTTTTGGTTTCGTCTTCCAGAGTTTTTGCTGAAGATGGACTGTTAATTCGAAACCTTCATGTTTATTTGATCATTATTAATAAAAATGACTTTATCTGCAGCGACTTTCGCTTTGCTTTTTATTCTCAGGCATAGAAGCATCAATGCAGAAGTTATTTTAGATTATATCCTGAGCATATAGCATCTGAAGTTTACTTTTTTCGCCCATTGATGAACATTATAGAAGACTTATTGTTAACTAGCTTGCATGAGACACGGCGCCATTCGAGATTCAAAAGTACTCTAACTGAACCGTATACTTTCTTTTCATCATTGAGTTCATCTTTTTATTAAACTCATTTTATTGTTCAGTACAGATTCATCATAGAGTGAACCAATGATATGTATTAGAAAGTTTGCACACTCCACGTAATTTATGTATAGCATTATTCATGTATAGCAATAAGTTGAATTTTCTGTAATTTCGTACTTTTGTGTAGGTTTTGCTTTATTTCCTGGCTCTAAGAACTGCTGCCTAAATTTCGTAAGTATTACGTACCAAGGCAAGGTTTTTTGTTTTACTTATATATTTCTTTGAACTCTTCTGAAATGTTAGGCTAGTATTTTGATGAAGCGGACCACATCACCATTTACAGCGGCATTTAATATTTTTTCTGCTTGAAGAGTATCGCTATAGCTCTCGAATATACTACTCTGGATACTCAGTTCAGGTTTAGTTTTTCGTTCTTAGCAACTGACAAGGTATAGTCTTTTATTGGGAACATCGATAGATTTTTCAGTATGATTCATTAATATTGCTTGTATATTATCAATCCTTTGGTTACATAATAGTTTTTTGTTGTTTTCAATTGGAAAATAATTTCATACATGATAGAGGTACCCAAAGGTGTAGCATATTTTATTCATACTGCTCCTGCGAGAATAGAAGTGCGCCGCGCTATGGGTAGGGCTTTTTCGCAGAAAATAATTTTCAAAGTTTAATTTGTCGATGCTTGCCGTTTTTTCAGCATTTCTTGTCTTGTTATACATGTCTTTCATCATTAGTTCCCAGGTGTGTCATACGGTGTGTGAAAACCCTTTGTATGCCAAATTGTTTTTCAGTATACTTTTCAAGCAAGTAATTCGTTTTTGACCAACCCAAGAAGTATCCATGTGAATCTTATTAAATATACGTAGTGTACGAACAATTTTCATCAAGCAGCCTGAATCGTCAGCGGTCATGCGATTTATAAAAATGAAGACTTGAGCTTCTGTTGAATCAACCGAAACATAAAGAAGCCTCTGGGTAAGTGACAGTTTCAAGATATTCTGTTACTAAAACAGAGGATCCTGAAATTGGACGGTACTCTGGTGCATCTGCCACCTGCAAATACATTATGGTGCCCAGTAAATATTACATGCGATGTACTATTGTTACATAGAAGTATAGCTGCAAGGCTATGAGTACGGACCGAAGTGAATGGTGCAATAAAAGAACAAGTCGAAACTTCCTATTAACGCGGGAAGTCTTCCGCGTTTATAGAAAGTTACGACTAGTTCTGTTTTTGCATCGTTCACTGCGGTCCGTACACATAGCCTTGCAGCTATACGTCTATGTATATTAACGGACAAAAGTACATCGCATGTAATATTTACTGGGCACCACAATGTATCTGCACGTTGCAGATGCACCAGAGTACCGTCCAATTTCCGGTTCCTCTGTCGTAATAATAGAATCTCTTGAAACTGTCATTTACACAGAGGCTTCTTTATGTTTCTGTTGATTCAACAGAAGCTCTTATACTTTCTAGAACAAAGACGGCAACCTATATTTCGTCCGGCACAATGCCGGCCGCACCCGTTCTAACAACAGACATGTAGACGTTCCCTGTTTGAAATACAGATCATTCATAAAATTTCTGTAAATTGAACAGAGAAATACGATAATTCCCGTTGGACCAACGGTGCGTCTATCGCAGTCTGTTAATTCAACAGATGTCTGTAACGACGACGGAAGCAATTGATGCATCTGGCGGACTAACAGAGAAAAAAACTCTCTGGCAAAAAAGCTGCCAGACAATTTTCCGTTGTTTTAACATTTTTTTTACAGTGGGTGATAAATGAAATACATCTGCGATTCATAAAGGCAGCATGTTGGCGACAGTTATAATGTAAGTATATATTTTTGAGACAGTTTGTAAATTAGTGATGTACCGATACTATTTCTGTGGGCGATACCGATACCCATTTCTTGGCCGATACCGATACTTAGAATACCGATAGACCCGTACTACAACCGATACCGATAATTTTACAATTACATTAAAATAAAACCATTTCATAATCCATATTTTAGAAGTTTTATCGGTCCACATTTTAGAATCGAAGTACGTTTTAAAAAACCGTCCATCAGTAAATGCATGTGACACGGCAGTTAAACTTTCTATTGTTTAATAAAATGTTTTATAGTTTTTGTTTTATTGTCTTTTCTTTTTTTTTCATGTCAATATTTTATCTGCTGGTTTATTCAGGAAATTAAGTGTTCAGAAATAGTCTTTAACAATTGGACTTATTGTTTTTCAGAACACTGAGGATAAATTATTTATGATTCGAAACGTTTTTATATATCATGGTTTTCTTAGCCACGTTGGTTTTCCTTTTTATCCTGTGTTAGTACATACGTTTACTACTTGCGTTCACGCTGCAATTTCTGAGACTGCTACATTATATTTGTTTACGCCTCTATATGTAGAAAAATATAATTTTGAATTAAATTGAGTCTGATAATAACCTCAGTGGGCAAATCAAGATTGCTTAGCAGTGAATACTTATTTGTTCATACACGCTGATTACGGTATCATACGAAACAAAGCGGAAAGATGACGCAATCGAATAACTTTGTGCGGGAAACGAATCAAACGATATAGTTAACATAGCAAGAGCAGTTTTATTATTTAATCGCAAACTTCATAGTCAATATTGTTATATTTTTAGACATATTATGAAATAATTTCATTATATTACCCATGTACGGCTTATAATGATTTTATTTTAATACAATAGTAGAAGCATCGGAATCGGTTGTAGTATCGGTATTTCCAAGTATCGGAGTATCGGTATCGGCCAAAAAATGGGTTCGGTATCGGCCAGAAAAATAGTATCGGTACATCACTAATTGAGATATGTGAAGAAATGAAAATACAATGCAAACGAGCTGCAGTGAAAGAAAGAACTCAAAACTAGCAAAAACCTGACTTGACACACACATGTTGCGACTGAGAGTAATGCACTGCCTTAGCTGCAACGGTTAATTCTTGCATTTACGCGATAGCACAAAATTTCTTGCTGAAAACTATCCATATTACACCAAAAATATAAAATGAATGGAAAATGGGCGTTCATTATAAGAAAATAGTCCACCCCCTTTATTTGAAATAAAAAAGAGGGAGATATGAGAGAAAGGCCGTAAAAATACAAAAAAATACAATCTCTCGAGAGTGATGAGGCCGCGTGAACACGGTCCGTCAAAATATATAGGGCTGGAGCTTGTATCACAGATACGCTCATCACACACTGCAGGCTGGCTTCGGACAGACCGACGGACGGACGGACGTGGCTCTTATTATAGTATAGATTATGAAATACATAGTTGAACGTTGGTATAGAATTAATAAAAAGGTACTATAATACACACGAAGAAGCTAAAGGAGGCTTTTATTCGTGAAAGAAACGTACCAGAAACGTCAGGCCCTGTCAGATAGAATTGATTGGATTATAAGAAAATTTAATTAAAAATAGGAAGACTAATGACACAACGCTTAGACTCATTTTGTACTAATTTTGTACTAATTAGTTGATAAAATCGATGAAAGTTAAACGTTTCGACCAACTAGCAGTGGTCCTTCTCAACACTGTAAAAGTAAAGATTACACATCAGACGTCATTCAGAAGAACACAATGGTAAAAACAAACATGAAATTAGAAACATTTGCTAACAAACTATTTGTAGGGGATAGGCAGACTGCATATCATTGAGATTTGGCTTTAGTCTATAAATGAAAAGAGATTCTAATATTCTGAGTTCTATTGGGTTACTTCCTCGGCCTAATACTTCAAAATCAGTTAGTCTAACAGGCAGGTCGCATTTTTCTGCATGTGTGCGTATTGCAGAGTGAGAAGGTGCTGATAAAAGGTTATTTGTACGGTGACTTCGTCCAGCATGCTCAGCCACACGAATACGCAGGCTACGGGATGTAGATCCAACGTATTCAGATGCACCACATCGTGCACAACTATGCTTGTATACAACCGAGCTAAGCATGCCTTTAGGAAGTTCATCCTTAAATTTGAAAAAAGATCCAACTGACAAGGAATTGACATGAATAATTTTAAAATCACACTGCGTAAAAAACTTCGATAAAAGGAGCGATAGTTCAGATTTTAGTTTTTCCAACTGAGCACCAAAGTACAATAGTGAAACGTAACATTGTTTTCTATCAACAGAGGCAACCGATGGAACGTTTGTGCGAACAGAGGAGAGAAATTTTCTAATTGAGTCGTCTACTAGGCGAACAGGAAACCCATTCTTAACAAAGTAGTTCTTTAAGAACATAAATTCCTCGTGGAGGAAACCAAATGTGCTGCAAACACTATAAGCCCTATACAGTAATGTTTTGATTCCTGGTGCCTATTCCTGGAAAATTCCTGGTGCCTGTTCTTTCTCCATTCACACAAAACTCATACACAGTAGAAAATTCCAAATCATTTTCGCAGCAAATTTCCTCTGTTAAAAATGCAAATTCATTTTATATGGCATCATTTGACGTGGAAAACCTGTTCACTAATATCCCATTGCACGAAACTATTTCGATCTGTTTGAATTATCTTTTTAGTTACAGCAATTTAGTTTTGGGCCTAACCCGTGAATTGCTTCAGAAATTTCTTGAACTTTCGGTTCTTAATAGCTTTTTCATTTTTAATGGTAAACTTTACAAACAACTGGATGGATTGGGCATGGGCCTCCCGTTGGGTCCCACGTTGGCTAATATTTTTATGTTTCATCACGAGAAATCCTGGATTGAGGAATGTCCTATTGAATTTAAGCCAGCCTTTTACAAGCGTTATATAGACGATACTTTCATTTTGTTCAGGGACCAACACCATTGTTCATTATTTTTAGATTACTTGAATACTAAGCAGCCGAATATACAATTTACCATGGACACAGAAAGAGATAATTGCCTCCCGTTTTTAGATGTTAATGTTCGTAGAATGGGTAATAGTTTTGAATGTGCTGTCTATCGCAAACCAACATTTACTGGTTTAGGATTGAGTTTTTTTAGCTTTTGTTGTTTTCAATTCAAAATAAATGGTATCAAAACATTACTGTATAGGGCTTATAGTGTTTGCAGCACATTTGGTTTCCTCCACGAGGAATTTATGTTCTTAAAGAACTACTTTGTTAAGAATGGGTTCCCTATTCGCCTAGTAGACGACTCAATTAGAAAATTTCTCTCCTCTGTTCGCACAAATGTTCCATCGGTTGCCTCTGTTGATAGAAAACAATGTTACGTTTCACTATTGTACTTTGGTGCTCAGTCGGAAAAACTAAAATCTGAACTATCGCTCCTTTTATCGAAGTTTTTTACGCAGTGTGATTTTAAATTTATTCTTGTCAATTCCTTGTCAGTTGGATCTTTTTTTCAAATTTAAGGATGAACTTCCCAAAGGCATGCTTAGCTCGGTTGTATACAAGCATAGTTGTGCACGATGTGGTGCATCTGAATACGTTGGATCTGCATCCCGTAGCCTGCGTATTCGTGTGGCTGAGCATGCTGGACGAAGTCACCGTACAAATAACCTTTTATCAGCACCTTCTCACTCTGCAATACGCACACATGCAGAAAAATGCGACCTGCCTGTTAGACTAACTGATTTTGAAGTATTAGGCCGAGGAAGTAACCCAATAGAACTCAGAATATTAGAATCTCTTTTCATTTATAGACTAAAGCCAGATCTCAATGATATGCAGTCTGCCTATCCCCTACAAATAGTTTGTTAGCAAATGTTTCTAATTTCATGTTTGTTTTTACCATTGTGATTTTCTGAATGATGTCTGATTTGTAATCTTTACTTTTACAGTGTTGAGAATGACCACTGCTAGTTGGTCGAAACGTTCACTTTTATCGATTATATCAACCAATTAGTACAAAATTAGTACAAAATGAGTCTAAGCGTTGTGTCATTAGTCTTCCTATTTTTAATTAAGATCTTCAAGAATTGGAACTTTGACTTCTTTAACTATAAGAAAATTTTAGCTAACCTTTACCACAACAAAGATATTCAAAGAGAGCTAGGATGAAAGCCGCAGGCACCATTTAGTATTGAGTTAAGGGAACGCGAAATCGATGTAGAAAAAGCTTAGAAACAGTACGTTAAGGGTACCGTCCGAAGCCCCTGCCAGGCCCCTGACGGTTCGGTGAGCTTTTTTCATGTTATTGTTGGAAAAGAACCCTTAGGCGGTGGACTATTCGGTCCTAAAATTTTATGACGCTACGGACAATAAATCACCTCCCCCTGGGGGGGGGGCCCAGGGGGAGGTGATGGGACAAAAATTTTGAATTTTTGACCGGATTTCGACCCCACATAAACAGAAAATACAAATGGAAATGGATAGGTTTCCAATATCCTTTTGTTGGAAATGATCCATAGATTCTAAAACTGTGTCTGGGTTTGTTCTAGCAGCAAAACTCAATGAGTTGATACGTTTTGAAATATCCATGAAAATAAACTCAAAAACCAGTATCTCAAAGTTTTTCCAAAACTAAGGCCTGAATCAAAAAAATGATTTGATGAAATTGTGTTTCTTTTTAAAAGGTACATATTATAGTCAAATTTCATAAAAATCAGACTGAAAATGAAGAATTTCATAATTTTTTTATATAAAATTTTTATTTTTTTTATATTTTATTGGGAAATCACAATTCACACTGTGAATATGAAGTTAGCATGGAAATTATCGAAATAAAAATTAAAACTGCATTTAGTTACATAAATTGTCCATTATATTACACTTCAACAAAAATTTTGTTTTGGTTTATACCCAAAACATATACCTTTCAACATTCGAACTGTATCAACTCATTGAGTTTTGATGCTAGCCCGCGAACTAGAACTGGTCGCCTCATTTACCAGGCTCACTGGTTGCCAGACGTAAGGCATAACCCCAAGTTGTTATACACCAAAATGATCGTCTCAGCGAGTGCTACACAGCTGGAGCCAGAAACCCCCACATTGTGGGGGTTAAGGCAGAGCTCCAACCACTTGGAAGTTGGGAGGGGTAAACACAGTCAGTGTCGTGGAGGGAGTATATATGGAGGGAGCATAGCCGTCTGTGAAGCGAACCAGTTTTTGAGATTTCTCCTGTGTCTGTGGTAACCAATAGCCGTCTCGCGAGTGTGACGTCAGCACAGAAGCCAGTAACCTACCAACTACGCTAGAGTGCGCACGCGCTCGCTGAATGCTCTTCCAGCTGTTTAGTTAATCATTCAGTCGGTTATGATTAATTTGGGATTCTACGACTCCGAAAGATAATAAATTGTGTTTCCTCACTTGAAGACACTTAATAATATCAAAATTACTAGCAAAGATACATTAAGAGTGGAAAACTATAAAGATTACAGGCCCTTGATTATAACAAATTAGAGCGACTTGCACGCGCACCTCACCCTTTGACTTGTGGTGAGGTACTAATCTTGCTTTGGAAAATGAGAGCCATTGAGAGGAAGGGTTGTAGGGAAGGTGGGTGGAGCAACTTAAGCCAAGCGTCTGTGGTTGGCTCAGAATCGGGCATTCACACTGCCCGAGTGTTTCAACTTTTGCAGCCAAATTGAGCCCGATCGGAGTGCGCTATGCTCCCTCCATATATCCTAGCTCCATGGTCAGTGTGGTAAATGAGGCGACCGTGAGAGGGTGTGCGTGCGAACAGTCAGTGGCAGCCTCAGTTACCAGCGAAACTACTCAGGGCCTTATTTCGCCTTATTTCGCAAAAATGGCAAATAAGACAAATCTGAAGTCAGTAGCGTGTAGAGCAGTATTTTATTCATATTGTGTGAAAATTACAAGTTTCGAAACACTATACTTACAGTAATATAACCAGACATGCAAACATGCATTTATGTAGGAACTAAAACGAAGAATGGATAACACTTAGTAGACATAAATGGTCATAACTTTTTTTCTAATTGTTGTAGAGGAAAAATAAAAACATCAGCAGGTTTGGAAGGATTTTCTGCATAAAATAGCAGTGAAAAACATTACATTGTTCCCAAAACAAAAAATGGCCATTGATCTCTTTGAAGCAATGTTGTGCAAAAATCTACGGAGTTTGACTCCATATTACAAAGAAACGGTTCAAGTTATCAAAAATCTGACAACATCAAAGTGTAAAGCAACATTTTTTACTCATTACTTCATATTTTTACATAACTGCCTATTACGGTAAGTGAACAGGGAACGGCAGAGTAACGCGGGTAAATTGACTACTTTTCTGAGGGATGCGCGACCGTGCGCGGGTTAAAACAAAACCAAAGGCAGTTTTGGAATCCTTGGAACATTTCTAACAAAGTTATAATTTGGACTCTCCCAAATTTTAGAAAACAAACAAGTTATATGGCTCCAAACCCAAAAATAATTGTTTGTGATGTTATAAATTATCGCTTATCACAGAATATTTTTTCGAAATGTAAAAATTTTAAATTATAACTTTGTTAGAAATGCTTAAAGGATTCTAAAACTGTCTTTGGTTTTGTTCTAGCATCAAAATTCAATGAGTTGATACGTCTTGAAATTTACATAAAAATGCATCAAAAAGCTAATTTTTCGTAAAAAAATAAGGCTTAAATCGAAAAAATGACACGAGTAAAAAAGGTTTACTTTCAAGAAACACATATACTGGAAAATTTTCAAGCGAATCGGACGAAAAAAGGTCAAAATCCCGGGACGGTACCCTTAAGAAAGAAGATTATGAAACAAGATAAAAGTCGAAGAAGAAAGTAGTAGGCGCTGAAAAACAAGGACAGTAGTGAACACAAAAATGATGATCGCTAATATAACAAAAACATTAAATTTCAACAAAAAAAGGCATGCCTACCTTTCAGCTCAGGCTCTTACATTTTCCTCCTGCAAGTACTGTACTAATTTCCATAGACAGAATAGTTGTATCCCCTGGAGGGGAACCTACCTGGAGTACATGGACATATGTCTGTGAATTCCTGAGATGTAGTTAAGCGCATGAACTTCAAACCTCCCTCACGTGAATTAAATACGTTCTCAACTCTTGTTCATGAAACTATGGGTGATATAATAGTACCGTTCATATCTAAGATTAATTAACTAGCAGGACCCGTGAAAATTCCACAGACAATGTCATCAATAAGCTTTGGGGCCCCGTTAGAAAATTCTGTCATTAATACTTTAATTTGAACATAACATATTCTAACCTATCTTGTCCTAACCTTTGCTGTCCAAATCTATCCTAACCTAATATAACCTAACCTATCCCATCCTAACCTAACTTTGAGGACAGCGTCCCCCTTATGGAACTTTTTCTTTATTATTGAACCTAGAGCAATGAAATTTGATATACTGATAGAAAATGCTATTTGGAATCGTTTATCTAATATAAAGAAGAAATGCGATTTTCCCCATAGAAAACGAGATATTCATAGAAAACGAAATTTTTGGGGGTTTATGCAAAATGCATCTTCTCCGACAATTTTAGAGTAAAAGTAATGACTTTGGGATCACTGGATGCGGAAAGACGTGGACATTCCAAAAACTCCAATGCTTTTCCCCAAATTTAAAGTTAAGAAAAAAAATGAGAAAATTCGAGAGAAAACCTGTTTTTCGAAAAATTTCGGATTGATGACGTCATAAATTAAAAAAAAATTAATTTAATGTATTAAATTAAATATTTCCGCATATAAATTAAATTAAATATATAATTTAATTTAATTTCTTTAATTTCCAAAATCTATTGGAGTTTATAGAAAGCCCTCATCTTTCCGCATCCAATGATATCAAAATCATCACAGTAGCTTGAAAACTGACGGAGGAGATGCATTTTGAAACCCCAAAGTCTATTGTCTACATTATAAGCAAAACAAAGAAACATGAACAATTTTAATTAAAATTTTTGGTTCAGGTTAGACTCATGAAATTTTTATAGAGTAATAAAGAGACATAGGAGATGACATAGTACGTGAAAAAGAGCCAAGATGGAGGTGTAACATGATAAAATACCAGTTACCCTCCCCCTCCCCCCCCCCCTATTCTTCAAATCCCCGTATCGGGCGAACGAGTGAACGTACGAGTCTCATGTTTTCACAGGATGTACATGACCTCTTACACTTCTTATAGCAGCAAAAATCCCAGTTTCTCAAAAGATCTCAAAAACATGGGTTCCTAGGAGGGACGCTGTCCTTAAGGGGGTCATCTCAGGCCCCGGTCGGTCCGGTGACCTTTTTTGTTTGTTGTTGGAAATGGACTCTTAGGTGGTGGACTATTCGGTCCTAAAATTTTATAGCGCTACTTCCCCCTCAAGGACTAAAAATACTATATTTCGATCCCATATAAAAACAAAACGGGAAATGGAAAATTTTGATCCGTAACTTCGTTTTCAATTCTTCAAGGATTCTAAACCTGTGTTTGGTTTTGTTCTAGGAGAAAAACTCAATGAGTACTATTCATGAGTTCTAACAAAACAATATGTCTAATTTTGTCAAAAAACTAAGGCCTGAATCGAAAAAATGAAATGCTGAAATTGTGTTTCTTTTCAAAAGTTACATATTTATGTAAAATTTCATAAGAATCAGACTACAAATATAAAATTTCATAATTTGCATGAAACTAAATAATTTATTTTTATTTATGTTTTTTTTTGTAAATCACAATCCATAGTGTGAATATGAAGTTATGCATGGAGATTATCGAAATAAAAGTGAAAACAGCGTGCAGTCACATTAATTGTCTATTACATTACCTTCAACAAAAAATTTTGTTTATGGCTTATACCCAAAACCTCAAACTTTCAAAATTCAAATGATCACTCGTCAGTGAGTTTTGATGCTAGAACAAAACAAAAGACAGTTTTAGAATCCTTGGAACATTTCGAACAAACTTATTGAAGAAAACTTCCAAATTTTGGGAAAAAACTGTATAGCTCATTATAGCTGTGTTGATGTAATGATAAAATATCAATTAAAGGGTAAAAAGCACAATTAGGACAAGCGCAAGGTTCCCAATTTTTTCGAAAACAGTCAACAACTATGCTAAGCATCAGAACCTAATTTGAAATGAAAGGCTATGTTCTCAAATAGGCGTGAAGCGTAGTAGGATAAGCGCATCGTTTGCTATTTTCTATTCGCCGCTACTTGAATAGAAAACGAGTTTTTTATGGCATCCTCAATTAAATCATTTAGCTTGCATATGAGCTCAAATAGATCTGAGTACATAATGTGAAAAGTTTTCATTCGTGTTATTTCACTACTGCAGCTCACATATGAAAATCAATGATTATGCATTGCATAATTTTTGTTCACGAATTGATAAAGTTGACGAGACTTCATTTTGTTGCTTGCATTATCACTCATTTGTGTTACATCAGGTAAAATTCTTGAATCAATATTCATAAATTACTGCTCCTGCGTCTAAAGTACTCATTGACGAACATATAAATACTCATACTCCAAAAACCTGCTATTCAAACTTGCTTTATCAGCGCAACTTTCCCACACGACCGAAGTTCTCCGTCTTCTATTACGACGCATTTTTTGTTCTTACAATAAAAAGTACAAAACATTTATTGAGACATTCAAAAAACAAACTTTGCATTACCATTGCATAGTGTCATATTTTCTCAACAACTTATAAACTATCGTCAACAATATTATTCATAATAAATTCTCAGCTCAATGATATTGCCATGATACTACCCGCAGTAAAGTACATGTGACAGGTGGTGTGCGACATGATCACTGTTTTTGCACAAAGCGGTCAATATTTTGAAGTCAATCAATGGCTTAACGTGGTTATAGAGACATTATGGTTTTATTATTTGTTTTATGATGTTCATTAAATGGTGAAGATGTAGAGCAATAAATTCAATATCTTTAATGATCTGAGTTTTGAAGCTTTCTATACACGAAAAATACAAGACATTAAATCGCACTGAATTTTCTTATTTATTGTAAAACATATTTGAGTGATAGAGATAAAATCATGGCTTAACATCAATGCGTAGTCAACCTGCTCAAGCGATCTCTTTGCAACGTGACGGTGTAGCACTGTACATCAGTACATCATCTCAACCGTCGGGTTCGGAACGTCGTGAGTGATGGATGTATGTTCTAGATCTTCCCGGTGTTGCGAAGTACTAAAAAATCTTGAAATAGCGTTCTAAATGTAGACGTCAGTTGTTTTTAGGTAAGTAATAAATTTGTTTTTTGTTTAAAAACGCATTGTTACACTTTTTTTGTTGCACATCGACATCATTAAAATCAGAAATGTACGTACGAATGCGACGCAGAAGTTTTGAAACTTGTTAGCGTAGTAATTTGTTATTTTTTTTCTTAAAAATACGATGATCTATGGCAAATTTTGCCGTAATTTTGGCATGTAATTTCAACAGTTACGCATAGTTCAGTTTAAATCATACATTATTTAGGTTAAAAAATCATAATCATTATTCAAACCGCGATGCGCCCTAGCGCATAGACTCCAGTCTCGCGAATTTCTACACCGCCCACCCTCTCCCTCCACCTCCGAGCAGCTACATCACCACCTCCGAGCCAGGGTTGGCACAAAAAAAACCCACCCAAAAAAACACACCCAAAAAAGCCCCAAAAAACCCACTAAAAAACCCACTAAATAGTGTTTTTTTGTGTTTTTTTGGGTTGTATTGTTGTTATTTAAATTTTACTTGTTTTTAAGCTTATTGGTAATTGGTAAATGGTAATAGTGATGGACAAACTTAATTCAGATAATGTTCACATAATGTAATAATTCATATAATAATGTAATATAATTTTGGAAATGAAGTGATCAAATAACAATGTTTACTCAATTAGTGTATATATATAAATTTGAAATAGAGGTAACTGGAGTTTTGTGAATAACTTTATTAAACAAAAACAGGTTTTACGAAAAACACAATAAAGCCCAAAAAACCCAATAAAACCCCCCAAAAAAATTTAATAAAAAAAAAACAGGTGGGTTTTCTTTTTTTTTTTAATCCTGGGTTTTTTCCATCCCTGCTCCGAGCAGCTAAAAAAATGTTAGGTTAGGGTAATTAATGTTAGGTTAAGTTGACTCAAGTTGGATTAAGTAGGTTTGATTAAGTTAGGTTAGGTTGGGGAAGGTTAGGCAAAGTTCAGTTTGTTTAAGATTAAGTTGAAAAAGTTTGAAAATGCATGTTCATGAGTGCCGAGATAGAGGGTCGAATGGCCAAACACCAGCGGTCGTTGTCATAACTTACTATAATGATTTATTGCAGGTTAACTTCGGTATTCCGCTGTACTATCCACTTACTAAGTACTTGTAGTGCTTATAATGCAGTGATTAATAATAACTGTATAACGAACAGATAGGTTAATAAGCCTCACTAGTGTGCGCGAGCGTTTACTCTTGCCTTCATTGTCTTGCGTTTCCTCTTGTCTTACCGAAGCCTTTATAAGGCGGTGTAGCCTTTCGTTGACGCTCAATCATATTCGTCCGCACCTGTTACCGTACCTGTTTCTCTCCAATAAAAGCTTCCACCAAGAATACCACCTCAAGTGTTTCACTGCCCCGTACACTAGTACTACATAGTTAAATAATTGGAGCGAATGACAACTTTATGTATCAACACGGAGGTGGAGGGAGAGGGGTGGGCGGTGTAGAAATTCGCGAGACTGGAGTGACGTCTGTGCCGCCCGAGCAGCCAAAGGACAAACGTACGTACGTGTTAACACACAGCTGAAGCTGAGAAGCTAGTTAAGGCCCCGATACACTGGTCAAAAATCGCAGTGATAACCGCCAGCACACCTCTCAATGTGCCTCCCATCCCTGCACACCAGCCAGTTGGCAGAGTGGCCACCGAGCTTTCAGCGATCCGAGCATGTCTGGATTAGGATGGTCGTCACTGCGACGAGCAGTACAGTTTGGAACGTTGACGCGAGAGGTGCACAGCCATGTCTTGCTCTGCAATTGAGAAGACAAAACTCGAACGCTGAATTCTATAGACGCATTTGAAAAATTCGACTGTTTGCAGAATGTGATGAGCAGCGCTTACAGAAGGCTAAAGCACAGCGTAACGTGCGCTTTGGTTTAATCCTGCGCTCCATACGGCTGGTCGCAATCGCGCACCTACCCGTACGACACGCTGAGGCAGACTGACGCCTTGCATTGCATTCCGCGGTGCTTCATCTTGCGTGCTGAGTGTATCATGTCGCCAGTTCTCACTTCAACTGGCGGACAGATCCACTGCCGCAATTTCTCGAGTCATGAACGCCAGTGTATCGGGGCCTTTAGGCACTGCCAGCGGGAGTAAACTAGAGCAGTGCGACGGTAGGCGGATTTTATGCACGGATTCTTCTTGAAACGTTTCATGCGTCTTAACGTTTGAAATCAAGCAGAGTCACACTTGTGTGTGTGTGTACTGTGTACGGCATTGCGCCAGCTAATTTTGTCTTTTTTTGCTAGTGCTCTCTGTACTCAAAGTAATCAAATTAGCTGATTCCTTTGGATTAAATCGCAAATGTATTTGTTACCATATGTTTTTGCTTCTGTAACGACAGCAGTTGACAGCGATATTTTTCATTTTGTACATTACAAATTGTCTTCATCGTACTGGAATGATGTAAAACTAATGGACTTCATAGTTTTGTGTACCATATGGTCCTTTTTATTTTCACCTGTGGGACTTGAAACTGCAAACCGTTCATGTTGGGTCATGAAGTTGATGAAGTGCAATGAAGGCTTGGTATGATAGAAATGCGAAAATTAATTCAGAGTTTATTCTTATGTTGGTTATATAATGTGATCGTTCGATTGGTGAAGTAGGGGATTTCTAATTTAGGCTATCACTTTTAATCCATTCGTTTATTTGAGTGAGACTATCCTAGAGATTTCTTCCATTTACATGACATCGTTATGCTGGGCATGTCTTTTTTCCTATATTTCTTTACACTATTTGGTATTATACTACATAATTTTGGACAATTTGTTACGGACTGTTCCATATATGGGTGTATTTTTTGATCATTTCACTTTCGGTTTCCGGTTCCCTCCTTCATCGCTTAGATTTTTTCCAGATGTCTTTAATAATAGCCAATTTTTAAAACAATTGATTTAACTGAAATATTTCACTAATTATTGTATTGCGAGTTATTCGCATTTCCCGCTGATTGCATCGATTTGTGCACTCGACTTGCTATTTTCAACTTTTCAACAGCTTCGTTTTTTCATCTAATTTTGTCAGTAATCTGCTTCGTTATTTCGTATTCTCGTTTTTTGCATCTAAAGTCGAGTGCTGCTCTTTTCTAATGGAATATGTTTTATCGAATGTGCAGTTCTGTTGTCACATATCCTAATTTAACACAGTGTGAGCGAATGTTAATGTTGATATTACTGATGTACCGATTTTATTTTTTTTTGCTAATACCGATACCTATTTTTTGGCCGACACCGTTACCGATACTTGGGAATACCGATACTTTGACCGATACCGATGCTTTTGCAATTATATTAAAAAAATATAAGCCCTGCATGGGTGTTATGATAAAATTATATACTTATATATCTAATGATATAACAATATTGACAATAAAATTTTCAATCGGGAATAATAAAACTGTTCTTGCTATGTTAACTATGATCTTGAGAAAAAATACCAGAAAATAAATCCATTCGATAGATAAGTGTTTCTAATCGTATTGCATCGTAATATAGACTAGCTATAATAGCAAATGGTTCCATAAGTGGACCAAAACAATAATTTCTCCACAAAATGGTTATAATTTTTGTGTTTTTCCCACAAAATACATACTCTGGCGAAAAGAAAACATTAAAATTCCATATGCCCTGAAAAGGTCCGCAAACATTTAACTAACTACGTGATTGCTCGTGAATCTTTCAAACATCTTAAAATAGAAGAAAAATGCAAGCTTCTTAATGTACGGTGATTTACATGCTAAATAAAAATAAAGTTATTAGCTTCATAATATTTGACGATTTACACGCTAAATTAAAATAGAATATTCAGCTACCTCTATACTAAATTTACAGAAAACTTTAAAATGCACTTTCAACTTTATTTAATTGGTTTGATTTTTGTTTGCCTGTCACATACTTTAAGAAATGGAAATTGGGTCGAACTATGTAGGATTTAGTTGTAAAAGTATAATAATTTATTTTGCTATTGTGTTTAACTATTCATGCTACACAGCTTTCACTTACTGATACGTGACTCATCGGGAATTCAAAGACTTCAATTCAAATAAATTCAGTTAGCGAGCCTGATTCAATCACTGAATCCAACACTTAGCTAACTAATTTACTAGGCATGAATAGACTCTTTATTTGATTTATGATTTTTTCTTTCATGATTCATGACCTTCGTTTTTATGATGAAATACGTATTATTGGAAAGTATCTGCCAGATTTTGCCGATACCGATACCAGTAAAAATGAGCGATACTGCCGATACCGATTCATCGGTACACCAATAGTTGACATAATTTGTTGCACGTCTCCTTGCATTGCATTTACGTTATTACGACTTGTTTTGGTCTAGGGCTACCCAAATACAACTAGTCAAAGTAGAAAGGTTACATTTACCTGTCGATTCATTATTTTACTTCTTTTATCTTGGTCTTAACACCATGGCATTCCCTCAATGTTCATGTGATATCGAGACTGGGAATATGAGCACTTGTTTATTTGTAAGCGTGAGAGCAGCAATGAAGAGTTGACAAAAGTGATGCGACAACCCAATGCAATGCGCTAAATATCAAACTATGACAAGTACGATCATAAAATTCACTTCATTAGTTAATTGGCCCAACTGAAGAAGCACCTCGTTGGAAGAAGTTGTCACTTCAAACCCGAATTGTGGCACAATGTTAGCAGACTTTGTAGCCAATGACTCATAGCATTATGGTAAATTTCTGGCCTATCTAATTATGGAATTATTATTTGTTTCGTTCTTTTAGTGAATTTTAAATGTTCCATCCAAAGAAAATATTACGCCATACTCTGTGATACAGGGGCATGTTCAAAACTCCTCTAAAATGTCTTTTCTTTGCCGGTGCTTCGAAAGTCAGGATAACGTAAATCAAATATATTCATGCAGATTTAGAATGTAATGAGCAGCATACTGCTTGCTTATTTGATGTAGCGTTTGGTTCTGTGAAAGAGGTTAGTAATTAAACAACCAACAATGAAAATATCTTAGTCCATTCTCTTTTGATTAAATAATTTAATTTATTTCAGACGACAACGCAGAGGAGGGACATCTAACTCTCATCATGGAAAACTGCAGTCTTGCTGTGGAAGAAAATTCAATATTTCTAAATGCCACAGCGTCCTCGCCACCTGGCACTCTCATTCCTTATTCCATCATGACTTCTCCATGGAAAAGGTATGCCTTTATACGAATAGTTTAGTATTGCAAGGGAACGATTTGGTTCACGTTTTTCATACTCTGCGAACAAATTTTGAAGATGTTGAGTGAAAAGATATTTCAGATATTGTGTTCTGCAGCATTAAGAAGCTCATATCGAAAATTTTGAACAGGGGTTTGTAAAAAACGTAATATCATCTGACACATTGTAATTACCTAAAGTGAAACTGGGACTACCTTTGGCTCTCAGAATGACTGGAAATATACGTATAATAGAAGCACCCAAGTCGTGTAAAGTTCTCCAAAGAGAGTAACATTCTTCCTTTGAAGCAGCTGCTCAAAGTTTTATCAGTCAATGACCACAGGGGCTCAATGATATATTCAGGCATGGTGACTGTGGAGACTAATGGAGATGTGAGTCTTAGCGCCGGTTTATCTGTCCGGGGGAATTTGAATAGGTTCACTACAGTCTCAGAAATTTAAAACAGGTCATTAGCCACTCCGGAGAAAAGCTTACAGCATGAGATGATAACGCATTCCTTCGCAATAATGTTAATGAATGTTGTTAACAGGTCAGGAAAAATACCAGGATATGGCTGCCCCAGCCCTCATTTAACGACAGAAATTTGTCACTATTGTGCTGGCGATGTCATTATAATCTGTATCAGAAACACGTGCTGGTGTTCTCTTCACGGAAATGCGGCAGGGAGTAACAAATTTAATCCTCTGTCAAGTCATCAGTGGCTCTAAAGTTGCTGCACTGCCGAACATTTTCGGCTCGTGAATCTCTCTTCTGATTGTTTTTCCACTACCAGCGTTGCCAGCTTTGTTTTCATTCCATGAGTGACTTTAGGCGCCTTGGGACCTCTTTGGCACAATCATACCCCATGTGTTTTTGTTTCTCTTAGGCGGAGTTCACACCAGGGGGATAAGATATTTATTTCACACGATAATTATCCTTTAGATAAGTTAGGTTCATACTAAAGCGATAAGATATGAGCCAGAAACAAAGTGTAGCAGGAGAAATTTAGTCCGTAATCATGAGTCCTTCATCGAGTGATGAAGAACTCTAGCTAATATCGTCCCTCAGGGGAATAAAATTATTTTATCCACGGGGATACAATAATTTATTTCAGGGGGAAAATGTAAGGGCCCGAGCTGAAAGTTAGGTAGGCCTTCTTTTTGTTGGAATAGAATAATTTTTTGTTCTGGACTATCTTTTTTTGGTTCACTTCTGTCCTGTTTTACAACACCTGCTACTCTCTTTTACAACTTTTTTATTTCATGATCTTCTTTCTTAGCTTACTGTTTCTATGCACCTTGTGCATAGATTCTGCGTTCCCTTAACTCTATACTACATAGTGCCTTCATATTTCCTCTCAGGCTAAAAGTTTTTATAATCAATCAATCAGCAAAAATCGTACGACACTGAAGGAAGAGACACGCGCGCTTTGTCTCTTGATACACGTTTTTGACGATAGATCTCGCCATCGTACCGGTGTGAACCAGTTTTGTCGTCTCTCCGTATTTTTAACGGATCTGAGCGCGTCGTATCTTACAAGACAATAATCGCCTATCGCTCACGACTTACTGACATGTATCTTATCTCGCTGGTGTGAACGCTACCTTACGCAACACTCTCTTGATTCACGTAAGTGGTTTCATGGCACTCGCAGCCAGTTTTAATCTGTGAGAACTATATTTTGATACCCCTAATATTTCCTCTTTGTCATCACTGAAGTTCCCTTTGTACGACCGTCTCCATTTTTTGCGTCCATGGGCTAGAGAGTTAGCCTATTTCTTTGTGCCATTGGCTACAGGATCTTCTAACATTCGATGCAATTCGGGTTTGTAGTGACCACTTGTTTCAACGAGGTGCTTCTATAGTTTAGGCTATGCAACCAATGAGGTGAATTTTGTGTTTAAACTTGTCAGAGTTCGTGATTCAGAGCATTACATTGGGCTTCCACATTATTTTTGTAAACTAATCCCTGCTGCTAGAGGTTAGGTAGTCTTCTTTTTTGTTAAAATAGAAAAGGTTTTTGTATTGTTACGGACCATCTTTTTTCGGTTCACTGCTGTCCTGATTTTCGATTTTCAGCGCCTACTACTTTCTTCCTCAACTTTTTCTTGTTTCATGAACTTCTTTCTTAGCTCACTGTTTCTGTGCACCTTGTGCATAGATTCCGCGTTTCATCAACTCCATACTGAATGGTGCCTTCCTCCTTCCTCTCTTTGAACATCTTTGTCGTGGTTAAGGGAGGCTAAAACTTTCTTATAAAATAATAATAATAATCCTTCGATTCTCTTTGTGTTCGATCCGTTAACTAAGCGTGTGTAACAATTAACGTTTGTTGTCTTAATTAAGATAAATTGTCGTTCTTCAAACATTTATTCAGCAAGTCACATTATTTCTGCATCATTTCACCTCAAAAATATATGAATGCATTGGTTAATCATTTTTCATGGTCCCCACTTTGGTGAGTGGGGACCGGTTAAAACTCCATGCAAAGAATTTTTTAACCTGTTTTACACACTTCATTACATAGCTTTTCGTCCTCACGCAGCAGGATGTGTGCTTGCGTCGCTAATGTTCCCACTGCATACATTATTTCATCATTAGTACTTGGGCTACAGATATCTAAGCGATTAGCTCCTGAAATTTTAAATTTGTTGTATTTACTTCACATCCTTCCCAAGTGAACTCTTCATTTCTAATCATTATTTGTGGAATCAGCTATTAACACTTCGACGTTCGTACTAAAATGGCATATCAGTAAGCTTTGAGTGCGTTTTTAAATTGTTCATTTGAACAAGCACATTACTATCAACTGCAAATAAAATTCCATCTATGCCACCATAGTAAATCGGAAGATTATAGTACATCCCTTCGCAAACCTTGCATCAAGCCTCTCTGTGTCTTTCCCGGCACTTTCTTCGTCTTTTCTCTGCTTAAACCCTTAGAAAGAGACAACTATTAAACCTATGACGGTTGGGAGAATGTACGGCCATGAGCTGATGGTTAGGAAACCCATTTTAGGTGAAATAGTGCGTTTGCTCTCAACAAGAACTTTTTTTCTGTTGACTGCTTTTCTTTTATTTAGCACCTACTAACTTCTTCTTTAACTTGTATCTTTGAAGTTTCAACCTGACATATTTTCTTTGCGCAGAGACTTGTGTGGGAACACACTTGTGCATAAGTTCCCCGTGTTCGTAATCATACTCGATGATTACATAGTGATTACTCTCTTTTTAGCTACTTTGTTGTGGGTAAGGAGCCTTAGGTCCTGTTGACACGGTCAGTGGGTGAGCGCTTTACCACAAGCTCAGTAATGTACTTGATCGAGTCAGTGTGTCGACACGGACCATGGCAGTGGTGCAGAACTGCTCCTAGTAAAATCTTCAGTCTGCTCCTACCAGCGGTAGAGAGAGAACGTACGAAGGTGGCTCTGCGACAGGCAATGGGACTTTCAATCTCTATCAGTTGTCGCGGCTATAAAGAAGAAACATAAACAAATGAGGAAAATGTGGGCGAAGCGTTGGCTTAATAAAAGGCCATTTTAGGCAGCTAAACGCCACTTTTCCAAGAGAACGTGTAGGCAGGGAGCAGAGACGACACACCCCCACGTCCAGCATGTAAAAAGACACTGGCAAGCCTTGCATAGCTCGATCAAGACCAACCTTCTCCTCAATGTCGTATAGTGCCCCATTCAGTCTGAAACGAGAGAAAATGGGCGGGGTTTGAGGCTCTCTTCAGTGCTGAAGCGCTCACTCACTGGCCGTGTCAACAGGCCTTTAAACTAACTTTCATGCCAAAAATAATTTTGACTTATGAATATTTAAAATCATTTGCGCTTTTATCACTGATTGTAGAGCAAAATAGTGGTGTTTCTATTTCTGATCTCGGGCCACATGTTTTTCCTCGCTTTAAACGAACAGTCGGCATACAAGGAAAACTTATTTCCCTGATCACGTACTGCGATCAGAGTCGCTGATAAAACATTTGTCCCATATGTACATATATTTTTTATATTCTTTGTCGGAGTCTCTAATTTGTTATTAATTTCTTGTCAACTGTACTCCTTACCATTCAAATGTGTTTTCAGTAATGTAACTCACTTTATCCAGATGATAACGCAGCGGGCGAAGTACTGCCCAATACGACAACACTTCCTACGGATGAATATTTTGCCAGCGCTCCAACTACACCCAGCGCAGTACCTGTTGAGAGATTGGGCGTCTCCCCAACTCCATCTGGAACGTTATGTGCAGTCGGTATGATTATATGGTAGATCTGTATCATGAAATTAGGTCGAATTTGTTATGAATTTTCAAAATAGCAGCCCATTTAGTAAATTCTACCGTTTAAAATATATTTAAAACCAGAATAGAATACATTTCCAGCTGTTCAACCATTAATTCTATTTTGGTTGAAGATAGGTAGGTTTTGTTAACTATTATTCCTTATTGGTTCTTCAAATCATTTAAGTTCTCTCTTTATAATTTTTGCTTATTTTATGTTCACTCGATTAAGTCGTAGTGGTGAGCTTATTAGAAGTTTGATGTCTTGTGTTAACACATTTTTTATTCATGGTTGATTTCTGAAGGTGTTTCGCTTTTATTCTATATAAGGGAAGACAACTTTCTAAATTTCTCGAAAGCTTGCCTATTTTGAGATCAATGCCTACAGATAACAAAAATTTTCTGTGTACGCATCAGTCGAATTTCAAGACTCAACGTCTAAATCCCACGATGTTATGGAAAAGAAGAGTGGTTTCACTCGAACCAGTAGCTTGCCAGCAGACTCGTATGAATGCATGTGCCAAAGATTATAAGTGCCTTTAGTCGGTTACCTACACTCTAAAAATCTTACAACTAATTTCTGTGATTGATAAATCATGGGGTCTTTTACCAGTACGCTTTCACAAACTTTTAAAACAGGTGGCCTGTTGCAGCCGCTCGTTCCTTGAGCGGGAGAATGAGGCGATTATCTAAGCTCTAAGTTGTAAAATTTTTATCGTTATTTAATCCTTCATTTACAAAGGCGTGCATCTTTTTTCATGGTGACTACTGATATTTAATTTCCAAATTTTTACTACTTTTTACTACCTTCAACGGCAAAAAAATTACTACCTTTTTTTTACACAATGAATGTTATCCAAATGTTCAGATGTAAGTAATCGGCCTATAACGAGTAATTTGAGTCAATAATATACACAATACCAAAGGTTCAAAAAAAGCTCCAAGTTTCTTAAGACTTGAAATACTTAATACTAAATGGAGCAACCGAAGCTTTACTGCAAAAAAAATTACCTAAATAACCAAGGTACCCCATCCTAAATGGACTCCACCAACAAAAGTTTGGTGAAGACCTCGTTTCAACATCTTTCAACTATGAGGACAACAGTTCATCATATGGAAAAAATAAACTGACTGGAAACTAGTAGACACCAGGGGATTGTCAGATCCCTTTACAGCAGGGTAGAATATCAAGGAATTTCATTACGACCAAACACTATGGCACTTCGGAAATATGAGTTTGTAAACTATTTCCATCATACCTCAAAATCTAAATCGGCATCCTAAGTGCGTTCAATAATAACAAATAGGTTATGAACATGTTATACTACGGAACCAATCACGAAAATTCAAATTTTCTGTAGCTTTCGTATATACATTTAGTAGAAGAATGAACTTTGATGACATGGAGCATCTCCATGCTATGACGACATCTTGGAGGTAACTGAATCTCCATGACTGCCAAAAGGAACTTCAAAGGAACTAAACTTTCGTTCAAATGATGACACATTGAATTAAAAGATAATTTTATAGCATAATTCTTTCTGTATTTGGACATAAATCAACGTCACTGGAAAAAGAAAACTTTCAGCTCTACAAAGAAGTAATTTAAAAAAAAACATTTATAGTTTCAGTAAATCGTTGTTTCCCCGAATCGAAGTGAACAGAATAAACTCTTCTTTTCAAAAGAAGATAATACTGCTCACAATCAAGCTCAGGTCCAAAAAAACACTTTCTGGATATGAATGAACTGCGGAGAAGTTCCTTTAACGTCACTGCAATGTTTCTATCCTGCCGTAACAACTTGGAGTGTGAGGATATTTGTCTTGGAATAAGAATTGGAAGGCTACATCAAGTTCATGATAATCAAGACCTTACCAGTCAAATATATGACTTTGAATTAAACATTATTCATTAGGAGGAATTGAAATGTAATAAGTTTGATTCACTACTTATCTGAAATTGTAGCAGGACTCTCTAAAAGCTAATTGAGAATAATTTTATTTCTTTGCTTACGTTTGCGAATAAAATACTTTAATTTTTGAGTATCAAGTGCACAAAAAGAACAATGATGCCAACTATGCTACATATCTTACGGGCAACTGCATCCACTAAAGATGAAATCCAATAAAATGTAATAGTTATTTAGTGATAAGTAGAACTACCTATTTGAAAATTTTGGCTAGTTAATGTTTATTCATAATATTTAATAGAAAAAGTTCACACGATGTTTTACATTTAAAAGAAACATAATTCGTAAAAAAAGATATATTATTTTACTTGACAAACATATCTCAATCAAAGCCACTTGATATGCTTCCACAAGAAAATATGTAGCCATGCTATTTCATTTTTCCTTGAGATCGTATAATGCATATTTGATACGTAAGAAAAAAAATTTAAATGTCGACCTCATAATCATAAATGCGCAATTTTTAAATCCTTATTTCATTTTCAATACTAATCTCTGATATCACAAGTTCCTAAGCTTGTAACTCAATGTATGTGCGCACCAATAAAAGTATTTTCAACAATGCATCGCCACTGGTATTACTTTTTTTGAATTTATATTCATACAATTTATGAAACCTCGATTGCCGCATCAAAGCTAAAGCTGTTTTGTTTTCTCTCAATAATTAGTTTATAATAAAATGGCTCCAATGAACCTGTCATCATAAAACAACTAGATAACTTTCAGAGCAAACGGAATAAGAAGAAAAAATCCATTTTTTTTACTGTTGTTCGCAAAAATTTTGAAACTTTTCCTATTTTGTGTGCTCCAATCCTAAAATTACACCCCACTCTCCAGGAATATTTCCCCTGAATCGAGGCAAATTTCTGATTATGGGAAAAATAAATTTATAAAAATCTTTAGACTCTATATAAATATGTAACATTACTTTAAATTTTCAGAGAATTATTCCACTTCACATTTTTTTACTACCCTGAGGCAAATTTTACTACTTTTTACAACTTTTTTTACTGCTATCCAAATTTTACTACTTTTTACTACTTTTTACTACTTTACTACCTAGTAGACACCCTGTTTTTAGTATCATTGGAAATTAATGTCTCTATTTCCACATTGATTCTTGCTTTTGATTGGTCTCTGTAGTTTCATCCTTTTCGGTGTCACCTTTGTGCTAAACAAATTGGTTTCCAGTGGTTAGTCGAGAAGATCAGATCCTCACTGTCATGAACAAAAAAAGTATTTAGAGAAATATTGAACGGCATGTTTTGAGCGCTGACTGAGCATCGCAATCGTACGGAAGGAATGATAATAAACTGCACTGATACTTTTGTATATTCATGATATTAGCGGTAAGTTTTGAGTTCTATTGATACAAACGTTTGCTTATGGAAGACGTGCGCAAATGCAGACAATAATCATGTTAAATTACTTTTTCGTTTTGATGCGCGCTGTTCTCGTTCTTGAGTAGGCAAATGGTGTGGGGTTATCTGCAATATCTCAGAATGTGGTTATTAAATATGGAATAACGAATTGACAAGCAAGCGTACACTGCCATTCAAACGCACTGTTGACTACATTTACTCTCGCCTCAACAATAGGAAATGGTTCTGAGAATCAGTGTATGATTTATTACTACAAGTTATGTGTTTTAAGATAAACAAAGAGCAACTGTTGTGAGAACGTAATTTTGCTTAGTTCATTGAGCTTGTTGTGGTTATAAAGCTTCCTGAGTTGTAGTTTTTTCTTAATACTCGATCTAGCGTGTGAGTTCCAAATTCTTCGAGTGTACCAACATAGCTGCAATAAACTAATATTGAGCTATCACATCTTGTCAGCTATCTTGTCTTACTGTTTCTAACCCCTTTCTGCATAGATTCCATGTTCCCTAAACTCCGTACTAAATGGTGCCTTCCTTCTTCCTCCCTTTGGATCGCCTTTGTTGCGGATGGGGAGGCTTAAACTAACTAATAATTATAATCCAATCGAATCATCGGTAACCTACCCATCGTGAAAATGATCTCAGTAGTCAATTATGTTTGAACATACTGCACACTACTCCCATTTTCACAGTACATTTGACTCCGAATAGACTTTCTTTTCATGGGTGATGATTGTCATGAAATTCTTCCCAATGAAAATAAATTCTTTCTCTCATGTAACGTTGAATGAATTAATCTTTCCGACTTTCAGGTCATCAGAACAAGATACCGGCAGAGATCTCGAGGGCCGAATCAGCGGTCACAAAGACGTCAGGAGCAACTACTCCGAAGCTTTGGACTACTCCGACTCAAGAAAAAGCCCTAACCCGGTTGTCAATGGTCAAATGGGTCCTAGTATGAAAGCCGTCAGTAAACCAATTTTTACTTGTTATGGGACGAATCGAAAAATTGAGCTCCAGTGTCCTCTCAGAAATCACGTATGCGGCTTTTGATAATATGTTGAAGAAACCCATAATCTAAACCATATTATGTATTGACTTCAAAAGTACATTAATTCAGTTTGAAATTTGTGCACAGAACAAGACCGCTGTTGGTATATAATTCGAAAATTCATTATGTGCAAACATACATTATAAGCTCCGTGATTATTATGAAGCAAATGGTGGGCGTATCATCAAGTTCTGATAAAATATATTCATTTCACATGGACCTAGATCCGTAGTTCCTTACTATTAATAGAATGTACTGAAATAGGTGGATTTGGAATAATTTCAAGCTCCTCAGGGGAATATAACTGTTTTATTTGTAAGAAGTAGCGCTCCTAGGGACACAGTATAAGAGCCCGAGCTGACGGTTAAGTAAGCCTAATGTTTCATGATTGAATCATGAAATGCTGTGTTTTTAGTTTTTTTAAGGACCATAATTTTTATTTATTACTCTATGTTAGTTAGCTAAATTTTCTACCGGATTCTAAAAGTCAAGCTCTCTGTGGTTAAATTATACTATGTATGGTTTCAATCTTACATTTACCTTTTTCATAATCTTTCATCCCAACACTTTTGCTGCTTGTAGATTAAAAATGTGCCTAGAACGTGGATTCCGCGTTTCTTGGGATAACCTTTGTGGTGAAAAAGGCAAAACTTGTATGATCATCTGCCTTTTGGGTGAAAAGTGTGAAGTGAAAAAGGAAACGGTTAGAATGGCGTGTGTATGGATTATTGAATGCAGTATTGATTTGTTTTTAATCTGTTGTTTGAACCATGAGAGCTTCGGTCTGATTTAGTTCGTTAAAGAGAAACATTACATCTAGTATCAACGATATTATTTCCTTCGTAGATTTACTCATTTTCTCTCCCAAATGTCTTTGAAGGGGTAAAACTACTGTGTATGGGAATTAGTGGTCCCAAGAGGAGAATGTAAAGGCTCAATCTGAAAATAAGGTAGGACTTGTTTTATCATAATAGTGTGTTGTTTCGATCTTCTTTTTTCAAGACCATCTATTTTTTGTTCACTGGTATCTATTTACAATCATTAATAATTCCTTTTGGAATTTATATCATATTTGAACTTCTGTCCTGACTTATATTATATGCTCACGGATGCTTGTTAAATGGGAACATGTTTGTGCATAGATTTTTCATTTACACGTCCATACTACATGGTGCCCATCCCCTTGCCCAGCGAAGTCATAGTTGTTATGAAAACGTAGCTTCAAACTTACAAGATGTTATGCAATTTGAGCTTTGAAGTACAAAAAAACATAGTACTAATTTTCATAGAAGATTTCATTTTATATGAGTTGGTGTCTCCCATGATAATTCTTGTGGCGTGTAGGAATGTTTTTCTGTTAAATATCTCCTCCACGAATGATGAGTTCATACTAAGTTTTAATTAACAGAAGAGTATGGGTAAGTAATTGTATGGGGTCACTAATTGATTTTCATGGTTAAATTCAGCCTGGATGCTTCTTGCAGTAGGTCCTATGAGGATTATAGACTGGACACTAAATAAAGGTTGCCAGTTCTTTTTCATGTACAGTAATTATGTCCTTTTCTATTTTAGTGGATGTAGAAACCATCACGAGTGTATTCTTTAGTTTGGGATTCGGCTCATGTCATTCAAATTAAACTACACTACGTGATAGATATTTCAGTTTGCCTATCTTGGTGATTCGCCTTCTGCCTATCTTATGGTTCAATGTTTCCAGGAGGTCATGAGAAACTGTCGGTTCACTCACAGAGCGTTTTAATTGTTTTCATAAGCTTAAAATGCAGCGGTTTTTCATAAGATTCTTATCTGTTTGGTGTTACGGTTTTACTGCTACATATTGAAGTACTAACCGTGGTGTCATGCTCGTGTATGCACTGCGCCACCATATTTCTATTTGCTGGGAATTTCGCGTCGTAAACATTGCAACCTTTAGTATCAATAAGTTTGCGCCCCATCAGAGGTATGTTTTTCTAGTATGCCATGTCATAGAAAAACTGTTTCAGCAACCCTAGTTACTGCTGTTCGGAATTAATCAAGTTAAACTTTTTATGTCACTCTACGGCTTTCTTTTTTTCATTAGACTTCAATCGAGTGGCTGCATGAACAGTTCACATTGAACTTTTCAGATGGATATTTGAAGATCTATTCTACATTATTGAAAGTCGAGATCTATTATGTTTTAGTTCACTGCTGAGATTTTGCCTTATTTGTTTATTTTCTTTGTTTTGGCCTTGCAGTGGCTTAGTGTGCAGAGCGCTTGCGTTCTGTGCTTTCTTCACGGGTTCGAGCCCTGTACGCAGCAGTTGGCGTGAAAAGGCTGACGTGCAAATCAGGGTCGTAGCCTGCAGTGTGGTCACTGTCCTCAAGGAATGTTACCTGAGCCCTAAACGAGAGGAAAATAAGGCCTTAACGCTCAGGCGTGACTAGAAGCCTGGGGAACCCCATTCATGTATATTGTACATCCCCTGTAAAGTATCATATCAATGATACTCAGCCACTCTCTACTAAAAAGAGAAAAGGCATGGTAAATACCATTAGGTTTATTTTCTTAATTAGGCATCCAAAATTAGCTCCTTATAAGCGAGTTGAGTAAATGTCGTTCAACCATGCTCGTTTCAATTTAATATCCCCTCATCAGACCCCACGCACGTGTTAAGGGGGCCTTCCCGTCATAATTGAATTTTGATCCGATTGGTCTGAAATTTGCCCACTCTATGTATTTTTGCAAGAGAAACATATTTTATTCGAGAAGTTTTCTTATTTAGGCCTTAGTTTTTTTTAAACTCGTTTTTTGTTTCATTTTTGGGATGTTTTCAAAAGAATAGAAGTCAATGAATTTTTATGCTAGAACAAATACAAAGACAGTTTTGAAATTCTCGTAACATTGCAAACAAACTGACATTCCTGAATTCTCTATTTGATTTTTTTTATATATGCGATATTTGATCAATACCTAAAATATACAGAATTTTTAGGTTTTGAATTAGCAGAAAAAAAGACAACGTACAAATTGGGAAATCAAGAAATGTCAGTTTGTTAGAAATGTTCCAAGGATTCTAAAACTGTTTTTGTTTTCTTTCTAGCATGAAAAATTTTTGACTTCTATATTTTTGAATGTTGACAAATAAGGGTTTCTTAGAAATAAGGCCTAAATAAATACTTATCTGAACTGTAATATAATGGAAAATTTATGTAATGGAATGCTGTTTTCATTTTTATTTCGATAATCTCCATGCATAACTTCATATTCACACTGTGAATTGTAATGTACAAGAAAAAAAAATTAAAAAATTATTTATGTTTTATACAAATTATGAAACTTTGAATTTGTAGTCTGATTCGTATGAAACTTGATTATCATATGTAACTTTTGAAAAAATACACAATTTCTTCTATTCATTTTTTCGATTAAGACCTTAGTTTTTTGACAAAATTGGACATATTGGTTTTCTAGTTCATTTTTATTGAGTTTGCAAAAAAATAGAAGTCATTGATTTTTTTGCTAGAACCAAACTAAAGACAGTTTTGGAATCCTTGGAACATTTCTAACAAACTGATAGTCTTAGATTTTTCATTTTCCGTTTTGTGTTCTTTTTAGATGCGGTCGAAAATTCAGGATTTTTCGTCCTCTTACCCCCCCCCCCTGGGGGGATCTAGTGTTCGTAGCGCCATAAAATTTCAGGACCTAATAGGCCACCACCTAATGGTCCTTCTCCAACAACAAAACGAAAAACGCTCACCGGACCGACAGGGGCCTCGGGAGGGCCCCCTTAAATATACTACGATAACTCTGTGTGATGGATGCGGTGAGCAGCAGAGGTCATTATTTTATATGGCTCATGGTACAGACAGTGTAACATAGATACTCAAGTGCACGCAGGACTAGCGTCGATGATGGTAGTTCACAAAAAACATTAATTTAAATAGACATGCAACATCCATAGCCGGTATACCCTACGTCTTGCTACCTAGCAAGTTATGATTGTCGTACTATGCCGTAATGTATGAGTACATGTACGGGGAACTTACGCACAATAATGCTTTCGAACTCACGATTTAATAAGCACAAAAACAGGAAGTCATGAAATGAATTGAAAAAATAGTTCTAGAAGAGAGTTTGGAGCCGTACAAAAAATGAAAACATAGAAGCGAAAGGAAAAACCATAATGAAATCGTATATCACCTCAACAAAAAACGGCATCCCTTACCTTTGCTTAGGACCCGTACGCTTTCTACTTTGGAGTTCTACCGTACTTCCCGTAGAGACGATAGTCGTTTCGGTGCCGGGTATGAAATATACCGTCGGTTTTAACATCTACGAACATCTGTATCCTATGTATTTCTTGGTCTCAATTTCTTTTTCAATAACAATTGCAAAGTATATACGATATGATGCTTTAAATACTGCATATGATTGAAATTATGTTTCCTACAAGTGTGTTTCAAAAAGAAAACACAATACTTGCAAGAGATTTTCGCAAAGTAATTTCCAGCGAGAATTCAGTTGTTTTTATATAGAGAGCAAAATTTTCTTGCAAATGTGCCTCCAATACTGATGGAAACTTATGAGAAAACACTAGGATCAACTTCTTTCTTAATTAAACAATGTGAGGTTTGATGACTGAGTAACCACATAATAACAGAATAGCCTTTTGTAACATATTTTTTTCTAATAAATGTTTTATATTTCCTAAATCAAATAAACTTCATCTCTAATAATTGATTTCAATATTCGGGATATTTTATACTATAACAGAAAACAGACGGTAGATCTCATACTATCCCGCCCCCGTCGATAACTACTAAGGGAAATTCAGCAATGAAAGCTGCCCAAAATGAGCCTTCTATTGAGCATTTTCAACAACAATAACAGTAGAGTACGATAGTTTGAACCTAATGCCCCTGAACATGTAAACTTTTTATCCACGGTGGCACATTTTATAGATGTTTTTTCAAAAATTACTTCGAGACTGACGAGCTCAATTCAGTATATATATATATATCGCCAGTGTTGCAGACTTGAATAATTTCTAAATCGATATGGAAATAAAAATGAAGATTCATATGCAACCGAACAAACACTTTTCATTGCATAAAGTCACCTATATGAATAATTGGAAATTTATTGGTTACCCACGAAAAAAAATCATGAACAATTTTCTATCGCGATCATTTCGACGAGAGAACTATTCACCAATCTGTGGACCAATCACAGAAGCTGTCTCATGCCCCTTTGGCAGACCGCAGAAGTCCACTCCGAAACGCAACGCAAGGAAGAGAGCACCCTCTGAGAACGGGACTACTATATGTAGTCGCCTTCCACTCGACTCATGAGCCACATTATTGAACCAGAAAAGGAATCTGGAGTCTTGTAGGCTATTCCTGCGGTTCAAACCCCTGATTTTCGAAACGTGTCGGATAGTCCTCTAAAGCTTTCAGCCCTTCAATTCACAAATCTCGTGAAATTATTGAGGTACAAGTGGATGATGGTCTATAATTATTGTTATTAAAAAATTTAGCGTATCGCGTAAATGAAATAGATGACAAAATTACTCAGAGGCGTCTACCTATAATATTTACCATACTCGTTTCTATCAAACGAATATCCACGTGAAGACATGAGATATAAAATTATATGATTGATATTTATTTTATTACATTTAGAGCAGATGTGCACAACTGGCAGCTCCTGGGCCACTGTAAAAAAATTACTATTTTATAAATTACTCAACTTTTTTCATCACTCCCCTCAGGGGGATACAACTATTGCATCTATGGGAATTAGCACTCCAAGGGGGATTGTGTGAGGTACCGAGCGAAATGTTTGGTCGGCTTTCTTTTTATAGAAATAGCATAGGAATTTTGTTTTGTTACGGACCATCTTTTTCCGGTTCACTGTTGTCCTATTTTTAAGCACGTATTACTTTCTTCTTCAAATCTTTTCTTGCTTCATCAACTTCTTTCTTAGCTTACTGTTTCTATGCTCCTTGTGCATTGATTCTGCGTTCCCTTCACTCCATACTAAATGGTGCCTTCTTCCTTCCTGTCTTTGAACATCTCTGTCGTGGTAAGTGGAGGTTTGTAAATTTCCATATCATTTTATTCAGAAACATTGATGCGGCTCTAGAGTCGTCAGGTTTGACTCTACAGTAGTCCAGTCATACTCACGACAAGAAAGTAAAAAGATGGTCTGCTAAGGCCATAGCTAATCTCAACATAGTGTCCCACAGTGATCCATGAGTATAAAAAAATTATGAAGGGGAGTGGTTTGTGCGACATGCTGCTTCCTTGACATAGGGTCAAAGTCAGAAATAACAAGTGTTTTATTATTTTTTTTTTATTTGCTAAAGATTGCTGTTACAAATGGGCGTTGCCGTACCGAATGATTATATTGGTAGTTTATCTTTATTTTTAGTCGAAAAACTAGGCGAAATGGAGAACAAAACTTAGATGGCCGGGAGACTTTGTTCGCGTAAGGTTACAGTTCAGAGGCGAACAATTAGGCGAACAACTTAGATATTGCCAGCAGCTCGACGACGCTGCGTACGGCCACCAAGTGGAGAAGATCAATGGGCGCGATCTTCTCGGGCCACTTCAGTTAGTCGTGCCCTGGTGAAAATAGAAAGAAAAATACATGAATTCCATATCAACGGAATTATTCTGTTATTGTATTGAGATCGCTGTAGGCAAACGGTTATAAAGTTGAGCAATAGTTCTAGTTATAAGTTAATAGTTCTAGTTCTAGTTATAGTCCTATAGTTAAGGTTCAAGGTAAGTTATAGTTTTACAGTTATACAGTTCTAGTTCAAGGTAAGTTATAGTTATATAGTTGTACAGTTTTAGTTCAAGGTAAGTTATAGTTATATAATTATACAGTTCTAGTTCGAGGTAAGTTATAGTTATATAGTTGTACAGTTATAGTTCAAGGTAAGTTATAGTTATAGTTATACAGTTATTGTTCCAGGTATGTTAGTTCACCAGGTAAATTTACGGGAGAGGATCTTATAGAAGCTCAATGGCAGCTAAATCACAGGTAGACGTGCGCCAAGTCTACGTGAACCAACCTCAGCTGCCATCAAGTAGGGAGTTCCGTTGACAACGCAGAGGACACGCGAAGACTCCCGTCCAGGCACGGATTCCCACAGTCATAGGTGCCGAGAAGAGGAAGGCGGGGCCGTGCAGTGCGGTGAGGAGTGATTTTGCCCCTTATGGTGTCCCCAACGGAGTTAGGACGAATTCCAACGAACAAAGCTCACGCTCATCGTAGCCAAAGAAGAGCGGTCGGAAATGGCCCGGGGAAACGCCTCGAAGTAACGATGAAATTAGAGGTAACGAGTTGAGGCACGAAGCAGCTGCTCGGTGAAAGGTGTTCTGCCGGGAAGACTTTTGAGGGGTTTACACGACGGATTGTTCTGCTAGCGTTCAGTCATAACAGAAGTAAATAGGAAAATTCGCATAGCTGGAGCAGCCTACCAGTGAATATGAGACTGCTTTTATTTAAACTATTTTTGTTTTCTTTAACGGATGCTAATGTTTTAGCTTTTCTCACCGAAGAGCTCGTCTTTGGTTTTAATGGATAAACTGTTTTATGATATAACTCGCGCTGTAATAATTTCTTAGAAAAATCGTAGGTCAGTGAGAGTCTCGCCCCTCTGTCATAGAGCCGAACGTCCGTGTAGGTCGGGACAAACCCTTCTCTCACACACACTGTTTTGAACAAAATTGCTGACACGCACTTACATAATTTCTTTTCTGACTTTTCAGCCTAACGAAATAGTCTAATTTCTTCACGTGTAAGTTGATTCAGGAATGCTCCTAGCATTTTTGTTCTAAAACACAGCAATGTGTTGAAAAGAATTCAATGTGAACTAATGTCAATTGAATTCTTTGTTTTGCGTTTTATTTACATTTCTTCATCGTTTGTGAGCATGTGAGAATACACGGGAAATTTTCCTATAGGAATACGTTAAACAACCACCAGCGTGAGCATTTCATTATACAGTTACTCGGAATATCTCTTCAATTTTCAATTTCACATCGATTGATAAGCAAGAACAACCTGTTACCTATAAATTTTAAAAGCAACTCGTTTATGCGAATAAACTACTAGTTTCAGAAAATAAACGCAATTCAGTTTCAATGCAATTTTGTTTGTGCTATAAGCCACTGCATAACAATACACAGTAACTGTTGCTGCTTCCAATATTAGTTGGTCCATCTCTCTGTCGCACTCTTTAAGCGTATTTGTGGTTTGAGTTTCATCCATGCACGAGTACATGAATATTTATTCGAAAAACGAGCGAGAACGTCGTACGCAAGACCCTGGCACTACTTAGGGAAGACATGCATCAGAAAAGATTGCTTTCAAGAAATAAATTTGCGGAATACCAAGATTAAATCCAAATACACAGTCAGACTTTGAGTATCTCGTTCTTCATTTATTTAAATTCGACACCAACCAGAGAGACAACATAATAAATATTTTTCTAAATGGATAACAGATGAGATCAAACAGTTGAGCAGAGCTAAAAGAAATTTGCAGCGTGAGTACAAACTGAATAAATCAGACAGTACGCGTCCAAAATTATATAAAGATCATGAGAAGATCCTACGAAGAAAAGTTAAGGAAGCAAAACGGGACTACTTCCACAAAGAACTCTTGGCGGCAAAACAAAACCCAAAAAAATTTGGGAAATCATTAGAGAAGTTGCTCAGTATAAAATTTCAGACTGCAAAAGCACTTTTGAAAACCCCTCAAAAATGGCGAATGACTTTAACACTTTCTTCTCAAAAGTTGGCGAAGATGTTTTCAATGAAGTATTCAGGACAGTTTCAGACACATCTATAGGGGCAAATCTGAGCGATGTTTCATCCCCAAATAGTAGAAACAAATGGAGACCAAAGCCGGTTAGCGTCATAGAGATACGAAAAATTTTATACCCACTAAAGAATACTAAAGCAACTGGACATGATGGCATAAGCCTCCAACATATAAAAGACAGCTTCCCTGTCCCAGCACCCCTCATTCCCTCGATAATAAATACATCTGTAGCCACAAAGTAGTTTCCCGATCAATGGAAACTATTCATTATTAAGCCATTACATAAATCTGGTGATATCGACATAGCGTCAAACTACCGACCAATGAGTCTCCTGCCTGTTAGGTCCAAAATACTAGAAAAAGTAATAACAAACCAGCTCTCGTCTTACATAGACGAGCCACATCTACTGCATCGAAATCAATATGCATACAGAAGGAATACCAGTACTCAGGACGCCCTGTTAAACATAACAGAAAAAATTCAAAATGATATTGACCAAAAAAATCAACTCTCTTACTATTGCTTAATCTCTCCAAAGCTTTCGACAGTGTTTAGCATAAGAAACTTCTACAACAAATTTCAAACCTCATAATAGACACTCAGTGGCTTGGAAGCTACTTACCAAACCGCTCTCATGCAGTGTGCTTGAATAACAAAATGTCGTCATTGATACCAAATAATTTTGGCGTTCCTCAAGGTTCAATCATCGGCCCACTCCTATTTTCAATTTTCATCAATGATTTCCCCACCATGCGGGCAAACACAAAAATCTCAATGTATGCTGATGACGTACAGATTGCTATTACAAGCTCAACAGCGGATTTAAAAGAAACACAAACCAACGCTGAAAACCTTCTGAGAAATCTGAAATTGTGGTATGACCATAATGGCCTCAAACGCAAAGTAAAACGAAATTCATTATTTTTGGATCACAGAACGCGACTAAAAATTTACCACCATTCCAGCTAACATTTGGAGACGATACAATTGAACCTGTTGATAAAGTAAAAAATCTGGGTGTTTGGTTTGACAAAAATATGACTTTCAAGTCTCACGTAAAAACAATATGCAACAAAATTAACGGAACCTTAATGTTCTTTCATCGCATTAAGAACACACTTGACGAAAAAATCTAGATTATTAGTGATTCAGTCTTAAGTTTTATCGCGTCTGGACTACTGCAGTCTTGTGTGGGGAGATTTACCTCAATATCGTCAGGAAGAGTTGCAAAAATGTGTAAACTTCGCCGCCAAAGTGGTATGCAAATAAAATTTCTATGAATACGATCATGTCACCCCTCTTTCAAGAAAACTCGACTGGATCCCAATTCCGAATAGATTCTTGATCCAAAAAGCTCGACGAGTGTTCGCCTCTCGGTACCTCCCCCAAAGTAATGCAAAGGTGGTAAAATTTTTTCCATCTAATATCCCAAACAAAAAAACCAAATCGGAGGAATGACGTTTTAGTCAGTTACCGTTCATCTAACGTTGGACAAAAAGCTCTCTCAGTTTCTGGAGCTTTTTTGTGGAACAAGCTTCCCAAGCATATCGAAAACTCTAAAACTGCAAAAGAATTTAGAGTAAATGTGTCACGTCATTTTGCATCTCTGTCATAGTTCCTGCAGCATTTCGGTGTGAATTTCCCATCAACCAGAAATTTTAATTTCCCTGAAATTTCTGTTAGAAAATCAGAAACTATTTCATTTTACGTTTGCTAAGCCATTCGTATTTTCATCTTACTTATTTCTGTCGACAATAATGAGCACCACAGCCGTCAGTTCAATGAAGCAGAACGAACGTTTTTTCCATAATTAGGAGTATTTCCTCATCTTTAATTTGTTATTTTTTTCTCTTTTCTGAATTAATATTTAACGCCCGTATGACAAACATACCCTGAAATACATTTTGTGTGTACACCAATATACAGGTTTATAGATGTGAGGGTTGTGCAAAGTTTTTAATCAATTACATTTTGGCTAACGTTGTCTCGCTATTTCAAAATCATTCTCGAAGATGTTTTCAATCGATTCTGGCTGAGCTGGGGAAGGGGGTAATTTTAGCATTTCATTTAGTCTTTTTATATTTTTCCGTGCGTTCAGCGCACACTAGCACTGAACTTTCAAATCGGAAAAAACTCTAAATTTCTGTAATTAAAATTATCCGTTTGGACCATTGCTTAATCTACTTATATGTGCAAATTTTGTAAATATTCACCACTCAGATGTAATATCAGGCCACAAAGTTATTCCATTTTATCCCATGTACACACGTCCGTATAATGCTGAAGAGTTGTGTTGTTTCTTGACTGTAACCTGAGTTTTCTTAAAAATTTCGGTGAATAAATTATAAACCAGTTCATTTTTACGTTTTTCGAAGTCTTCTTTTCCTTTTAGTTATTTTTTTCCGAATAATTTCTTAGGATTACAGTGAGCTCAACTGTCATTTTCGGTGTAGTAGATGGTGGGTTGTTTTTATCTTTCTATTATATACATGTATTTTTTTACATTTCATTTTCAATAAGTATATATATATATTAATATGTGTGTGTACGTATGTAGGTATATATTTATCTACATAAATAGATATACATGTTTCTGTTTCACTTCTTTACGCAAAAACCATCCGGTTAATAAATTTTATTGCACAAGCGAAATAATTCGAAAATAGATCCATCACTTCCCCAGAGGGCGTTTCTGTGAATCTGATTCAAAAACAATTAATGAAATGAAGCGCAATGTGAGCATATGAATCGTGGTAAAATTATCTTTCTGTCCGTATTTTGTACGAGCTATGAATTTTGATGTTGAGTATATGTTTGTTTACGCATTTCTGCCAAAATTTTGCAGGTATATGTCAATCATGAGTGGTAACTAATTAACACTGTGTCTCTATTTTATCCCATGTACCCATGTCCGCAAGATGTTGCAGAGAATATCGAGAAGATATGAAATGTGTTTTTTTGTTGTTGTTTTTCGGGGGTAACTTGAGTTTTCTTAAACTTTCTTTTAGGAAATTAAAAAAAGATTCCATTTACTCGTTTTTCGAAGTCCTTTTTCTATTCCTTATTTTTCCTCAGGTTATTTCTTACGATTCATCAGAGCTTTGGCTGGCATTTTAAATATAGAAAGAGCAAGATTATTTTTCATGTTTATTGGCATTTCCCTTATATTCATTTTCAATACGCATATATATGGATATGTGTGTTAGTATGTGCATGGGTGTGTATGTGTGCGCACACAAACATGAATGTCTATGTATCAGTGTACACATGCACACGTTCGCACATATATATACGCACATGTACATATATATGTTTCTATTTCTACTTTTTGCGTAAAAAGCAAAACCTCAAGACACATTACATTTTACCTAAAGCTCTGCGATCAGTTAACACTGAACCAAATTCCAGAAATAAACAAATTGATTGCGCTTGCTTAGTGATTTAGAAATCGATCTATCACGGCTCCGAAGGGCATTTCTGTGAATAGAAGAAATTAAAAGTATAAACAGATAAATGAAATGAAGCGCTCGTGGAAAAACTATCTCTATATTTGTGTACCGAACAAGCCATGCATTTCATTTTTGAGTGTGTGTTTGTTTACGCATTTCTAGATGTGCGTGCTGTGTTGCGCGATGTTCTTTATAAATTACTTCGTGACTAACCTTTTTCAATACTTGATTGTCATTTGCGATGGTGTTTCAATCTGCTCCGGTATAGCGTTTTTTGTCTTTTTCCTACTTCGATAATTTCAACTAAGAACTTGGGAGTTCCGAGGAATTTGTTAGTAGTATTCGAATTATTTACAAGTTGATAGCCATCTCTTGGAATATAAAATATCCAAGAGATGATATTTTTCATTTCTCATTCAACTACCTTTGACAGAGTTAGACTATTAGCACGCCACGTATGGTTTGTCTATTAGTACTCCTCGTAAATTTTGTCTAATAATATGTCTCGTTTGGTCTATCTATTTGTACACCTCTGATAGTTTGTCTATTAGTACACCTCGTATAGTTTGCCTATTATTATGCCTCGTATGGCTTATCTATTTGTACACCTCGGATGAATTGTCAATTAGTACTCCTCGTTTGGAACTTTTGTTCTAGGACGTCCTACATTAAGAAACATTTAAAAGCCAATATGTTGGCATGTATCTCATGTGGCAACTTGTAAAATAAAGGTTTTTTTTTTTTTTTCTAATAGCGCAGTTTGGAAACCCCGCGATCATTCAATATGTTCCAGCCCACAGGCTGATACTTATTCATTTCGTTGTGTAAACGAATACAACTTGGGAACAATGCGAACTGTTCTAGAAGAATTAATGCCATCATTAGACGTCTATGAACGGGACAATAATGCGATTAACATTGATGAAGCAATACTAAATTTAACTGAAATTATAACGACCACATATAACCAGTGCTGTCCAATAATCACCCGCACAATTACGCCGAAAAATAGACAAAAGCCCTGGATTACTGAAGATATCGTGATCAATATAAAGAAACGTCAAGCTTACCTAGCCTTACTATACGAAGGGCGAATATCTAAAGTAACGTATAACAGATTCAGGAATCATGTGTCAAATCAAATACGAACCTCAAAACGAGACTACTTCACGCGCAAATTTACTGAATACAAAACTGATATTAAAAAAACTTGGCGCCTGCTTAATTCATGCTATAAACCGAATAATATTACTACGAAAACAATTGAGTCCGTCGTTCACGAAAATGTAAAATACCACGAGAAAAAAGATATTGCAACTGTGTTTAACAACTTTTTTGTAAACATAGGAAAAAATATAGCCGATAGTATCTTCGGTGAACCCAGAGACCACTTGCAATACATGGACCATGTCCGTGAACCTAACTCTTTCTTTTTCACGCCAACTAATCCCTCCGATGTAATTACGTGCATAAACAACTTGAAAAATAAATCAAGTGGATTGAAAAATTTTTCGGCTAAAGTTCTTAAGGCTTTAGCTGATATAATAGCACCGTGCATATCTTAAATTATCAACCAATACCTTTCTCAAGGTATCTTCCCCAACTCTTTCAAAATTGCGAGAGTCACCCCTATTTTTAAAAATGGTGATAAAAACTGCGTTAACAATTATAGACCTATCTCTGTACTACCAATTATTAGCAAAATATTCGAGAAAATTGTGTATAAAAGTGTATTCGTATTTTGAACAAAAATCTTTCCTCTACGACAAACAATACGGTTTTCGTTCTAAGAAATCTACGACACAAGCTGTATTAAATCATTTGCAATACCTTTATTCTAATATAGATGAAGGAAAGCTTGTTTTCTCCGTATTTCTTGACTTTCGAAAAGCATTCGATTGTGTGGACCATAACGTATTACTCTCGAAACTACATTGTTATGGCATTCGAGGGGCTGCCCATGATTGGTTTAGATCATACTTAGCAAATCGGAAACAATACGTTGTCATTGACGACGCAAAATCAGACCCACAGACAATTAGCCATGGGGTTCCACAAGGATCTGTCCTTGGGCCTCTCCTATTTCTAATTTTTATCAATGATATCATTAAATCTACATCATTCTTCAAATTCATACTTTTTGCCGATGACAGTACCCTTTCTGCGGTCCTTCCAGACCAAAATCCCGCTAGGATGGCGGAGCGTATAAATAATGAACTTCATAAGGTTTCATTGTGGCTTAAAGCTAATAAAATAAGCCTTAATATCGATAAAACAAAATATATTACATTCTCATACAAGAAAAATATATCTCTCCCACGCATTCAAATTGGCGAAGGTGAAATCGAAGAAACCAACTCAAGTAAATTCCTCGGCAACATAATAGACAAAAATCTAACCTTCAAAGAGCACATCGCTCATATTAGTTCTAAATTATCAAAATCTATCAGAATCCTGAATAAAGTTAAGAATTTCCTGCCTGAAACAGCCTTACAAATGCTCTACCGAACGCTCATTTCACCATACTTGCAATACGGAATAGAAGCATGGCACGGAACTGATAAAAATAAAACCAACAAAATTTTTACCCTGCAAAAAAGAGCCATAAGAGCGATAAAGAATCTAGAATATAATGCTCACACAAATGACTCATTCAAAAATTTACGAATACTTAAGCTCTCGGATCTCTACAAAATCTCCATTTGCAATTTCATTTACAAAACATTAACAAATGATGGCGACCATAGCCTAAAACAACTAATAACTACGCAAACTGGTCATCACGACCATTTAACCCGAAATAGAAGTAAATTCATGCTTCCTTATTACTCAAAGGCTCGGTCACAACACAGTATCCTCTTCGTTGGAACTAAAACTTGGAACTCAATACCTGCGGAGATCCGTGAAAGTAATTCTTATAAGGTATTCAAAAAAAGTCTTGAATCTCACTTCCTATCAGATTACTAGTCGTGTAAGACCACAGAGTCAAACCTTGTCCCCTACATAACTGGTCCTAATAATGTAATTCGCCTTGATTAATTTCGCCGATCTTCAGTCTGTTCTTGAATCGCTTGTCGAATATACCGTTAAATATTAGTCCATATGAACTATATTGTGAAATAAAGTGTCTAATTTCGAGTTACTTATATCATTGATCATTCTAATGCGTCTCTAGTTTAAGTGAATTAGGTTAAACATTATTGTACTCCTAAGACTAACCTTGATGGTAGGATGCCCTAGAAGTCACTGAACTTATTCGGGCCCACAGGTAGCTATACTCAAATTTGACCATTGTACTAGACTTAAGAAACATTTTATCTCTGTATCTCCTGTGGTAAATAAATTGTTTAAATTGTTTAAATTGTTTAAATATTCAGTTCACTAGAGCATAGAAAAACACAAACACTTTGTTCTCATTGAATTGAATACACCTGAGGTATAAAATAGAATCTAGGTCTATCTTCACGTCATCTAGTTCGACGCACGTATTGCGAGGTGTTGTGTTTGCAAATTGCTTTATAAAAAAATAATTCGGCGCCAACCATCCATATTGTTGTAGGGAAAAGTTTGTGTTTTCTTTGAGTGCACTAACCATTATAAACACGAATATACTTTCTGGCATGCATCGCCATTTTTTGCAATCCTAAATCGAGACTTCAGAAATGGAGACTTTCTATCAATTAAATTCAAATCAAATTTTAAAATATTTTGTTGTTACGCAAAAATGTTAAATTCTAATTGAATTTAGAATATTCATTTCAATTCAGGAACGAAGGACCTTGAAGGTTATCAGCTGGATGCTTCGGCTGTGCAAGTGGAGCACGTAAGAAGAAACACCTGTGTAAGAGCAGCTGTGTCTGAGCTATGAACACCTGCGCACACAGAGCTGTGGCAGCGTCTGTCGCAATTGTACTCTCGTATGAACAAACAGGGAGGTGATGCTGTGACTCTTCAGCAAAAAGAACATAGCCCACCAGCTAATAAAATACCATTCGATAAACTTTTACATCGTGATTTATTCAAATACCAACTCCCTTCACTCATATTGGCGCGCTTCGTTGAAACGGCTGTCTGTGTTGATTTGTTCTGAAACAGCTTCAATGGGCACAATGCTAATTTTTCGGGCGTTTTCAGGTATGTTATAAATTTTTTTTCGAGAGTTAGCATTCCTCCTTGAATGGGAATCTCCTTCAGCAGGAAAACAAAACACTTTTAAAATGCCTGTAGTTTCCGAGTGTCTCTGTCAAATTTCGGGTAGAGTGCAAAGGGTATATCATGGTTGTATTTGTATGTTCCGAAATAGTTATATTTACGTAGGAATGCAAGTATTTGGTAGAGAATAACTTAATATAAATTTGTAAACAAAATTCTGTATGAAATTGCTTCTAGCGTCAGTGACTTCACAACTTGGGACCGAAATTGCCGACATGCTGACTCAATAAAGTTCGCATGCATTTCACTCATCACATAGAAAACGGCTGGTAACAAAGAATCTTGTGTTATGAGAGCAAAGATTATTATTGCCGTTTTATGACCGCTCCATTCTTATTGTAGTAATCTGTGGATTTTTAAATGTCAAGTGTGAGAGCCACACTTTGAGTCTTTTTATATCATAATGACGATTGTCTGATTATTATTCTTAGAATGGTGAAGAATTCGAAAATATAATGAGTTTTGCTGACATATTTGGCCTTCCATTTTGAACTTTATCATCCGGAGATAATTATTATTTTCAGTCATACAATTCATTTTACTGCATTTATTGTGATCTTGTAGATATGTAGATAGAAGAAAGGCGGCATCATATAACCTTTGCCACTCATATCTCATGAAACCAACATACATGTTGGAATATTGGTGTTTTTATTTTGGGTACGTCAGGCGGATTGGCATGAAGTCAATTTTGTTCTAATAAATTTTATATTCTGATTATGTACAAGAGATTTCGCATCACCTAGTAAAAAATTAAAATCTAAGTTGCTGTGGCTTGCAAATAAACAATATTGACCCCATGTTTTACGTTTCCTGAGTTAAAATGCAGTTATATGAGGGTCACCCGTGGAAATTACTGTAAGTTAATTACTTCGGAGGAACAACGAACTAAAAGAAAATAAATGCACTCAATACCATTATTCAATACATCCATACAGCACCCTATACCAAACTTTTTATATATCGCTGAATAAAATTTAATAAACACACTTAATAAAATAATTCAATATTTCGTTATCATCACCCTAGACATTATTAACTTAGGAAATTACGGTGGATGAAATTAGAAAGAAATGAGACACTGTAAAACAAACCCCCTTCAGTGCAAGCTCTGCATTAAATAGATTTCGCTGTCCTGAGTAAAATTTTCGTAGACGAAATGCGTCACAATTATTTCGAGTCTACGCATCAAAATTTGAACGGAACACTGTTCAAAACGCTGTTCTAAGATCACCAGCATTCCTTCTTAAGAGGTCAGTAGTTAGATATGAAATTAAACCACAATAGAAACACGAAACGGATTAAAACAAAATTAACACCCACTGATTGTTTATGAGGTCAGAAAGTGGATGGACAAAACGGAAAACCTTTGTTCAACTTTGAACTTTTCATCCGTTCATGAACCTTGTGTCGTATCTTTAAGTCTGTAAAGGCTTGCAGCCGATCTGTTTTCCCAAGAAATGTTCTTAAGAAAACGGAAAAATCGCATCTATTCAATATTTTTACATATGAAATTTTGATTTACACTTTCGATCAACTGTGAAACATTTTCATTTATTTCCCAATAAAATTGATAGCGTGAATTACAATGAAGTGTGGATTCATCTGTTTCTTAAGATAAATTAAAACCAGGAAGGACACCAAAAATCTTATCGTTGAGGGTTTTTAGAACACAACTCTCCAGCCTCGTGTTCTCTACAACTAAACGAAATCTGGAAGGGGATTACGAGTCAAGCCCATCTGGTCATAATCTCTTTCAAATATTGGGTAAGTACATGAGAAACAAAATTGTCAGACAATGTAAACACATCTAGGATTGAGATGTTTTCATTTTATCGTTTAAAATTACTCGGAAACTTGGAAAATTATCCAACTTTTAGGACTTGAAAAGAGTGGTACTCGTACATACTGAGAGACCTATCAAAATTTAACTTGAATTGGAAAATTTAGAAACATTATGCAAACTACTGAAATGAATGGGCACTGTCGCGTTGCAAACGCGAGATTTGAAAGTTTCTTGCGGCAACATCGCCGCTGGCCATCCGCACTGGTCCGTAAACTGGCGCGGCCTGTTTTTTGGCTGAAGTGATCGAGCAGAAACGTTCTCCCAGGATAATGTTAAGTTTCGGTGTCTCAGTGTAACTGTGTGTTAGAATATCGTTGTCCATTGTGACTAATGTGTTCTTGATCAGCCATACTTGCCTTGTGTCTTTATTGAGTGCTTGATGGTGGTGAACAACCAGTTCCTAGAACATTCAATGATGCTGCTGGGAATTGGTGAACCACATATAACAAGTCAAGCTAGTGTTAAAGCTCGTGGTGCTCCTTCCAGCAAGGATGCTGCATTGTGGTGCTAGAAATTCAGTATTAATTTCTAGGCTATGTAAGTTGTGGCAGGCAGTCAGCAGTTTAGAATTAAAGGTGCCTGTGAAAGATTATAGCTTGTAATTAAAATGACTGTTACAAACATTGTGCTTATGAGTGAACATGAGTCTGCTCAGATGATTCTTTGTAGGACGTAAATAATAGCAGCTGACACTAAGCCCTTATATTGATTGGTCGGTGCTCAGCTCAGTTGGGATTATTTCACCTTTATTTCATCAAATGAATTTCTAGCGCCTAATTCAGTGTTGGCTTCTGATCCATGAGCTGGGCTGGACAAATTCTGCCAGTGAGTAGGTGGGGAAGCCTAGAGCTGAAGTGAATTTCAATTGAATGAGATATTACACGTCAAGTGTGCCAGTCTTTCTAAATCTAGAACTGATTGTGTTTCTGGATAAGTTTTTGTGGCTACTAGATGCCAAGGCCGATACTAGCATCCATGTACTCATTGTCCTTCGAACAATTCATCTCAGAATGTAGTGTTCTATAAGTGTACATAATATTTTTATAGCCAACAAAAGCTGCGATTTTCCCACGGCTAAAAAAGCCGTCGTACATGTCTGTGAGATAGGTTAAAATGCAAGTGTGCCGTGCCTGTTGTAATGTTAAGTGGTGCTTGATGTGGCTGGTGAGAATAGTACAGTTGTAGCTGGAATAATACAGCAGATATTTTATCATCCATGTGATCCGTAGAGTGATACCTTTATATAAAAGACCTAATCGATTTTAAAATCTCTTCCACAGGTAAAGTAAAACAAGATAGTCCCACTCGGGAGATACTAGTTGGGAAACAGAAGACCTATCTGGAAATTGTAGAGAACCGCCCGAATGTCTCGTAAGTATTTTATAGTAAGGTGTCGTCAGGTTGTCTCCCTGAATACCTTTGCCCTGAAACTTGTACCCCAATCAGCATTTACATTCAGTGAACCGCTGGGTTTCTAGCCCGGTTCCTGTATTGAACCTAGTTTTTGGTGAGCATGATGCCTTTTCAGCTCACCTCTATTTATTTAATGTGTTGCATTCTGTGAATCTATGGGTTCTGTTTTGTTTCCTGTATTGAATCTCGCCTATGTAAACACAATACATTTTCAACTTACCTCCATGTATTCAATGTGTTGTGAGCTATGCTTAATTTGGGAGCGTTTGGACTTTCAGCCAGACATTGCCATTGTCTGGAACTAGAGTTTGGTGCCTAGTGCTTGCATCGTCCGGGTGGCAGTGGGCAACCAGAATATTTTAATCGGCCTACTCCTCGATTTACTAGCATGCGTTGATCTAGAGTACTTGCCTACATGTCTAACTTTCCAACCTGCGTGATAGATCCTTGTCATTAGAATGCGTTACTTAGACTCGGTAATAGTTAAATGCCTTTCATACCTTGCTCAATTTTTCTCATTTTTTATTATTGAACCTAAAAATATCCTTGTTGTGCAGTTAACGCTTACAGTGTCACCGGAAGTAAAAAAAGAAACTTCAGAGTACGTCTATTCTTCGGCACCCGTTGAAAGCCATAACCCAGGCTCGTGACGCGAAGATGACAAATTCCCTGTTGCGCCCGTAACAGGCCCCACAAACGGACGGGTCCTCTACCGAAATTTCCCCAACCCGTCTGCAGGGTGTCAAGATGGGCTACGAAGAGTGGCAAAATCTCCGGAAATTGCCAGCCTTCACAAAATTTCAATGTTATGCTAAAAAATTTTATCGAGATTTACCACAACAAAATTATTTTGTCGACAAGAACAGAAACAAAAGAGAAAGAACCATCGAATAACCATGAGTCAAAAAAAGATACGAGAGACTGGATAAGTAACTTGGACATTTGAAATAGCAATGTGATTTTCACGGACAAAATAGTTTTAATCTTAAATTAGGTGATCCAATGGGATGCCAGTCATATTAGCATAATTAAAGAACGGATGAACAATTTCTTCCAGGCTTCTTTTCAAAATGAGGACCATTCATGAAATGGGAATCATTTTCTTTACAAATGGCACGGTCAACAATATCGACCTGCGCAAAATGTGATGAAATACATTCATGACTTGAAAAACCATTTAATATCATTTATTCATCTGCATGGAGGATTTGAGAATGTTTTTCTACAAGATAATGCATTATTACTCACAGCTAAGCATGCAATGAGGTTGTAAACCCTTAACAATATAAAATTTTTGGATATGCCACCTAAATTTGGAGGTCCTAATCCCATCAAAAAAATTTGTGGGCCACCTTATCAAAGCCCGTTTAATAAAATAGAAGGCAGTTTGAGAATTATCCTTTGCATGAAATAATGTTTGGATGAAAAACCAATTCAACCTCTTGCTAATTCAACAAATTCAATACCTAATCGTTGAGAGACGGTTTACCATCAAATCGAAATGTTTGTAAATAATGAAATTTTTCACTCTGCATCGAACTAAATGTTTTTCGTTTGTAAACATCATTGTTCATATGTCCTAAACTTATTTCCAACCCCACAAATTTGAATTAAGGCAAGAAAATTTGAAAAGCCAGGAACTAACTGGAAATGTTGGGACTTGTGGTATTTACGAGGGGTAGTCAAAAAGTTCTGAGACAAATGCCATAATTTCCTTATTCAACAACTGATTACTTTTATTTTTCTTTATAAGCTCCATTGTTGCCTATACACTTTTGTAATCTATATTTCCACCTGTAAATGTCTTCCTGATAGAAATGTGTGTGTGTGTGGGGGGGGGGGGGGGGCTTGTTCCACTAGGTTTTGTACAAGAGAGATGTTTTCTTCATTTGTTGCTGTGGTGGGTCTTCCTCCTCGTGAGTCATTATCAAGTTGGACTCTTCCCTCTTTAAGGGGGTCCTCCGGGGCCCCTTTTCTCTCCGATGGTCATTTTTCATTTTATCGTTAGAAAAGAACCCTTAGGTGGTGAACTATTCGGTCCTATAATTTTATGGCGCTACGGACAATAGATCCCCCCCCTAGGGGGGGGGGGGGTAAGGGGACGAAAATCTTAAATTTTCGAGCCCATTTCGACCCCATATAAAAAGAAAACAAAAGATAAAATGGAAAATTTGTGAATGTAATTTTGTTAAATATGTTCCAAGGATTATAAAACTGTTTTTGTTTTTGTTCTAGCACAAAAACTCAATGAGTTCTATTCTTTTGAAATATCAATACAGGTGGACTAAAAACTAATATGTCAAATTTTATCAAAAACTAAGAGCTGAATCAAAAAAATGTATGAAATAAATTGTGTTTCTTTTCAAAAGTTACATATATTAGTCAAATTTCATAAGAATTAAACTGAAAACAAACAATTTCATAATATTTATGATATTAGTAAAAAATTTTTTAATTTTTTTCTTTTTTGTAAATTACAATTCACAGTGTGAATATGATGCTATGCATGGAGATTATCGAAATAAAAATGAAAACAGCATTCAATTACACGAATTTTCCATTATATCACACTAAAACAAAAAATTTAGTTTATGGCCTATACTGTAAAGTCACCTATTCTCAAAATTCAAAAGAATAGAGGTCATTGAGTTTTTATGCTAGAAAGAAAACAAAGACAGTTTTGGAATCCGTGGAACATTTCTAACAAAGTTATATTGCCACTTTTTCCATTTACATTCTAATTTTTTTTATAATAGTTCAAATCCAAAAATTCCTTTTTTTTCTGATATATTGGTAAATTTTCGCATATAAAAATAAATATAAATAAAAATGCAATATCTCTGAATATATCTTTGTTAGAAATGTTCGCAGGATTCAAAAACTGTCTTTGAATTTGTTCTAGCATAAAAACTCAATGACCTCTATTCATTTGAAATAGGTATAAAAAAGACCCAAGAAACTGATATTTCAAATTTTGCGGAAAAACTAAAGCCTAAATCAAAAAATTTCATGAGTTCAAATATGTTTGTCTTGCAAAACTACATATACTGACCAAATTTCAGACCAATCAAATCAAAAAATTTTTTTTCTGGAGGACCCCCTTAAAGCGTTTAATCCAATCATAAACGAATGCTCTACATGGTGCAGAGTGTCCATAAACCTGCTGTAAAACTTCGATGATCTTAACTGGTTTACAATTGAGCTTAGTAAAAATTTTGATGTTAGCTCTGATCTCAAAATTTGTCATTTGAAGGGTTGAAAATTAATATTTTGAGATGCAACCTCTCTCGATGCTGACCTGACATAGACTGATGAGACAGCTGCAAGTTATCAAGGAAGCTATAAGGACAGGTTTCAACTTGTAAGAACTTGTAAATCTCTGTTCAGTTCAAAATTATGACATCTGTCTGAGAACTTTTCGACTAACCCTCGTATGTGAATGCCTTATCTGTGTTTCAAAAAATTAAAACGAATTAAAAGTGTCATGAAAAAGTTATGAAGAAATGCACATTAGGGTGTAGCTTATTATGGGGTAAAGATAAACGTTGAAATTTCTAAGCTTTCATGCTCTGAAACCAATTCACATGGCCTAAAAAATTCGTTGTCAAAATAATAGATTCAAAATATAATTTTCAGAAGTAGTCCACAGGCCTTGAAAATTTTGAATTTCAATATAAATCCTAATATTTTGTGATCTCTGGTGTACTGCTCTCAGTCCCGCAGCTCTATAGTTAAGTATTAAAATCGAAGCTAACGCGTACCTTTACTGTAAAGCTTGGTATTACCTTCTCATAGACCAGGGTTTCACAGGCAATACGATCCTCATTGAAGCTGGGTTCGAGCCAACACTGCCTTCTGGCGTCTGGGAGGTTCTGCTACCACTCCAACATTCTGCTACCACTTGGAGGAGAAACTATAGCTGGTTTTCATTCTTTGTGTACACTTAATTAAATAGTTGGATAAGAGCTATCCCCCGTTCTGCATGGTCGTTAACTACCATAGTTCTGGGATGTTTTTTCTTCATCATTAGAAAGACAATTTGAAGACCGTCAGAACTGAAACTGTAGCTGGTTTTCATTCTTTGTGAACACTTAATTTAACAGTTGGATAAGAGCTATTCCCCGTTCTGCATGGTCGTTAACTACCTATAGGTCTGGGAAGTTTTTTCTTTATCATTGGAAAGACAATTTGAAGACTGTCAGCCGGTTTTACAGTGTAGAGTACGGCCATTGGCAGTAGAATCGAGCGAAAACGTGTTATCTCGGGCCGAAATACTTAGTATTTTAAAAGAAATAGGTATGTCCGCAAATTAGATACTACATACATACATACATATACCGGGCTTATCTTCCCTATGGGAGGGTAGCCGACAGCAGGCCACAATCACCACACTTAGTCACTAGGAGGCGAGAGAGGCAGCATTGGCCGCACCTGAACTGCCAGGTTCAGCAGCAGTCCAGCACAACCACCTTCCACAGTCAGGCCCGACAGCCATAGCTGGTTTACCCCGACCGCTTTATTGAGTGCAGCCCCTCCCCCCGCACAGGACAGGTCAACCCCATCACACGCGGGCAGCTTCCAGTAACGCGTCAAAAAAATAAAAATTTACCTTTTTATGCACTGCCCTCACTCACCTCTGTCCTCAGCCATCCCTCTCGCCATGTCCACAGTCAGACCCCTCTCATACAAAGCACGTCTCACCCCATCCATCCAACTCATCCGTGGTCTACCTCGCGCTCGGAGACCACTCACTTCCGACATATATATCTTTTTCACCAGCCGCTCAACATTCATTCTTTCAACATGCCCAAACCATCCAAGCACTCTTTCATCCACTCGCCTGCTCAACTTTTTGATAACACCCGTCTGCCCCCTAACCAACTCATTCCTGATCCTATCTCTTCTAGTTACTCCATACATGCTCCTCAAACACTTCATCTCAAGCACATCCAACTTCCTCCTCTCAGCTGCTCTCAGCCCCCAGGACTCTGCTCCATACAACAAAACAGGCACAATCAAGCTTTCATACAGTCCCCTCTTAGCATTCATACTCAAACTCCTGCATTCAAAAACTTTAATCATTGCACGCAATGTCTTACAGCCTTCACTCACTCGATGCCTCACTTCTACTTCCATACTATCCTTAACAGTCACATCCGACCCGAGGTACCTAAAATGCTCTACCTCCTCTAAAACTTCACCATTCAACCTTACATCCAAAGTTCCAAACACTCAACCTCTTGAACATCTCATCACCTTACATTTATTCACATTTACCCTCAATTTCCGCCTTTCGCACACTCAACCAAACTCTGCAACCAGTCTCCTCAGTTTTTCCTCTGAATCAGCCACAAGCGCTGTATCATCTGCAAACAACAGCTGACACACTTCCCAATACATACCATTTCGTCCCACCAACTGCGCACCTTTTCCCAACACTCTGGCATTCACTTCTCTCACCACAATATCCATAAACAAATTAAACAACCACGGCGACATCACACATCTCTGTCTCACACCTGTCACAACTGGGAACCATTCACTCACCTCATTCCCTACTCTCACACATGCTCTGCTATCAACGTAGAAACTCTTGATCGCATTCAACAGTCTCCCACCCACTCCATACAAGCTTACCACTTGCCATAGAGCCTCACGATCCACTCAGTCATACGCCTTCTCAAGATCCATGAATGCCCAATATACGTCATTTCCCTTTAATAAGTATTTTTCATTCACCTGCCTCACAGCAAACATTTGATCCACACAACCTCTACCACACCTAAAACCACACTGTTCTTCAGCAAGCACACGATCCGTCAACACTCTCACTCTTCCAATCAAAACTCTTCCATACAGCTTCCCAACGACACTCAGTAGACTTATACCCCTAGAACTACTGTACTCCAACCTGTCACCTTTCCCCTTGTACAACGGAACTACACACGCGCTACTCCAAATTAGATACTAATACCACGTATTTCATTTAGTTTAGGTTATTCCGAGTATGTATCAATTAATTAGAATTTAAACATCATGAACCTTGAAACTTTATGAGCACATTTCACGAGGCACCAAATAAAGGCCTTAAGAGGAACATATTGAAAATTTGAGAATGAACAGGCCTAGTAATTTATGACTGTTTCAGCAAAATGCGGTGTGACCCCTTTTTCCCACCAGTATGAAGTAGGATGCGACGCTCTCAGCCCTGCATTTTGCCAGACTCTCCAACATCAAGTGATTGAACGCCGTCGCTCTCCAGCGTATCACTACTCTTTGGCGCGCACATTGGGGGCCCATTTATGTGGATATCGAAGTCCGCAGAAGACGATAAGACGATAAAATCAAAAAGAGAATAGTAAAGCAGTAAAGAAGACAAGTTTGTGAAAACGTGTAGTAATATTGTTCGACGAAGAGTAAATTTTTGACGAAGGTCTGATGAAGAATTAACCAGAATTTTACTTCTGTGTTTCACGGCAGAGAATAATAAGTGAAGAAACAGCAAGAGCAACAAGAAGCCAAGAAAAGGATCTGCAGAGCAGTCTGAGAACTTCATAATAACTCTAAGTCGAGGTGATAATTAAGATCGTGTTCAACTATCAAGAACCAAAGGAAAGGAAAAGAATCAGTGTGAACATCATCTACAACGCCTGATCATCTACACCAGTGTGACCTTCATTTCCATAGGCGATATTGGATGGCACAGTAATTTTGAATCGTGCGTCCTACGACAACGGGAATGGCGGAGAATCTACGTCAACGTCGACAGCGTGGACAGTGAATATTGAACAGTGAACAGTGCTTTCGTGAACAGTCAGTCTTCGAACAGTCAAGGTGAATAGTGACTCTGCGAAGAGTCAAGTGCTGCAAACGTTGGCAACTTGTGTCAGCCAAGTCAAGAGCAACACGAGCAACCGTGGGCAACGTTAGGTGAGAGACAACTTAGGTGAGACGCTTTCGGCGTTCAGATTTTTTGTCCTAGTAATTTTTGACGCAGTATTTTTTTCAAGTGATTAGAGTAAGGTCAGACGCTTGGCAGCAATGCTCGCAGTCATTCCCGGATGTTTCAGATCAGTATACATTGACTTTTGTGCTAGTTTGGAGATTGATTTGATTTGTTCAAAGATTCAGAGTATTGTCCTGTGTTTTTCTCTGAGTATCGTTAGGGGAAATATTTGGTATTTGACTTTAGGACGTACATTTTTGTATTTGATTTTCTCCCGTGTTATTGCTTTTTAAGAGTGTTAATTTTGAGCGGCGAAAAAATTCTTGTACCAATCCATGTCGGATTCTGAGTCAGATAGAGAATACATTCGTTCGACAACGACAAAAACAAATCGGGGACGAGTTTTGGTGCCGAGATTTCACAGTATGACTGAACCGACGGCAGCTGGTCCTAGCGTCTTGACAACTCAAACTGTAACGTTCAGTACACCTACCCAATCAGAAATGTCTTCACCGATCCAAGAAGATTATTGCAGTTTATAGCAGTCAAAATGAAAAGGAGAACCAAGGCGTATATAAACATTTTTACTTGCAAACGTTTCGGAAAATCTGGTTTCCATCATCAGTACTGAAAATGAAGTAACAAAATGATAAATGGAATTAGATGTCTACTACAATAAGAGAACTTCTAGTAACCTCAATAAACATGAAAAATAAAATGCGAGTACAAACAAAAAAGGGGGAAAAGGTACTGCTAAAAACTATAATCGCACACCTACACACACACACACATCGACACGGACACTAAAAACTATAGGCATACCTAAGCTGTTGGGGCAATGTGTAATTTTGCGGCACTTTGATCATTATTCAATTTCGGTTTAACTGTATATATGAATAGTGACTCTAAAACTCTCAGATCGTGTTCTCTATTAGTTTTAGTAAGAGTTGAAAAATTTGAGGTTTTAAATGGATGGTCGTACTTAAAACAATGGTCTCGGATTGCAGACTGAGAAGGGCAGGCGTATGGACGACCTGTACGGTGAGATATACCTGAATGTTGGCTGTGGCGGATAAACTGCTGGAGCATTGTGCTACTAACGTACGATTGCATGCAACAATCACATTCATACAGATACACACAACTACTTTGCAGGCATTCATTCACACGTTCCTTCCTATGAAAAAATGAGGCTATTTTAAAATTGTTCCCATAAAATACACGAACGTTAATAGAGATAAAATACGTATGCACCAACGACATGAGTTCTTTCTTCAGCTCAGAATTCAAATAGCCGAGGTAAGGTAAGTTGACAAATAATTTTTCTATGGCAGCCGTCAGAGTTAAAGGAGGAGAAGAAAGTTTTTTATCTAAAAATGTTTTTGCAATCCTATTAATCAGGTGTATTGGGTATTTGTTTTTAAGAAACATTCGGCGCAAGAATTCAACCTCTTCATGAAAAATTTGATACGAACTAGAAATATTATATGCTGTGTGCAAGAGCGCATAAATACATGATTTCACATATCCCTTGTAAATACAACTAAAATAATTCGTAGCAAGGCCCGTAAATGTGGGTTTTCTGTAAACCGATGTTAGCAACATAGAATTATTTTTTCGAATCAACACGTCTATAAAAGGTAATAGGTTATTTTGCTCCATTTCCATTGTGAACTTGATATTAGAGTGAAAATTATTAATGCAACGAAAAAACATCTCAGCCTGATCATGGGAATCAAAAAGTGCAAAGGTGTCATCCAAATATCGTCTGTAGAATTTGGGCTTGAATTCAGGCGGGCATTGCTCTAAAAAAGTTTTTTCCAGACTAGCTAAAAAAGAATTCGCAAATAAAGGCGAAAATTAAAGGCTCTTCTGTGAGAAAAGCTAAAACATTAGCATCCGTGGTTAAAGACAAAACTGAACTATCAATAAAATCATTCGGAACGGCAACGACGATTTGTATCAGCAATCTTTAACAAAGAAAAATATAGGAATATAACACTTGTTATTTCTGACATAGACCCTGTGTGAAGAGAGCAGCATGTCGCACACCCTCCCTCCCATAAATTTTTTATGCTCATGGATCACTGTGGGACACTCAGCTGAGATTAGCTATGACCTTAGTAGACCATCTTTTTACTTTCTTGCAGTGAGACTGACTGGACTAATGTAGAGTCAAACCTGGCGACTTTAGAGCCGCAGCAATGTTTATAAATAAAATGATGTAAAAATTGATTTGCCTCCCAGTCCCACGACAAAGATGTCCATGGAGAGAAGGATGAAGGCACAATACACTACGGAGTTAAGGGAATGCGGAATCAGTGCACAAGGAGCATAGAAACAGTAAGCTAAGAAAGAAGTAGATGAAACAAGAAAAAGGTTGAAAAAGAAAGTAGTAGCTGCTTAAAAATTGGACAGCAGTGAACCGAAAAAAAAGATGGTCCGTAACAAAACAAAATACCTATGCTATTTCAACAGAAAGAAAGCCGACCAAACATTTAGCTCGGTACTTCACATAACCCCATTAGAGCGCTAATCCCCATAGATACAATAGTTGTATCCTCCTGAGGGGAGTGATGTAAAAAATTAGGTAATTGATGGAGTAATCATTTTTTTACAGTTGCCCAGGAGCTGCCAGTTGTGCACATCTGCTCTAAATGTAATAAAATAAATATCAATCATATAATTTTATAACACATATCTTCATGTGTATATTCGTTTGGTAGAAACGAGTATTGTAAATATTATAAGTAGAGGCCTCTGAGGAATTTTGTCATCTATTTCATTTACGTGAGACACTTCCATTTTTTATTAACAATTTATATTGACTATTACCCACTCGTTCCTCAATAATTTCACGAGATTTGTGAATTAGAATCAGTGTATGTTTACTTCAATAGGAATGGCTTGCATCCATTGCAAAACCTAAATATAAAATACAGGTCGTGAGAGGCTGCTGCTGTCAGGTGAAACAGTACCACTACTTTGCAAAGTTCCACATTTACAACATTGCAAATATTCGGTTGCTACGAACATTTTCTTATGATAAAGAGCTTTTGGCTGAAGCGTAGTTAAAATACACAATTTTGCCTAGCTAGTGGAAGCATTTTTGGGTTGTACGCTAATGCATAAAGTTGCAAACAATACTATGAGAAAAAGAATAAATTGATAACTTCAAAACGTGAACATTCAAACAGCCAGTGTTCAGCAAAAACGAATACGCACAGCCTCTCTCGTTGGCGACAGTTGTACTACTAATTTCTTCACACAAACGAGCCCACATGAGCAGCCTGAGATCATGTTCTTCAGGGTTCCATTCCTCGTCCTCGCCTCCGATGTCTGATGCCGAGACTTTCAACTGCGATGCATCTTCCATCAACGCCTGAAGTAAACTTCAGCGAAGATGATCCTCATTTCCCGTGCCAGTCTCGGGCTCTTTTTGCCTTCAATCCCAATTCTGCAGCGCAATCTAAAAATTAAAGTGTAGCTGTAAGATAATACTATACAATTAGGTAAAACTGTGTACCAATCAACATATTGGTCATTATTCTAATATAAGTTAGTTTAAATCTTCCCTAACCACCCCTTAGTTTAAGCTTCCTAAGAGGCGCTCCAAGAAGAGGAATAATGAAGGGACCATCTAGTATAGACTCGTACATGCGAAATCTATGCACAACGTGTGTTCCCACATGGGCCATCCCTATGAGGTAACACCAGTGTTGCAAGTTAACTGAACACAATGAGCATAGAAACAGCAGGTCAGAAAGAAAGTCTCACCAAGATTAAAGTTTAACAAGTAAGTAATAGTTTCTGAAGAAATGGATATTACTGACCCCAAAAAAGATGGTCTTAACAAAACAAAGGACACACTTTTCCATCAAAAAGAAGGACTACCTAACCGTCAGATCGGGCCCGTATATTATCTACCTGGGAGCTCAATTCAACACGAAGACATACATTTTTGATGACAGACTTTCTTAAAAGCAATTTTCTTGGTGTATTTTACAACGAGGAATAGTTTTGGAGCATATTTAAAATTATTTGACCATTTCATTGCATGATGTCAGTGGGTGATATGAAGGAGAAATACAAATGAAACATTCATGTCAAGCAGAAGAGAGAGGGTTTCCAGCTAGCTAGGTTCAAAGTAGAATCTTGGTTAACTGACAAGAAAACCTGTGTAGGATTCAAAAACATCAACAACCGAATGGAGAAAGTTTAAAACAAGATTAGACTGCATGAAAAATGAATTGTCAATCTCTGTGCACATACATGCTAAGCACATGCGATTAATAACTTTTGTAACAGATCAGCATAGGTATATTGCATCAGAATTGCAAAGAAGCAGTGATTGAATAACGTATTGAAAGTTATATTTAGTAGGTTGAATTGATTATTTCATTAAATATTGAATGAATGCGTGGAATATTATAGGAGACGCCCACGCTGAAATCTACTGAATTAATGAAATGGCTGTTACGTTTTTTCTCGGAATTTAGATCTATAAAAAGTGGCTTACACATGTTCTGTTGAAAATAAATAGGGTTCGTCTCTGTAACCTTCCCCACTTTTGACATAATTTTGGAGACAATGGGGAAAAGGGGAGTAAGGGGGAAGTGCACACTTTTCAAGAAATGTTTTCTCAAAAAATACTTACGTTCGAGCAATGATTTAGGTGTATTGGATGCGCAAAAAATTGCTGCATGACCAGTCCAAGGATTATTTTTAATTTCGCAATAGTTTAGATATTGGGAAATTTAGAACTTTTTTCGACAAAAAATTTTTCCCATATTTTTATTGTAATCAAAAATTACGATGGAAAAATTCCATTTAAGTAGATAGAGCAGGTTTTTGCGCATCTAATGGTACCTATATCATTGCTCTACAATGAAAACCCTCGGTGAAAATAGATTTTGAAAAATACCCATGTACCCGATATTTTCCTCTATTATCTCCGTGATTATTGCAAAAATGGGAAAAAGTTATGAACTCCACCCCTATTTATTTCTACAAATACATAGGTATGTAAATTTTCATTGATCTAGATTCTATAGAAAGAACGTTACAGTCATTTTATAAAATTAACTAATATCTTCCAATCTGTAGTTCTTTACATTCATTTTTCTACGTAACTCAGAAATTATCATGAAAATCAAAATGATCCTTCGACTCATCATGCAGCAGTTTATGGCACATCCAATGACACCTAAATCATTGCTCTACGAAACGTTATTTTTGAGAAGATGTCTCTTGAAAAGTAAGCACTTTCCCCTACCCTTTTCCCATTGTATCCAAAAGTGTGTTGGAAGTGGGAAAAATTTATAGAGACGACCCCTATTATATTCAGAAATACATACGTATGCTAATTTTCATAGATTCAAGTCTCATACAACTAACGTTACAGACATTTCCTTGATTTTGGGTGGACGTCTCCCATAAGTCTACTCACCAATGATTTGGAGGCAGAATGAATGCACTCTGAATTCTTGTTTGTCTCGCCGCCGGTTTTCCCAAGCCCAGTGTACGTAAACTGAACAACAAGCTCCCTTGACGGCCAGCTCTTTTGAGAATGCGGCGTATGGTAACTCCGCTGTTGACCCCAAGGTAATGCTTGAGCTTGTCAATCTGAGAGTAATAGTTCAGTTGAAATCAAAGCTTACTGTGCGCATGTTCAAAAATAACTTTAAAGAAAATTACATGCAATCGAGGAAAGCAATGCACATTATTCTAGTTGAATTATTTCAACATTTTATGGTTTGCATGCATTTTACTGCAACATTCAACCTCTTTTTTGATATTTCATTGTTCATATTCCTTTAACTTTCATACCTATGCCAGATTGTTGGATATTAATTCTTTCACATCACTCATTGGTACTAAATTCTTCATTATCCAGGACCAGTTGACCACTTCCATTTGATGATTCGACTCCATTCAAATTAATCTTCACCTACGAGAATTTCTGTAGCATACTTTCTTACCTCCCAGTAAACTATGGTACGTACATTTTTAATTAACTCCATTTCACTCTATTCCTGGCATGAGCTTCATTTCTTCCACTAGTCAATTGCATCAACATACATTGTTTCTAATGTGTTGCATCTTTCTCCTATCTTCCACCTTTTTGCTTATTTTCATCTTCTTTTCTACCCTTTAACCAATCATACTCAGTTTTTAGGCCCTCAGTCTTAGCCCTTTTCCTTTTTACACGGGCAATGCTTTCAGTACACTCAAACTCCAAATTTTTCACATTCTCCTTTCATCTTCTCCACCCACTTAACAAGCCTATCCTAACACATCAACATAGAAATACAACTCTACATGAAAAATTTCCATCATAAACCAGGCATTCTCATCAACAGTTTATTCATCTTATTCCTAAAAATACAGAATCCTTGAGTAAAATTAAATTCTCATTATAATGGGTTTTTTAGACTGTTTGCAATAAGGCACAAGCAAACTATTGGCATATATATATATATATCATTATCAAACAGATATAAACTATAAGCCGGTGCTTTCAATTCACTTGAGAACACTTTGTCTGTTCATTTCAAAGCAATCCATTCTGAATGGAAGGAATAAACATTGGCATATACGTTCTGCCAAAAAACATAATTAGAGAGATAAATAGTTTTATTGCTTTCTAAAAATTAGGAGATGGTCTTTCAGTATTTCTGTTTTCCTACACCTTTGATTAGGATAGCAAAGCTTAAATTAATACATCATTCAAAGTAGAAATAAAACTTACTCTGGCTGAGAGATGACTGTCCTGCTGTCCGGGTGAAAACGATACACTGAGGAAGCTGAGAAGAAGTTGTTCTGCCCTCATCAAGATCCCACTCTGTAGTTGAAGTCCAAGTGATACCATACTGCATTGCTGTTCATGCATTGCTGGGGAATGAAGAAAATTGTATTGTAAAATATTGAAAAATAATTGAAATACATGAATAACATTTTAGCATATGCTACATATTCATTACCTGTTCATTATAGAAAACTATTCCGCAAGCAATACCATCAACTTTTTGTTTTATTTTAAATCATAATAAATATTTTCTATTTCCACATGTTTATTTCTACAAGGTGCTCACACTGTGTCAAAGAACTTCAACACTAGGTTGGGACAATTAAAATATACGTATAATGATAAAAAAATACACAGTTTCGGATATATTTTAAAAATATGTGTCATTTCAGAGTGACATCTGAAGAAATGTATTGCACAAAAATTCAGGACACTTAGCTAAAATATTGACATGTTGCATTTTGACTTTCATCTTGCATTTGGCAAATCAGAATTTAATGCAACACAAGCTGAAAGGACCTCAAAATATAAGGGATCAATGACAAAGACTAAATATAATCCTTACTTGCAGTTGTGAGCTGGTCAGGGTGTAATTTCAGAATTGCAGGACATGAATTAGAAAAAAGTTCAAAATTTTTTTGATCAAACGTTAAAATAGTTCACTTTCTCACGTATCTATTTGGGTTTGAAAAATTTCAAAATTTGTTCATGAAGAATAGTTCATTTCATTAGAAACCTCAGAAGTTATTCAAATATCAATAGTTGTTATTTTAATATCATTGGATAATTTATAAGGCTACCAGGTACATAGAAGTGAATGTTTGGATATTTGTATAAAGTCAGGGTATGAAGTCAGATTCATCCCATCTTTGCCGTTAGCATTGCCGAGCGAAAAGAATATATTTAATGTTAAGACTGGATCTTAAATGACACGGGTCGTAAAGTTTGTACCAGCTTTCGTGCTAGGGTCTTGGGAAAGATATAAGAGAGACGTTCTCATTACGAAACACTGCCATAGTAAATTTAATAATTGGATGTGCTTGGGCTGCGGCGGTCACACCGTCATAAAGACGACGCAGGACTCGTAGAGCGCGACCACGTAGATTGGTCAAGGGCACTATAAGTTATTGGAAATATATAAAAACGACGGCCAGCTTCGGTCGCGGGACGACGGGCAGAGCGGGAGGGCAATAAGGGCTGAATACGTCATGGTCGGAGAAAGCGGGGCCCCCACGAGAGCTCACCCCTGCATCCCTTCTCCCCACAAAACCTACCCCCCTTTTTGGGAAGGAGGCGCGAGACCAGGGGAGAGCGGGCTCAGAGAAGGCAGATTCGGTCGCCGGTCGTTGGAGTGAGCAGTCAAGGGCTCGAGTCGGGAGGTACGAGAGACGGGTAGAGTAAAGTAAATAAAACACGTCGAGCGGAGTTCGGGCAGTAGAGGCTCCCGTAATTGCAGCTCAGAACTTAAGATCGGCGTTTCCATTAGTGTATTTTCAATACTGTGATTGTGGCAAAAGCGTAGGCGAGACGTTCACCTTTGGATCGTGTTCCTTGGATTGTTGTCGAGCGTTTGGGAGACGTTCACCTTGGATCGTTTTCCGTGGATTGTTATCGAACGTATGCAGACGTTCATTGGAAGAGTCGAGTTGTGTTCAAATACCGGTTAAACTGTCCGTGATAAGTGTCGAAGACTTGCTCCCGTTTAGCGTGTTGTTGGAACCAGCTGATTGTAAAGTCTTGGTAAAGTACTCGCGGATCAGGTTAATTACCGCTAGATCTTGGCGTCAATCTCAACTCGTGAATGTGTTCAACCGGCTAGCATTGACCTAATAAATGATTAAATCGTCAGTCGTCGTCCCTTACCTCTCATCTCTCTCGTAAACTAGCGCCAGAAACACGCGCCTACCGCCGCCATTGCTACCAAGAAATACGCACGTTCCTTTCATATCTAATTTTAGTCGAGGCTATCTAAGCCTCGTGGTGGCAGCTAGCTATCGTCATTAATTCTCCTTAAATGATTCATGATTTATTCAAAACCATCGGAGAACTCAAATAACAGAAATCATATCGAGAGCGGGCAGAAATTAACCCGAATTACATAGTATTGGCAGATTCATCTTCAATAAAACTCATCAGATACTTCATGATTGACGCGGATTAAATGAACTTTAAGGCCATAAGGCAAGAAAGAGCGGAAGAAAAACCCGACTCATACACTGGTGGCATTATTTGCGGTGGCGGAAACTAGTCGCTGAGAGAGAGAGGAGGAAATAGAGCTATTAGGTGGTGAAAGATTGAAAATAAAAAGGGAGAGGAAGAGAAGAACCAGAAGCAACCAGTCCAGAGCTGCAAGCGGGCAGCGGCGTCCAAGATCAACAAAAAAAAAACTGTAAGTAAACACCATTTCATTTCATTTCTGCGTATGTCTTCAACTGCAATTTTTACTTATTTATTGTTTTCTGTTCGATGTGTGTCGTGTGAGTGTAGCCCCTAACAGATATTGCGCATATCGCGGTGCAGCCAGGAAGTGTCATTTTCTGTGAGATTAGAAGCAGGCCAAGCCATCAAACCTTACAGCCAGTCCTTGAGCGCGAGAAAGCCAAAAGAAAGTGCATTTCAATTTGGTAGGGATCGCTGCACATGTGAAGTAGAGGCATCGAAGATTCTTTAGGAATAGTACCTTTTTTTTATGTTATTCGGAAGAAACATTTGATTCTCGGCTCTTTGTGTAAATTAGGTACATATTGGGTAAATATTGTGTTGTGAGCAGGATTGCAAATTTAGGGATCGTTCGTGCAAATCTAGTTTGCAAATAGATATTATTGTGTCATTCTACTCCGTTATTGGGGGTAAATCAACGATTCGTCTGTAGAAACATCCATTTAAATGTTCGTGTATTCCCTAGGACAGAAATAATACGAACCGATTCCGCATTTTGTTGGTCGCCCTTTATCTGTGTTTGGGGAAGAGATCAACACTCCACATAAAGGTTTATTCTGTTGTCCAAAGGAAATATGTAATATTTTTGGTGTGTCGTGGGCTGAACTAGGATCAGTGAGATGATTATGCAAGAATAACATTGCAAGTACAGGGAACGATCAACGCGAATAGTTACATAAAGTTGCGCTGTATATGACCCGTGTTAACTGAATTTTCGTGTAAGGAGATTCCCTCCTGACTTATGATTTGATGCCCTACGCACGAGAGTCCGCATTTCGGTAATTTTTGCCAGTGGGGCCCTCATATTTCCTCTCTTGGATACACCAAAAAAAAAATATTTTTTTTTTCTCGTTAGGCTGGGTAACCAGTATTTATCGTAAAAATTAGAGGTTCAGTGTAGTGCGTGTGCGTTGCAACTGCAATAGATAGATTGAAAAGAAAAATGGAGTGATCATCGCTGAGTTTAAGCTGCAAAATGTCTAAGGACGAAGAAAACTATGCTTTGGAGGAGGATTTTCCTCACGCCGCCTTTGCCAGATTGCAAATTGCGTTCGAAAACGCGATGTCAGCAAGCCGACATGCACATGACAAAAATGTGAGATATCAGCGCGTGAGAGATCAAGAACTTAGAGTCGGCGATTGCGTATTCCAACGGAATACAGCAGGAAGGAATAAGGCGATGGGAAAATTCCGACCTAATTGGTTAGGCCCGTACAGGGTTCAGGCCCTTCCAACACCGATGAACGTCGTGATACGACAAGTCCACGGCCGCCGGCAGGAGATAACGGTACACAGAAATCGACTGAAGCCCGCGTCATTTCAACCAGAGGAGACAATAGTAATACAAGACGAGCGTCCTCGAAGAAATGGGAGGAGCGTCGAGCACGTCACCGAAGTACGTCACGACGATAGCGATTCGGAAAGCAGCGATGACGACATCTATGTAACAAGGCCTGAAGCACCCTCACCCCTACCCACCCCGGCAGCTAGACGTCCTTACGCTCTAAGATCCGCCGGTCCGGTAGAAGAGTAGAGGAGTAGAGGAGAAGATAACATGAGCAAAACTAGTATGTAAGAAGTAGAGGTAGATAAACTGACTAATCTAATTTTCTTTTCAGATTAAACCTAGCAAATAAGTAGTAGATAAGCACTAATCTAATTCCTTTACAGAATAGCTTAGCAACAACTAGGTTGGCAGGAAAATTTCTGAGTAGTCGACTGCTAGGCAAATAACTTTTAGGAATGCTAGCAGCCAGCACGAGCGACTGTGCGCAGAGCTTTAGAGCCGGCACAGGACGAGTCATAAAATCGAGAGGCATAAAGGATCTCAAGCCGAGCCCGGAAAAGATGAGCTCAACCGCCTGAAGCGAGTGCGACGCGCAGAAAAGAGGCTAGTAGAGACTCGGCATACATATTATAGTGGCGTACTTGACGAAATTTTCATTTTTTTTGGTAGTATTGATAAGTACAGTCTTACTAATAAAAATTGCCTTTCAGGTGTAGATTTGAAAAGTCCGCAACTTGGATGGGAAGTAGAGTTATCCTTACTGTGCATTGTGCTGTTTGGGGTGGAAAAAAAAAAAAAATTCCTGGTAAAGGAATTTTCCTGTATCGTCGGAGGGGAGGAAAAATTTAAAAATTTTATTGCTTCAAATGATGTTTAAGACAAAGACCAATAGGCACAATGCAGTCGCCCAGAAGAGAGACGGCGAGTTGAAATTATCTGGGGATGAGTCTTGCTCCATTTCGAAGAAGGAAACCTGAGCCGGAACTGATTAGAGACCGATAATAACGGCTCGAATAGCAGAACCCCTGAGAGTTGAGCAGAACTTCTACCGAGACATCTAATAATTAAGTCCCATCACGGACATAGTATAAAGTTTAGCAAATACGGCTCTTTAATAATAACGTAGCATAGTGTGGAAAGGCAGGCTGGACGAGCTGTTCCGACCCTTTTTAGTATCCGGTCGTAAACTACGCGAATGGGGTTCGAGAGTGACGAAGCAGCCACGTAGTTATAGTTTATTGGTACTTCAGAGTTGATACAGGCTTGGTAGATGGCAAGAATCAGAGAGATCAGACAATAGGTGCTAGTACAAGTCTTCTACAATGCATCTGCGATCTATACGGTTGCTTCCTCGACGGTACGCGTCTGCTACTGGACAGTGATGACTCTGTCTAATGTGACCTCCACGGCAGCGCACCCGTAATGAACGGCGCTGTCTCTTCTTGATGCTATTTATACACTCTGAGGGCGCACATAATGCTCCCCCCAATAATTAAAAATTCTTTATGACAATAAAAATTTTTAAACGTTATTCAATTAACTTTGATTTTCCATTGACTATCAATTAATCTTACAATCCGTCAAGTCAATTCGAGCAGATCAGAACGTATGACACTAAAGGCTTCCAAATAATGAACGGAGGTAGGCAGGTATGGCTTTTTCTGTCTGTAGCAAAGCATAAAGACAACAAAATTCAACGGCAAACCTACATTTTGTTAAACATTATAGTGTTAATTCACTACTAGATTTTAGAATCCAAAATCAACCAAATAATCACTATACGCACTTAGCTCAAACAGTTTGTTCATTCATCATTAAGTTATTTATCAATTGATTCTTAGAATTTTTGTTTTTGAACATCTTCATATGAAGTCGCAACATTTAAATCTTCTAAATTAGTAGAACTGATATAAACACACGTATCTCTACCGAAAACTGTGTATGCAGGTGTATCTCCTAAAGTTTCATTATAGCTATTATTAATCGAATTCTCTACAATATCCAGCAATCTATCCCACTCATTATGAGTAAGAAAATTTAGATATAACTTGAGCAGGTGTCGAATTTTACCATTACATCGCTCGACAATACCATTAGAAAAAGGTGAATACGCCAGAACTTCCTTTTTTAAGATAGAAAGTCCTTTTGCGAAAGTTCTTACATTAGATGATTTAAATTCCAGAGCATTGTCGGACAGTAGCACGTCCGGGGTACCGAACAAACAACAAAAATTCCATAGACAATCTGTGACAGTCTCTGTACATCGGTCACTAGTCGAATATAATTTAACAAACCTGGAAAAAAGGTCGATAATCACAAGAATATATTTGTTACCATTGTCCGTCATTGGTAATGGACCGTAGAAGTCCATGCTGACCGTTTGAAAAAATCGTGTTCCAATTGGAGCATTTAGAATTTTAATAGGCGTCGGTATTCGTGATTTTAGAATCTTACAGGTGTCACACGATTCAACAATTTTGCGTGTAATTGTCCGCTCGTACGGATGAAAATATTTTAATTTAAACTTAAACAAGGTATGATTTAGATCAGTGTGGGATAAATTATGGATGAAAAGAATTGTCTGGTGTAGCAAAGTATATGGCACCACAACAGTCAGAATGGTACTGGGTCTATTGTCAATTTTTCGTCTTTTATACAAAATATCATTCATAATCAGAAATTCATTCATGTCAGTATTAGAAACTTTAGTTGCATTCTCTAGGGCATTCTTCATTTCAGAACAAAAGGGATCTTGATCTTGTTCACGTTTAAATTCGTCTAGCGACCAGTTGTCATTAATACTTGAATGGTCTGTAGTCATATTAACTCTATCCAGTCTGCATAAGCTCGTTGTCTGTCTGCTATTAAAGTCACTGGGTTCACGTCTGGGGCTTTCAGCAGTACTGTTGTTGTTTCTTCCGTCATCACTTCCTGGGATTGTTTCCTCGAACTCTCCCTCAGTCACAGGCTTGTTACACCTGCTACTCGCAGCAGCGGCTTGTAGCCTTGTTACAACGGGAAAAGTCTCTACATCTGGGGTTAAATCAGAACACTCTAATAGTTCTCTTTCTGTTAAGGGGTTTCTGTCATGATTTAATCTACTTAATGCATCAGCGGCACTATTCGCTTTACCAGAAAAATATTTTAATTTGGCATCAAAGGCTTGCACATATATACTCCATCTAGCGAGCGTGTTATCTTCGGGCAATTTCTTTGAAAATAAAGGGACTAACGGCTTATGATCGGTGTAAATGACCAAATCATAGCCCAAAACAAGATATTTAAAGTATTTCAAGGCTTCAACTATAGCGAACATTTCCTTTTTCGTAGTTGAGTATCTCCGTTGAGTGGAATTCAACGTTTTAGAGAAAAATGCAACAGGTCTCATGTTTCGAACTTTATCAGTAGATGATTGAAGCAAAACAGCTCCTATGCCGACATTCGATGCATCACAAAACAGATGAAAATTTTGATCGAAGTTTGGGTGACTTAAGGTTGTGTTGTTACATAGTTTATCCTTTAATTTTTCGAAGGCGTTTTCACAATCCTTTGACCAAATGAATTCGACATTTTTCTTCAAGAGGTTATAGAGCGGGCTTGCGATACTCGCAAAATTTTTTATGTACCTACGAAAGAAATTTACTAGTCCTAGGAATGATTGTAACTCTTTTATATTTTTGGGAATTTCTAAATTCTTCACTTTGTCGGTACCGGTGCTTCTAGTTCCCATTCCGCTGATGGAATGTCCGAGATATTCAATCTCGTCACGGAAAAACTCACATTTTTCCGACTTTATTGACAAACTAGCGTTTCTTAATAGTTCAAGTACAACTTTTATATCGGCAAGATGCTGTGACCTTTCTTTCGAAAATATTAGCACGTCGTCCATAAAGACGAAAGATAGTTTTCCTAGAACAGGAGATAGCGTTTGCGTCATTACTGACTGGAAATATGCAGGTGAAGTTTTTAAACCAAAAGGTAAACGATTGAACTCAAACTTCCGACTACCAACTGTAAATGCGGTTATTTCTTTACTCTCATCGGTCAGTGTAATATTATGATATCCAGACCTAAGATCTAATTTCGAGAAGTATTTTTGACCATTTAAACTATAAAGAAGCTCGTCCACGCGCGGCAGCGGAAAGGATTCTTCATGAATTACCTCATTTACTTTGCGAAAGTCAACTTTCGGACGTATAGTTCCATCTTTCTTATGAACTACAATTATAGGTGAATTATAAGCTGAAATCGATGGTCTAATGATTCCATCGTCTAACATTTTTTCGTTAACGACTTTCAAGTCTTCCATGTAAAGGTGGGCAATACGATAGGGAGGGACATTTACAACATCCACGTTAGGTTTCAAACGTATTTTGTATGGTTTAATCGCAGCAGCGGAGATCGATTCATTGTCTATAGTGATAACATCTCTGAATTCATTCAACAAATTCAGCAATTCAGGCTTCATTTCGTCATCATTACACTTGATATCATCATTATTTAATTTCCGCCGACCACGGGCGATTTCTTTGGAATCAGAATTGTACTCTTTGTCAACAACTCCTGCGATCCCGACAGATTTGCTATTAGTGTCTTTCTTCTCGACATCTAAATGACTGTCCTGAACAACAAAAACACTCGTTGCCTGCACAAAAGTACTCAATCCTCTTTTTAATTCTCCTTGTACATCTGACAAGTAAACTTCGGATTCAACATGATCCTTCTCTACTTTTTCTAAAGTACTTATAATTGCATTCTCTGGTAAAACAATCGCTCTGTCGGAGCTATTTATTAATAACAACGGAATCTGTCTCCTATTGTTAACTCTCACAATTGCTTCTGCGACACAAATGCCTTCTTTTAAAGTTGCTTTCTTTATTATGTATTCTCCATTTTTACACTTTCCAACATGTCCAACATGTTTCAAAATTACATTGGGAGCAATTTCTACGCGTCGAGTATGAACTCTTAACGGCCTTGGCCTTGTGAGGGAATTGGTAACTGCAACTGCGCCTCGAACAGGCTGATTTTCTCTCTTACCATCCCTTTTTACTTCCTCACTTGCTTTCTCAGCAATGCACGTCCTCTTCTCTCTTAGCTTATTTAGGACTTTTTTCTTAGCTCTGGACGTAATCGTGTCCGCCATGAGACACTCAGTATTCTCTATTAAATACTCGAGACACTCTGTTTTTCTCTTTTTTCTTCTTTTTACCTCTGCAAAGGGAATTCTCTCTTCTTTGATAATTAAACATCTTTGTTTTAAGTCTACAACGGCGTTCTTGTCTAATAAATCACGTCCAATAATGACGTCATAATTGTAAATACCATCTTTAATTATTAGAGCATTTGTCTTTAAACTTACACCGTTTTTTAACTTTAGGACAAGCTCTACCTCGCCTTCGACATTACTTTTAGCGTTAACGCCTTTTATGGTCAGAGAACTTGGCTTCACGTCATTACTTATCTCATTAATTCTGTGGTAGCTGATTAGGCACTTCTCTGATCCTGAATCAATCAATGCATTCCACAGGTCTGCATCTTTTCTCAGTACAATCATTGGTTTATGACTTTTTCTTATTACAAATAATTCATTCTGGCCTGTTACTTCTACCTCTTCATCTTCTTCGTATTTACAAACGTTCGTTGTGAAATGGCTTTCATGAGCATTCAAATCATCGCTTAAATCTACCTCTCCCAGCGATTCATATCTGTTTTTACATTTTATCAGTGGGTCAACTCTCTCAACATTTTTAACGAGGGAACCTTCAGCACCAGAATTCTCCTCGGGATTTTTAACGAGGGAATCTTCAACACCAGAATTCTCCTCGGGTTCACAGGACATCACTGTCGTAGAGTCACACTTAGTTATAGTTATTTTAGTTTCCGTTTTATCATCGACGTTATTTCTATCGGCAATGAAATCTTCTCCACTGCTTACGCTAAAAAATCATTTCCACTGTTAGTTTGGTAAGTTTCTACCTGGCTTTTTTCTGGCACTCGAGTTTTATACTGTCCTCGCGCACGGACACGATCAGGCCTACCTGGTCTGTTGAAATACTCTCGTCCTGACCGACAGTCTCTTGCGTAGTGCCCTAACTTATTACAACGAAAACAAACTACATCACGCAGCGAATGCTCGGCGGCTGTCTGACTTGAACCTGGTTTGTACCAATCAGTCGGTTTCCTAGCCACAGGGTTTACCGACACACCTTGGTTTTTGCAGATACATACATGATTTTTGCAATTCGAGCAACGCCTAGCTTCAGTAGCTGTCTCTAATGCTTGGACTTCTAGAGTTCCTAATTCACGATCTCCAACAAAAGATTTAACATGAGGTTTAGCACGGTAAGTTGGTCTTGGGAAATTGGGTCTCCAGTAGGGTCTGCGCGTCCTACCTCTACCTTGGAATCCGCCTCTTGTCATTGTATGCACTTCGGCCTCATCATAGGCTGCATCAAAAATTGATTCGGATGAATGGTCATCATCCTCTGCACAATAGGTTTCCACAGATCTCTCAGACCGAGTCGCTAAGATTTGCTTATCTTCGGGAAAATTCCTAACTACAGCTACAATTCTCTGAAGGAGCTCTTCCGACGAATTGAATGGTTTGTGAAATAATTTTTTGGAAAAATCTTCCGTTACTAGGGGATTAATGATGGCCATAGCTAACGCAACAATTAAAGTATTCTCGACATACTTATCGAGAGCAACAGGATCGGGACAATTTACTACATAAGGGTGGGCTCTGTTCGAACACTCCGGGCTGGTCATTATTCTGTGGGTTAGCTTACGGATTTTGGATAATATTTCTACAAACTGACTCGCTAAAGCATCGTTACGTTTTAGGCGTACGTTATTCAGATCACAGGCAACTGCGTGCAAAGATCTTTCGCCTTTCGAGACGTAAATATTTTCTAACAGGTGCACGACTTCTTCAAAACTCAATTCATATCCCTCACTGATTATGGAAGCTACAACGGCGTTGAAATCGCCAACCCGCTTGTCTGCAGTTCGCAACAATAGATTGAGTTTAGCTTCCTCTGAGTTGTCGGATAGCATATTAAAATAAGCTCGCACATTCTTTATGTGCGTCTCCAGGGTTTTGTTTTCTATGAAGTCCGGGTCAAAACGACGCCTTCTACCTCGGAATTGGGGAAGATCCTGTCCAGCAATCACAACACTAGGTATCGGACCGACAACAGAAGTCGTTACACTGGCAACTGAGCTAGTCACAGGGACAACTGTGGTAGTAACTGTACTAGTTACAGGGGTGACAGGGGTGGTGGTCGTCATCGTGACTGGTACTGAATTCGACTTCGCGTGAAAAATAGGTACGGATAATCTACCAAAGCTGGTCAAATACGGAACGGTTCTTATATACTCGTATTCGTCAGAGTCACTGCCTGACATAAGCACAAAATAATCCTATCTTCATAAACCTCCAATTTCCAAAAAAAGAATGTTCTACACACAATAAAATTTTCTACATGCAAATGATAATATTCTACACACAATAAAATGATACTCACAATTCCAGTGGACTTAAAACAGGCTATTACAGCACCACAAAAGACCTAGTCAACGGCTTGACTGTTACTGTTACTCTGCTACCGTTACTGACTGTTGCGTGACTGTTACTCTCAGCGGCAGGCTGCTTCAGCTCACTCTTATACGCTAGAGACAATGGGCTAGAGCTCAATGGCTACAACTTCCTTTAACTGTTTATCCACACAATACTTCCGCGAACAGGCTCGCTCTCCCGCTTACCAAGAACCCGCGCTTGCTGCAATGCTATGCTGCTCGCTCACTGCGCTTGCACTGCTGAGTGATTACTGCTTAACTTCCTACTCATTAACTTTATAACGATGATGCATACTTATTAATTTGAGCTCATGCTTATTTAATTAGCAAGCAAACATTATCGGCGTATACTCAGCTTGCTATTTGGCGATGTGTAGCTCTCGTCGATCTCCTCGTAGATCTTCTCGTTGCAGATGACGGTGGGTAGATGCGTAGATCCCGTCGACAAACCAGGTTGTTGGTTTGGACCCTCACTTCGTCTTCTCCTTTGAGTAGCCCATTTTGTAGATTTTCGATTTTTTTTCTCCCTCGAAGTGTTTCTTTCTCGAAGAGTTTCTTGGAAAGCACTTCGATTTTTTTTTTTGCACTGACGTCTTTCTTCCTTTTCTCGATGCTCTGAAGTAATGTGAGAACTACGCGACGTTACTCCACAGGCTGACACTCTTCACACTTAAAATCACGGATCAGCAGAACTGAAGACCAATTCTTGATGTCTTCTTCTTCAATGGGGCAATGTGGCAATGTGGCAATGTGGATATCTTTAATGTGGCTTCTTGATGTGGTATCCCCATACATGGGTCACCAAAATGTTCCGACCCTTTTTAGTATCCGGTCGTAAACTACGCGAATGGGGTTCGAGAGTGACGAAGCAGCCACGTAGTTATAGTTTATTGGTACTTCAGAGTTGATACAGGCTTGGTAGATGGCAAGAATCAGAGAGATCAGACAATAGGTGCTAGTACAAGTCTTCTACAATGCATCTGCGATCTATACGGTTGCTTCCTCGACGGTACGCGTCTGCTACTGGACAGTGATGACTCTGTCTAATGTGACCTCCACGGCAGCGCACCCGTAATGAACGGCGCTGTCTCTTCTTGATGCTATTTATACACTCTGAGGGCGCACAGAGCACTTGCGAGGCAGAGACTCGAGGCGTAAGCCCACGAGACAAGGCAGCCACAGAGGGACCATAAAACTTGAGATGCGTTCCACGCTGGAACTCATGTAATATGAGCGGCGACACGCCGGAGATTAGAGAAGGCAGTCTGAGCAGAGAGAAGCGCACAGCGATTCGTGTGCGATGCTAATTACGAGATAGATGGGAGAACAAAATAAATAGAGATGAGCAAAAAGAATATAGATAACAGAGATGGACGGCTCCTGTGCTGAGAAATCAGAGCGTGAACAGCACCGAACCGACGCTAGAGCTGAAATATTTAATGATAAATGTACTAAGGTTATTTTGAAGATTTTCAGGAAGGCGACAGTGAGCGAGGTGCGGGCGTGTGCGCGGTGCTAAACCAGCACCACAGCGGCCTCCAACGGAGACGGACCGGAACTGCGGTCGACGTAAGAGAGACGGAGAGGCATTCGGCAATGGTAAGATCGGGAATACCCCTGCGCGTAGGAAACACGTGCGTGAACTGTGGAGGGTGTTATGAATATCTGGTCTGCTGACGAGCAGATAAGGGAGATTGCGGGAAGCATGACCGAGGGATTTTTAAGCATGTCCAGAGATATGTGCGCAATGCTTGAGGCATCGCAGCGGTTACCGATACCATGAGATTTGAAGATTAAAAAGATAAGTCGTGTGCGACTGGTACATAAAATATATATGCAAACGAGGGACGCCTCCGTATTGCACCCATACGAAATTGATGCTTGCTCTCACGAGAGATTAGCAAAATGTCACTCAGTAAAAGAAGGAAAAAAAAACGGTCAGCTGACACGAAAAGAATAGGAATTAGGAAAATTCATCCATCATTTAATCATAAGGACCTGCACCACAAAGAATAAAAGAATGTGCGTGTGTTGTCAGAGTGTGTGCTATGTCGTGTGCAGGAGTATGTGCTGTATCGTGTGCAGGAGTATGTGCTGTGTAGTGTGCAGGAGTGTGGGGACTTAGTCATTCAAGTCTGCTAGGACTTGTTATGTTCATGAATTCCACAATCATATATCATTCATCATGTAACATACGCGCTCATTATGAGGCGAAGAAAGGAAAATTTTTGAAAATAGGCTCTATATTGATGGCTAACCCATGTAACAAAATTAATGCCCGACCGTGTGCCGTAGGAAACGGCGACGTACATGCATCGAGGGCGGAGACGGAGGCCGAGCGAGGTGGTGCGCCAGCTCGGGACATACGTCGCAGCGCGCAACTACGAGACGTCATTGTGGCTTCCAGACGGGAGTCTGGAGAGCGTCTCGGAGGATACGGACTGGGCGCGAGTGGCTGCGACCCTGGCGGGGCACCCGCTCATCGTCCACTTCGTCCCGAGGCCGGGAGTACACCTAGCGGGGACGACCCTCAACGAAGTCATCAGACACCTGGTCGTGCCCCGCGATGATGGAGAAATTGAAGCAAGGACGTCAGGCACGCGGATCTCATCCGCATGGGTGTTCCCCTACTACCTTTGGACAGAACAACTGCGACATCAGGAATTCCGACTGATGATCAGTCGCTAACAACGGTTATAGCGCGGAACACTGTAATGCAAGATTCATGGTTGTAGTAGTTGCGAGTCGCTGGGCGTCACCCACGGCTGTAGTAATGTCTCCGAGAGCTAGGCGAAATACTGAAATACGTGTCTCATGTTAAAGTAGGGTCATTGCAATTTATTGATGTCTTCGTGAAATATTAAGGGCACTCGCGAGTCATATCTTCATTGTCTGTCGTCTTGTTGTTCGGTGTCGTTTCGGGGTGCTTTGTATCAGTGTTCGCCAGTCGGGTAAGAAATGCATTGAGGCCAAGACATAGAAAAAGAAATTATTACATAATTTCTTTTTGCGTTAATGGGGGAAGGGTGTATAAAGTCAGGGTATGAAGTCAGATTCATCCCATCTTTGCCGTTAGCATTGCCGAGCGAAAAGAATATATTTAATGTTAAGACTGGATCTTAAATGACACGGGTCGTAAAGTTTGTACCAGCTTTCGTGCTAGGGTCTTGGGAAAGATATAAGAGAGACGTTCTCATTACGAAACACTGCCATAGTAAATTTAATAATTGGATGTGCTTGGGCTGCGGCGGTCACACCGTCATAAAGACGACGCAGGACTCGTAGAGCGCGACCACGTAGATTGGTCAAGGGCACTATAAGTTATTGGAAATATATAAAAACGACGGCGCGCTTCGGTCGCGGGACGACGGGCAGAGCGGGAGGGCAATAAGGGCTGAATACGTCATGGTCGGAGAAAGCGGGGCCCCCACGAGAGCTCACCCCTGCATCCCTTCTCCCCACAAAACCTACCCCCCTTTTTGGGAAGGAGGCGCGAGACCAGGGGAGAGCGGGCTCAGAGAAGGCAGATTCGGTCGCCGGTCGTTGGAGTGAGCAGTCAAGGGCTCGAGTCGGGAGGTACGAGAGATGGGTAGAGTAAAGTAAATAAAACACGTCGAGCGGAGTTCGGGCAGTAGAGGCTCCCGTAATTGCAGCTCAGAACTTAAGATCGGCGTTTCCATTAGTGTATTTTCAATACTGTGATTGTGGCAAAAGCGTAGGCGAGACGTTCACCTTTGGATCGTGTTCCTTGGATTGTTGTCGAGCGTTTGGGAGACGTTCACCTTGGATCGTTTTCCGTGGATTGTTATCGAACGTATGCAGACGTTCATTGGAAGAGTCGAGTTGTGTTCAAATACCGGTTAAACTGTCCGTGATAAGTGTCGAAGACTTGCTCCCGTTTAGCGTGTTGTTGGAACCAGCTGATTGTAAAGTCTTGGTAAAGTACTCGCGGATCAGGTTAATTACCGCTAGATCTTGGCGTCAATCTCAACTCGTGAATGTGTTCAACCGGCTAGCATTGACCTAATAAATGATTAAATCGTCAGTCGTCGTCCCTTACCTCTCATCTCTCTCGTAAACTAGCGCCAGAAACACGCGCCTACCGCCGCCATTGCTACCAAGAAATACGCACGTTCCTTTCATATCTAATTTTAGTCGAGGCTATTTAAGCCTCGTGGTGGCAGCTAGCTATCGTCATTAATTCTCCTTAAATGATTCATGATTTATTCAAAACCATCGGAGAACTCAAATAACAGAAATCATATCGACAGCGGGCAGAAATTAACCCGAATTACATAGTATTGGCAGATTCATCTTCAATAAAACTCATCAGATACTTCATGATTGACGCGGATTAAATGAACTTTAAGGCCATAAGGCAAGAAAGAGCGGAAGAAAAACCCGACTCATACATATTCCTGAAAGTTTTCAAGTATTGAATTCAGTTAAATTTTGAAGTAATATAAGTGGAGTCACTGGAGTGAAACTAGCCTGCTAATTGTCTCACCACTAGGACGCCGATCTGTCAGGATGCCGACCAGGCAAGGGTTAGCTATTCAGGCTAAATAGCTAGGCCCAGACACTAGGGTAAGGTGCGGGATGGACAAGTAACAATGTATTTAAAACATGGCAAGTATAATAGCATAACACGTATAATCTCAGGACGTGTCTTGCGAGAGCCGTCTCTCTACACGAGATCGTAGTTCTTCTGCCAACTAAACACTCCGCAAAAAACACCTAAATTACAATGGAAAAAAAGGGCGCAGGATTACCCAAGCACGGTATAGAGACCATGGTACCATGATAGAGACTGACACAAGCGTCAGGCAAGAAGCCTAATTTAGCCTGCTCGTAGTCAAGTGCACTGCTAAAGGTCTTAACACAACAGTCGTGCAAACGTTAACTTTGGCTTCCAAAATCCGAATGGCTTAACCTGCGATTGCAGTATGGACCGCTACGTACCGTACAGCACTACCCGCAAGATACAAAACACGTAGTGAAATAATTTCACTACTCAAAAAAGAAAACAAGAAAAGAAAAACATTTTATTTCCAATAGCGATGGTAGAAAAGTACCATCATTGGTTTTTAAAATGTTGCTAGCATAAGCTAGCTGCTGAAGCAATAAATAGCTATTTTGCATCCATTTTGTTGATATTCTTTCTCATTACTACGATGTTTGGTAATACCATATTGTAAACCTCCATAGAAACCATATTTTTTAAATAATGTTTTTAACCTCCGTGCACTTGGTTAAATTATTGTGCTTGTCTAAATTAGTCTCAAAATTAATTTACGTAATACTCAAAATTTTGAATCTTTCTTCAGCAATATCAATCATTTGAGTTCTATGAGCTTCAACACAATGTTCTGGAAAATAAAAACATCTTAAAACGAAGAGAGACCAGCAAAGCACTGATAATGATAGAATCTCAACTCTTCGATTACTCGTGCTTTTCGTGCACTGTACAACTTTGTCTTTGCTTGTCCTTGCCGTGTGTCAATAGGCCCTGCCCGCCGTGCGGGAAATGCGGGTTTGAAGTTCCTGCGCTGGATGGCGATTTTCTTTGTTGGGTATAGGAGAAAAATTCAAAGCACAATACCCCACTCTACACAGGAGTCTGAAATGGATATCGGTCCTGACCGGGGGAAAGCGTCATGGCGTCCTGGCATTAGTTATAAGGCATTTGAAAATCCAATGTACAAGGTGATATGTATCAGGCTTGAAATTGGAAATAAAGCATCCGTAGATGCCTTCATTATTTTTTTTTTCTCGCAAATCCGGACGAATCCTTCAAAAGTTCTGAGCTTTCTCTCGTCGTTGTGTGAAACACAACAAAATTTGAAAATATATGCATTTATTTCAAAAAATTGATACTGTGTTATTGACATTTAAGCTGTTACTTACAAGAGCTTCTTGAGGACCAAACGTCAAAAATTACCTTTTTTATAATCAAACTCTTATGCACAGTTAATCTTCTCATAGCAAAGAAAAACTATAGAGAAAGCATGTAAAATATATCTCTAAAATTAATTTTCTTACGATGAAGCGCTGTTTCGATGTAACTCAAACTACTACGACTGACAATAATGAGTTAGTTGCGTGTTTTTCTAACAGGCCCTTTACGCGATAATATTTCATTCAAATCTTGTTAAAATATTTCACAGGAATAGAAATAACTAGCAAGCAAAACCTCATTTGTATTGCGTAAGTAACCGGTAAAATAATAATAATAATGAATAATAATTTTGTGGTCCTCAGAAGGTTAGGCAATACACCGGCATGTGTATTTACTTATATAAAGACTACAAATCTTCAAACTAGTTACACAACTGCTGCACATTCTGCCGAATATCTTCTTAAAACATTGGTTACTTACGAATAAAAGAGGTAAAAAACTACAATTGGCAAACTTACCGAATCAGAATAAAGGTGAGTAGAAACGCTTCAGCGCACCCACACTTTTCAACCTTCAAAATTTTAATGACACGATTTATAAATTAATTAGCGTCAGAGCAATGACTGTGGATGGGTTGGTCAGTGGTCACTTAAATATCAAAGCACTGGTTGCTATTGTAAATGGAACACTCAATGTCTTCACAAATTGCGAAACATGTTTAGAGTCATTAATTGTATTTTTTCAAACAATTTTTCGCCTCTGGCATTAAACAAGAACAAAAAACTGTAATTTAGGAAATTTTTGTGGAACATTCAAAATTGAATTTTGAAATATGTTATCGTAACTTACATGTATCAACTGGCATTACTGAACACTAGTGTCATGTTAAATATTGCTAAATCTGAAGGAGATGACAGTTGTTGATTTTCCACTTTTTGGTGCCTGAACCTAATTAATTGAATCGAAATAAACAAGTTTTCTTCTATGCACTTTTCGTCTCAAATGAGTATTTTACGATTTATAGCGGTAAGTTTAGTTTCGTCATTGATGACGAATGCGCTCGAATAAACAGCTACTCATCGATTTTCGAATTTTTGTTGCTTGAAACATGGTAATAGCATCGAAATAAACAACTTTTCTTCTATACACTTTTTTCGTCAAATGAGTATTTAACGAGGTATAGCGGTAGGTTTGGTTTCGTCTTTCAAGACAGAGCGCTGGAAGCGAGACGCCATTGCAGTATTGCCATACAACTCGATCAAGGAATTTCTTTCCGCTTCAAAGACTGGAGTTGCGGTAAGTCATTTACCGCTATAACTAATAAAATACTCACTTGAGACGAAAAGTGCATAGAAGAAAACTTGTTTATTTTGGTGTCATTAACCATGTTAAGCCATTACAATTCGCAAAATCGACAACTGTCATGTCCTTCAGATTTACCTAAATATTTTGTTTAACGATGATTGTGATTCATAATTTTATTATATATGAAATTGTTATGAGTTCAATTGAGGACATTTTATATTACGAAATCTTTCAACCCCAATATATTTGTAATAAAGCATCTCATATATCACAATTTTTGGAAATGAACGGGTTTTCTTCTTTTCTTATGTCATCTAACTTCATCGAGAAGTATCCAGTAAAAACTTCGGTAGAGTAATTTCATTGGATATCAAATAACTAATAAATTTACAATGAATCACATATATCAATGTTGAAATTATCTGTGAGGTGGATTTTATTAATTTACAAAATTATCTTTGTGTATTTTATACTTAAAAACCGTTAATTGCATTAACGAACAACAAAAGAAAATCATTCCCAAATACCTGTTCATGACACCCACTGTCATTTCAAATGTCAAGCTTTGCTCACATTACATTTTTTAGCCCTAATGCTTAATATTTGATTTTAAGCCACCAAATTGGTTGGCAGAAATTGGTTTTCTTTAACTCCATGACGTGATTAATTAAAACGAAATTTATACAGAGTATCATACAACTTACTCAAGGACAAACCGAAATAATATGTGAATATTTACGAACTCTAAAGGAAAAACGGAATAACCATATAATTATTCAACAGCAAATATACTCTACCGTGCATAATAGGGTAGCTGCGGGGCGGAAGCAACAGCGCTCCGGAGCAAATGGAACTCTCGGAAGTTCATTTATCATGAACGAGCTCAATTTGTGTCTCGTACAAGGCCGAATAGCGAATCATTCTCGTAAGAATAGCATTAAGGTATTTTTCCTTGTCTCGTTCACAGGGAACAATAATGAATAACTATTACTCTGAAGGAGTTTTTGACTAAAAAATTTACCTTATCCTAGAGCTGAAAGTTTTCTTTTTACAATGAAATAACTTGAAGGCCATTTAAAGCAAGATATACGAGTATGGTTTAAAAATGTCTTTTAATACGATGAATGACGATTCCTTGCAACGCATTCGTTCACCAGCGCGGTCTCGCAGACGCAGTTCATTTCAAAACATGGTCTAAGAAGGTGTGCGACGCTCCTATCACTCGATCCAGTCTACGTTAATTCTTTTATGTATAAAAGGAAAAATGCATATAATAACGGTTATTTTTATGATGAAACCTTTTATAAACTAATTTTAAGTTATATTTGTTCCAGTTTATGGTGCCAATTTTGATTATAAGGTACTTCAAAATAGTTCACAAAAATTCTTTGGATTGCTACATCAAGTTCCAATTTGCCATTGTGTCCAGGCATAAAAAAGTTCCCTGAAATTCTTCCCTGGAGCTGGTGCACAGGTACTGCTGCCATTTGCTGAGGTTGTTGCTCTTTTGTGATTGTTCATGTGAGTTTTGCCAAGAACGTGGCACAACAACACTTGTTCTCTCAATAGTAGGCTCAACTGCTGCAATTTTTTCATGTCTTACATTCCTACTGACCAGATAAGTTTTCCAGATCTTTCTAGAACTGTTTTCAGCTATAAGTCAGGTTAAGATATTTCATTCATAGAGACTTCATTAGAGCAATAATTACCTACATAAATTATTATGACTCGATATTCAAAAGCAGACGCAAAGATTGCATCAGCCGTGTATTTATTATAGTGAAGACAGGGATGCCGTCAATGTTCACTTTAAAACAAAGAGAGATGCACTCTCATTTCAGAAATTTGTTTTTTTCAACTGCTAATCCAATCAAAGTGCACACACTCTTAATTACTTATGTCACTCACTTCACATCTAAATCAAATATTCACTGTTACAAATTGACAAAGAGCTGTTGGAATTATCAGTCGATCAGCTGATCAGTCTTATTCACTGCGCGTGTTTTGAACTCTTTCTGGAGAAACAACTTTCTGAGGAGCTACCTACGTCGGTTTGAATTTTCTAAACACGCAACAATCCTTGGCCTTTTCTTTTTTTCACTTTATTCATAGAATAATTTTCTAATTCTTTGATTTTCCATCACCATAGCACAATTGCTAAGCGTATTTTTTACACTTTAAGCTTATCTCACAAACTAAGAACGACCAGGCTTAGTCTGACTAACGCGCTTATTGTGAAGTTGCGACTGATGTCAACACTGACCGCTGTACGCTTCCGTGGTGAAATGTGTGCCACCAAAAAACTAGTTCTACATTTTTGCTATTTCATGTGACCTATATAACTATTTCGCTGGTAATTGAAATGAAGAAAAAAAATTCATTTCGAAATAAAATAATTGATGAATGAGTTTAATGATATGATGCAAAGTTGGCAGTAATTATTATTGCTGGAGTAATACCACAGGCGCTTTGTGTACATGCTTGTACAATTTATACAATAGTTGCATTTAAAATAGGGGAGTTGCATTTTAATGGCTCATAACAATTTTAGCCCTGCTGCAAGTAGAATTATTTTCCCTATATCAATGCGCATGTTTATTTGTTCGTGTGTTACGCCATGCTGGTTTCCTATCAAATTGATCAAGTCATTTATGTTGGTCGTCGGAATTTCAAGTTTCCACAACTAGGAGCAGAACGACAAAGGGATTTTAAGTGAGTTGGTATTTTATTTCTACAACAAAATAATTGCTGAATAGATTGACTGTTTGAAGGAGTTTGAAATGTGAAAATAAGCAAATAAAATTTCCATCACGGCAAGCACATTTTACAAAAAATGACCTAAAATTCCCAGCGTTGTTCTCATAGAAAAATCGGAACATAGAATTTTACTCACTTGGTGGTAAGATATTACTGAAAACGTAATGTATGTGAAATTTGATTTTAAACAAATCAAGTTCACTTGTGAACTGGCTTAATGTACATGAAGGGGTTCTCTAACCCTGAAATTGACCTAATTTTTCAAATTTCACTTATCGAATTTCTATTGCAACTAGGGCAACGGAAATGCATAACGATATATAAAATTGAATTCGAAATACATTCACGTCATTGAAAAGTTTCCATTTTTGCAATAAAAAAAGTTATTACGAGAACATATGAAAAAATATATACTGTATATACAGTATCTTGCGCGAAACACTTCTCCTTCTACAATTTTCAACGTAGAAGCTTTATTTTGACCTCATTCGACGCGGAAAGAATGTAGCAACTGGAAAATGAAATATAATTTTGAATTTCGAATTAGAAAAAACTTATTGATACATTTGTCAGAACTGTTTTTCAAAGTCTCAGATTTTTCACCATAGAAATATATTTTAAAGTTCAAATGAAATTCCGCTTCGCTCCTCTGTTCCCACTGTCTTACAGCGTCGAATGAGATTAAAGTCAAGCTTCTACGTTGAAAATTCTTGGAAAAGTGTTTTGCGCAATGTAGATAAGTAAATTTTCCGATATATATATTTCTTTCATATGTTCGAGAAATATATTTTTTCCTATTTCTGAGTTTTATTGAAGAAAATGTGTTTGGATTTCAATTTTACATATCCATATGCATTTTGGTTTCCCAAATTGCAAAAGAAATGCACAAATGGGAAATTTTAAAAATTAGAAATTTCTTAGGGCTAGAGATCCCTTAATTAACTTGGAAGTTACACGTTCGATTCGAAATCCAATTTTGGTTTCATAATGTACAGTGGTTTAAAAACAAATACCTCTCATAGTAATTATTGATGAGCAGTGCCGATTTTTCTGTTAAGATCACTGCAGACCGTTCCTAGCCTCTAAAGAGTTACTAGTCCTGATAGTTTAACAATTTAACAATTTTAACAATTTATTTACCACAGAGGTAGAATGTTCCTTAAGTCTAGTACAATGGTCAAATTTGAGTATAGCTACCTGTGGGCCCGAACAAGTTCAGCGACTTCTAGGGCATCCTATCATCACGTTATTTTAAGGTGTACAACAATGTTTAACCTAGTTCACTCAACCTAGTTTCGCATTAGACTGATCATTTAGATAGTTAACTCGATATTTTATGCTGTATTTTACAATATAGTTCAAATCGGCTATATTTAACAGTATGTTCGATAAAACGGTTCAAGAGCAGACTGAAGATCGGTTGTGGGACCCAAGGCAAGTTACATTATTACATTATCATTAGTTACATGTAGGAGGCAAGATTTGACATGGTGATCTTACACGACTAGTATTCTGATAGGAAGTGAGACTCAAGATGTCTTTTGAATACTTTGTACGAATTACATTTACGGATCTTCGCAGGTATAGAGTTCCAAGTTTTGGTTCCAACGACGAGGATACTGTGTTGCGACCGGGCCTTTGAATGATAAGGAAGCATGAATTTACTGCTATTTCGGGTTAAATGGTCGTGATGACCAGTTTGCGCAGTTAATAATTGTCTTAGGCTATTGTCGCCATCATTTCTTAATGTTTTGTAAATGAAATTACAGATGGAGATTTTGTAGAGATCCGAAAGTTTAGGTATTTGTAAAATTTTGAAAGAATCAATTGTGTGAGCATTATATTCTAGGTTCTTTACCGCTCTGACAGCCCTTTTCTGCGGAGTAAAAATTTTGCTGGTTTTATTTTTATCAGTTCCGTGCCATGCTTCTATTCCGTATCGCAAGTATGGAGAAATGAGCGTTCGGTAGAGCATCTGTAAAGCGGTTTTAGGCAGAAAATTTTAAAATTTACTTAGGATTCCGATGGATTTTGATAATTTAGAACTAATATGGGTGATGTGCTCTTTGAAGGTCAGATGTTTATCTATTATGATGCCCAGAAACTTACATGAGGTGGTTTCTTCGATTTCACCTTCGCCAATTTTATTGCATGGGAGAGATACATCTTTCTTGTATGAGAATGTAATATAATTTGTTTAATCAATATTAAAGCTTATTTTATTAGCTTTGAGCCACGATGAAACCTTATGAAGTTCATTATTTATATTCTCAACAATCATTGCGGGATTTTGGTTCGGAAGGACCGCAGAAAGCGTATTGTCATCGGCAAAAAGTATGAATTTGAAGAATGATGTAGATTTTACAATATCATTGATAAAATCAGAAACAGGAGAGGCCCAAGAACAGATCCTTGTGGAACTCCATGGCTAATTGTCTGTGGGTCTGATTTTGCGTCGTCAATGACAACGTATTGCTTCGATTTGTTAGGTATGATCTGAACCAATCATGGGCAATCCCTCGAATGCCATAACAGTGTAGTTTCGAGAGTAGTATTTTATGGTCAACACAATCGAATACTTTTCGAAAGTCAAGAAATACAGAGAAGACAGGCTTTCCTTCATCTATATTAGAATAGAGGAATTGTAACTGATTCAATATAGCCTGTGTTGTTGATTTTCTCGAGCGAAAGCCGTATTGTTTATCGTAAAGAAATGATTTTTGTTCAAAATAAGAGTACACTTTTTTATAAACAATCTTTTCAAATACTTTGCTAATAATTGGTAGTACTGAGATAAGTCGATACTTGTTTACACAGGTTTTTTCATCACTTTTAAAGATAGGGGTTACTCTAGCAACTTTGAGGGAGTTCGGAAAAATGCCGAGGAAGAGAGATTGGTTAATAAGGTTGGATATTAGCGGGGATACAATATCAGCAATAATTTTAAGTACTTTTGTCGGAAACGTTTGTAACCCACTCGATTTATTTTTCAGGTTGTTTATGCACGCAATTAGATCGGAAGAGTTGGTAGGCGTAAAGAAAAAGGAGTTGTGTTCTCGAATATGATCCATGTATTTCAGGTAATCAGCAGGTTCACTTGGGATACTATCAGCTATAGTTTTCCCTACGTTTACGAAGAAATTATTAAAGAGATTAGCAATTTTTTTCTTCTCATGGTATTTTACACTATCTTAAACAATATGTTCAATTTTCTTTTCATCAGCGTTATTCGGTTTATAACAAGAGTTACGGAGGCGCCAAGTCTTTTTAACGTCAGCTTTCAATTGAGTAAACTTGCGCGTGAAGTAGTTCTTTTTTGATGTCCATATCTGATTTGTCACATAGTTTCTGAATCGGTTATATGTTTCTCTAGATATTCGCCCTTCGCAAAGGAGGGCTAGGTACGCTTGACGTTTCTTTATGTTTATCACGATGTCATCAGTAATCCAGGGCTTTTGTTTATTTTTAGGGGTAAATGTGCGAGTTACAATTGGGCAACATTGATTGTATGCGGTCATTATAGTTTCAGTCAATTTTACTACTGCTTCAACAATGCTGGTTGCATTATTGTATTGAGAGATGTGCAATGTTGGTATTGATTCTTCTAGAACGGTGCGCATTTCCTCTAAATTTGATTCGTTTACTTTACGATATGAGTAAGTTTCAGCCCGTGGCTTGGTGCAAGCAATATAGACATTTTTTTTAACAAGAAAAATTGGAAAATGATCTGATAAGTCAGAGGTAATGATTCCAGAAAGAAAATCACTTGGGTCTGTCATCAAGATATTGTCAAACAGCGTAGTAGATTCAGAGGTTATTCGTGTAGGCTTTGTAATGATCGGAAGGAAGGATTGAGACTGAAAGGTTGTTAGGAAATTAGAGATTGGTTCACAGCTCTCATGTTTCAGTAGATCATAATTGAAGTCACCGCATATTATTATGTCATTGTATAGGGGCCTGTTGAACTGAGAAATAATACGATTCAGCTCATTCAGGAGGGATAAAGGACAGGCTGTAGGAGGCCTATACACCGTTCCAAGCACAATGCGTTTACCATCTCTAGACAGTTCTCCGAAGAGTGATTTTATATGATTCTGATTCATTGTTGCACTTACTATGGTTCTCGAGTTTATGTGGTTAGATATATATATGTGCTGATACTTCCGCCCCGCTGGTTTTTTCTTAGCGAATGGTCACTATGATAATTTTCAAATCGAATCATGTCTTTAGTCGAGTCATCTAGCCAACTTTCGGTGAAGCTAATCACGTCTAGGTTATATTTAAGTTCAGTAATAGTACATTGTATCGCTTCCAATTTTGGATAGATGACCTACAGTTCCAACACAGGAGTGAGAAATCTCGGTCAGTTATTCGTATAGTTTCGTTGAATTTTGATATTTAGTATACCTACACTCTCGAGAGTCGTTTAGGTTTGGATATATTCTGTTCAAATGATTGAGATCTGGGTTGATTTCCTCGAAAATCTCAGGGTGATCAGTCATTTAAAATTAGTAAACAGTATGAAGTAGGTACTACAGAGCTTGAAACGAAATACAGAGTCAAGCTTTAAGGGATATTCCTGTCTAAAAAACTAGCTTATGAACTACGAGAGAATAGAGTATGAAAAAAATCTAGTGCGACTACGTGAGTACACACAAACTCAGCCCATGAGCGAATAATATTGCAGTTCAATATCACAACATTGGTGTAAACAGATTGCTGCATGAGGGCGTTTTTACAAGTTCATACACAACAGGTAATAAGTTTTCAGAGATTACAACGACAATGATATAATCAGCCAATATGGTTTACGCGTAATAATAACTTTAGTGACCAAAAAAAAAATAAGAAAATCACAGTAACAATGGGAGGTAAAAAATTGCTGATTGCGTTGTTTCAAAAGTTCACACACAGCTGTCATAAATGTTTACAAACACATCTGTTATACATTTGTCTAGATTCAGGTTAAACTAATATCAAGTGGAGGTTAAACTGACATGATACCTAATTGAGGTGAAACTAACACGAAACTGACATATATAATTTATGGGATCACCTAGTCTAGTCACCCATGACCTGCTTCGATGACATATTTAGTTGTTGCATCAGGTATTGCTCGAGGTCATCTGGCGTGTTGATCTCAGGGCGTCTTGAATCTGGGTTTCCGGGGTTAAATATGAAGATGTTTCCATCCTGTGTTTTTGGGATTCCAATTTTATCCGGGAATTTCCTTTTGGCCATCCTCAGAATGTACATGGCGTTAGCTCGTGAAGGTATGTGGTATTCATTAATGAAGAAGAACTTTGGTTTCTTTTCTCGGCAGGCGTTGAGAATTTCACGTTTTTTGTTATAATGTTTTAGTTCAAATGCAATGTTTCTTTGATCTACGTTCCCAGTTACTGTTTTTTCCCCATTCTTTTAGCTGACGTGATGTCAGTGTCGGAGAGGTCAATGTTGATGTTGTCCTTCAGGAGCTGGCAGACTGTATCCCTACAGATTTCGTATGCGTGAGATTGCGGTATATCCCTTCCAGAAATGACGAGAGTACATTTTTTGTCCTCGATGTCTCGGCGCTGATTATTTTTTTCAGCAGTACGAAATCATCCAGAGAGTAAACCGATTATTGCGCAGGCAAGAGCTGGCGCAGAGTACTCGGCTAGAGAGACCTTTTTAGTAGACGTGCTCAACGAGACATATAGTAACGTGCATGAACCATTTGACGAGGGCTTCTACACCTCTCAGCACAGTAATCCTCATTTTCAGGGCGCAGACAGTTTTCCAGACCCTGAAGGACTTCGAGGTACTCGAAACCCAGTGCTTATGTAGGCAACAGAGCGTTACGTTGATTGGCGTATAACGAGGATCGAGTGGAGAACTCGAGACAACCTGCTAGTAATTTTGGTGCCAAGACGAGACAAGTTTTCTACTGTTTACTATGTAATAGTTCAGGACACGTAAATACTACATGTAGGAAACAAGGCGGTCTGAGAAAACCAAGTTCCTCATGTAGAACCTGCTATACATGTAATCAGTTAGGACATTTTGCTCGTGAGTGTAAAGCAAATTTAAGCAGGAACGGTAATGAGGGTGGCAAGCGCGAGGCGCACTATGCTGAAGCTCCTGAGAACAACAAAGATGTTTTTTTTACAGTAAACGCTTATATGAGCGAGATGGCTGGTGCTGAAAGGAAGTATTTCACAATTACGCCCGAGGTCGGCCCACAACTCTCATAAATCCTGATGTGGCATTTGCGAAGCCAGATACGGTAGTTAAATCGATAGAGCTTGTAGATCCTTTGTTTCAGTGCAAGAAAAAAATTGCTGGATTGCAAGAACAATTGACAGTGGTAGCGATAAGTGTCTAATTAGTTACCGTAACATCAAGTGCCTGAACGAGAAATTAAAACCTTCTAATTTGAGCATCAGAGGAATAAATTATAAAAGTGAGGTAACAGGAGATGTTGACCTCTCCATTGCCTTGCCTAATAATGAACAATTGAATACTAGTGCGTTAATAATAAAAGACAGTGAATTTAACTATGATGTAATCCTGGGAAGGGATTTAAAAATAAATGCTCTGCTCGATTTCAAAGAAGGTTTTATTGTTTTAGACGGTGTGTAGGTACCCTTTCATAATGTGCATGAGATGCACGCACAAAGTAACAGAGAAGTAATAATGAACATCGTGAATAATACAGACTGTTTGATGTCAGAGGTTGTTGCCCATAGCATGGGAAAAATAAAATATTTAAAGAGGCAGAGAGAAAAAGCAGCCTAGTGGAAAAATGAGGAAGCATAAAAAAAAGCTGTTGAGAAGCAGACAGATACTCTGAAGGAGAAAGAGAGAAGAAAAGAAAAAATTCCGTTAGTGGTACACTGCGGGGCAGTCGAGATACCAAGAACAGTTATACCTCCGTCGTTGCTCTGTTGCGTTCCAGAAACTTTGAGCAATGACATAAGCAGCGCAATGACAAAAACATTCAGAGAAAGTGGTTATTTGCGAATAACTAAGCTATTTACTTATAGTTCTAGTTTCTATGAAGTTATCGTTATGATACTGTAGTAGAAAAATTTGTTTGATATTTTGTAGTTATATCAAATGACAAACTAGCAAGAATTAACACATTATATATATTACCAGAAATAAGATATGAAAACTAAATAATAATAAAACGTTTTAATGCTATCACTGCTGTAGACAGCGAAATTTTAATAATAACTAATAAAACGTAATAGCTACTACCACTAATTCATTCTTACAGTAACTCATCAATACGTCAATTGATTGGTGGAATGAGCGAATTTTCTTTGCATCCACTTCTACTGATAATGTCTTCCTCTTGAGCTTTTCAGCCACTCCCAGAAATTCTACTAAATCCTTCTTCCTTTCATTTGCTGCAACTACATCGTTAGGTAAATCATCAGCAAAAATTTCTGCAACATCGCCTTCACTGCTATCATTGTGTATAGCTCCTAATTCATCAACTGAAAGTTCCTGTTCGTGAATGCCTAGGAATTCATTATTATAATCTGGTGTTGGTTCCGCACTACTTGCTTCTGTTGCAAGCTCCTTCGATGGGTCCTGGATCATTTGAATACACACTGGCCACTATTTCTTCCATGCAGAATTCAAAGTTGTCGAGGACACGTTATTCAAACCATTTTTGATTATTTCTATAACTGTTTAATATTGAAATTTTTCCAAAAGCATTTGATACCCTCCATAATTTTATCTGTCTCATCTACAAGTTTTATCAAAATGTCTCGTAAGTAATAATCCTTATAAGCTCTGATGACGCCTTTGTCCATAGGTTTTAGCATAGAAGTAGTATCCGGGAGCAGGAATGTAACCTATATGTGTGGAAGCATATCGTTCAGTTCCTCCAGGAAATGACCTTGAGCATTATTCAAAAGTAACAGAGTTTTTTTACCTAGGTTTTCCTGCTTTGTAAATTTTTAAATAAATGGAACAAAATAATCTCTGAACCACTCGATGAACTCTTTTCTTGTTACCCGTGCCTTAAGGTTACTTTTCCAGATAACAGGGTTTAGCAACATTTTTGAAAGCTCTGGGTTTCTTCGATTTGTACAGTAGTGGCTTAAGCTTCTCACTGCTAGACGCATTCTCACTTAAGAGTATGATCAATCTATCTATGCTTTCTTTGAATCCTGGTGCATTTTTCTCTGCCTCTGTAATAAATGTTCTGGAAGGTAGTTTCTTCCAATACAAGTCCGTCTCATCAACATGAAATAAATACCTGATGAGGCGAGAATCATCCTAGTATAATCATGTGCTTAAATTTGTCAACAAATGGCGCCACAGAGCCAAAATCTGAACTAGCAGACTCTCCATGTATAACAACATTTTTCATGTTGAACCTTCGATTATAACCAGCAAGCCATACTCGACTGGCTGAAAAGTTAGGAATAGAATCAAATTTGTAATCAGCACTTAATTTTAAGTATGCACACAAAGACAAAGCTTTAGTCCGAACTAAATGTTCACTAAAGCCCATATTATATGGTGAACAAAGCTGTAAACATTTGTGCGCGGCAGCGCTAGCTCCGTCCATTTTCTCTCTTTCTGTCGCAACTCTGCTCTCTTTCGCGTTGTGGCAGCGTACAGGAGTGTTAACTTTTCTGATCGGTCTCTGCGCGATAGGTTGAGCATGTTCATGGAGACGCTGTGCCAGTACTTAGGGCTGCCACTCTAGATATTTTATAGCTAGATCTAGATAGTTTTGCTGAAGCCTAGATGTAAAATTTGGAACCTAGATATTAGCTATAAAATCTAGATAGTTTTTCCAGAGTCCTAGGTATTATATAGCGGGAATTAGAATTTGGTGATGCGTATTATATATCACTTTAAATTTGCATTAGAAATTCGCTATAATGTTTACTACTTCATTCTTGTAACATTCTTAATTCGCTTGACCAAATTATTTGAACGACGAACTAACAACGTTCAAACGTGTTTGTTCCGATTATGAACAAGACCGAGACGGCGTCGGTGCGGGTGACTCACAGTCACTCGGTGCGCAGTCTTGGTTTTGGTGTGAAGTTTTTGGGTCAATTTTCGGTGTTTCATCTTAGTTGTAAATCCCTGAATTCGTGGTTGATTGAAATTATTTGTTTTCACAATCACTGACCTTTCAAAATGCAGAAGTTTAAACAATACCAGCAAAAATTTAGAAAGGAGTGGCTCAAGGAATCACCCTTCAAGAAATGGATTGCGGCTACAGAGGATGAAAACAAGGCCTATTGTAAGTTCTGCAGGTGTGAAATAAATGCTAAGTATCAAGAATTAAAAACTCATGCACTTACTAACAAGCACAAAAAATCTTTACCATTTAACGCTATTCTAATAACATCTTTTCTCAGTAAAGAGAAGAATCCTGAAGCTCATGCCTTTGAAGGATCCATTGCAATGTTTTTGTGCTGCCACAGTGCAATTTCTAATTGCGATCATATGGTTGAGATACTTAAGCACAACATCTCCAATTGCAAAACTGTTGATGATGTTAAAATGCACCGAACAAAATGCACAAACATTATCAAGAATGTATTGTGTCCTCATTTCGAAGAAGAGCTGACCAATGATATCGGTAACAACAAGTTCAGTTTGTTATTGGACGGAAGTAATGATATTTCAGTCACAAAACTTCTTGGCGTATCAGTAATATACTACAGCAATGCATTAAACAAAGTGGTATCAACTTACTTAGAAATTGCAAAATTAGTCCAATATGATGCAAGTAGCATTGTGACAGCATTGAAACAATTATTGATCAGTAAGAATCTGAAAATTGGTGATTGTGTTGCATTAGGGACTGATAATGCAAGTGTCATGGTCGGCATCAATAATGGAGTCTATGCGAAGCTCAAGGAAGAAAATCCACATTTGATATTGATAAGATGTGTGTGCCACTCACTCCAACTTGCCATGTCTTATGCCTCTGCTGAATCTTTACCAAGAAACTTGGAATTTTTGATTGCTGAAACCCACAATTGGTTCACAAAATCTTCAGTTAGACAATGCCAATACACTCAACTCTACGAAGCAATTAATGATGATTCACATCCATTGAAAATTCCGTCTGACTGCAAAACTCGATGGTTGTCCATTCAGCCTGCTGTCGAAAAAATTGTTGCTCAATGGCTAGAATTACGAACACATTTCGAAATTGCTAGGCATAGTGAAAAATGCTATACTGCTTAAGTTTTATTCGAAATGTATTTTGATGAGAAAAATCTTGCTCTTTTACTTTTTTTGCAACCAATCTTAACAGAGGTACAAAGAACTGATAAGTTATTTGAATCTAAAAATGTAGACAAGATGAAATTATTGGATGACTTGCTTATGCTCCTCAAGTCAGTTTTCACTAAATTAACCCTGCCTACTTGTAACGCTGATCCTCTCACTTGTAAAATTAAAGTATAATTGGATCCCAAGCCCTACTTCGGATAACAGTTCGAGTCAAAAATTGCTGAAATCAAATCTAAGAAACTTTTATCTCAAACTGAAGAGAACAATTTGAGGCAACGATGCCAAAAATTTACCCTAAATGTCTTGAAGAATGTGGCTTTGTTTTCTGTAAGTAATATTCTACAGCCAGTGAAAGATTTAGGAAATTACTGTAAAGTCATGTAATATTTGGGTATACCTAAAAACCTCATTGGCAGAGCAGAGAGTCAGCTGCAAAATATTAATCTGGTAAAATGGAACAATAACACAGAAACCGAAGAGTTTTGGGCGGAGGTAAGAGATTTTAAGAACGCCTCAGGAGAAAGTCCATTCACAGAACTTTATGTGTGGGCTTAACAAGCAATGATATTACCACATTCAAATGCTGATATAGAAAGAATTTTCAGCGCAATGAACTGTGTTAAAAATAAACTTAGAAATAGCATGAAGACTGAATTGCTGAATGCAATTCTAGTGATAAGATTTGGGTTCATTAGAAAAAAACAGTGCTGCATGTCTTATCAGCGACCCGATTCTGTTGTAAAGACCATAGGAACAGCACAAGCCTACAAAAGTTCCATCCAGACAACCCCGGAAGCCTAAACATCAACTGCAACAGAAGAAATGGAGAGTGAAGATGAGGAAGAAGAAAGCTTCTTCTATGTCTAATATGAGGTAAATAATTATATAAATAAGCATAGTTACTATTGTTTGATAATTTATTGTTAAATTTTTTATTTTTGTGTTTAGATATATTTTTGGATTTTTTGATTTTAAATCTAGATGTTTCTAGATATTTTTTGAGGTCAAACTAGATTATTTTCGTCTGACAAAGGTGGCAGCCATGCTGGCAGTACTGCTCAGTAGTCTGCGTGACTTCGTGTGTAACGATGTTTGCAATTAGTTGTCCTCTCCCTTCACCTCCGCCTTGCTGACTGGTGCAGGCGGGCGACCACATTATTCATAGAAGTTCTACGAACGCACCCATGCTTATGGAGAGAGATAAGTAAGGAGTATAGTGATCGAACTAAACGAAAAATAGCACTGAATAAGATCATCAGAGAAATGAAGCCAGAGAATGAATTAACTCCTGGGTAAACAAAGAATAAATAAATACACTTCAGACGGGAAAACCAAACTAAAAAAATTCCCAGAAATCAGGTACAGGAACGGACTAAATGGTATTCCCAAATTGTGATTCCCATTCCCAATAGTTTCCCATTCTTAAACGAAGGTGACATTAATTGCGCCTCTTCTTCATCATTGTATGAAATACTTCATTCCCAGCCCGATCAAAGTAATAAATTAATTCTTACACATGCATTATTACTTCTCTGGTTTCCTAGATAAAAACTACTATTATGATTTTTTCGGAAGTACGAAATCACAGTAGCGCGATTTCAGTTACAACAATTTGCAATGCCCAGAGTTGCAGAAGTAAAAAATGACGGAAATTAGCATGGTTTACGCTATTTATACTTTTTCAGGAGCGTAAGTGTTCAAGTATAAATTTATACTATAACGCTATGTAATAAATTTCATTTTGTTTGTCTAATACTCAAATTTATTATTGTTAAAAATACGATCAGTACAGTGTTACAGTTTGTATGTCAGCATGATGACTAAACCAAGCATTAAATGATCGAACCAAATATAAAATAATGTCGTGATAGACATTTCTTCAATAATATCAGTGATATAATAATAAATGATGAAATATTATTCATGATGGTACCTGCTTTTGAAATTAGAGTTATACGTACCAACGCGCATGCTGCAATTATGTGTACAAGTGCCTCAGTATTACAAGCATTGGATGGTTATTCACATTTATGATAATCAATCTGCATTCCATCGAGCAAAAATACTTTAATCGCAATCAAGCGTAGTTGCATTCACGGGCGCAACGCATTCCAAACCAGTTGTTAATCAAATATATTTGACGTTGATATTAAGCCATATTAATTTGATAATTCTTTTTTTAGATGACATATATATTTTGCTGGTATCAGAACCCCTAAAATACTTTCAACGCATTTATTTCATCCTTTTCTAATATTGAATAACTGGGAATTAAACGTAGAAAATTAACATGACTAGAAAGACGTATATTGGTATATACAATAATGAAAATAAATCCGATTTTACAGTTTTATTCGTTTCCTTTGTAATTCTTTAGCAATCTTAGAGAGCACCATCATATGACGTAACCACCCCCGTCTGATTTTCGTACGCCACTGAGCTCTGTGTCGGTGACTGGCCAACAGTCCCCAACACAGTATCGTGTAATAGCTTTGCAATGTGTTGGTGACGGCTGCCGCCATGACTTCGAAGAAGAGAGCGCATCTCTCGCACCCAAAGTTCACAGTTTTGTCCACCGTATAATACGGGCTTAAAGCCCGTATGAGACGGTGGCAAAAATAGCACTTATGGGTGCGAGAGATGCGCTCTCTTCTCCGAAGTCATGGCGGCCGCCGTCACCAACACACTGCAATGTTATGCCGTCACAAGTGCGTACTCTCTCTGTGCATCTGTCCGTACGTGTTCAGACGACGCCCTGTGCGGGTACCGCAGAGCGTATGCTGTGTCAGCAAATATTGAGTATATAAAGGTAGTGCGGAGCCCCTAGGGGCGCATTTGGTTCTCCTGTCTCGCTACGCCAAGTACACGCTAAAAAGTCTACTCGTCTCTTTTTTCTACCCTTCGGCCGCTACACACCCAAGGGCGGCACATTGGTGGCGCAGTAAGTTCGTCCCCACGACGTGTATTTGTACTTGATCCTTGTGCTGTGATGTGGATTCAGCGACTACTGTGAATGAAGATATCGGAAACTTAGGTCTGGATTTTAGACGGCGATATTTGAGGATCGCGTGTCTACGGAAATTCGTGGAATTTCTACGTGTGGTGGTCTACGCTTCGCTTCGTGAGCCGAGAATATTTTTGGAAATAACGACAATACTACTATGGAGAAATCTACAGCAACGGGAAGAGAAATTGAAGAATCACCAGAGGTATATAATAACGTTTTTCGTTTCTTTGTTAAACGTATCCCTGAAGAGACTCTGAAGAATTCTTCTTACGGGTTGGAATTAAATGTACCTTTGGGAGTACCTTACACAGCTCGTGTTGACCTGGAAAAGGATGGTGACCACTGCGTGCTGAAAGTGTGCGTGAATTTCCATCGAAAGTAGAGACGTGGTCGTTTACAATCTGGATACGTCAGTGTTGTGTTCAGAACAATTCTACGAACAGTTGCAGTGTTTCAACTTCTACGAGAACAATTGTGTAACGTGTATGTGGTTAAAAGGTTGCATACCGAAGATTGGTAACTACAATTTATAATGAAACTGTGTTAACGGAATTGATACGTATAATTATATTGTGATCTGTGCGATTACGCAAAGTATGGAAACGTGAACATACGTAAACACTACAGTGACGTGCTACGTGCTAACATTGCTACTCCGCTGTCTGACAGCGCTGCGTGTATGACCTTGGATCCGGCAGTCTCGACATCCTGTGCTGTGCCTGAGCATCGCAGACGACCTTGAGATACAGCTGGTCGCAACCTGCTCTGCTGTTGCCGAGCAGTCTCGACGTTCGTCCTTGACATCAGCCCAGACGACTGACTGGCTGTGGCTGCACTGCCTGCCGTGTGCTGATTCCAAGTTGAGTATTCTGTAATTATATTATTATTGTTTGGGATTATTCGATTATTTTCTGTGAAATCGTCGGTTTTTATTTTTTGTTGCCTTGTGTATAGTTTAAAGATTGTTGGGATCGATACCATTGAATTCGTGTAAAGAGTTTCCTTGTTAGTAATTGGATTAAGTTCGTTTGAAAGTCGCAGAAACAATTTTTAGTATTTAAATTTTTAGTGATTTTTAATGAAAATTTAACCGTGTGCTTCATCCATTTTTGTAACGTGAGCTTTTAACGTTCTGTTATGTGATTATTTTTTTGAGAGGTACGATTTTAGGGTTCTGCGGTATTATTTTTTTGTGGCGTAGGATTTTTGCGTTGGACTGTGGGATTATTATAATTGTGAGTTTCGTTTTTAGCATTGTGAGAAAAATTGGTTGGTTGTTGTGATTCATTATGGGAGATTCTGATTCCGAACCTGAATTTATTCGTTCGACAGCAACGACGACCAGTAGTGGTAGAGTTTCTGTTCCGGCATTTAGTGGTACGTTACCTGGAACGGTAGGGCATGCGCCAACAAGAGTATTTACGTCTGGACCGATGCCTACGACGGTAGTGACGACCGCTGTTAGTACCCAGACTGTGACGTTCAGTGCTCCAAGCGTGACAACAATGACGTCCTCTAGTGGACCAATGACGAGTGGTGGTGTAACCACAACTTTACAAATGGGCAGTACTATACTGTCGAGTGCAGAGCTACCGCTTTTTCGAGGCAGACAGCGTCTCACTGACCCAATCTTTTGTGAAACGAAGACTTTCCGTACGCATGTCGCAAATCTAAAATCATACATGTGCTTGTTACCCGACCTGACTTCCGACGATGCCAAAAAAGAATTACTTGTGCGCAGCGCACACAAAAGTGTTGGAGATTTCAACGGAGTAGTTACAAAATTAGTAAACCCTGATGTTAACTATTCCTTTGATCAGGTTATCGACATTTTAGATGACATCTACGTGGCTAAGGGTGAGCGTTCAGTTCATGCGTTAGCGTGCGATTTAAATCAGTTACGGTTGTTACGTAATGAAGGGTTGGCTGCACAGTTGGTTACGGCGATGTCGAAAATAAGAAATTTGAGTGATCATATTCTAAATAGTACAGAAGTAGCATTACAAAGACATCCATTTGTAATTGCTAGTACGAACGCAAACGATTTAAAAAAGTTCTCTGGTGACTTGGTAGTTTTTAGTCTAGCTATAGCAATTCTCGCACCTCTATTAGAAGAGAACTTTTGTGAAAAAATCTTCTCGAGGCAGTTCCATACCTCTGAAGAGTTGTTAGCTCGTCTCGTTTCCGCTGTGCGTAATAATCCTGAGGGCAGAGAAATACTTGCGCGCAAAAACAATACCCAGTCCACGTATCCAACCAGAGAGACTTACCTTGCGGTCGTGCCTGAAGAGAGTGAGTGGGACGAGAAGGAATCGTTTCCCGAGGCTTTCTATGCCTCTCAAAACAACAACCGACGTTTTCAAGGTCGGAGACCATTTTTCAGAAGCAATTGGAGACCTGCTAGATTTCAAAGGGGAAGACAATATGCATATTTTGGTGATCGACCTTTAGGTTCTATGGAGTGCAACGAGGCACAGGTGGAAAATCCACAACAGAGTAGTAAGGATAGATCAAAATCTTTCTGTTCACTATGCAAAACCACAGGTCATGTTCAAAGTATGTGCACGAATAAGAGAGGCCAAAGCAAATCACATTTCCGCGGTCATGCTTGCTACAAATGTGGGAAGGTACGCCATTTTGCACGTGAATGTCATTCGCGTGGTCGAGGTCGAGGTGAAACGTATTACGCTGCATCTTCCGAGGGTGACGATTTTTTAGAGTAGGTAGAGAAGAATCAGAAAAACCAAAGAGTCTTGGAGTAGAGAAGGAGTTGCCAGTGCCCGAGGATACAGCTACAATCCCCGTTACCAATGATGTGGCGTTGAAACCAGATACTAAAACTAAGTCGACTGAAGAGGTGGATCCGCTATTTCTGTGTAAAAATAAGTTTGAATTATTAGGCGAACAAGAACTTAATGTAGGCGCGAACTCTGAATTACCCGTTGAAGTTTGCCTATCCGCAACGATTATGGAGGAGGGTCGTTTAAGAAAAGAAAGCGAGGGTATATTTTCCTTGAGGCGATCGAAAAAGCCTACAATCATACTGCGCCAGGATAATAGATTGATGAGCGCTCTCATCGATAGCGGTAGCGACAGATGTTTAGTGAGTTATCGTAATTTCAAAGGTCTTAATGAGCAAATTAAGCCCAGTGCTCTGAGTATCAGAGGTATAAATTCAAAAAGCCAAGTAACAGGAGAGGTTGATCTTTGCATTACCCTGCCTAATAATAAAAAAATTAAAACTAGCGCTTTGCTGCTGAAGAATAGCGAATTTCGATATGATGTAATCCTTGGCAGATATATTTTGCAAGACGCCGTGCTAAACTTTAAAGACGGATTTATAGTTCTTGACGGAGTTGAAGTGCCGTTTCATGATGTGCAAGAATTGCACGGGCAAAGTAAGCGAGAGGTATTTTTCAATACTATAAGTAATCCAGAATGTCTAATGGCTGACATGCTTGCCAATAGGAGGCGTATAAAGAAATATCTGCTGAAGCAGAGGGAATCACGAAATGCAGTCCAAGAAAATGGCGATGGGCAACGAAATGGCCTAGAGATAAATGTTGCAGATCAGTGGGGTACCCCAGGGAAAAAGGTTAAAAAATCTGAGCAACCAGCGAATAATGTGAGAATAACTAAATAGCATGCGAACAAAGTAAGAGAAACTGAGGAACAAGCGAGAAGTTTGAAAAAAAGTAAAAGACGAGAAATAGTTGTTCATTGTGGAGCAGTAGAAATGCCAAGTAATTGTTTACGTGTTATTAATGGGTATGTCAAAAAGGCTAAGCCCGGAAAGTATATTATGAATAAGACAATTCTCGCGAATGGAATTTATGTCGCCGAATCAGTAGTGGATGTCAAGTCAAATGGTTTTGTCCCTGTAATGCTTTTGAACGTCTCTGAAGACGTGGTACATATAAGCGACAATACGATGATAAGTACCATTGAGGAAATTGACGACATGGAAATTGAACATGAGATTTACATGTCTACCGTGCACGAAGCTGTGCGAGATGCAAATTTGTGCGATGCCCACGGTAATGCGGATCTACCCGGAGTCGACAGTGTTAATGGTGGAACTTTCGATGCCATCTCTGGTAAAGACGTTGGGGTAGTATCTGTAGAAACGAGGCATTGTTGTAACGATATTCGTGCTGATGAACTAGGAATTAATGCACAGAAAAATGATGTACCAGAGGGAGGTAGTAACGAAAGACGCCTTCTGACTGGAAACGACGTAAATTGTGACGATGATGATGCTAAACCATTACTGATAAATCTATTAAATGACTTTAGAGACGTAATTACTCTCGAAGGCGAAACTATTGCCGTTACGAACGTTATGCAACATAATATTGAATTAAAACCTCATGCTCCAGTACTTAACATCTCACCATATCGAATTCCACATGAGTATCAAAACGAATTGTTGCAAGCCAATAAACAGATGTTGAATCAAGGAATTATCGAGCCTTCAAGCTCTGAATATAATTTCCCTTCAATCGTTGTGAAGAAGAAGTCAGGCGAGATTCGCCCCGTAATTGACTTCCGCGAACTAAATAAAATAATTATCAAGGAATGTTACCCGATTCCGAGGATCGACGAATTGCTTTTTGCCCTCGGGGGTAATAGCATTTTTTCGAGCCTCGACCTACGCTCTGCCTTTCATCAGGTCGAGTTGGAGGAAAAATGCCGTAAATTCACCGCGTTCAGTATCGGTTACGAGAAATTTCAGTTCAAGAGGCTGCCATTCGGGTTGTCCTCGAGTCCCTCAGTTTTCCAAAGAATCATTTCTTCTGTTCTTACAAATATCATCGGTAAATTATGTTTTGTATTCCTTGATGATATATTGGTATTTTCCAAATCCATGAACCAACATCTGAAAGATTTACATAGTGTTTTTGAGAAGCTACGTGGTGGAAATCTGTCACTTAAACTTGAAAAATGTCATTTCCTAAAAAACTCAATTGAATATCTTGGACACATCGTGTCGGCAGACGGAATTCGCTGCAAAGAATCAGAGAAGCTACAAAACTTTCCCATTCCAAAAAATGTGAAGGAACTGCAAAGTTTTCTAGGAGTGGCGAACTATTTCCGCAATCACATACCAATGTTTGGATCGATCTCATACCCTCTGTATCAATTGTTGCGTAAAAATGTTGAGTTTATCTGGAATCCTGAATGTCAGCAAGCTTTTGAAAAAATCAAATCTGTTTTAACATCTGATACCGTTTTACGGCATCCTGATTTTACTAAGCCTTTCCACGTATTTACAGATGCTTCTAATTTTGGTATAGGTGCAGTGCTTTTACAACACGGAAATGATTCAAATAAATCAATGAAGGCTATTGCCTACTACAGTAAAAGTTTAAATTCCACACAAAAGCGCTATTCCACGACGAAAAAAGAGTTCTTCGCCATTGTGAGCGCGCTGAAAGCATTTAAATATCTCATTCTTGGATATCCGATCTATCTCTACACTGATCATAAACCATTACAGCCCTTGTTTTTCAAAAAGCTTCCTGACGACTCAGCTATGGCTAGACGGTGTCTAACAGTTCAATCTTTCGAACCGGTAGTAAAATATTTCCCCGGGAAACGAAATCTAATTGCAGATTGTCTAAGTAGATTGCCCGAGCATTTAACTATTTCTGATCTTGAAGAGTGCTCAGAGTTCGATGAGGTTGACGCTTTCGCAGTAATTACACGCCGTGGTGCGCTGACCGCCGACATAGACCAAACAGCCGAGACAAGTTCTCATCAACTGGCGCCAGAGGCGACTGCAAAACCCCGACTGACTGACTACGTTCCTCAGTTAAAATACGTATCGTGGACTTTAGACGAATTTCGAAATGAGCAACAGCTAGACCCTTTCTGTTCTGAGGTCAAAGACGCATTACTAACTAGTAGTACATCTACGATCCCTGACTTACAAAAATATTTAATTCTGAACGACATACTTTATAGACGACGACAAATAGACTCTAGGGAAAGCACTATTCTCACTTCGGTTATACCGACATCGCTAATGAACAAGGCGGTGCTCAGTATACACTCCTTGTACCATACTGATGCCACGCATACATTGTTTAAATTTAAGTTGCGCTATTTTCATTTATTAGAGAAGAGTATCATACGTAAATTTGTCAAAATGTGTGATGTATGTAAAATTCTTAAAGCCAGCAGTACTGTGCCTATTAAGATATTGGACGCTCCCATTGCTAAAGAACCCTTCGAGGTGGTATCAATGGACTTTCTTGGTCCTCTTCCTGTCACAGATCAGCAGAATAAATATATTCTAATCGTCATTGATTTATTTTCTCGTTACTGTAAGCTTTACGCAACCGCAGATCGATTAGCAGATACAGTTGTCTCTTGCCTAGACAACTGCTTCTCAACCTTTGGATATCCTAAAACACTTCTTAGTGATCAAGCTCTTGAATTTAAATCTGCGGCAGTTAAAAAATTCAGTCAAATTCATTCAATTGCGAAAAAAGAAGTATTACCCTGGAGTCCTCATAGCAATGCTATTGTGGAGCGCAATAACCGCAAGATTACGAATCTATTAAAACTATATATTAACTCCCTGGTGCATACCGAATGGGACCAGTGTCTAAACAGCACAGAAAACGCGATCAACAATAGTTTAAATACTACGCTGGGAGACACACCCTCGTATATTATTTTCAATCGAGACACGTGTGCAAATTTTAGCGCCATCACTTTTGAAAAAAACTATAGTCACGACACCGACGTCGATATCATAAAATTTCGAGCTCAAGAAGCAGCCCGTACTGTTGAAAACGTTAGAGCTATGATAATTAATAACACCAGTGAAAGAACTATGTATCACAACCTTCGACGTAAAAATAAAAATTTTGAACTCGGTGAACGAGTATTATTGCGAAATCACCTGAGAAAAAACAAATTAGATATTGCCTGGAAAGGACCAGGAATTATTACAAAAATTAACCGAAATTACGTAGAATTGAAAATTGGTAATCGAACATATAAGACCAATAAAAATCATGTATTACCTTTGCGTAAAAAGTGTTGAATGAAAACTGTACGACTTACGACTGACTATGTTACAATGTTCACATAAAATTATTGTGTGATTCTCGTTTCGATGTTAATTTTAAATATCATTTTAATTGGAATTCTCGTTATTTAATCATATGTAATTGCTTAATTTTTAGTCTTGATGTACCGTAGTTTCTTCCGTCCGTGATTGAGAATGTACGCATTTCATTTTACCACCAAGGTTTGCATTCGCTCGAAAGCCTTGCACGGTTCAATAACCTCCGTGTGTTTACAAACGAGGCACCTCATTGCTGTGGGAGCGAAGTGCCAGCTCCCGAGTTGTTTTGGAGTGCCGTCGCCCGATTTGTTTTGCAATTAGCAGTGCAGCTGTCGAGACCGTGTGGGATCTGCAGCGTGCAGATATGCTGTTTGTTCCTTTCCTTGCAGCTGTCACCAGCTGTCACCATTGATTTTTTTTATTAAATTGACGTAATAATAATTGATTTCATTTATTTAAATTATGTGGCCATGCCAATTGAACTGTATTTGTTTCAATTTCAGAACGAGCACGCTACCGTTCCTGTCTTCCACGATGGGAAACCGCATGACCCATGTGTCTGTGGAGGCACTCACGAATGCCCTGGAGCAACATCAGGGTCGGGTGTCAAAGGACTGGGTGGAGGCTAACGCACTCGTCGACATTCTCCCAGATAGGGTAGCAGATTTAGGTATTCTTCTACTTTTTCCTTTCACTTTGGCATTAGGAGTTTCCTTCTTTTATCTTCGTCGTGAAATTTATATGTTGGCGGATCGCCTTCGCTCCGAAGATGCGTTACTCCGACGCCAGCAGCTCAGGTCGAGCAATGCTGACCAACCGCTGCGTCACCTGCAAGCAAATAGCGAAGTTTAGGTGTCAGTGTAGCATGTGTTTTTGTTTTTGAAAAGTGGAACTTGATGTTTTTACGTGTCGCCAATTAGGCGCTATTAGCTCTCATGCATTGTAAACGGATGTAGTATTATTTACTTTTAACATATACTCAGGAAGTAGTTTCAAGATACTCAGTTATTTTTTTTCTACGTTGATGAGTTTGGTATTGATTTTTTCTCTTGTTCGGATTGAAGTTCAAGAATATACGATGTTCAAGTACACAGTATGTATTCTTTCAATTTCACTTACATTAGATTTATTTCTACGAAAATGTTGATAATTTATATTGATAGCAGTTTCGATACAAATTTTCATGCGTGTATATTTTTTCTGCAAGTGATATTGTTTTCCTAATACCAAAAGTTCATGGGTGTCAACGAAGTTGTACGTAGTACATTCATGCGGCGTTTAATTTTTATGTGTAACGATTACCATTTGTTTAGTACCTTCTCCTGCGTACGCAACAAAATTTTTTTGGATAAATATTGCCTTATTGCCTTATTCCTTAACGAATATTTCTGGGCGGTTTATTATTTCATGTTCAACGTTGTTGTTTAGCGTTTTGTTTTCGATAGGTTGCTGACGTGTTCTTAAACTCGAAAGTTAGTTGAATCCTGGTTCCAAAAACCGTGGAGTTCTTTTTAACGTTTCTGGATGTCGATTGTAGTTTTAAGTTAACGGACTTTATTGTGTTGCGTTATTAACGACTGTGTTTCGAGACGTGTATTCTGTTATTAACTTAGGATTTTTTGCGTTCATAATGTGTATTTGAGCGGCGGCTCTTCCGATTTTCTTGGCGGTGAGTGTGTGGATGATTTCATTTTTACGATGTCCAGTCAACTTTAATTCGATGCGTTGTTCTTTTCCTAATATATGATAGTTGTTTTGCTACGCAGTAATTTTCATTTGGGAATATTTTACCTAAGACGTTTTTTAGCTTCCTGTGTTAAAATTGTAAGTTACGATTCTTAAAACTTCAATTGATTGATTTTGATATTGGTAAATAACCAGGGCATGGGGGGAGGTGTATGCCGTCACAAGTGCGTACTCTCTCTGTGCATCTGTCCGTACGTGTTCAGACGACGCCCTGTGCGGGTACCGCAGTGCGTATGCTGTGTCAGCAAATATTGAGTATATAAAGGTAGTGCGGAGCCCCTAGGGGCGCATTTGGTTCTCCTGTCTCACTACGCCAAGTACACGCTAAAAAGTCTACTCGTCTCTTTGTTCTACCCTTCGGCCGCTACACACTTAAGGGCGGCACAATGTTATTACACGAGACGGTGTTGGCCGGCCACAGACACGGCGCGGAGGAGCGCACGGAAATCGGAAGCCGGATTTGTTTTCATTTTTGTATTCACCAAAGCATGTCGTTCAAAGTCATGTTCATTTTCTACGGTTAATTCAGAGAAATTTAAAATTAAAACATGGTTAAATAAATGCATTGATATTATTTCAGGGGTTCTGATACCAGCAAAATATGTATACCATCTAGAAAAGAATTATGAAATTAATATGGATTAATATCTACGTCATATATATGATTAACAACTCGTGTGGAATGCGTTGCGCCCGTGAATGCAGCTACGCTTGATTGCAATTAAAATTTTTTTGCATGTTGGAATGCAGATTGATTTTCGTAAATATGAAAAACATCCAATACTGGTAATACTGAGGCACTTGTACACACAATTGCAGCATGTGCATTGGTACAAATAACTCTAATTTTAAGAGCAGCTACCATCTTAAATAATACTTCATCGTACATTAAAATAGCTCTGATATAAGTGAAGAAATGTCTATCAGCGACATTTTATTTATTTAGTTCGATTATTTAATGCTTGGTTTAGTCATCAGGCTGACATACAAACTTCAACACTGTACTGGTTGTATTTTGAACAATAATAAATATGAGTATTAGAGAAACGAGTTGAAAATTTGTACATATAGGTATAGTACAAATTTATACCAGAACACTTACTCTCCTGAAAAAGGACAAATAGCGTAAACCATGCTAGTTTCCGTCATTTTTTACTTCTGCATAATGTAACTGTGATTTCGAATTTCCGAAAAAAATCATAATACTAAGTTTTATGCAGGAAACAAGAGAAGTAATAATACATGTGGAAGAATTAATTTGTTACCTACATTGGGGTGAGAATGAAGTATTTCATACAATGACGAAGAAGAGGCGCGATGTATGTCACCTTCGTCTAAGAATGGGAATACTATTGGAAATGGGAATCGCATTTGGGAAAACCATTTCGTCAGTTCCTGTACCTGATTTCTGGGAATCTTTTTAGTTTTGATTCCTGCCTGATCTGCGACTGAAGTGTATTTATTTACTATTTGTTTACTCTGGAGTTAATTCAATCTTCGGCTTCATTTCTTTAAAGATGTTGTTTAGTGCTATTTTCCGTAGGGATCTATCTCTATACTAAAGATCTCTCTACATAAACGTGGGCGCGTTCTTAGAATTTCTTTAAACAATGCAGTCGACCGCCTGCACCAGTCAACCAGCGGGCGGAGGTGTATCACAAACGTGCTTCAGATGCGAAGCCTGGCGGGCTACTGAGAACAGCGCTGCGTGCATGCCATCTCTATCGTGCAGGGAGCGATCACAAATTTCCACACTCGTGTAACGTCGAACATCGCCACAGAGAGCAGAGTTGCGACAGAAAGAGAGAAAATGGGTGGAGCTAGCGATGCCTCGCGCAAATGTTCACACTCGTTGCCACCGTCTCATATGGGCTTAAGTGGCAAGCAGTGTTGGGCAGTTGTGCAGCAACAAGTTGCTATCGCAACTTTTTCTGTTGCGGTTGCGGTTGCGCCGCAACAACTTTAGGAAAGTTGTGAACCTGTTGCGATCGCAACAATTTTTGACGTGTCAGGCCGCAACTCGCAGCCGCAACATCACGAGGGTAATTTAATTTTTAAAATAAATTCAATAAAGGCTAATACGCGGTTCATTCTCGTTTGAAACTAAACCGTACAGGGTACAACCCGTGTGGCAAATGTTTATTATTAGCATTACGCGATACAGTGATACGCATACACTTTGCTGACAGTATATAGGTATATTTATTGTAACTCATTATATAACATATGTTATTAGGAATGATGGGAGTTTTAGGTGAAAAATTACGTGTTATACGGCAAATCTACAAAGCTAGATGTTACGACTTGCCAATGTACTTCACAACGACGATTTTATCTTGGCGTCCTCTCTGCATCCACATTTTAAGCTAAAATAGCTAAACGAGGTATAAAAAGTGGAGGTAATAACAAAAAACTAATCACCCATCTTGATAACAGATCGGAAAATGGTATTTCAGCTGAGGGGAGCAGTGCCGAGGACGTAGATGACGGAGGTGACTTCTTCAACGTCGTAATGAAATCGGATGGGAAGGAAAAAACGATGAAAAGTTCGTTGAAACAAGTCAATGTTTGACTGAAACAGGCAGTCATCAACAGAACTAGCCACCCTGATGTTCACTTAGCGATGTTTCCTTCAAGTGAATTTGTCGTTTCGTTCATCCAATTTAACACGCCAATACAATCGAGTGCTGCGGTCAAACGACTGTTCTTAGGCAAAAAAATTTTGAGACAACAACGTGCTCGTCTTTGAGACAAACGTTTCGAAATGTTAACGTTTTTGAGAGGCAACATCGATCGTCATTAAAGTGCATTGACGTTGTCACATTGTACCGGCGCAGTTGCGCAGTTAGGCATACATATGTTCGTATGTAAGCGAGTTCAACGCCCTGTTGCGGGGTAACGCAATGCGGATGCTTGGTCAGCAGAATTGAGACAGTATAAATGAACGTGCGCGGCTTCTAGAGTCGCATTTGGGCTGTGTTACTTCCCTGTACAACACCTCTACCAGTAAATCGTCGCAGTTTACCAGCGTTGTTACTACCCCACCGGACGTTATAACCCTTTGGGCGTTACACTGGTGGCCATTTCAGTATCGGACCCACGACGTAACGTTATTGTGCTTGTGAAGTAAAGGAGATACAGTGACTTCGGCGAATCAAAACGGCGGTGGTTACGTCGAAAAGTTCAAGAGAAGATCGTCTGGTGACGGAAATTATTTGTGATATCTACGAGAGGGAGTCTGCGCATCACTCCGTGGGAAGTGGATCAGTCTGACAACATGGACGGAAAAATATGGAAAACGAGGGAGTCACAGGAAGAGAAGTCCAAGAAGCATACGATAACGTATTTCGTATAATTGTGCGACGTGTTTCGGAAGAAAGGCTGCGAAATACATACGATCTGGAGTTCCATGTCCCACTTGGTGAACCCTACAAGGTACGTCTGGCTTTGGAAAGAGACGGAGATTTCTGTGACCTGCAGCTTTGCGTCAACTTCCACCGAGATCGGCAGTAGGAGTGCCATGGTCGCCTACGAGTTTCACTTCATCAGTGCAATTGTGATTGGACATTCTACGAACGACGAAAGTGTTCAACTTCTGCAACGACATAGTGCGTGGTGTCTGTGATACCAGGTTACATACTGAACAGTGTTAATATAAAGGTTTTAAAAAACTGTGAGCGGTGCTAATAACGTGCAGTGAGGAACTTCGAGCGTTCTCAAGCAGTACGCGCTCAGTGAAGGGCAAACGCTGTTGCTCTACCGACTCCAAGCGTTGAGCGCGTGAGCTTGGCATTAGCTGGCTCGTTTCGTCGCCTAGACGGCAGTGGCAGAGCGGTCTACAGAGTGTGACCTTGGCATCAGCTGGCGCGTCTCGACACCTCGACGGCTGTGGCGGTGCGCACGACAGCGCGTGACCTTGGAAACAGCTGCGACATCAGCTGGGCTGCTGTGAAACCAGTTGAGTACAGCACATTTTCTGTTTTTGTTTTTTATGTAGCCAGGTCGGATGTTCTGCCGCAGTGCTCTGTGTCATTTTAAATTGTTTAAAGATCAGTACAGTTGTATTCTTGTAGAGAGTTCATAACAGTTCTTTTATTTGTTGATCGAATTTGCTAGTGTTAAATTCTGTATCAGTCGAAAAGTATTGGTACTTAATTTCTTAAAAAATTTTTAATGTGGATTTCTAACGTGTCATTATTTTACTTTTGTGAGGATTGATTTCAGCGGTGTAACATTTTTTTGTCGTGACATACGATGGCAGATAGTTGTCACGAGAAATGGGCCCTCCTCCTTGTTAACACTTCATTAACAAGAAGAACAGGTTCTCGGAATTGAGGGAATGGCGCACCTCCAAGTTACATAAACCACACAATATTAATGAATAATAATCGGCAATTAAAGTACATATAATAAAAAGAAAAGGTACTCACCGACGAAAGCTGACCCACTTACTCAGCGCGTTTCAGTGCGCTAATTTGCCTCGGTGAGATGTGGTGCGAGCGTTAATGGGGTTTTTAAACACCATCAAAATGCTAAGGAATTTTTTATAATAGAGCACCCAGGTACAAAGCATCAATCGTAATTCACTGGCATTGTAAGTAACGCATATTGACAAATACTATTCTGCCTAATTGACCGGTCAATTCCCTCAAGTAAATTACACACGGAACACATACAATGAAATAATGCCTAACTGATGGGTCGGCGTACTCCAACGTCACAATGGATTGTCATTTAGCCTCGGATCACAAGTTCTGTCATCCCAGAGTAGCTTCAGTTCATTCCCTGTTTCTTACACAGTGCATAAATTGTCTTTGGACGTTCTTATGAAGAAGTCGTACTTGCAATCAATAGGAGACAAGAAAAGCCGCCCTCCTGTGGAGCAACAAAATTTTTAACAATTACTTTGATTCTACAATTTTCTCATACATATATATATATGCACATATTCCACATTTAATTCAAATGCTCCAACTCTATTTTACGTTACATGAACCTATCGTTTCCAGCGGTATATATCGTAACAAAAAGAACGAGCCTCACCCGCCCTTACGAAGTTATTGACATTTTTCCTTTGACAACCTCCACGTTATGGAATCTTCTTTCCTCTGCAAAAGTAAAAAAATGTAAACCCTTAATTTGTTGATTCAAGAAAGATTATGTCTTGACAGGTTTTGCACTCATTTTTCAACGTATGACATTTTACGTTAACACCCAGTCATGACGCAGAGTATAACATTTTAAGCTGACACCTAGCTACGACGCACCTTATCGGAACGCTCGCAAAAACTTACTAACTCATGTTTTTTTCGTGCTAGTCAAAGTGTTCTTTTGGGGCTACCCTCTTTCTAATCATGACCAATGGCACCACTCTTGCACTTCCAAACCTTCGCCGGCTATGTCCTATTGGCTCCTCCCGAGGTTGCACGCTCCCTATTCGCTGTGAGCCGAACACGCCTTTTCCGCCCCTATTTTGTGTGTTAATTCTTGAAGTCTAAGTCCGTTGGCGAGAAAGCTTTCTCACGCCTCTACCCTCTACTACCCCTGCCCTTAGCCAGCCTATGGTCAACAAATCTTTGCCTTTTGTGGTAACCCTACACCGCACTCCTTGTTCGCGCTCTCGAGGTTTGCTTACCAAGCACAACACTACCCAGCTCGAGTGCCTGCCACATAAATCTATGTTGAATGTAAACATTCAGGCCTACACTCATGTTAGAGCAAGCCACTCGTATCATTGGAATGCGCCGAGCACGGTTTTATAAACTCACCATTTTAGTTCAAGCAAACAAAAGTTGTTACACATTAAAAACTCGAATTTATTACACATGATTAAAATTTCCCTAAATTCTCATGTTTTTAATTCGCAAAATTGATTATTCTTAACAGATTCTCGACAGACCGCCGTCCAAAAGTTAAAAAAAATTGGCCTGACAATTTTTTTTTTAATTAGCTTTCAGCTATTTATTGAATATTGATCACTGCAGTCTGAAGCCAACATAAGACACACATGATAACTTGTACTTAAGCCTATTACATTCTAAAATTAATTCCGCAGAAACAGGGTTCGTTACAATTAATAATCCTATTCATTACAATTAGCACGGCCTGATATATTGTGTTGTGTTCCACCGAATTGAAGTACGTCATAAATCTTTTGCGTGTTCACCCCTAATAACATTCACAAAGTATTACGGTTACATCCCCTACATTCTCAAACATCCTACAGTATTGATGACTTCATGTCTCGTAGATTTTACTTCACGCTTGCATGTTCTGTTGTCCAAATCCTTGACGCTGTTGTTGACGATTCGATGTTGACTCCTTTGGTATAGCTGACGGAATTTGCTTTTCTTCCATGCCTCTCTTTTGGCATTTTATAGCTTCACACACGCCTTGATTGAAGGTAACTCAATTTCAGGATGAAGTATTGCGAGCGCCAATATCCAGACTCGTATAAAATTTCTATACACCACATTACTGCCCGATTGCGTTCTGTAAGATGGATCATTATTACGATTCAAATTACCACCAAATCATGTTGAGTGCAATGCTTCACATATATTTTATGACGTTTATTCAACTCAACTTTTAATCGCCAGATTACTCATGAACGTCGATTCGTTGATCAGGCAAATCGGCACGTCAGTAAGTTATCTTGATCTGTCGGAAAATACGAGTAGAAGCGTCCATAAATTTCATTCAATATATTCAATCTAGTCTCCATTCGCGATAGGGTTCCGAATCCCACGAAGTAATGCTGAAGTATTCAGAGGTACAATCCTGCTTAGTGCATGCTGGCATCCTGTAGAATTTCCTCTCAGTATTCCTTGACATCGACGTGGAATCTAATAGACACGAAATAATATTTTATTTTCTCCGAGTGAACATTCTTATTTGTGCGAGAATTCCGTGGGTTAATATTCTTTGAAGACCGTACGTATCATTCAAAGGCTATCCGACGTAATCTCTTTCAATTTTTTATTTCACGTATCAATAGAGATGCCTAAAAATGCGGCTTCAATATTCCAATGTGATAATTTGCCTAGTAAAAATTCACAGGAAACTTGCATTCGAATTTCAGGAATGCCTTACTAGGCATAAATGTTACGACGCAAACTCCAAATTACTTAAGTAAGTTTCAACACTCAATAATATAAAAGCATTGTTATTGTTTCATAAGAGTGCCCACTGTATAAAAGCATTTTTGAACGCTATTACATTAAGGTACCCTGGACTATTATCTTCATTATTTCCGCTTCTCCTTCCTTCCTCATCCTGGTACCCCGTCGCTCTGTGGTGCTTTCCGCTTCGAAGTCTTAACTGCCAATTACTTGAGCAGCCCTTCCCGATGCAAGCTTGTTAGCGAACGATATGTCTGGACGATGTCTTCAGCCACAGCTCAACCGCCAACGCTCCTGAGCTAATTACTTCTGCCTTCGGCATTCTTCAGAACATGATCCAAAATATTCAGACGTACATACATCTTTCGTCGTTTCCCAATGCAACGCTTGAGTTTGTTCTACAATCAAATACTCCCAATACAAGTGCGATGTATCTCCTATGTCGTGTCGTTGTTCTATCTTCTTCGTTCTTGCGATGTATCTCGTGGTACACTTGATTTTCCTTGATTTGCTGCTTTTTATATGAGACGCATTCGTGTTATGCAATGTTCTGGCCTGTTTCGTGCTGAAGTACTTACTACGCTATTCTACCAAGAAAATCCATTACTTAAGTCTGAAGAAAAGAAACACACTATTGTCTACAGCAAGAATGAATACGCTACTTTTAACATAATGCCAAACATATTTTCCCCGCTACGAAAATGAACGGTCTGAAGGTATTGATAAAATCAGCAAGTCTGAGATAACCTCAGCCTAAGAACTTCTGATGAAACTTAATTCATTTGCTAGAGCTATTTCGTATGAAGCGTGCACGCTTCACGAGAAGCTGGCGAGAAATATAAGCATCCTACAAAGGAAACAAAGTACTCCTATTGAGAAACACACGAAGTTGACGTAATAAACGCTCAATTTCCCTTTACTTAGCAAGAGAGAAAAATGAGAATTAAGCATAGTATAAGATTAGATCACTCAACCAAGATTTTTCGGACGAAATTTCTTGTGAGCAAAGAAAGTGGGAGTTGCATAACCTAGAGCATATTTCTACTGAAGGAAGCATCACAATCTAGTGAGTGAGATTAGATTCAATTCACAGCTAGAATAACATAATTCTACTAAAGAACACATTTAGATTAAAGCAATACAACGCTAAAAAAAACTCACTCCTACGCAAGAGTTTTCTAAAATTAAACTAACAAGAACACATCCCGCAAAGTCAAGTTGATGCATGATTTCAGTCCTCTGCAGTTCGTTTCTAGTTGGCGGTTCACCTACACCGAGAACGCAAATTGTAGCTCCGCTGTGTCCTGGACGCCGCTCTCTCGTTCACGTGGTTTTCTGTTCTCAGCTCTTCATTTTCACTATCAATTGTCTCATATTCGTTTCCATTCCCCGGCTCAGCTGCGACGTCCGACGTGCCGGGAAAGGCCTCGCCTCTTAAATAAGCAAGTTTCAATCTGTCTAAGTGAACCCTTTCTTGGCGGTTACCATTCAGTGCTTTGATGGTGGCATTTGTATCGTTCTTTTTAATGATTCGGAACGGCCCTTAATCCGAGCCACATCAAATCTATAATTACTCGTTCCGGATTTTCTAGATAGTTCTCGTTGTACAGCCTTTCCAGGCGCGTTAGGTACTCTGAAACTCCCTCTCGGCTTGTTTGCTTCTTGGTTACTATTTCAAACAGCGCTTGAGTCGGATGTTCTACCTGATCGGCGTGTGCGCGCAGCCATGTTTCTGCTTCTCGTAGGTTCGTTAGCGTACCAATTATTTTATTGCATTCCTTTGCCTCTTGTGGACCTAGGCATAGGAAGAAGGCATGCACCTGCTCGCTGTTATTCAGCTTACCAGTCAAAAACTTCAACCTTGCCATATGTTCCCTTACATCATCGCCTCTCCTAAATTTAGCACCAATGGCCCCCACGCAACTGGTTACCACAGGCATATTAACCTCTTTCTCTTCGGGATGTGGTGGCGTTGCTGGCCCATTTCTGCGGGCATTGTTCCTTCTCCCGCGCGCAGGCATAGTGTCGATCTTCTCCTATTCAATTTTCCAAAACTCAAAATTTTGCGATCACTCAAATATTTTTCAAACCTACTCACTGTAAAATTTTTACTGAAACTTTGAAATTAATCGTGTGAACGCACCAGAATTTTCTCACTAAATCTTATCACTTTTATAAACACCTTCACTTTCTGGCTTCTCACACCGGAACTCAGAAAATCATCACTACGCGTTATGTACCTCTACTGAATTTCTGTACGTTTTGCACATGAAATAACCACGCAAAAAAAATACAATGCAACTGTTATACTACACTCACAAAATTCACAAAATTACAAAGCGATCGGGTTGATCTTACCAAATTGCGATGTCACGAGAAATGGGCCCTCCTCCTTTTTAACACTTCATTAACAAGAAGAACAGGTTCTCGGAATTGAGGAATGGCGCACCTCCAAGTTACATAAACCACACAATATTAATGAATAATAATCGGCAATTACAGTACATATACTAAAAAGAAAAGGTACTCACCGACGAAAGCTGACCCACTTACTCAGCGCGTTTCAGTGCGCTAATTTGCCTCGGTGAGATGTGGTGCGAGCGTTAATGGGGTTTTTAAACACCATCAAAATGCTAAGGAATTTTTTATAATAGAGCACCCAGGTACAAAGCATCAATCGTAATTTACTGGCATTGTAAGTAACGCATATTGACAAATACTATTCTGCCTAGTAATTTCAGATTGGAGTGAGGGACACGTAGCACAAGGGAAGCGACGCTTTAGAACAGACCAATTACAGGGCGAGGATTTTTGCGCGCATTCCGCTTAGCCGATGCGCGTCCCTTGTTCGAGGGGACCATAAATACGTAGAGAGTTTGCGAGCCGGCCTATTTCGCCGATTTACTGACTCAGTGCAGGATGTAGGGATACGAGTTCTTCAATGGGGAGGTCAGATATTGTTCTTTGTTTTTTGTTAGAAAAAGTGAAGGAATCCTAATCTCATGCAGCTTATTTGTGTTCATAAATTTGTGTGGAGTGATTCAAGTAGGAATAGTTGACAATTTTATTGCAATTGAAGTTGTTGTCTAGATGGGGCGCAGTAATTTTCATTGTTAATATTGGAATTTGCTCTTTGGGTTTTCATATAAATTATCCTCGAATTGTTCTCGTGTTTAGAGTTTCACTTTAATGTGGGGAATGAAAGAATTATTACATTATTTTTTAGAGGGAAATCAGAATATTCGTGTCTTATTGAACTATTGAAGTGTAGGCTAAACGGTTTTCATTTTTATTCCGAAACAGAATGCTTTGTGATTTGTTAGAGGGAAAATAAATAAATTTTATGATTGATTTGGGGATTAATGGGGGGTAAAATTCAATCAATTCGATTTGAAGTAGGGGCATTGCAAGGAATAAAGATTCAAGTGGAGTGTAGTCACTTAATATGATCCTTGTTCCCAGGAGGGTCGGGTGTTTGAGCGTGGAGCGGCTTGGAGTTTTCAACGATGTGGGCTAAGCAACTCCGGGTTGCAGAGCAACCTGACCATATGGCGCTCACCAAGCTGAAGTGCCAGGGCCTACGGCCTACCAGTCACACTGAGAGGGAAGTCATGCAAGCAATGGAGCTCAGAAAATGTTCAGGCTCTCTGAAATTTAAGAGGAGCTCGGGGTTATGCCTTTGAAACGCTTCGTTCGGAACGATCAAGAGAAATCATGGATAATAGGCCATAGGTGACTGTGCTTTTTTCTTCCGCGCGCGCTGCGATTGCCTAGGATTGTGTAGGATATGTCTCTTGCTGATGTTTGTGTTGGCGTCACAAGGTACGCGCGCCAGCAACTTTCGCTAATATTGCGTGTCGCAAATTTCTTTGCTTGCCGAGAATGTCTCATGCCAATCACGTCTTCATTAGTTAATTTAAAATAAAGTAATCAATAATGTACCATTAACTGAGTGTTTTATTTCCCATGTTGAACTGAGGTATTGGTGTGGGTGAGCAGATCAGTAATTACTTTCTCTATTTTTCCAACTGTTCTACCATTTCCTCTTTCTGTGTTTTCCGCTCTGTATTTTCATCTTTCTCCTCTTACTAAGTAGGTTTCGAGTCCTCCATTCGAACTAACACAGTGGAGGCGCCTGATCAGCGCCACGTACGCAACACTGTGCATAGTTTCGTGACATAGTGATTCCGAACCCGAGTTTATTCGTTCTGTTGCAACCACGACTTGCAGTGGGCGGGTGTCAGTGCCGAATTATAGTACTACGATACCTACTGCTACAACAATGTCAGGTCCAGTGCCTACCACGGTTGTGTCTAACGTAATGACAACTCAAACTGTAACGTTCAGTACACCGAGTGTAGCTAGAATGCCTAGTGGTAGTGGTCATTCTGCTAGTAGTGGAGTGCCAACGACGTTGCAAAGAGGCAGTACCATACTGTCATATGCCGAGCTTTCTTTATTCCGTGGTCGTAAACGTAGTCACGACCCTCACTTTTGTGAGACAAAAACGTTTAGAACTCACGTCGCGAACCTCAAAGCTTATATGAGTTTACTTCCTGACATCACGTCAGACGAGGCCAGGAAGGAATTGCTCGTAAGAAGCGCACATAAGAGTGTTGGTGACTTCAATGGTGTAGTTACTAAACTAGTACACTCTGATATTAACTATTCTTTTGACCAAGTTGTGGAAATTCTGGATTATATTTATGTCTCTAAGGGCGAGCGGTCAGTAAATGCGCAAGCGTGTGATTTAAATCAGCTCCGACTTTTGTGAAATGAAAAATTAGCTGCTCAGTTAGTGACCGCTATGGCTAAGATCCGAAAATTGAGTGACCATATTTTAAATAGTACAGACGTAGCGTTACAAAGACATCCCTTTGTCATTGCTAGTGCGAATGCTAATGAATTAAAAAGATTTGCAGGAGATTTGGTTGTGTTCAGTCTAGCTACAGCGATTTTAGCCCCATTATTAGAGGAAAATTTTTCAAAAAAAATATTTTCGCGACCATTTTTAACGTCTGAAGAGCTCTTGGCTCGTATTGTCTCCGCTGTGCGGAATAACCCTGAGAGTAGACAAATAATTGCGCACAAGCCTAGTGTTCAGCACTCGTACCCGACTAGGGACACTTATCTAGTGGACGTGCCTGACGAGACTGTGAGTGGCGAGCAAGAATCGTTTGCCGACGTTTACTATAACTCACAACAGAACAACCGACGTTTTCAGAGACGGAGACCGTTTTTACGACCAGGTTGGAGACCTGCGAGGTTTTCTCGTGGAAGACAGCATGCCTATTTTGGCGATAGACCTCTTGGTTCCATGGAATGTAACGAAGCGTCCGTGGAAGAGATTGGTAGTGAACGGACAAAACAACAACCTTTCTGCTCACTCTGTTATACCCCTGGTCACGTTCAAAAGATGTGTGTGAAACAACGAGGTCAGAATAAACAAAGTTTCCGTGGTAATGCTTGCTTTAGGTGTGGCAAGGTTGGGCATTTTGCTCGTGAATGTAATTCACGTGGTCGAGGCCGGGGTAGGGGTGAAGCGTATTACGCTGCAGCTCCTGAGAGTGACGATTTTTTAGAGTGAAATCAGACGACTTGGAGAGTGTTGATGTAGAGAAGGAGTGTTTACCAGTGCCTGAGGGTAATTCCACAGCCCCCGTTACCAATGATGTGGTGGTCTTGAAGCCAGATACTATGACTAAGTCGACTGAAGTGGTGGATCCGTTATTTCCGCGTAAAAATAAGTTCGAATTACTAGGTGAACAAGAACTTGATGTAGGTGCAAATTCTGAATTACCCGTAGAAGTTTGTTTGTCAGCGACGATAATGAAAGAAGGTCGGTTGAGAAAAGAAAGCAATGGTTTATTTTCTTCGAGGAGATCTAAAAAACCTACGATTATTCTGCGTAATGATACACGATTGATGAGCGCTCTGATTGACAGTGGAAGCGATAGGTGTCTGGTGAGTTACCGGAATTTAAAAGGCCTTAACGAGCGAATTAAGCCTAGTGCTTTGAGTATCAGGGGTGTAAATTCGAAAAGCCAGGTTACGGGCGAACTTGATCTTTGTATTACCCTGCCTAATAATAACGAAATAAATACTAGCGCTTTGATTTTGAAAGACGGCGAATTTAACTATGATGTAATCCTCGGTAGGGATATTCTAAAAGATGCCGTGATTGATTTTAAGGAAGGATTCATTGTTCTTGATGGAGTTAAAGTGCCGTTCCATGATGTGCAAGAATTGCACGGTCAAAGTAAAAGAGAAGTATTTTTCAATACGGTAAATAATGCAGAGTGTCTGATGGCAGACGTAATTGCCCCAAGGAGGCGTAAAAAGAAATTCCTGTTGAAGCAGAGGGAAACTAGGGAGATAAGCCTAGTGAATAACGATAGAGAGAGCCAAGAAAATGGCGACAGGCAACTAAATGCCCTAGAAATAAATGCTGCGGAGCAGTGGGGTACCCCAGTGAAAAAAGTTGAAAAAACTAAAAGACGAGCGATAGTTGTTCACTGTGGTTCAGTGGAAATGCCGAGTAATTGTTTACGAGTAATTAATGGGTATGTCAAGAAGGTTAAACCCGGGAAGTATATAATGAATAAGAAAATTCTTGGTAATGGCATTTATGTGGCCGAATCAGTAGTGAATATAGGGTCGAATGGTTTTGTCCCTGTCATGCTTTTAAACGTCTCGGATGACGTAGTATACCTGAGGGCAAATAGCATGCTGAGTAATATTGAAGCAGTAGACGATATGGAAATAGATCAAGAAATATATATGTCTACGGTGCACGAAGCTGTGCATGAAGCAAATGTATGTGATGTCAACGGTACGGCGGATCTACCCAAAGTCGACAGTTGTTATGGTGGAAGCTTTAATACCATCACTGGTAAGGACGTTGGGTTGAGATCTGACCAAGCGGGGCATTGTTGCAACAATACTCGTGTTGACGAAGTAGGAACTAATGCACAGAAAGACGATGAACCAGAAGGAGGTATGAGCGAACGACGCCCTCTGACGAGTGACGACTTAGTTTGTGACGACGATGACGTTAAACCCTTACTGATAAAATTATTGAATGATTTTAGAGACGTAATTACTTTAGAAGGCGAAACTATTGCCGTTACGAATGTTATGCGACATAATATTGAATTGAAACCAAATACTCCAGTACTTAACATTCCACCCTATAGAATTCCACATAAATATCGAAAAGATTTGGTGCAAGCGAATAAACAAATGCTAGATCAAGGTATTATCGAACCGTCCAGTTCTGACTATAACTTTCCTTTGATCATTGTGAAGAAGAAGTCGGGCGAGATTCGTCCAGTCATAGACTTTCGTGCGTTAAATAAGATTGTTATCAAAGAGAGTTACCCAATCCCCAGAATTGACGAGATTCTTTACACTCTTGGTGGAAATAGTGTATTTTCCAGCTTAGATCTACGATCTGCATTCCACCAGGTCGAATTGGAAGAAAGTAGCCGTAAATATACCGCTTTCAGTATTGGTTATGAGAAATTCCATTTTAAGAGGCTGCCTTTTGGTCTATCCTCGAGTCCTTCCGTTTTTCAACGCATAATTTCTTCTGTCCTTGCAAATATCATAGGCAAACTTTGTTTCGTGTTTCTCGATGATATATTAATTTTTTCAAAATCCATGAACCAGCATCTGAAGGATTTAAATAGTGTTTTTGAGAAACTACGTAGTGGAAACCTTTCCCTTAAACTTGAGAAATGTCAATTCCTAAAGAGTTCGATAGAGTACCTAGGTCACATAGTGTCGGCAGACGGCATTCGTTGCAAGGAATCGGAGAAGCTCCAAAAGTTTCCCGTTCCACGAAACGTAAAAGAATTGCAGAGTTTCTTAGGTGTAGCGAACTATTTTCGGAGCCATATCCCTATGTTCGGCTCGATTTCATTTCCACTTTATCAGTTATTACGAAAAAACGTTGAGTTTATCTGGATGCCTGAGTGTCAGAAAGCTTTTGAAAAAATTAAATCTGTTTTGACATCAGATACCGTTCTACGGCATCCTGATTTCAATAAGCCTTTCCATGTATTTACAGATGCTTCTAATTTTGGTATAGGAGCAGTGCTTTTACAGCACGGAAACGATTCAAATAAATCAATGAAACCGATAGCATACTACAGTGAGAGTTTGAACTCGACGCAAAAGAGATATAGTACGACCAAAAAAGAATTCTACGCCATCGTGAGCGCGCTATAAGTTTTCAAATATCTTATTCTTGGCTATCCAATCTATCTGTAAACGGATCATAAGACGTTGCAGCCCTTGTTCTTCAAAAAGCTTCCCGACGATTCAGCCATGGCACGTTGGTGTTTAACAGTTCAATCTTTCGAACCGGTAGTAAAATATTTCCCCGGTAAACAAAACATCAACGCAGATTGTTTAAGCAGATTGCCTGAGCAATTGACTGTTTCTGATCTTGAGGACTGTGCTGAGTTTCAGGAGGTCAACGCGTTCCCTGTGACCACTCGACGTGGTGCACTGAACCCTGGTGTAGACATAACAGACCAGACGCACCCTGACCGAATGGCGCCGGCATCGGCTGCGCCACCGCAGCTCACTGACTACATTCCTAGACTGCAAGATGTATCTTGGACCCTTGACGAATTCCGGACTGAGCAACAGCAAGACCCATTCTGTTCTGAAGTTAAGGACGCTTTATTAAATGGAAGTGCATCTACGATTCCTGACTTGCAAAAATACTTGATTTTGAACGACATACTTTACAGACGGAGACAGATAGATTTCAGGACAAGTACTATTCTAACTTCAGTGATGCCGACATCATTAATGAGCAAGGCGGTGCTCAGCATACATTCCTTGTATCATACTGATGCCAAGCATACATTGTTTAAATTTAAATTACGTTATTTCCATTTGTCAGAGAAAACTATCATTCGTAAATTTGTCAAAATGTGTGATGTCTGTAAAATTCTCAAAGCTAGTAGTACTGTGCCTATTAAAATTTTAGACGCACCAATCGCTAAAGAACCTTTCGAGGTAGTTTCGATGGATTTCCTGGGTCCTTTGCCAACTACGGGGCAGCAGAATAGATATATTTTGGTAGTAATCGATTTATTTTCACGTTATTGCAAACTTTATGCAACCTCAGATAGGTTGGCAGACACAGTTGTTTCTTGTCTAGACGACTGCTTTTCGACATTCGGATATCCGCAAACACTTCTTAGTGACCAAGCTTCAGAATTTAAATCTGCGGCAGTTAAAAAGTTTTCTCAAATTCACGCAATTGCGAAAAAAGAGGTTCTACCGTGGAGCCCCCATAGTAACGCTATTGTGGAGAGGAACAATAGAAAAATCACAAACTTACTCCAATTGAACATTAATTCGTTAGTTCACACAGAATGGGATCAGTGTATCAACATCACTGAGAATGCGATAAACAACGCGCTTAATACAACGTTGGGGGATACACCAGCTTACATTATTTTCAATCGTGACACTTGTCCAAATTTTAGCGCTGTAACATTCGAAACCAATTACAGTTACGACACCGATGTTGTTCTAGTAAAATTTCGAGCTAAGGAAGCGGCCCGTATTGTGGAAAATGTTAGAGCTGTGATAATTAACAACACCAGTGACAGGACAATGTACCACAACGTACGCCGTAAAAATAAAAATTTTGCCCTTAATGATCGTGTTTTGTTACGCAATCATCTAAAAAAGCATAAGTTGGATTTGGCATGGATCGGGCCAGGAATCATTACAAAAATTAAACGCAATTACGTAGAGATAAAAATTGGAAATAGGATTTACAAAAGCAACATGAACCACGTTTTACCTTTACGTAAAACGGTTTAAACAAGTGTACGACTTACGACTGACTGTGTTCCAATGTTTAGCATTTTATTTTCGTGTGTTGATGTATTCCTGTTCTCAGATTATTGTTTCGATGTTTACTTTTATGTATCAGCTTTTTACTTGGAATTCTCACTATATTATCGTGTGTATTTTTCCTTTAATTTTTAGGTGTTGATGTTTCATAGGATATAAGTCTGTCATTGAGGATGTAACTAATTTCTATTTTACAGCCAAGGTTTGCATCTGCTAACATTTATGCGAGATTCGATATCCACCCTGTGTTGGTGTGGCGCGGTACCTGAACGCTGTGCGAGCAGGGTGCTGACGCCAGAGTTGTTTATGCGGTAGCTCAGCAGCAGGCGCGTCTGTTCGGGACCTGAGCAGCGTGGACATGCTGTTTGTTTCTTTCCTTGCGGCTGTCCTTTTCCAATCTTTGCCGTTATTACTATTGTTTTCCTGTTATTTCCTTTCCGGCCATGCTAATCGGATTGTATCTGTTTCATTTCAGGACGAAAACGCTAACGTTCCTGACGTCGACGATGGGAAATCGCATGACTACTGTCAGCGTCGAGGCGCTTACGAACGCCTTGGCACAACACCAAGGAAGGGTGTCAGACGACTGGGTGCGCGCAAACGCCATGATTGACATCCTCCCAGATAGAGTTTCAGACCTAGGTCTTATCTTTCTTTTCCCTTTTTCTTTAGCGTTAGGTGTTTCTCTCTTATATTTTCGCCGGGAATTAAACCTTCTATCGGAACGACTGAGGACTGAGGATCCCATCCTCAGACGACAACGGCTGCGTTCGAGCAGTGCCGACCAGCCGCTTCGCACAATGCCAGCGCATAACGACCCATAACAGAAGCATGCCGCAAGTGTGTTTAGATGCGATGGTACTTCACGTTCTGGGTGTCACCTAAAGGGCGTTAATCATTAAGAAGCGATGTAAGCGGATGTGTTACTATTTACTCAGGAATTAGTATTAAGTTTGTATCTCAACCTTGTGTTTTAAGTGTTTAATTTTATCCATGTTCGCGACGATACTCGAGTCGATGAATTTTTAGGTATAAAATTATGAATTGTTTCGTTTTTGTTTTTCGATAACTCAATTTCTGCGAATATTTTGTGCAATTAAATTTTAGAGGCATTGCGAAATTATTTTTCACGCGTGTTTCTTATTATTCACCGAGTGTATTGTTTTTTTAAATTTATGACAGGTGTCGATGCAAATGTACGAGGTATCTGCGTGCCGTGTTTCATTTTATGTCAGAGTGAAATATTTTTTTTAGTTGTTGTTTCAACAATGCGATTTTTTTTTCTTTCCTTTTTGTTGCGTTATAATTTCAACTGCTTACACCTATTTTGTTCGAGTTATAGATGTTCACGTTTGATGTTGATGTTAGCGAATTTTTGTTTTGGATATACCTTCCGTGTTTGGCTGATGAGTTAGTTAAATCCTGGTTGCTAGGACCGTAGAGTATTTCAACTTCAAATTTTTTCGATGCTTCTTTTGGTGTGATTAGCGTTCAATTTGTTTTTTCCTTGCGATGTTTTTACCGATTTTAACTGGACGCGTTTGTTTTTAATTTTAATGGTGGTTGTTTATGCCATGAAAGGATTAATTTTGTTTTTGGTTTTCATAACTTGGATGCCTTTAGCTTACTCTGCCGATTTTGGTTTACGATTCTCCCCTTTGTTTCATTTCTGTTGTGGGTGATGTTCAATCATGTAAAGGGGGAGGTATGTACCGGTGCAGTTGCGCAGTTAGGCATACATATATTCGTATGTAAGCGAGTTCAACGCCCTGTTGCGGGGTACCGCAATGCGGATGCTTGGTCAGCAGAATTGAGACAGTATAAATGAACGTGCGCGGCTTCTAGAGTCGCATTTGGGCTGTGTTACTCCCCTGTACAACACCTCTACCAGTAAATCGTCGCAGTTTACCAGCGTTGTCACTACCCCACCGGACGTTATAACCCTTTGGGCGTTACAACATTGAGATCATGAACCAGTATTAAATCATGAGAGAGGAACAGTAAAAAGCAAAGGAATATCATATAATACAGGAGCATATGCATGGTTTTTCTTTGTGCGTCATATAGGCCGTACAAATGGAGGGCAAATATACAGAGTGGCCAAACCCACAAATCAGGGGTCAAAACTGGCAGAGTGAGATAAGTGATAATTTCACCTCATAGCGGAGTAGATGTCTCTCAGGAAGAGTGGCCTAACCAGCAGGCCGTATGTTTTGCCTTGCTGCACTGCGCCATGCGTTCTGGGGCAGAGTGGCCTAAAGAGCAGATTAATGCCATCTGTATTTTATTTCTTGAGTATTATATATTGTAATGATAGTCCTTGATTCAACGTAAATTCACCACGTAGAAAATGGCCAAATACTTTTATTTTGTGAAACTTTTCGAAAAATTTCAGGTTTTTGATTTATTGTTTCAACGGATGAAATTCTATGACACAATAACTCGCGATATTTATTTTGAATTTACTCCACAAAAATTGTACAAAATGTGTTCCTTCAATGCACTTTTAAAATCTTAGTCATAACGACTTCTGGATATTATGAAGCACGTCTGGAATTTCAGAAATCTCTCTAGCAGCCACGGCAATGTCACGAGATCTTCCTCAAATTCAATGGGTGTAGCATTAACAATGCTCTTCATGTGTCCTTCTACCTAAAACTTTTTTACGAAGTATCAGTAAAACTAAATTCTATTATTCTTACCTCTCTGAGAATAGAAGTGTTTGGATTGTACATTCAAAGTAAAAAGTTTGAGTTTGAGAATTCCTCAAAACCCGATTTGTTTTGGGAAAAATTTAATAGAAGAAAAGTGTTTTTATGGCCATTTTCTACTTGGTGTGCAATTTTGTACCTATTGGTTTGGAACACCCTCAATTGCACTGACTGATCAACTATATAGCGTACAGTGCAAGCAGGTGTTTATCATTTGGAAACAAACGTCAATTCAATTGCATTGGTTTGATATTTACAATATTTTAATGCACAGAATAGTGAACACAATCGTACCTTTCCTTTCTAACGACAGGTTACGTCAGAATTAAAGTGATAAATCTATTATTGCATAGTTTTAGCTAGAGAAACCCAATTAGTGCAATGCACAATTATCTACACACAAAACAAGTAAAGTTCTTGCAAAATGTTTTATGTGGTTTAAGACACGTTTAGTGGTCTCACAGTCTAAATATTTTGTGACTCTTCAATCTGTAACACAAATTAAATCATTTCTCAGCAAAGAATGGCAAGAGATAACAAAAAATAAATAATTAATAAGTATTTTATCATAATTTCCGTCAAATACAAAATGCAACACTCAAATGTCATCATCCCATTATTCGCATTAACTGTGGCCAATTGGAGAAAAAATCTGCGCAGAGAATCGAAAGAAAACAAAAGATAGAAGAGTACATTTGTGACAAACACAAAAAAATAGCACCCTTTATCACTACGAACACAGGTAACGGATTTTTGGATCAGGCTAGGTTGAATATGTTCAACATGGACCTATATGTCCCGATGCAGGCGTTTAAACACTAATTTAGCAACACTTGGCCCAACAGATGGACGGGATATTCGACAAATTTTCACCTAATAGAAAACCTTTTCCTGTGTTCATAAGATGGACGTGATATGCAACATATTCTAACCTAATACAAAAAATTATTCCTGTATGCATGATGAAATTTGTAATGTACATGAAGGAGAAATTTGATTATAATCTAACATTGACGGATCAACATTGTGTTTCCGACACTCCTCAGTTTCTTCATCCAGAATAGACTCAAGGTTGAATTTCTTTCTTCTGATTTCGTATGGCAGATTGGTGAAAAAAATTTCAAGTTTATATGATATGTTAGCAGTTGAGTTTTGCGGGTCTTCGAATCCTTCGAATGAAAGCTCAATTCTTTTTTATACAGGAGCTCCAGAATCTCGAGGACGGTTTTCAGTTCAGATAGCTTGTTGCATTACTGAAATCAACGATATGAAATTCCTCGTGGTGATCGCTTGAATACATGTACTGTATCAAGCACTCGTTTTTCTGGGATAACTTCAGCCATTTCAGTTTCAACCTGCTGAATTTGCTTTCTTTTGTGTCGACCATCCGAAACGTAAAGCATGACTAAAGCTTGGGACATTGATGAACTTGTCCTTCATATGAGTGACTAAATTTGTACATTTGCATGATGATAGCCCAGTCGCTGAGAGCATTCATTTCAACATTTCTCTTCTTGGTAGATTCTATTTTTCTGAAATCTGAATCATTATGCAGGAATGAATGGCCGCTCCCTAGAAAAGTTAAGGTCGAGAAATTATATGCGTACTTATGCATGTAAACATGAAGAAAGCGACAATGTTCTAATTGCGGGTTTGTCCCCCTCAACACTCTGAAATTGTAAGAATTTTTTCGTAGTTATGAAGATTATTTTTCGGTAGGAAAGTTAAACCCGATGAAACGATCTCACAACTTACTCGCTTCTCTTCAATCTATAGCTAGACCAATATGTGGCCCTTATCGTGCCATGGATGTATGTACTCCTAGGCTCTATAACTACATTTGCCTCTAGTAAAGAGCAACAGAAGTGTTGAGGTAAGGAATCGGCTAAGTATTCTCCAGATAAACGTGAAGCACAGAATGCGGGAACTGGGCTGGCGATATTCCTCTTCTGTCCCGTGCATTCCTCTTTTGCGATCAACCTTCGCATTGCTTTTTTGCTTATCAGTTTCCTTGTGTCTACTTAAACTGCTGGCTCTCTCACAATTGCGCAATTTGCAATACTCTTTGCTTTAGTTAAATTTGCTGATTTGTAGCCACGATGAATATTTATCATCCGTCAGTAATTTTAATGAAACTTTTCGTCCATTTTTACCTTGCTGTATCTTTCTCCGAACATCACTGTCCTCACTATCGAAGGAACATTTAATATTCACTTTCTTAAAACTCATTGTTTCTCAACGCTTATTATTTAAAGAACAATAGAAAGCTAGCAAATATTAGTTTTCAATTCAATGCGTGACCAAATGCCATGAGCAACTCACTCCACTCAGCAACTGCATTAGACTGACTCTCACTGACACGTGACTTTAAATCAGGCGAAGAATAAGCCACAGCAAACGTACGGAAACAGAACCAAAATTCTACAAGTGCAGAGCAAATCAAGCGTTCTCATCACTGAAATGCTTGTTAGTCTGAGTTAGCGAAACGATATCGTAGATAAACAATTTTTTGCAGTTAAAATAACTAGAATTGCATAAAAATTGACAACTCTCTATTTGTATATCGAATGAACACATAAAGCATTAGACTGTAGAAATGCCGCGTGGTACGGGTGACGAGTTCAAAACTTCAAACTGGTATCAAACGCGTTGCATAACTTTATTCAATTACACATTCCGTAGAATTTATCTCTCATTTACAAGACAAGTTTTGTTACTAGCAAAATAAGACTAATATTTCTTGGTAAGGCATAATTTCTTAATTAATTTATAAAAATCTTTAAAACGTATCAAAATTTGCCGCTTCAGGCTACCGTCCTATCAAATGTACAACAAAGTGACATTAGGAGCAGATCGTACCAAATTTGTACGAAAGCACCAATTTCGGGAGCCCTGCTGATGAGCTTGCGCTCCAAAATAATGCAGTGCACGCATGATGCAACTCTGTACTGTGGTGCAACAGCTCATCGTTGCCATGGTGTCAGGCCGCGCAAGTGTTGTCGAGTCTTTTGTTATAGTTACCCATAATCCTAATCTTAAGTATTTTCTTTATGTGTTCAGTTCCCGGTACGGGCCCTAGGTCTGTTTCTCTGCTCTGATGATGTGTCTGTGCATTTACTTTAGTTATCCCTTAAGTTTCATTTGTATTTAATTTTAATATTCCCATACTATATTGATTACTTAGCTGAATTGCACAAAACATTTAAAATGTAATTTTGCGTGTTGTATTGTGTTATGCAGTAACTCATGTCTATGTACGCCATTTTTACAGAAAATAAATTAAATCATGTTCTTCGCTGAAATGTATCTGTCTATTTAAGAGGGATTGTAACGAGATTCTGCAATAATCAAGTCACACCCTGAGGTCAAAGGAGTTTCCTTTCTCCTTTTTGTCACAGGCTTTAGTCTTATACGAGACCTCGCCTAAAAAGGGGCTTAAGGAACGACATCGGAAGGGCAAACTATTCCGCATAGTTTGTCGCAGAGGAAGACGCTGTCGCAGTTTGGCACTAACAGAATAGTCTTCTGCTGCCTTAACGGACTTATAACGGTGGAGACAGTTGCTGGTCTTCCTAACGGTACCGCCGTAGTTCGGGAGACGACATAATTTACTTGTGTTGCCCTAGCAGACTGAATATGGTGTAGGCGGTACCCACACAAACCTCACCTTAAAGGTACCACCGTAGTTCGGCAATCACAGAATTTACTTCTGATGCCCTAGCGGACTTATTCCGGCGTAGTTGGTATCCATTAATCCCACCCTCTCGGTACCGCCGTAGTTCGGCACAAAAAGAAATTACTTCTGTTGCCCTAACGGACTGATTACGGCGTAGGCGGTACCCACACGAACCTCAGGAAAGGCAGCTGCGCAGAAAAGCTAGCGCCCTGGACAAAGGGAGCTGCAAAGAAGACAGCCCCTTTCCACGAACCCTCACGTCGACCGCAAGACGATATCGACATATTCTAGCGCTCGAACAGGGACCTGGAAGCTTTGCGCAACTACCAACGTTGCTTGTGATTTCTGGGTTCTACACAAATACGCGGACACCGCACCATTAAAACAAGATGAACCTCGTCGCTCAAGCTAGAGAATACGTCGAAGCCCTCGGCCTCACTCCCACCGATGCGGAGTACCGGGAAGAATTTACCAGCTGCCTGAGGCATTTGGAAGAAGCCGCATTATGAGGTGCGGAACGAGAAAAACGAGCAGCGGAACGAGAAGCCGCAGAACGAGCAGCGGAGCGAGAAGCAGCACAACGAGACCACGAGCTCAGACTCCGACAACTCGATGCTCAAATCGTTCCTCAAAATGCTAGAGTGAAGATACCTACCGGCCCCATTCGATCCCACGAAAGAAAGGATGGACGAATTTTTGCAACGCATCTGCACACACACCACAGCGATGAGATATACTGAAGTCGATGCTGTTGTCATGCTCCATAATTTGATCACACCAAAGGAACGTCGACTCATCGATACCCTGCCCGCAGCAGATCGCTTCAAGCTTCCTGAAATCAAATTGCTTCTACTAGATGCTCATAAGGTCACTCCAGCAAAACTACGCGCTAACTACTACGAGTTGAAGCCAGAAGAAGGCGACAATATGTCACGTTACCTACGGCGACTAGAACAAGCCTTCGACGCTTGGCTAAAAGGATGCAACATCGAAGCCAACTACGAAACTCTTCGTGACTTCCTTATTGTTGACCGAGCTTATTCAAGCTTGCCTCCCTTCCTCGCTACTCAATTGCGTGACAGGGGTGGTAACACAGTCGTCAGCCTAGGAGAGCAGGGTGATAGCTTCTTACAAGCAAGACCTCATACATCGCTTCATCAGCTTTGTAAGGGTCGCACACTGACATCAACGACGGATGCGGGCCCTCCAGCACTCAAAGCATCATTAGCACCAGAGCGACGCTCGACATTCCCTGTCCGAACCCCGAGCACTCCAGCAAGAACACCCAACTCCAACAACAACTCTCGAGGAACGCCACCAAGAACTTCTTACACTCGTGATGTTCCCACCAGCTCAAGATCGGTCAACACACCGTAGCGCGAGGAACAACGAGGACCTTACACTGGATTTTACTGCACTTTCCATGGCCCCAATCGATCACACTCCAGTGATGAGTGCCGCCAGTTACAGAAGAGGCAAGGTGATAGCCAGAGCAGTGGAGCAGCCCATGCAAGCCCACCTATCTCCCGTACAACAGCTCGAGTAAATAATCTAACAACGCAAGAAGAAGCAGAGGAATACGACGATATTCCCCAGTCACATGCAATCACATCGCCTCGAACAAGCGGATCGAATTAAGACAGCTGAAAACATGCTCTGGCACCGTGAACCAACAACCCGTTCAAGTACTACTAAATGGAGGAGCAACGGCGGTCTTCGTCAAGAAGACTCTCATCCCAGCTGTGGTGATTTTGAAAAAGGAAATTACCGTTCGACTGGCCAACAATCACTCTTTCGAGGCGCCTCTTGCCCGGGTCTCTCTCGTTTGCCCCTACTACCATGGAGAGGTGACAGCCGTAGCCATGGAAGAGCTCTCTCACGATGTCATCCTCGGCCGAGTTCCAGGGACCACCTCCTTCGAAGAACAGATGACCGACCATGAAGAACAACCAGTTGCTGCAGAAGTCTCTTACGTTGTCACAAGAGCAGCAGCAAAATCGATCGAAAATCCCCCTGCCGCACCAAGCACTGTCGATATGTTGCAACACAACAAAGAAGACTTCAAGAAATTACAGCGGGAGTGTAAAACATTGCAGTTTTTATTCAAGAAAGTTGACACTGGCAAAGAAGAAACGCACAAGGATGGCAGGGTCATTATCTTTGAACTCCACGACGGCATTCTGCATCGGAAAACGTTACGAGACGGTCAGGAAACCCATCAACTTGTAGCACCTGCAAGCGTGCGCCCACAAATCTTGGAAATGGCTCACGACAATCCACTTTCTGGCCATTATTCCCAAAAGAAGACTCAGGCTAGACTAGAACGAGACTTCTACTGGCCCTCCCTGGCAAAAATGTCCAATACTGTCACTCATGTCATACCTGCCCGACGCACGCTCCATCTCGACCAAGAAAGGCACCAGTCTCAACCCCACCGATCACCACTCCTTTCTCAGCGCTCAGTGTTGATTTGGTTGGCCCATTGCAACCAGCTTCGGCACGTGGCCACCGATACATTCTCACCGTGGTGGACCAAGCACCTCGATACGCAGCAGACGCAGCCCCGCCCAGACATATAGATGCAGAAACGGTCGCCCAGGAGCTACTCTAAATCTGCAACAGGGTTGGTTTCCCTCACACGCTAACGAGCGACAACGGCACTCAGTTCACAGCCGCAACCTTCGAAGCTTTCCTGAAACCCGTAGGTATCCAACACCGATTGACGCCATTATACCATGCCCAATTAAACGGCATAGCCGAACGCTTCAATGGTACACTCAAAGTTATGTTGCGGAAATTAGCCGTAGAATAACCACGAGACTCTGACCAGTATCTGCCTTCCCTCCTTTTTGCTTATCGGGACGCTCCTCAGGCCTCAACCGGGTATTCTCCTTTCGAACTCATCTACGGCCATCGCGTCCGTGGACCTTTAACCGTGCTCAAAGAATGATGGGCAGATGAAAGCTTGCAAGACGACACGAGCACAGCCCAGTATCTAATGGAAATGAAGCACCGATTGAAAGAAACTTGTAAAATTTCTCGAGAGAATCTAAACAGGAGTCAAGGGAAAAGCGCCAAATTCTTCAACAGACGTACCAAGATGCGAACTCTAAAGCAAGGAGATACAGTCCTCTTATTTTTGCCCGACTCTCGAAAAAAGCTACTAATGACTTGGAAAGGTCCCTATACAGTAAAATCACGCCTGGGAACCTATATCTATACATTGGATGTGGATGGAAACAACAAAGTTTATCACATCAACCTCCTTCGCCAGTACCATGACCGGCAGCAGCAAAGTTCCGCCTCACCAAGCGAGAGCGATCGCGAGGAGGACGACGAGAGAGTAGAGGAAGCTTTTGCAGCGGTTGGCCTCGCCATAGAACCTACTTGCGAAGAAGAAGAGCACGACCGGAAAGAACCAGAGATACCGTCACCCGTCGGAGAAACCATTGATGACTGCCTCATCACCTCTACGTTGACTACAACACAACGCTCGAAACTCCAGGAATTACTTGGAGAACATCGCGATCTCTTCACAGATACTCCCGGAAGAACCAGCACGGCAGTTCATGAAATAAATTTGAAGGATCCTTCCAGCTTCCGACTTCAACATTCGTATCCACTGCCCCTAGTGCTGGAGCCTGAACTGCAGTCAAGCTTAGAGAAGTGGATGAGGATGGGAATCGTGACGTCATCCACATCACCTTACTCCTCACCGCTCCTTGCCGTCCGGAGGAAAGACGGTACCCATAGATTTTGTCTGTACTGCAGGCACCTCAACAGCCAGACAGTATTCGATGCCGAGCCAATAGCAGACACCACTGCTATTTTCACCAATTTAGCTGGCAAAACAATCTTCAGCAAAATGGATCTGACCAGTGGATATTGGCAGGTACCTCTACACCCTGAGTCCCGCCAATACACCGCCTTCAAAACTAGGTCTGGCCTATACGAATTCAACGTCATGCCTTTCGGCCTAGCAAATGCTCCAGCCACTTTTCCCGCCTTATACGTCAAGTCACTGCAGGACTGCAAGATACCGAGGTCTACATGGACGACATCTTAATCGCCTCGACTACTTGGGAAGACCACTGCGCAGCATTAGCTAAACTGTTCGAAGCTCTTTCTCTCCATGGCCTTAAGGCGAAGCCGTCGAAGTGCGAATTCGGATTCGACAGCCTCCAGTATTTGGGCCATCAACTCAGCAGTAATCAGATCCAGCCTATGGAGACCCTAGTCGAAGCCTTAAAATCAGTACCCCTCCCAAAAACAAAACGGGAGCTCCGAAGCTTTCTTGGTACAGTTGGGTACTACCAACATTACATTCCGGATTACTCTCAACTAACTTCTAAACTCCATGATTTCCTAAAGAAGAACTCCCCAGAACAAATACATTGGACCGATACAACAGAAGACCTGTTCGAAAGTTTGAAGACAGCGTTAGTCCAGAGACCGGTCTTACAGTTACCAGACCCCAGATGTCCTTTCATTCTAAGGACAGATGCCTCCCAAACTGGACTTGGAGCAGCTCTCCTCCAGCCAAGCAAACGAGATTCCGTCACTACGCTCCCGTAGCATATGCTTCACGTCGACTGAGAGGAGCAGAAATAAACTATTCTACCATCGAAAAGGAAGCGTTGGGCATCTACTGGGCTCTACAAAAGTTTGAGGTCTACCTGTATGGACGCGAATTTGCGTTACAGACCGACCATCGACCGCTCCTTTATTTGCATCAGGCAGACAAGTTGAACCCCCGATTGAAACGCTGGGCTTTGTATTTCAGCCTTTTCAGGTTTCGAGCAGAACACCTTTCAGGGGTCGACAACCACCTTGCGGATTTCTTGTCTCGGCTATCGTAGCAGAGACACCCTCCCCCGGGCGTGTCAGGCCGCGCAAGCGTTGTCGAGTCTTTTGTTATAGTTACCCATAATCTTAAATACTTTCTTTATGTGTTCAGTTCTCGGTACGGGTCCTAGGTCTGTTTCTCTGCGCTGATGATGCGTCTGTGCATTTAATTTAGTTAGCCATTAAGTTTCATTTGTACTTCATTTTAATATTCCCATACTATTTTGATTACTTAGCTGAATTTCAAAAAAACCTTTAAAATGTAATTTTGCGCGTCGTATTGTGTTATGCAGTAACTCATGTCTATGTACGCTATTTTTACAGAAAATAAAATCATGTTCTTTGCTGAAACGTATCTGTCTATTTAAGAGGGATTGTAACGAGATTCTGCATTAAACAAGTCACACCCTGAGGTCAAAAGAGTTTCCTTTCTCCTTTTTGTCACAGGCTTTAGTCGTGTAAGACACTTCGCCTAAAAAGGGGCTTAAGGAACCACCTCGGAAGGACAAACTATTCCGCATAGTTTGTCGCAAAGGAAGACGCTGTCGCAGTTTGGCACTAACAGAGTACTCTTCTGTTTCCTTAACGAACTTATAACGGCGCAGACAGTTGCTCGTCTTCCTAACGGTACCACCGTAGTTCGGCACTCACAAAATTTACTTCTGTTGCCCTAACGGACTGATTACGGCGTAGGCGGTACCCACACGAACCTCAGGAAGGGCAGCTGCGCAGAAAAGCTAGCGCCCCGGAAAAAGGTAGCTGCAAAGAAGACAGCCCCTTTTCCACGAACCCTCACGTCGACCGCAAGACGGTATCGACACATGGTAACACGCACAAGCTGCTGCGGTTATGATACAGTCAGTCAGGACGCCCCGCTCGTTTTGTTTGCGCCAGAGTGGCCTAAGCAACTGAGCTATTCCTTGTTCATCATATAGGAGAAACGCTGTCGCTTATCCCACTTTGCTTTTCACTGGCCTGAAATTCAGGATTTTGTGGGTTAGGCCACTCTGTACATATGCCCTCCAAACGTTCTGCACTTTTATGTTTTCTAATTTTATTGCTATATATACGGAACTCCTATGAAAATATACCTCCTAGCTAAGTACCTTTTCAATATTAATATTAGAAAATGGAATTCATTTCATTGTTCATGCTATATTTACAAATGAAACGCATCTTTCTTTCTCATTTTTTGCAATATATATATATAAGGAACTTAATTGAAAATATAGCTAGTAGCTAGGAACCTTTTCAACTTTGTTACTATTAAAAGGTAGATTTCATTTTATTTTTCGTTCTATATTTACAAATTAAACGTTTCTTTCAGTCTCTTGATATTTTATTCAATTATAGTCCCCATTTTTACCCGATCTATCAATTTTTTTCAGCAAAACAATGCACTATTTCGAACAATTTAATATTATTTTCATTCATAGCAATATATACGTAAAATAAATTGAAAAATATTTATTTAAAATTATATTTAATAAGTAAAAAGTTGCGGTTGCGACCACACATTTGGTTTTTTCAAAGCTGCTGTTGCGGTGTCGTCGTAACTTTTTTTGTGGTGTTACGGTTGTGGTTGCGCCGCAATATTTTAAAAGTCGCGGGCATAACACTGGTGGCAAGCTACGTGCTCTTTGATCACATATCCATTGAAATAGCATAGATTCTATCAGCGACAACATTTTAAGAACGGGTCTCTTCATTTTTTGAGAAGCCGAGAAAGTAACATGCTTTGCACTCTGTTTAATTTTAGTTTCATTTTTGACGATAAATCTTACTGTTGATGCAGGGATCCCCATAACTCTAGAAATCTCCATACCATTCCAGCCTTCCTGATGGTTTTTCAATACTTTCAATTTTGTATATATGCTTGTCACCTGCCTCTTATTTGGGCTTCCGAGGTTGCCTCCAGAACTCGTGTTAATTTCTTCCGCTTTATTTTGAGGGCAAGAAACCACAAGCTGATAAAAAATAGTACAACAATTGCGCTGACCGAAGAGGTGCTGCTTGCCCGATCATATAAGGCTGTCTGGCAACTCCATTCTCTGAGCAATAACAAAAGCGCAATCTCGAAAACGAAAGAGCAATGAAGAAATCTTGCAATAACGAAAGGCGCAATGAAGAAAGTATTACTATAATTATTCATTAAAATTAGTTAATGGGTTCGTGCGGAAGGCTAACCCCGGAAGATATCTAATGAGTAAGAGAATATTAAGGAATGGTATCTATGTGTCAGAATCAATGGTTACGATAGACGCGGAGGGATGTGTGCCCGTTTTATTACTGAATACATCAGAGGAGGAAATTTATCTATCTGACAATAACATGTTAAGCAATATGGAAGCAGTAGATGAGCTGGAAGTAGAACAAGAGTTATACATGACTGCAGTTCAAGAAGCTGTACGAGAGGCTAATTTGTTTGAGATAAATGAACTGTCGAATTCAACCAAGGTTGAAACGTGTTCTGGTGGAAGTTTAAATACCATTACTAGGGAAGAACTTTCGTTGTAGGCCGATCAAGGGAGGCAGAGCTGTTGTTGTACTCGTGTTGACGAACGCGAAGCTCATGCGCAAGATGAGAGTGTGCCTAATGAACTTGAGGGCAAACGACGCCCGCAAACAATTAACGACGTACCTTGTGACGATAATGACGCAAAATCTTTTCTGATTGACGTTTAAACGATTTTCGTGGCTAATCACGCTAGAAGGCAAGACTATAGGTGTTACGAATGTAGTGAAACACAAAATTGTGCTAAAACCTAATGAGCCATTGCTAAACATCCCGCCCTACCGTATTCATCATAAATATCAAGAAGACCTAGTCGAGGCTAACAAGCAGATGCTTGCGCAAGGTATAATTGAAAACTCGATGTCAGAATATAATTTTCCCGTTATTGTTTTAAAAAAGAAGAGAGGCGAGATTCGTCTGGTAATTGATTTTAGAGCCCTCAATAAAAGAATAAATAAAGAATCGTATCTGATCCCACGGATAAATGAAATCCGTTTCACTCTCGGTGGCAATAGCGTATTTTCTAGCCTGGATTAAAAGTCAGCATTTCATCAGGTAGAACTGTAAGAGAATATCCGGAAGTTCTTCGCTTTTGGTATAGGCTACGAGAAGTATCAATTCCGTAAAATTCCTTTTGGCCTTAGTTCAAGTCCGAGCGTTTTCCAGCATGTAATGTCCTCTGTCCTTTCAAATATTCTCTGAAAACTATGTTTTGTCTTTTTAGATTAGTTTTTTTTCGGAATCTAGGAATCAGCATTTGACTGACTAAAAAATGTATTTGAGAAATTGCGTGACGGCGATCTATATCTGAAGCTCGAAAAATGCCAGTTTTTTAAATTCGATTGAATTCCTTGGCCATGTCGCGCCAGCTGAGGGCATTTGCTGCACAGAATCAGATAAACACAAAAATTTCCTTGTTCCCAAAAACGTGAAGGAATTGCAGAGATTCTTGGGAGTCGTAAATTATTTCCGTAGTCACATTTCCATGTTTGAGTCAATTTCGAATCCCCTTCACCATTTGTTACGAAAGAATATTGATTTTGAATGTAAGGCTGAATGACAAGAAAGTTTTGAGACTTTTAAAGCTGCTTTCACATCTGATACCGTTCAACGGCATTCTGATTTCCGTAAACCTTTCCATGTATTCACGGACGCTTCGAATTTTGGAATAGGCGCAGTCCTGATGCAGCATGATAACGATGTGAATAAGGCCATGCGACCAATCGCGGAGTACAGCAAGAGCCTCAACTCCACGCAAAAGCGTTGTCGTAAAATCAAAAATGAATCGTTTGCTATTTTGAGTGTTCTTAAAACTTTCAGATATCTAATTCTAGGATATCCCATTCTTTTGGATACCGATCACCAACCGTTGGCTCCCATGTTCACAAAGAAATTACCTGACGATTCGACAATGACGCATTGGTGCATAAATGTACATTCTTTTGATCCTGTAGTAAAGTATTACCCAGGTAAACATAATGTCGTTGCCGATTGTTTGAGTAGGTTACCTGGCCAACTGACTGCATCTGACCTAGATAGCTGCTCGGTGCTCGGAGAAACCGAAATGTGCGCAGTAGTTACTTAACAAAGTGCAATGCATTCTGACGACGCACAGACGCAACCAGACGGAGCTGCGTCACCAGAGACGACCGCACCAAGACTAACAGAGAACTTGACGAGTTTCAGACTGAACAAAAACAGGATCCTTTTTGTTCCGAAGTGTGGGATGCTTTACTGCATGGCAGTAGGTCAACAATTCCAGACTTGCAAAATTGTTTAATTTCAAACGACGTGCTTTACAGACACATACAGATCGACTCACGAACTAGTAATATTCTGACTTCGGTTATGCCGACTTCGTTAATGCAAAAAAGTGATTCTTGGTATACATTTTGATCACACATCATATATATCATACTGATGCATTGCACACTTTATTTAAATTTAAACTCTGGCATTACCATCCACTAGAGAAAACTATAATTCGTAAGTTAGTGAACATGTGTGACTATCTGCCAAATACTCAGCAAACACTTCTGTACCTATTAAAATTCTAAACGCACCCATAGCAAAAGAAATATTCGAAGTCGTGTCGATGGACTTTCTAGGACCCATTCCAGTGACTGATAAACAGTACAGATATATTTTGATGATCATTTATTTGTTTTCTCGTTACTGTAGACTGTATGCGACCCCAAACTGGCAGGCAGATGCGGTTATTTCCTGTCTAAATAGCTGTTTCGCAACTTGTGGTTCCCCAAAAACAATACTTAGCGACCAAGCCCTCGAATTCAAATCAGTGGCAGTAAAAAAATTTGGTAAGATTCACGCGATCGCAAAGAAAGAAGTCCTACCCTGGAGCCCACATGCTAACTCTATCGTTGAGCGTAATGACAAATAGATCACAAATCTCCTTAAATTGCGCATAAATTTTCTGGTTCGCGCAAAATAAGATCAGTGTTTAAAAATGGCGGAGAATGCGATTAACAATTCCTTAAATTCGACGTTAGGTGATACATCCAGTTATAGTATTTTTGGCAGAGACACTTGTCCGGATTTTCAAGCGGCAAATTTTGAAACAATTCACAGCTATGACACAGATGTCGATTTGGTGAAGTTTCGGGCTAAAGAAGCGGCTCGCATTGTCGAAGACGTTAGGACAGTAAATATTAACAATTCGACTGAACGGACGATGAACCCCAACCTGAGACGTACAGATAAAAATTTGCTGTGGGAGATCGAGTCCTATTAGGGAACCAGCTGAGGACGAATAAATTAGATCTGTCTTGGTTGGGCCCTGGAATAATTACAAAAGTAAACTGAAACAATGAAGAAATCAATATCGGGAAAAGAATTCATTTATCAACAAAAATCATATACGCCTTTAACGCAAGACGACTTGAGACCTGTGCCGACTTACGACTGACTGCGTTAGAATGCTACAAGTTTCTTTGCGTTTACAAGTTTCTAGTTTTAATCAACATGTGCTCATTGCTTATGTTTGCATTTTTGTTATTTTTTGCTTGCGTTCCATTTAAATTTCGCTTGTTTTTTAAATTTTCATTCAAGGTTTCCTGTAAACTGTTACACCTTGAGTTACGTGAATGTTAATAACCATCAGAAAAGATCTCGTGCTGTTCTTGTGTTTCAAGCCATGCCAAGATGGCAAACCTTAAATTGTGTTCTCTGTTCTAAAATGGTGACGCTGAATTGAGAGTTAAAATGGTAACGGAATTTTCATTTCGTGAAAGCAGGGCGCTGACACCAAGATTCATAGTGCCGGCAAAAATTTCTGGTAGCTCAGCAGAGCACTGATCTGCTTTGAGCTGGATACCATTCAGGCCAAAAACATTATTCTTTTTTTTGCTCGGCCATGCTAATCAGGATGTTTCCGTTCTTATTTCAGAGCATACCAAACAAAGACGCCGGTGCCTCGTCGAGTCAGCAAAGCATGGGCGTGAGTGTTTTGCAGTTTCAGCAGAGCGAGTACGCAGGGCTTTGAGTACGACTCCGGGCCTTGACGAAGGTCAGTGCGCTCAGCATTCTCGGTCAAGGGTTGAGTAGAGACAACGATAACAACAGCTAACACCCACAAACCAAACCCTGACAATGGGAAACAAGGTCACGAGCATTAGTGTCGATGCGCTAATGAATGCTCTGGCTCAACACCAGGGTCGAGTGTCAGAGGACTGGGTTACAGCGAATGCGCAAGGGGATCTTCTCCCAGACCGGGTCTCAGATCTAACCTTGATGATGTTAATCGTCATCATAATGGCTATTGGCTTGATGCTGCACTATGCACGTCGTGAGTTAAACGTGCTCACGAAAAGGGTGCGGTCCTAAGACTTCGCTTCACGCCAGCAGTATTTGCGCCCTATGAACCGTGAACCATGAGAGTAAAAGTACCGCAGGGGTTTAATTAAAATGCGGTGGTGTTACCCAGGGAAGTGTGGTGATAAATGGAGTAAGTGTTTGTGAATGGGTCGAGACGGCCACGGCGGTCGAAACCAACGTTGAAAAGCTTGGCGACCGAAGTTTAGTTTTAATTTACAAATATGAAGTTAGTTTCAACTATATAATCTATGTAATTGACATTTATAATTCTGCATTTATCTTCATTTATGTGTTTTACGCCTAAAATTGTCATGTAACCATGTTTGTGGTACCATGTCTGGTGTAAACGAATAAGCTGAAATTTCAAAATGTGTTTGTTAAAATTTAAATGTGTCATCTCCTGCCTATGAGTTGAGGTAATATGGTTTTCGATGTGAAGCGTGTTTATCATTTAAATGTGTTATTTATTAATTGGTTTCGTTTGTTTTTATAAGCGAACTTCATTTCATTTCATATGCGAGCTAGTTCTGATGTAAAAATTGGTACGCGACTTGTTTACGTTTTCATGCACTTAGTGTTGTTTTATTTTTTTTGCTATTTTGCTAGGGTTTCTTTATTTTTAACTGTGTTATCATTCCACTATATTCTTTTGTCAATGTTTCTATGCTGCTGTGCCATGTTCAGCGTAAGTTTGATACCTAATTTTTTGATTTCAATATTACGGTTCTGAATTTTTCGGTTGTGAATAGTCGTTTCCTTCGATGGGATGAATTGATGTCCGTGATATTTTTGTGATGCGTCAAATTTAAACATTATTTTTCGAACGAGTTCAATATTTAATGATGTGTGTCTGTTTTTATTTTGGAAGTTATGTAACGAGTGCTGCGTAGTACTATAACAATGATTTTGAGGAAGGAGGGCTTTATCTATTATCATGGTTGCGCTCTTTCCTATTCCTTTAGTTTGAATGCGTTATTCCACTTTTCATCAATTTTAGTTTTAATTTCCAAGTTGCGAATATTATTTCTCATTTGGCATTAGCAGACTGCGTTGTTGCGGTATATGCGTTTTGTTTGTGTGGATATTAAAAATTGACTTTTATTATGATATTTTAAATCGAAAGTATTTTTGATGCTAAATTAATTTTGCGTTAACCTTGTTATGGGGGGGAGGTAAGTGTCAGCAAAATGCGCTGCGACCCACTTTTCCCCTGGTATAAAATAGGATGCGACGCTCTCAGTGCTGCATTTTGTCAGACTCTCTAGCATCAAGTCATTAAACGCCGCCGCTCTCCAGCATGCAATACCCTTCGGTCCTCACATAATTTCAATAGTATTAATCAATGCAATGAGAAGAATAACTTCTCATAAGATTAAAAAGACGGTAACGGTTCAAAAAAAGCCTGTCATTTCTGGATGGATTTTTCTGAAATTTTCATTACAAGTGTGAAATGATTTGATTATTTTATGGTTGATACGTTTTTTTCGCATGTGCATCAAAGTTTTTTTTTAAAAAACCCGTCAAAATTGGGATCCAGGGTAAGTTCTTCAAGGCTTACTGTTTTGAAGCTACAGAACCTGCAATTCGTTTTTAAATTAAATTAAAGTGATTAAAAAAATTGTCTAACTTTTCTTGCTTTTCTTCTTTTCGTGTCGTATATTTTTCAAAATAATAAATATTTCAAAAATCGAGATGCCCTTGTCGATAGAGTTTGCTAAGCCCCATCAAATGATATATTTCCAATTCTTGTACTTCAAAAATTGTGGAAGAAGAATTATTTTGAAATAGAAAATTGCAAGTGTTCAGGACAGCCGTTGTTCTGAAAAAAATTTGTATGTATCTCTTAACCTCCCAACTAAATTTTTTACGTATAAACTCTAGGGCTTTACAGCCTTTTTCGAGCCATATCGATAGATATAATCGTCTTTTCCGTTCCTTCAGAACTCTGGGAAGAGATCCATTTCAGAAAAAGGAAACGCAAGTTTCAGAACAGCTTTTGTTTTTCATTTCTTCTTAATTTCCAAACCAATTTCTTATATCAACTATAGTTCTGTGTAGCTCTTTCTTTTTTTTTCCATTGATATATTTTCCATTCCTGTACCTTCAAAACTACAGGAGGCGATTGGTTATTTACACAACAAGCTAATTATCTGATGACACAGAGCAGCCGGACTCCAAACAACGTTCAGTTTCATCATCATAATTTATCACTAAATGTTAGAATGTTAGAAGCATTTGAAGCAAGGGCATGAATGAGCTCTCTTGCTATTCCCGTAGAGGAAAGCCCAAAATGACTCATAATACTGGGGCAAAGGGGAGATCACCCATCCATTGGCGCGCGTCAAGGTCACGCTAGTGTGCGTCTTCGGTTCGTCTAGGAGAAGAACCAATGCATGTTCTTGAGATTCAATTATGTCGTTTAATGCGGAAGAAAATTCTCTATAAGATGAAATTAAAATCTGAAAATCTCTAATCCTCCAGATTCCTACCGTTACCGTCTCCTTAAGTTAAATGTTGATAACTCATTAAAGATCACAAGTTTAATTATTAATTATCTCCAGAACAAGCGAATGGGGAACTACCGACAACTGGGCCAGAAGACATACTATAGTCCGACCAGAATGAAATGACCGTTTAGGAACTGGGCATGAAACGTCATCCACGGTGCCAAATTTTCACGAGGGGTACATTTTCTCCAATACAAATAGTATTAAGAGCCAACTGATAAATAATTTTTTTTTTCAGACAGGAAAAAATATCGATACCTAGAACATGTATTTGGTATTATCAAGTAATGGATGGCACCCACGTGACAAAAAAAAGATGTGGCAACAATGTATGATGTGTGAATCCCTAGAAAAGCAGTGCAAAACGTACCAAGATATCGGACATTAAAAATGTAATGTACATATATAGCTTAAAGCATGTGAGAATATTTTAATAAATTTTTTTTAGTAATTTGTTTTCTGCCTAAATTAATTATCGTTGCTGTCTAGTATTTCCGATGGGTAGGGGTTTGTGATCAGATTTGGCACCCGTGAGTTTCTGGGAACCGCCCATAAACGGTCATTTCGTTCTGGTCAGACTAAAGGCCTCTTGTGTAAATTGTTATACAGGAGTGCCACCATGCAATAGGGGTATAAATAAAACAAAAATAAAGACTAAAGAGTGATCACTTGAACATTTACATGATTTTCGAAGGTCCGGCCACAGTTAATTGCTCTGCCTCGAGAACCCCCTTCAACCGCTCTACGCCCCAAGCAAGTTGATTTCGCATAGATCTTCTACGTCTTCTTTTAGTGATAATTTAAGACGACCGTAAATTCCAACACCAAACAAAGTTTGCCATGCGACCGAAAAATGAGTAAACAACAACAAAATCCGATGTAGTGACCTACAACATCACATTTTAATACGCCTGTGCTAAATTAAATGATATGATTATAGATCGACATCCAATTTTGCGCTTCAACTTACTGTTGTCGTATGTTTTGCTGAATATGGGCAGAATACATTTTTTTCCATGATGCACCAAGTATTAAGTACAAACGGTATTTCTGGGATTTCCGACAATTTTTCTACTCTTTATGGGGACATAACGTTATCAAATGAAGCATGTATTGTGTCTATTATGTAGAATATTGAATGTAATGTAGAAATTACCAAAATGATGAACTCAAGCAGAATTGAAAATGAGACCCAAATGTGAAGGGCAAACGAATAAACAACACTCAACTTAGGAGTACAGGAAACTGTTGACACCTTGAACAGAGCATCTCGAAAGTCATTACTTCAGCCATCATTAATACAGGAGGCTAATTATTACACAAAACCGGATACATTGTTCAAACTATAACGAAACAAAATGAACTTGAAGACGAAGAACACAGCCCATAGGGAAATCAATTTAATTTTACTTCTTACTTTACACACTTAATCTATAAAAGTGAAGAAACTAAAAACTAGTAGTCCTATTTTTCTTAAACGTTTCGGAGTCCAGCTCCATCATCAGTAAGTCATAACTGAAATTTACAATGAGAATGGTTAAAAAAGCAAAGTTATTTTAAATTTTTTTCTATACTCTACAAGTAAATGAACTAAATATAAATTTGCAAATGGAATGAACTGGTGGCATTATTAAGAACCGGTTTGTCTTTAGCTATGTACAATGATTCTAAAATTCTCAAATCCAAATCATTAGAAGCAGAACATAAAATTTCGAAATCATCTTCAGACACACGGGCACTGCACTGCTCCGCATGAAGGCGGACAGAAGAATGACCGGGCTGCGTAAGTCGATTCCCCGTTCTAAAGCTCACACCACGATGCTGGGCAATCCTCACGTAAAATGGCAATGTCGTCATTCCGACATAGCCCGATGTACATTGTACACAACTACATTTGTACAAAACGGACGCCAGCATTCGATTAGGTATAACATCTTTACAGCGAAAAAACGAACCAATTTTATGAGAATTAACAAATATAAGGCGAAGTTGTGCTGCCGAAAAATAGCGTTTCAAAAGTATCTCCAGTTCGCGTGACATTTTATCAGAAAAGCAACCCAAGTGAGGAAAAACGCAAAAAAGACATTGCAGTGGATCAGCGGTGGAAATAGAATCTAAATATTTCTTGTCTAAAAATCTTCTGACATGACTGTTGACAATAGCCGAGGGATAACCATTATTTGAGAAGAAAGACTGCAGCTTAGTAAATTCGACATGCAGGTCATTAAAATTTGAACAGATATTGTATGCGCGGTGTAATACGGTTTTAATTGCATTAATTTTAAACTAAAAAAACTCAAGCCCAGACCAGTAAATGTTTCTTTAAGATAAACTGACGACTTGAAACTATTATCCATTTTAGTGATCTTAGAATCCAAAAACGGCAAACTATTACATCTCTCCACTTCACTGGTAAATTTAATAGCGGGATGTTTAGAATTCAAGTAGTTAAGAAATAAAGGAACATGGCTAGGGTCACGAAACAAAAGAAAAGTGTCATCTACATACCGTCGATAAAAGTGAGGTTTAAAATGCATAGGGCAATCTCTGAGCCATACCTCCTCCCCGTAGCACATAAAGACGTTTGCAAACGACCAGTAAAGAAACATTTACTGGTCTGGGCTTGAGTTTTTTTAGCTTCTGTAGTTACAATTTCAAAATTAATGTAATTTAAACCTTATCACACCGCGCATACAATATCTGTTCAAATTTTAATGACCTGCATGTCGAATTTACTAAGCTGCAGTTTTTCTTCTCAAATAATGGTTATCCCTCGGCTATTGTCAACAGTCATGTCAGAAGATTTTTAGACAAGAATTATTTAGATTCTATTTCCACCGCTGATCCACTGCAATGTCTTTATTGCGTTTTTCCTTACTTGGGTTGCTTTTCTGATAAAATGTCACGCGAACTGGAGATACTTTTCAAACGCTATTTTTCGGCAGCACAACTTCGCCTTATATTTGTTAATTCTCATAAAATTGGTTCGTTTTTTCGTTATAAAGATGTTATACCTAATCGAATGCGGGCGTCCGTTGTGTACAAATTTAGTTGTGTACAATGTACATCGGGCTATGTCGGAATGACGACATAGCCATTTTACGTGAGGATTGCCCAGCATCGTGGTGTGAGCTTAGAACGGGGAATCGACTTACGCAGCCCTGTCATTCTTCTGTCCGCCTTCATGCGGAGCAGTGCAGTGCCCGTGTGTCTGAAGATGATTTCGAAATTTTATGTTCTGCTTCTAAGGATTTGGATTTGAGAATTTTAGAATCATTGTACATAGCTAAAGACAAACCGGTTCTTAATAATGCCACCAGTTCATTTCCTTTGCAAATTTATACTTAGTTCATTTACTTGTAGAGTATAGAAAAAATTTAAAATAACTTTTATTTTTTAACCATTCTCATTGTAAATTTCAGTTATGACTTACTGATGATGGAGCTGGACTCCGAAACGTTTAAGAAAAAATAGGACTACTAGTTTTTAGTTTCTTCATTTTTATAGATTAAGTGTGTAAAGTAAGAGGTAAAATTAAAATGATTTCCCTTCGTGCTGTGTTCTTCGTCTTCAAGTTCCTGATGAACATTCGTCTGAAAAATCATGAATTTCCTGAATATTCGAAAAATAAATATGGCGAAGATGGTTTCAAGTATTTTCGCACGTACTGTGATTTATCCCGTAAACCAGTGAAGGCCTCTCTTGACGCCAAATTTTTGACTACCTGCAAGTCCTATGGTGTAGTTCCGAAGTTTCTACGCTTAAAACTATATAGAAAATCTCTTCATTCCTCGCATTTCCATAAGGCATGGCAGAAGAAGTTGTTAATCAACGAGTTGAATCAGAAGAATAGTTCAGTGAAGTACTTGACAGCAAAGGTGGCGTCCGCAAGTGCTGAAGTCGGGGCTTTTTTCTCGTGCTTTGATGCTTTTTACATTCGTGGTTTTCGGCGGTCGCAGGACGAGTCTTTCAAGAGAACCACTCTTGAGACGCACAAGAGGAAGCTCGAGAGCCTTGGTGTTAATGGTGATATTTGCCCTTGTGATCCGGACCAAGTGACTTTCAACTACAGTGCAATAACCTTACCTTCACGTACAAAGTTCTTATTAGCTTTTGGTTTAGACTTCTGTGTACTTGTTTTTAGGTTAGACTTTTATAAATTTTTTTAGCATTTGAGAAATTGGTTAACGCTAGTAAGAAGTTAGATTGCTCAGACCGTTCAGGCTTTCTGCAGGAGCTACGATCATTAGCATTCCGTAGTTTCCATAATTTTAAGCCTCACAAGATTTTCTCAGCAATATTTGAGAAGCGGGATTTCGTTGCTCTCAGGGAATTGGGCCGAAATAAATCTATTCAGGTTTGCAAGCCTGACAAGGGCCGGGGAATTGTCATTCTCGATACGAACATTTACAAGTCTAAAATGGAGACTTTAGTTTCTGATGAGTCGAAGTTTCAAATCATATCAGACCCTTGGGAAAAAACGGTTATTCAAATTGAAGATAGAATAAATAACTTTTTGCGAAAATTGAAAAATATTAAGGTTTTGTCGAGTGAGGTTTATTCTAAACTCTACGTGTCTGGTTCTTCTCCGGGAATTTTGTATGGTCTACCAAAGATACACAAACCTGATTTTGTTTCTAAATTTCAGTTTCGGCCAAACTTTGCTGCGTGTAATACTCCTAGTTTCAATTTAGCAAGGTTTTTAGTCCCTGTATTGAATCCTCCAACGAAAAATAACTATACGCTTGAAAATTCGTCACATTTTGTAAAAGACATTACTTCTATTCAAAACTCTAATAAATACGTAATGGCTTCATTTGACGTGGAAAATTTATTCACTAATATACCATAGGCTGAAACCATCGATATTATTCTAAATGCCTTGTTTCAAAAGTCTAGTGATGTAATTTTAGGACTAGGTAAAAATTACTTTAAGACTCTGCTGGAACTGTCTGTGATGAATTCGATTTTTATTTTTGCCGGAAAATTGTACAAGCAGGTTGAGGGGTTGGGTATGGGATTCCCCTTGGGACCGACGTTTGCAAACATCTTTATGTGCTACTGGGAGGAGATATGGCTCAGAGATTGCCCTATGCATTTTAAACCTCACTTTTATCGACGGTATGTAGATGACACTTTTCTTTTGTTCCGTGACCCTAGCCATGTTCCTTTATTTCTTAACTACTTGAATTCTAAACATCCCGCTATTAAATTTACCACTGAAGTGGAGAGATGTAATAGTTTGCCTTTTTTGGATTCTAAGATCACTAAAATGGATAATAGTTTCAAGTCGTCAGTTTATCGTAAAGAAACATTTACTGGTCTGGGCTTGAGTTTTTTTAGCTTCTGTAGTTACAAGTTTAAAATTAATGCAATTAAAACCTTATTACACCGCGCATACAATATCTGTTCAAATTTTAATGACCTGCATGTCGAATTTACTAAGCTGCAGTCTTTCTTCTCTAATAATGGTTATCCCTCGGCTATTGTCAACAGTCATGTCATAAGATTTTTAGACAAGAAATATTTAGATTCTATTTCCACCGCTGATCCACTGCAATGTCTTTATTGCGTTATTCCTTACTTGGGTTGCTTTTCTGATAAAATGTCACGCGAACTGGAGATACTTTTGAAACGCTATTTTTCGGCAGCACAACTTCGCCTTATATATGTAAATTCTCATAAAATTGGTTCGTTTTTTCGTTATATAGATGTTATACCTAGGCGAATGCGGGCGTTCGTTGTGTACAAATTTAGTTGTGTACAATGTACATCGGGCTATGTCGGAATGACGACATTGCCATTTCACGTGAGGATTGCTCAGCATCGTGGTGTGAGCTTTAGAACGGGGAATCGACTTAAACCCCCTCCAGACCTTGCATTACCATGTTGCCTCTGGACGTCGGAGTGGCGCTGCAAAAGAACCGCTGATGACCAGACTGGCTTGTGGGAAAGCCCGGACTGCAATGGCATTCAGTTGCTCAAGAGCTCTGAGAGGGGAAGGATGCTTGCGAGCTATACGCGGGAGCTACACACTCCCGCGTATAGCTCAGGGCTGTCAATAAGAATTTTACCAAAACCTCAGCATACGCTAGAAAAAAAAAACAGATTGCTGCTTAAAACCCTAGATTCTCGAAAAAGTGTGGTAATGAAGTAATTTGCTTACCTTTGTACTCGTATTACTCTGAATCAGTTGCTGCCGTCAAACATATAGCGTTGCTCCGTAATTTCTCATTCTGCCTCTCCAAATATCGGTGACTTATTGCTCCGATTTCCATATCGCGTATTAATTCTTTTCGTGGTTGCCAAGTAGTACAACCATTGTTGCTCCTCGAAATTAATTGTTTTGCCAAAATTCTATCTCTTACAGTTTCTGCTTCCAGAAAACTGGTTTGTTTCGTTTTAACACAATTCATGACTGAAAAAATTCGTTCAACCGAAGCAGACGAATGTGGCAGAATAGTTATTGTCATAAAAGCAGACAAGAGGCCAAATTTTGAATTTTGAATTTTCAAAACCGTCCTTGATTTCTTTTAGTTTGTTCCAGCATCTGGGAGGATTTTATAAAAGAACAATTACTATGTAGGTGTTTTCAATAATTATGTGTTTCATGTACCACAGTAACAGGTACTGCATAAATGGTACTTGAACATTTAAATTGTTCGATATTTTTTGCTGGCAGTAAACAGACGTCACTTAGATTTCGACAGAACGCAGATGCAACAGGAATATACTAGCAACTATTGCACCCAATTTCAATTAATCGAATTTGATAATTTAATACCATAATTTTCATTGCATCAAGCGCCGAAAAAAATTATTATATATAAAAACCTGCAATTTGTTACCTCTGCATAGAAAACCCCAGATTTTTGATAAAAACCCTATACCCTTAGGCCACAGCTAACAACCCAAGATCTGGGGTTAAAACCCCAGCTTTGGCAGCCCTGGTATAGCTCGTCAGTCATCGCGGAGCGCGCCACCAACACTACCTTCCGCAATGCCTGCTGCTATCGCACTGACTCGCGTCGCCCTACGACAGCAATCAGGAACGCTGAACTCCTTGGTGAGCATGAAAAATCGGCCTCTCAAGCGGTCGGAGAGCTATCTACGGCTCGTCTAAGCGGCATCAAGCAACATGGTAATGCAAGGTCTGGAGGGGGCTTTACGCAACCCGGTCATTCTTCTGTCCGCCTTCATGCGGAGCAGTGCAGTGCCCGTGTGTCTGAAGATGATTTCGAAATTTTATGTTCTGCTTCTAATGATTTGGATTTGAGAATTTTAGAATCTTTGTACATAGCTAAAGACAAACCGGTTCTTAATAATGCCACCAGTTCATTCCCTTTGCAAATTTATATTTAGTTCATTTACTTGTAGAGTAGAGAAAAAAATTTATAATAACTTTTATTTTTTAACCATTCTCATTGTAAATTTCAGTTATGTCTTACTGATGATGGAGCTGGATTCCGAAAAGTTTAAGAAAAAATAGGACTACTAGTTTTTAGTTTCTTCACTTTTATAGATTAAGTGTGTAAAGTAAGAAGTAAAATTAAAATGATTTCCCTACGTGCTGTGTTCTTCGTCTTCAAGTTCCTGATGAACATTCGTCTGAAAAATCATGAATTTCCTGAAACAGAATGAATGCTAGTGCTAGTAGAGCCAAACTGTTTACTACTCACTAATTTGAAATCAGTTTTCAAAACGACAACAATGAAATTCGATCAGAACTGGTATTTTATTTTAACATAAGTAGTTTGAATATTGGCGGGTATGTGTGTAAAGTGAAACTCCAAACTCGTGCTCAGAGTTATTGATCCTATGAAAATAACAGAGAACCCTGGACCTATCTATTGGTTGCGTTATCCTGAAAATTCGCTCATTTTTAAGGGGATCATCCAGGCCACTGCCAGGCTTCGGTCGGTCCGGTGAGCTTATTTCATGTTTTTGTTGAAAAAGGACCCTTAGGTGGTGGACTATTCGGTCCTAAAATTTTATGGCGCTGGGGACACTAGATCTCCCCTTCAAGAGGGGTAAGGAGACCAAAGTCTTGAATTTTCGACCGTATTTCGACCCCATATGAAAATGAAACAAAACAGTAAATGGATAATTTTCCATCGTACTTTGGTTAGAAAAGTTCCATGGATTCTAAAACAGTTTTTGGTTTTATTCTAGCATAAAAACTCAATGACTAGTTCTCTTTTGAAATTTTACAAATGAACTAAAATTAAATATGTCCTATTTTTCCAAAAACTAAGACCTGAATCGAAAAAATGAATGAGAGAAATTGTGTTTCTTTTCAAAAGTTACACAATATAGTCAAATTTCACAAAAATTAGACTGAAAATAAAAAAATCCTAATTATATAATTTTTTTTATTACGATTCACAGCGTGAATGTGAAGTTATGCTTGGAAATTATCGAAATGAAAACGAAAACAGCATTCAATTACATAAATTGCCCATTATATTACACTTCAACAAGAAATTCTGTTTGTGGCTTACACCCAAAACTTCCAATTTTCAACATTCAAAAGAGGACTCGTCAGTGAGTTTTTGTGCTTGATAAAAAAACAAAGACAGATTTGGAATCCTTGGAACATTTCTAACAGAAGTACGGTTCCAAACTTCCAAATTGCACAATTTTTTTGTCAAGCTCAAAACCCAAAATTAGTGTATATTTGAGTTAGTGATCAAATATCGCATAAAAAAGAATAAATCACAAATGTTGAAATTTCGAACCGTTTTTTTGTTAGCAATGTTCCAAGGAATCTAAAACTGTGTTTAGTTTTGTTCTAGCATCAAAACTCAATGACGAGTCCTCTTTTGGAATATCCATAAAAATTTACCAAAAAACTAATTTTTCGTAAAAAAAATTAGGCCTAAATCGAAAAATTTACATGAGTAAAAAACGTTTACTTGCAACAAATACATATACTGGCTAAATTTGAAACGAATCGGACGAAAAAAGTTGAAAAATCCTGAAGATGGCCTTTAAGCAATATTGAACGTTAAGAATTACGTGACCAAAAAATGCCGTTCTCTCATTATCTTACTTCATTGGTGGGCTCACTTTAGCCAGGCTATCTGTACCTTCATTGTGAAGTCAATACTTGACCTTCCTGTTTCGAAAAAGATTTATTCAAAATTTCATCCGTAGAGTAAAATGAAAAATTTTTATTACTAAAGGAATCACGATAAAAAGAAACGTTTCGAATTACTGAAAAATATCTTTATTATTCTGCAAAACAAACTTGGAGAATTGTAGGCATAAAAAGTAATCAATTTAACTCTCTAAATATAAAGTGTGTTTAAACTAAGCTAAGGAAAAACGGAAAATCATAACCTAAAATGGCGAGTTTTATCGTTTCATTAAATTTATTCGTTGATTGAAACACATTTTATTCAGTATTGTGGGTGTATTCTTTAATGCTGAGAGTTTGATAATCAGTAACTGAATGAAAAACTTCAAAATTTGGGCTTTTAAAGATTGAACCCAAATGAACAGATTTTTCAAATTGCCGAGTTGGCTGGTTTGCCTGGGCTTGCAGGTACGGGGTGGAACCCCAGCTCTTTTCTCCCCCACTCCACTCTCCCTCCCTCCTTCAAAAATCAATGTCAGAATGTTCATTTTCTCAGGGAATTAAAAGAAAAACACTCATCGATCAAACACTCGGGCGGCGATGTATGGTAACCTTCATGAGATGTAAGACAGTCATAGGCGCTAAGAAAAAGAGAGACACCGAGAAAGACAGTCAAGAAGAAATCAAGGAAAAATAAAAACTGAAACGTAAATAAGGACAGAGACCATGAGAAAGACAGAGACACAGAGATAGAGATGGGAAAGACAGACGCAGAGAAAAAAAGAGACAGATAGAGATATCGAGAAGAGAGACAAAGACTCAGGGAGAGATTGAGATACAGCTGAAGGCAGAGATAAACGCTAATTAGGAAAACTTATACTTCAACCAAGCAGAGTAAATGCTATTTCTCGACCTTGGTGTGTAAATATTTCAAAAGAAATCTACATTTGAAAGATAGATATCCAATTAGCTGGAGGGCTATCCGTGGCAACACGAATGGCCTCCACCATTAATAGGGGATAAGTGTTAAAAACATAGCTATAATGTACAAAAATTAAGATAGGAATGGAGTCAGGCTGGACAAAATTTCTACTTCCTTGTAGGGTGTAGTAATGGCTTGTAATGGGCTTACATTGTATAAAAAGAAATTATTAACAATATTGACCTCATGAACCACACGAGAATAACTCATTGTAGAACATGTTTTTCAGAGGGAAAAGAAAGAAGAATTCGAAGTTTAGCTTTTACAGTAATTTTAGCTACTGCGTTCGACAGACCTCTCTGCTGTTCAAATAAGTTCAGCACCCCTGCGAGTCAAACAACACTGGCTCTGAACACTTGCCACTGCAACTGCGGGCTGGCCGACGAGACCCTGAACGCCACTCATGGGCCAGCTCGGCCAAATCTTGTGAGTCAGAATGACTTTAACATGCAGATTATCAAACGTAATCGTTGTATAGACATATATTATCTACCTGTGTTATACACTTTATGACTTAGAGCTGATTTACTTTTTTGTTTCCCAATCATAAACTTTTTTGAAATCATCCGAACGCTCTCGTGTGTTTAGCAAATCCTTGAATATTATGTGCAAGCTTTCATAAACAATTTTGCATACATGTATTTCAGCATTTTCACATTTGGAGGCCACTTGGAGAGAAGGATCCATGCTTCAGCAAAAGGGCTTCTAATTACTTAGTCATACATCGTTGCACACTAGCTCAACCTTGTCTAACTCGATGTGACTTCTTTTTGAGACACATAACAAAAATTGATCAAATTTTTTCATAACAATAATTTGATAGCAAGCGACCCTAAGTTCCATCATAAGATAGTAAGAATAGGGCAGGGTGTCTTTACGAAACCACGATTTAGTCTTAGTTCAAAGACATTTTAACGCACACGTTCATTGGAGTAAACTTACAAGTGTTAAGAAACGTCAACTTAAAGGCACCATTTCCTCTTCTGTGACTGAAGTAGGAGCATAACATCGATCGAAACATTTCAGAATCGAGTGCGAATTTATGTTGAACAGTGAAAAATTGCCCGCCGGAGTGCTGATTGCAATTATGAGACACGGAACGAAAATATCTAAATAGAGCGCCACAAGAGACCGGGAGTGTACTCGTGAAAAGTTCCTACTAGGCTGAATTTTGAGACATTTGAAAAATGTGAGTCTTCATGGGATGCCCAATACCTAACACGGTACTTCATAGCTTCCTTATATTTTAATTGAAGATGTTTCGGAGAGTACATTTTATGCCGTATTAGTGTTTTTTTTTCTTATGAAGCACCTCCACTGGAATATTTAGGCTAAAAAATGACTTGAATATCTATGGAGATAGGCCGGAAAGATTCTATTGCTCCTGTCGGTAAAATCAATTTGGCGGAACAGTGGAAAACCAGATTGTAGCTACTAAATGAACTTCAAAGTTCACAAATTTGAATAAAGAACAGCATCATTAAAGGCTTGAATCATTTCCTTTGTAATAAAAAGGCTGGAGTGAAAATAGTCTTCCTTTCCACTGGATGAGAAATTTAGCATTCTGATGAAATTAATTGAGCAGTGAGGGAAGTTCTACAGATTTCAAAGAAAAACTATCGGTTCAATTCGTAATGTTTTATGATAACCAAACACTGTTTGCGTATGATATCTGTAAAATGCGAATATAGTCGTAGCGATGTTTCCCTACGAGCTTGTGCAGCAAATGATTTTACGCATTGATTTCTACTCAGTGTTTGTGCGGGATAGATAAGTGGGAGCCCATTGTCCGAAAATTTTCAGATATATGAAGTTAGAAACCGAATGTATGGTTCATTTCAGACCTAATGCTTGATGTTTATTTATGTAAATTAATGAATGACCATTTACAAAAGCATGTGATAATATGTAATTATTCAGAAAAGTTTAGGTATGATTGTCACGGAACAATCTAAGAGTCGGTAAATGTTCTCCATCCCTACAGAAGAGTTGAATAAAATACTGAATTACGATTTTTCAAGGCAAATAAAATTTTTTGCCATAGGGTACACATTTTTCGAAGTTTTTTCTAAACTGTTTTTAATATTTAATATATCTGAACAAGGTAGTGGTTTGCTTTAGTCACAACCTTATCAGAAACATATAAAATGGAATATTCAGCGTTAATTGATCATCTTTACTAAGAAAACGTCTCGGAGTCATCATCATCATTCCTGATACAAAAGATCAAAGTGCAATTAACTGTGCGTATTAAAATATGTCACGAGAAGATAAAACAAAGTAAGTCAAAGAAGAAAACAAAAACACGTAAAATGTAGGTATGAAAAAAAATTCGGCGGGTGAAGAGGTTTCTAACGATTTCTATTTGCAAAGGTATGAACTGTTCAGATTGTTCAGATCAGAGATATGAATGTAAATATGAAAATACGTCAGGAATTGAAAATAAGTAATGACTCCAAAATCCTGATGTCATACGGGGTCGAAGACGAATTTTAAATCGTTAGGAGATATAGGGACATTGGATTTTTCGGCATGATTTCGCACTGCAAAATGCAATGGGTGTGCTGGCCGGTTCCCGCTGCGGTAGCTTCACCCCAATGTCTGCAACTCTGACGTAGAAATATCATGACGACATGTCGACGTACGAAGTTGTGCACTTCTAATAATTTGCTACGCTGTTCTGGACTTCACTTGAAAATAAATTCGGAGGTAGTGGTTCTTAAGATTTTTTACTTGAATACCATCATTTTGAAAATTAATATTCCCTTCGCTGTATTTCACTGCGCGTTCACGTCATATCGTAGAAATCATACGTCATTTTTAATTATCTAAGTAAAAAAATGACAGCGGTCAGGTTTTTTTTAACATTGTTTTTAAGATTATTCATCATTGTAACCAGGATTTATCCAACATCACCGGGCAATAAACTCAGTTAACAAAATTGAGCTCGACCATTATTAGGTTTGAGTTGTACCACCGGTAATCCAAATTTCATCAAATTTTGTCACTCCCCGCTATGTTGCCAATGAAAATGAGTCAGAGTCAGCTACCAAGAGGCAATAGAGAGAAGAGAAACACCAACGACAGGACGTTTGCATTTGTACGAGTACAAGAGTTCAGTTTGTTTTACGCTATTCTCTCTCATAAGAAACAGGTGGAGCCGTGAAAATCATGGAAAGATTGGCCGACACATGGACTTCCACCGCTTGTTGCATTGCACGAATTTTTCATGGTCAAGCGGACTCGCACTGTTTACTCGGCATGCTCTGTAATGAACCACGCAGCACCCTGAGAGAGAAAGTCATGTATCTCAGGAGTGGTGAGAGACTAACTATTTGCAATCACTTTCCACAAAGCAAATAGTGGGTATTTATTGAGAGGGCATAACTAATTAATTGACTCAAATTGGCAGGTGTAGAGTTGATTTTTCGTACAAATCTTTAATGAATTTTTTTTAATTATATCATCGAACTAATGCATCATTCGAATGTTCTATCAAATCCACTGCTGCTCGTTGCTTATACGCGTAGATTATAAGTGTAATTACCAAGAGAGTACCATCCCTCACCTCTTACGTTGTAATCGTATTGATCATAACACTTTCAAAAAGAATAACCTCACCAGCTGTAAATATATGATACAATCATTTATAATGCGTAGTCCTTGATATGCAATGACTATCACGTCATCTCTTGCTTGGCTGTTACCATAATGTGTAACCATGTTTCGCATGAGCTGAAAATAAGTGAGAGATTTCAATTCATAAATGGTCATAGTTATTCCCCTTCCAATGAGTTGAAAGGTAGGATTTCATTCAAAATAGTTAAAAGTGCATTAAAAATTATCTGAAAAACAGATATATAATGTTTTTCAACAACTAATGATATCATTTTGCACACCATAAATGCGTTGAACCGAGTTGATAAATATTGCCTCATCCCTTACTTGAAGGCAAAAATCGAATCAGATTTACGGATAAAAATCACTAGTCCTTGATTTGCGGTGCCCGACTAACACTTACGTATTAAGCATGGAAACGAATCTAGGATTCATAACAAGTGTGTGCAATGAAAACAAGAGGCGTACTGACACTTATAATTACTTCGCGATTCGTGTAAATCGTCCATGAAAAAGATGGAATTGAGAAATCATACTATATTGTCAGTATATCCATTTCCAAAGCTAAAAGACCCCTGAGCTTATTTGGGGACATCTCCATAGTTTTACTCATACAAGCCAAGGTATTTTTCTCTAAGTTTCTTGCATCGAGGAGCGGATGCTGAAATGCTTCTATTCATCTCTTTGTGTACGCAAGTGTTCCTCATTATTGCAAGGCTATATAAGACACCTCACGTCACTTTGCTGCTCAAACGACCTCATCTCAGTTGGTTAAGCACGTATAGTTTCGTTTCTACGTTTCTCACCTTAACAATGGTAAATATTTTTTGGTTACAGGAGTTATAAATTATAACACCGGGAAACATTGGCTTCGAGAGTACTGGATACGTCCAAACTGTTTTTGATGCTGTTTTTAATCAAGGAAAATGGAAAAAATGCGACACATCAAAAATTTGGTGATACTGAATTTGTACATATAGTTTTGTTTACAGATTTTGACGGTTTCAAATGACGAGAACTTAACTTTCCAGGGAACTATGATGGCTTCGGCAACTTTGCTCGTCTTGATGGGAACCGTCGCGGTTCAGGGAGAAGCAAAAGTAGAGTGAGTGGTGATGTGCATGTGCTTAGTGTTCATGCCTTTTGATTTTTACTTTCAATTTAGGCTCATGCGTATGGGTTTTTCAATGAAATATTAAATACTTATGACAGGATTTATACATGTTATTAATGTGCTCCATAACATGTAAGTAATGTACAATTTAGCGAACATACCATTTGAATGAGACTTTTTGATACCTATTAGTTGTTACCCCCTTTGTTTGAAAACATTACATCCATGAAAGGGCAGTAAGAACACTGAATTAAGGATTTAATCACTAGAGTTATAGCATAAAAAAGACCGATATTTGTTCTTTCGTTCATTCATGAAGCCTACCAGGCAGCAGCGACAGAAACTATGTAAGGTCAAATGCTAGCCACACAATTTGATTTTTTATCTTAAAAAGTTTAGAACATTTCACATTTTGTAACCTGATAATATAATTCATGATAAATTAATACAGTATTTGAGAAAGTATTTTTTTGCAAAATATGAAATTTTTCTGGAAAAAACGTGTATTTCACCCCAACTGTCACAGAAGACACTAGAGCAAAAGGAAAAAACGTAAATTTCACTCTAACTGTAACAGAAGACAGGAGAGCAAAAGGAAAAAACGTATATTTCACCCCCAACTGTCACAGAAGACAGGAGAGCAAGAGGAAAAAACGTATACTTCACCCCCAACTGTCACAGAAGACAGCAGAGCGAAAGAAAAACCCTACATTTCACCCCCAACTGCCACAGAAGACAGGAGAGCGAAAGCAAAGAAATGTTGCCACTTTCATTGCCGTTAAGATGCCAGATAAAGAAAGGATTCACATTCATGCCATAAAATTCGTACATCTCCATGAGTTCAAATGTGATTAGCTCCTTAATTTTTTTTTAGTTTAATCTTTCAATTACTTTCTTACTGTAAAAAACTGATTCTTTTACGTAATCTATATTATTTCGCAGAAGTGAGTTTTTGGTCAAATTTTACGATGACCAGACTGCATAAAACAAACGCGGGGAAGCTACGTCTAAGTACACTTCCAAAATTACTGGGCGGTTACTGAATTGGATTCGAGAAATAGTATCCGAAATTGTGAAACTATATTAAAACTACGCATGCATTGAATAAACTTGAAATTATAAAATTTCAATTTAGAACGCGTGCAAAGCAAGCGTAACAATCGACGTATTTAAATTTCTACCCTAAAAAAGGTTCTCACAAATCACTTGTACGTTCAGTCCTGCAAGGGCACAGCGACATTATTGTCCTGGATCGTCGCTCAAGGAGATCAAAAGTTTCATATGTTAAATCTCAATAATATGCGATTGCAACTTCTCAGCATGCAGAGCAACATAGAAGAGGTTTCGGTTGAAATAGATAAGTAGGGCAACTATAATTGGCAATATTATAATTATTGAAGAAAACGGGGCAGTGAATGAACATGGCAGCAGTAGGTTTTACATTTGAAGATGAACTTGTTTTGCATAGTTAGTGATAGATTTATTTTTCCGTTTTTGCTTGTTTCAAATAAGCAGACATTTACAAAACATTTAGAGTAACTTGGCATTTTGGCAATCTTTTCATCGTTTTGAAGATCACGATGCTTAACTCAGCAATTCACAGAAATAATCATTTAGGAAACACTCCTATTTGGCTTCTATAATTGAACAAAAAATTGTTTCAACTAGCAACGGTATTGTTTCAACTTGGCATGTTTACCGCCCTTCTCGTAAACATATCAGGTTGAAATAATGCAGTATTTTGTTAGTACAATTTCTAGCGAGATTTCTTCATAGTACGGAAATACAAATTCGAACAGCACATAAACGTTTGAAATGATTATCGATAGTCAAAATTCAGAATGAGGATTTTTAGGCGTTTTAGCGTTCGTCCGCCGTTTTCATATTCCAAGTCGCAGTTGTGTAGATGTCATTGTCGCCGTTCGCGTCTAGATGAACTTTTCGGGATGCTAGTGTACAGGAAGATACCTGAGCGCAGGCACCTGCAGAAATGCAATAATTTATGTTAGATGAGGAAAGGATTAAATGGGTTTTAGTTAGTGGTTTGATTGCTGATCGGCGACTTGTTTTCCTTGATCAATTTTCCTTTAATAATTTGAGGTCGGTCTTGCAATGACTTGTGACGTAGCATTTTTGTGTTGTTCACCTGTTATTCTCGACTCTGAATGCTTTATGGTCTTCCTTTTCATCATTTTCAGGCCAACAGATCCGAAGGGCATAACCAGCCGTCTGGAAAGTGTTGCGGTTGCTGTGCCGACGTCCGAGCGTCCATTAGGCGCACAGTCCCTATGGTTCAATTTGTACTCCCATTTGACATTGGCTTGTTTTAAAGCTGAAAGTTTTGTGTTCTGGTTGTTCTACGAAAAGAAGGAGGCAGCAAACAAAAAAAGACATGATTTATTTCAGGTATTTCTCTAAAATTTTTCACTGTAGGTGCAAAATGATGCAAAAATTATTTGTGATTGATGGTTTTTTTTCATATCCGCATCAGAAATTTTTTTCTTGAATAACGAAAAAATTAGGATTCAGACAAATTGAAACTAGTTTTACAATTTTGAAGCAACAGAACTGGCAATACGTTTTCAGATAGCTTATGTAGTTATCTAACGATAAGGGCAAATGGATTTTCGATAATACCATTTTTTGAATTTAGGCTTTTTTTTAAATTAGACTTGCTTTCCTCTTTTTCATGTCGTAAAATTTTCAAAATGATTAATACTTCAAAACTTCCCTTATCGTTAGAGTTTACTAAACCCTATCGAATGATGTTTTCTCCATTCTTGTACTCTAAAAATTGTGGAAGAAAAATGCATTTGAAGAAATCAATTTGCACGTTTCCAGAAATTAGAATTTTCTCATTTATTCTGTTCTTTTCCTAATTTTTGAACTAAGTGTTTTTTACGATCAACTACTCTGCTTTTGTAGCAATATTTGAGTGCTATCGATTGAGATATTTTTCATTCCTTTACCTTTAAAATTCTGGAAGAAAATCCACATCGAAAGACAATAAATGGAAGTTTCCAAAACAACATATTTTGTTAATATTTTTTCTTATTTGGATCAAATACGTTTTTTTATTATTTTTCAACCTTATAGCTATTTTAAAGCTTTTTTTGATTGATGTATTCGCAATTGCTGTAGTTTAAAATTGTGTGAGAAAATCTGAATCAAAAGACAATACGTGCAATTGTTCAAAAAAGGCATTTTTGTAATTTTTTGACCATATTACGTTTATTTTAAATAAACTCTTTCGCTTTTTAGCTCTTTTCAAGATCTCTCGATTGATGCGCTCGTCTTTCCCGTAACTATGATATGACTGCCGGCATTGACCTATAAGTAAACGCGTGCGTACACAGAGCAGCTGGATTCCAAACAAATGCCCACTTACAACGTCATAATTTATCACTCAGCGACAAAACGTTTCGTTCCAACATGAAAATACTTTGAGATACCCCATAAACGCCCGTTATTGCCATTACCGCAAAGAAAAGTTTACAAACAACCATAAATCATTCGGGGAAGGGGGAGTCACCCTGCAAGTCGCGTGCTTCAAGGTCACGCTACCCCGTTCTCCCATCCCCCGTCTGGTAGGAGTATGTTTGTGCTTATACACCAGCAAATCATGTCGTTGGAAGCTCAAAAATACTTGCATAAGATCAACTTATAAATCGGTATAGTATAGGTATATGGTATATACCAAGCCTTTTCCTCTTTTTAGTAGAGGGTGGCTGGCATCATTGACATGATACTTTACAGGGAATATACATGATAGGGGTTCCCCAGGCCCCTAGTCACGCCCGAGCTTTAGGCCTCATTTTCCTCTCGTTTAGTGCTCAGGTAACATTCCTTGAGGACAGTGACCACACTGCAGGCAACGACCCTGATTTGCCGCGTCAGCGTTTTTCACGCCAACTGCCACGTACAGGGCTCGAACCCGTGCATGAAGCACAGAACGCATGCACTCTGTACACTCGGCCACTGCGAGGCCTCTTATATAAATCGGAACCAAACTTATATATCGAAAATCTCTAATTTTTCGGACTCTTACTCAGACCGTCTCCTTAAACTTGCATTTTTTCGTTAAGGAAGTTGCAATTCCAGTTTTTTCTTCAAAATTTGTCCGAGTATGCGCTAATCTGTTTGAATTTATTTGGTTTGTCCAACGAGCTCCCGTTCATTTTTGTTAATAGATTTTCAGGTGATTGTCGAATAAGGTGCTTGAAAAGCCATTGTTCATGAATGTGTGTTGCAGTTTTTAAATGCTTTCGGGAAAAAGCTGTCATGCTTTTTCAAGAAAAGCCATGGAGAACGTAATACAAATGAAGAAGCTTTGAAAAAAACTATGTGGAAAAGCATTCAGGCAGGGTTGTTAGCACCACCATATAGCCATTACTAATATACGTGTTTTTGAAAATTTGTCTAATTTTTAGGTAGATGGTTCTATTCAGAAGAAATGAAGATACTTGGACAACCTCTAAATGTTTTTCGAATTGTCTAAAGTGTTATTATTTTTTTAGGCCTAGTGAACCTTTTATAGAGGGTGAAAGCCTAACATTTTGAAAGTTGAAAAATAAGTTCTACCCTAAAATATAGATATTAGGGTTGTCGCTGATTTTTAAGTTTCTATTTTCATTGGCCAGACCCTGAAAAACAGTTCCTTCAGGCTGAAAAACATTATGTTTAAAGTTAAGTTGGTAACATTCAAACATGGCTCAATGGATCCGAATTTCAACTCACATGAGGCATACGATAGACACATGCAAAAATTACATGGGTTGTAATTTACAAGGGCTGCATCAAGAGGGCCACAGTCACACGTATGCTGAGTCAGCATGAGTGATTCAGCCTGAACGTTTCAGTTTAGTTGTGCCTGTGGGAGAGAGAGAGAAGGTGCATTGCTCCAGGAAGTGGTGTGACTGGAAGTAAAGATTTTTTCTTGTTAATTTTTTTAAATCATCATTATTTGAAGTTATTCCTTTATTTATTTACACACAAATTTATCACTATGAGGAAGGTAGAGGTTACAAACTCTAGTCCTATAAACATGTTCTATGATTCTTTTTTCATAATCAAATCAAGTTAAATGAAACTATCCACGCTTCTGCTCCCAAGACTGTAGAAAAGGTAGCAGGGTTTGGGAATCGAGCAGAATTACCACTGGTCACAAGCAAGAATATAGAAAAAATTAGGTGGACTGTTCAAGAAGTGGATACGTATTAATAAGAATGCAAAAAGATAAACTGTAAATAAAAAATACAAAGAAATAACGTTCAAAGGCATGTTTGTAGACTTATTTGGTATTTCCCACGCCAACGCCTCATAGAATATTTTAATCGAGGAAGATTGGCAATTTTTGATTGCCAAGCGCGAACCTACGAGGCCTGTCGAAAAAGTATCCGACCTTTGGCCAGAAAAAATACTTCAACAACCTGACGGGGTTGGGACCCTCATCCCCTTCAAAGTAGGCTCCTTGTGCTTCCACACACTTAGCCCACCGATCCTTCCACTGCCGGAAACACCTCTGGAAGTCTTCTTTTGGAATGGTGTTCAGCTCTGTCGTCGCGTTCCGCATTATCTCTTCTCTACTCTCAAAACGGGATCCTTTCAGTGGTGTCTTCAATTTTGGAAACAACCAGAAGTCGCAAGGAGCCAGGTCTGGAGAGTAGGGAGGTTGGCGAACGGTCGTAATTCCATGTTTGGCCAAGAAATTGCGGATCAAATGGGATGAATGTGAGGGCGCGTTGTCGTGATGCAAGTGCCAGTTGTTCGCAGTCCACATGTCTGGTCAAAATGGCATGTGCAGAATCTTTACTCACTCCAACCTCTTGGGCAATCTCCCGCACGGTCAAACGACGATCTGCCATCACCAAATTTCGCACCCTCTCAACAACAGCTGCACTCCGAGAAGTTTTGGGCCTGCCACAACGCTGCTCACTCTCCGCTGATGTGCGGCCATCTTTGAATCGGTTGAACCACTCCTTAATTTGTGTTACACCCATAGCATCTTCCCCAAACACCTGCTGAATCTTACGAATTGTTTCAATTTGAGAATCACCAAGCTTTTGACAAAATTTGATGCAGTGTCTTTGCTCAATTCGTTCAGTCATCTTGCAAGAAAACTAAATCCGACAAACACTTAGAACAGCACCTTACTTGGCGACCACCAGCCAGTGACTGGCCCAAGTGAATGCGGTGAAAAAAGTCAAGCATGCGCATTAAGATTCCTCCTTCCACCGTGCACAGTGGCGCCGCCTTAGAATCACTACTTTGCGCGGGAAAAATTAAGGTCGGATACTTTTTCGACAGGCCTCGTAGACGTTGTGGAGTGATGATATCGGTAGATGTCAGCTTGAAGAAGAAAGAAGTCAACAAAATGAACAGAGAAGAGCAACTATGAAGCCGCGGAAAGCTATGGAAGATGCCCACATTCTGCGGTCTCTAACAGTAGTAGAAAGCAGCACAAGTAACAGTATTAGTGAAAACGAAGAAGACCCAGTTGCAAGCCCAAGTACAGGCTGCACGTCACCAGGCTCTTCGAAACGAGGGCGCCTACAAGTGTTGTCACCAAAACTTACAACAATCTTTGACCGGAATAAGGAGTCAGACCGAGTTGCTGTCATGGTAATTGGTGAAACTGTTCCTACTATGAGACCAGAAATCCAGCCACTAGCCCCGAACCGATCCAACATCAGACGACAACGACAGCTGTATTGTAAATCCATTTGATTAAAAATTCGGGGAAAGTTTGGCTCACAGTTCACCTTCATCGTGCACTGGGATGGTTGGCTTAGCTCAGGTCTCACTGCATTTATTCTGTCGGCAGACTGTCTCTGATAATGACAGGTAAAATTAAATCCCAGCTTCTTACTGTTCCAAAGCTACCATCAAGGAGAGGAGAAGATCAAGCTCAGCCTATCTTTTCTGATGTGAAACACTGGAATTTAGATGTGCAGGCGAGCTCTACCTGCGCGCCTCCCTCAGAGGCTATTTAAGCGATGCGCTTGTTTTCTCTGGGCTTAATCATTAACTCGTCCACGTATCTGTACCACTACCCCCGCCTGCTACGGACTAATAAAGTAGACACCCAAGAAGACCTACAGTGTTTCTCTGCCCCGAACATAAGTGGTGGCCTAGTACGGTGCGAATTCACGACGCTGTGTAAATACGTTTCAAGCTCAAAAAGTTATCAAGAAGTGAAGAAATTTGAAGCTGTTCCTGTTCCTAAGATCTACAGTTCTAACGAAGCCTCATCGATGACTAGCAGCGACAAGGATAACCAGCTTTTGCAGGTGCGCCCCTCGGTTCTTGTCCTGGGATTCAAAATTCCGTTCGCGGCACTAGTAGAATCCCACGCAAAATTTTCGGCTTGGATCGATCCGGACTCTCCTTTCCGGACACGTGTATTGATTTTCGACGCTGGTGAAGACCTATAAATCGTGTTGGAAATCACCTTTGGAGGACCTGCCCCTACGACGAGTGATAAGTGCTAGTGCGACGGACAAAAAGTGTGCTAGTGCAACAAACCTTAAGTTATAGGTACAAACTATAACAAACTCTTGTGTTACCTGTAACTACATCAGAGATAGCTGCACCGTAAACTACGTCTGCGTGATTGGCGGTTTTACTGCGACGTCCCAGCATCCAGTCGACGATTTGAGTTAAGTATAGTTTGTATCAGTAATATTCATCTGTGCGTGCGCGAGTGCAGCCGCACTGGCAGTGTGGGCAGAGGCAGCTCTGTTTTTGCATTTCTTTTTGTTGAGGCGCACCAGCGCTGCAGCTTGGGAGTAGTTTTTTGTACCGGCCAAGGTTGCGCTAGCTGCACAGCAAGAGCTCGGTTGCATTGAGAGTGTCAGAGACAGAGAGACGTTTAGTTGGAGTCTTGCTGCAGGGAGATGCGCAGTACCGTTTGTTCTGTGAATTTACGGATTACGAATCAAGCATTTACGGATTACAATATGTACGTCGGGTGGGAAGACCTCCTAAAGTAAGTCTAATCCTTTTGTTGTGAATTGTAATGAGGGTGATTTTAGAGCTCAGACGGTATTTTATTTATTTATTGGTGTATTGAAGGTGATTTCTTCCTGTTGTTGAGTTTTTTTCGCGTAATTTTGAAGGCGTGTATTATGTTTTTAGAAGTGTGTTTCTTGCCCATTGTGTACTAACGGTGATGTGAAAATTGGATCTATGTATCTGTGTTCAGACCCCTCATGTCGGATTCATCAGATTTCGAGGAATTCATACGATCAGCTACGATAAAAATCAGTCGCGGTAGGGTAAGCGTGAGGCGGTTTGCAGCCCAAAATATAGCAATGACTGATCCTGCAGGGGCCACTGCGCCAAGTGCTAGTAATACAGATAAGACGCTATTAGCACGGGAAATTGCTGCTAATATCCCTAGGGCTGGAACAATACTGTCCAATGCTGAGATTCCTGTTTTCCGTGGAAGAAGACGGAGGGAGGATCCGGAATTTCTCGAAAATAAGTATTGGCAAACACATCTCATGAATCTAAGGGCGTATTTGTCGCTTTTGCCAGATGTAACCAGTGAAGCCAGTACGAAGGAACTCCTTGTTCGGTCTGCCGACAAACAAATAGGAGATTTTAATTCAATTGTTACAAAGCTAGTGAACTCTGATCTGCATTATACTTTCGAGGAAGTGGTTAAAATCTTGGATGAAATCTACGTATGCAGGGGTGAAAAGTCAATTCACGACCCTGGCATGCGATCTCAGTCAATTACAGTTAATACGGAACGATGCATTGGCGGCCCAGTTGGTAACTGACTTTGCTAAAATACGTAAATTGTCAGAGCACCTCTTGAATTCAGCTTCAGTAGTCTGGCAGCGTCATCCGTATTACCAATCTTGTGCAAATCAACCAGAGCAAAAACGTTTTGTAGGTGAAAGCATCGTGTTCAGCCTAGCCATCACGGTTTTAGCTCCTTTACTTGACGAATCCTTCTCGAAAAAATTTTTTGAGTGTCATTTCAGTACATCTGGAGAACTGCTCGCTCGTTTGGTAGCTACAGTTAGGAGTCAGTCGGAGACTGAGAAAATTCTAGCGGTTCAGTAAAAGACTCGGTACGATAAAGAAAGCTATTTTGCAGATGTGACAGAGATTTTTGAGGAAGGCGTTGAAGCGCAGGACTCTTTCCACGAAAGTGATGTTTTTTACGGGAACTAAGGGAATTACCGTAGGAGTCGGCTGGTAGGGCGTAGGACTCCTCGTCCTTGGTTACGGAATAATCGTGGAAGAGCGGGAGTATTCAGTGGCTATGTAGGAGATAGAGGAATAGGTTCCTTGGAATGCAATGCTGTGCGGACAGAGAGTAGTGGAAATCAGGCCCCAAGGCATTTTGCAGTTAGAAAGCGAGGGTTCCCTTTCTGGAATTCATGTTCCATGGTTGGTCATTTTGATCGTAGACCCCAACGAGGCCAGAGTGAGGCAAGAGGAAATGCTGGGCCAGCATGTTTCGCCTGTGGGGGTCCACATTTTGTGAGGAATTGTAAGGCTTCTGAAAATGAGGCGAAGAGCTATAAAGCGTATCTACGCGGTTGCAACCCAAACAGAGGTAGTGGTCAATCGCGTGGTAGTCTTGAGGTATGAGGTTTAAGGAGAAAGTAAACACACAATCCGCAAGAATAACTCTTTTCGTTCAATTTAGGAAGGAAACGTTACCCTGCGTAGTTAATACAAAGTGGCGTCTCCTTGTAATTGCGGAGAAACGCCCGATTACGTTAAAACGTGAAGAAACTAGTTGAACAAGAAACATCGCTGTACTCGTAGAAACGTCGAAGTTTCTAAGAAAGTAGAACAGACACTTCAACGCGTAGCCGAAAGCTGAAACAAAAGAAAACTTGCTCAGTGAGCTAATTCTTCCGGCTGCCAACCTATTTATACAATGTAAGCACAGTGTTTCAGGGTCTCTACACGCACTAGTCAGTCACAAACCTCACCTAATTTACAGGTGACAACGAACAAGTCAGCGGGTGGACGCACAATAACGAAAAGGTTGCCGTCGTTCCAGAAGCGTCATTTGCGGCAGAATAAAACCAGAGCCTGGTTGATATACGGAGTGCCGGTGCGGTAGTTTTCTACGGAACAAAGAATTCGGCGTTATAAAGAGCTTCCGAAATTACGGTGTGAAGCATTAATGTCACAAGTTTAATGTATAGCCTATTCAGTACGGCATTTACCTTCGAATTTAATGGATGCGAAGATAATTCCAGTGTAGGAAGAGGAAATCAGTAGAAGGAAGGCCTGCCAGTGTCTACAGAAATAAAGTAATAGGTAACGAAACAAGACTTAATTAGTGTTAGTACATTAGACTCAGAGTTAATTGAAGATCTAAACTGACAGACCTAGAAGTTCAAACGTGCTTGAAGGGTAAACGTAACATAAGGAAATGGAAGGGTTGTACAAATTAACAAGTAGGTAAGTAGAAAGAGGTGTCCTGGATACAGAACCGCCCGGGAGCTCCGGTCTTGGTGAAGTGTGTAATGCGTCTGTCAACTCAAGGCAAATCTCACGCCTCCACGCCTTCCGTTATTGAAAAAACCGAGTGGGGAAAATATAACATTTTAATTTATTCAATTTATTCCTTAACCCGTATGAAAATGAAGGTAATTTGTTACGGGTGATAATACATAAATAAATACAGCAAAGAAGTTAAGTGACGTTTGCTGATTGGCTATAAGCTAGGAGATTTAGGGTTCGTAGAAGAGCCAGCGGATTTAGCGTGCTGAGACGCAACACGCCGGGCGCGGCGCTTCCGGCGGCAGCCCACATACGGCCTACACAATAGCAGCCATCTGAAGATTACGAGAGCGTAAGAAAGAATTCAATTTTAAGTTTTCAGGTTAGAGTTTTAACGAGCAAGCTCAAGTTTCAATTTTAGTTACCGAGCAAGCTCAAGTTTAAGTTGGAGTTTAATTACCGAGCACGCTCAAGTTAAAGTTGAAGTTTAATTACCGAGCAAGCTCAAGTTTGAGTTGAAGTTTAATTACCGAGCAAGCTCAAGTTTCAGTTGAAGTTTAATTACCGAGCAAGCTCAAGTTTAAGTTGAAGTTTAATTACCGAGCAAGCTCAAGTTTAAGTTGAAGTTTAATTACCGAGCAAGCTCAAGTTTGAGTTGAAGTTTAATAACGAGCAAGCTCAAGTACAAGTTTAATAACGAGCAAGCTCAAGTACAAGTTTAATAACGAGCAAGCTCAAGTACAAGTTTAATAACGAGCAAGCTCAAGTACAAGTTTAATAACGAGCAAGCTCAAGTACAAGTTTAATAACGAGCAAGCTCAAGTACAAGTTTAATAACGAGCAAGCTCAAGTACAAGTTTAATAACGAGCAAGCTCAAGTACAAGTTTAATAACGAGCAAGCTCAAGTACAAGTTTAATAACGAGCAAGCTCAAGAACAAGTTTAATAACGAGCAAGCTCAAGTACAAGTTTAATAACGAGCAAGCTCAAGTACAAGTTTAATAACGAGAAAGCTCAAGTACAAGTTTAATAACGAGCAAGCTCAAGTACAAGTTTAATAACGAGCAAGCTCAAGTAGTAGAAAGTCAGTTAGGCTGCATTAATTTTTGATACTAGGACCGAGAAACGGGATGTTTATCAAGGAAGAATTCCTTGGACCTACGGACAAGGGTGTCTAACGAAAGCGCCCCTACCGACAGCACACTCACCGCGTCCGATACATCCCTTGGGCTCGCATGTAGAGCAGCGGAGCGTCGACGTCCCCGGTGCCGGAGAAAAGCTTCCCGAAGACATTGCGAGATGCCGACGACCGGCTCCAGCGCCCTCCAGCGAACGCTCCCCCCAGCCGGCGAGGCACTTAGGGAAACTAGCAACACATGCCTGGTTGGCACTTCACGGTTCCACGGATGAGGTTGTACGTCATGGTGGCGATGACAGGCTGAATTGTATAAAAGAGCTGAGACGCGTGAGCACGGTTGGGTTAGCGAGGTGTCTGACGACCATTGAACAGTGCGAGCCGACTATACGTTGGCCTCGCCATTATAGGTTGCGACAAGTATGCTATCGACAGAACGCCATCAGACACCCAAGTCTTATTTACTTTAGGAAATTTATATTTTTAATAGGATATTTTATACAGTCCCCGGCAGGGATTGAATTTTCGTTCCTAAAATTCAAGCAAGGATTCTTAATTTAAGTATACCGAAGAACGAACAATTTGAACGCAACGAAATAATCTAATTCTACAAGGCGCTTACCTTTAACGTAAGGTTTCTCAAAAGGTAAAACTTAAGTTCAACGCAACAAAGTAATCCTAAATGGCGTCATCCTTAGCCAACGCAGCGTTTCGAACGCGACACCTGCGAGCAGCTAGTCGCTGAGGACGCCTCTTTGGCGAGGGAGGCCGAGTTAAATGAACCTCGTCCGTCACCAATTCCGCAGCAGTTAAAAACGGGATTAGAGAACCAGCATGTCGCTTTACCTTTTCTCTATTCGATTTCATGACGAGCGCACCTGTAACTTCACCTAGATGATAATGGCTCGTCTCCAAGACTCGTCCGGTCGAATAATTATAATTAGTTAATTTTTGATTAGGTTCCACTAGTAATACCAGGTCACCCGCCACGAGTTCTTTATGCTTTACGGGTTTGAATCTCTGCTTCACTGCCGTAGCTTGCCACGTCAGCTCTGCCAAAAATTCACCTTGGTATACGTCCACGAGTGTAGACCTTATGCGATTCAAGGTCGCAATTTTTTCACGTATCTTGTCCAAAGGGGACAACTCAGGAGCCCAATTTGGGTCTTTGTGTTCAGGACCTTTAGTTGGTAAAATGCTGCAAGCCACGATGTCCCTACCTTTGACCAACAGCTCCGGAGTTATTGGAGCAGGGAGCGCCTCAGTACTAGAGTCGCGCAACGCTTCCTTAAAGGCGACTGGGCGCTTATTAACAAGCAGAATCGTTTGTGCTAAAATGAACTCAAAATCTGCGATTTTCAACACGTTCCTGCGAATAGCCCCGTGGATTAATCTTTTGGTTAGCTTGACACATGACTCTACCAAAGAGCCCAGTTCATTACAACCCTTGAAATATTGATCGAATTTTATGCCTTTAGAACCAGATTATTCAAGAAATAGAACGGTATTTGGATCTTTCTAAAGATCAGAGACTATGTTTGACGCAAAGACAATTTGTGAGCCAAGGTCAAATAGAACCAGCTCCGGCAAGCCATGCTCAAAAACATGTAGCTGAAATGAGCGCAAGAACTCTGACACAGATAAATCGTAACACAGTCGCAAATTTACAGCACGACTCCACAGGCAAGAGATACAGAGCACCCAAACCTTTGTTTTACTATCCCCAACTTTAACGTTGTAAGGGCCGTAGTAATCTAAAAACACATATTTAAAAGGCACTTCTGGAGGACAAGCACGAAAACTACGATAGGCCGACTGATTTAACTTGACACGCCTGGCATTTAAACGCCTGCAATGAACGCAATCTTTCAGCACTTTTTTGATCGTACTAAAATGTTTAGAAACGTAGAATTGTTTCCGAAGTTCGGCGAGAATCGTGTAACATCCAGCATGTGCCATTTTTTCGTGAAGGTCTAAGACAATCGATTTTACCAGGGGGCTGTCTTTGTACAAGAAAATAGGATGCCCACAATTGGAATGTTTCAGCCACCGATCGAATTTGCTTCTAACTCTTAGAATGCCGTGATTATCAATGAACAAATTAAGCTGACACACGAGGTTTGGACATGCGCTAGAACGCTTATTTTCATTGCGGAGAAATTCCAAACAATCGTTGAAATAGTTTTGTTGGTGGCTCAGAATAATCTTGCGACTAGCAATATCGTAAAGATTCTCATCATCGGAATAGCTCTTTACCCCAACAAATTTTAACGGAAATTTTTCTTTTATTGCTCTCTTCATATTGTTTATAAACTTGAGGCAAAATCTAGTCACGGTTACTAGTCGTTGAAAACTAGAATACTTTTTCTCCTCAATTGGAAAATGTCCTAACGTCGTTAGAGGAGAAGACTGCACGGTATGCGAAGCTGCGTTAACAGCCAAGGAGGCCTCTGCACGGTAGGGAACGGTAAAGGTCACGTCTCCCGATCTGTACGAGTCGGGGCCTTTGAGAAATTATGGTCCGACCCAGTAGTTGGTCTGCACAAGCTGCTTGTAACTGAGAGCCCGCGTTATGCAGTCGGCAGGAGTGCTATGTCCTGCGATGAAAGAAAATGTTACAGGACAACTTTCGCAGGCACGGCAGATAAAGTTAAGACGGTTTTTAACAAAAACAGAAAGTTTATGTAATTTATCCAGTTTGTGAACAGCTGAATTCAGCCGATTAAAGGACACCATACTGTCTGAATACAGTCTAAGCTTCACAACATTAATTGGTGCAACACAACGCTCACCACAGAGCTCGGAGTATGTGTCCATCAGTGTCTCGACACCTAAAGATAGGGCTTGAAATTCGAGAGCGGGCACAGATTTACCTTCGAATTGTTTGTTCACCAACTTATTTTTCGCGAGTAAAAGGGAAATTTCGGAAGTCTCGACATTTTTCATATAAAGGACTGCTCCGTAGATTTTAGTACTGGCATCAGTAAAAGCAATCAGCTCAAATTTTGAATCCCTCTTACCAACAAATCTTTTGAGTGGAACTTTCGGGATTTTATTGACCTGTTTAGAAATATTCTGCCACTCTCTCTGCTGATCGATGGATAATTTGTCATCCCATCCTAATGCCTTTTCACATTGGAGCTCGTGTGCAAAAATTTTCGCTCTATTCAACAAGGGCCCGTTAAATTGAAAGATGTCAAAGTTATTAGCAATAGAGGAGATCACTTTACGCTTAGTATTGGCGGCACAATCAAGCTTGGGAGGTGAACAGAACATTTCATCGCGTACGCGATTCCAACGAAGACCAAGCAATTTAACCTCTTCGGGTGTTTCAACATCCTCAGACCGGTCAACTACAGACTGCAGAGCTGCATCATTTGAAGCAAACTGTTGCAGACCGAACTGATACGGCTGAAATATGTTAGCCAAGTGGTCGTACGCCCACTTCAGGGAAGAGGAATCGCTTGCAGTTACCGCCAAATTGTCCATATAGGACAGGCCAAAAATAAGTTTATTAAGTTCTCTCAATGAGCTCTCGTCAAACCGAGCATCCAGCACAAGAATTATATGCAGCGCCATCATAAGTAAAAAGGGGAACATCTTAGCCCGAACGCCAGTCTCTTATGCTTATAAGCCACAAGTCTGTAGTCTGACTTCGAAATATTTTTGTACCAAAGAAGCAAGAGACGGACTTGGTCAATGGGATTCAATGCAATATTCAAAAAAGCCTTCTTCAGGTCGAACGTTAGCAACAGCTTATCAAATCTCAGGTGCAGTACAACTGTAGAAATTTTTTGGTTCACATTTGGGCCGCTCAGCATAGCCTGATTATGGGAAATTGTTTTTGGCTTATTCAAGTCCTGCTCACAAAGATTCGACAGATAAACCACGCGACACTTCGTACTCTCCCGGTTCATTTTGAAAATTCCCATATGAGGTAGAAAACTTGCAGTAGGATTTTCGTTTAGGAACAGATTTATGTCGCCAACAGGCTCGAGAATGCCCTCTTTTACTTGATCAGCAAAAACCTGATCGTACATTTTTAATTTCTCTGGGCTTTTTTGTAATTTTTGAAAGTTACTCGCAAGTACTTTCTTTGATAAATGAAAATTTGAGCCCAATAAATCGCACACTTTGTAATTCCAAATTAAGGGCATAACTAATCTGCCATCCTCCGCTTTACTAGTAGAATTTAGAACGTACTGCACAATTTCATCCTCATCTTCTACTCTATTTTCTTCATACGGGCGTTCATCATAGGTAAAAACTCGTTTAGACTGCTGACATAGAACAGTTTGTAAAAGTTTAGACAAGGAGGAATCTCCGATATCTTTTGGACAGACAACTTCGAACTCACGATTTTGATGTGCCAAATCTCCATCAGTGGAGTGTGGCTCGAAGTCATGCCCGCCCTCCGAGGTAGAACCGACCGCATGGACCTCATCAATTTGAGGGGCCGTAGGAGAATGAGCTGGTTGTTGGAAGGTCACACTGTGACTAATTATACCAGAGGGACCTGCACTTGGCAAGTAAGGTAAATTTTTGGTTAAATTTTCTACGCTTCCCCCCAGCAATACTCCAACAGCGGTCTTTGAAAACATTGAACAAGGAGGGTTACCGAAGGTCTCGTCAATTTGAGGCAAGAACGCTGCGTCGCCGTTGCCCAATATGAAGTCTACATTATTAATGCGTTCGGACCTGTCGAGCAGAAATTTATCAGCCAATTTATAGCCTCTCGCGACGAAGGTATCTGTTATTTTGTTCAACCCCGGCAGAGATATGTCAGTCTTAATCGTGGGAACACAAATTGCTTCCAAGCAGCCTTCGCCGAACGGGGAATACTTGACTGATCGAGTGTTGTAGGTCTCGCTCGCATTGAAGCCATTAACTGTAATGTTCAAAGAGGGATTAATAGTTTCAAGGTCAAGAGCCTTCGCAGTCTGTCCAGTGATAAAATTAGGTTGGCATCCACTATCTCTCATTGCCCGCACCACATAACCTTTCTGCTCTAAGCTGAAAGTCGGTATTATAGCATCTTTGCCACACGAACTGGATAGCGAAATCGACACCTGCCCAATCCAAGTAGAACCAGACAATACCCTAGAAGACTCGGGCTGCTCAGACTTGTTCTTAGGTTTGAAGTTCTCGCCATTAGATTTCAAATTACCTTTCAAAGAGCTGGAGGCAGGGAGCGTAGGTGACTTCACCACCGGACACAGGAATGTGTGATGAAATTAAGAACAATTAAAGCACCTACTTTTAAATCTAAACCTGCAATTATCAGCCTTATGAGAAAGACGGGCACACTTTATACACCCCTTACGGGACTTTAATTTTTCCCTTTTCTGCTCAGGAGAAAGAAATACAGTGCATTTGAATGTAGGATGAGAAGAGTCATCGCACAATGAACAAAATTTCGGTCTCTCTCCCCGATCAGGGCTGTGAATGTTTACAGCGTGAGACGACATTTGAGTGCGAGAACTTTCCTGTTTAGAAGGAATTTTGGAGGCAGAACCTCCCTTCTGGGCATTGACATACCTCTCTGTAACATCAAATATATTACTCATTAATTCCTCAAGGGAAGGCTTAGTTTTATTTGTAACTTGTATAAATTGACTTTGAAATTTATCGTTCATGCCTTGCCAAAAGAAGTATTGAAGCACAGTCTTAGCATCGATATTTAAAATCTCGAAGGACTCAACTAGAAGTCTCATCTTCCCAATGTACTCAAAGGGATCGTCTGATACTCCTAGCTTCATTTCGGATAGGTCCTTAATAATTTCGTATTGTCTAGTCAGAGTAGACGCAAAAGCTTTTACCAGCAAGGCCTTAGCAGATTCATAGTTCTGCTTACCCATCTCCAGAGATTTGATCAGGGTGAGAGGCGCACCACGCAGCTGCTGCTGAAGCAAAATGAACTTCTCGTAGCCGGAAAGTGCATATTTACCCAGAACGTTTTCAAAATTCAAAAAGAACTTTGTCAAGTCCTCCCCTGGAGAATGAGAATACTCTGGTAAGGGAACAGAAGGCAATTTTAGTTTATTGGGCAAGCTCTGCTCTCTCGACAAATTTTGGCTGGAAGCATTTTCTTCCGTAGAAGCTTTGAGAATACTTAATGCAGACATTATATTATTGTCGTATTCGACACACGAGTCATACTCTTCCTGATAGAGAGAGTCGTCCGCATCTTTTTCCTGAAACAAAGCTCTACTAATCGAATTATTTGACTCTTTAAGCTCCGCCTGTAAAGTTTGCAGTCGTTTGATGGTCAGGCGCTTGATGCTAAGAGAGTAAACATTAGAATTAGCAAGAACATCATTATTAATTTTAGTAACTTCTGATCTCACATATTTTCGACTGTGCTTCAAATATTTTAAATCCATTTTGTTTAATATTTAAATGAGACACCTCGTTATACCACAACACGCAAAGTTAGCTCAAGCCGCACAAGAATACGCACCAACGCACGAACGTCCACCGCCGATAAAGTACAGGACACGAAGTGACTCGCCGGACCGCAGGGAAAGCGCGCTCGCAAGACAGACGCAAACGCGAGCCCCACTCGGCCCCACGTTGGGCGCCATATTGAAAAAACCGAGTGGGGAAAATATAACATTTAAATTTATTCAATTTATTCCTTAACCCGTATGAAAATGAAGGTAATTTGTTACAGGTGATAATACATAAATAAATACAGCAAAGAAGTTAAGTGACGTTTGCTGATTGGCTATAAGCTAGGAGATTTAGGGTTCGTAGAAAAGCCGGCGGATTTAGCTTGCTGAGACGCAACACGCCGGGCGCGGCGCTTCCGGCGGCAGCCCACATACGGCCTCCACAATAGCAGCCATCTGAAGATTACGAGAGCGTAAGAAAGAATTCAATTTTAAGTTTTTAGGTTAGAGTTTTAACGAGCAAGCTCAAGTTTCAATTTTAATTACCGAGCAAGCTCAAGTTTAAGTTGAAGTTTAATTACCGAGCAAGCTCAAGTTTAAGTTGAAGTTCAATAACGAGCAAGCTCAAGTACAAGTTTAATAACGAGCAAGCTCAAGTACAAGTTTAATAACGAGCAAGCTCAAGTACAAGTTTAATAACGAGCAAGCTCAAGTACAAGTTTAATAACGAGCAAGCTCAAGTACAAGATTAATAACAAGCAAGCTCAAGTACAAGATTAATAACGAGCAAGCTCAAGTACAAGTTTAATAACGAGCAAGCTCAAGTACAAGTTTAATAACGAGCAAGCTCAAGTACAAGTTTAATAACGAGCAAGCTCAAGTGCAAGTTTAATAACGAGCAAGCTCAAGTACAAGTTTAATAACGAGCAAGCTCAAGTACAAAAGTTTAATAACGAGCAAGCTCAAGTACAAGTTTAATAACGAGCAAGCTCAAGTACAAGTTTAATAACGAGCAAGCTCAAGTACAAGTTTAATAACGAGCAAGCTCAAGTACAAGTTTAATAACGAGCAAGCTCAAGTACAAGTTTAATAACGAGCAAGCTCAAGTACAAGTTTAATAACGAGCAAGCTCAAGTACAAGTTTAATAACGAGCAAGCTCAAGTACAAGTTTAATAACGAGCAAGCTCAAGTACAAGTTTAATAACGAGCAAGCTCAAGTACAAGTTTAATAACGAGCAAGCTCAAGTACAAGTTTAATAACGAGCAAGCTCAAGTACAAGTTTAATAACGAGCAAGCTCAAGTACAAGTTTAATAACGAGCAAGCTCAAGTACAAGTTTAATAACGAGCAAGCTCAAGTACAAGTTTAATAACGAGCAAGCTCAAGTAGTAGAAAGTCAGTTAGGCTGCATTAATTTTTGATACTAGGACCGAGAAACGGGATGTTTATCAAGGAAGAATTCCTTGGACCTACAGACATGGGTGTCTGACGAAAGCGCCCCTACCGACAGCACACTCACCGCGTCCGATACATCCCTTGGGCTCGCATGTAGAGCAGCGGAGCGTCGACGTCCCCGGTGCCGGAGAAAAGCTTCCCGAAGACATTGCGAGATGCCGACGACCGGCTCCAGCGCCCTCCAGCGAACGCTCCCCCCAGCCGGCGAGGCACTTAGGGAAACTAGCAACACATGCCTGGTTGGCACTTCACGGTTCCACGGATGAGGTTGTACGTCATGGTGGCGATGACAGGCTGAATTGTATAAAAGAGCTGAGACGTGTGAGCACGGTTGGGTTAGCGAGGTGTCTGACGACCATTGAACAGTGCGAGCCGACTATACGTTGGCCTCGCCATTATAGGTTGCGACAAGTATGCTATCGACAGAACGCTATCAGACACCCAAATCTTATTTACTTTAGGAAATTTATATTTTTAATAGGATATTTTATACATCCGTTGACTCGTTAAGGTTCTAATGAAATTCGTCACAGAGGTGCATTTTAAAGATTCCGAGCATGATGCTCGGGATTTTTTATCGAGCGAATAGTACATGCAGGATTAGGTAGCAGGGGTAGTGAGGACAAGATTGAGCCCGAGTGAAAGACCAGCACTCTCGTAAATCCTAAAGCTGTGGTCGAAGTTCCAGAAAAATTCGAGACTATGGAATTTGAATCCTTCATTGATCCGTTCATCAAGTGTGGTAATAGGTATGAAATATTGCAAGACGAAGAGCTTGCGAATGATAATCAACCACACAAAGCAGTTGAGGCTGACTTTTCCACTAGTGTTGTGACGGGTAATTTCACGAAAAAAGGCGCCGGTTTGGTTGCATTCCGTAAAGCTAGAAAACCTACGATAATTTTGAGCATAAATGATCAGTATTTGAGCGCACTTCTGGACAGCGGCTTGAAAAAAATGCCTGATCAGTTACATGAAAATTAAGTGCCTGAATGAGAAAATAAAGCCGAGTTCCCTGACTGTCAAAAGAATTAACAGTAAAAGTAATGTCAGTGGTGAGGTCGATTTAACTATTTCAATACCTGGTACTAGCAAAGTACTTAAAACAAGTGCTTTGATCGTTAAAGATGCTAAATTTAATTGTGATTTGATTTTAGGGAGAGATGTGTCAACAGTGTCTCCGTGAAGTGAGGACGTACTTTGTCTTTGCTCGGAGACAAAGTGCCCAATTGGTTAATGAACATGCATTTCTAACCAAAAAGAGGGCCCACTCAGACCATGAGAATCCGAAAGTAAATTTCATCTAACCAAAATCCAAAAAAATCGAACAAAAAGTGTGATATTCCCTCAAAACAGCACTCAACCCTTGCTTCTTTTTCGCAGGTGTGTCCTTTCTCACAAGATTGCGGAAAGAAAGGCAAACAAGAAGAACAATGAGGGTACGCTGGAGCTTGACTGTCCAGACATACAAAACCTGTCAAAACAGAATAAGCAAATGGTCTCCATCATAATTGATCACTTTAACTCAGTAATGGAGAAATTTCAATGCGAAATTAGTGACTTGAAAGCGATGATTGAAACACCAACGAAAAAAGAATCAAATCAAAAGTCAGTGATTGAAGAGCAAAATAAAAAGATAGATAGGCTAGTCTCCCGTCTAGAGCGATTCGAAAGGAAAGAAGAACGGGAAGAGTTAGAAAACAGAAAATGCACTCTGGTTATCACAGGGGAACTACCGGAATCACATTCTGATGAAGACTGTAAACAGACTGTGCGGGAGCTCCTGAAGGACCAAATCAACGTCAACCTTAGTAACTCTGACATCACTACAGCGAATAGACTGGGTAAAAAACCTGCCCCTAGAAACGTCGATGGGAGAAACATTACCTTTGAGCTACGACAATACAAAAAGAAACAAGAAGTTTTGTCAGCCTGCCGTGTGACTAAGCCGAAATTCTACGTAAACGAATACCTCATCCCTTCGCAAGCTAATATTATGTACACTCTGAAATTGGCCAAACGAAAATTTCCGGACAAAATAGGTCTCGCAAGAACTCTGGATGGCAATATCAGCGTCTACTCTCCTAGGATACCTGGACAAGAAACTCCGAGACCTCAAACCATCAACACACCTGAATCACTTGACCAGTACTTACTACAACATGTCGGCAAGTCCTCAGAAGAAATTACTCGTAATTAGAGACTTACGTACTTAATTTAACAGCATTTTAATCTCTGTCCACATGATTTCTTTTTGTTTTCTGATAGAATCGCCTTTGCCTCTTCAAGGCAACCACGCAGGACTTGCAACTTTGTTTTACTGCTCACTAAATTGTTTTTTTATCTACTTCTTTTTCTCATTTTTCATAGAAGGCTCATACCGAATTTTCTACTCTGATTTAAATTATATGTTACCACATGTCTCAAAATTTGAAAATAATCTAGATACTCAAGATCTTTATATTAATTAAATAACTTCGCTGTCACTTCGATTCTAATCCATTTCGTCCTTTGCTACATCGTATGTGTTATATGCAGATACCACTGGTATGACAGCCTTGTAACTACACTATTCGCAATTTATGATCTCTAATGCTCTAACTCATGGACTGAGTTAGCGCTCTCCTTATGAAATCATACTAGATTTTAGACAATTAAGAATTATAATCTCTGTGTGTTTTAGTTTCTCGCTATTTCCTAAATTTTACTATAAGTAGGAATGTCTTTAGTTTTAACTTGACCCTGTAGTCTGTATATCTTCTTTATTTTTTACGTCACATTTTACTTACTGTTTCTTAATCTTTGTGACTGACCATGTTGATATATTCGATGATATTGATCCAGATTTCAATCATTTGAATAGATTGCGTCCAAACCTAAATGAAACTGGGAATGGTAAGTACCTAAATATTAAAGAATTCAATGAATCGATGAAAAAAACCTGTAACGATCTCTCAGTATTATGTTGGAACTGTTGGTACATTTATCCGAAAATAGATGAAATATATTGTACTATCACTGAGTATAACAGCAATTCTGATGTTCTCAGTTTCACCGAAAGTTTAAACAATTTAAACAATTTAAACAATTTAAACAAACAATTTATTTACCACAGGAGATACAGAGGTAGAATGTTTCTTAAGTCTAATACAATGGTCAGAGTTGAGCATAGCTACCTGTGGCCCCGAATAAGTTCAGCGACTTCTAGGGCATCCTACCATTACATTATTCTAGGGCGTACAATAATGTTTAACCTAATTCACTTAGCCTAGTTTCGCATTAGACTGATCAACAGGATAATGAACTCGATATTGATGTTTAATTTTACAATATAGGTCATATGGACAATATTTAACAGTATATTCGATAACGATTTGGGAGCAGACTGAAAATCGGCGATATTACTCATGGCAAATTGCATTATTAGGACCAGACATGTAGGAGGCAGGATTTGACTTTGTGATCTTACACGACCAGTATTCTGATAAGAAGTGAGACTCAAGATTTCTTTTAAATACCTTGTAAAATTACTTTCACGGATCTCCGCAGGTATTGAGTTCCAGGTTTTAGTTCCAACGAATAGTATACTATGTTGCGAGCGGGCCTTTGAATAATAAGGAAGCATGAATTTACTTTTATTTCGTGTTAAATGGTCGTGATGACCAGTTTGCGCAGTTAATAACTGTTGAAGGCTATTGTCGCCATCATTAGCTAATGTTTTGTAGATGAAATTGCAGATGGAGATTTTGTAGAGATCCGAGAGTTTAAGTATTTGTAAATTTTTGAATGAATCATTTGTGTGAGCATTATATTCTAGGTTCTTTACCGCTCTGATGGCTCTTTTTTGCAGAGTAAAAATTATATTGGTTTTATTTTTATCAGTTCCATGCCATGCTTCTATTCCGTATTGCAGGTATGGTGAAATGAGCGTTCGATAAAGCATTAGTAAGGCTGTTTCAAGCAGGAAATTTTTAACTTTATTCAGGATTCCGATGGATTTTGATAATTTAGAACTAATATGAGTGATGTGCTCTTTGAAGGTCAGATGTTTATCTATTATGATGCCCAGAAATTTACATGAGTTGGTTTCTTTGATTTCACCTTCGCCAATTTTAATGGATGGTAGAGATATATTTTTCTTGTATGAGAACGTAATATAATTTGTTTCATCGATATTGAGGCTTATTTTATTAGCTTTGAGCCACAGTGAAACCTTATGGAGTTCATTATTTATACTCTCCGCAATCGTAGTGGGATTTTCGTTCGGAAGGACCGCAGAAAGCGTACTGTCATCGGCAAAAAGTATGAATTTAAAAAATGATGTAGATATAATAATATCATTGATAAAAATCAGAAAAAGGAGAGGCCCAAGAACAGATCCTTGTGGAACTCCATGGCTAATTTTCTGTGGGTCCGATTTTGCGTCGTCAATGACAACGTATTGCTTCCGATTTGTTAAGTATGATCTGAACCAATCATGGGCAACCCCACGAATGCCTTAACAATGAAGTTTCGAGAGTAATATGTTATGGTCCACACAATCGAAGGCCTTTCGAAAGTCAAGAAATACAGAGAAGACAGTCTTTCCGTTCTCTATATTAGAATAAAGGAATTGTAAATGATTTAATATTGCCTGTGTTGTTGATTTTTTACAGCGAAAGCCGTATTGTTTATCATAGAGAAATGATTTTTGTTCAAAATAAGAGTACACTTTTTTTACACAATTTTCTCGAATACCTTGCTAATAATTGGTAACATGGAGATAGGTCGATAATTGTTTACACAGGTTTTTCCACCATTTTCAAAGATAGGGGTTACTCTAGCAACTTTGAGGGAGTTCGGGAAAGTGCCTAGTAAGAGAGACTGGTTAATAATATTGGATATCAGCGGGGCCACAATATCAGCAATTATTTTAAGTATTTTAGTTGGAAACGTTTGTAACCCACTCGATTTATTTTTCATGTTGTTTATGCACGCAATTACATCGGAGGAGTTTGTAGGCGTAAAGAAAAAGGAGTTGTGTTCTCGAATATGATCCATAAATTCCAGGTGATCAGTAGGTTCACTTGGAATACCATTGGCTATAGTTTTCCCTACGTTTACAAAGAAGTTGTTGAAGAGATTAGCAATTTCATTCTTCTCATGGTATTTTACATTATCTTGAGTGATATATCCAATTTTCTTTTTTTCGGCGTTATTCGGTTTATAACAAGAGTTAAGGAGGCGCCAAGTCTTTTTAAAGTCAGCTTTGAATTGAGTAAACTTGAGGGTAAAGTAGCGCTTTTTTGATGTTCTTATCTGGTTTGTCACATAGTTTCTGAATCGGTTATATGTTTCTCTAGATATTCGCCCTTCGCAAAGGAGGGCTAGGTACGCTTTGCGTTTCTTTATATTCATCACGATGTCTCTAGTAATCCAGGGCTTTTGTTTATTTTTCGGGGCAACTGTACGAGTTACAATTGAGCAACACTGATTGTATGCGTTCATTATAGTTTCAGTCAACTTTACTACTGATTCATCAATGCTCCTTGCATTATTGTTTTGTTGGGTGATGTGCAATGTTGGCATTAAATCTTCTAGAACGGTGCGCATTTCTTCTAAATTTGATTCGTTTATTTTACGATATGAGTAAGTTTCAGCCCGTGCTTTGGTGCACGCAAGATAGACATTTTTCTTAATAAGAAAAACTGGAAAATGATCTGATAAGTCAGAAGTAATTATTCCAGCAAGAAAATCACTTGGGTCTGTCATAAAGATATTGTCAAGCAGCGTGGCACATTCTGAGGTTATTCGTGTTGGCTTTGTGATGATCGGAAGGAAAGATTTAGAATGAAATGCATTAAAGAAATTAGAGATTGGTTCATAGCTTTCATGTTTCAGCAAATCATAGTTGAAGTCACCGCATATTATTATGTCATTGTAGAAGGACCTGTTGAACTGAGAAATAATTCGATTAAGCTCATTAAGGAAGGATATAGGACAGGCTGTAGGCGGCCTATACACCGTTCCAAGCACAATTCGTTTGCCATCTCTAGACAGTTATACGAATGATGATTCTATATGATCCTGATTCAGTGTTGCACTTGCTATGATTCTCGAATCCATGTGCTTAGAAATGTATGTACTGATGCCCCTGCCTCGCTTGTTTTTTCGTAGCGAATGGTACCTATGATAATTTTCAAATTTAATGATGTCTTTGGTCGAGTCATCTAGCCAGCTTTCGGTGAAGCTAATCACATCTAAGGTATACTCAAGTTCAGTATTAGTGCATTGTATCTCTTCCAATTTTGGATAGAGTGACCTTCAGTTCCAACACATTAGCGAAAAATCCTGCCGGGTTATTCGTATAGATTCGTTGAATTTTGATATATTAGTATATCTGCAGTTTTCAGAGTCGTTTAGGTTTGGAAATATTCTGTTCAAATGATTGAGATCCGGGTCGATTTCATCTAATATATCAGCGTGATCAGTCATTCAAAATTAGTAAAGGAAGTACTATTGTACAACTTAAAACGAAATTCAGAGTCAAAATTAAAAGGATATATCTATCTAAAAACTAGCTTAGAAAGTATAGAAAAGAGTAAGAAATCTAGCGTGATTTCGTGGGTACACTCAATACTCAGCCAAGAGCGATTAATATTGGAGTTCAATATACAAAATTGATGCGTACAAATTGCTGAAGGCGTTGTTACAAAGTTCACATACAACAGGTAATAAGTTTAAAAAAATAAAAATAAATAGAAAAAATTTAGCGACGATGATAATTATAATCTAATCAGCTAATATGTTTTACACATAATAATAGTTTGTTGGTTAAAAATTACATACAATTTACGAGGAAAGGTGAACAAGGTGGATATCAATATTCCATCATAATATTGGTAGGTACAAATTGCTGGTGGTGTTGTTGCAATTTCCAATACAGTTGTCATAAATGTTCATATATATCTGTCATAAGATTGTCAAAATTGAGGTAAAACTGCCGTATATATCTTTAGAGGTTGGAACTGATTCATGACATGAAGTTATGCAGTTTGAAGATCTAGTGTAAAGTTATAGAATTCTAGGCGTTATTGGCATACGAGTATATAATTTGACACAGGTACATGTTTTGATACCTAATTGAGGTGAACACCCAAGACCTGATTCGATGATTTATCCAGTTGCCGCATCAGGTATTGGTCGAGCTCTTCTGGCGTGTTAATCTGACGTCTCGAGTCCGGTTGTCCAGGGATGAATGCGAAGATGTTTCCATCTTGGGTCCTCGGGGTTCCGATTTTTTCCGGGAAATTTCTCTTGGCTACTCTCAAGGTGTACATGATCTTGGCTCGTGAAGGTATTAGATATTCATTTATATAGAACGTTGGTTTATGACTCAACTATGAAGTTGGCTAGATGACTCAACTAAAGACCTAATTCAAATTCAGAACTATAATAGCCGTCATTCACTCCGTAGCAACAAACGTGGTGGTGGCATCAGTACGTACATATCTAAGCACATATCTTCGAAAATCATTATAAGTGCAACTATGAATCGTGAACATATTGAGACTCTATTTATAGAACTGACGAAAAATGGTAAACGGATTGTATTCGGGACTGTATATAGGCCCCCAACGGCTTGCAACATTTTTTTCCTGAACGAGCTTCAAAGCATAATATCTCAGTTTAACAAATCTCTATACAATGACCTAATAATTTGCGGGGATTTCAACTACGATCTTCTTCAATATGAAAGCTGTGAACAAATCTCAAACTTCATAAATGTTTTTCAGTCTAACTCCTTCCTTCCAATCATCACGAAACCTACGCGTATTACATCTGAATCTGCCACGCTGCTCGATAATATTTTTATGTTAGATCCGACTGATTTTCTGACAGGAATAATAATTTCTGACTTATCTGACCATTTTCCTGTGTTTCTCATGAAGAAAAATGTCTATAGTCCCTGCAACAGCCCACATGCTGAGACTTTTTCATATCGTTGTATAAACGAATATAACTTGGGAACAATGCGAACTGTTCTAGAAGAATTAATGCCATCATTGGACATCTATTAACTAGACAATAATGCGATTAACATTGACCAAGCAATACTAAATCTAACTGAAACTATAACGACCGCATATAACCAGTGTTGTCCAAAAATCACCCGCACAATTACGCCGAAAAATAGACAAAAGCCTTGGATTACTGAAGATATCGTGATCAATATAAAGAAACGTCAAGCATACTTAGCCTTACTATACGAAGGACGAATCTCTAGATTAACGTATAACAGATTCAGGAATCATGTGACAAATCAAATACGAACATCGAAACAAAACTACTTTACGCCCAAATTTACTGAGTCAGAACTGATATTAAAAAAACTTGGCGCCTGCTTAATTCATGCTATAGACCGAATAATAACGCTAAAAAAACAATTGAGTCCATCGTTCACGAAAATGTAAAATATCATGATAAACAAGATATTGCAACAGTGTTTAACAACTTTTTTAAAAATATAGGGAAAAATATAGCCGATAGTGTCGTTAGTGAACCTACAGACCACTTGCAATACATGGACCATGTCCGTGAACAAAACTTTTTTTTTCACGCCAACTAATCCCTCCGATGTAATTACGTGCATAAACAACTTGAAAAATAAATCAAATGGATTAAATACATTTTCAGCTAAAATTGTTAAGTCTATTGCTGATATAATAGCACCGTGCATATCTAATATTATCAACCATTCACTTTCTCAAGGTATCTTTCCCTACTCTCTCAAAACTGCCAGAGTCACGCCTATTTTTAAAAGTGGTGATAAAACTTCATTAATAATTATAGACCTATCTCTGTTTTACCAATTATGAGCAAAACATTTGAAAAAATTGAGTATAAAAAAGTGTATTCGTATTTTGAACAAAAATCTTTTCTCCATGACAGACATTACGGTTTTCATTCTAAGAAATCAACGACACAAGCTGTAATAAATCATTTACAGTACCTTTACTCTAATATAGATGAAGGAAAGCTTGTTTTCTCCGTTTTTCTTGACTTTCAAAAAGCATTCGACTGTGTGGACCATAAGATATTACTCTCGAAACTACACTGTTATGGCATTCGTGGAATTGCCCATGATTGGTTAAAATCATACCTAACAAATCGGAAGCACTACGTTTTCGTTGACGACGCAAAATCGGACCCACAGACAATTAGCCATGGAGTTCCACAAGGATCTGTCTTTGGGCCTCTCCTATTTCTGATATTAATAAATGATATTATCAAATCAACATCATTTTTCAAATTCAAACTTTTTGCCGATGACAGCACGCTTTCTACGGTCCTTCCGAGCCAAAATCCCGCTATGTTTGCGGAAAGTATAAATAATGAACTCCATGAAGTTTCATTATGGCTTAAAGCTAATGAAATAAGCCTCAACATCGATAAAACAAAATATATTACATTCTCATACAAGAAAAGCCTATCTCTCCCACACATAAAAATTGGCGAAGGTCAAATCGAAGAAACCAACTCATGCAAGTTTCTGGGCATCATAATAGATAAACATCTGACCTTTAAAGAGCACATCGCTCATATTAGTTCTAAATTATCGAAATCCATCGGAATCCTGAATAAAGTTAAAAATTACCTGCCAGAAACAGCTTTACGAATGCTCTACCGAATGCTCATTTCACCATACTTGCAGTACGGAATAGAGGCATGGCACGGAACTGATAAAAATAAAACCAATATAATTTTTACTCTGCAAAAAAGAGCTATCAGAGCAGTAAAGAATCTAGAATATAATGCTCACACAAATGATTCATTCAAAAATTTACAAATACCTAAACTTTCAGATCTCTACAAATTTTCCATTTGTAATTTCATTTACAAAACAATAAGAAATGATGGCGACAATAGCCTGAAACTATTATTAAGTGCGCAGACTGGTCATCACGACCATTTACCCCAAATAGAAGTAAATTCATGCTTCCTCATTATGCAAAGGCCCGGTCGCAACACAGTTTCCTCTTCGTTGGAACTAAAACTTGGAACTCAATACCTGCGGAGATCCGTGACAGTAATTCTTACAAGGTATTCAAAAGAAATCTCGAGACTCACTTCCTATCGGAATATTAGTCGTGTAAGATCACCAAGTCAAATCTTGTCTCCTACATGACTGTTTCCAATAATGATATTTGCCATGGGTAATATGTAATATGTAATTTGCCTTCAGTCTGCTGTTAAATCTTTTATCGAATACACTGTTTTAAATATAGTCCATATAACCTATATTGTAAAATGAAATATCTGATATCGAGTAAATTATCTCACTGATCAGTCAAATGTGAAACTAGGTTAAGTGATTTAGGTTAAACATTATTGTACACCTTAGAATAATGTTGATGGTAGGATGCCCCAGAAGTCGCTGAACTTATTCGGGCCCACAGGTAGCTATATTCAAACTTGTCCATTGTACTAGACTTAAGAAACATTCTACCTCTGTATCTCCTGTGGTAAATAAATTGTTTAAATTGTTTAAATGTGCTGAATGATGCCGTAATCAACTTTAAAATAGGGGCTCTCGAGTGGGTAGGCGTTACAATACCTTTTGAGGAATTAAATGTGGAACCAGCACTAAGTAGAGAAGCTGTGATAAAAAGTATTGTAAACAGTGATTGTTCACTGTCAGACGTATTAATTGCCAAGGAGAGCAAGAGAGGCAGTTACCGCGCGAAAAAATAGTAACTGCAGAGAAGTTATAAAAGACTCGCTTGCGGCTGAGGCAATGCTAGAGCATACAGGAAAACTAGGAAAAAAAGAGCGCCTCTAGTAGTTCATTGCACTGCGGCTGAGGTGCCGAGTAACTCAATGAAGTTGATGTACGGGTTTGTTAAAAAAGCCGTACCCGGAGAGTATTTGATTTTTAAAAGAGGTTTTGAGAATGGAGCGCTGTTAGCGGAGTCAATTGTTCGAATAGAGGAAGACGGCGTGGTGCCTGTCATGATTTTAAATGCGCTAGATGACGCAATATATTTCAGCGAGAATACAATGTGTGCAACTTTGAATTAATTGCAGCTGATGAGATCGAGAGCGAAGTTTATCTGACCAGCGTTGAAACAGCACTTAGGGACGCTAATAATGTTGAGAGAAGCTCTAACGCTATGTCGGATTCAATGCAGGTTGTCTCGGTTTGTGGTGGAATGAAGGCCATGCCTGGTGGAGGACTTGAATTGCAGTCTGACGAACGCGGCCGAGATCGAGTTCTTTCTAGTAGTGAGGTGTATGGAGTAAATGCACAAATAGAAGGTGTGTCGAGTGAAGGAAAGCAGGACGCACGTCGTCCTTTAACGAATGTTGATATTTCATGTCATCAAGAGGACACGCAGTTACCTAAGGTAAATCTATTGAATCAGTTTCGTGATGTAGTTACGCTAGAGGGGGAAACAATTGGCGTTACTAATGTTATGACGCACCGGATTCAGTTGAAACCGGGTGCACCAGTTCTGAACTTAGCCCCATACCGGATTCCTCATAAATATCAGGAGGAAGTAGTAAAAATTACTAATAATATGCATTCACAGGGAATAATTGTTGAGTCGATGTACGACTTCAATTTTCCAGTCATCGTTGTTGGAAAAAAGAGCGGGGAGCTTCGCCCCGTTTTTGACTTTAGGGCTCTTAATAAAATTTTGGTGGAAGAATCTTACCCTATACCGAGAATCGATGAAATACTGTCGACTTTAGGAGGGAACACTGGTTCACAACTTTAGATCTGCGCTCCGCATTTCATCAGGTCGAATTAGACCCAGAGAGTCGAAAATTTACCGCTTTCAGGGTGGGTAGTCGTAAATTCCATTTCCGACGTATCCCATTCGGTTTGAGTACGAGTCCAAGCGTTTTCCAGCTGGTGATTACCTCCGTTCTTGCGCCTATTCTAGGGAAAATGGCTTTCGTTTTCCTTGACGAAATTTTAGTTTATTCAAAGACTAAAAAACATCATTTATCTGACATTGGAAGCGTCCTTAAGATGCTTCGGTCTGGGAACTTGTCAATAAAACTTGAGAAACGTTATTTTTTCAGAAAAGAAATAAAATATCTGGGGCATATTATTGCTACGGAGGGAATTAGATGTAAGAGTTCGGAGAAACTGCAGAATTGTAGGGCTCCAGTTAATGTAAAGGAGTTGCAACAGTTTCTGGGCTTAGCTCATTATTTCTGAAACTTTTTCCCAATTTTGCAGAGATCGCCCATCCTCTGTACAGGCTCTTGAGAAAAGAAGTTGTTTACGATTGGAGCGACGAATGTCAAAAAAGTTTTGCTTTATCAAATCTGCTCTGACTTCTGACACGGTTTTAAGACATCCTGACTACACGAAGGACTTTCACCTATTTACTGACGCGTCTAATTTTGGTATAGCAGCAGTCTTAATGCAAGCCGAAGATTCAAGTGATAAAGTCATGTGCCCTGTGGCTCATTTTAGTAAAAGTTCAAGTTCTAGCCAGAAGAGATATAGCACCCCGAAGATGGAATTTTTCGCGCTATTTTCCGCACAAAAATCTTTTAAATATTCAATTACTGGATATCCTATCCATGTATACACAGATCATAAACCATTAGCTCCACTTTTTGCAAAGAAACTCCCAGAAGATACAACTATGGCGCGGTGGTGTATAAATGTTCAATCATTCGAGCCTATGGTCGAATATTCACCTGGGAAACAGAATATTGTTGCTGATTACTTAAGCAGACTACCTATAAATGATGATCAGTTAACAGTTAAAGAACTAGAGAGCTGTGAAGCTCTGCACTCAGCTCTTGAGTCAGAGGCATGCATCGCGAAGACTCGGTCTCAAACAAAAAAAGATCTGTCGAGACAGACAGTCAATGACTTGTCGCATAGCGACAGTGCTGACGCTTCGACAAACAAGGAAACGCTACCGAGACTGATTGATTACGTACCAACAGAGAGTCATACTTCTTTGACTATAAAGGAATTTATTGACGAGCAAAAATAAGACCCATTTTGCATGGAAGTTAGGGAAGGACTACTTCATGCTAGTGCGTCCTAAATTCCAGACCTACAAAGTTACTTAATTCTGAATGACATTTTGTACCGACGACGATGGATTGACACACGACCTAGTCCTATATTAAATGCAGTGGTACCAAGTTCGCTAGTGGAAAAGGCAATTCTAGCCATTCATTCGATGTACCATACCGACGATTTGCATACGTTATTCAAGTTTAAACTTGAATATTTCAACCATTTAGAGAAAACGATTGTAAGGAAATTTGTACGTAACTGTGAAGTGTGTAAATTACTTAAGGCACGACCTTCAGTGGCCATTAAAATTTTGACGGCTCCAATAGCGAAAGAAGCTTTTGAGGTTGTTTCAATGGACTATCTTGGTCCCTCAAAAGTTACCGATAGTGGTAATAAGTACATTTTAGTAATCATTGATCTTTTTTCTAGGTTTTGCAAATTGTACGCGACGTCAAACCGTCGTACGGAGACAATAATTTCATGTTTAGGAAACTGCTTCAGCTTGTTTGGGTTTCCTAAAACTTCAATCTCAGATAACTTTTAGACTTTAAGCCGGTAGCGGTAAAACAATTTGCCAATATACATGCAATCTCTAAAAAAGAAGTTCTGGCTTTCAGTCCTCATTCTAACGCAATAGTAGAGAGGAACAACAAGAAAATTACTAATTTCTTAAAATTGTATGTAAATTCTTTGCCTCATGCTGAGTGGGACCAGTGCCTGGAGGTTTTCGAAAATGCATTAAATAATTCACTAAATCTAACTCTGGGGGAAACTCTGAGTTTCGTGATATTCAATATAGACATTTGTCCATTTTTCCAAAGTGAGAGTTTTGATACCATAACCTAGAGTTATGATGAAGAAATAGATTTAGTTAATTTTCGAGCAAAAGAAGCAGCGCGTACTGTCGAAAACATTAGAAATTTGATATTGAATAACACGACCGAAAGGAACCTCTACAGGAATATCAAGCGTAAGAATAAGAACATCATGGTAGGTGACCGAGTCCTTTTGAAAAATCATGCGAAAAAAGAGAAACTTGAACTCACTTGGTTGGGTCCGGGCGGCGCTCGTGTCAAAAGCTTGCCTCTGCCCCCCTTCTATCATGATCACCTGTGCTGCATGCCAGATACCGCCAGATCTTGCATACACCTGCGATGCATGCCAGATACCGCCAATAACTACCGTATTGTGTTCTCTTATTTCCCTTGTACTCTATGTTTTATATGAAAGGTGTTAACGACAGTCGGATATTAGGAAACGCGTCTGGCCTTTCAGAAATCTCACCAGCCGCCTCTGAAATTTTGGCCTCGAGATCTTCCTTACATTTCCATTCGAAACGTTTTTGCTGAAACTCTTTAATCGAACATCACTCAAAGGAAATTTCATCGTAGTACACGCTCGTATATCAGAAGTGTTTATTACGTAAATTCAAACTAAATATTGAGAGTAATTGTACCGTAATATTTCATACCTTAAAACAATTAACTACTAATATCTCGAAAACCCATAAGTGTTATGAAAATATCAGAGAAAATAATTGTGCACCTGGTCATATTCTGCTGGTGAAATTGTGAACCTCTTGTCGTGAAACATCCTTCACAAACTAGCATTATCTCCGTACAGTTAGCCAGCAGGTTCTAATTATTTTAACTTAATAGGTATATCTGAACACGTCAGTGGTTTGCTTTAATCGCAACCTTATCAGAAACTTAAAAACGAAGGCAATTCCGATGAAATTTATCATCTTCACTATGAAAACGCTTCGAAGTCCAGTTCCATCATCAGTTCAAACGAAAAACAAAAGAATTTCGTCTGAAATATAAGAACAAAGTAAAATGGATTATAAGTACTACAAACATATCATGTAAGTAAAAATACAAAGTATGAGACCGACAAAAACAACGAATTAAATACAGAAGCACAAAAAGGATACATGTGATACATATGTATGAAATGAAATTAGACTGGTTTTGACGAGGAATCTACCTATTCACTATTTGCAAAAAGGTACGAACTATCCATATTGTTCATATGAGGGTTTCGCTTGAAGATATGCAAGTACTCTAAAATTCTGAGGTCATGCGGGGTTGAAGCTGTGTCTAAAATTTTGAAATCGGCAGGAGAGATAGGAACATTGCATTATTAACTTAATTATGTAATAACTAAGTAACGACACCTTTTTGAATATAAATATTGTTCACTTTGCTTGACGACGAACTAATGTGAGACAAAACGAACAGTCTTTAAACATGCGTGTTCAGTTGATATCTAGTATTTATATTCCCGCAAAAGAATGAAATACTAATGAAATTCTCAAAACTTATGACGAAAATTACGACAGCAATATATGATTGTAAAATTCGTAATATTTTTGTCTTTTTATCCAAATAAACATGAAGTTTCGATAGAGAATGATCTGTAGCAAATAGCGATCTTGCATACACCTGCGATGAATGCCAGATACCGCTATTTGCTACAGATCATTCTCTACCGAAACTTCATGTTTATTTGGATAAAAAGACAAAAATATTACGAATTTTACAATTATATATTACTGTCGTAATTTTCGTCATAAGTTTTGAGAATTTCATTAGTATATCATTATTTTTCGGGAATATAAATACTAGATATCAACTGAACACGCACGCTTAAAGACTGTTCGTTTTGTCTCACATTAGTTCGTCGTCAAGCAAAGTGAACAATATTTATATTCAAAAAGCTGTCGTTTCTTAGTTATTACATAATTAAGTTAATAATGCAATGTTCCTATCTCTCCTAACGATTTCAAAATTTTAGACTCAGCTTCAACCCCGCATGACCTCAGAATTTTAGAGTCCTTGCATATCTTCAAGCGAAACCCTCATATGAACAATATGGATAGTTCGTAGCTTTTTGCAAATAGTGAATAGGTAGATTCCTCGTCAAAACCAGCCTAATTCCATTTCATACATATGTGTCACATGTATTCTTTTTGTGCTTTTGTATTCAATTCGTTGTTTTTGTCGGTCTCATACTTTGTATTTTTACTTACATGATATATTTGTAGTACCAACAATCCATTTTACTTTGTTCTCATATTTCAGACGAAATTCTTTTGTTTTTCGTTTGAACTGATGATGGAACTGGACTCCGAAGCGTTTTCATAGTGAAGATGATAAATTTTATCAGAATTTCCTTCGTTTTCAAGTTTCTGATACGGTTGCGATTAAAGCAAACCACTGACGTGTTCAGATATACCTATTAAGTTAATATAATTAGAACCTGCTGGCTAACTGTACGGAGATAATGCTAGTTTGTGAAGGATGTTTTACGACAAGAGGTTTACAATTTCACCAGCAGAATATGACCAGATGCACAATTACTTTCTATGAAATTTTCAGAACACTTATGGGTATTCGAGATATTAGTAGTTAATTGTTTTAAAGTATGAAATTTTACGATACAATTACTCTCAAAATTTAGTTTGAATTTACTTTATAAACACTTCTGATATACGAGCGTGTACTACGATGAAATTTCCTTTGATTGATGTTCGAATAAAAAGTTTCAGCAAAAACGTTTTGAATTGAAACGTGAGGAAAATCTCGAGGCCAAAATTTCAGAGGCTGCTGATGAGATTTCTGAAATACCAGACGCGTTTCCTAATATCCGACTATCGTTAACACCTATTATATAGAACATACAGCATTAGGGAAATAAGAGAACACAATACGGTAGTTATTGGCGATATCCGGCATGCATCGCAGGTGTATGCAAGATCTGGCGGTATCTGGCATGCAGCACAGGTGATCATGATAAAACGGGGGCAGAGGCAAGCTTTTGACACGAGCGCGTCCGGGCGTGGTTTTGAAGGTCAAGCGTAATTAGGCCGAAATTAAGATTGGTTCTAAGGTACACAAGAGCAATTTAAATCATGTATTACCTTTACAGAGGATTGAATAATGAGTTAACGAAAAATGATGCACTTTTACTGTTCTTACGACTTACCTTAGTGACGTTGCGAGTACTCGACAGGATACGATTTGCATAAAGGATTGTATTACTCAGTTTAACATTTTCTTTATAGGTTAAGAAGTATTACCTGTGTAACTGGTTTTTTGCTGTAATTCATTATAAAACGTATATTCGTTATAACCAGTTGTGGTGCAGCCCTTTCAGCAGCGCATGTTAGGTTAAGTTAGGTTAAGTATTGTGCTATAATATCGAGGGTACAAAGAATGTCTCTAAAGGTGTCTTTACTTATCTTCGCAAATCGTTTTTTTGATTGATATTGTGCTGTGCACATGCAACTCTAGGCGAGCGACCGTTTGGATGTTGTTGCTGAATTGACGAATTAAATGGTGAGCGAATTCCCAGATTGCTAAATGCAATCGCTGATATTGCAGTTCATCTCGTGAGATGGTCGGTTTATGGCGCTACGGCGTAATTAAAATGGCTCTTTTTAACTTTGGTTGGAATGTTTTATCGTCAGCACAAATAAATTGAATTTATACGGTGAATGGAAATTTCCCGACCGAGAGCCTGAACACTATTTTTCCTCTAAATAATGTCTAGCCGACGAGCAAAATGTGCTAATAACTTGTGTAATTTCATTGGGGAAAATCTTTCGTTCTTTTTTTGCTGTACTTTGCCAAGCTACAGTTCTATTGATCAGGCGATTATGTTTCTGTGCTTGGTAGTTGAAATTGTGTAAGTTATTATATTTTTACTCGGTCATGCTAATCGGTTCTGTATCTGTTCCTTTTGCAGGATTACGAGGCCCGACATGGGGAATTCACATTCCTCAGTTGATGTCAACACACTGGTGTCATCACTGTAGGAGCACTGAAATGAGTTCGGTCAAGATTGGATTCAGAAGAACTCAAGGGTAGATCTGCTACCCGACCAGGTGTCCGACGTCCTGGTGATGCTCATGATAGAGCCATCATGGCATTGGGTGCCCTCGTCTATTCCATAAAGAAAAATTGGAAGTACTCGCCGAGCGATCACGCAACGCGGATTTTCAAATGTGGAGGGGCACCCTGAGGCCGCCAAGATCCAACCTTCCCGCCAATGCGGCGGAGGGTAGGAGTTATGAACATTAAGGTCGGCGGTGATGTGGTAATTTTGGTGCAACAGCCTGGCGCAAGGCGGGCTGAACGGTCGCGACAAACAGGACGCAGTGGACGTCCCTGTTCCCCAACTAACGTGCGGCCGGAAGTGTGAAATTGAAAATGAAATTGAAAATGAAATTGAAAATGAATTTGAAAATGAAATTGAAAATGAAATTAAAAATGAAATTGAAAATGAAATTGAAAATGAAATTGAAAATGAAATTGAAAATGAAATTGAAAATGAAATTGAAAATGGAATTGAAAATGAAATTGAAAATGAAATTGAAAATGAAATTGAAAATGAAATTGAAAATGAAATTGAAAATGAAATTGAAAATGAAATTGAAAATGAAATTGAAAATGAAATTGAAAATGAAATTTAAAATGGAATTGAAAATGAAATTGAAAATGAAATTGAAAATGAAATTGAAAATGAAATTGAAAATGAAATTGAAAATGAAATTGAAAATGAAATTGAAAATGAAATTGAAAATGAAATTGAAAATGAAATTGAAAATGAAATTGAAAATGAAATTGAAAATGAAATTGAAAATGAAATTGAAAATGAAATTGAAAATGAAATTGAAAATGAAATTGAAAATGAAATTGAAAATGAAATTGAAAATGAAATTGAAAATGAAATTGAAAATGAAATTGAAAATGAAATTGAAAATGAAATTGAAAATGAAATTGAAAATGAAATTGAAAATGAAATTGAAAATGAAATTGAAAATGAAATTGAAAATGAAAATGAAATTGAAAATGAAATTGAAAATGAAATTGAAAATGAAATTGAAAATGAAATTGAAAATGAAATTGAAAATGAAATTGAAAATGAAATTGAAAATGAAATTGAAAATGAAATTGAAAATGAAATTGAAAATGAAATTGAAAATGAAATTGAAAATTTACTGCGCGGCGTTGAAAATTAAATTTCTCCCCATGAGGTGTTTATTGAAATTATTGAATTATGAATACCGTTATTGGTCTATTTAGAAAATGCAATTGTGTTTTTTTAGCGGTAAGGTTATTTTATCGCTACTATAATCATGTAATCCTATAATCGTATGCTTCCATTACAAGTGTTGCGCAATTTTACAAACGTCCAGCAATGTTGTGCAGAACGGAAAATTTGTCTGTGTTAAAAGGTTTACGGTGCCACGAATTCGATTTTAAGCGGGGTTGGTGATGGGATGGTGTTTTGTTTATAATAATTCAAGTTTCTTGCGACTAATGTATACCCTTGCGGAACTTTGCTTTTTCGAATTGTTGGGAATTATTTTTTAATTGGTTTACGATTGGGGTTTCTGATGAAAAATATGGCGTTTTTTAACCCTACCTCTGTCGTCATGCTGAATTGTTGGTTGTACGGTAAGTTGGTGATAGTGCTGACCGGTGGTGGCAGCTGGTGTTTAGTTAATTAAGAACTTGCTTTATTCCTTGCCATTTAGTTCGTTGTTTTTTAGTAATAGCCATTAATCGTTTTTATTTGCGTTTTTGTGGGGGTTGGTGTAACCGGAAGAGGTTGAGAATTCAAAATGTGTTTTCTTTTCACTGCGTGTTTTTTTGGGGTAGTAACATTTTCCACGTTTTGCAATGTTATGTGGTTTCTAATATTTTCGATGCAATTTTGCTATGTTATTAAATAATTTATTTATTTTCGGGTACTAAACATCAAGATTGAGTGTAACAACGTATGTGGTAATTGCCAGGGTAAATTGCCAACGCGCTAATGAAAATAGCCGTATTATTATGGTGTTTTTAGGTTTATATTTCCATAGTTGTTGCGATTTAGAACATACTTTTGCGATTTATTATTTTTACTTTTTTAATATCAACTGATACAGCTCGGTGGTTTCAAATTCTGTTTGGACGGTAAGATTGCTAATTAATTTCGTGATGAGTTATAGGTAATGCCTTTGAACCGTGTGTTTGCTTACGTTAAAGTTGCTTACCCTTATTTATGCTGAGTTGTTTACTATTAAGTTTTAAGTAACAGGGCATTTTGGTTCGCTTCAGCAGCCCTCGTTCTTCTTGCTTGTGTTCTTTTTGCTTGTGTTTTATTGAGGCTTCTTGGGTGAGGTATATTTTTTCTACTGAGTTGGTTTCAATTTTCTTTTGCTTGGAGTAATGATTTTACCTTGGTGTTTAAAATGCATGAGAAACGAGACGTTAATCTTGTTTGTAATTAATTTTTGTTTATATCTCCCCCGAATATAATATTTTTTTTTTCGCTCGGAAATTTGGATTTAAGTACCTACTTGTTGGTAGGGGGAGGTAATGTGCAGGCGAGCTCTACCTGCGCGCCTCCCTCAGAGGGTATTTAAGCGATGCGCTGGTTTTCTCTGAGCTCAATCATTAACTCGTCCACGTACCTGTGCCACTGCCCCCGCCTGCTACGGACTAATAAAGTATACACCCAAGAAGACCTCCAGTGTTTCTCTGCCCCGCACATAGAGAAATGAGCCCAGGGGATGTGTTTCGACACAACCAGCTGTAATACTTGTCGGTACAAAGAAACATGAATTATTCTTGTGTAACAGCTTCTCAGCCACGAACTGCTGCACATTTCTTGTCACCGTCATATCATGGAGTTAATCGCTGGAACAGCTTTTGTTAAGCCATGGAGACTTCATCTGCTCTAGATGTTCTATAATTCAAGCTTTTCAAAACGAGTTGGTAAAATATTGACAAGACCACATATGAAGACTTGTCAACTGATGATTACACGGCTAACGCTGTGGTCAACTTCAGAGATGAGGTGGTGGAGATCTTGGAGACAGCTATCAAAGTCACTCTGCCCTGAGATGACTACAGAGAACTGATAGAACTGACTTCTTCCATGGAGCTGTCCCTCCTTGTGGCATCCACTTTACAGCTCTCACAACATTACACCCACACGGTTGATGGCGAAAGTAATCAACACCTTAACGGTCTACATTATATTATCCCAGTCCAAGTTGAGAGTAACGAAAAAAGCGAGCGGGGGTTATATAATGTACAGGACAATAAATTAGAGTTTAATAGTATGACCCAAATATTTGACACGGTTGATACCGAAATAAATATTGGTACGATGAAAAATAAATGGTGTCGACAAGAACAATGTGCTCGTCCAGGCGAATCACGCGTTGGAGGCGCCCGAAGAATCGAGCCGCTGTCGTATATCCAGGTGCAAACCCCCACTCCTTCCGTTAATGCACCTAGGTAAAGGTTAAAAATATTTAGTAACTAAGAAGGATGAGCTTATGCAAAACTGGACTAGCAAATCATTTTCAAACCCTCTTGTTACACCGATCTGATCCTCAGAAAGAAAGACTCCCACAACTTCCAAGACTAACCTCGATCTGATCTACTTACAGTTAACGCCGGAACTCACCCCGATTTGATCTAAAACTAAACACCGAAACTTACTGCGATCTGAGTTAAACACAACAAACACCGGAACTCACTCCGATCTGATCTAAAATTAAATGCCGAAACTAACCCCATCTGAAATACACCTAAGCCCCGAAATAAATACACCCAAATCTGATATACACCACTGATCTTCCCTAACTAGTTAACATATAAATTGATTACCCTAGGCGCTATTATTTAACAGGAGGGAACGGAACACTTCAATGAGCTTCAGCCGAACAATCATTAATGCTTACGTACGACATAACGACAAACACTGCGACTCACTGCTCTGATGGCGAAGCGGAGTGTCACCTTGCGGTGGTGATGGTGATGGGTGCGCAGCCGTGCTCACAGGGTGCATAGCAGCCTCCCCTCATGTCGACCGTTGTGCCTCCACAAGGCACGGGTAACTGAGTCGACGGACGGCGGAAAACGAAGCCGTACCGGATGATAAGGTAGCGGAGACCATCATCAGCCCTCTCCAGTAGCACATCAACTTCAGGACTTCTGACTCTCCGCTTTATATTTCCTCGCTCGCTTTTTCCGTTGAAGAGCACGTAAGCATCGAGGATTGTTAGGAGTCTGCCTCTGCTTTCCCGCTTCTACGTAGAGAATGGGTGCCAGTCGGTATTGCTTTGAAGGCCTTGAGAAAGGACCCGAAGTTACTGAATCTATGTCAGATGTATCACACGATTAACACCGACTTATCCAACGCTGTGATGAAGAATACTGCAGGGCAACTGTAGTACCTTTCTGAGGAGTTGGTTGCTTTGGCATGCTTTGATGATGACTTGGACGACAACATCAAGGATAAGATGGTAGCAGCTATGAAAGATAAATAAGGTGGGGAAAAGCCACCGAAACGTACAGCTATCGACAAGAAACTCATTCCAGAGAACTTTAAATGACATTAAGACTAAAAAATCACGACTGTTTTAATTAATAATTTGCTTCTTGAAGATGATATCCTCGAACATAAGGCAGTTCAGTGGAGGCATCATCCCAGCTTCAGTGCTGCAAACATTTTCGTCAGCACATTAGCCGTCTTTAATGACCAGGCTGAACGCGCCATTGCTTTGGTCGAGGATTTTTTACTCGTCTGACAAAGGATGAGCAACAACTCCAGTTAGTTCTGAGTGTTGTTGCTGATCAACGCAAAAAGTTCCCTGGCACTCGGAAAGAACCTTATCGCACAGCAATGTGTCATATTGGTCAATGCATGATGGTCATCACGACAGCTCTGGCAATGAGCAGGCAATACCCACTGCAGGTGATTCAGCGGGGTTACCCAGGCTTGTGAGTATTGGCAAAAAGCTAGCTAGTTGAATCATTGTAAATTCCGCAACTCATGGGATAGAACTTCAGATCCTTCGAGCCGCAATAAAATATTAATAAGTATCAATCAAACTCTCTGCAGGGTGTTATTCAACCAAATGGAATAAATTGACAGGGTCCGAGCAAAAAATCTCATAATTTTATACTCTCATGTTTAAAACAGGACCCCCTAATGCATATATACGAGGGCAGTACATAAAATAATTCCCCTGACCAACTTCCCGTGAACTTAGAGGATAGTGTTTACATGTATGTGTACATTTATTTATATAAATATTTACAGGTATTCTTATACATGAACATACAAATGTTTGAATCACCAATGTTTTAACTGGCTCCAATGACTGATGAAAGCTGAGATTCCACGCGCCAATTTCTGTAGTGAAGAAAAATCGCCTCGTTTCTTTTAAATTCCATCAAGCCTTCATGATCGCAGAGTTAATGTTCGCATTTTTTTATTTTCAGACGCTCCGAAAGTGAATGCAGGAACTACTTCCTTTCTTTCACTGATGACATTCAAGACGACTTCGTTGAGTATTGCCTCGGATTTCCCGAGATTGCTGCGGTTGCAGATGGCTTCACGGGTTTGTCAACTTCAAACTCATTCATGTGCTACTTCAAGTCGAATATAAGTGAAATATATAAGTCACTCACAACAGCACGGTTGTGGCAGATGAATTTGAACATAGAAATCGTACACTGATTTTGTTGAATACCCTTTCACTAGAGAGAAAATTGCACAGTAACTCGCGTTCGAGGCAACTCGACGTAAATGAAGTGTTCAACTCCAAAGTTGAAATGTTCGTAGTACAATTCTGACATAGGGTGAATTATGTGCCAGAGCCGTGTGTTCATAATCCAAGTTTGCAAAAATAAAAATTGCCATCCAAATGAGAATGATACTAAAAACAGTTACAAATTAACACCTAGCTAACAATTGATTTCAAGATACTCAAATGTTGGAAAAAAATTCTAATTGCAAACATAACTCATGGGCTCAAAGTTTTAATTAGAACTAGTTTCATCATTCATTGTAGAATAGGCTTGTATCATTCGGTACATATTAAAGTATGTTAAGAATAATTTCTTAAGGGATAAATCACTTAACCGAACAAACCCTGGCGCAAAGCGCCCAATTTTTGAAGTGAGAAATCGTTACGATCAGTAACATTGTACCAGCCAGCTATCGGTGGGTTCACAGATACCTATATGGTAATGATTCACTTGCCAATAGTTACCAATTACCGATATTCTAAAGATATGTGGTTGCTACACTGAGAAAAATTTTGTCCCAAAACCGAGACGCTGTTGTGCATCAAGTTGTCACAAAACCGACGCACACAGTGTGTCAACAATATACATTACCAGTCTATTTATTATGACACACTTTTGTATGTCATGGGCTTATACGTCACACTTGAATGTGTCAACCAGGACACACTTAACGTCAATCAGTTTTATTTCACATAAAATTCTCAATTACCCAGACTGGTCACTGAGTACACTTATATACAGACGTATAAGTATCAGTAGGAAAATTAGTGAAGGCACAAGGGTTTTTGAGAGAATTGAACTCCATTCTCAAAATCTAAAAGGAGTTCTTTTTTCTATAAAGTATTTTTGACCCCTCTGAAACTTTAATATGTGATTTAACCCTATCAACCATGTGGTCAAAAAATACGTCAATGTGTATCAAAATATTTCGAATATTTGTTTGAGACACACAGGTGTGTCAAAAATTTCTCTCACTGTAGAAAAGAAAGAAAGAAAAAAAAAACTTTATTTCCCCTAGAGATTGTACAATGTTACAATCATTGGTTTTTAAATATCTTAAAGTTAATACACTTAGATGATACACACACATGAGTCTTGTAATACCCATGTCAGGAAATACGACTCTCAATAAATGTTTTTGGGAATTATTAAGAAATACTCTCGTTAAATTGGGAATTATTAAGAAATACTCTCGTAAAATATCTTTTTTGGGAAACATGCTCGTAAAATATTTTTGGGAAAATACTTCACTTTAGGAAAAGTCAAAAACCGTTATCACTGGTATTGTTAGGAATCAATTCAGGATAGGCAATATATGGTTCAAAGATGCCGTACTTTATTTTGTGAGAAATGTTACATTGTTGGCGGCAAGGATTGGAATTTGACAGCTAGGCCGGTGACGCAGGCGGCGGCGCGACAAGCGGGGCTGCTTCGAGGGGAAGGGGGAAGGCGTTAGCAGAGAACCAACTGTGCTATACACCAATGAACGCTTGCCAAGCGATCAGGCGTGTGGGTGTGGCAGAGCGCGGACCAATGACATTTCAGAACCCGAAACAAGTAAGGCTAAACCAATCGTAAGTGAAACACGTGAATCTTTGCGAAAGGAACCGTCACGAATGTTCAGGAAAAGAAAACAAGCGAGAGTATATAAGCGGCGGACAAGTACATTCGGGAGAGGGGTTTTCTTGAGTTATACAAGAAGGAGGTGTACGTGATCTGAGGGCACACCCAACGGAGAATTTCGGCCGCGGCCGGAATGCATCCACCGTGAGCGGCAAAAATTTTAAATATTTGAGTAAAGTGAACATCGAGGCTTCAAGAAGATAATCATCAACACCTACAACCGTCAAATTACTGATGTGTAAGAGCAATCTGCTTAAAGCATGTCAATGGAGCGGCAAAGTGCGCTAAGGACAGCCCCGTAACCACGCCTCTGGAAACAGTCCAAATGTTTGAACTTTAACACCAAGCTCGCAAGTAATACTTACAAGCAAATAATAACTGCACCGCCTTCGGAGTCTGCAATGATGCCGCCACTACGAGTCCTGCAATGGTCAGGCAGACTCGTGATTCAGAGCTTGAAATGGAGACTGAGTACAGCGCTTCCGCACTACGGCCGGCTAGCGAGCAAGAAGCAACTTCGAGACCGAGGAGCGGGAACGAACTTCGAGACCGTGGGACGGTCTGATGTGCACTACGTGAATTCTCAAGCAGCATTGGGAGTGTGTTAATTCATCGGCTAATCTGCACTATGTAAATTCTTCAAGCAGCATTGGAAGTGTATTGAGTCATCGCGATCTACAATTGCAAGAAAGTGTTAATACCAAGTTACTGTTTGAAAACTCAGAAAGGTGATTTTTAGGAAGTTTTAGCACAGCCAGCACATGTAATAGTGCGTTCCGAGCGGCGAGCAATCAAATGTAATTTGTGTCATGCGGGAAATTGGCTCATGTTCGAATTCTGTGTTGCGTAAGATGAGAAGTATGTTGTATTTAACACCTTGTTGTGAGTCAAGGTTCTATTCTTATTGACATGACCATTTATTTCGTGTGTGTGCCAGCCAGGATGTTCATTTTTATGTTTCATTACGTTTCTTTTGTGCGTAAACTACCCTTTCGACGGTTGCCAAGAAATGGTGTTTCACGCTAAATCATGTAATTGTTCGCTGGCATCCAATAATTTTCTAGCCTGAATCTCCCATTTCATGAGTCATATTCAAATCCACGTGTTTCTAAAATAAATTCGTGTAAATCTTTCAAATTCTTTTATTCTCCATGTCTGGTATGCAGGTGTACGCAAGCATGAAGTATAATACTTTAAAATTTGCGGGGGTTGAGATTCCCTCAGCGTCTGGGAAGGGGGTCCTAAACCCCATCCTCTTCTCATATCGCAACATCCATGTCACTAGTCAAAAATAAATGATTGAGGGCAATGAACTCCTAATTTTGCTTAATCTACATTTGATAATACGTGTAATGATAATTATAAGAGATAACACAAATTCATGGACGATGAATTTTCATTGTGGGGTGAAAACATTTTTGACAGTTTACATGTACATGACATAAAACATCGCAATTATTGATGCCAGGAAATAAGACATGAATCGCTTGTTTCGGCCAATGTTCAAAAGTGTCATTTTAAGGAAGCATGACAAAAAAGTATATAAATACACATCCATATACATACATACACACATGCATACACGTACATATATATATATATATATATATATATATATATATATATATATATATATGTATATATATATTCAGTAATTACCGGTATGAGGGCCTGCACGATTTGAGGGACGTTTTCAGCACGAAATGAAGTACCGACCTCACGATATCAAGTACCCCTAAGAATATTCCTAAAAACAGGATTTAGTGGGCTCCTCATTTTACGGTTACTCGCGTAGTATACTAGTAGAGTAAACGTAGTAAACAGAACTTCATAACAAGATGAACTCTCAGGGTAACTTTTACTATACTCCAATATGAAACATAGCGAGAACCCTAATCAATTCATTCTGTTAAAGAGGAAAAACTAAGACAAAGATAAGAGCTAGATTAAGTTATGGCACTTTTCAAACAATGTAAAATTTAGAAATCCTGAGTTCAACGCACTGACTAGGTCGCGCCCGCCAAAAAATGTATGCGCTAATATCAGTACATTTTGAATTGTTACTTCCCTAGCGTTTAAGATATATTATTTTGGTCGTAAAGTGCAAAATAAAAGAACATCTATTCTCTCATTGGTGATAAAGAAGCCTGACGCTAACACATCAACTAATGAATGTTAGAGATTTCATCACATATGCAGCACTTTTTTTGTTTGCCTCCGAAAATTTTCCTGTCAAATAAGACATACAAGTATAATGCTTCATCAATACCGATTCTTTTCCAGTTGCGGTGGTGATAATTAGATAATTTTTAAATATTAAACGCTTAACAAAACTGCATTGCGACATCTGGCAACTCAATGTAGTTAGATGATCTTACGACTTCTGGCAATTAGATGAACTGGGGAGTCCAGGGCTGCCACTCATACATATTTAATAGATAGATCTAGGTGTTTTTGCTCAAGCCTGGATGTAAAATTTGGAATCTAGATAATAGCTACAAATCTAGGTTTTTTTTCAGTGTGCTAGATATTTTCTAGCTAGAATTACAATCAAGCCATGTATATGATATATTACTGTAAATTCGATTTAGGAATTCACTCTAATGGTTGGTGACAACTTCCTTCTCATTATATATGTTAATTTGCTTAACCAAATTGTCATTTTGCTTAACCAAATTGACATTTTTATCATGTTATGTTCAGTTCATTAACCACACCAAGACGGCTATTTCAATGTTTTTGTGCTGCCATAGTGTAACTTCTAATTGTGATAGAACGGTTCATTAGTGGAAGCATAGTCTCCAATTGCAAAACTAGTGATGTCAAAAATCATGGAATAAAATGCATATACATTATAAAATGTATTGTGGCCTCATTTAAACGAAACTGACCGATGATAAGGCAATAATGAGTTCAGTTTATCGTTGGATGGAGGCAATGTTATTTTAATCATGAAATTACTTCGTGTATCATTTGTATGCTGAAATCATGCATCTAATAAAGTGGAATCAACTTACTCAGTAATTGTAAAATTATTAAAAGTGATGCAGAAAGAGTTGTGACAGCCTTGAAACAATTGTTGATAAGTAGGAATTTGAGCATTGATAATCGCAATGCAAGCAATAGAGACCGACAATACGAATGTCATTGTTGGCATCAATAATGGAGTTTGTGCCAAGTTCAAACAAGAAAATTTATATTTAACATTGATGATATGTGTATACCACTCATTCCAGCTATATTTATGTCCTAGACTTCTGGTGAATGTTTCCAGAATTTTTGATCGCAGAAACTCATAATTTGCTTGCGAAATTTTCTTAGACCATGCCAATTCAATTACCTTTAAATATAAGTTAATATTGGTTTACATCCAGTGAAAATTCCACCAGCTTGCAAAACACGGTTGTTGTCCATTCAACCTACTGTAAAAAAAATTGTTGTTCAATGGCAGGATTTGAGAACGCATTTCGAGTTTGCAAGGCAAAGTAAAAATGCTATCCTGCTGATATGTTATTCGAAATATATTCTGATGAGAAAAATCTTGCACTATCATCAAAACACGCAACGTTAACTATCGCATGATGAACTAATAACACTACTTTACGTTCTATGAATGTTGAACACGTTTTACCTCTCAGAAAAATAAAGAAAACTTAATTCGTTCCGATTTATATTTATTTTGATAAATCAGCCTATATGACATGACAATATTTGAAACACTCAGTTTACATAGAAGACAAATGAACGTGAAAAACAATATCAGGTGGCGATGGAAAACCGAGATCGAGAATTTTTTTGCTCAAAAAAGTCAGCAAAAATAGAATTTACAAAAAGCGTTTCTAAAAAATTAGAGGCATAGCAAGAGACCTAACAATGTAGTACCCGCGGGGAGCTAGTGTCATACGGCGCACGAGAGGAAGACTGAAAGCAGTTTTCAGCACACGTACATTCAAATGTTTGCGGTCTCGTTCTCTGACAATAATTAATAATAATTGTTTACGCTAAGAAAATAAGCTTAACAGCGATCCGACTAAATGCATTACTTTGCAATGGTAGAGAAATGCATTTCTTACACGTATTAGAATTTTTAAACTTGAAATTCAAGAAAAGAAATCAGATACGTTCTAGAGCATTATAACGGATGCATATATGATCTTCAAAGAACATGTTGCACATATCAGTACTATGTTATTAAAATCCGCTGAAAAACAACACAGGAAAAATAATAACAATCTTAGTACAGTAAAAGAGGTTGTGCATAAAGACAATTAATGGCACCAAACTGAACAGGAAGAATGCAACCGTAGTAATTAACTAACTATTGTTAAAAACCAATCTTGGTATATGCAGGTTAGTTTTAGTAGCTAGAGGAGTGATATACCATTCAAAGTTATCCACCATAAATTAATCAGGAATCAAACATTGGAATTATTCAAAATGAATTTCGTCGGGTTACGTTCCAGTCCTTAAACAAACACCGACGTCTTTGCATTTGTAAATAAAAATAAAAATTTGCATCTAAGACAATAACGTCAGCCTAGATGGCTATTATTTCAGTGCGTATTTAATCGATTAATCGGAGAAGAAACTACAAGTGTACATAAACCGCGTCAAATGAATGAGTAGGGAAAGCAGCACACGCAGCACTTCTAGCTTTTATATCTATAGCAAACGTCATATACGAGATCGAATAAAGTTTTAAATCATAAAATGAAAATAACGTTTGGACATCCTCAACGTAGTACAGCGAGAACCCTTGCATTTCTAATAAACCCTCAAATTTATTCCTTCGTCATAATGAAGCAGACAATAAACTTGAAATAAGGAATGATTACTACTCGTTAGGTGCTCTGTCATGCGGATCAGTAATAATAATAATAATAAGTTTAGGGTTACGTTTCCACCAGGGTCGCCAGCAACTTGCAACTATGGACCCCCCTAGATTCAGCTAGGTAATCACACATCGGCTAGGCGATCACATTATGAGCAACGAGACTTGCTACAGACAACTGGATTGATGTTAGTATTATCAGTTCGTGTGGTGTCGAACACTCATTTCAGCGCACATCGGAAATAAGGTAAGTAGTATGACTGTTGGACTCTGAGAGGTCCACAAGTGTGCAGTTCCGTATGCTTGGCATCCGATGACGATAGCTAGCTTGCAGTAATTTGGCAGGGGCACGTATAATTCATATGAGGTCGTACGCGTTGATTCTGTGAAGGTGCGGATCAGTAGTATATTTCACATTAGTTCACGTGCATGCTAATGCTGGAGACAGTTATCTGCCGGTTCAATGAAACATCCTAACACTTCAGTAAATCGAAATACAAAATGAAATATTGAAACATGGTATATGTAACAACGTCTGCCCTTTTACATTATACTGTAGACTAAGCATATCATAAAGAGTAACAAATTACAATTAAGTGATTGATAGTCCTCGCTAGTTACTCAGCCATGCGAATCCTTCGTATATTAGGTTCACATGTACTTAACACATCTGTAACACGCACTCCACTTGGAAAAGTAAAATATATATGGTAACACTGAATGACCATGGAGGTACAGGATCGCTTTTTCCCCTTTTTTAATCATACACACTCATTTTAAATTATTGCAATTTGAAACTCTGTATTTAGAGTTGAAACAACTGTTCAGTTGACGTAAGAATTGAAGAAAGGAACAGTGAACGATCGTACGTTGAAAACGTATTTAAGGAGAATTAAAGAGCGTCAAACACGATAGCGAAAATGCAATAGCCAGAAAACTCTTTTGATCATGCAAACACTGAGAATTGGCAAGAAATGTGTTGCACACGCACAGGATATGTTGTTGGGGACTAGTTCAATTTCAGTTCCGGCTAGGATTCATTGAGTCAAGTTGTCCTCGTACCTTTAGTCTTTTCAACTGCCTACTATTGAAAATTTTCAGACGAACCGCTTTATACTGGTTCTCAAGGGACAGATGTTCTATCGTCTGCATATTGTTTTCGTAAAAGGAATTTATATATTTTTTCCTTGCTTGGAAGCCTTCCCTGGGCCCGTGAGCGATCCAGTGTTATTTCTGGGCTGAAGGCAGTCTCAATATTCATCGTATCTTCTGTAGACCATCGGAGTCTAAGCGATTTAGACTGTTTCACGGAAGAGGGAGGCGGTGATCTTGCATCATATAACTTTCTCCGGGCAGTTGGCTTTCGTTTCTTTGTTAGTTGATGAGCTTCATCAGAGGAAGTTCCGCTGTCGCTGCCAATTAAGTCCACGGAATTTGAATCTGACGATGATCTTGATTTCAAATCGAATGCAGTAACTTCATCGTCAGTTTCGCTAGACGATGAGGATGCAAGTACGGATGCGGATGACTGACTCGAATTGTAATCAGAGCACTCCATTGCATCATTCCTCGTGTTTTTGTTAGTTTGTTCACCACGGTTGAGGCTCGTATTGGCCTCGGGTTCGTCAGAGTCAGAAGATTGAGATTTGTCGATGGCGTGTAAGGCTAGCCCAGGCTCTAGTACATTGCCCAAAGCAGGGCATTGATATATGTTCTTGTTGATATTTGCCGAATGGCCGAGGAAACTGTAAAATTTCTCCCTCTCAGCGGGGTTCACATCAAACTGGGCGTATAGGGTACTCACCCTGTGCCTATTTTTGGTCGCTGTTATTGTGGTTGGAACTCCAGCACTAAGGCTGCTAGAAGAAATTTCTACAGTTCCATCAACAGCTGACAAAGAACCGCCCGTGGCTGGAAATAGAGAGGGGTTTTGTTCATTAACGCCGGCGGCAGCACGTGCTGCGGGACTGCGAATATAGTTCAGGGCTGGAATAGCTGTTTTCGGATGATTAGGTTAATAGTTAGTTTAAGCCTCCCTATCCTCAACAAATGAGATCAAGAGAGGAAGGAAGAAGGCACCATTTAGTATTGAGTTAAGGGAATGCGGAATCTATGCAAAAAAGGCATAGAAACAGTAAGATGAGAAAGAAGCTCATGAAACAAGATCACAGTTGAAGAAGAAACTAGTAGGTGCTGAAAAAACAGGACAGCAGTGTACCGAAAAAAGATGGTCCGTGACAAAATAAAAAACCTATTCTATTTCAACAAAAAGAAGGCCTCCCTAAACTTTAGCTCGGGACCTCACATAATCCCCCTGGGAGCGCCAATTCCCATAGATACAATAGTTGTATCCCCCTGAAAGGAAGCTTTACAAGTAGGACATATGACTATTTCTTTGATTTTTTATTTGTTTTCTTTTCCGTAATTATCTTTTTGCCAGTCTCAAGTTCATTTCCGACGTTGCCTCAACATTATATTCATAAGTTCCGTGTTTGCAGATTTTGGCACAGTGGGCTTAACTTGGCCAAGTCTTGCACTTCACTTGTGTGTTCTTTGACGTCCCAGTCTTGTGAATAGGCAGGAACAAAACGGACACGGACGTTGGGGCTCTGTTAAGGGAGGAAGTATGACGAGTTAGACGTTTTGATGACTGTTATAATAAATATGGGAATACATACGAGCCTGACCGAATCATAGAGTTTCAAAAATGGAATGATATTATTTAGTTAAGTTAGTAAATGACCTTATTAAGCGAAATAAATCATCTTATTGAAAGGAATGAATCATAGGAATGATTTAGGGAACTATCTACCCAAAAAAATGCCACTGTTAAATCATTATCAATTCTGCCTTGTTTAGCTCATGGTAAAGAGAGTTTTCTTAGGAATCAAACGATGTGCTCTGCTGCCTTACATATGTGTTCGTTCGTCAGCTACAGCTGGCGAAAGACCAATTAAATGCGCACTTGCAAGGCCAAACAGGTGACGAGTCTCAGGCTCTCATGAAAACTTGAACTTATTGTCGTTGAAAATGCTACTCCTCCCAGTTTTCGAGGTACAGGAATGACAGTCATACTATTCGATAGGGACTTAAAAAGAACCACAGAAGCATTTGAGTAGATTTTTGAATGAAGATTTATCAACACTTTGACTGTGACGTGCGCCACCGGTGGTACACGGAGGTAATTTTCAGAATGCTACTGACCTGCCAGTAGTCGCAAACACAATTTTCATAAATATTTAATCAAAGCGAAATGAGGGCACGATCTAGTTCGTGTTTGGTATTTTCCAAATAGCTTACTACAATTGGCATTAAATTTGAGTTTGATGTTGTACTTAATATTTTGTAGTCGCAGTCTAAGTGTTAAGAAAATTGTTTGAGAAATAAACAGAATATATTTGATAGGAGAGCAATGTTTGAAAAAATATTTCAAAAATTCAAAGAATCTAACAGTCGCTATTACGCTGCAATATTTCTTTAGGTAATACATTTAGCAATCTATAAAACATAATGCCGGTTTTGTACCTTCAAAATTGTAGGAGTATCATTTTCCGAATATCCATTTTTATCGCTTTATTCTGAGAAAATAAAGTTTTTAAAACAATTATAAAAACACCGAAACAAAAATCGCTGCATGATTCCACACGTGTTGTGAAAATTTCAGAAAAATCAGTCGCGAAATGACAACGTTCTTGGATAGACGGTAAATTTGGTGGTTTGAAAAAAAAATGGAAAAAATGTAAATTTGGTGGTTAAGACGGCGGATAACAAATTCAAATGTTCGAGACGCAAAGATAAAGTCTCCGTTCGCAAAAACTATTGAGTCCTACCCTTGATGGCCAGACTAAGTTTCGTTGAAAGTTGTCTACCCACTTGTGTACGTACTTTACATAATCGTTGATCACTTCTAAAGAGCGCTAGTACGAGTTATAGTTAGAACATAAAAAGCCTTGTATCCCTTCTCCCTCTTATGACGATAGTGATACTTAGATAGCATTTAACAGAAAATTAACACTATCATTAGAATTTGAATTAGATAGAATTATACATTGAAATTGCAGCGATCGAAAATGAGCAAATAGAGATTAATAAATTTAAATTAAGTGAACTTACGCTTAGATGTTCTCTGATAAAGAGATGTCTACGGGACCGGTCCGACGACCGCTCCTGAAACTTGTGGGGAATTTCCATCACTCACTTCTGTGCTCGAAATCTGCGAATCACTCCCGCGCTCGAAATCTGCAATAAAATGAAAGTGATGCGCATATAACGCAAAATAATGTAGGTCTACATAAATATGTTATGGTCTGATAATGCCGCTTAGATTAGATTAGTTGATAGTTTTAACCGCCCTACCCAGCAACAAATGCGAGAGGAAGGAGGAAGGCACCATTTAATATGGAGTTGTGGAAACGCGAAATCTACGCAGAAAAAGCATAAAAACAGTAAGTTGTGAAAGAAGATTATAAAACAAGACCTAAGTTAAAGAAGAAAGTAGTAGGTGCTGAAGAACAGGACAGCAGTGAACCGGAAAAAAGTGGTCCTTAACATAACAAAAATAAAACATTTTATTTCAACAAAAAGAAGGCCTACCTACCTACCTAACTCTCAGCTGAGTCCCTCACCTTGTCCCCCTGGGAGCGCTAATTCTTATAGATACAATACTTGTATCCCCCCGAGGGGCTACCTGCCGCTTCTGGGTGTATAGCCTCGTAGTTCACGTCATTGGAAAATGAGAATTTTTTATGTTGCGCAAATGCCAACTGAGATGGATTATTCTTCTGCGACAAGTAGAATAGTAAAGAGTAGTAATAAGAAGAACTTGAAATAAATTAGGTAAAGTGATTAATGATAGTTTTCGTCATGATTAAAGCCCGGACTTTTGCCATAAATGCCTAAAATGCCTAAAGAGCCATACGTGCATATAATGCCATAAATGCCTTCATAACGCCATAAATGCCTTCATAATGCCATAAACGTCTATTTATGCTGCTTGTGTAAGATTTATTATTCCTAGAATATTGTAACCCAACATAACTAGTATATACCATCAGTAAAAATTCCTAAAGAGAAAAAGTAATCGGGAGCTGCATGTAATTGGTTATTTGGAAGTGACCGCATATACGGTTCGAGTTGCGGGTGATAACATCATTGTACGGAGCGATGTGGGCGAAGTGTGCGAGGCTTCGCCCAGAGCAAAGCGTGTGTTAATAACGCGGTCGTTGATAGGTTAAGTTAGTTGTTTTTAGGTTTCCGGTTATCATATGACGATGTGTCAACGATCGTAAGGTGTGACGTTTTTACGTTAGCCGGATTTACTGTGTTTTTTACGGTGGTCGTTGTTACATGAATCCAAATAATAACCCTAACGGAAATTTGATGATTAATGTGTTCCCAGTTGATTTTGTCACATGTGTTTTTAAACTTTTTTTCACTCTCCCCATTTTTTTCACTCTCCCCATCTTTCAAGATTACTGCTACTAACTAGTATAAAATTAGTGCAATTGCCATCCATTCAATGCCTAAAGCTAAACAAACAGATGCAGCCAAGATTCTTGGTTACATAGCAGAATACGGCGAAAATGATTTTCTTGCGTTGCAAACAATATATTATGCTGCAATGAATGCAAGACACTGAGAAATGTGAAAAAATATATTTTGCGCACCAACCCTACGGTCTAAGCGGCATCGACAAGACGACCTGGGAGTCGACACTTCACAACCTTCTGGAAGTGCGGCCAGTTTTGCTAACGCGTCTACTGTTCAGTATTCGCCTAACTTGGACCGTACGTTTAAAGAGGACTTGTGCAAGACTTTCATTGATGCTAACATACCCTTGGGGAAATTGACCAATGAAAGACAGATTATTTCTCGAAGAATATTTCGGAAAGAGCATCCAAAATAAATGAACTCTGAGATAATACTATGTACTCGTAGATAAAACTACTCTAAAACCATAGATAAAATAAATAAAAATTCGTGATAAAAACATTTCAATTTCAATTGATGAAACTACTGATCCACTGGGAAGACATTTAGTGAATATGATTGTAGGTACCTTAGTAGCGTCAGATGAACAAAGCATGCATTTACTAACAACAGAGTCTATTTCGTCAACCAACAGTTCAAATATATCCTAGGTATTCACCACTTCTGTTGCAATACTATGGCGGGATGGCATCAAGTATAACAAAGTACTTCTATTTGTTACGGGTGCCACTTCGTACATGAAGAAAACAGTTAGAACTTTGCAGGTTCTGTTTCCTCGCATGATCCATTTTACGTGTTAAGTGCATGGATTTCATAGAATATCCGAAGAAGTTCGCTCGCTGTTTCAACCTGTGGACAGTTTGATTGCAAATGGCAAGAAAATTTTTCAAGTCGCTTCACATTCGTGAATATGCCCCAAGCCTGAGCGTACCCCCACAACCAATTATCACGAGATGGGGAACGTGGTTATCAGCTGTTTTTATTATTCTTCCTACTTCGAAGCTCTACAAGACATCTTCAACACTTTGGATACTGAAGACGTTGCCTCCATACGCATTGTTCAGGAATTGATATGTAATTCTAGTTTGCAGAACGATCTCTCTTTCATCGAAACACACTTTCAAACGCTACCGCAAACCATGCAAGCGCTAGAAAAAAGGAACATTCCGCTGCATTATGCTTTAGATTTGGTTGATAGCACTGTAGAAAAATTGAGGAGCACTCCCGTAGAAAAAGGCAAACACATAGCTAAAAAATACCATAATGTTTTTTATTCTAATGTTAGCCTACGACAGATGAAAGATATTGCACACGTCCTTAACGGAACAAATGTTCAATGCGTTGTTAATCTTTCACCGAGCGATGCAGCATGTTTCAAATTCTCCCCCGTAACATCTGTCAAAGTTGAAAGGTCATTCTCAAAACTTGAGCATATATTCTCGGATCGACAGTTGAGTTTGACCTGTGAAAACGTAAAGATGCTTGTAACAGTGACGAATAACAATGTATTATAAAAGTTTTTGGTTGTATCTATAAACAATGTTTATGTATTTTCAATGTTGTTGAAGTTAAAGTTTTGTTACACGTTACTATAAAGTTCATTCCATGTTACAAAATAATATTTGTATTACATATGTATAATGAATTTCAATTGTTAAAAATGTTTTCTCGTGAACAGTGCAGTAAATACAATACATTTAATTCGTTTAATTCTTTCCCTGTCATACCTTAAAACACATTTTTACGATAGTGCAGAACCGGCTGATTATCAGGGAAAGCATGACTTGTTCAATTTCAAATAGCCTGCATTGCATGTCTCAAATGCCTACGAAACTGCCATAAATGCCCATGGATAGTGCCATAAATACCTACAAATACTGCCATAAGCGCCAATGGTTAAGTGCAAAAAGTGCCTATGTTTTAGTGCCATAAATGCCTTTTTATAAGTGCCTAAACGTCCGGGCTCTAGTCATAATGGGTGTAGAAAAGGTGTCGGGACTAACGAAATCGGTCATGTGGGAAAGAATAGTGCATTATTAACATCGTTAATATCCACTTTTAAAAGGCCAAAATAATTACAATTTAACGTAATGTCTTACTTAGAAACGATTCAACGGGAGCATGTTATTTATGCAAAATATATCCTAAATCAATGTACTTTATATAAAAGAGTAGTATCGTAACTGACCTGTTGTTACAGGAGCACCAAGGATCTGAGGTTCTCGACGAGGTGATGGTTCGTCCTCATCAAGAGGGATGGGTAGTGGTGAACCTGAGGTGTTTAAATAATTAGTACGATGGCGAGAAGTGAACATATTTCATCCACATGGATGCATACAAATGTGTAGATGCTATGGACATATCTTTCCTCCGCATGAATGATAATTTATTGGTCATGACCTTACCACTGTAATGGTACTCGCTGGGATTCGAGCTACCAGTTTGAAGTTACTTATAAAATTGAAACACGAGATGATATATGGTGCATGATAAATGCCCACGTAATAGGACATAGGTAAGTTCATGATAAAAGTAATATTATACTTTTACCATGAACTTACATTAAATTTCTGTGCGCTAATTGCCGTACTCCGCGAAGACTTCGTGGACTTGCATACTTGCATTATGTCTTTGGAAGAGTAGAAAAAATGAAATTTCTCTCCTTTGCACATATCAAGGCGAATGCGGGTGTTGCATAGTTTTTGCTTGCATGGATGTATTTAATGTAGCAGTTTGCAGCAGCTGCAACGATCCTGGAGAGGTATTGTATTTGTTGACTGATTGATTATAAGAAAGTTTTAGCCTCCCTTTACCACGACAAAGATGTTCAAAGAAAGGAAGGAGGAAGGCACCATTTAGTATGGAGTTAAGGGAACGCAGAATCTATGCAAAAGGTGCACAGAAACAGTAAGGAAAAAGTTCAAGAAGCAAGAATTATTATTATTATTATTATTATTATTATATAAGAAAGTTTTAGCCTCCCTTAATTGAACGACAAAGATGTTCTAAGAGAGGAAGGAGGAAGGCACCATTTAGTATGGAGTTGAGGGAACGCAGAATCTATGCACAAGGTGCACAGAAACAGGAAGCTAAGAAAGAAGTTCATGAAACAAGAAAAAGTTGAAGAAGAAAGAAGTAGGTGATGAAAAACAGGACAGCAGTGAACCGAAAAAAGATGGTCCGTAACAAAACAAAAACCTATTCTATTTCAACAAAAGGAAGCCTACCTAACCTTTAGCTCAGGCCCTCACATAGTCCTCCTGGGAGCGCTAATTCCCATAGATACAATACCTGTATCCCCCTGAGGGGCAAGAAGCAAGAAAAAAGTTGAAGAAAGTAGTAGGTGTTGAAAACAGACAGGAGTGAACCGAAAAAAGATGGTCCGTAACAAAATAAAAGCCTATCCTATTTCAATAAAAAATGCCTATCTCTCAGCTCGGGCCCGCACATTTTTTCCCCCTGGGAGTGCTACTTCCCATAGATACAATAGTTACATCCCCTTAGGGGTAACTTTGTTGATTAAAGATTTCATTGCCATAATGGCTAAGTGAAACACATTTGGAGGGCAAATATGCAGAGTGTCCTAACCCATCAGAGGTCAAAACTGGAGGTTGGATTTAGTGATAATTTCACCTCATAGTGACGTAGCTGTCTTTCAGGCGCAGAGTGGCCTAGTTCCTAGTTCAGTTCCTAGTTAGTAACTTAGCTAGTAAAGCCAATTTAGCAACCCTACGGTAAACAATACGTCTCTAACTTCAGTTTCCTATAATTCTATGTTTTGTGGGTTATGACACTGGAAATTTACCCTCCGTTTGAAGATACATAGTTAATATTAATAAAGGGCTCATTTGAAGAAATATTGAACAGGTCAGTACATTGTAACTTATGTTAATTACACGTTACCTTTACCATGCTTTACTGTGATGCACGGCGAATCAACGGGCACATCATGATCTTCTTGTACACGCCGAGACTTTCTGTATCGCCGACTGTTGCGGTCCATCGTTGACCAGTCATGGAATTTGCCCAAGGTTAACAAAATCTGCAAAATTTTTGAGGTTCAGTTCATGCATTTATTTCAGAATAAGTTGCATTATTATTTTGAACAATATAATATATTTTTCCAGTGGGGTATAATTAATTTATTATTTTTTCATACTGAATAGCAAAATTATGGCATTGATAGTTTCTCACTGTGGTAGTAGGTGAATTTTTCATATATTTATACGTCAAAAAAAAAATGAAACTTCTCTTCTTTCCTAATTCACAATGTCTATTTGAAGTAACGGTTATTATACTATGTGAAATGTTTCATAGAATTATATTTTTCATTTCTACCAACAAGGATCAGAATATTTTCAACCATTTAAGTTGATTTCCAAATTCTGGGTAGTTACAACCTAATCTAACAAATTGTTTACAACCTTGGACGTGAAATGAATGTGTTAATCATTCATCAGATGGCTATAATTCTGCAAGCAAAATATTAAAATATAATAGCATGATGTTACAACAATGAATGAGATTACACAGTTTATAATTTAAGATAAAATAGAAATTAGCTATATAGGAAATCTAGTGATTTTTCATTTCAAAATGATGCAACTGTGTTACTACGTTTTACGTCCTTTGGCAGCAAAAAATTACAGCCTACTTTTTACTAAATAGATCTTGTCCAAATGCCCAGATGTAAGTAATTGGCCAATGATGAGTATTTTGAGTCAATAAAAGACGCAATAACATAGGTTAAAAACAATTCAGAGTTTGTTAATACCTAAAATATAGAATCAAATACCTAGTACTAAATACAGCAACCAACGCATAATGCAAAAATATTATGCAAATTCTATATGTACTCCTTCCTAAATGGAGTTCAACAAATGTTGGGCAAAGACCGTGTCTTAACATCTTTCAACTATCAGAGCAACAGTTCATTATATGCAAAAAAATATACTGACTAGAAATCTAGTACACACACGGGGATTGTTAGATACCCTTACAGAATATTTTCCTACACTACAACAAATGTCTGGTTCTGGGAGAACTAAATTTTTAGAAATCTTCATACTCTTTAAACATTTGTACATTCCTTTTCAGTTTTTAGTGCATTAGTCCACTTCATAATTTTTAACTACCTCAACAAGTAAAGTAAACCCCCTGAGGCAAAGTTGAATATTTTTTACTACTTTACTACCTGGTGGACTTAAGTGTTATAGCCTTTTATATATTATTTGATTTTCAAACATAGTAAATTGATTTTCACATATTTAGATTGTTATATAAAATTGAATGTTAATATGAATTTTATTTGAGGGGATTTGTTGGTTCAGATGGATAATGGAGAGCTAAATCCTGAAAAATGAAATTATAGTTACCAAGTTAATAAATTTATTATAAGAAACATTTGCATGGTGACAAAATAACCATTTGTGGAGTTTTTAGCTTAATTGCTGAAGTGAATCTAAGATTTTCCATAATACTTATCATGTTAATATAGTGTATTTCATTAGATTTCATAAATGTTGAATGAATATTACATCAATCTAGAGAGTGAAGCAATACACAAGGGTAATCATGAGTGAGAACTGATATTTTTATATATTTCTATACCTAGAATACAGAATATTTTTGCAAGTAAGGTTGGAAATGATTCTTCATGCTACTTTATAACCATTATTCAGAAGGAAGTGATGGTTTATAACAGAGATCTATCAATGTATTATTCTAAATATTTCTTTTCAATTTTTTCAATAAATCATAACGTTCTTTGTTGTTCATTCTGAAATCATTGATCATTGTCTGTATATAATATTAATATATGTTTAAGAAGTTAATATATTTGTAATATATGATGAATGTTTACTTTCAACATTTCAATACTCATTGATCAGGACATAGCTTACGAGGTATTATTTTGCTAATATAGTAAATTAGATCACCACCCATGATTTGTTTGATTTTAGTGTCGATAAGAGCAATAATATTTTGAATTAGTACTAATTATATTAAATAAGGTTGTAAAAAGTGAGGTATTTGTGAAGGAGAGGACAATAATCTATTTCCCCAATATTTGCTGCTTGATTATTGGTAATTAGATGGAAATGAAAAATTTTTCATCTATGCCCTTTCTTTTAAAAATGAGTATTTAATAAGTTATAGCTGTAGGTTACCCGCCACAATTCTATTCTTTGTAGCATAGGGAAAATCTATTTAAGGGGAGGAATCTAAATGGACTCTCCCTTCTGGCGGCTGCAATGCGCTTGAATGATTGTTACTTTAGGTTACTTTAGTTTAGATTAGTTCAGTAACGTTACATAACGTCATTACTATAACTCGTTAAATGCTCATTTGCGACGGAAAGTGCGTAGATGAAAAAAATTTATTTTGATTTAGTAACCTATATCCAAGCACCAAAAACTGGAAAATCGATTATTGTCTTCTTCACAAATACCGAGGTTTTAATTAGGCTCAAGATGTTTATAAATGTACTTCATTTTGTTTAAATTATGTTATTTTGATATGAAGGGAAAATCGAGAGAAATATGCTATGTTGATATAAGCAGGAGGTGAAATTTTATACTGCAAGTTTTTATAAATTATAAATAAATTATATAAATTTGTAAATCAAGTTGCTTGTTGGTAACTTTAGTCAAGAAAAATTCTCCATGAAACAATTCTGCAAAAGTATAACAAAATTGCTATTAAAGCCATTGCTAATAGAATTTAAATTTGTTGCAGGTATTATTTTGTTATCAATAACGGCTAATTTTGTAGGTGGATTTTTAATTGTTTAACTATATCAATTTCTTATTTGATTGCATAAAGTCATGATGTAGAACCATTCATGACTTATTCACTTTTCAATTCAAGTTTTATCATAGTTATATCATGGCATATAGTTATTTGAATTCCTTGCCTAAGATGATATGAACATGGGCTTCCTATTTCTTTCAATAAATTGTGATAATAGATCACGCTACACGATTAATTTACATACATTAAAATGTGCACAACTGTATGTAAACTTTAGCTGACATTCTGCTGAGTTCAACTACATTCAGATGAATTATGTAACTATATTAACAACATTACAATATGGGTAAATGGTAAGAAAAATAACTGAAAAATAATGCACTCTCAATTCACAACAGATTACATATATATGTTAACCACGTTAACTTAAAGAGATCATAACCTGATAATAAATAAAGCATTCAATTACTTCAATGAAGATAAATTTATAAATTTTAATTAGTAATGATCAAGGAGTTGCTAATCATAACACATTTGTATAATATGTAAATAATTTGTCTATTTATCTAGAAAACTATGATTAATTTTTTATTCCATATTTCAAAATCCATACAAAAACATCTTGTAGGCAGGAACTCCCTACATTGATACAGTATTCAAAAATGTTTGATGAATGATTTTTGAAATGAAATTAATCTTCACAACACAGAATTTAAAATTCAAAGTCTAGGAAGCAATGAATAAGTCAAGTAAATTGCAAGAATAATGATTTTGGCATTGATCAAATTAATATTATCTAACTTTAAATGGACAATATTTATTTTATGTCAGGCAAGGAAATTAATAATTTGGGGGCAAATAATCAATAAAGGAACACATTTAATAACCTTTTACACGAATGACATTCTGCTCGCTGATGCATTATTTTTGAATAATTGTACTTTGAAGTTGGCGCCGGCGCGCGCGCGCGCGAGCCGTTATTTAGTTAATGAGGGTAGTTAACCCCCTATTACAAACGTAAAGAGGTTGGGTCGTGAGGGTTAGCCACAGTTCTTATAGCGAAAATTATAAATAAAGCTTCTAACCCACCCATTTGGGTGACGACCGCAATCTTGTTTACATCAAATCCAAGATGGCGGCGCCCATAATGGTCGTTTGCCTGACATAAAGTAAATATTGACCCTTTAAATTGTCAATTTAATTACTGCAATGCAGATACACTTAATTAAATGGTTTTGATCTTAGTACCGTCTAGAAGAACAAACGATCATTAAAAACGTTTTTTAGAATTCATTCTACAACACAGAATTCTAAATTCAAGCCCTAATTGCATGACTAATGAGTTTATAGTTTGATCATCAAGTTAGAGTTAACTAATTTAAAATGAAGGGTGTTCAATTAATGAGGAGAAATTTATTTACAGGCATTTAAGATTACGTTTCAAATAGTGTAAATGACTTGTGTATTCCTCACCTGTTATGACCGGCAGGCCTCAGCCGAGACGGTTCAAGAAACGGTTTGTGAAGAGTACAGGAATTTCTGGAGAATTTCTTGAGTCCACCTCGCGCGACTTTACACTTCAGTTTCCCACTCATAACTTTAGAAAGAATGTACCTATTAACTTCAAATTGCTCTCAAACGAAAGAGCGAAACATTCTCTATCTAGCTAGTATAAGCAACACCCTCAAGGTATTCTGAAAGTTACAAAAATTCTTCGATAAACCTTGCATACATGCGCGCACTGAAAACACTTCAGTTTCCCACTCGTAACTTTAGAAAGAATGTACCTATTAACTTTAAATTGCTCTCAAACGAAAGAGCGAAACATTCTCTATCTAGCTAGTATAAGCAACACCCTCAAGGTATTCTGAAAGTTACAAAAATTCTTCGATAAACCTTGCATACATGCGCGCACTAAAAACACTTCAGTTTCCCACTCGTAACTTTAGAAAGAATGTACCTATTAACTTCAAATTGCTCTCAAACGAAAGAGCGAAACATTCTCTATCTAGCTAGTATAAGCAACACCCTCAAGGTATTCTGAAAGTTACAAAAATTCTTCGATAAACCTTGCAAACATGCGCGCACTAAAAACACTTCAGTTTCCCACTCGTAACTTTAGAAAGAATGTACCTATTAACTTCAAATTGCTCTCAAACGAAAGAGCGAAACATTCTCTATCTAGCTAGTATGAGCAACACCCTCAAGGTATTCTGAAAGTTACAAAAATTCTTCGATAAACCTTGCATACATGCGCGCACTAAAAACACTTCAGTTTCCCACTCGTAACTTTAGAAAGAATGTACCTATTAACTTCAAATTGCTCTCAAACGAAAGAGCGAAAAATTCTCTATTAGCATATTATTAACAAAACCTAAACAGTTTTCTGAAAACAACAGTATATTTCACCTGCCGGTGAAATGTTCGTATGTGAGTTATATGAAATACAGTGTAATTTCAGAATATGATAACCTCAAGAAGAATACATTAAATGGGGCCTGTACCAAAAACTTTCCGCGGAAATCGCAGCGGGGGCAGATGCATCAACGCCTAAAGTACCTGTTTCGCATTTGAAAGACTAAAAAAAAGACATGCCTTCAAATCTAAAAAACTGACATAATTTTATGATAAATAGTTGTAAGTAAATATCACTACTTATAATGTGAGAATTGGTACAAAACAAACCGAAGTGGAGAAATAAGCATTTCAATGGTTGAACATATAAATGAAAAAATAAGAAAAGCAAGGTAACACAAAAACATATTTTGAGATAATACCCATGAGTATATGACAAATAGTCAGGTAATGGGTTTAGGAAATGCTAAATGAGTTTCGTTGTAGTCTTGACAATTTTAAGAAACAATGGATGCGTGACAGATTTCAGCTTTCGCATTTGAAACTGTAAACGTTTCATTAGAAATAAACGATTATTTTTTAATTCATATTCAGAATGAGAGTCTTAATCCTACTCATAACCAATGACCCAGCTAGACGACGTGGTTGTTTTGCTGACACGGCAAGCGCCTGCTGAGTAGCCCTCACACTGTTTAGGAATCACAAACCTGCATTGGTATATAGTCTTGCTCCGTGCATGCCTACAACGTTAGTTCTATTTTAAGGGTTTTCGTGTAAGGTTGGTCCTTTTCATTGGCCACAGGAGACCTTAGTTGGAAATTCAGCTGATCAACGATCAAAACTTGTGGCTCTTAAGCGTATAGAAAACTGAACGTGTATTATTTTGTGCATTGTTTTGTGAAAATGGAGAGGGAACTCGAGCTCTTGAAATCGTTGCCGAGCAAAAGCTATCAAAGCAAACGTGAACTTTTTAAACAATTATCTCGCAGTTTAGGAAGTCAGCGATACGAACGAGACCGAGCTAGATTCCGAAAATTAGAAGGGACGAGTGCAGCGTTTAACTACCAAGTCGCCAGAATAGTTCAAGTAAGTTTATAAGCTTAAATTACTTTTACTCAAAGCTAGTTGCTGTCAAAAGTAGTTACAAAGATAGGCCTTCCCGACTATAGCATAAGATACAATTCCCGGCCTTCCCGACTATGCGTAAAAGATACAATTACTCTCTGTTGTAAAGCTAAATAAAAAACCAGTCCAATATCGCACCTCGAGATTATTACATGTTTGAAAACTGAGATTAAACTATAATCTCAATAGTGCGAGGATCACTCCTGCAAAATCTAAGTCCGATCCCAAGCCCGGCCTTAACAAAAAAATATGAAATAAAACGAAAGAAGAAAAAAAGAACAACAGTTTATTTCCAATAAAGTGCAAAGAAGAAATGTTGATACATTGGTTTTTAAAATATCTTAACATTAACATCCTTAACTGATAATTATTCATTGGTATCGTAATACTGAAGTAAAATGTCAAAACAAAAAGTGACTGACAGAAAAGCACAACAAAAATGAGTTCCTTTCGTTGCTTAATCTGATTTCGAGAGTGCATTTAAATAAGAGTAACTTAGAAAACATAATCCTCGTAACGCTTAGTTGAAAACATTCTCGTTAGTGCGCACATGTATCGAAATAAATGCGAAAAACGCATTCAAATACCTTTACCTTGAGATCCTCAATTGCTATTCACACATGGTTATCGTAGTACCCATGATAATTGTCGAAACATGATTCGGAGAAAAGCACGAAAAAAAGCGTTTCTCTTTCCTGCGGTCGTCGGATTTTGGTAATGCATTTAATACAAGCTTCTAAGAAAACATAGTTCATGTGACGCATTGCTGAAAAACCCTCTCGGTAGTGCGTACTCGAATTGAAATATGATCATAAGAACATAGGAAATAGTGATACGAGCGTGAGGGATTGATGTTAGGGGTAAAATGAGCAGATTTGATTCATTTTGCGTGTAGAACTATGAGGTCGACAGTCGGGATTTGGGACAATTTTTCACACAGACGCATCATCTACACCTTTTTCACTTCAAATTAATCTAAGTCCAGTTCAATTTAATCCTAGTCAAGCTCAAATTAATCCGAGTCAAGTTCAAATTGATCCAAGTCAAGTTCAAATTGATCCAAGTCAAGTTCAAATTAATCCGAGTCAAGTTCAAATTAATCCGAGTCAAGTTCAAATTAATCCAAGTCAAGTTAAAATTGATCCAAGTCAAGTTCAAATTGATCCAAGTCAAGTTCAATTTAATCCAAATCAAGTTCAAATTAATCCGAGTCAAGTTCAAATTAATCCGCGTCAAATTAAAATTGATCCAAGTTCAAATTGATCCAAGTCAAGTTCAATTTAATCCAAGTCAAGTTCAAATTAATCCGAGTCAAGTTCAAATTAATCCGCGTCAAGTTCAAATTAATATTGAGTTATAAAATGACATATTAATTTGTTAATTTGAGTTTGTTGTGTTAAATATGTATCTATTGGATGTTATAAGCATGACTGGTTTGGAGGATTTATTTACACTCATAGATATTTATATACACGAAATTCCACTTGATCATATCTATGAAATCATATACATGCATATACAAAAGGTTACCATTGAACGATATGTAGATATAATCTTTAAAAAGAAATATACAAATGTGATTCACTTAGTACTAATGTACGATTCCGTTTGATTACAATTTATACATGTACATTACTACCCAGATACATTCTTGCATTGGCAATATAAATGTTGCCATCCATTCGAATTCCATGTTAGTCAATGAATATTTTCACGAAGAAAACGTCGCAGTATCTACGGGGAAGTGCGCAAAGGTGAGTTCTTCTAATCAATTATCCTTGGTCTAACTAAAAGTGGTGAGGAAATGTTTTTCGGCAAATTATTTCCGAGCGAAATTAGCGCAGTAAATGGAAACAAAAAAGATTATCTCAATTATTGGGCGACCATATGGTCAATATTTTTTCTTTCTCATCCTCTTTTCCAACTTCTCAACTCTACGAAATATTTAAATTTCTTCATGTGTTCATATACAAAGGAAACCTCTCACAATTTTTTCCTGCACTATGTCAATCGTTAAAATTCAGTACCTCTGCCATGCTATAAAATTCAACGTTTCGATGAAACTATTAACTTCAGGCTGAAAAAAGCGAATATATAATATTTTTTCAGTCACATCGATGAAAATGTTAATCAACTGCTCAAGCACAAGCAGACCCAGCAAAAACACAAGAAATACATTGTAAGACTACTAGATATGAGTAGTTCCCATAAAAATATCGAATACCAGCAGACTGGCTAATATTGTACAGCAGTTACATGTTCATTGCAGCAGAGACACAGGAGAAATGGTCAAACAAGCCTATGTTTCAAACATTTAGGAGGCATTCCTATTGAATAGTTTTAAAGCAACGAAATTATTATAATTTTCATTGAGGGCCGGTTTTAAGGTTGAGAACATATAATGCATCTATAATTTGGATATGTTCTTTTTTAAGTACATGATACAGAATTGATATGTTTGGATAAACATCTTCATGTGAGAGCTTTCCAGCCATGATGACTAAGGAACCAATTAAAAATATAGCCATGATATTTATGCGCAGTTATTCGTTTTATTAGAGTCATCTTAGTGATGCTAATAATTGAGACTACATTTTCTTCCTACGCACTTAAATTATTACATTGGCCATGTATACGTCAAGGTTCGAAAACTTCTGACAAAGATTTAATTTCCAAATTTCAGGAAAAAAAACAGAGCAATTTGAGAGCAATTTGAAGTTATTAGGTACATTCTTTCTAAAGTTACGAGTGGGAAACTGAAGTGTTTTTAGTGCGCGCATGTTTGCAAGGTTTATCGAAGAATTTTTGTAACTTTTAGAATACCTTGAGGGTGTTGCTTATACTAGCTAGATAGAGAATGTTTCGCTCTTTCGTTTGAGAGCAATTTGAAATTAATAGGTACATTCTTTCTAAAGTTACGAGTGGGAAACTGAAGTGTTTTTAGTGCGCGCATGTATGCAAGGTTTATCGAAGAATTTTTGTAACTTTCAGAATACCTTGAGGGTGTTGCTTATACTAGCTAGATAGAGAATGTTTCGCTCTTTCGTTTGAGAGCAATTTGAAGTTAATAGGTACATTCTTTCTAAAGTTACGAGTGGGAAACTGAAGTGTTTTTAGTGCGCGCATGTATGCAAGGTTTATCGAAGAATTTTTGTAACTTTCAGAATACCTTGAGGGTGTTGCTTATACTAGCTAGATAGAGAATGTTTCGCTCTTTCGTTTGAGAGCAATTTGAAGTTAATAGGTACATTCTTTCTAAAGTTACGAGTGGGAAACTGAAGTGTTTTTAGTGCGCGCATGCATGCAAGGTTTATCGAAGAATTTTTGTAACTTTCAAAATACCTTGAGGGTGTTGCTTATACTAGCTAGATAGAGAATGTTTCGCTCTTTCGTTTGAGAGCAATTTGAAGTTAATAGGTACATTCTTTCTAAAGTTAAGAGTGGGAAACTGAAGTGTAAAGTCGCGCGAGGTGGACTCAAGAAATTCTCCAGAAATTCCTGTACTCTTCACAAACCGTTTCTTGAACCGTCTCGGCTGAGGCCTGCCGGTCCTGTTATGCTCGAATACTGAATGACACAGACATATTCGGTAAAATTTAGTTAACTTTTATATTGAAATTCACCTACAATCTCAGTCTGATGACTCTGATCTGTTCTGGACCAGGGTTGCCACTTTTGTCTGTGCTAAAATATTTAGAATCGTTTTCAAATATAGCTAGAAATAGCTAGATTCAATAAAACATAATCTAGAAAAATAGCTAAACACAAAAATGAATAACTCTCAATAAGTACTGTGACTATACTATCTGTATCACATTAATCCAGTTGATTCAGTCCAAAGTAGGTAGATTCAACTATATTCTAGTAGGTAGATTCAACATTTGGTTTGCCATCTCTCTAAGGCTCATCTTTTTTCAGTTTGCTGCTGTCATGTTTTTCAGCACCTACTACTTTTTCAACATTACTGAAATATATTATTGTAACGCCCAACAGTTTTTAACTGAAAAATCATTTGATTCGTCCAATAACAAACTAAATTTGGTATTTAGCTCTTCCTCAAAATGAGGACAGAGCACATTCTGAATAATATTCGAGCACTTAGTGCAATGCATTTTCATGTGACCTTGAGTGTAGTGATGTACTGATGTATCGGTATCGGCAGTATCGGTCATTTTTACTGGTATCAGTATCGGCAAAATCCGGCTGACACTTCACCGATACTTACCAATAATACTTATTTTATCATATAAATGATGGTCATCAATCAGGAAAGTAAAAATATTATCAAATTAAGAGCCTATTCATACCTAGTAAATCAGTTAACTAACTGTTGAATTACAGCGTTTAATCAGGCCCAGTAACTGAATTTACCAATTTGAATTCCCGATGAGTCACGTACGGCCAGTAAGTGAAAGCTATGTAGCATGAATACTTTATGAAATTTAAATACTTTCACAGCTAAAGTCGATATAGTTTGACCATATTTCCATATCTTAAATACTGTGACAGGCTAAGTTTCGGTATTTTCACGGGAGTCACAGTATCCACACAAGCTGACAACTGAGGAACTGATCACTGATGTACCCGCGTCCCGACTAATCCCAAGTCCTACTAACTCCCGCGCGGAATCTGTCACACAGACTCAAGTAACTAAACGAGTAACGATCGACGCTCAAACAACGCTTGAACGCCTTTCAAACATTGAATATACGGTCTCAACTGTTATCATATTTAACGCTTTTCAGCTTCCAACTCATTACTGATGCTTTTAGCTAGAACTATCTAGGGTATTTTAAAAACTATCTAGATTTATAGCTATTAGCTAGAATACCAAATTCGATATCTAGATTGAACGAAAACTATCTAGATCTAGCTATTTTATAGCTAGAGTGGCAACTATGTTCTGGACGCCTTACACCGACTGTTTTTCGCGCCAATGAATACACAATTTCTTTTTCTTCTTCGGTGATCCAGAACGAAATTAAAGTCGATGGCCAAATTTTCGACCAGTCACGCGAACGATCATATGCATGTACTCTTACATCCTAGAAGCAGGGTCAATTTCTCCAGACTCTAGATTCTGATCTAATGGATCTGGAAACATGAAATTTGTCTCAATTTAAAGCTAACACTTTCCTCTAGCCTTTACAATCACTCAAATTTTTTTCTCAGTCTAGATGAGAGCAGAACTCTTCGGAAAAGAAGTTAGAAAAATGTAAAAAATTTCGCTATTCATTTCATTTGAGTAGAAAGCATTCGAATGGTAATGTTTGAGTGAGATGGCAACTGGTAAGGAATCCAGTACATATGTTCTGTTCCAGACATAAAACAAATTATGTAATTTCTCCTGTCATTATATCAAACGATGTGTGCTTAATTCAGGATTTATTGGTTGAAGTAATTACCCTTCAAAAATCATATATAAATGTACAGACGCAATACAAATATAATTATAAACATTTTTGAAATAAACGTGAAAGCATCGAAATGATGGTGAATAATGACTTCAGCTCAGTACAATTCAATCGTAATATAGGAGGAAACTGATGACTCAACTTTCTCGAAAAAATTCAAGCCCGTATTCTCCTATTTCTTGGTGTTTATTTTATTTCGTCGCTTAAAATGGTACGCATATCCATTGAATGCAAGTGAGATTTCGGTTCAACATAGAGTTCGCGAGAGTCGAAAGTGCAATGTGTGTTGTAACTCTCAAAAATATCGTGCAACCGTAGAGATTTCTTCTAAGCAAGAAGTTACATAATTAAAATGACATGCCAACTAAAAAATTTAAATCTCTCCCGTCGTACAGTATAGAAAGTATAGAGGCCCATCACAATTTTTTTAGCAAAAACACTTAACTTCTTTAGACTTTACCAAGAAAGAAGTGTTTTTCGATTATTTGAAAAAAGTTGCGAAGCATTGAAATTCTAGATTCAAAGAATTCTAATCGTAAGAACAGATTGGGTTCTGATTTTATTAAGACCTACCTTACCTGAGAATACGTTGACCTCTGGCGTAATTTTGATCACCTGTTTACAGTAGATATGGAAAGAAAAGAAGAAGAGTTTACATATCTAATAAAGGCGATATGAAAAATATCATTCGTTTTTGAAATATCTCGAAGTAAGGATTCTAAGCTGACACTTGCATGGGTTTTATAATACCCATGTCACTAGCTGAAACAGAGGATTGAGAACAATGGATTCTTTCAGTCTTAATCTAGGTTTGAATATATATATAGCTACAATTTGAAAGCAGAAATTCCAGAGACAATGAATTTTTGAAAGCACTTTTTTAGTGTACACTTACATCGAAATTTGACCTCAGGAATTTGCGATACAAGGAATTATTTATCGAGTGATTCTAGCGCGGTGATTTCTAGTCCTGAGTTCGAGTCTCGCGAACTCCTCGTAAATTTATTTAAGGAATTATTTTTGGGAGTAAAACTGGTGAATTAATATAATTTTACGTCCAAGACTATGAGACCGACATCCAGTACTATGTTTCCACTTCCATGTAGCAACTAGTATGCCAACCAAGGAGCTCGGAGAAAACATATTTAATCACACGAAAAATTAAGGATATTTTCATGCTAATTATTATGGTACAAAAGAGTCAATCTGAGTCAGAAACATGAAAAGGAAAGTTCTACAACGGCAACCCTAATAACACACCTGCTGTAATACGTGAAATCAACTCCCTAGATAAGGTTATGATGATATGCTAACGAGCCTAAGAAATGATTAACTGTGTCACACAAGCAAAACGAAAAAAAAACATTTTACGACTACGTGATGCGGAGGAAAAACATCATTGCCCTATAAAGTTGACGCTTTTGATGAAACAATGTGTTTGTAATAAATATTGTGCAAAAACACTAAACCATCAATCAAAAGCAAGAAAACACAGAATTCGAGTGACATGAACAAAAATTTTCGAAATCTCTAATTGAACAGTATTGAAAGTGAAGAAATCTCACTCTTTCTTTCTCTTTCCATGTCTTTCTCTCTCTCTTTTTGTGTCTTTGTTCGCCAGGGTAGTTGTGCACCGGGAAAGAAAAAATTAAGTACAGAAGTTTTCTTCGCCGTCACCAACAGCCGAACTTTCACTACAGCAGCTCAATTATTAATTTCTACTTCGTTTAATCTCAACATCATTGGAGGCTTCTAGCAAATTTAACTCTCGTATTGATGCAAATGAAAATCTTATCTACAACCCACCTCCTTTTAGCTCCTTCCTTTTTTTCGTATCCGTATTGCAAAAAGGGATTCTTTATTCCAATCAATCACGCTTAATACCTATCATATTTTATATTGTTTTTGCAAATACCTACCATACCTACCTACCATGCAAATACCTACCAATATAACTACCATAAGGACGGGTACACCCGGTCAATTCGGTTCCCATTTCCGACACCTGGCTAGAGAGAAGAATTGTGGCTGAGTTTTCCCTTTTCCCTGCGGGGAGAAATCATCGGACGACACTGCAAGGATTCGTACTGCCGGCACCTTTCCGTGTGGGGCAAGTTCTTAACCACTCGGTCACGGTGGCCTTCTCGAAAAGTTATCAAACCACAGAGGTGTATTTACGTGAAATTTCCTTCACTGGGCCTTCAACTACTTTGGGAGCTATCATGAAACCTATTGTTGCCTGCCATCCAACTAAGAACCTATGTGTGTTCAGGCCTTCGCCGGAAAATTAATTTTGTTTTTCACGTTCTACGCATTTATGTGATTTATTTTCTATACATACGCAGTCATATTCATTTCTCTTGTTCAACAAGGTATGTGCAAGACTTTTCGATTATCCTCAGTGAGAGGGGTTTCTCTGAAGCAATATTTACATGAATAGCTCTGTGGCGGAACATAGGAAAAACCCAGAGGTGAATTTTCCTACGTTATTTTATTACTGGAATACAAGACCCGGTAAAAATCACTGGGTTCTATAGTTTCCTTACGTCTCAAGATATGGATGACAAACAAAAATATCCATCCTAATAGTACTCAAGATTTTAATGTTCTTGTAATTGCGCACTGGTGAAACTCGTATCATAGGAAGGGTCATTTACCATTCTTTAAAAGCGTACATCATATTCTCGTCTCGTGTTCATTCTAGCGCGACCTTCTCTGACCCGGTTGTCATGTGACCTCAGGCAGTCCGTGCGCCTTCCATAGGGTCTGGTGCTGCGTCTTGGAGATGAGAGAGTATTCTGAAATCATATTATTTAACTTCTATTTTCACGGATTGTTCCGTGAAATCTATCGGTCGTTCCTGTCAAGTGTCAACTGTCGTTCCCGTCGAGTGTCAACTGTCGTTCCCGTCGAGTGTCAACTGTCGTTCCCGTCGAGTGTCAACTGTCGTTCCCGTCGAGTGTCAACTGTCGTTCCCGTCGAGTGTCAACTGTCGTTCCCGTCGAGTGTCAACTGTCGTTCCCGTCGAGTGTCAACTGTCGTTCCCGTCGAGTGTCAACTGTCGTTCCCGTCGAGTGTCAACTGTCGTTCCCGTCGAGTGTCAACTGTCGTTCCCGTCGAGTGTCAACTGTCGTTCCCGTCGAGTGTCAACTGTCGTTCCCGTCGAGTGTCAACTGTCGTTCCCGTCGAGTGTCAACTGTCGTTCCCGTCGAGTGTCAACTGTCGTTCCCGTCGAGTGTCAACTGTCGTTCCCGTCGAGTGTCAACTGTCGTTCCCGTCGAGTGTCAACTGTCGTTCCCGTCGAGTGTCAACTGTCGTTCCCGTCGAGTGTCAACTGTCGTTCCCGTCGAGTGTCAACTGTCGTTCCCGTCGAGTGTCAACTGTCGTTCCCGTCGAGTGTCAACTGTCGTTCCCGTCGAGTGTCAACTGTCGTTCCCGTCGAGTGTCAACTGTCGTTCCCGTCGAGTGTCAACTGTCGTTCCCGTCGAGTGTCAACTGTCGTTCCCGTCGAGTGTCAACTGTCGTTCCCGTCGAGTGTCAACTGTCGTTCCCGTCGAGTGTCAACTGTCGTTCCCGTCGAGTGTCAACTGTCGTTCCCGTCGAGTGTCAACTGTCGTTCCCGTCGAGTGTCAACTGTCGTTCCCGTCGAGTGTCAACTGTCGTTCCCGTCGAGTGTCAACTGTCGTTCCCGTCGAGTGTCAACTGTCGTTCCCGTCGAGTGTCAACTGTCGTTCCCGTCGAGTGTCAACTGTCGTTCCCGTCGAGTGTCAACTGTCGTTCCCGTCGAGTGTCAACTGTCGTTCCCGTCGAGTGTCAACTGTCGTTCCCGTCGAGTGTCAACTGTCGTTCCCGTCGAGTGTCAACTGTCGTTCCCGTCGAGTGTCAACTGTCGTTCCCGTCGAGTGTCAACTGTCGTTCCCGTCGAGTGTCAACTGTCGTTCCCGTCGAGTGTCAACTGTCGTTCCCGTCGAGTGTCAACTGTCGTTCCCGTCGAGTGTCAACTGTCGTTCCCGTCGAGTGTCAACTGTCGTTCCCGTCGAGTGTCAACTGTCGTTCCCGTCGAGTGTCAACTGTCGTTCCCGTCGAGTGTCAACTGTCGTTCCCGTCGAGTGTCAACTGTCGTTCCCGTCGAGTGTCAACTGTCGTTCCCGTCGAGTGTCAACTGTCGTTCCCGTCGAGTGTCAACTGTCGTTCCCGTCGAGTGTCAACTGTCGTTCCCGTCGAGTGTCAACTGTCGTTCCCGTCGAGTGTCAACTGTCGTTCCCGTCGAGTGTCAACTGTCGTTCCCGTCGAGTGTCAACTGTCGTTCCCGTCGAGTGTCAACTGTCGTTCCCGTCGAGTGTCAACTGTCGTTCCCGTCGAGTGTCAACTGTCGTTCCCGTCGAGTGTCAACTGTCGTTCCCGTCGAGTGTCAACTGTCGTTCCTGTCAAATCGTTCTTCTAATAAAATTCGTAGAACTTGTGCATAGTTATTCCCCTGACCTGAGTCACCCTGAACCTTTTACATTGGCGACCTTGCCAGGGGGCTCGTTATGATGGTCAGGGAAGTGCACTAAGTTCGAGATCTCTCCTCTGCACAGAATCATTGCTTTCAACAAGTCTTTCAACTACTTGTCGAACCGTACCGAGATAAATGCTGGTACACCTTCTTTCGGTTCTTTCGTCCGTGGTCCTAAACTCCAAATTGCTAGCGTGGCAGACTTGATAAAAGAAGCAGAGAGCTTGGGACTGAAGGGCTCAGAAATAGCTAAGTACGTAACAGAGCAGCAAGCGCACGCACGTGCTGAGCGAGCCCAAGAACGTGAGTTAGAAGCGGAACGTTTGAAGAGAGAAGGAGAAAGACGACACCGAGTTGGAATGAGAGCGCTTGCGGCTGCAGCATGAATTAGACCTGGCTCGCCTGAATTGTGGCGGGGCAAATTTTGTGCCTCCGTCGAATGCATCCGTAAGGGTAGAAAAACCACGATTCCCTACCTACCGTGATGGTGAAGATTTACCGTCGTTCTTTATTCGCTTCGAACGAGTGTGCCAGTTGTTGGGGTTAGAACGACAGTCCTATGCCGTCCGCCTCGGAAGCACTCTGGGTGGTAAGGCTGCAGAAATCTACTCCTCATTACCTGCCGAAGTAACGTCAGACTACGACAGGCTAAAGGGCGCTTTGTTGCTGGGTTTTAATAAAATTCCCGACACGTATAGAACAGACTTTCGTTCAGCGAAGTGGTCTCCTGGCGAAACCTACCAGCAATTTGTAGTAAGTCTAGGTCGTAAATTAGACTATTGGATAGAATCAACGAAAACTCCGGAAACCTACCAGGACCTGCGAGATTTCATCATTAAAGATCAGCTGTTGTCATCAGTAACTCCAGAACTGCGTATGCATCTGAAAGAAAAGGGAATGATGAGTTTGACTCAGACCACCGAATGTGCGGGCAACTGGACTACGGCGCGCAGTCAACAGACGATAGCCAAGTCATCTCCACGTACGAATGCACAAGCATCGGCTCCGACATCACCTGTGACAGATCCTGAGCCACCACGGGCGTCACAGCATATAGTCACTCCCTATGGCCGCAGCTGGAAGGTTATGAACCCAGTTAGGTGTCATAATTGTGGAGTTTTGGGTCACTACAGATCTCAGTGTCCGACTTTGTTTATAGAGAAGAACGCTTCTCGTGATTCAAATTTTCCAGTGAAATATTGTAGTCAGACTAAAATTGACCAGAGGTATTTGTCATGCGGTACCGTTAATGGAGTTAACGTATCGACGATTTTGAGAGATACTGGGTGTACTTGTGTAATTGTATCGTCAGAAGTTCTTCCGGACTTAGACTTGTCTAATTCTCCCACAATTTCTCTCTCTGATTATTTGGGTAACGTGTCGGAATTCCCGCTATCGAAATGCTACTTGAAATGTGATTTTTATGATGGTTGGGTAATGACGGCTATTGCTCCGATTAAGTGTTGTAGCGTATTAGTAGGAAATGTTGATGGAGTCAGAGACGCAAGTGATAAAAAGCTTTCACGCCCCTCTGGTTGTATAAACAAGGTACTTGCGGTCACTAGGTCTCAGGCTAGAGTTAAAACCATTCACCCGTTCGTACTACCCGAGATTAAATCCATTGATCTTTCCCATAGTGAATTTCTGGAAAATCAAAAACTTGCAGTTCCCTTGCACCGTTGTGGGATAAAGCTAAAAGGGGAGAAATTTTGAAATGTAAAGATGGCACCGAATTCACTTTTATTGTTAAAGACTCTGTTCTCTACCGACACTGTGTGAAGTCGTCGACCTTTAAATCAGTAGGTACATTGAAATTGGTCTTGCCGATAGTGTGTCGTTCGGTAGTGCTTCATGCAGCTCGTGAAAATCCGTTAGCTGGGCACTTCTCTCATTCTAAAACGTTAGCGAAGATTTTGTCAGAATATTTTTTGGCCAGGAGTAACCGCGGATGTGCGAGCTTATTGCAGGTCCTGTGATAATTGTCAGCGCATGTCCCAGCGTCGCACAAAGCCCGTGCCTCTTGTGAAAATGCCAATTATGGAGACTCCATTTTCCCGAATCTCAATGGACATCGTTGGTCCGCTGACGCCAGCTTCATCCGACGGGCACAAATATATTCTTACCGTCATCGACTGGGCCCCTGGTTTTCCCGAAGCAGTCCCCCTGAAACATATCGATAGCATATCTGTGGCAGAGGCATTGTTAACCATCTTTTCAAGAGTTGGAATTCCGGAAACAATTCTGTCAGATCAAGGAACGAATTTCACGAGTGCCTTGATGGGAGAGCTACACAAGTTGCTCGGGGTAAAGCCAATTTTCAGCTCCGTTTACCATAGTCAAGGGAACGGACGACAGGAGCGCGTTCATTCCACTCTGAAAAACTGCCTCAAGAAGTTGTGCGAGAAGAAGCCTCGAGAATGGCACCGGTATCTGACCGCCACACTATTCGCTCTGCGCGATATGCCAAGTGACAGAACTGGCTTTTCGGCGTTCGAGCTCCTGTACGGCCGGCAGGTGAGGGGGCAAATTTGTGTGCTACGCGACCTTTGGGTCAATAAATCGGCTCCGGTGGAACAGCGGAACAGCTTTCAATACATTACAGAATTAAGGGACACCCTGGAAGAAACTGCTAAGTTGGCAGCGAGCAATGCTAAAGTCTCCCAGTCAAGATTCAGCACCTACTTCGACCTGAAAGCCAAAAATCGAAGCTTGGACGAGGGCGACGAGGCGTTAATTCTTCTCCCAGACTGCCATAACAAGCTGCTGATGAGCTGGAGAGGCCCATACAAGGTAGTAAAGCGACTTAATAAGGTAAATTACCTGCTCGACTGTGATGGAGTGTCAAAAACTTATCATATCAATCTGTTGAAGCAATATATTAGACGGGCTAGGGTCGAAAATGCATCTGCCCCAAGCGAGAGTAGAGATGTCATCTCACTAGTTCAGTCAGGAATATTTTTCTGTGCTTGTGCCCCTGTTATAGATGAAAAATTGTTCTCCTCTTTTACCGAGGCTACTCCTCAGACGTTAGAGTTGAAAAAAGACCTGTCGATTGAGTTGCCGCTAACAGCTGTGTCGAACGAGAACGTATCCTTTAATATTTCACCTTCGTTAAATCCTTGTGAACGGAAAGAGCTTGATTTTAGAATTTCCTTCTGTATTATTTAATAATCTGACATACCTGGTCACACTAAAACTGTGGTGCATAAGATAGACTTGACTACGTCCGCACCTATTCGAGCTAGTGTATATCCGGTACCGGTGCATCTGCGCGAAGTTTTCGGTAGGGAGGTTGATAAATTATTAGAACTAGGAATAATTCAACGGTCCCCCTCAGACTTCTGCTCCCCAGTAGTTCTGGTCAAGAAAACTGATGGTTCTTATAGATTGACCGTAGACTACCGCATGTTGAATAGTGTCAGTAAGGTAGATGCTGAGCCTGCGTTTCAGTTAGAAGAAGACTTCCACAAGTTTGGAGGGAGTAAATACTATTCAGAGTTAGACGTGACCAAAGCCTACCACCAGGTGGAACTAGATGAACTTTCTCGCCCACTTATTGCTTTTTCAACCAGCCGCGGGCTAATGGAATACAAAAGAATGCCTTTCGGCTTAGTTTCGGCTTGCGCTACATACGCGCGTCTAATGAGAATAGTATTGAGCGGTTTAGCTGATGTATCATTTTATTCTGATATACTCGAAAGATCTTAAATCTCACCTAGCTTTCTTGAAACAAGTACTGTGTAGACTGAAAGAACATGGTCTTACTGCCCAACCAAGCAAGTGCAAATTCGCTTTTGCGTCAATTGGCTGAGCACGGTTTCTCTCCCCAAAAGACTAAGGTGTTTGCTATGTCGAATGCTCCGCCTCCTCGCACTAAAAAAGCACTGAGGTCATTTCTGGGATTAATTTCGTTCTACCGAAAGTTTGTGCCTAATCTGGCGGAAGTGACAGCACCTCTCTCAGATCTTCTCAAAAAAAATGTGTGTGAACCTTTGATTTATGATGCTGAACTTTTAGAGAACTTCGAACGGGCTCGAAACTCCCTGGTTGCTGAACCGGTGTTGAAATTACCGGATCTAAATAAAACATTTGTAGTGCGTTCCGACAGCTCAGCCGTCGCACTGGGAGCGGTGCTCCTTCAGTATACAGACGACTGTCCCTTTCCAGTGGCGTACGCCAGTCGAAAGATTACTGAAGCTGAGCGTAGGTTTTCTACAATTGAAAGAAAATGCCTGGCGATAGTTTTCGCCGTACAAAAATTTTCCGTGTACTTACTAGGAAAAAAATTCTTTCTTGAAGTCGACCACAGACCCTTAGTGTACTTGAGCAAAATGAAGAATTTGAATATGCGCTTAGCCCGCTGGTCACTTATTTTGCAACCTTAGGACTACTCAGTAGTTTATCTACCAGGTAAAGAAAATGTTGGCGCAGACTATCTCTCGCGTATGTTCGACTAAGTAAACGTGACCTGTGTAACTTTTATATTTCTGCGAGTATTTGTGTGTGCCTTGTACTTCTAAGCTTAGATGTTATTTAAAACTATGTTTCGATTGATGTTTGACTAGACTTAGGAGTGTTGTAACTTTTTATACGATGTACGCGGTCAACTTTTGTTCATGAACAAAATTGTCTTTCGTAGGCAGGTATGTAAAAGCGTACATCATATTCTCGTCTCGTGTTCATTCTAGCGCGACCTTCTCTGACCCGGTTGTCATGTGACCTCAGGCAGTCCGTGCGCCACTCCATAGGGTCTGGTGCTGCGTCTGGCAGAGGAGAGAATATTCCGAAATCATATTATTTAACTTCTATTTTCACGTATTGTTCCGTGAAATCTATCGGTCGTTCCTGTCAAGTGCTAACTGTCGTTCCTGTCAAGTGTTAACTGTCGTTCCTGTCAAATCGTTTTTCTAATAAAATTCGTAGAACTTGTGCATAGTTATTCCCCTGACTTGAGTCATCCTGAACCTTTTACACATTCTTATGTGCGCCACATAGAGACGGATAAATCAAGCAAACAACAACAGTGTATCATTATTTACTAGTGTACATGATACGTCAAAAATGACTGCTTTCGATATTTTCATTTGACACAATATATACATCCTAATACGAGTAGTACAGTCAATTAAAATATTCTTCAAATCACAGATTCAGTTTTTAAGCATCCTAAACGCTTTGACTGCAGTTGGTAAAACTGAAGTTGAATATTCAATTCAAATTTAAAGTTAATTGTAATCAGATATTTTGAAAATTCAACTCGATCATCGTCTCATTAGGTTCAAATAAGTTTTTTCGAAAAGTGTGTGACTTCTGGTCGTCCCGCAGCATTATGAAAATTGCCTCCGTGGCTAACGGTGGCACACGTTGTGGTCAGAAGGTTATGAGCATGACAAAGAGACGGGCCAACCAACTAACCAAAAACACCTGAGAGTAAGTGCAGACACATAGGCCCGTTGCAATCTCACAGGACAAATTACGAACCAAAAAGTGAAAAAATCACTATGATAATAAGAGCCGCGTCCGGCCGTCCGTGTGATCCCCTCTTCTAATCGATAGCTTTGATAGCAACAAGGATATAGCTTAAAGAAATACAGGAAATTATTCTTTTGTATTTTTTTTCAGTGGCGATTCAATTCCCTTTCACTTGCATTATGGCATCCAGAATACGCAATCGGCTTATTTTTACAAATAAAAATTTTCTTTGGAGCTTTCCCTGTTTAAATTCATGGTGTTAATTTTATATTTTTAATTGATAATGCAAAAAGAAATGTTTTAAATTCGTT